>BSBN01001161.1:2400000-3865553 GCA_027924645.1 Cunninghamia lanceolata
AGAACAAGTAACTAATTCCCCTCATAATGTACAATAGGAGGATGAGAAAAATACACAAGACCAAAAAAACACTCCTCTATAGGATACGTAGGATAGCTAGCAGCAAATAGACAACATAGATGTATCCTCCTCGGCCTCCCACATCTAGTCCATTAAGGACTTTTTGGCTTAGCAAAATAAATAAGATTACTAATGAAATGAGATATCAGGAATACAATGTGAAGTAGGTTACTAATGAAATGAACAAAAAATAATGGAAGAAGCATCAATGAAATGTGTAGCTACATAGAAACAACAGGAAACACAAGCCAAAAGCATCTAGCAAGCAATAGTGGAAGCCAATGTACTATACCAATTTTGCTTACAATGGCCAAGTACTAAAAAGGAAATAAATCTTGATCAGATGGATGGTATAGAAGGCCAAATAACACAAACAGCTACAATATACAATCCTTTGCAGGACATGAGCAAAGCTATAGCACAAATAGAAACAATGCCCCAACTACAACAACTCCAAGATCAAAGAGAGCAGATCAAGGGCCAAATCAAGTATCTAAGTGAGGTAGTTAGCTTTAGAATATCAAATTTAATTGGGTTATTAGCTGAAGCAAAATAAAAGGCTCAAAAGTTATAGATACTAGCTACCCTAGGAGATGCAAAGAGCACCAACATTGAGATAGAGGGGAAAATTTAGGTTTTATATCTGATGAAGAAACAATGGGATACAACTTTACCATAACTCAAAGTCATTTATAAGAACATCCTACCCTCAAACTAGCACCGCATGTCTTGAGGACAAGTTTGACATACTTCAAAAAGGGGGATGATGTTGGTAGGGCATGAATAGTGGTAGGGCACACATCAGATCCTACCACAACTCACCACAAAGGGGAATGCAGAGGGCAAGATTGACATAGATAGTGTCATTTTGTAAGGGACACATCCCTAATGTAACATATAGATATGTAATAGAGAATATATAAGATATAAGGGGGATGTAAGAATGAATGTATAAGAAGAAATATATACAGAGTAGAGACTCAGACCTACCTACTTGTACATGAGATTTTGATGAATATATAATGAAGATATAAGGATTGGACCTAATGTCTAAGTGTGTATGAATGTGTTTGATATGTATGAAAGATATATTCTTGTCACATTCTATAATTCGTTGATGTTCTTTATGATTCTCTCATTGTATTGGCTGGGGTATAAAATGACTACAGAGAATTTGATTGAGGCTTAGATCTCCAGACTAAGTCCTCTCCATTTTCTTTCCAACAAGCCTCAATGTGTGTGTACCCTCACCCATCTTGTATTTTCTTTAGGTATGATTTCCTAAGATTTATTTTTTCTTTGTTTATGGTATAAATGTTTCCATTAAGGATACAAATTTCCCTAATGTTCATGTAATATTGTATTATGTTCATTTATAAGTGGTTTTCATTATATATGAAATATCCTATTCATTTATTTGACCCAATAGACCATTATATGAGAACTCTTTTTATAATCAATCAAACTTCATCTAAGAAATTCATATATATATACAACACTTGTTTCTAATTTCTTTTTCCTAGCTATATAATCAGCTATTATTGCCACATATTATATTGTTAATAAAAGGATGTTAAGGCATTTGTATCAATATGTGATAGTTCAGTGTCTCTTGGATGTGAAACAATAAAATGCTTTCTTGATATATTCATTGAACTACAAAAGCCTATATACAAGGAGTAAAGCAGTTTGAGAAAAGCAGTTGAGAACCACTGCCTGTAACATCATAGTAACAACCATAACCAACAATGTAATATCTATGCTAACATTCCCACCTTATTACTTTGTTCTTGCAAATGTACCCCCCCTTAAGGTTTACATTACAAAAATAACAAAACATGTTGACTACACAAAACTAATACACATTCTTGAGAAGATTTTTCTTTGAAGAAACAAATCTTGAATTAGGTGGAACTCCAACAAGCTACGTCTTAACCCTTGTAAAGGTGTAGTCGAGCCTGAATTTCCAAATTCTTGAATTACCACCTCTCCAAACTCTTGAATCACAGATACCCTGAATTAGTGGACAACAATCCATGTTCAGCTCCACAAGACTCCATCAATTTGTCTCATGACCTTCAAAAGGATATAATTCCCCATATCACAGACTTCATATTATCTAGGTAACAATCCATATTGAGTTCACCAAATCCCTACATGTCTTTAAAAACAAACTTCGTAATATATGCATTCTTTTAATTTTGTCAGCATAAAAAGAACACATAAGAAAACACAAAAACATATACTTCTTTTGCAAATCACCATTCTAAGAAAGAAGCTGACTCAAGATGGTGAAAACTCCTCCAACCTCCAATTTGACCTTGTTACACTTTATACATTTGATGTCTCATCTAAGTCTTTGGAGGCCCCATCAGGTGTAACAACTATGTTCTCGAAAGCCCAAGGATAAGGTGACATGATAAAAAAAATTATTTCAAGGTGTAGGACTACACCCATTTACTATTTCTCTATAAAAGACTAAAATATCTCCAACCAAAAATTGATCTTACAAACCATCTATATCAAAACTCATACAAAATGATCATAAATATTGATATCAATATTTCATCTCTCCAACAAAGTTGTAATGTTTAACTAAAGTTCAATTACCAACTTTCTATGCCACCAATGTAATATTTAAAGAACTTTAAGTACTCCACAATTGAAAATTTAAGTTCTTCTATTCACTTAACTACACTCTTCATTTTTATTTAAAGAAGTATATTAAATGATCTCTGTAGAACATGCCTCCAACTCTCGAACAAAATAGTGGTGTGCACAAGCCATGAATCACCAACGTATCTTCTGTTTTACTTCAGCAGTCCTAGTTTTCATAGAGAGAACAAATAACTAATACCATCGTAGACTATTTCACCTTTCACACATTTCTTTCTACTCCAAGAAACTACCAACGTTCAAGTATACAAAAAAGAATAATTCCCAAACAATAACTGCTTCCATCTTATTCATTTTGGATGCTTCACAATCCAAAGTATGTGGTAGAAATACTCTTCAACAGAGAGAAATCATTCCATCTATATGTGTGTGTTCTATATATACCATTTAGAGCCCATGAAAAGTATAAAACTCTTGAACCTAAGAAACATAGTCACCCTTCTTTAGCATATGATAAATCTCACTCAAAACTTGAGTAATGTCCACAACATTTGGCAATCCATATCCAACAGTCATGACATTGAAGGATAAATTCAATGTTTGTGTAGAAAGACTTCCAGGAATCTCTCTATAGGAAATTCATCTTAAGCATACTTGGCACATCCACTCCATGAAATGGCCATTTGCTTCCACACTCGATGTTGTCTAAGGCTTAGTAGGTTTCTCAAATAGTCATAGTTTGAGGCAATGCAGTTGAATAGTTGTTGTCTTTGTGTAGCAGTTCTTTGATGGGGATCCCTCTCACAACGTACCATGGAGGACTTTGCATAAAAATAAATACAATACAAAGGAATACAAGCAATTTAAGAACAAGCAGTTGAGAACCGTCTCTTGTAACTACATAGTAACAACCATAACCAACAATGTAATATCTATGCTAATAGGATGATAATTTCTTGAGAAATTCATGAATTTGGGGTAATTATTCAAGTTGTTTCTTGTGAAATTTGAATCTTCAATTTATTCAAATTGAGTTGTTTTATAGGTGATTTATTGTAGGAATTATGCATGTGTGGTTAAGATATACATATCTTTAATCATACAAATTGTGTCTTTCCAATGCTCCTTCCACTACCTTTATCTTTACTAATTTTCATTTCTTCATTTCTTGATTCTCATTGACTATGAAAGAAATTTCATTGGTTTTTTGCATATGCATTTCACCAAAAATTGTCCTACACAATTCTTAAGCTTGATCTCTCTAATAACAACCTTGAGGTAATAAAGATAAAATATATTTTCCTTATAGGAATCTTTAGGTAAATTTTTACATCCTCATTTGCTATCACATATAGTTTTCTTCACTCTTATCTAATTGAGGAATCTCTATGATAAAATCAAAGTGAATTTTTCTTGATTATTATGGATGTTACTTGAAGATATTACAAATGTTGGAACTGGACATGTTCAATCAAATTTTTCAAAAAATGCTCACCTTGTATGCACTTCGAGATTAGTTTGCGAAATTGTTGCCCTTGTTTTATCCTCATTATTCTCCCTCGGGTAGGCATTGTCATTCCAATCCTTTCTATTAATTAGTATGTCCATTCAAGTCTTTTGCTTTTACCTTGGTGTATAAGAAGTTGTCAGTTTTGAACCTCCGAGCTTGAACTTTCATATTGGTTCAAATGGTTCACGAGTTCAAATGGTTCATTTTTTTGTTGTTCCTCCAAAACCACTTATGTTTAGCTCCTTGTCCAACTTGTGTCATATTTTTAAACCCCTTGATTGAACTTTTATCGAAGTTCAAGAGTTCAACGGTTCGTCGAGTTCATAAGTACATAATGCTTGTTAATATTGGTAAGAGTAAGTTAGTCGGGACAAAATTTTCACATCGTGCCGATCTTATACTCTCGTCAATAAATTTATATCGGGTAGATACATGCGATTGGAGTAAGTTTTAGAGATCACCCCGACTGCATGAGTTATACCAATTGTGGAAACCAAAGAGCCTTTGATGAGTCATACCAATGCATTAAGTAGTGAATAAAATAGATCGACAAGACTTTGTTTCAATTATACCGATATATGAGAAACTACTTGAAATAACTATCGATGTGAGACTACACATCAGAGTAAATATTTCAAGGTCCAATGAAGGGAATGACACTGATAACCCTTTGTCGGATAGACAAATTCCTAGTCATAACGATCAGTGTAAGATGACTTGATCAGGGTATGTTACACAAATCTCTCTGACTATGTAGGTCACACCAATAGTAGAAGTCATAAAGGATTTTGGACAAGGACAAAGATAGTGTATTGGTGGGATCATTGTTATCGGTAAATATTATTTAAACTACACCGATCTTACACCTCTCACCGACGGAGCTCTAAGAGATATTCAAAGGGAAATGAATATCGGTGTGAGACTGATAATTAGGGAGAAGATATTAAGAATCACTGATGAATGAATTCACACCGATGACCTTTCATCAAAAAGAGATTGCGTGATCAGACCAAATAAATCGATAATAATGATTATTGGCATAAGGAAAGTATATCAGAGAATACTTTGAAGATTACCTCGACGGTATAAGATATACCGATGGATGAAGTTGTTAATGAGTCTCACCAAGCATACAAAGAACCATCAGCGAGATACAATGAATTGAAATAAAGCTAGCAAGTTTGGCCAAAACATAACTCACAATGATGTCAGGGACATGTTGTGAAGGTCATTCCGATAAAGAACGAGATAGATGATCAGGGAAACAACTACTATCAGGTCACATAAAATATGTTATCCCAACACTATATCTTATCCCGATGATAACAAAGGTTATGTCCATCAACAAGATTCTCACCAATAATTATATCGGTGACACTTAATAGATCGAGGAAGAATGTTATTCTTACAATGATGTAGGAGGTCTAGCTGATGATAATCGCCCCTATTTTTGGGTAGATGCTAAGGTGTCTTGCCGATACAAAATACAGAAACCCTAAAATGACATTAAAATCTAAACGGTTAAGATATTCTTTTGACATTTGAAATATGGGTTTTTTGCAGGATATACACAGTGGAGATCAAGTTATAAAAACACCCACGAAAGGATCTTGAGGAACTAATAAATTATCGATGAGGGAAGTAATTATCTAAGTAAATACATATGTTTAAATAAATTTGTTTTGATCATTTGATTAGAGATTAGTTTGTGGTTTATCTGGCCTTTTTAGGAATAATAAAGAAACCCTCAAAGGATATTAAGCAGAACTATAGTTAAAGATCTTTGTTTGACCCTGAAATGGTTATGCATTTGATGATTAATGGCGAGTATTAAATTTCCTAAATCTATTTTATTATAACAAATATTGTTGTTTGGTTATCAACCATCACAACTATTGTAACTGGTATGAAGTTTGTATGCCTCTCTTTATAAGAGATGACCAAGACTAGAATAAAGGGATAGAAGAGGTAGAGATTACAGAATAGAACATGGGATACTATAGATTAGATTTGAATAGCAATGCTAGTTCACTTTTAATATATTTTATTTTTGGTAGACCATGTGCAAGCATTCTTTGATGAAGTCAAGTCTGTGAACATGAAGCAGTAACTACAGATTTCAGTATTAACTATTTGTTTAATTTATTCAATTATATGACTGAGAGCCTATCAAAGTTTTCTCTATTATTCAATTTGAGTTATCAAGTATATCTTCAAGTTGTCTATGCACATTTGCTATTATAGTGTGATAATATTAACTAGTTTCTGCTTTCAGAATTAAATCCTTTAAATCTGTCATAGTAACTGTGAAGACATTGTCATGGATCTGTAAGAAGAGTCATATAGTTAGGGCTTGTATTCTGTCTCCAATTTTTTGATAAATCTATCACAATTGTAGTGTTATTCTGATAGGTTCTTTTAAAGAGGGATTAAATCCTTTTAGATGATTGTAGGTAATTTGATCTTATCAATTGGATATATATAAGTATGGAATATTAAATATTTCTTTGCACGGTTGTACAAGTTACATACCTATTCTTTCATGCCAGATAGTTTGAGTTTTTACCAAATAAATAGTCATTTATTTCATGATCATACTGACTCTGTATTCAATAAGGCACTGGTCTAGTGTTTTCATTATCACTTATACAAATTCACTTCAAATTTACTTAATTAGATTGCATTATTATTTTAGCATTACAATTTAGATCATTTAGAATTAACTCGTTGTCTTTTCATCTGTTTTATAATTTATGCCATTACCAATAGTTAGATTAATTCTAATCAAAGTAGTGATCATCTCTTTATCTGCTTTATTAATTAGAGGTTTACCCTCTTAGGTCTAGCAGATCCTGAAGTGAAGGGGGTTTAGCCATATCTACCCTATGTCAGTTAGCCAAAAATGTCAAGATAGCCTAGCAACCTCTTAGTGTTAATGACCTATGTTTTTGAGACCTAACAAAATTGGTGACTCTACCGGGGACACATAGAGAAACTTGGTGGTAGACCATGTTATTAGAGTTAGAGAATTAAAAGGCATAACTCTGCTGGTGGAAGGAAAAACCCAGAAGATTGATTAGTCCTCTAAATAGAGGTGGCAACTCTACACAAAACTCAAATCAGTCTTCTGATAACAGTGTCATAATGGATGGTAGGAGATCTAAAGCTGATGGTAAAAAACTGCAATCATCCCCACCTTTAAGGGTTCCTACTAAGAAAACTGGGATATCAAGTCAGTCTCGTAGTACTAATAATCAAGTTTCTCTAGAGAATACCTTAGAACAACCAATAATAACTCATAACAGCTTCACTCCCTTGCATGAATCAAATGAATTCCAATCCAAGAATCAGTATACTCAGTTTGATCCTAATAGATTTGATGATATCCTTGCCCAGTATAGACCTTCCCTTCAGGAACAGCTTGAACATAAGGCTCAGATTATGAGAGAGATAGAACAAAATCAAATAGAATATAACTACCAAACGTCACTGCAATAGGGTGAAGAAGCTCAAGATGAATTCATAGATCAGGTAACATCCACACAAATCCATAATAGTCAGCCAGAAGACATGAAAATTAAGGATTAGATGCAACAAGAGGTGCTTAGATTATAGGAAGAAATTGAGTTGGCTAGATTGAAAGAAGAGGAAGTAAAGATGAAACAAAAACTACAACAAATAAGATCTAGAACTAAGGTAACTAGTTCAAAGTATGTGCCTCCCCATAGGCAGGGTGGACATGTTCAAATAAGCAATCAAATGGGGTTACATCAAAATGCAAGTAGTTCACATACTTCAGCAATGCCACATGTTATCCATGCCCAACAAAATATTCCACCACAAAATCTAAGACCATCCAATGCACACAACCCATCTCAGCATATAACTAATCCTTATCCACCACCTGGTCATCACCATATTCCACCTCACCATCAAAATGTAAACATGGCACCCCATAATACATACAATAATCCTCCTCTGTAAAATAGGTAAATGCAAAGACCTCCACCTGCAAATACTGGGAATGTTTACCAACAACATCCACTGCCAAGGCATAGACATAACAATCAATATCAATAACCTCCCCCACAATAGAATATGTATCATCAGCAATATGCCCAACCCAATATGTATCCACAACCTCCATTTGGATACCAATATTATCTGCCATACCCAAATATACCACCTCCTAATCCTATGAGTATGGCTAGAAAATTTGATTTGACTAGATATCAACTATATCCTTATCCCATGGATAATAGTTGGAGGAACAATGTGCCTAAGTTTATAGGAAGCAGTGAATTGACTGTTGAAGAACATATCAAACGATTCAATGCTTTTATACAGGACATTGGTAACGAATATGAAGATATAAAAATGAAACTGTTTATGATATCTCTTATTAATGAAGCAAGAGACTGGGTAAATAGCTTACCAGATGCTTCAATATATTCCTTGATAGACTTCCACGATCAATTTTTAGAACAATTCAGAAATCAATGTGCCCCAGAATTTGCTCTTCATGAACTAGTAACTATTCAAAAGTATCAAAATGAATAGGTGTATGATTTTAATTTGAGATTCACTAAACTGTATAACAAGGCCCCACAAGAATCCAAATTGAACAACCAAGCAGCCCTTAGCATATACTAGAAAGCATTTGACCCAAAGATAGGTTATGAACTCAAGAGAAAAAGTCCTAGAACCTTGGCAAAAGCAAAAAAAATGGCTCTCACTTTTGAAAACAATAAAAAGGCTGCTGGGATGATTGAAAAAAGAGACAATATAAGAGTTCCTCAATATCCTAATCTTCCTGCAAACAAGCAAGAATACTCCCATAAGAATGAAAGATCAAGACTCCGTGATATGACATAGCATACAAACTAGAAAGATGGAAAGCCCGTGGATACTAACAGGAGACATAACTATGGAAAAGATACCCCTGACCCTTTGAAGAAAAGTGGAGTCCATGTGATAGAAAATAATCCATGGTGTACACCATGTAATTTACCACACTCTCCTGATTATTGTGTGGTAGCACAATCAATACAAAAAGATGAGGTATCTTATAACCCTGAAATGGATCATCATACTATAAATATGTTGGGTATCACACCTTACACTATTGAAGAAAATTATTCGTCCGACGAGGAAGCAGGGTATGGATATGATGTAAGAGCACAAAAATATAATGTGAACATAGGAGGACAAGAAGTATCTTTTGACCATGAAGAAGGCTTAGGAAATTGTGGATATGACCTCAATGCAACACAAAGTTACAATTGGCAAAAACCTTCTGAGGAAGACAGAAGAGCCTTAACATTAGCTGCGGTAGCACAAGCCAAAAATAACTATAATCTAAGAAACATAATAGTAAATGCTGAACAAGGAATTCCCAGAAGTATATTTAATCAAACTTCTGGTAAAAATGATAAAATTAAAGCTAAGAAAACACCTCATGATATACCTCATGTTGACACACCAAACAAAAAAGACAACACAAAAAATGAGGAAAAGGGGCAAACAAAAGTTGATAGGTCGGAACTAAACATAAATCCCTCATTTGATATAGCTCAAGTTGTTTCTCAAATGAAAATATATGTACCACTTCTAGAAATGATGAAGGTGGAAAAATATAAAAATATAGTGGTGAAGATGATATCAAATGTATCAGACAAAAGACTCGAACAACATAATCCTAAAATAAATATACAACAAGAATCTATAAAAACACCTGAGGTATACCTGGGTGAAACATTAATGAAAAATCCATCTCAAATAGATCCATTCTATACTACCTTGCTGATAATAAACAAATTAGTCAGGAATTGTATGGTTGATTTAGGAGTAGCAGTAAACATAATGCCCATGGCTATTATGAAAGAGTTAGGAATGTGGGTGGATACTACATTCGGTAAATGCTATGCAATGGATAACAGATCTGTCCCTATTGTTGGAATCATGAAAGGTGTTGAGATAAAATTAGCATCTCATCCTAAAGCCTCTTATGAAATTGGCATCACTGTGGTAGATATACCACCTAACTACATAATGTTGTTGTCTAGACAATGGACTTCCATGGTAGGGGGAAGTGTGCAATTAGATTTATCTTATGCTACTATCCCATTGGGAACATAGGTAGTTAAACTCTATAGGGAGCCAAGGTATGAAGACATTATAGAGAAAATTAATCCAAATCAAATGATTTGTTTCTATGACATAGACTTTAGTGCATTTAGGGTGGAAGAATAGTCTAAATTGCATAATACAGACCCAATTTACTATGAAGCCAAAATTGATGAAAATGAAGTATGGACCATGTATTTCGATGGCGCATGTAGTAAGGTAGGAAATGGAGTTGGGGTGTTATTTATATCACCATCAAGAAAAACATTCAAATATTCTTTTTCTTTGATTTTTGAGTGCACAAATAACATAGCTGAATATGAAACACTTTTAATTGGGCTAAACATTGCTAGAAAACACAAAATCAAATTGTTAGCAGTGTATGGAGATTCTGAATTGATTATTTCACAAGTCAAAGGTAAATATTCCTCAAAAAACAAAAGACTAAAACAATATAGAAATGCAGTCCTGGATGATATAGAATTGTTTGATGCTTTTTCAATAAGTTGGATAGATAGGTCAAAAAATATAATGGCTGACTTCCTTGCAAACATAGCTTTGAAGAGGAATGACATTACCTTGACTAGTATTTCAAAAGTTGAGTTCAAAACTAGACCAACTATCCTAGACAACTTATATAACCGACAAGTTTTTGATAGTGATGCTGATTTACTCAAATTTTTGCACTGTATAGATCAGTATGAGAATCAAGAGATTGATCTTAAAGCTTTTGTTGAGGAGAATGATGGTAAAGAGACTTTATTTGGGAAAGAAATTGTCTATCTTAAAACAAATAAAATTCCAAAGGGCTTAGTAGCATTAGAAAGAGTTTTTGATGTGAATGATCGATCCATTACCAAAAAAGTAATAGTAAAGGAGGATGATGTGGAAGAAATAAATTTGGGAACTAAATTGTCACCTAAAAAGGTCTACATTGGAAAGAAAATAACCCCTGCAATCAGAAGCATGTTAATTACATTATTGAGAAAATATAAACATGTATTTGCTTGGTCTTATGATGATCTTAAAGATTATAGGGAAGATTTTTTCCAGTACAAAATCCCACTGAAGCCAGATGCTAAGCCTTATATACAAAAGTAGAGACCCATCAACCCGGTGTTAGAACCAAAGATGTATGAAGAACTCATGAAACTTAGGGAGGCTAACATCATAAAACCAATTAGGAATTCATCTTGGGTTTCAAATTTAGTGCCTACTAGGAAGAAGAATGGGGATATTAGACTTTGTGTTGACTTTAGAAACTTAAACATATCCTCCCTCAAAGATAATTATCCATTGCCTAACATGGAAATTTTGTTGCAGAGGGTTACTGGCTGTGAGCTATTATCCATGATGGATGGTTTCTCTGGTTATAACTAGGTGAAAGTTAAAGAATCTGAACAATACAAAATAGCTTTTACAACCCCATGGGGAACATATGTATATGTAAGGATGCCATTCAGCCTTACAAATGCTAGAACCACATTCTAAAGGGCAATGGACATTGCTTTTGTAGGTTTAATAAATGAAATCATGGTTGTATATTAGGATGACCTCACTACAAATTCAAAAAAGGCTGAAGATCATGTGAATCACCTTGAGAAAATATTTATCAGAGCACTAGAGTATGGTATTTCCTTGAATCCCAAGAAATGTAAATTTGCAGTCACAGAAGGGAAATTACTTGGGCACATAGTATCCAAAGACAGAGTTAGGATTGATCCTGAGAGAATAGAGGCAATAGACAAAGATCCTATCCCAAAGACAGTCAAGGCTATATAAACATTCTTTGGACAAATAAACTTTGTGAGAAGGTTTATATTTAACTTTGTAGAAATAATTAGCCCTATATCTAGAATGTTGAAGAGAAATGCAAAGGTTAATTGGACAGATGAATGCATAGAAGGTTTTGCATCCATAAAAAGAGAAATTAAAGAAGCTCCAATGCTAAAGTCTCCCAATTTTAGTAAACCTTTCTAGATCTTTTCCTTTGCATCTTTTCATATAGTAGCAGTAGTTATGTTACAAAAGAATAATGAGGGTTATGAGCAGCCTGTTTCTTTTTTTAGTAAATCACTCCAACATGCAGAACTTAACTATGATATCACAGAAAAACAAGCTTATGCATTGGTGAAAGTAGTGAAGGCATTTAGACCTTACCTGGTTGGGGCTAAGGTGATAGCTTATGTACCAAATGCAGTAGTCAAAGATGTGTTCATGCAGAGTGAAGTAATTGGGAAGAGATATAGGTGGATAAATTGACTTCAGGCATTTGATATAGAAATTCAAATCACAAAACTAGTAAGGGGACAAGGGTTAGAAAACTAATGACTGAAACAAATCTTGAGGCTTCCCAAGTATGTAATATTAAAAATGAAGAGGACATGGTAACAAGTATTGAGAAAACTCCTTGGTATACTGACATAGTGTATTACCTCAAGCACATGAAATGCCCTAACGGATTTGATGATAATAAGAAAAGGACTCTAAAATTACATGCTTCCAAATATGTACTTATAGAGGGAGATCTTTATTGGAAAAACAAAGATGGTATCTTATTATTTTGTTTAGATGAAGAGCAAACAAAATCTGCCTTAAAAGAGGTGCATCAGGGAGTGTGTGGTGGCCATTTCTTAGATAAAACCATAGCACACAAGATATTAAGGGTTGGATACTATTGGCCCAAGCTTGTCAATGATGCCTATAGTTTTACCAGGAAGTGTGAGGCCTGTCAAAGATTCTCAGGAAAGTTAAAATATCAAGGGGCATTACCATTGAGACCTATGCAAGTTGGTGCCCCATTTCACTAATGGGGAATTAATTTTATAGGAGAGATTATGGAGAAATCAAGTGGTGGTCATAAATGGGTATTGGTGGCCACTGACTATTTCACAAAATGGGTAGAAGCAGTGCCCACTAAACAAGCAACTAGCAAGGTTGTGATCAACTTCCTATTGGAAAACATTTTAACTAGATTTGGGGTACCCTTCAGGCTTATAACTGACAATGGAATGTGTTTTAGATTAGATGAGTTGAAATTTTTTTGTAAATCTTATGGCATTACGATCTCATATTCTTCTCCCTACCACCCACAAGGTAATGGGCATGCTGAGTCTAGCAATAAGAGTATTTTGAAGATTGTAAAAAGAATGTTGGACAATAACAAGAAAGCCTAGGATTCTAAGTTTTGATTAGCACTATGGGCTGATAGGATCACAGTAAAGAGAGCAATTGGCAAATCACCATTTGAACTAGTATATGGAACTCATGCCAGACTATTGATACACAACCTGCTACCAGTATGAAAGTTTATCCCCCAAGAGGATTGGGATGTCCTAGAATCAATGGAGGAAAGGCTAGAATAGCTAATGGAATTAAACAAAATGAGGGAACATGAAATACAGTAGAATCAAAAAATACAAATGCAGATGAAGTACCTATATGACAAAAAAGCAACATTTAGAAAATTTGAGGTAGGTGACATAGTGCTTATTTGGAATGCCAGAAATCAAGAAAAGGGGAAGCATGGAAAATTTGATGCCTTGTGGATTGGACCTTTTGTCATTAATGGTAAGGCAGGGGAGGATTCATATTATGTACTGAACATGTCTGGTGAGGAGCAAGAACTGCCAATACATGGGCAGTTTTTGAAACATTTTTTCTCTTAAAAAGAACCCGAGAGAAAAGAATTGCCAGTGCATGGACAGTTCTGGTTAAACTCTCTAAATGGTCTTTTCCATGCCCAGTAGTTTAGAAGAGTCAAATAACTTGCTTAAAGATCTCTCTTATCAAGAAATAAAATCTTTTCATAATGCAATAACCTAGGATCTCCACCC
This sequence comes from Cunninghamia lanceolata, assembly GCA_027924645.1. Taxonomy (NCBI): domain Eukaryota; kingdom Viridiplantae; phylum Streptophyta; class Pinopsida; order Cupressales; family Cupressaceae; genus Cunninghamia; species Cunninghamia lanceolata. The sequence continues at coordinate 2,414,149 of BSBN01001161.1, forward strand.
CCATCATAGTTCACCCATCGTCAAATGAAGAAGGCATTGGTCTGCTTCTCCAGAAATCTAGGATCTTGCTATGCCCACAAGGGGCATACATCTCAGACAAAGCCTATGTTGGAACTGAACATGTTCAATCAAATTTCTCAAAAAATGCTCACCTTGTATGCACTTCGAGATCAGTTTGTGAAATTGTTGCCATTGTTTTATCCTCATTATTCTCCCTCAGGTAGGCGTCGTCATTCCAGTCCTTTTTATTAATTAGTATATCCATTCAAGTCTTTTTATTTTACCTTGGTGTATTAAGAAGTTGTCAGTTTTGAACCTCCAAGCTTGAACTTTCATATTGGTTCAAATGGTTCACGAGTTCAAATGGTTCATTTTTTTGTTGTTCCTCCAAAACTGCTTATGTTTAGCTCCTTGTCCAACTTGTGTCATATTTTTAAACCCCTTGATTGAACTTTTATCAAAGTTGAAGAGTTCAACAGTTCATCGAGTTCATAAGTACATAATACTTGTTAATATCGGTAAGAGTAAGTTAGTCAGGACAAAATTTTCACATCATGCTGATCTTATACTCTTGTCGACAAATTTATATCAGGGAGATACATGCAATCAGAGTAATTTTAAGAGAACGTCCTGATTACATGAGTTATACTGATCGTGGAAACCAAAGAGCCTTCGATGACAGTCATATTGATGCATTAAGTAGTGAATAAAACAGATCAGCAAGACCTTGTTTCAATTATACTTATATATGAGAAACTACCTGAAATAACTATCGGTTTGAGACTAAGCATCGAAGTAAATATTTCAAGGTCCACTGATGAAGGGAATGACACCGATAACCCTTTGTCAGACAGATAAATTCCTAGTCATAACGATCGGTGTAAGATGAATTGATCGGGGTATGTTTCACAGATCTCCCCGACTATGTAGGTCACACTGATAGTAGAAGTCATAAAGGATTTTGAACAAGGACAAAGATAGCATATCAGTGGGATCATTATTATCGGCAAAGATTATTTAAACTACACAGATCTTACAACTCTCACCAACAGAGCTCTGAGAGATATTTAAAGGGAAATGAATATTGGCATAAGACTGATAATTAGGGAGAGGATATTAAGAATGACCAATGAATGAATTCACACTGATGACCTTTCATCGAAAAGAGATTGTGTGGTCATACCGAATAAATCGATAATAATGATTATCAGCGTAATGAAAGTATATCAGAGAATACTCTGAAGACTACCCTGACGGTATAAGCTATACCAATGGACAAAGTTGTTAATGAGTCTCACCAAGTGTACAAAGAACCATCGGCAAGATGTAATCAATTGGAATAAAGCTGGCGAGTTCGGCTGAAACATAACTCACAACGATGTCGGGGACATGTTGTGAAAGTCATTCTGATAAAGAATGAGATAGATGATCGAGGAAACAACTACTATCAGGTCATGTGAAATATGTTATCCCGACACTATATCTTATCCCGACGATAACAAAGGTTATGTCCATTGACAAGATTCTCACCAATAATTATATCTGTGACACTTAATAGATCAGGGAAGAATGTTATTCTTACAATGATGTAGGAGGTCTAGCCGATGATAATCACCCTTATTTTTGGGTAGATCCTAAGGTGTCTTGCTGATACAAAATATAGAAACCCTAAAATGACATTAAAATTTGAATGGTTAAGATATTCTTCTGACATTTGAAATATGGGTTTTTTTGTAGGATATACATAGTGAGGATCAAGTTATAAAAACACCCACAAAAGGATCTTGAGGAACTAATAAATTATTTATAAGGGAAGTAATTATCTGAGTAAATACATATGCTTAAATAAATTTGTTTTGATCATTTGATCAAAGATTAATTTGTGTTTTATCTGGCCTTGTTAGGAATAATAAAGAAACCCTTGAAGGATATTAAGCAGAACTACAGTTAAAGATCTTTGTTTGACCCTAAAATGGTTATCCATTTGATGATTAATGGCGAGTATTAAATTTCCTAAATCTATTTTATTAGAACAAATATTGTTGTTCGATTATCAACCATCACAACTAGTGTAACTAGTCTGAAGCTTGTATGCCTCTCTTTATAAGAGATGACCAAGACCAAAATAAAGGGATAGAAGAGGGAGAGATTACAGAATAGAACAGGGGATACTATAGATTAGATTTGAATAGCAATGCTAGTTCACTTTTAATATATTTTATTTCTGTTAGACCATGTGCAAGCATTCTCTGATGAAGTTAAGTCTGTGAACATGAAGCAGTAACTGTAGATTTCGGTATCAACTATCTATTTAATTTATTCAATTATATGACTATCTCCTTTCAAAGTTTTCTCTGTTATTCAATTTGAGTTATCAAGTATATCTTCACGTTGTCTATGTACATTTGTTGTTATAGTGTGATAAGATTAACTGGTTTCTTTTTTCAGAATTAAATCCTTTAAATATGTCATAGTAACAATGAAGACATTGTCATGGATCTGTAAGAAGAGTCATATAGTTAGGGTTTGTATTATGTCTCCAGGTTTTTGATAAATATGTCACAATTGTAGTGTTATTCTAATAGGTTCTTTCAAAGAGGGATTAAATCCTTTAAATGAATGTAGGTAATTTGATTTTATCGATTGGATATATATAAGTATGGAATATTAACTATTTCCTTGCAGGGTTGTACAAGTTACATACCTATTCTTTCATGCCAGATAGTTTGAGTTTTTACCAAACAAACAGTCATTTATTTCATGATCATACTGACTCTATATTCAATAAGGCAATGGTCTAGTGTTTTCATTATCACTTATACAAATTCACTTCATATTTACTTAATTAGATTGCATTATTGTTTTAGCATTACAATTTTGATCATTTAGAATTAACTTGTTGTCTTTTCATCTGTTTTATAACTTGTGCTATTATCAATAGTTAGATTAATTCTGATCAAATTAGTGATCATCTCTTTATCTGCTTTATTAATTAGAGGTTAACCTGCCTACGTCTGGCAGAGCCTAAAGTGAAAGGGGTTTAGCCATATCTACCCTGTGTCAGTTAGCCAAAAATGTCAAGAGAGCCTGGCAACCTCTTAGGGTTAACGACCTACATTTTTGAGACCTAACAACAAGCATTTTAGATTTTCAATCAAATCAATTGACATCACAATAATTTGAGTGTAGATCATATTTAATTAGATGATTGGTGAAGCTTAAAGTTCTCAATATTTATAGGAATTTTTTTATAGCTCTTCTTGATGGAATAGAAGACTTCTAGTATACTTGAGAGACATTTCTTGTTGTTCTCTAGGTATGATCACTGACACTTATGACCTTTGCACTACCCATGTTTTATTTTCATTTTTTATTCACATGTTTTGAACCTATGGTCTTTACTTAACAATAGCTTGGCTTTCATTTCTTTAGGTACTGCAAACATGAAATTCCATACAACTTGCATGATTTGAATGTGTAGTGCGAGGTGTGTATAATTTGGTAGGCACTTCAAATTATTTAATGCTCTATCATAAATGTGTATAATAATGATCCATCTCCTTCTTGTTAGCTCTAATTTTCCTTTAAGTAATAAAGGCCCCGAAAGTAGAGAGTGCGCAATATAAATGACAATGGGATTTAAAGAAACATGCTTGCTATATGGCTTTGTATGATCTATCCAAAAAGCAATAAAAACATTAATGTACACTTTACATAATTCCTATCTTTCCCAATAAAAATTCTCTCTTTATTAGCTTTCGGAAAGAGCAATGTACATTACCTTTTGTCCTATTTTGTGCCATTATACTAATGACTCATTTCAAATCATCATGTTTGTTTGAAACATTTCACTTTGGGAGCAATGTTTTTTGAAATTTCTTTTGTTCTAATTAAATCCATGTTAAGATTTATTTAATTTCAATATATTTCTATGTACAAGGATAGGTACTAAAAATAATAGTATCTTATGTTCTTGAATATCTAATTTGTCTTGACAATGGGATATATCCTATCTCATATACCATTTAAAAGTTTGGATCCATTTCAAATAATGAGACAACATAAGGTGTAGATACATTATAGAGTTTTTAGAATCCATTTATAGTGTTCATACAACAACTATTTAATCGACTTTAGTAAAAATTTTCTCTAGCCTTAATTTTTGTTCCACTTCTTGGTAATGTTTTACTTTTCAATGCCATTAAGGATAAATAGGGTAATAATTAATCAAAAACTACTAGGCTAAGAATAGTTAAAAAGTTGTCTTAAATTTCTCATCATTCAAATTCAACATTAGTTTGACCTAACTATTCTACACAACATCAATCCTATTGTTCTACTTAGTTTTCTACACATCATCTATTCCTAAGTGACTTTTTGAAAAATTGTTGATATGATAAGAATTATGTTTAGCTTCAAAAAAATGTTCATATTGGAGAGGGATTGAATAATTATTGTATAAGAAGAAAATATCCTATACAATAATAATGAGGATATTAGCAATTTGTTTAGATACAAATAGAACATGTAATTTTTTTCTTATATCATGTTGGAGAGAACTTGAATTATTATTATTATAAAAAAAATATCATATGAGTCAACTATTTGTTTATTCTACCATAAATTGCTATATAAAGTTAGGTAGAAGTAGAACATAATGAGGATATTAGCAATGCTTCTAGTACACTACGATAGTTTAGTCAATTGTTATAATTTTCATAATATATAAAATATATCAAAGAAGTTTAAGATCTATAGTAGTTTGCTTTTTTTCTATTATCATTTTATATACAATGGTTTTCTCTTACTTGTCACTTTTACTTGACTACACATATGTCTAAAGATATTTAATAAGATTACATTTTCAAAAAAATACATAATTGTATAAAAAGTATTTTTTTAAAGATCTATAAACATATATGTAAGTTTCTTGTATGTATACCTACCATGTGAAAATTTTGGCTCATGTGGAATGCAATATTTTATGAAATTGATTATAATAGACTTTGTGAATGTAATATTTTTACATGCATTTACAGATGCATCTTATAATTACAATAAGATCATTAAAAAACTAATTTCTATAAAACTTAATTTATATCCTTCAATAATAGCTTATATTATGCTCTAATCTTTTTGAAATTTAATATATTTAAACATTAAAATATTATTTATACTCATCTTTTTGAAATATAATTAAATTAGTTATTTTTACCATGAACAATTAAATGCTATATATTTAATAATATTATATAGCTTAACATATTAACACCAAACATGGTTTCAAGTCCCTTCAAAACTTGTTCTCGTAGTCCTTAATTAGAAACATCTTAACACTAAACAAATTCTAAGCAAATCCAAATAATTCCATAGAACTATTGTATAACTTTCACCATTCATATTCCCAAAGTTTTCAGATTAGTTGTAGGTAGTGATAGCTAGGCCAATCTAATTGGTAGTTTTAAGAGTAATTTGGAAGATATTGTTGGCAACATCAGTGTTGGAGACATTGTTAGCATGTACAAGATGAGGCAAAGCTTGATGTTATATAGTGTTGTCATTGATGGAAAGAACAATTGTAAGGTTCAAAGTAGTTTGAATGGGAATTTTGCAAGAGGGTTTGATCCTCTTCCATTTAGGATTCATCTACTCTCTCTTAGAAGTTAACTATGCTAACAGATTTGGTCTGGTAAGGTAATTTTGATAAGTGTCAGTATAACTGCTTTTAATGTATAGAGTTCCAATTTTCTAGTCCACATTGTTCTACCATTGAAGATCATGTCTTGCAGATTTTATATGTTGTTGTTTATCATTAAATGCATCTAATTCCAAAACTTTATCTATTGGTGTCCTCTATAATGAAAGTTAGGGTTGTCTGAGTATCACATCTTAAATAGACAGTGCATTGATAGTGCCAGAGGTGATTTGAATTGCTCTTGATTCCACCGAAGGTGACCTTTTTGTTGTGTATATTTGAAGAAAGGTTTATGATTACCTTAAGTATCTATATTCTAGGTTTGAGGAAATTTGAAGTCCTAGATACATTTTTGTGGTTTGACAATTGGTTTATATTAGTGTCTCTTTGCTAGTGAAGCCGACTTGAAGGTAGTGTTGGTGTGGAGAAGGTAAACATGTTTTATGAAGTTAAGTGGGAGCTATTTGAGGTCCATCCTGGCCTATTTGAAGTTGTTTCATAGTTTTATTCTTGGCGCAAAGGGTGTGCATGAAGATTTGGGGCTGACTGCTTGCAAGGTTGATAATGTGACCATTACACTCAATTAGGCTGACCTAATTGGTGTTGTGGATGTTACAGATATATATAAAGGAATGTTTTTAGTATTTTGTATGTGAGGTGATGTGTGTGTGACCCAAAAATGTGACAAGTGCCTATAGATGCAAATTGAGGAACTATAGATAAGGACAATGAGATATTTTAGATCAGTAAGAGAAGTTTTTGTTTTTGTAACTTGAGTTCCATTGGAACTGTAATCCATGCATATGTAGATGCAACTATAACAGTTCAAATCCTGGCTATGAGCCACTCCTTTTCTCTTCTATCTTTCTTTCTTAGTGGGTAGTGAGTTCACTTGGATAGTAAGTCCACTTGCAGCGAGCATTCTTTCTTTTCGTTAGGGATTGCATTCAAAAGATATCAATTAAATGCAAATAAGGATTAAATAGAGGAATGAAAATTCATCGAAATAATAATAGTGAGAGACATGTTTTAAAATGGTTCACCCAAACCCGGGCTACATCTACCAATAGAGAGTCCAATATTATTATCTAGTAAATCAAACTGATTACAAGCAGCAATCCTTACAACTCAATACCATTGCAAAATTGTACAATACATCTCAACAGAAATCCTAACACTTAGCTGCTTTTATCAAGCTTATGTCGGTTACAAAAATAGGGTTTTTTAATGTTAGCCAATAAAAAATAACTTTTGATGCCTTTATTAAATAATAGGGAAATTTTTCTTAGCAGCCACCACTGGGGGTGTTACCCCCAGACCCGCACTGAGGGCTCCACCCCCAGGCCCCACAGTAGGGGCTTTATCCCCCTACAGTCCCCCGTTAAATAATTTGGGGGGAAAGCACACCAATAAAAGTGGGCAAAATTTAACCTTCAAGTCTGATTAGGCTCCATATAACACTTTTGAGCAGTGAGCCTTTTACAATTCAGTATTACTACTACATTATATTGTGAGCTAATCCTCACCATGGTTTTTCCCTTATAGGGTTTTCCAAGTAAAAACCCTAGTGTTCATGTGTTGTGTTTTGTGGATATATGTTTTATGCTTAATCTTCTGTATTGTTATTGAATTTGGTAAATAGATTAAATGCTCATTGTGTGAAGAGTTTAAAAGAATACTGATTCACCCCCCTCTCAGTATTCTAGGTGTTCAACAATTGGTATCAAAGCCAAGTCCTTTGGAAGAATCCTAACCGCTCAAGGAAGATCTTGGAGATTGAACATATGGGAGCTACAAGACTTCCTGCTCCTCCAGAAGATATTCGTGTTGTTGAATTCTTAGAAGATGAATGCATGTCTGCCAATAGTGAAGAACTCAAGGTTTCTCTTGAAGACCTAGAGAGGACTGAAGAAGAAATCAAAGATCTAAAGGAGAATGTCAAAGAAGTAGATGGATGTATCAAGAAGTAAAGAGAGCAAGTCAAATAATTTAAAGAAAAACATAAGGAGGTCAATGAACAATTAAGGTTAGCAAATGAATCCATGATTGGTTTGAAAGTGCAAGTTGAAGAAAAAGCAAGAATTGAAGAATATCTAAACTCAATAGTGAAAGGCAAATTTGAAGAATGTAAAAGTCTTGAACAAGAAGTTGTGAAACTAAAATCAGATCTAGAAAAGGCAAAGAGTTATGAAGAAAAATTCAAGATAAGTTCTACAAGGCTTGATGAGATGATTGCAAGTCAGAAAGATCCCAATGATAAAGATGGCTTAGGGTTTGAAAAAGGTGAAAGTTCAAAATTAGGTCAATCATCAAAAGCTGAAAACAAGAAGTATAATGGCAAGAAGATCTGGAATCAAAAGAAAGGAGCTAGAAGACCACCAATTAGATAGCCTAATATTGTTATTCTTGCAATAAATTTGGACATAAGGCTACACAATGTAGGAAAAGAATGAATAAAAATGTTCCATCTTTCTCTGGTCAATGTTTTTCATGCAAGAAAGTTGGTCATAAAACTAATGAGTACAAAAGTCAAAGGATGAATGGCTATAACAATGGTATAATGATTCAACCCTTTAATGGAAACTATTATACATGTAATAGATTTGAGCACAAAGCTCACCAATGCAAATCTTGTATGCTCAAAATCGTGACTCCGGTTGCCCGGGGCTACCAGGTCAGATTTTAGCACGTACACAGACCCTCCGATCCTCGCCATGAGGTGATCTTCCATGTCACTCTCGCTCACATGGAAGTATCTAGTCAAGAGGAGGCAAGACATGGTGGGGGTCTGGCTTGTTAGAGAGCTAGACTTCATGGAGAGGGGTCAACAAGTTTTGTGGGCTTTGTTGTGTGCTAAGTTTATTATTTCATTCGATTGTAGTTGTTGTTGAGATAACTTTATGACCTGAAGGGTCACTAGTTTGCCTTCTTCTATTGGGGTTTCTTCTATTCCACCTTTCTGTGGGTAAGTAGTTTCTTTCGTTTATTTCCTCTTGTCTCTCAATGCGTTGAATGAGTTCTTGTGTTTGGAGTTGTCTAGCTTCTTCTAACAATAAGAGGACAAATAGATCTTGTTGTGGTAGAATAAATGTCTCTTGTTGTTGTCATGGATTGATTTCTTCAATCTTGTCACAGACAACCCTCACCCACTCTCCTCACTCCTAGGCACATTTGTGAGCTGAGATCGAGGTAAATGTATGATGACCACCCTTAACCAGACTTAGGGTTTTGACCTAGGGTTTAGTTGACCTAGGGTTTGGCTATTCTTTGACTTTTCTTTACCTTGTGATGTGATCAAGGGTTTGATTGAATCTTTCAATGTGGTTTACTGGGTTTGTGCAAGGAGTCCACTTTTTGGCCAAAAAGTGGAAGTGTTTTCCCTGATTTTTAGAATTTGTCACATTTGACCTAAAAATTTGAAGCACTTAAATGTGGAATCTTGAAAAAAGTCAGTATATTTGAAATGTAGTACTCAGAGTCTAGTTTCCAAATATGTAATTTTTTTTAATACCCAAATGATACAAATTGATTTTTAATAGGCGTTTCTAAAACCATTGTTTAAAAGTCACTTTTTTTTACTATACCATGCATGTGTACGTCATCCATATTTTGACCTAAATAATCATATTTTTCTAAATCCTTTTGGGAAAAGATTTGTAACTCACTGAAGCACATTTCCATATTTTTTTGTAATTTTTTATTTAATATTTCTTTTTTGTTCATTTTTGATTGGCCATTTTTGGTGTTTTAAAAAATTGTCGTGTATGTCACGCATAAGATGACCTAAACTAATTTTTTAAATTTTTTTTTCAAATTGAAAAGAATTCTCTAAAGTACATTTTTGTACAATTTTTTTACAAAAAAATATTTTGATAAAAAGTTATTAAAATATTAAAAAACCTTAATAATTCAAGTTTATGGTCCAGTTTCATCAGAAATTAATTCAAAAATAGAAAAATAATCTGATTGTTATTTTTTTTACATATTTGGAATCTACACTATCTCATCTATAATGGGTTTTAATTTCATCAAACAATTCTGCAAAAAAGGCCTTCAGACATATGTCCAAAGTCATTATTTTATTTTGACATTGACAGGACATTCAACTTGTAGGTCAAACCAAGTCCAAAGCCAAGGGTCGAGTTCCCAAGCCTTTTTTCCAACCCAAAACCCATAGGAAACATTCGGTCAGAAGTTCAAATTTTATGAAATAGGATCTCCTCCTAGAAACAGGATCCCGTTTCTAAAAAATGGGATCCCATTTTATAAAAGGTTAATATTTTAACCTTTTATGAAATAGGATCCCATTTCTTGAAAACGAGATCCCTCTTTTGGCTCGGGATCCCGAAGCATAATGGGATCCCATTTCATAAAACGCGGGATCCCATTTTGGTTTACCTGATTTCAAGATTTTTCTAAGTTCCAAACTTCCACCTTAAGTGGACTCATCTTTGTGCATTTACCCTACCTCGTGATGCTATTGAGGGTTTGCAAATTTGTCTATTTCTACGGTTTCTATATGCATGCAAAGCTAAATGATATGCAAATGTGTTTTTGTACTTTTTTAGTATTTTGGAAATGAAAAGTGCTCTTTAATCTATGAAAGGGAAATATGAATGCAAGCTAATATACCGTTTCCTAATGCAAGTTTAATCTATGTTTTTGGGTTTTCAATTGTTTTGAAGTAGTCTAATCTAAAAAGGAAAATTGCTTCTTCAAATAATCTAAATCTAGGAATATGAAACAATTATTCTAACATGCATGATCTAACTATCAAAGAAAAAGCAAAGATTTATTGTTCCCAAGAGAAAATTTGGTTTTATAATTACTATTAATTGAATAAAGCAATGAAGGAAACTGAAAGAAATGAAGTTTTGTGTGACTCCACTACCCTCAGAAATCCTTGATATTGGCAACCTCGAGTCCTTTTGAAGCAGCACAAGATCCTCTTGATGACAAAATGACACAAAGAAGTAAAAAGAAGCTTGTTGAAGCTTGAAAGAGCTCAATGAGATCTTTCATTGAGCACAATGGCATTGAATGAAGCAGCATAACGATGCTTCGTTGAACAATGAATAACTCAAAAGGCACCTTCATCTTGTAAGAGCATTTGAATGCTAAGTTTGGAGAGAAAAAACTGGCAAGAGCTATGTGCACAATGAATTTGCCTCCCTTTGTGCTTGAGGGAGGGGTGTATTTATAGGTTTCAGCAATGTGATTGATTGAGAAGTTAACTCATTTGATTGATGCGTTAACAAGGATTGATTGAGGAGTTAACAAGGTTGATTACCTAGTGAACTCAGCTAAGTATGGAGTGATAAATCAATAATAGCTTATCATTGAAGAAGAAATTGAGATGTGAGGATGCATGAGATTGATTGAATTGTTAATTTTAGATCAAATGGAGTTAATTATGCATGTGTGGGTGCACAAAATAGTCAACTCCATATTAGGTATCAAAAATCATGTGAACTGGAAGAAAAATGGGTGAAAAAAGAGCTAAAACAAGTGAGAAACTTGAGTTTTTTTGCGGCTGAAAATATGACAGGGTCACCCCTTTTGCCAGTAGGGTTGCCCGAGGGAGATATGGGCTAGATAGGGTTTTCTGAAGAATTACACCGGAGAAATGAAAGAAGAGAAGAAAAGGAGGGGTTCTGCCTCCGAAAATAGGTCAGTCATGTGCAAGAATCCAAATCTCCATTTGCACCTGTAGGATCCCCCAGGAGAGATCTGGAAATAATAGGGGGAGATTTGGATTGGTTGAGTGGAACTGAAAACTAAAAGTGGGAAATGGATAGGGGAGACCTCTAGAAGGCTTCTAGGGGGTGCAGAGGATGAAAAACATAAGGGAAAGGTGAAAACTAACCTACAAGATGCTAACAAGGCTTAGGAATAAGTTCGAAAGCTCATAAAACACAAATCGACAAGTGACGGAAAAGTGTCAAAAAGCGTCACAAACGAGGAGAGAGAGAAATTGATAAAGAGGAATTAACACAAGGCAAGAGAGAAGACACATCATCAAGAGGCTTGCTACCTAAAGGACATTATTTCATGCTTACATGTACGTGACAAGGATTTAAATCATCATAGGGCTCCTTGTGGAGGTTGTGCATGATTTTTTTGCTTACATATTTGCCCCCTCAAGGACGATAATCTACATGAAAGTTAGGTACCATTGCTGAACTAGGCCTTACGTGTTTATCAATTTTCCTGCAATTGTACCTGCAATAACTAGTATTAGTCTAGAATTTAAATATATCAAAACAAATAATGAAAACAGAAATAATGAACTTACGATGGATCGTTCGTGTTCGACTACTTGCTTGCCTTTGTCAGTTTGGACCTGTAGGAATGAATGCATGCAAAACAACACACAAAAAAAAAGAGATGTATAAAATCAAAGAACTAATCTAAAATGCACAAATGAAACTAGCTAAGGGCAAACATAATGAGTCAAATTGTGAGATCAGAGCAAAATGGTGATAGAATCGATCATGTGAGCAGTCATTGGAAAGGACTTGCCGAGGAGATCATAAAGATGGATACTTCTTCTTTAGCCATGGACAATCAGTTATGAAAATAGTGAAAAACTTTTATCTAAACCCTAGTTTGAATTTTGTGATCTTGAAATTATCATGTTTTTGTCAATTTTTCCTGTTGCATTGTCTCTGTCACATCGTTTAGAGCAAGATAGGTTTTTCATTTTCTGAAATCACCCAAAAAATGAAGCTTTTAGAATAGTTTTTGATCAAGGGATCTCCCTCTAGGGTTGCCCCTTTTGTTAGGAACGTCACTCGGGGGAGATCCAGAATGACAGCAGGGTCACCTAGGGGAGATCCTGCAAAACACATGGATTGCCTAGGGGCAACCCTATTGGGATGATTTTTACTGAAATTTCATTTTGTTTGACACTTGTTTTACTTTGATCTGACATGTCTTGGTTACTGTATTCACCTATTTATTGCAATTTTAAAGGTTTATATGCTTTTTTGTGCAAGGCTTTTCTGCAGTTTTATGATTTTTAGGGATTTTTTATGAGTTTTACGAGATGTAATCTAAAGTTCTCTTTTGATTTTATAGGACATGTGTATCTAATGGAATGTCTACCAAGAGCAGGGGTGGCACTCAGGGATCTTTGCTTCATTGAGTAATGAGGATCATGCTATTTTGAGGAGGGCAGGTCTAGCTAGAGTTTGTCACATGCCTGTTATTCATCCTATGTCTCATAGATGCTGTGACATTCTAACTTACTGGGATGCAGACAAAAACACATTCAGGTTCCCACATATCTATGGAGAGTGGACCATCACTCTATATGATGTGTATTGTGTACTTGGGGTTCCTGTGAGAGGACATCCTTTAGTCCTTCCATCTAGCGAGTCCTTCGAGGACAAGGCATCTTGGGCAAAGTTCATGGGGGTTAGTCACCCCAGGCATCAGACTGGAGTCTAGCTCATTGTTGTGCCACAACTTTGCATCCCACTTTTGAGGAGATTCTTGATTGGGTTGATTGCATCAAGGTTGTTAGGAGACAAGGCCTTGGCTCATCTAAGATGGTGTTGGGCACCCATCATTCATTGTATTGAGGAGGGCACAGTTTATGCTTGGGGACTAGACATCTTGGCCATGGTTTACAGGGACTTCTATCGTATCTCATGATGAGGGGCTCTAGCTTTTAGCCACTCTTCTTTGATCATGACATGGATATTTGAGTACATGAGGCCCTATTAGAAGCTCATTCTGATTCCAGATAGACATTTACCAAGAGCAGTGAGTTGGGTGCATGTTGGTCACTTTGATGCTTCTTTACCCATTGTTGCTACTCTTACAGATGAGGACATGATCTTCGATGATCCTTATCATGACATGGAGGGATCCTAGGCCCATGATGTCAAGGTCAAAGAGTATTATCATGGAGTATCTGAGATTTCAAACCATAATGGTCTAGTTGAGGCCCATCGAGTTGATCATGTTTCATAGTAGTTTGGTGAGGACATCCCTGAGGACTTGCCCCCAGTGTCCACTTGCTACAGGACTATTCTAGAGATGGGCGAGAATGGATAGAGGACCATAGTTTGGACTCCCTTGACTCCTGGAGTCTTCATTACTAGAGTTTCGAGATGAGGACATAGGGGAGGGATAGGGACTCCTTGATCTCTGATTGTGGCTATAGATTTCGAGTCTACCAACGAGGACTATGTTCTAGATGATGATGATTCGTTGGATGAGGTCTTTCCTAAGGATGCACAAGATGAGGATTTCAATGACACTAATGATTCAGATGATGTCCTGATATCTCTGAGGGTCCTATTGGTGTTCCTCGACCTCCTCATTCAGATGAAGTGATGTGATAATTTGACCCTAATTGGTAGCCTGGTGATCAATGTAAGTTTAGTCTATTTGATTTTCATACCTTTGTCCTTTCTCTCTTCATGGGGAACTGACTTGTTTTTCTTTCAATTCACTCTCTCAGGTTACGTCAAAGAGTGGAGGGATTTTGTTCACAAAATTAATGTTGGATTGGTTTCTCCCTTCACTAGGATGACTCGTGACCATCTTTTAGATGATCTCGGTGTGCCCCCCGCTGCTAGGTGGCACACTAACATTGTTGCTCCTGTCTATCATGGATGTTAGGTGAATGCTAACTTGAAGACCCAGGTTGACACCCTTAAGGGTGAGAATTAGGTTCTTCGAGATATGGCTCATCTTAGTTTTGAATGATGTGATGCTAGTATGGCAGGACCTTCACAGTCACATGCTCACATAGAGCACCTCACTCTCATAGGTCTCATGGAGTGATGAGTGGTATTCATAGGCAGAGGAGTTGAAGTCCTTAGGGTTCTATTGGAGGGAACTAGCCTTAGCTTCCTTTCTTGAAATCATGCACCCTTGCATGGGGAGCCCTTACTTCTTTTGAGAGTATTTTGTCCTACATCTTTGATACCCTTGGTATATGTAAACTTCAGATGTATCTATGAAAGTTTATCTTTTTATGGTTTTCTCCTATCGAACTTGTACTCATCTCTTGTGCATGTTGGAGGTTTGGGAACTTTTCTATTATGTATTTGACCTTTTCAACTCTTTTTAATGATGCAATTATGATAACGATGACATATTTTGCAATTTTTTGTGGCATATATATGAGATACAATTCACGATATGATAATGTAGGAGCACAAGAAATGTTGAAATAAAAAATTTAGTTCTAATGAATGTCTTGAGATATGACATTTGACTTTATTTCTTTAAGACTCCTTTTTTGATTTTGGCATGAATGCAATGTGGAAAAAACAATGTGACTACTCTTAAACATGGTTTTTGATTTAGGGGATTACATGTTGTCCTGATATAAGAGACCTATTCAAGGCTGTGAGATAGGATTTTAACTCAAGTGGGGAGTGGGAATGAAAATGGAGTGTTTCTAAACCTTAGCTTTCCTAAAGGCTAAACACTAATCCTTATCTAGATAAGACAGGATGAGAAGCTTTCAACTTAGACAAGTAGCAAATTTCATTAGTGTTCACTAGACTTAGATCATAGATGGAAAGCAAGGTAGACCCGAGGTAAAGGATAAATAGCAAAGAACAATGGTCCCTTGGTATAAGATGATCCTAGAGACTACTAGACTCTTCAATTTTGCTCAACTAGTGTGTGTGTGTGCTTTGTACCTTTCTTTCTCTGTTAGAATGTCACCCTTGAGGCTTCAAGATTAGACTGATCTCCACCTAAGAGTATAGACATTCAACAATCTTCTCTCTTTCACTCTTTTTTGTATCTATCTTTTTTCACTTTTTTAAATGTATTTTCCTCACTTGATTTTCACATATTTTTGGATTTTTTGACTTTTCAAGAAATGAATGTTTTTGAAACTCTTGATATGTGATACTTTGATCTCTCAATTCTCACTTTTCGACACTCTTATTTTGATCACTCATTTTTTTATTCACTCAAATCTTTAGATTTCTTCCTTCAAAGTTTTGATCCTCCTGACATTTTTGGCCAAGAAAGAAAAGGGGCTAAGCGCCACCTAAAGTTTTTGTAATCTAGTCAGACTTCTCTACTAGGGAAGAATTGGGAGAGTCTAATTGCAAGCTTCCTTTGAACACTGTAGGTTTGAATACTGACTTTGTTTAGACCTAACATCTTGACTCGTTAAGACTGGGATTAGTGTAAAGCTAAGAGATAGGCTTTGATTAGAATCACTGGGAATGAATAGGGATAATGGTGATTGTGAAAATGGGTAATCTATAGGTCCTCAAAGGATGACGTATATCTAGGCAACCTGAGACTCCTTACTAAAGAGAAAATAGTATAAGAGCAAGTAACTAACAATAATGTAACATGAACAGAATGATGCAGAAATGCAAGAAACAAATTATTTTTGACATTTTTGATTTTATAATTTTTTTATGTTTTTTATGTTTTTATGATTTTTTTGGTTTTTAGACATAGTATTTCTTGAGGTGAAAGGCATTGATTGTTTCACAAAATTCCTCTCCCTCCATTGTGCACAAGAAATAGGCAACATTTCCAACGTCTTCTTTGACCATGTAGAGGCCTTTCCAATTGGGTCTGAATTTTCATCCTTCACCAGCTCTTTTATCAATCAAATTGTCTATCCTGAGCACTAGATCTCCCACTTGAAAGGGTCTTGGGATAACCTTCTTGTTATATTTCTTTTTCATTCTTACTAGATAAGAGTCATGTCTTTGAACAGCTCTCAAACATGTTTCATCCATCATTTCTAATTCGGCCAATCTTACTGCTCTATATTCTTCGTTGTCTAATAATCCTTGTAATGACACTCTCATACTGGGCAACTCTACTTGCAATGGTAAGACCACCTCTAACCCAAAAGTGAGGGCATAAGGGGTGGTTCTAATTGGAGTCTTGACACTTGTTCTGTAAGCCCACAGAGATGGATATAATTCTAAATGCTAATCTCTCTTAGAATCTTTCATGATTTTGACTAGTATTGCTTTTAGAGTCTTGTTGGTTGCTTTTGCTTGTCCGTTTCCTTGAGGATAATAGACTGAGGGAGAATTGTGATTGATGTGAAATCTCTCACATAACTCTCTTACTTGTGGGTTTTTAAATGATGGTGCGTTATCCATTACTATCACTTGGGAAATTCCAAACTAGTAAATGATTTGGTTTAGTATGAATTTAGTGATTATGGTCCCTGACACTGTGGTGAGAGGCATGGCCTCCACCCATTTTGTGAAATACTCTATCATGGTAATGATGAACAAATGTCCATCCATCGATGGGGGTAGATAGCTTCCCCACCAAATCTAACCCCCACATGGAAAAGGGCCAAGGGGTAATGATCGGTTGTAAATCTTTTGTTGGTGTATGATGAACATGAGTGTAAGCCTGACATTTTGGAAACCTCTTTATGAACTTGATCACACCCCTTTGTAAACATGGCTAGAAATATCCCATTCTATGTATTTTCCATGCCGTGGCATGACCACCAAAGTGTCCTCCACAGATTCCACTATGACATTCTTCTAAGATCTTGTGTGCTTCTTCCTTGTCAACACATCGAAGCAACATTCCATCTAGGGCCCTTCGATAGAGCACATCATCTATTAAAACATATCTTGCAGTGAGGATGCGTAATCATTTTTTTCCCAAAGGGGTCATATTTTTTAGGTAAGTCTTATTTGCGAGATAGTTCACAATATCTCTATACCAATATGAGGTTGTATACTTCTCGAGATCAACCACACAAATCTCTTCATCAGGGAAATATTCATTCATGGGTTCCTCTTGGGGAATTGGATTGTCTACTAGCCAATCTGCTATTATATATCTTTTGACTACTTTTTAATTGATGAAAGTTAGTTCAAACTTGCTCAACAAAGTTATGAATTGGCCAGCTCTTCTTGAGAACATGGGTTGATTTAAGAAAGTTCTCAGTTGCTCTGATCATATCATAACTTTAGTTTCTTGATTCAACATGTAGTGTCGCAATCTTTGGGTTGCCAAGACTATGGCTAAACACTCTTCTTCATCTTAGGTATAGTTCTTCTCATATTCCAACAAGGTTTGAATTATTAAATAGATGACTCTTTCTCTTCCACCTTCATCTTCTTGAGCCAACATGCACGCTACGGAGATATCAGTTTCTCTGAAGTATAAGATGAATGGATTGTCATGTTTCAATGGCTTCAGTGTGGATGGGGTTAGCAAGAATTTCTTCACTTGCTCAAATGCGTTTTGACAGTCCACTGTCCAAGTAATGTCAACTTGATTTTTTAATAACTAATTGATTGGATGAATTTTTAAAGTCATGTCTGGTATGAATCGTCTGATTGCGCCCAATTATCCTAAAAAGGCTCTTACTGTTGTCTCACTCATTGGTGGGGTTGCATTTAGAACTGCTTTGACCTTAGCTAGGTCAATGTCTATTCCTATTTGTGAGATGATGAATCCCAACAACTTTCCTGTCATGACTCTGAAAACACATTTTTCAAGGTTCAACCTTACTTTATACTCTCGAAACCTATTGAAGATTTTGTGAAGGTCCTCCACATTTCTTGACCTCTGTTTTGACTTAGCCAGGAGGTCATCAATGTACGTATCGACTATCTTGTGGATATAATCATGAAAGGTGTGTGTCATTTCCATTTGGTAGGTTGCTCTTGCGTTCTTCAACCCAAATGGCATGAGTATGTAACAGAAAGTTCCCCAAGGGGTGATGAATGTTGTTTTGTTTTGGTCAACTTCTTGTGATTTTGATCTGGTTATATCCTAATAACCCATCCATGAAGGAAAGGACCTCGTATCCTATCATTAAATCAATAATTTGATTGATGGATGGTAAAGGAAAATTGTCTTTTGGGAAAGCTTGATTGATGTCTCTAAAGTCAAGGTATATCCAAATTTTTCCATTCTTCTTCAAAATTGGGATAATGTTTGACACCCAATTTGAATAGTCCACTAGTTTGATAAAACTAACATTTAACAATTCTTTTAGTTCTTCCTTCACCATTTCAGCTACTTGTGGCTTTATGGGCCTTGGCTTTTATTTCACGAGTTTTGCATCTAGCTTTGTCACTAAATTGTGCACCACAACTTTTGGATCTAATTCTAGCACATCTGAATATGCCACACAAATATGTTAGAATATTTGATGAGGAATTCCCTGTACTCCTCTAGTTCTTCATCATTTAGTTCTCCTCCTAGTTTTAACATCCTAGGTTTTTCAGGTGTTCCAACATTGATGTCAGTTGTATCTCAAGTTAGGGATGGGTGTCCTTCCTCAAACTTTTGAGGGCAGGTAGTAAATTTGAGTTTTCTTCAAGCTGGAGGATTTCTTTCTCATTCCCAAAATAGTCCTCTGGATGAGGGAGGAGCATGTATCCTTTTTTGTGGTGCACCTTTGGAAGTCCATCGTAAGCATGTAGATATTCCAATATGGCTTCATCATTTTCAGAATAGTCTCAGGTTGGTCTCTCTTCTTGACCCATGGCATAATTTCAGATATTTAGTAATTCTTTGATTTCCAATAACAACTCTCCATGTATTAATACAATATATTCTAAATTTTGTAATTGAGCATGTGTAGAAAATAATGAGGCTGACGTGGCCATTGTGTTTGCCACTTGATTTTCTTCCCTAGGTATGGTTTTGATGGAGAAGAAGTCAAAGAACTGATCCAACTTCCTAACGGTTTCTTTATAAGGTCGCAATCATTCTGATTTTGTGTCATAATTTTCCCCAACTTGGTTGATTATTAACTAAGAATCTCTAGAGGCAAAAAATTTTTTGACCCCATTCTCATGGCTAGCATGATTCCTAGGGATAGGGCTTTGTACTCAGTGATTTTGGTGCAAAAGAAATCTAGTCTGAAGGTGAAGGGAAAGATTTTTCCTTCAGGAGATGTCAAGATTATCCACATCCCTAACCTTGTTTTGTAACTAGCTCCTTCGAAATGTAAGGTCCATAGGCTTTGATGGTTTTGTGATAGAGATGTTTCTCCAATCTCATAAGTAGAAGTCTGTTTTTCTTCTTTTTCATCTCCTTCTTCGATGATTTCAATTGTTCCAACCAAGAGGTTTTTGATATCCCATTCATTGATAGATGGGATGGTTGCTAGGCTGAATGGTGTATGGGACTTGGTTGTACATGGATCAAAGGGGAATTCCCTAAGATCATCCATTATTTGATATGTTGTGAGTGTTTGTATTTGTTTGGACATCCTGAGTTTCCTCTTTTTGTTTATCTTGATCCTTTAACTTGTCTTTTTCTTCTTGTTCCTTTCTATAGATACTAAAGGGATTAGGGTCTACTCTGATGACGATGACCTTTCCTAGATGATGGAAATGGATTTCTTGGAATAGAGTGGAAGTAATGGCCTTCATGGCATGAATCCAAGGTCTTCCAAAGATCATATTGTAATTGGTTTTTCTATTGATGACATAGAAATTTGTAGAGATGGTTTTACCCATCAGAGTGAGTGGTAGGTTGATTTTTCCCACTATTTGGATGTCATGATTGTCGTAAATCCTTAATGTGGTAGTTTGTTTCTTGATTCTTGTTTTTCTATATCCCATTCTCCATAGGAATGACATTGGTAAGAGATTGACTACCGATCCTTCATCCACCACTACTCTTTTTATGGTGACCTCTTCGACTTGAACTTTTATGTATAGAGGTGAATCCTTTTTCTTAATTCCTTCATTTTGGGGTAGTTTGGAAACATCAAATGTGAGAGGAGGTGATTTCTCCTATGTCGAACATTCTACTTCCAATACTTCTAGGAATGCCTTGTGGTGTGAGGGAGAGGCTCTCAATAAATTTATCACTTGCAAGAAGACATTTTCAATTTGATTTGTGTTCTTCCTCATGGATCACCAACTCTTCTTGGCTTACTTCTGCATGATTGGAACTATTTTGATTGGCCTTCCCTTTCTTGATTTGAGGTTCCTTCTTCTTTCTTTGGGATTGGAGGAGTTTAAGGAAGTTCTTTTGTTGATCCAAACTAAGTTTGGAGATAGCTTTATTGTATCCATAACAAGTCTTTGTTTCATGACTCTTTGTCCCATGGAACCAACAATAAGTATTGGGGTCGTATGAGGGTTGGTTTGATCCTTGATTTCCCTTTTATCACCATTTGTCATTACTAGGATTGCTTTTTACAACATTAACATCTTTCTCTTGAGGTATATTAGATGTAGTCTTCTCTATTCCTTTGGATGTTCTAAGTTTTTTGTTGGTATCATAAGTCTTCCAACCACTATCGATGGCAGCTTGGTCAATCCTCAAAGCACTTTCCAGTGCCTCTTCATAGAATTTGTATGGAAATTTTTGAACATCTTCTCTCATGTCCCTGTTAAGAGCATGTAAAAAGAGGTCACATAGTTCTCAGTGGTCCATGTTCGGAGCACTAGTCGAAGAATAGAGGACTTTCCTCCATCGAGTGACAAAGTGGACTACAAATTCATTTGGCTCTTGTTTCATTGTGAGTACTTCTTTGATCCCTGTTTTAACGAGTTTGTTCATGTCAAAATCCATGACAAACTCTCTAATTAGCTATCTAAACGAATGGATTGAAGCTTCTGGTAGGTGATAATACTAATCCAGAGTGATGCCTTCAAGATTTTTTAGAAAGATTTTTTCTACAACCCCATCCCAAGGGAGGAGTTCTCTTATGGTCATGGTGTAGGCTTTAATGTGGGAGTTTGGATCTCCTTCTCCATTGAACTTTAGGAGATCTAGCCATGGCCAAGGTAGTTGCACACTTCTTATGTTTTGGTCCAAAGGTTCCTTCAACTATTCAAGATATGTTCCTAGAAAAGCACTTTGATATTGTGGGGTTGATAACAATAGCCCTGTAGGTGGGTTTTGATAACCCATTGTCAAATTTGTTTGATTGTTCTGAATAGGAGGATTCCCATTTAGACGTGTGTTGTTGCTAACATTTCGTGAATAATAATTGAAGTAGGGGGGATTTTGAGATGCCCCCTAGTCTTGTTCATGAGATTTTTGCCTTCTTTCAGGAGTAGCTTGCACTACTTCTAAGATTCTAATTCTTTGTACTAGAGTTAAAATCAAATCTACAGTAGTAGCATCTCTAGTTGTTTCTTCATTTCTAGGATTTTCTCATCGAGTATTTTCATGGTGATATGCTTCTTCGCGTGTAACGTTTTCTCTTTTCTCTTTTCATTAGGAAATCATCAATGCCTCTTGAGTACCTTTGGCTTCTTGCAAATATTTTTCTAATTGTTTGACTTCCTCATCAAGACGAGTACTTGATGTTCTTGTGGAAGGTTGTTTGGGTCTCTGACCTTATCCTTCTAGCTTTATTTGGTGCATTTTGTATGGATGGATTGTTTTCCCAAGATGGGTTGTTGAAAGATAGAGAATGCTTGGATTCTCTTTGATTTGTTTCATAATCAGAATCCTTGTAGTTCTAACAATTAGTGATTGGTGCATCAGGATGCAGTGGTACATACCTATCAAAGGAAGGAGTTTATGGTTCTCTTGAGGGAATATTTCCTTGGTTTAAATTAGGTTTTTGTCATGTTCGAGGGTGCCATAGACACCATAAAACAAATGGAATGGATGATGGCATAGGCAATAGAAGCTAACGTGGCTAAAGCAACTATGAAGAATGGTGTGAAAATGTTTTGGAGCTTTTGCTAAAGTGTTTGAAATGCAAACTACAAAACCAAAAGATTTTGTATTTCACGTTAGGTTCACCAAAATATGTAGTGAAGCTGACGACGTATGTGACAGTGATAATGATAGCCAAGTAATGTAAATGCAAATAGCATTAACAAAAGTTTTTGTTCTTCATGTCAGGTTCACCAAAATATGTATGCTCAAAATCGTGACTCCGGTTGCCTGGGGTTGTTGGGTTAGATTTTAGCACACACACGAACCCTTCCTTGCTTGCCACAGGGTGATCCGCCACGTCACTATTGCTCACGGGGAAGTAGATAGTCGACAAGAGGAGAGATATGGTGGGGGTCTGGCTCGTTCGAGAGCTAGACTTCATGGAGAGGGGTCAAATAGTTCTGTGGCCTTTATTGTTGTGTGCTAAGTTGATTGTTTCATTTGATTGTAGTTATTGTTGAGATAACCTTAAGGGTCACTAGTTTCCCTTCTTCTATTGGGGTTTCTTCTATTCTTCCTTTGTGTGGGTAAGTGATTTATTTCATTTATTTCCTCTTGTCTCTTAATGTGTTGAATGAGTTCTTATTGTGTTTGGAGTTGTCTAGCTTCTTCTAACAATAAGAGGACAAATGGATCTTGTTGTGGTAGAGTAAATGTCTCTTGATGTTGTCATGGATTGATTTCCTCAATCTCGTCATAGACAACACTCACCCACTCTCCTCTCACTCCTAGGCACATTTGTGAGCCAAGATCGATGTAAATGTATGATGACCACCCTTAACCAGACTTAGGGTTTTGACCTAGGGTTTAGTTGACCTAGGGTTTGGCTATGCTTTGACTTGTCTTTACCTTGTAATGTGATTAAGGGTTTGATTGAATCTTTCAACATGGTTTACCTCATGATGGTATCGAGGGTTTGCAATTTTGTCTATTTATAGGGTTTCTATATGCATGCAAAGCTAAATTATATGTAAACATGTTTTTGTACTTTTTTAGTATTTTGGAAATGAAAAGTGCTCTTTAATCTATGAAAGAGAAATTTGAATGCAAGCTAATATGACTTTTCCTAATGCAAGTTTAATCTATGCTTAAATTGGGTTTTTGATTGTTTTGAAGTAATCTGATTTAAAGAGGGAAATTGTATTTTCAAATAATCTAGATCTAAGAATATGAAACAATTATTATAACATGCAAGATCTAACTATCAAGGAAAAAGCAAAGATTTACTATTCCCAAGAGCAAATTTGGTTTTCTAATTACTATGGATTGAATAAAGCAATGAAGGAACCTGAAAGAAATGAAGATTTGTGTGACTCCACTATCCTCAGAAATCCTTGATATTGGCAACCTTGATTCCTTTTGTAGTAGCCAGAGATCCTCTTGATGATAAAATGACACAAAGAAGCAAAAAGAAGCTTGTTGAAGCTTAAAAAAGCTCAATGAGAGCTTTGGTTAAGAACAATGGCATTGAATGAATCAATGTAACGGTGCTTGGTTATGAAATGAATAAATCAAAAGGCACCTTCATCCTATAAGAGCATTTGAATGCTAAGTTTGGAGAACAAAAACTAGCAAGTGTTGTGTCCACAATGAATTTTCCTCCCTTTGTGCTTGAGGGAGGGGTGTATTTATAGGTTTGAGGAATGATATTGATTAAGAAATTAACTCTTTTGATTGATGAGTTAACAAGGATTGATTGAGGAGTTAATAATGTTGATTACATAATGAACTCAACTAACTATGGAGTGATAAATCAATAATAGCTTATCACTGAAGAAGAAATGGAGATGTGAGGATACATGAGATTGATTGAATTGTTAATTTTAGATCAAATGGAGTTAATTATGCATGTGTGGGTGCATGAAATAGTCAACTCTATATTAGGCATCAAAAATCATTTGAACTGGAAGAAAAATGTGCAAAAATGGAGCTAAAATGAGTGCAAAACTTGAGTTTTCCCATGGCTAAAAATACAATAGGGTCACCCCTTTTGCAATTAGGGTCACCCCTGGGTCACCTAGGGGAGATCTAGGATGGATAGGGTGTTCTGAAGAATTGTAGGGGGTACATGAAAGAAGAGATGAAAATGAGGGGTTCTGCCTCTAGAAATAGGTCAGTCATGTGCAAGAATCCAAATCTCTAGTTGCACCTGCAGGATCTCCTATAGGAGATAGAAATAATAGGGGCAATTTGGATTGGTTGACCAAAACTAAAAACTAAAAGTGGGAGATGGATACGAGGGACCTCTAGAAGGCTTCTAGGGAATGTAGAGGATGAAAACATAAGGGAAAGGTGAAAACTCACCTACAATGTGCTAACAAGGCTTAGGAGCAAGGTTGAAAGCTCAAAAAATGCAAATCGACAAGTGTCGCAAAAGCATCACAAATGGGGAGAGAGAGAAATCAATAAAGAGGAACCAACACAAGACAAGAGATATGACACGTCATCAAGAGGCTTTCTTCTTAAAGGATGTTATTTCATGCTTACATGTACATGACAAGGATTTGAATCATCATAGGGGTCCTTGTGGAGGTTTGCGTGATTTTTGTGCTTACAAATCTAGAATGAATGGAAGGAATAATGGTTAGAGGAATGTTGTGTGCTATAACTACAATAGGCCTAGAAACATTTCAAATATTTGTAGAAGCAGAAGCATGAAGAAGGACATTTTGTTAGAGAAGAACAAACCAGTATAGAAGGTTGATTTGACAGAGAGTAAGAAGGAGATTTGATCATGAATAAGATTTGGATAAAGAAGGAAGTAACCAAGTATAATTGTGACCTTGTGCTAGCATCTAGTGTAGACATTTCCTCTAAAAATAGAGATAAGAGCTTTGTTGCAAATATTTACCTAAGCAGTGTTGTCATTGATGTCAACATATCCTTGTTGCCATTGGTGTCAATTGTATCCTATTTTGCTACCTGTATAGAAGACCAAATTGTTGAGGATATTGAGAAAATTAATGGAGATCAATGTATGCAGACCATATGGCTATGTAGAGGTTTGTCTAAAGAAGCTCCAATTAAGATTTGAGAGGTTCACATTAAGATTTGAAGAAGTTATAGCCATATGAGTAAAACTGGTTCGTGCATTATTCAAGAGAGACAGAGTGATAGGAAAGAGGTTTGGATTGCTTAGGTAATGTAAAATGATGATCTATGGATCTAGAGGCATGTTTGGGAAGTCAGTGTGCATCATCCATTCAAGTAGTTCATGGTTTGGAGGTCCGTAAGAAATCTTTCTAGTGTGACAGTTATAGCAGACAGTGTTCTTAAGGTTACCAAATGAAGATGCAAGTGATTCTGATGATTTGGAGGAGTGCGGATGTTTCTGTTGAATTCAATGTGCTTGTGGGGATCTCTGGATTGTGTATCTATTGTGTTGGAGGTCTGGATTGAAGTTTGAGTTTGTTATTGAAGATTTTCCTTTTTAGTGTTGATGTTCTTCCCAATCTTGGCTGACCGGATGATCCTAGCATGTTGCGGATGATCTAAGAGCATTCTATGGATCATAGCATGTTTGTTGAGGAAGATTCAAGTCTTAGTTGTGATTGGTTGATAGTGCATTGATCCGTGTCAACTTTAGCTAACCTTGTTGTTCATTCCAAGGTAGATGAAGCATATAAATACTTGTTGAAGAGTTGTTGAAAATTATCCTTGAGTGAAATGAATTAAATCCGAATAAAGGATCAGAAGCAAAGAAAAAGAAGCAAGAGCAGTATAAAGTGAAAAGTTAGTGAAGAAGAATTTGGAGATAGAAGCAGAAGTTTTGTGAGCATTCAATGAAACTGAACCATGTATGTAAAGATGCTAATTATCAGTTAGTTCTTTCAGTGTTAAACATAAATTACTTGTATGCAGTGAGCCTCTTTTTGAGGAGTGGGCTCTGGGTAGTGTGCCCAAAGGCATGTGCCTTCTATTTTTCTAAATTACTTTTAACATTGTACAAATCTTTGTGAGTTAACCCCCATCATGGTTTGTAGGAGTTAATGACAACACTGAGAGGGAGGGTGAATTAGTGTTGTGTAAATTCTTAACTTTTTCCAAACTTTACAAGACATATAGAAAAGAAGACATTAATGATTTGTTGAGTTTATATGCACAAGACTGATAGTGAAAGATGTGAACCAAAAACTTATAATCAAAACACAAATATGCACACATAGAGACAAATTATGACATAGAAATTTATGGAGTGGAAAACCCTCTTGGGGTAGAAAAACCACTCAAATTTGCTTCACTGGTTACATGAAGGTCTCATTGACCAAAGAAGTTTGACTAGCTTTACAAGATGCCTCACTGGCACATACATAGGTCTCACTGACCACAAGCCTCACTGGCAAAATACAATCACCATGATAAACATATAAAATCTTGTGTGCAAGAAATGATTGCAACTCAATCTGATCTACACCATTACATACCCTCATTCATCTCTTTTACATTTTCTGATAGATGCATATCTCATCATTTCTTTCAATCCTGTGAACAATTCATCCTTGAAATCACCTAAACATTTCACAAAAATGTGTCTTTTTCACTGCAAATTTTTCACACATTCATATGTATCAAAAAATTATCTTCACCATTGCATGTTGATCTGCACAACTACACACCCTATCCAAGCACTTGTAATATCATTAAAAATCATGTGACCTTTCACATTCAACTCTTCTCCTACAATACAAAATAACTTGACTTTTCAAATCCCTCTCATATTTAATTTTTTAATTTGATTAACATCTCTACAAAAATCAATTTCACTTGTATGACCATTTCCATTCACGAAGGATTTGCAAAAATAAAATCATATCACAAAAGATGACTTTCATCTTTCAAGGAGTCTTCAATCTGTTCATATTCTTCTTCAGTTAATTTTGCCCTACATACAACATATACCAAAGGGATATAAAATATTAAATCAAATTCCTTGTCACCAAAAAAATCTTCAACCCTTGATCTTTCATTTTCCTCTCTCTATCAAAAATCTCTTCCTCTACTCTTGAAAATAATCTTTATTTCCTCACAAAAAATTCTTTCATTTTATCTTCATAAATCTTGTGCAAAATTCCTTGATCCAATATTTTCCTGCAAGCTCTTTGAAAAATCTTCCCACCTTCTTAATAAAATAATCTTCAAAAGTATTTTATTAGTCTGTAGAAAAAAAACTTTCAATCATGTATTTGGATCTCAAAAACTCTTAAGCTTCATTCTCAATTCCTTCTCAAAAAGAAACTTTCTTATTTTTTATAAAAACAAATAAAAGCTCCTTTAGTATAGATTTTAACACTTCAAGAGGTTTACTATGAAATCTTAAAAATAGAAGGAGATCTCTTAAAAATAGGCACAAAAAAATCTGCCACCAAACATACTAAAATTAACCTTTTCTAAAACACCTTAACTGCAGATGTCGGCCATTCGAATGTCAAAGTTAAGAAGGAGAGAGGAGGTCTTAGTTTGAACACTGACCATGCATCTTGTAATTCACTCTTAGACCATTTTTAAACATAGCCATTGATATAAAATTAGCATTCAACACATTTAAAAACAAACCTGATATAGTGGTAGATGCCCTTAGAAGCCCGGTCAACTTAATGACCCCAATCCCCTTTGGAAGGTCATCACTTAAGTGATGACCTATAATAACATGTCACTTTTAATTTATAACAAAAATAAACATCAATCTTAATGATGGATAGAGAAAGATGATTTAAGGCAATTAAAGGCATTTAGAATTTACAATATCACTACCCTTATTAACAAATGTTAACACTATAACACTCTCTACCTTTTCTCTATTAAACACTACTCATACCTACCTCATTTCTGTCCTGTGAAGCTGATTACAATGATGCATTTTCATAATGAGAATTATGAAAACATCCTCCCTTATATCATGTAACATGCATAACACTTTTTCAACCTTTGTCAATACTATCTGCAAAAAACCTTTGATAATAAACCTTACATCTTATGTTATATCAACATTGATCATCCTGAGCACCCAACTATTATTCTTAATGGCAAACAATCTTTCATGAACACATCAAGAACACACTATTAAGAATTCAAGAGTACTACATGAAGATGACGACTTACTGAGGTAAGCAACATACCATATGTCAACTCTCTTCAGATCAAGAATCATAACATGAACAACAATGGTAAGAATCATGCCAACAACCAAACCTTCAAAGTTTAACTTTGACACTCTATGCAACTCTTGATTCAAAAGAAGACACATTGTGCTCTTATGTCCTTGATAACACATTATCATCATGAAGAGATCTTGTACACACTGAAGCAGCACGCATCATATCATGAAGTATCAGACCCAAGATCCTAAAGTATGATGAACTATAAATAGGATCCCAATGTATCATATGACTTTCAACACTAACACTACCCACACAACATGAAGCCATCTATAAAAACCATCTAACGTAAAGCAATTCTTCATGACATAACATCCTGCAACAATAACATCCAAATTTGTGATATCATCTTGCCAAACTCCTAATGATGAAATATCTGAAACAAACTCCTGATCATTATTTCAAATATCAATACCATGAGAATCAGGGAACCAAGTAAATAACCTCATCGCACTTTATCAATCAACCTTGCATCATGAACAAAAACATCAATGGAAAACTATACTACACCTTTTTGACATCAATGACAATCAGTCACCATCAATCTCCCCCTTTGTCATTGATAGAAAAACTACCTGATGCAATTTTTCTTTCTCCCCCTTTTTGACATTTGATGACAAAGACACAAATCTATTTGCTCCCCCTATGTTGAAGTACACAAACAAATCACTACTCATATATATCACTGGTAATCACTGACATGAATAACCAACACTGACCACTGTCCTGACAGAATGAAACATGTAAGCCAACCTCAACATAATATCACTTCTTGAAACAATACTTGCCTTTGATTAACTGATGAACAAGATACCACCATCAATTTTACAAGCATCTCTAGATTTCATAGCTTGAAGCACATACCTAATACCACTTCAAAACTAGAATCACACAATTTGAACATACCTCCCTAAAACATATTAATGATGAGAACCATCAAAGAAATATGTTAGATTATCACATCAAGAACACTTCCATATAAGCATGACTTGACATCCTTGAGCACACTCAAACCAATCTGCATTAACAGGTTCTTCCTGCAACAACACTTTGCACAAATCAAATGCAAACATAAGTGCTATGAATTGAATTTTTTTATTTTCAGTCACCTTAGCCAACACATGTTAATATCTGATAAGAGCTTTTTGGAAACATCTTAATCTCTTTGGCATGACAACAAATACTTCACTATATCAAGATCCCATTGAACTGCAACATCATACCAACTCAACCAAGTTATTCAATATCATCAAACTCTTTGAGTGTTGAACTCTTGAACATTCTTTCAACATCTTGTTTGCATACAGAACCAAAGATCACCTGTATTACTAAAAAGCACTGAAGATCAACATAGTTAGCAATACCATCATAAATTTTATTTCAAGAATCAACATGACAAGATCACCATCTCCTCCTGAAACTTCTTGGGGATAAATGATAGGACAAGAACAACTCCCACTCACATAATGCTATCTATTATTCAACTGATGATGTAACTTGTGCTAGATGCACAAGTTTAGGATTTGCCTTCTCATGACTTTGTTTCTACTTCCACACTTTTACAGGTTCTTTCTTTCTCCAAACCTTTATACCTTCTTTTCTTTTAAACTTTTTCAAATCATGTGATGCTTTCCTGCAACTGTGTGCTTTATGACCAAGAGAATTGCAATTATAAAAAATTATGTTGTAATCATAATCAAATGACTGATAATACCTTTTTGACATCCTTTGAGCATTTAAGATATGCTTCCATGTAGGATCATACCTTTTATTCATTTTTCAATTTCTTTGTATGTGACCAACATTATTGCACTTGTAACAAACAATATCAATATTCCTTCTGCAATCAACTACTTTATGTCCAAAATGATTACAAGTATAACAATAACCATTAAATGAATAATTATACTTGTACATGTATGCTTGTTTTACTAGAGCAGTTCTTCTAAAATTTCTTCTTCTTTGATTATACATTTCATCTTTGACATTTATTTCAGCTTCTAACTTCTTTTTGTCTTCAGGAGTACTAGCATGAAGATCAATTTTATTTCTAGGAGTTTGTTTGGCTTTTGAACACTCTCCTTCTTCAAATCATAAACCAGTAGTGTCATTATGATGCTTTTGTTTGCCCAACAACTCATGTAACTTGTATGTACTTTCATCATATTCCTGATACTTCTTAGACAAAACTTTGAGACCATCATAATCTTTTCTAAGTTTGATAATTTCACCCTCTAGTTTTAGATTCTCAATCCTTCTAACTTCAAGGTCAGATATTGAAACATCAGCTATCCTCTTAGCATCCTCAATTTCAGTCTTTAATCTAACAATTAATTTATCTAAATCATCAATATATGTCCTTAAACTCATAATCTAACATCCGACCTCTTCAAGATCTAAAGATACACTTTCAAGCTCTGAAAGTGCTTTGTCTTTAGATTTTCTTTCTTGTTGCAGCTGCAATATTAGTTTCTGATTCTCTCTCTTATATTTCTTGAGTTTAGTTAGAGCATATATGAGCTCTCACAATCTTGTTCATCATATTCCTGATCATCATCACTTATGATGTTAGCTTCTTCTGAAAGAGATTGGACCTCAACATTTTCATCTGACTATCTTCTATCATTGTTATTCTTCTAAGATAACAAGTTGTCCTCTTCTTTATCATTACCTTGATAAATTATTTTCAGTTCTCTCCATATATCCTGGGCTATAACATAGTGCATAACTTTACAAGAAACATCATTAGATAGAGCAGGCAATATGACCTTCTTTGCAATATGATTACATTCAATAGCTTCTTTGTTATTTATAGTAACACAATAATCATTCTCAACTGATATCAAAACACCATATCCTAAAGAGGATAAATAAATCTACATTCTAACATACCAAATAGAAAAATATGAACCATCAAAGAGAGGGACTCATGAAAACTCTTTCTCTATTTTAATACATGATTCAACTTGTGAAGCTTCTTTATCAACTTATTGAACATTAACACCTAAATTTGATATGGATGATGTCTTTTGTGTCTGTTGACCAGAATGAAGCTTGACATTTCTCATGTTCTTATTTCTTCTGTACTTACCCATTGAACTCCACACATAGGACCTACCCAAGTTGATTAAGCTTCAAAAAGGAACCTAGGCTTTGATACCAATTGTAGGAGTTAATGACAACACTAAGAAGGGGGTGAATTAGTGTTGTGTAAATTCTTAACTTTTTGCAAAATTTACAAGACAAATAGAAAGGAAGACATTAATGATTTGTTGATCTCATATGCACAAGATTGATAGTGAAAGATGTGAACTAAAAACTTATAAGAAAAACACAAATATGCACACATAGAGACAAATTATGACACATAAATGTATGGAGTGGAAAACCCTCTTGGGGTAGAAAAACCACTCAAAGTTGCCTCACTAGCTTATTCAAAACCTCACTGGTTACATGAAGGTTTCACTGACCAAAGAAGCTTCACTAGCTTTACAAGATGCCTCACTGGCACATATAGAGGTCTAATTGACCATAGGCCTCACTGGCATAGGAAGGTCTTGTTAGCACAGTAAAATTTTCAAAATTTTACTATTCCCTTATTCCATCATATTTGAATAAACCCTAAAGGAATATCCCAAAAGGACCACAATATAAAATTTTTGTATCTCATAAAATGTCTAGGGATGAACAGTGTCAAAAAACATCAAAATCAATCCATCGGCATAAGGTCGTGTGGCTTACACCGATACACAAGGAATTGTTTGAAAACAACCATCGGCGTGAAAATAGAGATCGGAAGAAGAATCATGGAGCTCACCGATGGAGTAAGCAACACCGATGACTTTACATCGGCAAGAAAGGCAAGTGGTCATGCCGATCGGTATGACAAATATCTATCGGATGATCTTTTAGAAGTTGCCCCGACGGTATATATCATACCGATGAAACACTTTCGGCAAGAGTTTCACCGAACAGCACGCGAGGGTAATAAAGCAATAGTCATCGGTGAGAAATGAACCATCGGAATAGAAAACAAGTAAGTCTCCGACGATCAAAAGTCCTGGCGATAAGAAAGTTATCGGCAAGACTCACAGCGATGCATCTTCATCGGGATAGCTTGACATATCGGAACAAAAGAAGCAAATCTTGCCGATTCATAAGTCACGGCGATCAAAAGATATCGGTGACACTTTACTAAGCTTTGCCCGATGAAGGATGTGATAAAGGGCATCGGGGAGATGATTTCGATCGGGGTATCTTGAGAAAGCTATCCCGATAGAGAATGTCATTCCGATAAAGATAAAAGTTCATACATAAACAGACTATTGGTAAGACAATAAAGATCGGGGAGACATAATTTTAGTATCCCGATGGTCTCAATCTTCCCGATAAGCAAAGTATATCGGTGGGACTTGCCATATCGCGGAGAGATCTAAAACCCTTGGCGATGAAGGAAATCATGCCGATGGTCACACCCACTTGAAATATGATACTACATGGCATCGGGGATACAATCGAGGGGTCACGCCGATTGACCGTCCGCGCCATAAAAAAGGGTTGAGGTCGTCCAGACATTTCAAAAAGCACGCCGATAGGAAGAGTTATGGCGATGTGACACTTCACAGCGATGAACATTGAATTGATCAGATAATTAATACAAAACGGCTACAAAGTTCATACGATCATTATAATTGCAAAAAACCGTCCGAGAGCAGAATACAGAAGAATTCTCAGGGCAAAAGCAAAGGCTTCCAATTCCAGTCATCGAGCGACAGGTACACATACACAAACCACTATATTACCTGTATTTGAATTTCCTGCCAAATTTTTCAAAAAATGGAAACTTCGGGGAAAGGAAAAGGAAGAAAATCACAAGGAGAAACCAGTAAACCAAAGAAGCAAAAAACTGATCAAACCCCTGAAGAAAAAGTGAAAGACAGGAAACTAAATCAGGACTTGATTGATTAGTTGCCTGGGTCAGCTCCCAAGGCCAGGAGGTCTGCCCAACTCAGGGCAGAAGTAGAAAAATTGGAAGACAAACATAAGCGCCTGGGAGATATTTGGACCCCAATTAGGGGATATGAACTCTTCAGGTTTCATTACAACAGAAGATTTAGAAATGCCCCTGTGTCAAACCCATGGCACATGAATTTAGGCAAACTGGTTGTACCTAATGTATTCTTGAATGTAGAACTCCTGCAACTATTAGCCAGGCATTACAATTCAGGCCTGAAAGCTATCTGCAACCCTCAGGGAGAACCAATTATACACCTATCAAAAAATGCTATTTGTGAGGTGTATGATTTGGATGATTTGTGCACTGTCCCTGTTGTTTATGAAGATTTGGATAAAGAATACTGGAGAATGGATACAACCTACAATGGATGGAGGTTACCCATTCATAGACCCAGGATTGAAGGAGAAGTGATACCCTTGACTGAGAATGATGGCCCTCCCTTTCATGTATCCATTTTTGAACCATACATTCAATATACTTACTATTCTGTAGGCCAAGTCCTTGGCTCAGAGGTCCCTGAGTTCATGGCTATTCCTCTAATGGTCATAACCTCTGATATTCAATGTCACAATGCCAGACAGTTTGATTATGCCTCCTATGTTGCTACTAGAATAGACTCTGGTCTATCTGCAATGAAAAACAATGCTCCAGCATGCTCTTTTGAGCATTACTCGATGCTCATGCATATGGTCTTATACTACGGCCAGGAAGTAGGATTGTGGCCAAATGAGCTTCAAATTGTTGCTGCAGGTAAGAAAGGGGAGAAGATACCTGTACAAATGTGGACCAGAATCTGGGATAGCAGGTATGCTAACTCCAGCTATGCTCAATTTGAGGAGCATTGTGTTAAAGTGCTGTATAGGTATTTCAACCACCCCTGTGAATATTCAATTTCAGATGAAATAAAAAGATTCCTCAGGCCAAAAGATTTTGGTGGCCCCCCTGCTGTCACTCATAATTGGGGAGACTGGTATTGTTTTGAGGACGCTACTATGATCAGAGTGTATGGTTTTGAGGATGCTCCCTTTATATTGCCTAAAACTGTCCCTGACAGGATTGCATATCTGGAAATAATTAGGCAAATGCATTGTTCCAATGTCATGCACCTAAGTTCGCATGATAAACAATCATTCATGCCTAGTACTCTGTGTTTTGGAGATTTTACTGTGGTTTCAAAAGAAGGGTACAATCTCATTTTGGATAAACTAATGCATTATAACATGGTGACTGCTGAGGTAAGGAAAGGGTTTGACCCTGAGGGTTTCATTGACTATGCAAGAAGAAAACAAAATCTCAGTGGATACATGCACATACATTATCCACATGATGATGTCATTAGAAATTTGGAAGAGGCTGAAGTCGATTTGGTGGTGGAGAAATATAACAGAGATTTGAATGAAAAGAAAAAGCAGTTGGCAGAAGTTGAAGTGGTATCCTCTGAAGAGGAAGAATTGACTGAACAGCCACAAGATAAGACAACAGAAATGTCTAAAAGAAAAATGCAACAATATCAGCCTCCAGTTATGATACATGATGAGGAGGGATCTGCTGATGAAGATCCACGCCAAAAGGCTTATGATTCTTTTGTGTCAGATGATACATTCATTCATTCAAAGGAATTTAAATCATTCCTGTATAAATACAAGGGAAAGGAAATTAGAGAGTCAGTAGATAATGTTTCTGCTGACAATGAAAAATAGTTATTAGAGATGTTAAAGGAGACAGTGGACAAGGAAATGCAGGACATGACACCAAGCAGAGGCAGACAGCTGCTTAAAGATGCAGGGGTTATGATTTTTCCCGGCTTAGATTTAAATTCTGCTCTGGTTTTTGATAGTTTTTTGAATAATGCTGATGATAAGTATAAGCTTACTCCAGAAGGAGTTAATGAAGTCTATATGGGAAAAAGATACAATAATGATGAAAATTCTTTAATGATATGGGCATTGTATCCTCCCCATAAGAAGACGGCCATAATAGACACTGAGAAAACTTTTGGCCATGTTATGACTTTTAGAGCAGGTGAGACTGACCCCATAATTACTGCAGACATTGGTATCAATGTTGCAAAATTGAATAAAGCACAAGCTCAGATGTTAATCAAGGAAAGGGATGCCTATAAGCTGAATTGTGAAAGATTAACAAAGGAGAATGACTACTTGAAGGATGCTGTTAAGAGCACCTTTGGGCAATCTACGAAGAGAATAACTCAAGGTGAAAGCTCACAAAGTAGTCAAGAGATATCCCATGATCAAGCCAAACAAATTCAAATAGATGCATTTGTTACAATACTGCAGAGCAGGTATGCAAACATGGTGCGGTGGTTAAACCAGTTTTGGGATAACTACTCAGAAAATCATAAAGCAGTCAAAGAACATGAAAGGCTTGATCAGAGGATACAAGAAAAGGTGATCGAGTTGCAAAACAGAGGTACCCCTGATAGCACAGATATCTCTGATGCAAGAGCATTACTCAAAAGGCACCAGAATTATTATGATAAACTCAAAGCTGATGCTAAGGAAGGGACTGATGCATCAGACGCAGGGGTGCCCAGGATATTCAAAGATAATGGAGAGGTAAAAAGCAAAGAAGAGTGGACTGTTGATTGTCAAGTTATATTGCACAAAGCCACAGGAGCTCTAAAAGATAAAGCCTCTGTATCTACAGAAGTTTGCAAGCAACTGGAGGAAATGGTCACCCTCGATATAATCACCAGGAGTGCAGTCGAGCTTACTGATTCTCACCGTGCGCAGGAGTACTTGGATCATCTAACAAAAGTCTATTTATGGCTAAACAGAGCCTAATTAAGATTATGTAATTATTGTTTGTTAAAATCCCAAGAGACTTATTGAAGAGTTGTATCTCTTCTTGAAGATATCTATATAAGCTCAAACAATCTATGCTGAAAAATCATCAGCCGTAGAAGATATTTAGATATACATATACATAATATTCCAGAATGATCATGTTGCATATTTTATTTTAAAGAAGAAATTTGAAGTTCTCTGATTCAGTATTTCCATTTGGGTATCAGTTATTTGTTGAAATTATTCAATTGTGTGGCTGTCTCCATTTCTGCATTTCCCTGTTATTCAGATTAAACTATCAAGTATATATTTAATCTGTCAATACACATTCGCTGTATCTGTGTGATCAATTCGGTTGGTATCCATCCTAAGGAATTAAACCCTTCTGATTTATTCACAGTAACCTGGAAGTAGTAAGTTGGGATTACTAAGTAGAGCCATATAATTAGGATTGACATACTGTCTCCAGTAAAATATTATCTGTAATCTTGTCTTTTCATTTCATTTGGCTCCTTCAAGTAAGGATTAAAGTACCTTCTGGTGAATTATAAGATCTCTGATTTTATTTGGTTGGATTATCAAGAAGAGTCTGTCAGTCATTTATTTGCACGTTTATACAAGCTATAAACCAGAACTGTGCCAAATATCTAGAGTTATTACCATTTAGAAACTACTGTTCTCAGTCCTTCAAATTGACTCTGTTACCCAACAAGGCACTGGTCTCACTCAACTCATTAATTAAAACCTTTTGATATTGCTTATACAATTTCTGCAAATCACTTATTAAACATTACACATAGAATTAATTAGTCAGCTTTGTCATCTATCCTACATCCTATGCCATTGTAGATAGACCTAGTTAGTCCATTCATCCACACTCAGACTGCTTTAATATTTCAAGGTTCACCCACCTAGGTGTAGCAGGACCTAAAGTGTAGGAAATCATCAAACCCTGAAAGTTTGATTTCGTCAAGTTAGTTCAAAAACGTTACAAATCCAAATATAGAGCCTGGCATCCTCTTAGGATTAGTAACTTGCATTTTTGAGACCTAACAGGTCTCACTGACCACAAGCCTCATTGGCAAATTACAATCACCATGATAAACATGTAAAATCTTGTGTGCAAGAAATGATTGCAACTCAATCTAATTTGCACCATTATATACCCTCATTCATCTCTTTTACATTTTCTAATAGATGCATATCTCATCATTTCTTTCAATCCTTTGAACAATTCATCTTTGAAATCACCTGAACATTTCACAAAAATGTGTCTTTTTCACTGCAAATTTTTCACACATTCATCTGTATCATAAAATTATCTTCA
Source organism: Cunninghamia lanceolata (assembly GCA_027924645.1). Classification (NCBI taxonomy): domain Eukaryota; kingdom Viridiplantae; phylum Streptophyta; class Pinopsida; order Cupressales; family Cupressaceae; genus Cunninghamia; species Cunninghamia lanceolata. The sequence goes on from BSBN01001161.1 coordinate 2,451,779, forward strand.
CCATTGCATGTTGATTTGCACAACTACACACCCTATCCAAGCAATTGTAATATCATTAAAAATCACGTAACCTTTCACATTCAACTCTTCTCCTACAATACAAAATAACTTGACTTTTCAAATCCCTCTCATATTTAATTTTTTAATTTGATTAACATCTCTACAAAATCAATTTCACTTGTATGACCATTTCCATTCACGAAGGATTTGCAAAAAAAAATCATATCACAAAAAATGACTTTCATCTTTCAAGGAGTCTTCAATCTGTTCATATTCTTCTTCAGTTAATTTTGCCCCGCATACAACATATACCAAAGGGATATAAAATATTAAATCAAATTCCTTGTCACCAAAAAAATATTCAACCCTTGATCTTTCATTGCCCTCTCTCTATCAAAAATTTATTCCTCTACTCTTGAAAATAATCTTTATTTCCTCACAAAAAATTCTTTCATTTTATCTTCATAAATCTTGTGCAAAATTCCTTGATCCAATATTTTCCTGCAAGCTCTTTGAAAAATCTTCTCACCTTCTTAATAAAATAATCTTCAAAAGTATTTTATTAGTCTGTAGAAAAAAAACTTTCAATCATGTATTTGGATCTAAAAAACTTAATTACAATGATGCATTTTCATAATGAGAATTATGAAAACACCCTCCCTTGTATCATGCAACATGCATAACACTTTTTCAACCTTTGTCAATACTATCTGCAAAAACCTTTGATAATATTCCTTGCATCTTATGTTATATCAACATTGATCATCTTGAGCACCCAACCATTATTCTTAATGGCAAACAATCTTTCATGAACACATCAAGAACACACTTTTAAGAATGCAAGACTATTGTATGAAGATGAAGACTTACTGAGGTAAGCAACATACCATATGTGGTGCAGGAGCTCCAGTTTAGTCATTTTTTTGACTATAACATTTTGTGACCTTGTTAATTTTGGTCTTTCCTAAGGATTTGAAAGCCACTTTCTTGTTTTGTAATAAAGACTTAGTCATTTGATTGACTAGTCTAAAATGGAGTGAACTTAGGCCTATTTTATAGGAGGTTCTCTTTTAGAAATTTGTTTTTTTTAAAAAAACTATCTTTGTCCATCAATTTACTGCCTTCATGGGCAATTGTACGGACAGAATAGGAAGTGCAAGAGTTGGGGAAACTTCCTATAAACTTGGTTTTTGTTTTAACATGCCACAGTTGAATGAAAAGGAAGGAGTCTATTTAGGAAAAACTATGTTTTTCTATTTTTTTTGTGAAAATAGCTTTCTGTACGGCCAGGTACAGACTGCTAAGGAGATAAATTTTGGAAAATGTTTTAGATCTTGGAAGTGGCTCTTGTTTGCATATAATCTTGGCTTTTGAAATGTTTTGTAGTGTTTGTTTCATTTCATTTTGTAAAACAGGTGTAAACCCTCCTTATCTAGGGTTCTAAGATAGAATGGAGCATTTTTTCCTCTGTCCTCTGAAGATGATCAGTCATTTTTAGGTGAGATGGAGGAAATTAGCTTAGTTTCCATGTTCTTGATGTTTATTTGGTTGTTCTCCTTCCTCCATGGTGCGTAGCATGTCTCTAACTAGTCAAAAATAGTGACTAGTTGAGAAACAAACGGTGGACAACAGCTAAAAGGAAAAATAATAATCATATGTTGGTCAAATGAAGGAAGATTTCTGTGTTCAATGAGGAGACAGACCTGTGTAAGGATCCACTAGTCCTTAGTTAGAACCTTGGATAGATTTCCTTATCTATTCTCAACCTAGTTTGTTCTCTAGAAGGAAAAACTATTCAACTGTCATAAAAAAGCTATCTGCTGTCCCTAATTGCTATTTCAAAGTATGGCCCTGTACTTTTATGGAAAGTTGTGAAGTCTTCAAGGATGTTGGAATGTGTAGTAGCCTTGCATGGTTTGTTGAAGGACTAAGGAGTTAAGGTTAAGTGGATCAATCATAAGATCTACAAGGAAGTAGCTTTCTTGTTAACACTATTTTATGACAGCCAATGGAAATTGTTGTTCATAGTCTTTCCTAGAGTAGAGTTTTAATCATTTTGTTAACAATTTCTTATTGTTCTTGTCCTCTAAATCTACATGTGGAGTTTGATGAGAAGATTCCTATTGATATAGGAGTATAAAGCTAGTTTGTTGGCTACAATGTATAAACTGTCAATTTGGTACTGTCATAGGACAGTCAAGTTGTGATTGATGTCCTCTGTCTTGCATTATACAGTGTGAGCCTACATAGAATAAATGGTTGTTTATTTTCATTGAGTGTTTATTATGCATGGAGTGCTGATGGTCAGTTAAGGCCTTGAGAAGTTGATTGAGCAAGTTCTACAAGATCTAAGCCTTCTTCTAAACACTGTCCTAGAACAGTCATACAAAGATTTGTTGTCCACTATTTTTGTAGGGGTGGAATGAGAGTTTCTTGGTCAATGAACTTGTTTCATGCATGTCATAGGTAAGTGTATATTGATTTATGTTGTTGTCCATGTTGGTAGAGGTATTGGTAGTAGGTTTTAAACTCCTGAAGGTGGGTTGTGCTTCTAAGTTGGGTTGAGTTGTGACTCCCCAAGTGAGTGGTGAGTAGCCTGAGTGGATGACACTTGAGAGTGACCCTAGGCTAAGTTGATTCCTGGAGGAACCTTGTGTAGGCTTGTAAACACAAATACCTTGTAAACCTCTTGGAGAAAGTTGAGTGACTTAAGTTCATTGAGTGAACTTCAACAACTTTACATTTACCTCTGCATCATATTGGTATCAAAGCCAATATCCTGATTGAAGAAAGTGTATGTCAGAATAGGAAATTGAAATAGGGGCTAGTACAATGCCTCCCAAGACAATGAGTCAAGATGCCATCAAGAAGTTGGTGGAAGAGATGGTTGAAGCAAGATTGCAAGAAGAAAAATTGCAGGAAGAGAAGAAGTCTAAAGGCAAGACCAAAGAAGAGGGAAGTTCTTTAGACACAAATGAAGAAATAGTGTTAGAAGAGGATCCTTTGGAGCAAGATATGCCTGTAGATCAGAAAGCCTTTTTGAATGCACTTAAGGGTGCTCATGGAGATAGTGGTGATCCCCAAATGGAGGTACCTACCTTCCATGGTAAGTTGGATGGAGATGTTCTCACCAACTGGATAGAAGCTATGTGCAACTTCTTTGATTACAAGGAGTTTAATGATAGCAAAAAGGTCAAGTTTGCCAAGAGAAGGCTAAGAGGTTCTGCACTTGTATGGTGGAACTATATGCAGAGTGAGAGGGAGAAGATTAGGAAGAATCCCATCACTAAATGGAGCAGAATGGTGGCTATGCTTAGAAGCAAGTTCATGCCACCTGACTATGAGATTCAAATCATAAGGAGATTTTAGAATTTGAGACAAAAAGACATGGATGTGGCTGCCTACATAGAAGAGTTTCATAGACTCAGTATGAGGGCCAATCATAATGAAGATGAAAAAGGGATGGTGGCTAGATACCTGAATGGACTGAAATATAATCTGCAAGATGAGATAAGTTTGGTGTTACCAAAGACAGTGGATGAATGTTTCTTATTGGCCTCCAGAGTAGAGGAAAAGTTGAGAAGGAAGGGTGAACAAAGTGCCAGAGGCAGAGGTGGCAGAAACCAAAAAGGTAGAGGCAATTTTGGCCATGGACAGTTCAACAAAACTGAAAATAATAGTCAGCAAGAAACACAATCAACAACAGAGCATAGAGGAGGTTTTAGAGGTGGTAGAAGTCATAATGGTAGAGGCAGAAATGGTGGAGGAGGTAGAGGACTAGGAGTCTTCATTGGAAGATGTTATGGCTGCAACCAAGTTGGCCATACAATGAACAAATGTCCAAGGAACATGAGCAGCTCTCATGACAGTGGGAAGAGAAATCAGTTAGTGAAAGATGATGACTTTGAAAGTGTGAATTCACCAATGGGAAGTACTGCACCTATTCTAGATGGAGAGAGTATGATGATAAAAAGGTCTATGTTGAAGATGCTATTGAAGCAAGAACCCCCTCAGAGAAAGAATCTTTTCAGCACCCAAGGCCTAGCCTATGGGAAACTCTACAAAATCATAGTGGATTCAGGATCTACTCAGAATGTGGTATCCACTGAGATGGTTGAGAAGTGCAAGTTGAAGAGGTTGCCTCATATTAGTCCTCACAAGATCTCATGGTTAAACAAGAACCAAAGTTTCATGGTGGAGGAACAAGCTTGGGTTAAATTTGCAATTGGTGACTACAAGGACAAAGTGCTATGTGAAATCATCCCTATGGATGCATGTCATCTACTTCTTGGCCATCCATGGTAGTATGATGTTAAAGCTCAGCATGATGGTGAGAAGAACACTTATGTCATCACCAAGAATGGAAGGCCATTCAAAATGGATCCTTTGTTGGAGCAGCCTAGGGGAAAGGAAAATAACAGTAGTGTCATGTTGGTGAATGGAAATGAGTTCCTAAACATCTTGAAGGAGAATGACAACCAGGGGTATGCCTTGGTCATGAAGCCCAAGAGTGGATCAAATCAGGAAGATCAAAAATAGAAGGAGATTCCATTGGAAATACAACAACTTCTTGATAAGTATCAAGACCTTGTGGTAGAGGAAGTTCCAAACTCCTTACCACCCATGAGGGATATTAGTCATCAAATTGACTTAATACCTGGTGCTACATTGCCTAACAAGGCTGCATATAAACTGACACCACAGCAAAATGAAGAGGTGGCAAGGCAAATTCAAGATCTCTTGGAGAAAGGGCTGATTAGAAAGAGTCTAAGTCCTTGTGCAGTTCCAAGTGTACTTGCTCCTAAGAAGGATGGAAAGTGGAGGCTATGCACATATTCCAGGGCCATAAACAAGATCACCATAAGATACACATTTCCAATGCCAAGGATTGAAGATCTCTTGGTTTACCTAGGAGGATCATGCTATTACTCAAAGATTGATTTGAAATATGGATATCATCAAATCCAGATCAGACAGGGAGATGAATGGAAGACTGCTTTCAAGACCAATGAAGGTCTTTATGAATGGCTTGTTATGCCATTTGGTCTTAGCAATGTGCCAAGTACTTTTATGCGCCTGATGAATGAGGTATTAGTTGAATTCATTGGTAAATTTGTTATTGTTTATCTTGATGACATACTAATCTTCAGCAGGACAAGTGAAGACCATGTGAAGCATGTTGGTCAGGTGTTAGAGAAGCTATATGAGCACAAGTTGATGATCAACTTAGACAAATGTGAGTTCATGAAAACTGAACTTGTATACCTAGGATTTATCATTTCTAAGGGCTGTTTGAAGATGGATCCCTCTAAGGTTGAGGCTATTCTCAGTTGGCCTACCCCAAAAATAGTGGGAGATGTGAGAAGTTTCCATGGATTGGCGACTTTCTATAGGAAGTTTATCAGAGGTTTTAGTCACATTAGTGCTCCCATCCTCAACACCATCAAGGGTGGAATCAAATGTAGATTCCAGTGGACAAAGGAAGCTGATGATAGTTTTGAGTTGTTGAAAACAAAGGTGGATGAGTTACCTACCCTAGTACTCCCTGATTTTGATAAGGTATTTGTCGTTGAGTGTGATGCCAGTTAGCAAGCTATTGGTGTTGTTCTTAGCCAAGAAGGACATCCAGTGGCATTCTTTTCAGAAAAGTTGAATGAAGCCAAGCAAAGGTATTCTACCTATGACTTATAACTCTATGCAATGGTGCAAGCTCTTAAGAAATGGAGACATTATCTGCTGCCCAAGGAATTTATTGTGTTTACTGACAATCATGCTTTAAGCTTTCTTAACAGTCAAGAAAAATTGAACCATAGACATGTTAAATGGATGGAACAGCTACAAGTTTATACCTTCACAATTAAGCACAAGAGAGGTGTCTCTAATAAGGTAGCTGATGCATTGAGTAGGAGGTTGCTTCTTGTTCATGAAATTCAGTTAGAAAGAATGGGTATTGACTATTTAAAGGAGATGTATAAAGAAGATTCTAATTTCAAAGAGGCTTATGATGTTTGTATGAACTTGGCTAACACATTCCATGGAGAGTATGCAGATTTTGTTTTGTAGGAAGGCCTCTTGTTTAAGGACAATTTGCTGTGTGTCCCTAAGTGCTCTATGTGGGACAACATCATCAAGGAGAAGCATAATGGTTCTTTAGGAGGACATTTTGACTTGGACAAGACACTAGACCAAGTCACAAGGTTCTATTTTTGGCCAAAGGTGTAATCAGATGTGAGGAAATATGTAGCCAGTTGTACAATCTGTCAAAGAGCCAAAGGCGTGTCTTCAAATACAGGTCTATACCAGCCCCTTCCCATTCCCAACAGACCTTGGGAAAGTATCAACATGGATTTTGTGCTTGGGTTACCCAGGACAGCCAGAGGGGTGGATAGTGTGTTTGTTATTGTTGATAGGTTCAGCAAGATGGCTCATTTTGTGCCATGTAAATGCACAAATGATGTATCTCATGTTGCAGGTCTATTTTTCAGAGAGGTAGTAAAGATACATGGTTTACCATTGTCCATTGTAACTGACAGAGACTCTAAGTTTGTAGGTCACTTCTGGAGGACCTTGTGGAAGAAGCTAGGCACACAGTTGTCCTTTTCATCAGCCTACCATCCACAAAATGATGGTCAGACTGAGGTTGTTAATAGATCACTTGGAAACCTTCTGAGGTGCCTTACAAAGTAGCATGGTTTGGCATGGGACTTGGTTATCAATCAGGCTGAATATGCCTACAATGATTCAAGGAATAGGAGCACTGGTAAAAGTCCTTTTGAGATAGTTTATGGTTTTCATCCAAGAGGGCCACTTGAGTTGAAGGATCTCCAAGGTTGGGATAGAAGGAGTGCACTTGGTGAGGAGTTTGCTGCCTCCATGAAAACAGTTCATGATCAAGTCAAGTTGCAACTAGAAAAATCAATCACAAAGTACAAAGAAAAGGTAGATTTGAAGAAAAGAGAAGTACAGTTCAAAGTTGGTGACTTAGTTATGGCATATCTAAGGAAAGAGAGGTTGCCAAAGGGTCAGCCAACTAAACTCCCGATGAAGAAGATTGGGCCATGCAGAATAGTACACAAATTCGGTCCAAATGCATATGAGATTGAGCTACCAGATGGCCTGGGTATCTCTCCAATTTTTAATGTTTGTGATCTTTTTCCTTTCAGACCTCCATTGCCTGATGAAACTGGATCAGATGTGGTGGTTGAAGATGCTGATTAGATCAAGGATTTGCCTCCAAGCAAACCTTTACAGTTGGAGTGCATTCTGGATTCCAAAGTTATCAAGAAGACTCATAGAGGTGTCTATAAGGACTACTTGGTGAAATGGAAGGATCTTCCTGATTCAGAGGCCACCTGGATGACTGAAGTAGATATTCTGAAGCATGGCATGAAACTTCAACAATTGGCAACTCAAGGGACTTGAGTTTTTCCCATAGGGGGAGTATGGTGCAGGAGCTCCAGTTTAGTCATTTTTTTTACTATAACATTTTGTCACCTTGTTAATTTTGGTCTTTCCTAAGGCTTTGAAAGCCATTTTCTTGTTTTGTAATAAAGACATAGTCATTTGATTGACTAGTCTAAAATGGAGTGAACTTAGGCCTATTTTATAGGAGGTTCTCTTTTAGAAATTTATTTTTTTGAAAAAACTACCTTTTTTCATCGATTTACTACCTTCATGGGCAGCTGTACGGATAGAATAGGAAGTGCAAGAGTTGGGGAAACTTCCTATAAACTTGGTTTTTGTTTTAACATGCAACAGATGAATGAAAAGGAAGGAGTTTATTTAGGAAACATTGTGTTTTTCTATTTTTTTTGTGAAAACAACCTTCTATACGGCCAGGTACGGACTGCTAAGGAGATAAATTTTTGAAAATGTTTTAGATCTTGGAAGTGGCTCTCATTTGCATATAATCTTGGCTCTTGAAATGTTTTGTAGTGTTTCTTTCATTTCATTTTGTAAAAATAGGTGTAAACCCTCCTTATCTAGGGTTCTGAGATAGAATGGAGTATTTTTCCTCTGTCCTCTGAAGATGATTAGTCATTTATAGGTGAGATGGAGGAAATTAGCTTAGTTTCCATGTTCTTGATGTTTATTTGGTTGTTCTCCTTCCTCCATAGGTGCGTAGCATGTCTCTAACTAGTCAAAAATAGTGACTAGTTGAGAATCAAACGGTGGACAGTAGCTAAAAGGAAAAAAATAGTCATATGTTGGTCAAATGAAGGAAGATTTTTGTATTCAATGAGGAGACAGACCTGTGTAAGGATCCACTAGTCCTTAGTTAGAACCTTGGATAGATTTCCTTATCTATTCTCAACCTAATTTGTTCTCTAGAAGGAAAAACTATTCAACTGTCATAAAAAAGCTATCTGCTATCCCTAATTGTTGTTTCATAGTATGGCCCTGTACTTTTATGGAAAGTTGTGAAGTCTTCATGGATGTTGGAATGTGTAGTAACCTTGCATGGTTTGTTGAAGGACTAAGGAGTTAAGGTTAAGTGGATCAATCTTAAGATCTACAAGGAAGTAGCTTTCTTGTTAACACTGTTTTATGACAGCCAATGGAAATTGTTGTTAATAGTCCTGCCTAGGGCAGAGTTTTAATCATTTTGTTAACAATTTCTTATTGTTCCTGTCCTCTGAATCTACCTGTGGAGTTTGATGAGAAGATCCCTATTGATATAGGAGTATAAAGCCAGTTTGTTGGCTACAATGTATAAACTATCAGTTTGGTACTATCATAGGATAGTCAAGTTGTGAGTGCTATCCTCTGTCCTGCATTATACAGTGTGAGCCTACATAGAATAAATGGTTGTTTATTTTAATTGAGTGTTTATTATGCATGGAGTGCTGATGGTCAGTTAAGGCCTTGAGAAGTTGATTGAGCAAGTTCGACAAGATCTAAGCCTTCTTCCAAACACTGTCCTAGAACAGTCATACAGAGATTTGCTGTCCACTATTTTGTTAGGGGTGGAATGAGAGTTTCTTTATCAGTGAACTTGTTTCATGCATGTCATAGGTAAGTGTATATTGATTTATGTTGTTGTCCATGTTGGTAGAGGTATTGGTAGTAGGTGTTGAACTCCTGAAGGTGGGTTGTGCTTCTAAGTTGGGTTGAGCTATGACTCCCCAAGTGAGTGGTGAGTAGCCTGAGTAGATGACACCTGAGAGTGACCCTAGGCTAAGTTGATTCCTAGAGTAGCCTTGTGTAGGCTTGTAAACACAAATACATTGTAAACCTCTTGGAGAAAGTTGAGTGACTTAAGTTCATTGAGTGAACTTCAACAACTTTACCTTTACCTCTGCATCAATATGTCAACTCTCTTCAAATCAAGAATCATAACATGAACAACAATGGTAAGAATCATTCCAACAACCAAACCTTCAAAGTTGAACTTTGACACTCTATGCAACTTCTAATTCAAAAGAAGACACATTGTGTTCTTATGTCCTTGATAACACATTATCATCATGAAGAGATCTTGTACACACTGAAGCAACACACATCATATCATGAAGTATCATACCCAAGATCCTAAAGTATGATGAACTATTAATAGGATCCCAATGTATCATATGACTTTCAACACCAACACTATCCACACAACATGAAGCCATCTGCAAAAGCCATCTAACATAAAGCAATTCTTCAAAGAAATTCTTCATGACATAACATCCTACAACAATAACATCTAAATTTGTGATATCATCTTGCCAAACTCCTGATGATAAAATATCTGAAACAAACTCCTGATCATTATTTTAAATATCAATACCATGAGAATTAGGGAACCAAGTAAATAACCTCATCACACTTTATCAATCAACCCTGCATCATGAACAAAAAAATCAATGGAAAACTATACTACACCTTTTTGACATAAATGACAATCAGTCACCATCATGGTTTTCCCTTAACTAGGTTTCCACGTAAAAATCCTGGTGTTCTATGTTCATTTGTTTCTTATCATGTGTTGATGATTCATGTTTTAAATGTTTACATCATTAATCAATTTTGTGTGATAAAGAAATAGTTGCAAGTGTTAAAGATTTGGGACAACTGATTCACTCCCCCCTCTTAGTTGTCTGGCCTAATTCCAACAATTGGTATCAGAGCAAGGTTCCTCTAGAAGAAGCTTAACTGCTTGATGAGATCTAGGATGTCGACCTACAAGAAGGATAGCCTGAGATTTTATGGAAGAAATTACTCTATTTGGAAAAGTCACATGGAGTGCCATTTGTAATGCATGGGTGATGCTTATTGGGCAATAAGTAAGGATAAGTATGAGCCTCCGGAGAAATCTTCAACTCCAAATGAAGTAAAAAATGCTGAAAATAATCTTCAAGCCAAAAAAGCCTTGCTAAGTGCCCTAACTGATTTGAAAATGACAAATGTCTTTGGACTAAAAACTACTCATGAAATCTAGAAGAAGTTGGAGAATCTTTATGAAAGTGATGAATTTCTCAAATGTGCCAAGCTACAAAGTCTAAGAGGAAATTTTGAAAATATGAGGATGAGTGAAGATGAAAACATCACAATCTACATGCAAAAAATAAATGATCTTGTGTGTGGTATCAGATGTGTTAATGGGACTTTGGAATAATTAGAGATTGTGAAAAAAGTGCTTAGATCTTTACCTAATCCATACAAACATAAGGTTTCTGCTATAGAGGAGATCAGGACTGTCTCAAAAGTTACAAGAGATCAGCTGGTTGGCAAAATTTCAGCTCTTGAATTAAGTGAGTTTGGTGATTCTCTTCGGAGGTCTGAATTTGCATTTAAGGCCAGTGTATATGGAAAACAAAGATATGATCCAAGTGAAAGATCTTCTATAAAATCAAATAGATTTGTGAAGACAAGGATCTTGAAGATGTTGAAATTGAAACTACAAATCTTGAAGCTCTTATTGCCAAAAGATTACCAAGAGGATCTAATAAGTATGAAGGAAAATTGCCACTCAAATGTTTTGTTTGTAATAAGATTGGTCATTTTGCCTCAAGATGTCCAGAGAAGTTTTCAAAACTAAACTGTAACAGATACAAAAATTAGAAGAAATGTTACTATGTCCAAGAAGCTAGAGAAGGAGTCATAGATGATGAATTTAATCATGGAGGTTCCTCTGAAAATGATTGGGTGTTCATTGCTATCAAAGAAGAAGATTCAGTGTCTATTGAATCTGCTAGCTGTGCAAATGTGGAAAGTTCCTTGGCTACTCAGGTTATTGAAAAAGATGAATGGGTGATTGATAGTGGATGTTCTCATCATATGACTGGTGATAAGAGTAAGTTAGTGAGTTTTGAAAATTATGAAGGAGGGCTTGTAAAATTTGGAGACAACTCAACTGGTAGAATATGTGGCAAAGGATCCATCTCTTTTGATGGTAAGAATAGCACCAATGATGTTCCGTATGTGGAAGGACTAAAACATAATCTTCTAAGTGTTGGACAATTGGTTGACAAAGGTTATGATCTTTGATTCAAGGATAGAAAATGTAGAATCTTGGAGAGCTCCAAAACTAAAATTGCATCCGGTACTCAAACTAGAGGTAACATTTTTCATTTAAGTAGTTCTGGCAAAAGTTGTTTGATTGCTCAGATAGATCAAAGTGTGTTATGGTATAGGAGGATGTGTCATGTGAATTTTGATAACATTATCAAAATAAGTACCACTCAGGTTTTAAGAGATCTTCCAAAACTTGTGAAACCTAATAGCATGTGTAAAGAATGTCAATTGGGGAAACAAAACAAAATTTCATTCAAAAGTATGGAACAAGATTCAAGTGGATGATTGCAACTGGTACATATTGATCTCTATGGTCCTGCCAGAATTAGGAGTGTACAAGGAGAGAGATATTGCATGTTCATGATTGATGATTACTCTAGGATGATGTTGGTAACTTTCCTAAAAGAGAAATTAGAATCTCTTTACAAGTTTAAGGTGTTCAAGGTGATGGTTGAAAATGAGATTGGTGAGAAATTAAAATGTCTGAGATTTGACAGAGGTGGAGAATTTACTTCCAATGAGTTTGATTTTTTTGTGAAAAGCATGGCATTAAAACATAGTTATTTGCTCCTAGGACTCCCTAGCAAAAAGAAGTTGTGGAAAGAAAGAACCAAACCATTCAAGAAGTTGCGAGGACCATGATGATGGAAACAAATGTTCCTCAAGTTTATTGGAGAGAAGCTGCGAGTACTGCTATCTACACTCTTAACTGGGTGAAGATCAAAGACAATTCTGGTAAGACCCCTTATGAACTATGGTTTGGTCATCCTCCTACTATGAGATATTTCAGAGTTTTTGGTAGTAAATGCTATATCGAAAGAGATGAGGATTTAGGCAATTTTAATGAAAGAAGTGATGAGGGAATATTTTTGGGATACTCTACTCAAAATAAGGCTTACTAGTGCTTTAACAAGAGGTTGAAAAAGATTGTTGAAAGTGCTAATGTTAGAGTTGATGAGAGCAAGGAAGGACATTCCAAGTTCTGTGGATATGATTTAGATGATCAAGATGAAAGTCAAAGTCAAGGAAGGCTACTTCAAACTTAGACTCATATTTAGATTGATCCAGAAACTCCAAGAACTCAAGAGGATATTACAGATATTGAGGAACAAGCTCAAGAAATAGAAGTTCAAGCAATTCCCTAAACCCCTAGGTATGTAAGGCTGAATCATCCTGAAGATCAGATCATAGGAGATAAGAGTAAAGGTGTTCGAACTAGGAGAAATTTTTTGAAGATCAAGAGGAAATTTGTTTGATTTCAAATATTGAACCTAAATCAGTAAGTGAAGCCTGCAATGATGAAACTTGGATAAAAGAAATGTAAGAAGAATTGATGCAAATTGAAAAGAATCACACTTGGGATCTTGTTCCTAGACCTATGGACAAAAATGTGATTGGAACCAAATGGGTCTTCCAAAATAAACTAAATGAAGATGGTGAAGTTGTGAGAAACAAAGCAAGGTTGGTATGCAAAGGCTATTCTCAAGTAGAAGGAATTGATTTTGAAGAAACTTTTTCTTTGGTGGCAAGAATAGAAGTAGTTAGATTATTTTTTGCATTTGCTACCTTCAGAGATTTTAAAGTTTATTAGATGGATGTCAAATCAACATTCTTGAATGGAGAATTGAAGGAAGAAGTTTACATTGAGCAAATGGAAGGATTTTAGTTGTCTGATCAGATAGATATGGTCTGTAGACTAAGGAAAGCATTGTATGGACTCAAGCAAGCCCCAAGAGCCTGGTATGTAAGATTGGATAAGCATTTGCTTAAGCTAGGATTTAGCAAAGGTACCACTGATAGTAATTTTTACTTTAAGATTAATCATGAGGACATCCTGATTGCTGAGGTCTTTGTTGATGATATCTTTTTTGGTGGAAATGAATGTATGTGCAAAGCATTTGCTAATCAGGTGAAAAGTGAATTTGAGATGTCAATGTTTGGTGAGATGAATTTCTTCCTAGGTCTACAAATTGTTCAGTCATATAAAGGTATCTTTATATCTTAGTCCAAGTATGTGAAAGAATTTCTAAACAAGTTTGGAATGGAAGATTCAAAGCCAGTAGGTACACCTATGGTAACTGGATGTAAGTTAAGCAAAGATTATGACTCCCCTGAGGCAAATCAGAAAAGGTATATAGATCAATGATTAGAGGGTTGCTCTATCTGACTTAGACTAGACCTGACATCATGAATGTCATTAGACTTGTTGCTAGATTTCAATCTGATCTAAAAGAATCCCTTGTTGTGGCAGTCAAAAGAATGTTCAGATATCTCAAGGGGACAATTGATTATGGATTGTGGTATCCAAAGGATAATGAATTCTCTCTTCATGCATATATAGATTCTGATTGGGTAGGAGATGTGGATGATAGGAAAAGTACTAGTGGTGGTGCATTCTTCTTTGGAAGAACATTGGTATCTTGGATGAGCAAAAAGTAAGAGGCAATATCCATGTCTACTACAGAGGTAGAGTATATAATAGTGGAAAATAATTATACTCAAGTTCTATGGATGAAGCAAATATTGAAGGACATTAGAATTGTGTTTGAAGAGCTAGTCACAATCTTCTGTGATAATTCTAGTGCAATAAGCATCTCAAAGAATTTGGTGTTGCACTCAAAGATAAAACATATATCTATCAAGTTTCATTTCTTGAGAGAGAAGGTAAATGAGAATGAAGTCAAGTTGGAGTTTGTGTCTTCCAAAGATTAGATTGCATATATCTTCACTAAGCTTCTTCCCAAGGATACTTTTGAGTATCTTAGAGAGAATTTAGGGGTTATTACTCCTCCAGATCAGAACTAAGATGCACTAAGGTGCATCAGTTTGGTGGAATTTACAGTCATATCTTGTGATCTGGATTGATGTTAGGGAGATACTACTCAGGGGGAGTAGTTAGTATGCAAATGTTTGGATCAATCTAAAACAAAAAGGGAGAAAAGATTGCAAATATGTGCCCTTTTCCATTGATGTCAAAGGGGGAGAGAAGTTCATGTGAAAAACTAGTTGCTGATAAAAGGGGGAGCAGTGATGAAAGTAATTGCAGAAGTGAAAAGAGAAAGGGGGAGAAGTTCTTGTCTTGATGGTTGAATTTAGTTTTTCACATCATATGTTTCCATCAATGACAAAGGGGGATATTGTTGCAAATATGTGCCTAAGTGGTGTTGTCATTGATGTCAACATATCCTTGTTGCCATTGGTGTCAACTGTATCCTATTTTGCTATCTGTATAGAAGACTAGATTGTTGAGGATTTTGAGAAAATTAATGGAGATCAATGTATGCGAACCATATGGCTATGTAGAAGTTTGTTTGAAGAAGCTTTAGTTAAGATTTGAGATGTTCGCATTAAGATCTGAAGAAGTTATAGCCATCTGAGTAAAACTAGTTCCTGCATTATTCGGGAGAGACAGAGTGACAGGAAAGAGGTCCCAATTGCTCCGGTAATGTAAAATGATGATCTACAGATCTAGAAGCATGTTTGGGAAGTCAATGTGCATCATCCATTCAAGCAGTTCATGGTTTGGAGGTATGCAAGCAATCTTTCTAGTGTCACAATTATAGCAAACAGTGTTCTTAAGGTTACTGGATGAAGACGCAAGTGATTCTGAGGATTTGGAGGAGCGCAAATGTTTCTGTTGAATTTAATGTTCTTGTGGGGATGTCTGGATTGTGTAGCTACTGTGTTGGAGGTCCATATTGAAGTTTGATCTCGTTATTAAATATTTTCTATTTTGGTGTTGATGTTCTTCCTAGTCTTGGCCGACCAGATGATCCTAGCGTGTTGTGGATGATCTAAGAGCATTCTATGGAGCATAGCGTGTTTATTGAGGAAGATTAAAGGCTCAGTTGTGATTGGCCAATAGTGCATTGATCCACGTCAAGTTTAGCCAACCTTATTGTTCATACAAGGTTGATGAAGTGTATAAATACTTGTTGAAGAGTTGTTGAAAATTATCCTTGAGCGAAATGAATTAAATCTGAATAAAGGATCAGAAACAGAGTAGAGAAGAAAAGGAACGAGAGCAGTATAGAGTGAAAAGTCAGTCAAGAAAAAATTGGAGACATAAGCAAAAGTTTTGTGAGCATTCAATGAAACTGAACCTGGCATGAAAAGATGCTAATTATCAGTTAGTTCTTTCTGTGTTAAACATAAATAACTTGTAGGTAGTGAGCCTCTTTTTAAGTAGTGAGCTCTAGGCAGTGCGTCCAAATGCATGTGCCTTCTATTTTTCTAAAGTACTTTTAACAAGGTACAAATCTTTGTGGGTTAACCCCCACTATGGTTTTCTCTTAACTGGGTTTCCACGTAAAAATCCTAGTGTTCTGTGTTCATTTGTTTCTGCTCATGTTGTCATGCCCACATTTCCCATGTGGCCACAACATGCATCACACATGTCATGTCCACATTTGTCATGTGGTCATGACACAACATATAAAAAATTTTCCACACATCCCTAGAAACCCCCTCGCATGCTTCAGCGTGCTCAGTGGCAATACACATAAGGCGTAAACATGTCAGTCAAATTAGGGGTAATGCGATCACATGTGCATTCCCCTATGTGATGAAAGATGGCTAAGGGTGTCATCACAAAGTGAGAAGCGTCACCACTAGGGTTAGGATCAAAAGATCAAAACCCTAAGTTGCCCTAGGTGAGTGACAGATTTTGCTATGAGTCAAAATCCAAAAGCTACTTCTAAAAGCATAACAGAATTAAATAACAACTTAATTATGATCATCAAGTTTGCAGGAATGTTAAATTTCTACCCTACACAGGGTTTAAATTGCTAAGGAATGTCAACCCTGAATCTCAGAAAAATCCGGCAGCACAACGCGTCTCGAGCATGAATAGGATTTATTCTAATAAATAAATTTTACCCAAAGGTTTCCCCTAAGCTCACTAAATTGGATTAAATGACTTTATTAATTATTTAATTATTACATAAAAGATTAAATAAATTAAAGCAACTAAATTGAATAAAATAAAAATAAAATTGACCTCTTCAATTAAATTAATTCGATTCAAATTAGAATAGAGGAAATTACATTATTTAAAATTTGAAGGGTAACTTATAAGACAATAAAAAGCCCAAAACTAATAATTAAATTAAATCAATATATTTTCCCCTAGTTTAATTAATTAAACTTTACGAGCTAAAGAAATCAATCAAAAGAATTTAATTTCCATCCCTAGGTGAATAATTAATAACTAGTGAAAATAACACTACTAAGTAAAATAACCCACTTATAAATTAAACTTACCCATCTACTTATTTTTTGGACCACACATGTTAAATAGTTTAATTAAAAAGCCATAAATCAAGTGAGAGGGAAAAATAATTAAAAGCTAATTTAAAAACTCCTAGCCCTAAAAGTCCTCCAATAAAACACTAATTTTCTTATGAGAAGGAGTCAAAACCCTAGCCCCCATAGCCCCCATATTCTTTTATATCTTTCTCATTTCTCTCTATTTTTCTCATTCTTTCTTCTTTTCATTGTTTTTTCTTGCAGGTCTGAAAGGGAGGCAGCCATGGATGACTACTCCTAGAGGTATATACATTTAGTATATATGTTTGTTTCTTTATATATATATAATGCTCAAAGGTAAGTGGCGGGGTGTTCAACGGCCAAGGGTCGGACTATAGGAGAGAGAGGGACGGCCATGCCACGACCATTTTTTATTTTTGTTTCAATGAAGATTTCGATCCCTCTGTGCTAGGTGTGCATCCAAAGGAATGAGGGGTGGGGTGGGGCAAATGCCCCAACCACCACTCAATGTGGTGGGTGGGGGTTCGTCCCCCCCCACCATATGCAAAAAAAACTTTGGGGGGTGGCAGCAATAAAGTCGTCGCCCTCCAATCTTTTTACCATTTAAAAAAAAAACACAATTCTATGCAAAATGGTCTGACGCTAGGGCAGTAAACAAATTGGTCTTTTATCAAAATGTATATGTTGGATGTATACTTATGTGTGTGTGTGTGTGTATACCCTAACTGTATACTCATAGTTTTCCAAACAACACAACATTATTTTTTAAATAGAACACATAGTTTGTATATATATATATATATATATATATATATATATATATATATATATATATATATATATATATATATATATATATATATATATATATATATACGCATACTCACAACTTTATGAATCACATAGTCAAAAAGAAATATTGATTTTTCCAGCCAACTCCATAAACTATGTAATATACAATTAAATATGTAGCCATATATATATTAAATCTCACATACTCAATATATTTTCAAAGGATAATAGAAAGTAACATATGCATATATTTTCCTTCATTTGACAAATTTTACATTCCCATAAATCAAAACCAGCAACTATTTTTTGTTTTTTTTGAAAAGCATATATAAATGAGAAATAAGAGAATGTTTATTTTGACATCAATTCATCAAGAAGCTAACTACATTTTTCTCATCTCTTTTAACTTGAAAACAACTACACAAGGCCAAAGTTGGCCAAGACACTCAAGGCCCCAAATGACAAAACTCAAGATATAAAGCCCTTTTTTTCTCTTCCAAGTTCCAATGCTAAATAACATGCAAATAAGAAATATAGGAAGGGGAAAAGCCACTAAATACCACTCTCCTCCCTACCATAGACTTACTCATGAGTTATCTCCAAGCTTGGAGGTCATCCACACACAAGGAATACTTCACTCCACTTCACAACAAAACACTCAAACAAAAAGCATGAAGAACACCCATGGCTTGCACAAAACAAAACTCAGGGAAATGAGTTTTAAAGGGGTAGGGGAGTGGACATCACTCAACTCAAGAGTACCACTTCAAATGTCTCAAAAACTAATTTCCACAAGGCCTCAAGCCATCATATAAATAACACATTTCATGTATTTCTCCAAGGCTTTCAAACCATTCAAAAACACTCAATCTCATAACTTGCCCTCAAGGCTAAAACACTAAACTAGGAGGTGACATTGAGGAGGTTCACTCCTCCCCCACCCCACAAATGTTGAGCATTTTCTCCAAGTGGAGAGGCTCTTACAACACCCATGAAATCCTCACAACAACAAATTGCAAAAATACACACACACAAACATTACACAAGAAATGTAAATTACATAAGGAAAGGCATTAGCCTTGAATCCTACCTTAAATAGCCCACAAGGAAGATAGTTGAAGAAGAGCCCTGCGTGTTGGGTGTATGTCGAAAGGAATGAGGGGTGGGGTGGGGCAAATGCCCCACCCACCACTCTACCTAGGGTTTGTCCCCCCCCACCATATGCAAAAAAAAACCTTTAGGGGGCGGCGACAATAAAGTCTTCGCCCTCCAATCTTTTTACCATTTTTTTAAAACAAAACACAGTTTTGTGCAAAATTGTCTGATGCTAGGGCAGTAAACACATTGGTCTCTTATTAAAATATATATGTTGGATGTATATTTATTTATTTATTTATTTATTTATGTGTATACCTTAACTATATACTCACAGTTTTCCCAACAACACAACATATTTATTTATTTGTTTAAAATAGAACACATAGTTTGTATATATATACACTCACAGCTTTATGAATCACACAGTCAAAAAGAAATAATGATTTTTCCAACCAACTCCATAAACTATGTAATCTAAGATTTAATTATATATATATATATATATATATATATATATATCATTTTGTAAGATATATAAGAAGACAGATAATTAAATGAAATACTAGTGTATAACAATTTCTCTTTTTTTATTAAGGCATATTTTTTTTTTGTAAACAAAAAGATAGTGCTACAACTATACTCTATTTTTTTTATGCATCTAAATTGAAGCAGTAAGATATACTTATTTATTTTTCTTTGGATCAACATTCAAAGGATAATAGAAAGTAACATATGCATATATTTTCCTTCTTTTGACAAATTTTACATTCCCATAAATTAAAACCAGCAACTGTACTATTTTATTTTTTTCTGAAAAGCATATATAAATGAGAAATAAGAGAATGTTTATTTTGACATCAATTCATCAAGAAGCTAACTACATTTTTCTTACAACTTCAAGTAGTTTACATACAACCCCAAAATGAAATCATATAACTATACGTAGCAAGAGAGAAAAAAAATCATCTATTAACTTGAAAACAACTACACAAGGCCAAACTTGGCCAAGACACTCAAGGCCCCAAATGACAAAACTCAAGATATAAAGCCATTTTTTTCTCTTCCAAGCTCCAATGCTACATAACTTGCAAATAACAAATATGGGAAGGGGGAGAAGCCACAAAATACCACTCTCCTCCCTACCATAGATTCACTCATGAGTCACCCCCAAGCTTGGGGGTCATCTACACACAAGGAATACTTCACTCCACTTCACAACAAAACACTCAAACAAAAAGCATGAAGAACACCCATGGCTTGCACAAAACAAAACTCATGGAAATAATTTTTAAAGGGTGGGGGAGTGGACATCACTCAACTCAAGAGTGCCACTCCAAATGTCTCAAAAACTAATTTCCACAAGGCCTCAAACCATCACATATATAACACATTTCACATATTTCTCCAAGGCTCTCAAGCCATTCAAAAATGCTCAATCTCATAACTTGCCCTCAAGGCTAAAATACTAAACTAGGAGGTGACCTTGAGGAGGTTAACTGCTCCCCCACCCCACACATGTTGAGCATTTTCTCCAAGTGGAGAGGCTCTTACAACACCCATGAAATCCCCACAACAACAAATTACAAAAATACACACACAAACATCACACAAGAAATGTATATTACATAAGGAAAGGTATTAGCCTTGAATCCTACCTTAAATAGTCCACAAGGAAGATAGTTGAAGAAGAGCCCTTCCAACTCCACCTCCAAGTCCTCCAAATGAGCCTCCAAAAATTCCTCTAACTCTCTCCCAAAATTCAAATAAAAACCAAATTGAAAACAAAACAACAATCCTCTCCCTCTCTTCAAGAGGGATTAAAATAGGCTCTCCTCACGAGCCTTGAGGAATGAGAAGGTGACACATGTCACCTTCTCTTTCATCCACAAATCCACTTGCAAGCTTCATGGAATGTGGTGGTGACACATGTCACCCTCCTTTTCCCCAAGTCTTTCCCCTTCAACTTGTGCTCTCTCACACATGTGGGAGAGAAAAGTGTAGCCAAAGAAGGAAGTGGGTATGATAAGTGCCCCAATCATATCCTCCTATGAAAGCCTACAAAACCCAAGGTACCCTCACCAATGTGGGAGAGCCTTGGAGTTGAGTCCTCCACAATTTAGGGGTCTTGAAGACTCCCCCAAGCATTGGAAAGAGGTGTGGATGAGGTTGAGTATTTGACCCAACCTTCCACTCCTTCGCAAAATTCTATTTTCGTCACTTTACTTCAGAGTGAAGTTTAAATGACCAAATGGGAGTTTACCTAAGGTTATACAAGCTCAAATGGTCCCTAGACCCTAAGGGTACAATCCAGGGTCACTTTTAACTCATTTTGAGCACTATAGGGTGAGTAAAGTCACATAAAAAGTGCTCACAAAAATAAAAATTCAAAAACTAAAATCAAATAAACATTACACCTTTACAACACCAAAATTCAATCAAGTATAAAAGAGGTAGACCTATTCCAAACAACACCAGACAATAACATTATGAAAATTTCATCATGCATAACATAGTTGATCTTGGTTCCTCTTGGGACTAGATCGGCTTAACACGGGAATTCACAAAATGTGTGGGATCATTTCTGATTATCTGTGGCTTGGTTATAACACCTGCACACTTAAACAAAAGATTAATCCAACATGTATATTATAGCTGAAGCAAGGGAAACATACACTCACATAATCATATAAAATAATCATAAAGTCACATCACAATTAGATTCAAAATTTTGCATTTCTATAATCCATCACAAGATAAAATCACATAATAAATCCATAATAATAATGACTTAACTAGGATCTTCAATAGTATCATAATGCAAATCACATGTCACATCATCATCAATGAATCAAATCAAGATCTAGTCTTATCACAATCATGCTAAACATAATTAATCAAAAGTAAAAGCATATAGTCTAATAATCCTACATATCAAGATCAACAGTCCCCAAAAGTCTAAAATTTGTCTCCAACAGTAATATAAAATGATCAATATAAGGGAGTGAAAAGGTAGGCCTCACACATGTGTTGATGATTCATGCTTTAAATGTTTACATCATTAATCAGTTTTGTGTGATAAAGAAATAGTTGCAAGTGTTAAAGATTTGGGGCAATTGATTCACCCCCCCTCTCAGTTGTCTGGCCTAATTCCAACAAGCTTTGGCTCAGGGGGGAGCTTTAATGGAAATCTTTAACCCCCTACCAAAGGATTGATGCTAATGTATCAGTACGAAGATACAAGTTGAAGATCAACATGCTTGATCCACTGAAGAAAATTGTAGAAGAAAATCTCTTATTGCAAAAGATTGTGAAGCACTTGAAGGTGACTGTAGTTGCAAAGACTATTTTGACAGCTTTATTGGTTAATGAAAAATGTGAATTAAGGTAAGTGTGAAGAATTATAAAAGAAGATTTTACTCTACAAAATCATTCACAAAGCTTTCGAAGAATAGATATAAGAGTGGATTTGATCAGAAGAAGAATTCAAGGTGAATCAGAGATTGGTGCATCAAAACCCTAGTGAAGAAGAGGTATTCATCTATCCTTGGTTTGCCATAGTTTTTTAGACATTCCTATTTTGATAGTATTTTCAATGGCTACTCTGAGAGTTGTTGACATGTCTGAGAAACCACAACCTAAGTTCAAGAAATTCCTGGCTAAGTGTTTAGAGGATGATTCGTTGGGGGCATTTTCCTCTATCCCCTATAGGGTTTTGCCAACGGAAGACATAAGAATATACATCCATGGAAAAATAGAAGAATTTGATCACAAAAATCTTGGAAACATCTAGGTGAAAGAGACTATAGGAGATAACTTTGCACTTAAACTAGAATACCAAAACCTAACCACTAAGAAACTCAATGTTTGGCAGTGGTTCCCAAGTTTTTGTTTTGATGACAAATGGATCAGATTGGAGTTAAGCAAATTTCATGATCAGTTTGTGTGGTTGGATATGCCTTGCATGATCACAAAAGATGTGTTGAGGGAGGTTGCTGGTATGTGTTCCTCTAGACCCATTCCTATTTTGAAATCCGTTAAGAATGAAGTGGTGATGGAGTTAACAAGTGCTACCTATGACAAGAGAGCCTTGATAGTAAACCCTATCATGAATCCAGCAGTCAGGTATGTTGATATGGTGGTGTTGATCATGATGTTAGTCATAAACAAACATAGAATAAAAGTACACATTAACCTTTACTCATCTTGAAAGATATGATGAATTCAGAGAATTCATGATCTCAAGTCTCTGTTGATTAGTTCTTAATCTTTTGACGTTACTCAGAGGTTGATGTGTGTTGCTATTTCCATTTTGGGGCTTCACGTAGATCTCATTAGTAAGATAATGTTTCCTATAATGATGCTGCACAGAGAGTTATTTTACACAAAATATGCTTCAAATAATGTGTCTATCATTAAATCTTTGCATGATATTTATCATTTTGACATGCTTTAACTTCAAATATGTTGAATATGTTTAGTTATCTACGGGATGTTTGCATATTTGTATTATTTGTGTGAGATTGCCCATTATTTGTAATTATGATGATGAAATGTTCTAAAATTGAAAGAAATTGAAAGAAATACTTCAAATTAATGTTGAACCTTCAGCTATTGAACCACATATACATCAGATACAGTCATGACGAGAAGAAATCAAACCATATGTTCACCAGGACATTCCACAGCTAGATACAGTCGATGCTAACTTCAAAGGAAAGGTATGAAAACAACACATGTAAGTAGATATGCACTCCAAGGGATGCAACAAATCATGACATGTATCCAGAATTCATACACTGATTACTTAAGATTTACTATGGATTGTAATCAACAAGAGTTTTCTCATTCATTAAGTATGCAGGAACATATATGTATACAATAACTTTGAAATGAGCCCTAAATATTTCAGCAAATAGATTTCAATTAAGTTTCGAATGTTTGAAATGAGGCATCCCTGCACCTTCTATAGAATAAGGTGAGGGAGTGGTTACAATTGATCTATTATCAAGATTTATCTATGGAAATCTACGGTTCACATTTTATTGACTAAGTCAATCTTTTCCAGATGGCACAAGTTGCCAGCTGGCAACCATCTTGGCAATGTATACTTTCATAAGTACCTGATGCATATATTCCCTTTATGATGCATCCTTATCAAGTTTTATGTCATCATCATCACTTTCACTTCTTTCGCTATCTTCATCATGATGATGATTGTCCTTTTGAATATGGACCTGCATAGCTATCCTGATATTCTCGTATTCTTGCACTATTTTCTCCAATTCTCAGCCATCCTGAGTTCTCGCTTTGGTGATGGCATGTTTATGCACTTGATATTTGCTCTAGATAGATTCCAACTTATTCCTCCTGCTACTAGAAGTTTCATTATAATCTTCCACCTTGACCTTTATTCTCATTACTTTATCCAACACTTCTTCTGTCAGGTGGTTGAGAGGGTCTTCAGCAACTAGCTAGAAATTACTATGTAGAGCTTTGATGAAAAACTCTTCATCCTAATTTTCTATCTTGCATTTTGCATCTCCTTCTAATGTTTCCAAAACTTCAGCCTCATGGGACATCATATCATGTAGCTTCATACTGATATTTCTTAGTTTACTGTTGCATCTTTTAAGTACATCACATTCAAACCTGATGTCTATATTCTAGATATCAATCAATAGGGTTGTGTTATTATCTAGTATTTGATTCTTTATTAGAATCTGTGGATCAATCTTCTTCATTTCATCCAAAATGCTCACGACCTTTTCTAGCTGAAAGGACCTCCAGCCAATCTCCATTTGTAGTTTATCTACCCTTTTCCTGGAGGTGCCTAAAGAATTCCACCTCTTTAAGGAGGCCTTTGCCACTTCTTCAGCTCCATCTAGCGCGAATGACATCCACTTCAACATTACTAATGATTCATGTCTCATGAGGTTCAACTTGTTAACCTCCTCCTGAGAAATTGCAGTCAATGGGACTGCTCTATCACTTGACGTATCGTCAGGGTTAATTAACCCCTTTATATATGCATGCAGCTGAGCAATGTGCTCTTTATGCTGCTTATTTTTCTCTTTTTCTCTCTTAAATCTTTGAGTTAATGAATCAATAATGTCTTTACCTTCTTGGACTTCCTAATCCTGATTGGCAAATCCCAAATCTATTGTAGTAATCTAGAATTCATCCAGAGTGATCTTGCCCTTTTCTTTATCAACTGCAGGAACAGCTACTTGGGTTGTTCTCCTGCCTGTATCAGGATCCCTTCATATTGCAGAAGTTATTCTAGCCTTCCTATTTGGCTTTATCAAGGTTTCTATAAATAATGTGGATACATCAAATTCTTGTATCCCTATGCCTGACTCTTCACCAATTTCTTTCTCGAGCCACGAAGGAACTTGATCCTTTGGCTGTTGGTCTCCATCATCATCATGATGATCACCCCGATCTTCAGTATCCACCATCATGTTCAATGGGGAGGGTGATTCCTTATTTCTTCCTCATGATGCTCCTCATGAGGGTGATCTTTGGGTATATCCTCTTGTTGAGGAATTTCCTTTTCTAGAGGGTGAATCTGTTGATCACCTGCATGTTTATCATGATCCTGATCTTTTGCTTCCTCCATGGGTATCTTATCTACCTTAGTGATTTCCTCATCATGAGGCATATTTGTTTCTGTAGATATTACTGTATCTACCTTAGGCTTGCCTACCTAATCTGCATCTACAATTTGTTCCGCAGTTGTAGAAATTACCTCTTATACCTTTAGAGCAAGATCACCTAATATACCTCTTTCTTCTCCTCCCTTATCTTGGACTTCAACTATCTTGGGTCCAACAGGTACTTCTTCTTGTTGTTGCTCACCCATATCCAAAGTATGGCTCTCTACCTCTGCCATCTTTACTTCCTCAACATTTTCTTCTTTATCCTGAATACTTCCCTTATTTTCAGGCCTTGAATCCTATCTATAGGTGAGATCAATTACTGCAGGAATGGTTACCTGCTTAATCAATGTATCAAGCCCCATCTCTTGGGATACCTTTTCCGAGCTCTTCTCTTTCTCTAATTCCACTTGCTTCATCTCCTCTAACACTATTTGTACTGATGGAGTTCCATGAGGAGTTATCTAAGTGCCAGCAGCAAGGGTTTCCATTCTTTGTGAAGTTACATCCTTCACCACCTCATCATCAGATAGGTCGATTGTCTCATCTAATGAGACTTGACCACTTTGAAGTGTTATAGAGGTTCCTTTTACTTGTTCTTCTGCTTGCTCAGGTTTAAACTTCACAATGGTGGGAAGTGGAACGTTATGCTACAATTCCTTCTTAAATACTTCTCCACCTACTCCCCTCAATATTATGGGAGTTTACTTTATTTCACCTCTCATAGAAGTCCTTGGTTTCTTAGGTGTAGTAGTTACCACCTGAGGTGCTTTTCTTTTCCTTGTGAAGGATAGAGGGCCTTCTTCTTCTAAAGGAATATCCTTCTCTTTATTCTTATGTGATGCTTGATCCTCCTCATATGCAATAGTAGGTTATGCAGTTGGCTTCTGGACCTGTTTAGCTTTTTGTTTATCCCGAGGAGGCTGTGCTGATGATACTGATGCTTGTTCTAGCTCTGGTGCCCCTCCAGCTTGCATTATCACTCTATCAATTACAACCCCTCTGGGTTCAGTATCAATTTTCTTACCTCTTGGAGGTCTTTTGCTTTTCTTAGGAGGTGGTACTCTTTCTCCTTTAGTCTTTTTCTTCTCAATTAAGAAGTCATCATATTCATCTTTAGGAATATCTTGTCTTTTCTTCTTATTCTCCACTGTGATGGCAACACCTTTTTTCTTCAGTGCATTAATCTGCTCATCCACCCAAGCTTGGGTTAACTGTAATATCCTGCCTATGAATGGATCTAAGGAGATATCCTCCTATATAGTGAGATCCAGCGCAAAGATGGTATCATTATATATCTTTTTCTCTTCATATTCATCAGCGATTATCATTCCATCATCTTTCTTCAATTGTGCTAGGATGGAGATGCAAGCAAAGGTCTTGATTTGGTTAAGTGTTAACCTTTGATACCTTCTTCTTCGGGCTTCAGCTTCATCTTCACCATCTGCCCAGAAGTCTTCTAGATGCCTCTGGTGGATGGGTTTTCCCATGATCTTCTGCATCCTCCCATATGGATCATATGATCTTACTAATGGAAAGGGCCGAAAATTCATCATTGCTAGGCTAGCTATGGCCTTCTTGATATTCTCTGAGTCTGGGCACATATACCAGCCCATTGTAATAGGAAACAATACTGGTGGAAGCTTGTTGTTTGCCTTATAGGCATTCAGTATTGTAGAGATTTGTCTTAGAAACTCCATTAAGACAACGACATTTGTAGGGTACCTTGGGAACATGAGAGGCTCCCCCTCAAAACCTTCAATCCTGATATAGGAAAAAGTGGCAAATTGGATAAACCAAGCTCCATGCCTATAGATAACTTCCTGAGCTTCCATGCTTAATCTCTTGGTTCTATCCTCTTCCATTGTTTTCACCAAGTGCATAGAGAATGCATCATTTACCAGCTTGTAGTCCTGGAGGTAATTCACCCTTTGGAGTTGGGGATGATGATCCCATTTGTGTGCATCATTAGTTGTGCCTCCGATTTTTCCATCTGTAATCAGTGCATCAAATGTACCCTTGTAGGAACATGAATAAACTATGTATGAAGTCATATAGAAGGAACAATCTGGACCTCCTAGGTTCATTAGCTGCTCATTTAGAGCATCACTTATCATCTTAGCCCACATCGGTTTGTTATCGATGTAGAGACACATCAGGATGACTGCATACATCCAGTCCCTAAAACTTCTAGCATCAGGCTGCCCTGTCACCCTGCTTAACAATGCTATCATGTACTGGTACTCATCATCAAAATCATACTTATATAAATGAACCGAAAGTTTAGCTACTGCAGGATATGGGCTATTCTTCGCCCTCCATTGATACATCTTCTTCCTGGTAGACTTCTTGTTATTCTCATACTCTACCTCTGATTTCTTCAGATCTATGTTGGCAACCTTCTTGCCCAATGGCAAACCAAATGTAGCAGTAATACCCTTGATTGACAGATCAGCATATATTCTACCATGTTTCTCCACCCTCCTAGTTTCTGGGTTGTAGTTCCTTGCACACTCAATAATCAATTTAGGGGTTTCCATGGAATACGAGAAACCAGCTGCATTCCACAATTGTGATACAAAGATTACATCTAGCAAGGCGCTGTTATTCTTCTCGTCGCTCACCTTAGCCGACCATGCAGCCAGAT
The DNA here is from genome assembly GCA_027924645.1 of Cunninghamia lanceolata. Classification (NCBI taxonomy): domain Eukaryota; kingdom Viridiplantae; phylum Streptophyta; class Pinopsida; order Cupressales; family Cupressaceae; genus Cunninghamia; species Cunninghamia lanceolata. Next base: position 2,479,739 of record BSBN01001161.1, read on the forward strand.
CAGTATTCCCCTAGTGTGTATCTGTAATGGTTCCATATTTGAATTGGACACCCCCAGGATGTGTGAACATCAGCTTTAAGAATTCCGCCTCTGACTTAGCCAACCACTTATCTGCCATGGATGCCTGTAATTAACACAACTTGGTCTTACAATTGATACATATACAAGCATGCCTATACATTACATATTCATTATTCATCATGTATACTATTATTCTTTACACATTTCATTTATCTTGACATGCCTAATTTGAAATTTCAAACCAGAAGACCTCATAATACTTGGATATGCGAAAGATGACAACCAGAGGGTTTCAAATTACCTACCTGATGCGCTTATCCTCTTGATTATGCTAATGATCATCTGAAATGAATTCAATTACCAATAGTGCTCTCGTATCCCACTCTGGTACAAGCTATGTGCGTCCACAGGTGGCCTTATGAGGATTTGTAAACTCATAACTCTATAAGAACTTGTTTTATCACAAGGTAAGTGCGAAATGAATCTGTAAATCACTTTTAACCTCTTCTCTTAGGCAAATTAGGGCAACTTAGGGTGAATTAAATGCAATAGCTAATTTTCTCATATGAAACTTTTGGATCCTGCCAAGTGTATGTATCAGGTTTGTAATCGACAGGAACCACTTACCACATCCATATGTATTTAATGTTATGGTGGCAAGGCGCTGGGTGATCTCTAAAGATCAGGTGATATTCTAAATATCAGGTGATATTGAGAATATCACCCCTTTGGTATAATATGATCATCCATTTTAGGTGAAAAGAATGATGTTGAAACATCTAGTCAGGTTGGGAATATCGGGTGATATTCAAAATATCAAGGGATGTTTAGAATGTCTGGTGATGTTTATAATATCACCCCCAGACCAAAATGAGCTCCTGTCGAAATATCAGGATGATGTCATCAGGATAATGACGTAGTTCAGCGTTGTGGCTTTATGATGTCATCATCATGTTGTGTAAGCAAGGTCACGCTTTGAAATATACCTCTGCGAGGTTTTAAAAATGGTGACATCATCATCATGTTTATTTCTTCGTTTACTGGGTTTGGATGATGTCGGCAAGATATTAGCTCAGGATGATATTTTGTGATAGGCTGATATCCAAATATCGGGGAGGTATTCAAATATCGGGTTGATGTTCTAGAATATGACCCTTGCAAAATATATGATGTTGTTCTACGTATAAGTGTCACTATCACATAAATTTAACATCCAGATATTCGGAGCAAATGATTTTATCAGGTGATAATATTAGATCGGGGTGATCATTCATAAGATGACTGATGTTGAGAAATATGATCCTCCCTTCGGAATATTAGGTTTGACCAGATCTTTGACTTATCATAACTTTGGTTCCCTAAGGAATATCGAGGTGATCTAAAAGGCAAACCTGCATGAAATTTTGTACTCTTTCCAACCATGAGGTTATTGACATGAAATATTAATTTTGACTAACTGACCTCATCATGGTGACTTACCCAACTCCCTTATGCAGGGTCATCTGCATTACTTACTTTTACCAGACTGCTGAAAAGCAGGAAAATAGCAAAAGCCAAAGCAGGAAAAAGTTGGGTCCCTATTTTGTCAAGTCAAAATGGGGCGTGTTGTGTAACCACACAACAGGTGGTTGGTTATAAGATATACTTCTCTAACAGGGAGAATCTAGTGTCTGCTACAGCTATCAATGTAGCTTATGAGATGGTAGAAAAGGGCACATATTATGATCTGTGTGAGTTGCTTAGACAACAGTGTTTGGAAAATCTAAAACAAACAAAGGAGAAGAAATACCCTTTCAAATTTGCAACCCTTATTGTTTGCATTATGTTTTACTTTTTAAGAGAACTTCCTGGTACTCAGAGAATTATATGGATTCAGCGTAAGCCTGTAGCCCATCATATTGCAGATTTCATAAACATGATTGGTAATTCAAAGGCTCAAGATGATGTATTTATTGCCTATTTTTCCATATTTAAGAAGAGAAAGCAAGAAAGAGAAAGAATTCCAAGGAAAATGGTGGAGAAGTACCAAAATGATATCACATTTTTGGTCTCCATTGACAAATGTATAATGGAAGCCATAGAACCAAGAACCATGTGGATTCCTCCTATGGGTTATGAGATAGGTGAACAAGAAATTGTTGCATTAGTTGATATTTTTCTAAAGAGTCCAAAAGATACTGCACAAGTGAGATTTGGTACTCCTAAGGAGAAATTAGTTCAAGTTCATTTGCAATAGAAGAAGCCAGAAATAAAGAGAAAAGTAAGCAAAATAGTTGATGAGATTGTAGAAAGAATGGGGATAACAAAAGAGCAAGTTCAAAAAGAAAGAGCACAAGGACAAGTAGAAACAAGTACTGTTGAAAGCTTCGATGCCTCCAAGAGATCCGATAAAACTGCTACCATTCCTCTTGTTCCTCAGAAGTCCTCTGGGACTATTCCCCCTGCTAATGTGAAAATGACAACTCTGGTGAAGGAGAAATCCCCTTCGATAAGCCCAAGAACAAGGTCTACTACCTCTTTTAAAGTCCCTACCATCATGCCCACTAAAAAGAGAAGAGTAAGGGTAAAAGGTTCTAGACAAGCATATGCCAGTCATGATATCAATGAGGAAGAAGAAGAAGAAGGACCCAAGCTGGTCTAAAAAAAAGAGAGAGAAAATTGATATTACTACTGAAGAAGAAGAAATTAGTGAGAAAGAGAAAGAAGGCTTTATTTTCAAGAGAAGATAAGTCATATCTAGTGAAGAAGAAGAGTCTTTTGAGAAAGGGAAAGGAAAAAGTAAAAAAAGGAAGAATAGTGGAATTGAGGACAAAGGGAAAGGAAAACAAAAGAAATCAGACAAAGACTTTATTTCCCCTCTACAATTAGATGCTACAACTAATACAATCATAGAGTATGATAATTTGAAGGAAGTGGAGGAATTATATGATGAAGACATGCCAGGTGATGACAAGGAAATCATTGAAGCTACAATAATTAGGTATCTTGATATTTTTAATGTTTCTTTGATTGAAATAATAGATCAGCTACCTAATAGTTTAGCTGATGTTCTGACAAAGAAGAGAGATGAAGAAGTTTTTAGAGATAATGAAATGAAGAAAAGAATTCTTGAAAAAGTGTATGTTGCCATCTTTGGACTAGACAAGAAGAGGGATTTACAAAGACTAAACAAAGAATTTAGAATAAAAAGAAGAGTAAACACCTTGATGTCAAACAATGAAGAGGTGATAAGGAGACTAGAAAAAGAAACTTTGATTATAACTACAAATGTTTTAAAGGAACTTCATATTGCTACTGTTGAAGACTATATCATTCTGATAAAGAGAAAAAGAATGATAACCAGTCTGAGGCTAATGTAGAGAAAAGTGTTGAACCGCCCTTGGTGACTGAGCAGAATTTGCCTTCACCTTCAAGAGAAGTCAATACAACTAGCCCTCCAATTAATACAGAAATAGTTGATGATCAGAGGAAGCCTGTAGAAGAAAAGACAGAGGAAGATAAAGAAGATCAAAATCAGGCAATTTTGGATCAGAAGGGTGAGTGTGAGATCATGATGGGCCAAATAGTGGCAATGGAGAAAAAACTTGCTAGATGAAAAAGTGCTAACATTTAGATTTGGATGGAAAGGATGTTAATATTTCTAGCTCTAATATGGATTTCCTCCAAAAATGCCTTAGGATTACCTCATATTTAGGCAAGTGAAAGTCCCAAAACTTGCCAAAGAAACTTTCAAAACCACTCATTTAGTGTTATCCTAAAAATTTCCACAATTTCATCCTTGAAGCTGACAGATTTTTTTGTAACTAAATTTAATAAAATGAAAAAGTTTTATAGAGGAAGCTATTAAGATTCTAAAAATATAATATATACCTCATAATAATTTTAATAGGTAATTATTATTAATTTTCTACATACACTATGTCTGATTTCCTAATAGATATGCATATTGAAAAGCATCCATAACTTTCAACCTATTAGTTATTTTTTAAAACCAAAAGATGCGTCACATTCTAGGACTTATTGGGTATACATTAAAATTTAAAATTTTTGAGTTTCATATATTTTTGACCAAGTTAGGTTTGCTAGAAAATTAATTTTTAATACTTTAAAAATGTCACAGTAAAAAAATCATAAATAATTATTTATTTATTTAAAAATTTCAAAAAAATATGTGTGACGTCCGCTCATGTGTCCTTTAATTAAATCCAAATCATGGAGGAAAAATATTATCTTTTTGTCATGCTTCGGTTGGCCAGAATGATACCTATTTTTTACATTTTTCTGAAAATTTTAGTAGTGCTTCATTAAGATATCCAATTTTCACCAAACTATTTTTAAAGTTTTCGAAAACAATGTAGTAGCCCATAAACTACATTCAATTTATTACAATTTTTATTACTACCTTATTTCTAGATTATGTAGATAACTCATTCAATTTTTTACATGAAGTTACTTAAGTCTATTTTTCACATTTTCATTGCTGCTTAGGGGTAGTGTTTAGCCCATCATGATCCTACACACACCTAAAATGCAAAAAATTTGGATACTAATTCTGTTCCAGAAGATGTTAAGGAAAGATAAGTGCATAATGCGAATTCTCCTCCAGTTCCCCTATTTCAAAAGAGAAGAAAGATGACAAGGTTGGAAAATTCACTGAAGTCTCTCCACTAGAATCTATCAGGGAGTTTTTGGCGAAGCAAAGGGAGTCACAAATCTTATCTAGCCCATAGCTTCTACAAGTATCAACCTCATATGGTAAAATTAATTTTTCTACCATTTCTCCTTTATGAAAGCTTCAATTAGGAACAATCTTTCAGGCATCTGCACAAGAGGAGATTCTGCAATCTCATGTAGAAGAAAAAGATTTGATAGAAGAATCCATCAAGAAGTTTGAGAAGTTGGTGTCTAATGCAAATAGAGATGTTACTTTGACTCTGGTATTGCAAATGAAGGATCTAGTGAGTAAAGTTAACAATCAGTTTGAATCTTGTGAGTTAGCAATAGAGAAAAAGGTGAGAGAAGAGTTTGATAACAAGAGACTGTTAGAACTGATTGATAGGTGCTCGAAGGCATTCACTCTTCTAGAAAATGATATAAAATATACTCAGACAACTATGAATGATGCAAATGCCTTGTATCAGTTTTGCTTATCTTGGCCCATAATGACAAAAGACATAAAGGATAAAATAGAGGGCTTTAAGGATCAACTTGTAAAGCTTTCTAGAACGTATGATCCTTTGAGAGATCTAAATGGAAACCTAATATCTAAAATAGAAAAGGCTCGTGCAAGTATAAAGAAACTACAAAATCATAAGGAATCCATAAAAGACCAAATGAGCCAGCTAAGAGAGATTGTTAGCCTTAAGATGGATTCTATGACTTGTTTGATAAAAGAGGATGAGAAAGATGGAAAAATACCTGATGCCCCTACTACTGTGGATAAGGTAGAGGAATTTCTCTTATAGATTAATGGGCACAGACAGATACTAAACTATGTCAAGGTGTAGTGGGATTCAGATGTGGTACAACTCAAGAACATCTACAAAGACCTCTTCCAAAAAATACAATAAATTTTTTTTCTTGTGTAACTATGTAGAAGGTTAAAAGACAATTTTGATATTTTGTGAATATATAAATCATCTACTTAGGGGGAGTTCCAACTTAGTATACCCTTTGCCATTGATGTCAAAGGGGGGGAGAAAGTCATGTGAAAAAGGAAAGACACATGATGCAGAGTGGTTAGCTAAAGCATTAGAATTGGTGGGAATTGTTATTTCTCATTCCATTGGCAAGAACTGCCCTAACGTCTTCCCGACATAACCCATCGGCCTAACAATAACCATCAGCTTCTCTAAAAATCTTCACACTGAAATTCATTTCACGCCGATGAGTGCATTTCATTCTTTTGCCTATCGGCAAGACACAGTCTATCAGGCTCGCCGAACTATGTTGCTCCAATGATCACTGATATACCGATACATACAAACTTCTACCGACCAAACTGGTTCTACCTACCACTATTGCCGGTCACCAGTTGTATCCATAAGAAGTGTATGTGCGCGATGTATATTTACAATATACAAGTGCAAGATGCAAAACAAACATACAAACTATTCTTTGACTGGCGTTAACCCACAAGTACCAAGTCCTTGTATCTGCGGAATGTATGTTTGGACATACATTCAGAATATACAACCCAAAATATACATCTGCCGAATATTCCTTGGAATATTCCCTCTAAAAACAGTTGACCGCTAACTTTCCCTTGTATCAACCTAATGTATATCTGAAATATACATTCGTCACATGCAAACCATGAAATGCAATTGAGGGATACACATGAACTTTCTCAACCATACAACTAAAGTATATACACAAACTATATACAAAAGACATATACTCAAAAGTTGCATATCCCGACACACTTTGTAAACATACAAAGCCCGATATGCATTATGCAAGGTATCCTCCTTGATGATTGTACCTTTGACTCCATCGTTGACCTTTTTGTATGCATCAAGGTTTTCTCTCTCCTTTGTATCTATGAAGGCTTGTATGTTTCAACATACAACAGCGATTATCCCAAAGAAAAATACTCACAACATACAAATGTGATATACTCATGGATTGTATGCGACATACAAATGATGTATATACCTCAAATATATATCAAAGCAAAACCCTTGAAATTTCACAAATTGCACACAAAAAATCCTAGGATCGATCCGATCCACTTTCTAAGCAATTTTAACTCAGATTTTATCCTTCCAAAACCTAGCACATGAGGATGCTAGGGTAAATCATTGTATGCTATAATTCGATCCCAAAAACATGAAATGCACAAACGGAAAAATAGAAAAGAAATCTAAACTACTATACATGGCCATTCCACCAATTCAGAGAATTAATTGGTGGAATGGATAAGTGAATCCATCATGCCTACCAGACTAAGAAAATCAAGTACACAGAAAAATGATATTGACAGGATCTTCTTGATTCTTATTGCAGGAAATATAAGCAATTACAACTTGTTATTTCTCCTTCCATCGGCAAGAACTGCCCTAACATCTTCCCGACATAACCCATCGGCCTGACAATAACCATCGGCTTCTCTAAAAATCTTCACACCAAAATCCATTTCATGCCGATGAGTGTATTTCGTTCTTTTGCCTATCGGCAAGACACAGTATATCAGGCTCGCCGAACTGTGTTGCTTCGATGATCACTAATATACTGATACATACAAACTTCTACCGACCAAACCAGTTCTGCCTACCTCTATCACCAGTCACCAGTTGTATCCACAAGCAATGTATGTGTGTGATGTATATTTACAATATACAAGCGCGAGATGCAAAACAAACATACAAACTATTCTTTGACTGGCGTTAACCCACATGTACCAAGTCCTTGTATCTACAGAATGTATGTTTGGACATACATTCAGAATATACAACCCAAAATATACATCTGCCAAATATTCCTTGGAATATTCCCTCTGAAAATAGTTGACTGCTGACTTTCCCTTGTATCAACCCAATGTATATCTGAAATATACATTCATCACATGCAAACCATGAAATGCAATTGAGGGATACACACAAACTGTCTCAACCATACAACTAAAGTATATACACAAACTGTATACAAAAGACATATACTTAAAAGTTGCATATCCCGACACACTTTGTAAACATACAAAGCCTGATATGCATTATGCAGGATATTCTCCTTGACGATTGTACCTTTGACTCCATTGTTGACATTTTTGTATGCATCAAGGTTTTCTCTCTCCTTTGTATCTGCGCAGGCTTGTATGTTTCAACATACAACATTGATTATCCCAAAGTGATATACTCACAACATACAAATGTGATATACTCATGGATTGTATGTGACATACAAACACTGTATATACCTCAAATGTATATCAAAGAAAAACCCTTGAAATTTCACAAATTTTGCACAAAAAATCCTAGGATTGATCTGATCCACTTTCTAAGCAATTTTAACTCAGATTTTATACTTCCAAAACCTAGCACATGAGGATGCTAGGGTAAATCATTGTATGCTATAATTCAATCCCAAAAACATGAAATGCACAAATGGAAAAACAAAAAAGAAATCTAAACTACAGTACATGGCCATTCCACTGACTCAGAGAATTAACCGGTGGAATGGATAAGTGAATCCATCCTGCCTGCCAGACCAAGAAAATCAAGTACACAGAAAAATGATATTAACAGGATCTTCTTGATTCTTATTGCAGGAAATATAAGCAATTACTTTGTTCAGTTTCACAAACAACTTTAGTAACACCAAAAACTCTACAACTGACTGTTTGATGCCTTCTTTTCTAAAGGATTTGATCTAGGCCTATAGATAACTACTCAACAAGAGTAGTACAGACTTGATTCCCAGCAGTTGAGAGACTTCCAAACAGCTGGGAGAAGACAACTAGCATAACAAACTTCTAACTAATGGCACAAAAACCTAGATTGACTTAAAAACATAGGAATTGGTCACATGGACCTTATTACATCATAATGTATGAAACATACTATATTTAGACCTAGTCTTTATTTTGACGAGGTGCTCCTGCACCATACTCCTCAAGAGAAGAAATCTCAAGTCCACTTGAGATGAGAGTTTGCAGATCTGCACCCTGTTTGATGATTTGCTCTTCAGTCATCCAAACTGCGTCTGAATCAGGTTTCCCTTGTGAAGCCACCAAGTATTCCAGATACTCTTTGTTCCTAGTCTTCTTTGCCGTTCTTGAGTCTAAAATCTTCTACAGTTGTGGTGGATCATGCTTACAAATATCAGCATCTGCTGCATCCTGCAGTGGTTCCTATTCGACATCTATATTATGCTTGTAGGGCGTTAAATCACATACATTGAAAATAGGTGACAATCCAAGATCAGAAGGAAGTTGGATCTCATAAGCATTCTATCCACATTTCTTCAGAATCTGACATGGTCCAAGCTTCATCTGCATGAGCTTAGTATATTTTCCTTTGGGGAGTCTTTCCTTCTTCAAATTAACCCACACCAAATCTCCAACATCAAACTGTACATCTCTCTTCTTCTTGTCAGCATATTCTTTGTACTTCAATGTAGTTTACTGGAGTTGAGTCTTGACTTGATCATGCACTTCTTTGATTGCTGCTGTAAAAGCTTCTCCATGTGCACTAATAGACTCTCCTAGAGGTAATCTCTTAACTCCAAAATACCTCTTAGATGAGTACCATACACCACCTGGAAAGGTGATTTCTTGGTACTTCTATTGATAGTTTCATTATAGGAAAATTTGGCCTATGATAGGATGTTATCCCACTTCTCTCCATGCTGCCTTGTCAAACACCTTACCAAATTTCCCAATGAATAGTTAACCACTTCAGTCTATCCATCAGTTTGAGGATGATAAGCTGTTGAGAAGGATAAATTGGTACCAAGCTTCTTCCAAAGTGTCCTCCAAAAATGACCAATAAATTTCACATCTCTATCTGAGACTATGCTCAATGGCAATCCATGAATCCTCACTATTTCCTTGAAAAATAGGTCTGCAACATATGAAGCATCACAAGTAGTTTTGCATGGCAAGAAATGTGCCATTTTACTAAATCTATCTACTACCACAAAAACATTGTCATATCCCTTCCATGTTCTAGGTAAACCTAACACAAAATCCATGCTTATGCTTTCCCATGGTCTAGAAGGAATGGGTCATGGCTAATATAAACCTGCATTAGTAGATCTCCCTTTTACTTTCTGACAAATCACACATGTCTCCACAAACTTTCTAACATCTAACTATAACTTAGGCCAATGGTAATGTCTCTTTATAAGATCCAGAGTCTTATCTAGACCAAAATGTCCTACCATGGCTCCACAGTGCTTCTCTCTAATGATATTCAACCTCATAGAACACCGGGGTATACACAACTGTCCACCTTTGAAAAGCAATTCATCCTGTATCAGAAATTCAGAATATTCAACATGATATTTATCTCCAAAAGAAGTACACACTTTGTAGATCTCTCCAAAGTCTTCATCAGCATCATACATAGTCTTTAAGGAATCAATACCAACACTCTCCAGCTGTATCTGATTTATTGTTAGAACCCTCCTACTTAAAGCGTTTGTGCCCTTATTCTTGACCCCTTTCTTGTGCTTGAGTGTGAAGGTGAAAGCTTGTAAAGTTTCAACCCACTTCATGTGCCTATGGTTCAACTTCTCTTGACTGTTTATGAAACTAAGGGCCTGATTATCTGTAAACACTATGAATTCCTTTGGCATTAAGTAATGCCTCCACTTCTTGAGTGACTGGACTAGAGCATACATATCCAAATCATATGACGAATATCTTTTATTAGCATCATTTAGTTTCTCACTGAAAAATGCAATAGGCCTACCTTCTTGACTGAGTACTGCTCCAATTTCCATGTGACTTGCATCACATTCTACCTGAAAGATTTTATTGAAATTAGGCAGTACAAGGACTGGCTGCTATGCCACCTTTTTCTTCAATGTCTCAAATGAATCACTTGCTTCTTCTATCCATGTAAATCTGCACTTCTATCCTCCGTTTATGGTGTCAAGCATGGGTGCACAAATATGACTAAAGCCTCTTATAAACTTCCTGTAGAAGGTTGCTAACTCATGGAAACTTCTGACATCATTCATTGTTCTAGGAGTTGGCCAAGACAGTATGGCACTTACCTTCTCTTGATCCATTTTCAGTTTGCCATGTGAGATGACAAAACCCAAGTAGATGATCTCCTCTTGCATGAACAAACACTTGTCCAAGTTGATCATTAACTACTCTTCATGTAACCTTTTGAGAACTAAATCTATGGTCTGAGGTGTTCTTCCCTTGTATTACTAAAAATTAGAATGTCATCTAGATATACTATGACAAATTTACCTATAAATTCTCTCAAGACCTCATTCATCAACTTCATAAAGGTACTAGGGGCATTGGACAAACTAAAAGGCATGACCTTCCATTCATATAACCCCTCATTGGTCTTAAATGCAGTTTTCCACTCATCTCCTGGCCTAATCCTGATCTGATGATAACCACTTTTCAAATCTATCTTTGTAAAATATTTGGCACCTCCCAAGTAATCAAGTAAGTCTTCTATCCTCAGGATTGGGAACCTATACCTGATTGTGATCTTGTTAATAGCCCTTGAATCAGTGTAAAGCCTCCAAGTACCTTCCTTCTTTGGTGCTAGTACAGCTAGTACTGTACATGGGCTTAAACTTTTGCCAATTAGGCATGTTTCCAACAATTCCTCAATCTTCCTTGCTACCTTTGTATTCTGCTCTGGGGTAAGCTTGTATGCTGCCTTGTTTGGAAGTGTGGATCCTGGGATTAGATCTATGCAATGACTGATGTCCCTTATAGGTGGTAGGGATCTTGGCATTCCATCATAGATGATGCCTTTGTACTTGTCCAATAGTTCTTGGACAGCAGGTGATGCAGAGCACATCAACAACCTATCACATTAGGAGATACTTCAAACCTTCAAGACAACAACTCCCAAAATCACTGTTTTCCTGACAGAAATCAGGGTTCTAACAAAGCAGAGTCCTTATTCCCAACTACACATGTTCATGGACCAAAGGTGAGGGACTTCAGGATACATCTCAACAAGACTCCTAACTCCAACCAAGACTCCCTCTAAGTTTCTATACAACCCATTGAGCAGGGTCTGTAGGATAGCAGTCACAACTATGTTTTCTTGAGAGAGTCATAACATGACTTGACAATCACAATATCCTTCATAAGGTGGTCTCTTTTAAGGGAAACTCTTGCTTGAATTATGACATACCAAATCAATAACTCACTAAGCATCTAATGCCTTTCTTGGCAAACCAATAACATGACTAACAAATCCATTACCTTCCTTGGGTGGCTGTCTCCTAGGAGGACTATTAGAGATAGTGAAAGGCAGAGTGGATAGTTGTCTTAGTGAAATCTCTCCCTACTCCTTGTCTTGGATCCCTGATCAAACCTAGTGCCTCACACATCATTGACAATGACTGCATTTCACCAAAATCTCCATTCCACAGTCGATGGCCTCCATCAAGTGGCTGCTATCGTTCATGAGTTTCTAACATATGATTCTGCAGAGCCTTTTACATGAAAAAGGCAACTCCAACCATCCTCCTGCCCCCTTTATCCTTCACAAGCCTTAGTAGTGACAATGATACAACCCATTCCATCAAGCATAAATAGAAAAAAATCAATGGAATGGGTATAACTCCATTGGGCTCCTCAAAAGAACCCTAACTCAGGGTTTCAAACCACTTTTAAATAAAGGAGTAATGCAGAGTTATATCAAGGTGTCAAGAGCCCAATATAGGTTTAAATCAAAGCTAATTCAATTTCCAAACATTCCATTACAAGTTGATGCTTTGACTGTTCCATACAGGTATGAATTCCTCAAGAAAATGGTGATTTTCTGTCAGAAACTACAATTTTAAAGAGCAGCTTTGGTATTTAGAGATCCTATCCTACCTTCCTTCAACTTCAAGGGCTCAAAATCACATAAAAGATAATCAATAGACCCACCTTCACATCCAAGCATTTAACATTTCCCAACAATGTCGTACAGTACAATAGTACGGGCTTCCAAAGCATAAAAACCCAGAAAAACAGGAAAAAGGCAGGAAAACAATGGCTTTTTGTTATATTCTTTCAATCTATTCAATCTCTCTCATACAATCAACCTTCTTGGCTTCAAATAAGCCTCTTACCTTTCAAGAAGTCATTTGGGATGCCATGAAACTACCCAAACTATTGTGCCTTTCTTGATTTTCAACTGCAGTGACTAGTAACTTGTTTAGAAACTATCCTTTTTGGACTATAATGACTGTTTTAAGATAGATATTGCCTTCAGACCATTTGATGACCTTGGACAAGGTTCTTCCATACCATTAAAACCTATGACATGCCTTAAAAGGCTACAAACATAGAAATTTTAATGACTATCCTATACAAACACTAAAACTTAATGACTCTTGCAAACTACCTATGACTGTCCTAACTAGGACTTATAACATAGTAAAAGATTCTTTTCAAAATTTGGACATAGTCCAACTACAACATGGCTTTCAAGCTTATACATCAAGAAAATGGTCTCAGAGACCTTATTAAACCAAACAACCTCAAGTAAAATCTCGACATCTTCGTGCTCCTGCACCATACTCCCCGGCATGATGAAAACTCTTGTCCCAAGAGTTAGGGGATCTGCTCCATCCAGTCTTCCATCTTGTAGATATGTTCCTTTGAATAGGAAACATGAACTCTCCAAGAGTTATCTTCCTTCTTCTCGAACTTGCATGACTCCTGTAAACAGTGTTAGTACCAGAAAACTTGTTTTGGTGTCCTTGTCTAGGAGCTTGCTGCTGCAATGCTTTAGCTCTTCTCAACTGGAGGGTCTGATTCATTCCTCCTAGTACTATCAATTGTTTGCCTTCCTTCTTCTGGCTCCTTATAGGGCACTCAATGTCCCCAACCTTAACATAACTCAAGTCCCAAGCCTGCTGCTTTTTAGTACTGTCATCCACCCTACTTTGTTGCAACTATTTCTGCTGTGTGCAATCACGCTGAACCTGCACATTCAACTTCAATTTCTCTCCAAAGCAAATAGTGGTATGTTCCTTCTTCTCCTCACAAGGTAAAGGAATTAGTTTGAACTTCTTACCATCTTTGTGCACTACATAGGTATTAGTATACCCATCATGAATTGTCCTTCTCAAATACTGCCATGGTCTACCCAGGATTACATGCCCACATGTCATAGGAATAACATCACACAAAACATAGTCCTGATATGGACCAATTGTGAAATCAACATAAGCCTTCTTAGTGACCCTTACCTGTTGTTCTTGACTCACCCAAGTGATATTGTAAGGACTAGGATGATCAAAAAATTTCAATCCCAACTTATTCACCATTTCCCAAGAAACTAGATTATCATGAGAACCTGTATCTACAATCAACTTGCATATCTTTCCATAACTTAAATAATTAGTTCTGAAAATAGATACCTGTGGTGGTTGCTGCATCTTGCCTCTTTCCACCATGAGCATCTCTCCATCTATCATTGGAGAGGCTGACGACATTTCTGGTTCTTCTGGCTTCTCCTCCTCTTGTGCCAATTGAACTCTTTTATCCTTGGTCTTGTCAACACCATCCTTCTTAGGACAGTTGAAAGATGTGTGTCCCACCTCATTGCAGTGATAACATCTACCTGTGAACACTCCTCTACCTAATCCAAATCTACCTCCACCTCTAGATCCACCTCTCTGTTATGTAGACATCTCCTTACCTTTCTCATTTTTGTTCTAAACTTCAGGAGTAGGTCTGCCCCTACCTCTGTTTCCTCTTCCATAACCTCCTTGCCTTTCTTGCTTCCTCTTCACTCTCTCTTCAGCCCTAATGGCTAACTAAAAACACTCTCCAAGTGTTTTTGGTACTGCCAACCCAATCTCATCCTGCAACTTATACCTAAGCCCATTAAGGTACCTTGCCACTTTTTCTTCTTCATCTTCCAATCCTCCTCTAATACTAAGCTTATGAAATTGCTCAATATAGGACATAACATCCATGTCCTTTTGTTTTAGATTCTGCCTCATCCTCTTTGTTTGAATAGAGTAATTAGATTGAAGGAATTGATCCTTCATCATGTCCTTCATCCTACCCCAAGAAGTGATTTTTGATGCACCTCTAGCCATTCTCTCTGTCTACACACTACTCCACTAGGTAAATGTTGTTCCTCTCAGTTTTGTCTTTGCAAATTTGATCTTCTTCTCATCATTCATCTCCTCATACTCAAAAAAAATTTCCAGGGCATCTATCCACCCTAACACCTCTTCACTATCCATCTTCCCCTGATAGATAGGTAACTCAATGTTTGCCTTTGTCCCACTTCCTTGGATTACTTTCAGCAACCTCACAAACTTCTTTTCTTCAGCATCTAACTCTTCCTTAGGAGGATTCTCATCAGCATCCTCTTCTCCTTCTGAACCATCTTGTTCATCCCCTCTAGGTTTCTTCTCTAATGCTTCCAATCTAGCCAAGATTGTTGCATTTTCTCTTCTCACTTGCATCAACTCCCTTTCTCTGGCAACAACATATTCTCTTCTGTCCCTCAACTCCTTCTCTCTAGCCTCTAAGGCTTCTCTCAACTCAGCATTCTCTCTTGCCATCTGGTTCTTAGGAGGCATCTTCACAAACTCTCACAAACCCTTATCTTCTTCACAAGATCCACAACACCCTCAAGGATCTACTAGTGGCACTAATACCACAAATGATGCAGAGCACATCAACAACCTATCACATCAAGAGATACTTCAAACCTTCAAGACAACAACTCCCAAATTCACTATTTTCCTGACAGAAATTAGGCTTCTAACAAAGCAGTGTCCTTATTCCCAACTACACATGTTCATGGACCAAAGGTGAGGGACTTAAGGATACATCTCACCAAGACTCCTAACTCCAACCAAGACTCCCTCTAAATTTCTATACAACCCACTGAGCAGAGTCTATAGGATAGCAGTCACAACTATGTTTTCTTGAGACAGTCATAACATGACTTGACAGTCACAATATCCTTCATAAGGTGGTCTCTTTTAAGGCAAACTCTTGCCTAACTTATTACATACCAAATCAATTACTCACTAAGAATCTAATGCCTTTCTTGGCAAACCAATAACATGACTAACAAATCCATTACCTTCCTTGGGTGGCTGTCTCCTAGGAGGACTATTAGAGATAGTGAAAGGCAGAGTGGACAGTTGTCTTAGGGAAATCTCTCCCTACTCCTTGTCTTGGATCCCTAATCAAACCTAGGGCCTCACAAATCATTGACAATGACTACATTTCACCAAAATCTCAATTCCACAATCACTGGCCTCCATCAAGTGGTTGCTGTCTTTCATGAGTTTCTAACATATGATTCTGCAGAGCCTTTTACATGAAAAAGGCAACTCCAACCATCCTCATGCCCCCTCTATCCTTCACAAGCCTTAGCAGTGATAATGATACAACCCATTCCATCGAGCATAAATAGAAAAAAATCAATGGAATGGGTATAACTCCATTGGGCTCCTCAAAAGTGTTGGCAAGAGACACTATATGGATTCATGGTTGTTGTCATTGATGGCAACAAAGGTCATCCCACATATCCGCAAGTCATGATGTGTCTCTACCGGAAGTTAGAATAAAGAAAGTTGTGGTCCGGTGAAGAAGAACAGAGCATGTGGCAAGGTCCGACAGATTGGTCTGGACCTCTCAGAGGAAGTGTCTTGGTGCAGTGCGGATTTGGGAAAGTCAAGAGGACTACCTTTAGTGGTATATTCCAAGGATTTAGCCTCCGGTGATGGACAAGGAAAAAGATATGAATGGTTGAGTACCGGATTCCTGAGAGACAGTGAAAACAGAGGAAGAACTGACTGGCAGAGTATCAGACTACTTTCCGGATGGGTTACTGTTGATGACAGAGGTTGTGAAGGCATGAATCATGTTTGGCCGACATGATTAATGATATCTACAAGTATATGCTTGATCCGCATTGCTTGGTGAGGAAGGATTCAGCCGACAGAATGAGAGTTTGTAAGAAACTAGACTGTTCCGGATGCCGACTAGAAAGGTGATGAAATTACTTGTACGGATATATATAGAGGATGGATTTAGTTGTGAAATGTGTGTTAGTGTGGGGACATATGTGAATAAGTCCAGATAAAGAGAAGAAGTAGCAAAAAGGATCCGGTATGTGAAAAATAGCAGAATAAAGAACAGAGGAAAGATGAAGTGCAGCAGATCAGTGTACTGAGCCTAACCGAAACTGAACTCCAGCATATGCAGATGCTTCCAATCAGTTCAAGACTATGATTCTCATCACTTTGTAGACAGTGTGTCTTCTTGTAGGCAGTGGGCCTCTTGTGAGCAGTGTGCTCGGGCAGTGAGCCCTAATTGGCAAGTGCCATTTTTGTAATTTCCTATTCTTCTAACAGAGAATAATTCTTGGGTTAATCACCCCGTGGTTTTCTCCCTTAACAGGGTTTCCACGTCAAAATACTGTGTCATGTGTTTCTTATTTCATGGTTAATGTTTTGTGTTTGATTTTATGCTGCTTCAATTAAAAGGAAAGTTCAATAAGGGAAATAATTAGGATAACTGATTCACCCCCCCCCCTCTCAGTTATCAACAATTGGTATCAGAGCTAAGTTCCTCCTAATAGAGCCTAACAGCTTGAGGAAGATCTGGGATTTCAAATGGATGCATATGGTTTAAGGGAGCAACTCAAGACTGCCCTTGAGGATCTTGAACAGTCAAATTCTGAAGTCAGTGAATTAAAGGAAAGACTCAAACAGGCTGATGAATTCATGAGAGAATTAAAAGACAAATTAAGTCTCTCTATGAAAAAGAGAAAGGAGCTGCTTCAACAGTTGGCAAGACAAAGTGAAGAAAGCAATACAAATGAAGAATTGACTGAGCAAACCAAGTTATGTGAAAAGTTATCAAAAGAAGTCATTATGTTAAGAC
Source organism: Cunninghamia lanceolata (assembly GCA_027924645.1). Classification (NCBI taxonomy): domain Eukaryota; kingdom Viridiplantae; phylum Streptophyta; class Pinopsida; order Cupressales; family Cupressaceae; genus Cunninghamia; species Cunninghamia lanceolata. The sequence goes on from BSBN01001161.1 coordinate 2,497,326, forward strand.
ATGAAATGGAATCAGGAACTATAAAGTTTACTCAAGAGATTGAAGAAAAAAGAAAGGCTGAAGACAATCTAAGACAATCTCTTAAAGAAAAATCAGAAGAATGCCACCAGATGGACAGGATTATCAGACACCTTGAATCTGATCTTGAAGATGCCAAAGATAATGAAGGAAAACTTGAGGATCAAATTGCCTCTCTCAAAAGAGACCTTCAAACAGCAAATGAATATAAAGAGAAATTAAAGATAAGTTCTGCTCAACTTGAAGTTCTTCTTGGAAGTCAAAAGAGGACAGATGACAAGTATGGCTTGGGATATGAGAAAGGAGAAAGCTCCGGATCCGGTCAGAAGAATCTTGGATCAGAAAATCCAAGGAGCAGGTCTAGAAGACCTCCGGTAAGACAGCCAAATGCTCAAAGATATCCATCCTTCAATGGATACTGCCACAACTGCAACCACTTTGGTCACAAAGCTAATCAGTGCAGAATGAGAATGAATCAGAATAATTCATCCTTCTCCGGACAGTGCTTCAACTGCAAAAGGTATGGACACAAATCCCATGGATGCAGAATTATGCAAGTAAACAAATCATTCAAAGGTAGATGCTTCACATGCAATAGAATAGGTCATATGGCAAATCAATGCAGATCAAGAGGATATCAGTCAAATATGCAAAGAAATGTTATTTGCCAAATCTGCAATAGGTCCGGTCATAATGCTAAAGTCTGCAGAAACAAGAATCAGGACAAAAGAGGTCCGGTGTATAATCAGAATCAAGACAAGGGTAAACAAAAGATGAATGCGGATGAGGTTAGGAATCAGATGAGCAAGATTTGGGTGAAGAAAAGTTCAGAGAATGTAGAGGTTGGATCCGCACCAGACTCTGGTGCTAATATTTCTTCCGAAAATTAAAAGTGAGCTCAGGCTCAGGGGGAGACTCAAAGAAAATCTTGTTCCCCCAGCCAAACAAGTGGTGCCAGATGTGGCACAAGATGCGGATCAAAGGGTTTGTAGATATGAGTCTTGAGATACTTCAGTCAAGTTTTCAGAGGTTCGCATGAAGTTATGAAGAAGCTGTGATCGATCAAATAAGACCTGTTCAGGGAGATGCTCCGGTATGATAAAGGATTACAAAAAGGTCCGGAAAGATCCGGAAATGCACTATCTTGTTCTGCGGATTGGACAGAGTGTTTTGAGATGATCTTGTAATATGCTACCTTGATTTATTCATGATTGAAAGATCCGGATGATATCCACAGATCAGGACTAATCCGGGATACTCCAAGCTATCCAGACAAGGCAAACCGGAATGATGTAGGTGAAGCATTTATTGCAGACAGGTATTAGGGTTCGCGGAGCAATTTAAGGGATTTCTCAAAGGTCATTTGCTCATTCTGCACTCGAGAAGAAGCGAAAAGTGGAGCTCTGCAACAAGGTTCTTCAAGCACACCAAGGATCTCCTGCCGAAGCTATTGGATAAAGAAATCAATCCAACCACTCCGTGCAAACCGAAGGCGCATAAGGTATTCTCCGTTTTTCATTACCTCACTGCAAATCTTTGAAGAATGGCTACTCCAAACATAGTTAAGATCTCCGATAGACCTCGCCCCTCATTCAAGAAACATCCCTACAAATCATTGGAGGTAGACCCACTAGGAGCCTTCTCTAGTGTTCCTCACGGAGTTTTACACACCGAAGACATTAGGGTTTACATACATGCAAACATTGAGGAATTTGGGGAATTCAAATTAAGAGACCTCTATCACAAGCAACTGATTGACAATGCTTTTGAGCTTAAACCAGAGTATAAGGATATTCAGAAGAAACAATTTGAGCAATTTATTCATTTCCCCTGCTTTGAAGAAGATGAATGGGTCCGGTATGTACTGAGCAGGATGCATGACAACTTTCTATGGCTAGATAGACCCTGTAAGATCACAAAAGAGGCAATTAGAGCAGTAACTGGCCTATACTCTTCCGGAGGGGTACCTATCCTCAAATCTGTCAAGAACAACATTGTAACTGAGGCCACCGGATCAAAATTTGACAAGACGGCAATGACCATTGAAGATATTTCGGATCTGGATATCAAATATGCATCAATGATAATAGGATACAAGATCTATCACTCCAGCAGGGAGAATTCTGTATCCGGAACTGCAGTATACACTGCTTTTGAAATGCTAAGGAAAAATGCAGAATATGACCTCTGCGAACTACTGCTAAGCCAATTAATGGAAAATATACAGAAAATCAAGAAGGATAAGAAGAATTCCTTCAAGTATGGTACTCTTATTGTATGTCTATTCTTCTACTTCATGAATGAGCTACCCGGAACAAGTGGATGGGTATGGCAGAATGACAAACCTGTTGCAGTCCAGATAAGAGACTACTTGCATGGACTTGGGGATGCAAAAGCGAGAAATTCAGCTCTATGGGGATACTTCAAAAACTTTCAGAGCATGATGCAAGCAAGAGAGAGAATTCCCCAGTCTCTCATTGAGAAATACAAGGACTCAGTGTGCTTTATGGTTGACACTGATCAGTGCCTGATGGAGGCAGTGGAGCCAAGGACTGTCTGGATCATGCCCATGGGGTATGAAGTTGATGAACAGATAGTGGAGCTGCATGTTCAACACATGCTAAGTCAGCCCAAAGATCCTAAGGCAGAAAGGTTTGGAACCTTTGAGGAGCTGAGTGTAAAATTACATGTAGAACTCAGGGAACCTGAGATTAAAAGAAAGGTAAGAAAAGAAGTAGAGCACATTGCTCAAGGCCTAGGTATCTCAAAGGAGGCACTTGATGCCAGCCGGGAAAAGAGGAGGAAGGCCGAGGAAGAAGAGAAAAGCAAAGAAAGTGCTCCGGTTGGAGCTCCCACCCGGACCAGATCAACAAAGAGATTTGCACCTCCCTCAACCAAAAGTTCAAAACCGGAAGTCCAGGCATCCGGTAAGAGATCCAAGACAAAAGCCACAAGGGCTTATGGAAGCCAAAAGGATGAAGAGGAAACAGAATCAGATGAGGGAGTAAGAGAAGTAAAGAAACAGAAGAAGAAAGGATCCGGTAAGCCCTCCACAGGCCAAGACAAGGATGAAATGGCAGAGGTAACTGTTGAAAAGCCCACTCTGTCACTAGAGAGCATAATCAAGTCGGTCACGGTGGATGGAAACCTTCAACCAATGACTGAATCCTATGATGACTTCAGTGAGGCAGACCAAAAGACTCTGCAGGAAGCCACAGTTAAATATCTGAACATATACAATAAGGCTTTCATTGAGATCATATCTCTTATTCCTAAAAGCCTAGAGAAGGAAATGGAAGTAAGAAAGAATAATGCTCATGCTAAAGATCTTGAGATCCGGGAGCAGATAGCTATTCAGCTATATCCTCAAATTGATCCCAAGACAATGAACATTATCTTCAAGGACTGCAAAGATGAGTTCAGAAGCAAAGCCAGGATGAATCAATTCATGCTTGGTGAGACTGACAAAGTGGCCCAAGAAACAGAAGAGATCCTCCGGAAGGCCTTCAAAAGGTTCAATCTTCCTGTTGTAGAGGACTTAGGTGCAGAAACAGCTACTGATTTGGAATCCTCTGTTCCGGAAGAAGTGAGCCCTGAACAGACAAGTGAGGACTTGGGACCCTCTGCTCCAGAAGAAGTGGCCCATGAACAAGTTAGCATCTCTCCTCCGGTTTCCCCTACAGTCTCCGGATCCAAAGAAGAAGAGCAATTACAGGAGAAGGAAGCAGTGGTGAAAGACAAAGAGGTTGATAGTTCTAAGACTGCAGAAGAAAAGAAACATCTGTCTCCGGCAAGAGACACTGCACAAACTGTTCAACAATTTTTGAGTAAAGAAACTTTAGAGATTGATGAACCGGAACTTCTAAAAGGCCCATTTGATTTTGACTCTCTCTCTCCGGTACAAACAATGAAGATAGCTTCATTTGCAAATGCCAAGGCAAATGAAAAGCTCCTGAAGTCTCATATGGAAGACTGTGAGTTGATAGAGGCTGCTTCCGGAGTACTTGTAAAGATTATGCCATCAATCCAAATAGATCCGACAGCCTCCACTTCCGGTAATCTAAAAACCTTAGTCAGCAGTGTTGATACACATTTTGACTCTCTAGAAAAATCAGCTGAAGAAAAGGTCCGGAAGGAATTTTTGGATAAGAGATTTTTAGAGATATTAGAATTAATTTCTAAAGATAGGAAGATTGTAAGCATTGGAATAAAGAGCTTAGAGAATGCTCTTAAGGATGGCGGTGATATCTATAAATTTTGTATATCCTGGTCAAAGGCAACAGCAGCATTTGACAAGAAAATAAAAGAGGAACAGGATAAGCTACAAAGCTTATCTCAAAGTTTTGATCCTCTCTCTTCCTCTATAATAAATCAAGAATGTTAGACTATTGCAGTCTTGAACGAAATAAAGAATCTTGAGAAGGAAAGGAAGAACATCACCAACCGGATGGGAGAACTTAGAAGGATTATAATCCCTAAGTTGGAAACCATGCATGAGGCCATCAGTGATGCTAGGACCACCGCCCAAACAAAAGATCCGACAGATCTCAAGCGGACAGAAGCGTTTGCATTTTTGTTAAGTGGTCACATTTCAATTTTGGACAGAATGAAGCAAAGTTGGGCTACCGAAATGATTCAATTACAGACATCCTTTGCAGACATTCTTCAATATATGTGAGTATGTAAATATGCGGCTAAGTATAAGAAATTTTTGAAAATTTTGATATGTGGACCCTACCCTTTGCCATTGATGTCAAAGGGGGAGTGAGGAGCAGTGAAAAATGAGGAATCCAACTAAGGGGGAGTTCCGGAAATTGTATATAAAGACAGAGCATCAGCAAAGGGGGAGCATAGTGAAAACACTTAGTCATTTTTCACTAAGTGTTGCCATCAATGCCAAAGGGGGAGATTGTTGGCAAGAGACACTATATGGATTCATGGTTGTTGTCATTGATGGCAACAAAGGTCATCCCACATATCCGCAAGTCATGATGTGTCTCTACCGGAAGTCAGAATAAAGAAAGTTGTGGTCCGGTGAAGAAGAACAGAGCATGTGGCAAGGTCCGACAGATTGGTCCGGACCTCTCAGAGGAAGTGTCTTGGTGCAGTGCGGATTTGGGGAAGTCAAGAGGACTACCTTTAGTGGTATATTCCAAGGATTTAGCCTCCGGTGATGGACAAGGAAAAAGATATGAATGGTTGAGTACCGGATTCCTGAGAGACAGTGAAAACAGAGGAAGAACTGACTGGCAGAGTATCAGACTACTTTCTGGATGGGTTACTGTTGATGACAGAGGTTGTGAAGGCATGAATCATGTTTGGCCGACATGATTAATGATATCTACAAGTATATGCTTGATCCGCATTGCTTGGTGAGGAAGGATTCAGCCGACAGAATGAGAGTTTGTAAGAAACTAGACTGTTCCGGATGCCGACTAGAAAGGTGATGAAATTACTTGTGCGGATATATATAGAGGATGGATTTAGTTGTGAAATGTGTGTTAGTGTGGGGACATATGTGAATAAGTCCAGATAAAGAGAAGAAGTAGCAAAAAGGATCCGGTATGTGAAAAATAGCAGAATAAAGAACAGAGGAAAGATGAAGTGCAGCAGATCAGTGTACTGAGCCTAACCGGAACTGAACTCCAGCATATGCAGATGCTTCCAATCAGTTCAAGACTGTGATTCTCATCACTTTGTAGACAGTGTGTCTTCTTGTAGGCAGTGGGCCTCTTGTGAGCAGTGTGCTCGGGCAGTGAGCCCTAATTGGCAAGTGCCATTTTTGTAATTTCCTATTCTTCTAACAGAGAATAATTCTTGGGTTAATCACCCCGTGGTTTTCTCCCTTAACAGGGTTTCCACGTCAAAATACTGTGTCATGTGTTTCTTATTTCATGGTTAATGTTTTGTGTTTGATTTTATGCTGCTTCAATTAAAAGGAAAGTTCAATAAGGGAAATAATTAGGATAACTGATTCACCCCCCCCCCTCTCAGTTATCAACAAAAAGAACCCTAACTCAGGGTTTCAAACCACTTTTAAACAAAGGAGCAATGCAAAGTTATATCAGGGTGTCAGGAGCCCAAAATAGGTTTAAATCAAAGCTAATTCAATTTCCTAACATTCCATTACAAGATGATGCTTTGACTATTCTGTACAGGTACAGATTCCTTAGGAAAATGGTGATTTTCTGTCAGAAACTGCAATTTTAAAGAGGAGCTTTGGTATTTAGAGATCCTATCCTACCTTCCTTCAACTTCAAGGGATCAAACTCACATAAAATATAGTCAATAGACCCACCTTCACATCTAAGCATTTAACATTTCCCAACAATGCCATACAGTACAGTAGTACGGGCTTCCAAAGCATAAAAACACAAAAAAAATGGGAAAAAGGCATGAAAACAATGGCTTTTTGTTATATTCTTTCAATCTATTCAATCTCTCTCATACAATCAACCTTCTTGGCTTCAAATAAGCCTCATGCCTTTCAAGAAGTCATTTGGGATGCCATGAAACTACCCAAACTATCGTGCCTTTCTTGATTTTCAACTGCAGTGACAAGTAACTTGTTTAGAAACTATCATTTTTGGACTATAATGACTGTTTTAAGATAGATATTGCCTTCAGACTGTTTGATGACCTTGGACAAGGTTCTTCCATACCATTAAAACCTATGACATGCCTTAAAAGGCTACAAACATAGAAACTTTAATGACTATCCTATACAAACACTAAAACTTAATGACTCTTGCAAACTACCTATGACTGTCCTAACTAGGACTTATAACATAGTAAAAGATTCTTTTCAACATTTAGACATAGTCCAACTACAACATGGCTTTCAAGCCTTATACATCAAGAAAATGGTCTCAAAGACCTTATTAAACCAAACAACCTGAAGTAAAATCTTGACATCTTGGTGCTCCTGCACCAACAGGGTCTATGAACCTTTGCTTCTTCTCTCCCTTGACTTCTTACTGCTACTCCTTGTTCACCTTTAGGCATGGAATGAGGACATATGCAACTGTACCTTCATCTGCTATCTCCTTCATGAATTGTTTACCCTCTACCATCATTACCTTGACTTCTTTTCCTTTTGATTCTACCCCCATTTCTATCAAAGGTAGTAACTCTATCACCTTACCATCCTTGGTGATTGAATAAGTGTTCCTAACTCCATCATGGTGAGATTTCAAGTCATACTACCATGGTCTTCCAAATAGGAGATGGCAAGCATCCATCTTAGCAATGCCAAACAGTAATCTGTCCTTGTATGTTCCAATTTGAAATTCCACCCAAGCCTGCTCTTCTACAATTGTTTGCTAACCTTGAGTGAGCCATGAAATTTTGTATGGGCAAGGGTGTGGCAATCTTTTAAGCTTAATCTTTTCTACCATTTCATCAGACACAAAATTTTTAGTGGATCCAGTATCAATCAAAACTTTACATACCTTTCCTCCTGCCTTGCAAGTAGTTTTGAAAAGAGATTTCCTTTGTGGGGGTTCTTTGTTAGGCACCTTCAAGGTGGTCATTGCTCTCCTAATCATCAGAGCTTCTCCTTGTTCAAGATATCCATAGCTGTCAGGTGCATTCCCACTTTAATAAGTGTTTGAACTTGTTGCACTTTGATAATCAGATTCTTGGATCAGATTTGTCCTCCTTTCTCCTTCTGAACTTGTTGCCTTTTCTGGACATCTACTGGCTATGTGGCCTTCCTGATTGCAATTGTAACATCTGATAGATCCACTGCCCTGAGATCTCCCTCTGAATGGTGGTCTTCTACCCCTAAAGTTTCTTTTTTCTCATAACTTCCCTTCTAAGTTTGACTGTTGTCTCCTTTGCTATTCTCCTGATTTGTTTCACCTTGGAATCCAAATCCATTTCCTCTACCTCTGAATGGACTTCTTCCCCCTATTTGCTGTCTTCCTCTTCCTCTATTGTTCTGCTCCTATTTTCTCTTTAGTTTCTCTTCCACCTTGAGTGCCAACTGATAGCACTTCTAAACTGTATCTAGACTATGCAGATTTAGGTCTTCTTGGATGGCAAATCTCAACCCATTGAGATACCTTGCTACCTTCTCTTCTTCATTCTCCCTCACCTTTGTCTTGAGACAAAGCTTCATAAACTCTTTAGTGTATGCACTGACATATAACTCCTTCTACTTTAGATTTTGTCTCCTCTTATGTAACTGGATGTTATAATCCAATGGAACATAGGCTTCCTTCACCAAAGCCTTCATCTTCTTCCATGTAGCAACTCTGTTCTTTCCTTCTTTCACCCTGTCATCTTGGATGAAATTCCACCAGGTTAGTGCAGCTCCCTTCATTTTGGATTGAGCTATCTTCACTCTTTGGTGGTCTGGTATTTCCTCTGTTTCAAAGAAATTGTTCAAGGAGTCTATCCACTCCATCACTGAATCAGGTTCCATTTTTCCTACAAACACTGGCAGGTCTATTTTCATATCCATGGTCCTTCGCTCCATAGATTTGAGGGCATTAAGTAAGGGTCTTTGGTCTACAGGAACCTCTATCTCTTCCTACCTATCTCTTCCTACCTAGGGATATCCTCTTCATCCCTATCTTCTCGTTCACCAGAATCTCTTCCCTTTCTGACTTTGTCCCTCAATTTTTCCAACTCATCTTTCAATGCTTGATTCTGAGCACTAATTACTTTGCTCTCTACAATCTGCGTCTTTACTAGGACATCCAATTCAGCATTGGTCATCCTTGCCAGGAACTCTTCTGATCCCTCTCCATCTAACATTTTATTTTCTCCTTCTTCCCAAAGGATATTCCTTTGCTCTGATACCACTACGATGCAGAGCGGCTAGCTAAAGCGTTAGAACTGGCAGGAATTGTTATTTCTCATTCCATCAGCAAGAACTGCCCTAACATCTTCCTGACATAACCCATTGGCCTAACAATAACCATCGGCTTCTCTAAAAATCTTCACACTGAAATCCATTTCATGCCGATGAGTGCATTTCATTCTTTTGCCTATCGGCAAGACACAGTCTATCGGGCTCGCTGAACTATGTTGCTCTGACGATCATTGATATACTGATATATACAAACTTCTACCGACCAAACTGGTTCTGCCTACCTCTATCGCTAGTCACTAGTTGTATCCACAAGCAATGTATGTGCACGATGTATATTTACAATATACAAGCGCGATATGCAAAACAAACATACAAACTATTCTTTGACTGGTGTTAACCTACATGTACCAAGTCCTTGTATCTGCAGAATGTATGTTTGGACATACATTCAGAATATACAACCCAAAATATACATTTGCTGAATATTCCCTCTAAAAATAGTTGACCGCTGACTTTCCCTTGTATCAACCCAATGTATATCTGAAATATACATTCGTCACATGCAAACCACGAAATGCAATTGAGGGATACACACTAACTTTCTCAACCATACAACTGAAGTATATACACAAACTGTATACAAAAGACATGTACTCAAAAGTTGCATATCCCGACACACTTTGTAAACATACAAAGCCCGATATGTGTTATGCAGGATATTCTGCTTGACGATTGTACCTTTGACTCCATCGTTGACCTTTTTGTATGCATCAAGGTTTTCTCTCTCCTTTGTATCTGCGAAGGCTTGTATGTTTCAACATACAACAACGATTATCCCAAAGTGATAAACTTACAACATACAAATGCGATATACTCACGGATTGTATGCAACATACAAACATTGTATATACCTTAAATGTATATCAAAGCAAAACCCTCAAAATTTCACAAATTTTGCATAGAAAATCCTAGGATCTATCCAATCTGCATTCTAAGCAATTTCAACTCAAATTTTATCCTTCCAAAACCTAGCACATGAGGATGCTAGGGTAAATCATTGTATGCTATAATTCGATCCCAAAAACATGAAATGCACACATGGAAAAATAGAAAAGAAATCTAAACTACTGTACATGGCCATTCCACTGATTTAGAGAATTAACCGGTGGAATGGATAAGTGAATCTATCTTCCCTGCCAGACCAAGAAAATCAAGTACACAGAAAAATGATATCAACAGGATCTTCTTGATTCTTATTGCAGAAATATAAGCAATTACTCTGTTCAGTTTCACAAACAACTTCAGTAACACCAAAAACTCCACAACTGACTATTCGATGCCTTCTTTTCTAAAGGATCTGAGCTAGGCTTATAAATAACTACTCAACAAGAGTAGTACAGACTCGATTCCCAGTGGTTGGGAGACTTCCAAATGGCTAGGAGAAGACAACTAGCATAACAAACTTCTAACTAATGGCACAAAAACCTAGATTGACTTAAAAACATAGGAATTGGTCACATGGACCTTATTACATCATAATGTATGAAACATACTATATTTAGACCTAGTCTATATTTTGACGAGGTGCTCCTGTACCAACACATATATCTCAGAGGGAGAAACAATGTATTTTGGAGAAAGTAAGATGTGCAAAAGAAAGGGGGAGAATGATTGAAGAACTTGGTCTTGATGGTTTTTCACATCATGTGTTGCCATTAATGCCAAAGGGGGGATTGTTAGCAACGTCAGTGTTGGAGAGATTGTTAGCATGCAGAAGATAAGGAAGAGCATGATGTTATACAGTGTTGTCATTGATGGAAGTAACAGTTGTAAGGTGCAGAGCAGTTTAAATGGGAATTTTTCAAGAGGGTTTGATCCTCTTCCATTCAGGATTCATCGACTCTCTCTTAGAAGTTAACTATGCTAAGACATTTGGTCTGGTAAGGTAATTTTGCTAAGTGTTAGAATAACTACTTTTAGTGTATAATGTTCCAGTTTTCTGGTCTACATTGTTCCACCATTGAAGATCTATATGTTGTTGTTTATCATTAAATGCATCTAATTACAAAACTTTGTCTACTGGTGTCGTCAGGAAGGAAAGTTAGGCTTGTCTGAGTATTGTATCCTAAATAGACAGTGCATTTATAGTGCTAGAGGTGATTTGAATTGCTCTGCATTCCACCGCTGGTGACCTTTTTGTTGTACAAATTTTAAGACAAGTTTATGATTACTTGAAGTATGTATATTCCAGGTTTAAGGCAATTTGAAGTTATGGATACCATTTTGTGGTTTGATAGTTGGTTTATATTAGTGTCACTTTGCCAATGAAGCCAACTTGAAGGTAGTGTTGGTGTACAGAAAGTAAACATATTTTATGAAGTTAATTGGGAACTATTTTAGGTCCATCCTGACCTATTTGATGTTGTTTCATAGTTTGATTCTTGGCATGAAGTATGTGCATGAAGATTTGGGGCCAACTACTTGCAAGGTTGATATTGTGATTCTTACACTCAATTAGGCCGATCTAATTGGTGTTTTCGATGTTACAGATAGATATAAAGGAATGTTTTCAATATTTTGTATATGAGGTGATGTGTGTGTGACCTGAAAAATGCGACAAGTGTCTACAAATGTGAATTGAGGAATTATAGAGCAAGACAATGAGATATTTTAGATTAGTAAGGGAAGTTTTTGTTTCTATAACTTGAGCTCCATTGGAACTATAATCCATGCATATGTAGATGCATTTGTAACAATTCAAATCCTGGTAGTGAGCCACTCCTTTTCTCTTTTATCTTTCTTTCTAAATGGGTAGTGAGTTCAATTGGACAATGAGTCCACCCGCAGTGAGCCTTTTGTAATTTAGTATTATTACTACATTATATTGTGAGCTAATCCTCATCGTGGTTTTTCCCTTTTAGGGTTTTCCACATAAAAATATTGGTGTTCATGTGTTGTGGTATGTGGCTATATGTTTTATGTTTAATCTACTTTACTATTATTGAATTTGGTAAATGGATTAAATGCTCATTGTGTGAAGGATCTAAAAGAATATTGATTCACCCCCCCCCTCAGTATTCCAGGTGTTCAATAGATATTGCAACAAGAAAACAAAGAAGGTGTTTGATAGATGTGTAATGAAGTTGGCAAAATATGACAAGGCTCAGGGTTCATTACACACACTCTCTTATCTCCACATTCTTCCCCCTCAATGCTTAGGGTTCATTCCTTCTCTTCTTTCTATTTGTTCTGGTAGTTTCTAATCTTCTCCCTTTTAGAAGATGACAAGAATAAAACCGTTATCAACCATGATGGTGTCAGGAACTTCTTCAATGTCCCCCAATGATCACTTTCAACTAACAAAATAACTGCCTCTAAAAGGATAATACAGTCCAATAAGGATGAGAGAAAACAACTTAACAAACAAACATAAATCATTCACAACAGAACTTTAAAATATCTACTAATCCAAAACAAAATTTGATGGGGGTTGATGTCCCTACATCAATGTTTATAATAATGATCCACCCCCTTCTTGTTAGCTCTAATTTTCCTTTAAGTAATAAAGGCCCCAAAAGTAGAGAGTGCACAATATAAATGACAATGGGCTTTAGAGAAACATGCTTGCTACATGGCTTTGTATGATCTATCCAAAAATCAATAAAAACATTAAGGCACACTTTACATAATTCCAATCTTTCCCAATAAAAATTCTCTCTTTATTATCTTTTGGAAAGAGCAATGTACATTATCTTTTGTCCTATTTTTGTGCCATTATAGTCATGACTCATTTCAAATCATCATGTTTCTTTTAAACATTTCACTTTGGAAACAATGTTTTTTGAAATTTCTTTTGTTCTAATTAAATCAATGTTAAGATTTATTTATTTTCAATATATCTCTACATACAAGGATAGGTACTAAAAATTATAGTATCTTATGCTCTTAAATATCTAATTTGTCTTGACAATGGGATATATCCTATCTCATATATACCATTTAAAATTTTGGATCCATTTCAAATAATGAGACAACGTAAGGTGTAGATTCATTCTAGAGTTTTTGGAATCCATTTATAGTGTTCATACAACAACTATTTAATCCTCTTTAGTAAAATTTTGCTCTAGCCTAAAATTTTGTTCCACTTCTTGGTAATGTTTTACTTTTCAATGCAATTAAGGATAAATAAGGTAATAATTAATCAAAATCTACTAGGCTAAAAATAGTTAAAAAGTTGCCTTAAATCTCTCATCATTCAAATTCAACATTAGTTTGACCTAACTATTCTACACAACATCAATTCTATTGTTCTACTTAGTTTTCTACACATTATCTATTCCCAAGTGACTTTTTGAAAAATTACTCATATGATAAGAATTATGTTTAGCTTGGAAAAAATGTTCATATTGGAGAGGGATTGAATAAGTATTGTATAAGAAGAAAATATCCTATACAATAATAATGAGGATATTAGCAACTTGTTTAGATAGTAGTAGAACATAATTTTTTCTTATATCATGTTGGAGAGAACTTGGATAATTATTCTTATGAAAAAAATATCATATGAGTCAAATATTTGTTTCTTATACAATAAATTGTTGTATAAAATTAGGTAGAAGTAGAACATAATGAGTATATTAGCAATGCTTCTACTACACTAAAATAGTTTAGTCAATTGTTATAATTTTCATAATATATAAAATATATCAAAGAAGTTTAAGATCTATAGTAGTATTTTTTTTATTATCATTTTATATACAATGGTTTTCTCTTATTTGTCACTTTTACTTGACTACACATATGTCTAAAGATATTTAATAAGATTACCTTTTCAAAAAGATACATAAATGTATAAAAAGTATTTTTTTAAGATCTATAAACATATATGTAAGTTTCATTTATGTATACCCACCATGTAAAAAATTTGGCTCATGTGGAATGAAATATTTTATGAAATTGATTATAATAAACTTTGTGAATGTAATATTTTTACATGCATTTGCAGATGCATCTTATAATTGTAATAACATCATTAAAATTTGCAATAAGATCATTAAAAAACTGATTTCTATAAAACTTTATTTATATCCTTCAATAATAGTTTATATTATGCTCTAATCTTTTGAAATTTAATATAATAAACTTTGAAATATTATTTGTACTCAAATCTTTTTAAATATAATAAAATTAATTTTTTTACCATGAACCATTATATGCAATATATATTTAATAATATTATATAGCTTAACATATTAACACCAAACATGGTTTCAAGTCTCTTCAAAACTTGTTCTCGTACCCCTTAATCAGACATCTTAACACTAAACAAATTCTAAGCAAAACTAAATAATTCCATAGAATTATTGTATAACTTTCACCATTCATATTCCTAAAGTTTCAAATTAGTTGTAGGTAGTGATAGCTAGGCCAATCTAATTGCTAGTTTTAAGAGTAATTTGGAAGATATTGCAATGAGCAAACAAAGAAGGTATTTGATAGATGTGTAATGAAGTTGGCAAAATATGATAAGACTAACAAAATGATTACAATAAGATGCTTCAATTTTATTGTTGCATAGATCATAGCACATATCCACGCATAAATCTATGTTTTAATATAAACTCTACCTAAAATAAGATGAGCATTGTTAAAAACTTTACAAATCTTGATGGATACAATTTTCACAACATAATTGTGGGAGATACTAATGTTTTTATGTTTTAATTTATGGAATTTTAACCATACAAGGTTATTGGTATATCTTTGAATGTGGTTGTTAGTATCATGTAGTTATAGTACTTGAAATTAGAAAAAATGTATGAATCATCAATGCAAGAACCTATACTGGACCATAATTCATTCTTTAGCTTCCTAGCAGGTCTCTCAAATAGTAAATATATGGTAGAGGTTTGTATGGAATGTTAATATAGGAGGCCTCCCTTTAAAATCTAAATATCATCTATTGTCATTTCAAATATGTGATTTGGTTAATTATAATGATGATAATATAATTAACTTTTTTAGAGAAGAATTAATTAATATAATACCAATAAAAACACTAAAGGTATTATTGAATGACCAATATACATATATATAAATATTTTTATTGGCCAAACACTACACAAATTGGCTTTGGCAAAAGAAATATAAATGTGGAGTGCTTACCAACATTACTATATATGTATATATGCCTATTGGCTATCCAATAAGACCTTTAGACACTTTTACTAGTGGTCTGAGTAGACTAACTATTTACCATTTTTTACTAGTAAAAATATTGGAAAGATGTTATTAGATGACCAATATGCATATATATATAAATAGTATTGTAAGGCAAGCCCTACACAAATTGACTTTCACATAAAGATATAAATGTGCAGTGCTTACCATATACATAGAGAAAGAGAGAGCGCTTCCAATTAAAATCTGGTAAATAGATCAATACATTTTGAATTTATTGGTACTGTTCATGAGAAATTCAAATCAGGAGACTTCACTTTTATTGATTTGAATAAGTTGAATTTTTTTTTTAACAATTTAATTTTTTTTAATGTCAACTCAAAGGTAGTTCCGCCATACAATTTTCATATGACGGGCAGGGGTGACCCTCAAATTGCAGGCCCGCCTGGTACCTTTGTTTTGATTGAGAGATAAAGCTGCAAGAATTGAATTTACAGCTTTAGTTCAGATGATAGAATTGTTCTGATTGAGAGATCAATCTGCAAGAACTGAATTTACAGTTTTTAGTTCAGATGCGTAGGCCACGACGCCTATTCCGCTTTTTTGGTAACGACATCCAAAGCTTGATTTTTCGATATGTGACTCCTGGGAAACTTATGATTGAAATCATATCCTATGTTCTATCCTAATCTATAGTACGAAAGGAAATTGATAGTTCATACAGCTCTTCTGGACATGGAACTCTGACATTCACTCTTCTGACAGACCACATTTTCCTCCTTGTAATGCTCCTTGTACAGAACAGTTGTATTAAAAAAAAGTTGTCAGCATGTTTATTAGCATGAGCGAAGCAAAAGTATATACAGAGAAGTTATTGTACCGTTGTACTAAACTTATTTGTTTCTCCTTGTGATTAAGCAAGGTTCTTTGTGAAGAACAATTGTGTGAAGGACAACTGTATCAAAAATAAAGATTTTGTAGCCTCCCCGCGTAGATTGAACGGTTGAGCCATTGAAAGACGCGAACAATGGTACAGGGTTGAAACACAATTTGTCCACTGGATACAGTAGAGGCACCGTGTATAACACAAAGGTTATAGCGGGCTCACACTCTGATTCGCTGGATTACTGATTCTTCTATGGTTAAAAATAAAAATAAAAATAAAGATTCTTTGAGTTGGTAGGGAAAAGCATTTTAATAGTTATTAAATTTTGATATATTAATGAAATATATTGTTATTATTCTTTAAATTATATAAAAATATCAAAAAATATAATAATAAAGTGTCAATCATAGTTTAAGATAACATGTGTCATTAATTTGGGTCAAGCTTTGACTCCACCTCAAAGTTCTTTGGTGAGGTTTGGTTTTAAACCTCCTTGATTGTGGTCTTGGCTATCCTTTTGCTATGGCCTTGTTGTTTTAAGCCTATTTTTTGTGTTCGTTCTATCTCATGTTGTTGTTGGTTTTTGATTTTGTTTTCTTGTCTCTTGTGGTTGTTGGATATTCTTGTTGTACAAGGTTTTTGGGTCCTTTCAAAACTCTTTCCACTTCATAGCTCTAGTTAAAAGCACTTATCTAATAAAAAACATGTGTCATTAATACACAAAAATATCTATAGTTGCCCATCATCTCATCTAAAAATACAAACAATAGTAGTCAAAATCTAGCTCCATGTGAGACAAAGACAATCTAATTCATTGCAAATAAAGATTACATAGTAAAATATTAGGCTATTAAAATAAAACTTTATGTTTTGAGTTTTCACAATCTTACAACTCTTTTGTTCCAATAAATAAACCTAGTTTCCAACTTAAATACATATTTGATAATATTAAAAACATATAAATGTATGACTTTCTAATCATAAACCAAACATAAACTTGTTTTTAATGAACAATATACATTTCCAACTTGTCATATTTAAAAATCCTAATTTATAACAAGTGATTCATTCTCTTCCAAGTAATGTACAATTAATACCTATTTTGGAGACCTCAACCACTAAATATTAAAGCATTTGCAAGAAAATAAATGTTAGGCTCATTATTTGGTGCATAAATCATATTTAATTCAAATTTTACATAAAAAAATTAAATATTAACACCCAAGTTTCAAAATTGGATCTCTCATCACAGGGCCCTTGGTCTATTGGTGAAGTTGAATAGTTCTAAATGAGCCCAACAAGGATCAAGTCTTGCTGAGTGCAAGGCCCCCGATAGCATAAGGGATGAGGTCAAGATCGTGTCCCAAGTGAATTTGGTGGAATGGATACCCCTCAGTCCTTGGTTCTTAGCCGAAGAGGTTAGGTTACCTAAGGCTCGTACTCTCGTATCAGGTAGCAGAAATGATCTTGTGGATGATCTCCATAAAAGAAATTGGTCTCTCTCAATCCACACCAACCCCTCTCAACTAGTAGAATTGAGTCCATAAATCAATTCAGTTAAAAATTTAAAAGGAATATTTTTTTATAAATGTCAAAACAAGATTTACCATAAGAGCATTAGGAGCATGATGAACAAAATCCAATAATCAAGCTTCATAACCTAAAGATTGAAAACATCAGTTAGAAGAACAATGGTAACACCTCATGAGTTTGAATGAGGGGAGAGAACAAATGTGATGTCTAGTTGTGGGCATACTTGATAGTCATCCATTCTCACACATATGCCAATATTTTCTTCACCTCCAAGAGCATATAACAAATATTTGGGAGGAAGATCCAAATTTTGAGAGAACACAAACAACAAAGTCCTGCACACTTGAAGGGATCCATTGCAGTATTCTTTTATTGTAAGCCTACAATCATATTGCCATTGCTAACATGTGAGTACCTAAAGAACAACTAAGTGCAAGAAAAAAAATAAGTCACATAGATTTGATTTCATTTAGACCCATCGTGTTTGGGTCCTCTTTGGCACTATTTTTGTCAACTCCTTTAAAATCAATAACACCCAATAGTAGCTATGTCAAGTCTTTGGAGGAGGAGCACGAAAAGGGTAACAAGTGCTTTTGGAAGAAAGATTGGTGTAACATTGTTGTTCACTACACAAACTGTAGTCGAGCACAACATGATGTTGAGGAGGATAGAAAGACATGGCAACTCACATATTCCAACTAAAAAAAGATGCACCTCCACATGGGAAATTTTGAGGGGCCAAGAATAACCTTCAAATGCTAGTGCTTCATGTCTTACTACATAAGAGGGTTGATGAAATTCTCTTGCTAGTCAAGAAATTTTAGGGTTAGCTAGTGGTTGCATTCCAAGAAATTTTAGGGGTAGGTATTTTAAGAATAAGAAATACAAATATCATCTATTTAAGGTATTATTTGTACAATATCACATTATCGTTAAATTGCTTTGATTAGGTTAAAATTATTCACTTTCTAGTGTTAATTTTTTTAATTTGTTAGTTATATATCTACATATTTAGGTGATATAAATGTTTAAAAATATGATGAAATAAATGTTTTGAGTGCTTATGTAGATAGTATTAGGGAAATAAATGTTTAATTATTAGTACAAACAAATTCAAAGATTGGGTGTCACAATTTTCTATCATAGGTTATGGGTCAAAAGGTGTTATTTTGGACACCTTTGATGACTAGGCATATTTTTGGCATAAGATTTGATGATGTGGACTTGAAACCTTAAGTTTAAGTAGGGGACTTGCCAAGTAAACTACTATTTTAAATTTTAGTATAATTTGAGATCACCATGTATGATTTTGAGAGGTACAAAGTTAGGCTGCACAACTACAAAGTGGTGAGAAATGCTACTTGCATGTTGGTAACAATTAAATTATGTCATCATGTAATGATTCAAGGAAACCATCTCAGTGTCATTGTATCTAATAAAATTCTTTGGCTTTAGTTTTTTAAGAAGTAACATGCTACAAAAACTATTCTCTGAAATCATTTTGGCTTGATGACCAAATTGATGCTAATAGTATGTTTGTTAAAAGTCATTGATTCTCTTAAGAGTGTATAGGATGTTTTATGTTCATGGGCACATGTTGCATATTGCATGTTTTATCCTGGTTACTTATTTTGATGTCTAATATTTGTTAAATATTTTTGGCTACTAGAATCATATCTTATTTCACTTCAATAAATTTAGGCCATATAGTTAAATATAACAAAAAATAAAATCTAACAAAACATGTTTGTAGAAATATTAAAAATAAACAAGTATTATGGTTGTGGATTAATCCAATCCAATATGTAAATTTATTATGCATCAACTGAGTATTACTAAGTGTTAGCATTGAGCATTAAATAATTTTGATATTTCAAATGGAATACCTCTGATATCTCTATAATTTATATTGAGGAATGTTTTAATTGAAAACATAAGTTAACAAATCCCAACGAATAGAAAACTAAGTTTGTTTAGGGAATTAAAAAAAAAACACAAATTAATCATGTAATGCAAGTTTTGAAGGTGCACCAAAAAATGGTTAAATGTAAAAGCTACCAATTAAGTCTATAATTTAGATTAAGAAATGTTTTAACTAAAAACATAAGAGAACAAATCCCAAAGAATAGAAAAGTAAGGTCATGTAGGGAGTTAAAAAATCTTGAAAACAAAGTTACCATGTAGTAAGTGATTTTTTTAAAAACAAAGTAGTCATGTAGATGTAAAAAAATGGTTTAATAAAAAAGATAAAAACCAACTCTATTTTCTTTATATTTAAAATTGGGTACTATATATATTCCTTTAGAAAGAAACTTTCAAATAGTTTGAACACCTACAATGATGTGTAATATAGACCATGTCAACTCTACCATTATCCGCATTGTATCTTTATTATACATTTTATGTAACGTGGATCTATTATGTTATATATGTCTCCCTCTACTATGGATGCACTACCATCAATAAAATATTATAATTTAGTAGTGGAAATCAATTTATAATATTGGAGATTTTAATTTTCCATAGTCTATAAGTATTTTGGATAAATAATTGAAAATAGACTTCTAATTATTTTGGAGAATACAATTTTTTAAATCTCTATTACAATTACTCAATTGGGATGTGTAATTTCTCCTTATTAAAGCGTATGTTCTAAACACAATTTATAATTAAACTTGTGTTTCATATGTAATGAACTTATATGATAACTAGAATTAGATCCCTTAAATTTGAACATAGATAAATATATTTTGGTTAATGGCCAAAACTTCAAGGCAAAGTTGTAGGTTAAGAACATATAATTCTCAAATTCTCCTTGGTTAATTGAGTTGAGGGATTTTCATATCACTCAAGACTTTGGTCATAGTTACAATGGTGAGAAATATTTTTAAACACTCGTGTGATTATACAAGAATTAATCATGTTATTTGATTGTCTTAGTAATTAATGGTTACAATGCACTTGCAAATTCTAAGCCTTTATAGGAGTATCACCAATAAGATACCTACAGTAATTCTGGTAGCATAGCAATACCTACAAAACTTACTATGAAACTTCCATCTCAAGAACCTAGTAAATAAGAGAAGTAATAAATGAAACCATCAAATGGTAATTATAAAACCATGAGATAAAACCACCCAAAATCTAGCACCTAAATCCCTTGTCAAAATCTAATTCCCAAATCCCCAAATGGACCCACAAGCTAAAAATAGCATATTCCTTCCACCTTCCATAATCTTATCATAATCCACTCACCAACTTGGGTACTCCATTTTGACCCCATGATACCCATTCAAAGATCAATCATGATGTGTCATAATATGTATCATAGGTTGGTCAACAAGTGTAAATCCCTCTAACAACTCTCATAGGTGTCATAGTTGTTCTTACATTTCTCATAATAAAGGCCCAGCTTTTGGAGGCCATAACTTTTGATCTAGGAAGTTGATTGAACCTATTTTTTAAAGTGGGGATTTCAAAGAGGTGCATGTCATTGTAACCTACTTTCTCTAGTTAAACCCCATTTCAACACTTTTTAAGGCCAAAATTAACTTCTAGAGCCCAAAATTTTGCATTTTAAGTTCTATAGCCAAAAAATTGTAAATTTTGTGTTCTTAGCATTAAGATGAAAGGTTAAGACACCTTTCCTAAAATTCGTTGACTTATCAAACAACTTACAAGAGAAAATGGAATACCAACATTGTCAAATATGTACTAGGGGCCAAGAGCTCAATAGACTTACTACACCTAGACTTCTATGTGTGACTAGCTTCATCAATGCATATATGAAAATATACAAAGTATCAACTTTCTCTAGCATCACCATCCCATTCTCTACCATTTCAGGAAAAAATGGTACTATACATCTATGTTCTTTATCCTCACATGAAAGATTAGGTTCTTTACTAGACATATGTCACTCTACTATTACAAAGAACTCTTATAGTTCCTTGACTTAGCCCCACATCTTAAAATAGTCTCTTAGTCTAGATGGACTCCTTACATGCATGAGTAGTTTCCATTTACTCAACCTCTATAGTGCATAAAGAAACCACAACTTGACATGTATTCATCCAAATAATAGCACCACCAAATAAATTGAACACATATCCACTAGTTGATCTTCTTCTATTGACATCTTCTACCCAATCTAAATCCATGAATATCCACTCAGTGTTGATCCACAAATAGAGTACTCAGAGGTACCCTGTAAATATCTAAAGACTCTCTTAACTACACCTTAATGATCTCATCCAGGACTACCCTATAAATCCCGACTATACTAGAATAAGGAACATGATCCATATCCTCCATCTCTATAGGTGTCATAGGACACCACTCAATTGAAATCTTAGTTCCCACCAAAATAGGAATAATTATTAGTCTGTTGTTTGCCATCCTAAAACACTATAGTATAGAGTTCACATACTTACTCTAGCCCAATAAAATATTTCTATACACTCTATCCATTTTGGTTTCCATAGAAAAGATATAATTGGCAGCCCCTAATTCTCTCATGTCAAATGTACTGAAAGTTAAGACTTCAAATCACAAATCACATCCTTATTATTACCAAAAACTAACATATTGTATACGTACAATGTGATAATAAGAAATAAATCTCCATCAATTTTATAATAAAAACAATGATATGATTTGGATCTCAAAAATCCCAAGCCCAGCATAATTGAATCAAATTATTTGTACCACATTCTAGGAGATTATTTGATACTATATAAAGATTTCTTCAATTTTCAAACTAGAGAATCCTTGACATAGTGCTCTAATTATGTTAGGTAGATCTCTTACTCCAAGTCACCATGCAAGAATGATGTCTTGACATCCATCTATTATATCTCTAAGTAAAAATTTGTTTCTACATATCACAAGAACCTAATAGATGTCATCTTAGCAACTAGAAAAAAATCTCCTCAAATCCTAACCCCTCAACTTGGGGATATCCTTTTACAACTAATCTTGCCTTGTACTTTTCAATGCTACCATTATAACTAATCTTCTTCTTGAACACCCATTTACATCCAAGAGTATTTCTTCCTTCTAACAATGGTACTAAGTCCCATGTGTCATTCTTCTCTAATGTAGCCATCTCTTCACCCATACTTATTGTCCCAGACTCAGAATCACCCATATTTGTCACCTCCTTTATAGTTATAGGATCATTGGTATTAGTAATCAAAGAAAAAATACATCTCCAATTAGGAGTATACCAATTTGGTTATTGTCTTTGCTGAGTGGATCTCATGAAAAGCTAAGGAGGAGGTTCTACCTATTGGATTCAGGATAGACAACTGAGAGGGGGGGTTAATTAGTTGTCCAAAACTTTCTTGCAAATTGAACACTTAAATCCACTTTGTGATTTAGTAGCATAATAATAATTTAATCATGAAAGCACAATGCATTAAACCAAGAGCAAAAACACATCAACACATAAGACACCAAGATTTTGATGTGGAAAACCTAGTTAAGGGAAAAACCACAGGGTGATTAACCTAAGATTGTATTCTCTGTTAGAAGAATAGAAAGACCAAAATGACACATGCTAATTAGGGCTCACTTCCTGAGCACACTGCTCACAAGAGGCCCACTTCCTACAAGAGACACATTGTCTACAAAAGAATAAGTATCACATACTTGAACTAGAAAATAGCATCTTCACCATGCTTGAGTCAGTTCCATTTAAACCCAATACTTCTGCTCTACCTTTTTCTTTCCTCCTAGCTACCACACTCTCATATCCACAAGACACCCTTTGAAATGACTTTACAATTCCTTATTTATACAAGACATCAACTTAGGAATAATCATCTAAGTCGGTAAACATCAACAAGAACATCTGTAGGATGTGTAACTCATCTGATCATCCAGTCTCAGGAAGAGCACCATCATCTGGAGGTTCTTCTTCAATTACAAGCTCCAACTCTAATGTGGACCACCAACACACACTGGACATGATCCAAAGACCTCCACAAGATTGCCTGAATCACCAAGAACATCTGCACTTCATCTTATTACTGAAATCCTTCTCTCCTTCATCCAGAACCTCAAAAACACAGTCTGTCACCACTGTCACAAAGGAATAGATGCTTGCGGATTCTCAAACCATGAACCAATCAAGTTGATGCATCACAAAGACTTCCTCAACACTCCCTCAAATCTGTAGAATAGGATAATGCATTTCTGGATCTCACCAGACTATCTGTGTTACTCTGTCACCTCTGAACACCTGTCGGAACCAGTTTTACTTGAACGGTCACAACATCTTCAGATTTTCATGCGGACCTTTGAAATCCTTACTAGATCACCTTAAGACACACATATATATAAACCCTTTAAACTGCATCCTCTGATCCTCATCTTATCTTGGACTTTTACCTTACTGTCTTCACTGTTCTTCTCTATTCCTGATTAGGACTAATTTTCTCAATATCCTCAGCACTCAACTCATCCAATCCTTTTCATCAATGCAACAAGTGTATGTTGACATCAATGACAACACCGGTTAGGCCCATACTTGCAACAATCTCCCCCTTTGTCATTGATGTCAACATATGATGTGAAAAACTATTTTGAGCATCAAGACAACAACTCCCCCTATCACCAACAACCATTCACTTGTCTTCTCTTTCTTTCCTGCTCCCCCTTTCATCAACAACTACTTGTTTTTCGTATGTCTTCTCTCCCCCTTTGACATCAATGGAAAAGGGCACATACTTGCAACTCCACCACTTCAAAATCATATGAGCTACTCCTCCTGAGTAGGAGCTCCCCATCATCAATCTAGATCACAAGATATGACTATGATATCCACTAGACTGATGCACATAAGTGCACCTTAGTTCATCATTGGAGGGGCAATAACCCCTAACTTCTCCCTGGGATACTCAAAAGAGTCCTTAGCTAGAGGTTTAGTAAAGATATCTGCAATCTGATCCTTGGAAGGCACAAACTCCAATCTGACTTCATTCTTCTTCACTTGTTCTCTCAAAAAGTGAAACTTGATGGATATATGTTTAGTCTTTGAATGCAACACTGGATTCTTAGGTATATTTATTGCACTTGAATTATCACAGAAGATTGTGATAGGATCCTCATATTCCACTCTTATGTCTCTTAGCATTTGCTTCATCCAGAAAACTTGAGTGCAACTACCTACTGCTACAATGTCTTCTTCTTTTGTAGTGGACAAAGATATTGCTTCTTGTTTCTTGCTTATCCAAGAAACCAATCTCTTCCCCAAAAAGAATGCTCCACCACTGGTACTCTTCCAGTGATCCACATCTCTTGCCCAATCCGCATTTGCATATGCATGAAGAGAGAAATCATGATCTCTAGGATACCACAAACCATACTCAACTGTCCCTTTTGGATATCTAAAAATCCTCTTGATTGCCATGAAATGAGATTCTCTAGGATCATATTGGAATCTAGCAACAAGACCAACAACATTCATAATGTCAAGTCTAGTTTGGGTGAGATACAACAATCCTCCAATCGTTGATCTGTACTTTTTCTGATTAGCCTTAGGAGAGTCATCATCTTTGCTCAATTTACATCCAATTGCCATGGGAGTATTCATTGGTTTTGAATCTTCCATCCCAAATTTCTTCAACAATTCTTTCACATATTTGGTCTAAGAAATGAAGATTCCTTTCCTTGTTTGAATGATTTGTAGACCCAAGAAGAAATTCATTTCCCCAAGCATGGACATCTCAAATTCACTTTTCATTTCATTTGCAAAGGTTTTACACATACTATCTCTTCCCCCAAAGATGATATCATCAACAAAAACCTCAACAATCAAGATGTTTTCATGGTCAATTTTGAAATATAGATTGTTGTCAATAGTACCTTTGTTGAAACCAATCTTTAAAAGATGCTTATCCAATCTTTCATACCAGGCTCTTGGAGCTTGATTCAATCCATACAATGCTTTCTTCAACTTGGAAACCATATCACCATGATCAGACAATTGAAATCCATCCAGTTGCTCAATGTAAACTTCTTCTTCCAAGTCACCATTCAAGAAGGCAGACTTGACATCCATTTGATACACTTTGAAGTCCTTGAAAGCAACAAAAGCAAGAAATAGTCTGACTGCTTCAATTCTTTCCACCGGAGCAAAAGTTTCTTCAAAATCAACTCCTATTTGAGAATAGCCCTTGCAGACCAATCTAGCTTTATTTCTGATTACTTCACCAACTTCATTTAGTTTGTTCCAGAAGACCCATTTTGTTCCAATTACATTCTTGTTTCTAGGTCTAGGAACAAGATCCCAAGTGTGATTTTTCTCAATTTGCATAGCTCTTCCTCCATTGCTTTAGTCCAGTTTTAATCATTGCAAGCTTCATTCACAATCTTAGGTTTAATCTTTGAAATCAGACAATACTTATCTGAATCTTGAGCAATCCTCCTTGTTTGTACACCTTTGCTTTTATCACCTATGATTTGATCTTCAGAGTGGTTTACTCTTACATACCTGGGAACTTTAGGAGTTTCTTGCATTTCTAGTTCTTGATCAGGCTCATTGAAACTCATCTCTTCTTCCTGATTTATTGGATCAGTTTGAATCTAAATTTTAGAAGGGACTTGGGTCCTTGACTTAGAGCACCATTCTAATCATCTTCATCATATTCATAAAACCTTGAGGGTTTTTCAATTCCTTCATCAACCTTCACATTTGTAATTTCTATAATCTTTCTCAATCGTTTGTCATAACACCAGTATGCTTTGCTTTGAGTAGAGTATCCCAAGAATATTCCTTCATCACTTCTAGCATCAAACTTGCCTAGGTCTTCCTCTCTTTTAATGTAACACTTGCTACCAAAGAATCTGAAATACCTTACAGTAGGGGTGATACCAAACCAAAGTTCATAAGGAGTCTTATTGGTATGGCTTTTGATTTGAACTTGATTGAGAGTATAGACTGCAGTGCTGACAACTTCTCTCCAATAGATCTGAGGAACATTTTCTTCCATCATCATGGTCCTAGATGTTTCTTAGATGGTTCAGTTCTTTCTCTCAACAACTCCATTCTGCTGTGGAGTCCTAAGAGTAGACAACTATCTCTTTATTCCATGTTTCTCACAGAAATCTATGAACTCACCGAATGTGAATTCTCCACCTCTATCAAACCTCAGACATTTTAATTTTAATTTGGTTTCATTCTCTGCCATAGCCTTGAATATTTTGAATTTCTCAAGAGATTCTAATTTCTCTTCCAGAAAAGTTACCCACATCATCCGGGAATAGTCATCAATTAGTAACATGAAGTATCTATCACCTTGCACACTCCTGATTCTTGTCAGACCACAAAGATCAGTATGAATTAAGTCCAATAATCTGGTAGAAGATTGTTCCTTGCTTTTAAATGAGACTCTGCTTTGTTTTCCCAACTGACATTCTTTGCACAAACTATTTGTAGGTTTCACCAGTTTTGGAAGATCTCTTACAGCCTGAGTATTGCTTATCTTGATGATAGTATCAAAATTTACATGACACATTCTCCTATGCCACAACCAACTCTGATCAACTTGAACAAATAAGCAACTTTTACCAATACCAACCAAGTGGAAGATATTACCTTTAGTTTGAATACCGGATGCAATATCTATTCTGGAACTTTCAAAGATCTTGCATTTTCCATTCTTGAATCAGAGATCATAGCCCTTGTCTACCAACTATCCAACACTGAGAAGATTGTGCTTCAATCCTTCAACATATAGTACATTACCGATTTTGTTCCTTCCATCAAAAGAAATAGTTCCTCTACCTCTAATTCTACTAGCAGAATTATCACCAAAGTTTACCACTCATCCTTCATACCTTTCCAGATCTATGAACTTGTTTTTGTCACCTATCATATGGTGAGAGCATCCATTGTCAATGACCCAATCATCCTTTTCTTCAACTTGGGCAGCCAGAGCTCTTTCTACAACTTTATGATTGACAGATTCAGAGGGCATTGGATATTCTTCCTTGATGGCAATGAACACCCAGTCACTTCCAGATTTGTCTCCTATCTCTGATTCATCATCTATTACTCCTTCATCATCTCCTTCATGAACATAATAACAATTCTTTTGGAACCTTGATCTATTAGGATTTTGCCTTGAAAATCTTTCTGGACATCTTGATGCAAAATGACCTATCTTATTGTAGTTAAAACACTTAAAAGGCAATTTTCCTTCATACTTACCAGATCATCTTGGTAGCCTTTTTGCTATAAGAGCTTCAAGTTGAGAAGTTTCTACTTCTTCTTCTAGGTCTTTTCTTGCTTTTTCATACCATGATAGTTTCCTTGAAGAGTTCTCTCCCAGATCAAACCTTTGTTTACCTTTTACAGAGGCACTGGCTTTGAATGTTGATTCAGTCCTTGGGGGGGAATCTCTAAACTCGGTCATTTCAAATGCATCCAGTTTACCAACCAATTGATCTCTTGTGATAGTTGTATGGGCTCTAAATTCTTCAATGGTAGCAGCTTTGATCTTATAAGAAGCAGGAAGGGATCTGCGAACTTTGCCAACAATCTCATCTTCATCCAAGACTCCACCGGCAGATCTAATGCCACATACAATCTCATTTACTATTGGCATAAAAGTAGAGATATTTTCATCAGCTCTCATCAGATTTTCAAATTTCCCTTTCAGGCTCTGTAACCTTGCACATTTAACATACTTATCTCCTTCGTGTAGAAGTTCCAGTTTTTGCCAAATCTCAAAAACAATTGGTAGATCAACAACATTTGAAAGCTCTAAATCAGATAATGCACTTATAACAGCCTCTATAGTCCATAGATTGTTTTCAACATCTGTGATTTCATTTTGGGTTTTTGGGCCACCCTGTGGAGGAATATACTTTGTTGAAGCCATGTTCTAGTACTGCATTGCCATACATTACAAGCGACATTTCATGCGACTTTTCCAAAGATTAAAATTGGTTCCATCAAACTTCAAGCTATCCTTCTTGTATGATGACATCTCAGATCTCCTCAAGCGGTTAAGCTCCTTTTAGAGGAACTTGGCTCTGATACCAATTGTTGGATTCAAGACAGACAACTAAGAGGGGGGTGAATCAGTTGTCCAAAACTTTCTTGCAAATTAAACACTTAAAGCCACTTTGTGATTTAGTAGCATAATAATAATTTAATCATGAAAGCACAATGCATTAAACCAAGAGCAAAAACACATCAACACATAAGACACTAAGATTTTGTCGTGGAAAACTCGGTTAAGTGAAAAACCATGGGGTGATTAACCCAAGATTGTATTCTCTGTTAGAAGAATAGAAAGAACAAAATGGCACATGCTAATTAGGGCTCACTGCCCGAGCACACTACTCACAAGAGGCCCACTGCCTACAAGAGACACACTGTCTACAAAAGAATAAGTATCAAATACTTGAACTGGAAAATAGCATCTTCACCATGCTTGAGTCAGTTCCATTTAAGCCCAATACTTGTGCTTTGCCTTTTTCTTTCCTCCTCACTACCACACTCTCATCTCCACAAGACACACTTTGAAATGACTTTACAATTCATTATTTATACAAAACATCAACTTAGGAATAATCATCTAAGTTGGCAAACATCAACAAGAACATCTGCAGGATGTGTAACTCATCCGGTCGGCCAGTCTCAGGCAGAGCACCATCATCTAGAGGTTCTTCTTCAATTGCGAGCTCCAACTCTAATGCGGACCACCAACACACATTGGACATGATCCAAAGACCTCCTCAAGATTTCTTGAATCACCAAGAACATCCGCACTTCATCTAATTACTGAAATCCTTCTCTCCTTCATCCAGAACCTCAAAAACATAGTCTGTCACCACTGTCACAAAGGAATAGATGCTTGTGGACCTTCAAACCATGAACCAATCAAGATGATACTTCACAAAGACTTCCTCAACACTCCCTCAAATCTGTAGAATAGGATAATTCATTTATGGATCTCACCAGACCTATCTGTGTTACTCTATCACCTCTGAACACCTGCCAGAATTAGTTTTACTTGAACAGCCACAACTTCTTTAGATCTTCATGTGGACCTCTGAAATATTTACTAGATCACCTTAAGACACACATATATAAACCCTTTAAATCGTATCCTCTGATCCTCATCTTATCTTGGACTTTTACCTTACTGTCTTCACTGTTCTTCTCTGTTCCTGATTAGGACTAATTTTCTCAATATCCTCAGCACTCAGCTCATCCAATCCTTTTCATCAATGCAATAGGTGTATGTTGACATCAATGACAAAACTGGTTAGACCCATACTTGTAACACTACCTCACATTTCAATCTATCAAAACTATGTAAGATCTCCTCTTTATTTCCTTCATGATCTTCTACGATAATCATTTAGGTCTTTGGGGTTAGTCGAACCACATTTTTCTTCCCATCCTCTTTTGGCTACAACACTTTGAACTTGAAGGCTTAATATCTTTGAAAAAAACACTTATGTTTTATAGAATTATCTTAGCCACAAGGTCCCAAATCTTATACCCTTTCACATTGACACAATAGATGATGAAGATATATGCCATTGCCTTGTTCTCCAATTTTAATGACTTCTCCCTAGGCACATGTACATATGCCTTGTAATAAAAAAAATATAAGATGTTGTTATGAGGGATTTTAACTATACATGCCTCAATAAGAGTCTTATCAACAAGAGTTGATGTAGGAGACCTATTAATCAACTAACAAGTGATAACAACTACTTATGCCCATAACTTATGTTCTAATCTAGCTCCACAAAGGATACTCCTAACCATCTCCATGAACATCTTGTTAATTCTCTCTATAACTTCATTTGGCTAAGGGGTATATGGAGCTGTCATATATCTCTCAATCTTGTGCTCTTTACAAAAAGTGTCAAAATCTACATACAAAACTTACCTCCATTATTAATCCTCAAAACCTTAATCTTCCTACAAGTTTTATTTTCCAAAATAGTTGTAAGATCCTTAATATGACTAAAGACTTAAGATTTACTCTTGAGGAAATACACCCTTATCCTTTTAGAATAATCATCTATAAAGGATACATAATACAATGAATTGGAAATCCAAGAAACATTAATATGACCAAATACATATGAATAAATTAAGTCCAACAACCTAGAAGCTTTGCAAGAACCACAATAAAATTTAACATGGTTCTACTTACCATATATACAATGTTCATAGGAATCAATTCAAGAGCATAATCATTCAATCCCTTAACAATTTTTTTATTTTTTAGGGTCTTTAGACCATTCTTGCCTATATGGCCCATTATTTCGTGCCATCACATTGTTTTCTCTACAAGTAACATTCTCTCAAAAGAAAGAGATTGCTTAGCTACCTAGAAAAAAAAACCATAAAATGTAGACACAACACTCCTCTTTTCTATTAGTTTTGATAGTAAATATGTATATTTTGTAGATCTCTTCACTACAAGAATGAGAACTATTACACTAGACAATGCATGCATCTAGCTAAAATAGAGTGCCCACATGGACATCCTTAGCAAGCACCATAGCTCCTTACACCATCTTACACCCTCCATTAGAGAAAACAACCTACACATACGTACATCATTGAGTTTTCTAACTGATAATACTTTTTTGTGCTAAATTAGGTAATCAAATCCAAACTCTACCATCAACAACTATGCTCAAATGAGAATCATCACCAGGGTACACCTTCCAACCATGGAAGGAAGCTCTAGAGCCTATCAAGCACATACCTTTTGATACATTAGTTCCCAAGACTACAACAAAGTCATTTGCATCATCTTGAGAAGAATTTTCAAACTTATTATCTAAATCCTCATTGTTTCTCGTTTTCTCCTCTTTATATCCTTTACAAAAATTCCTAGTCTCAAGTGTCATAGTTCCAACACTTAGCCTTGGAATTTCTACTAGGAGATCTAGATCTAGACTTTTCTTTCTTCTTATCCTTCTTCTTACCTTTCTCTTTTGATCTTTGATGAACAATGAGGACCTCATTAGTAGATTTAAAAGTTTTCCACCACATCTCCTCTAAGAGTAAAGTATGCCACTAATCCTATAGTGTTGAACACATCCAGAGACTGAGAAGGGGGGTGAATCAGTCTATCTTTAAATTTTAAATCAATTCCATTTACAACATAACCATTAAATCATTTCAACCAAAAGATTAATAATACAAAGTATAACATGCACCACACAAGGACACTAGGATTTTTATGTAGAAAACCCAATGAGGGAAAAACCACAGTGAGGATTAACTCACAATATAATAAGCTCACTACTACAAAAGATTACAACTTTGTTTTAGGAATACAACCCAAGGAAGCTACTACTCCCTATTGGACTTGCAAACTAAGGCTACAACCTTAGGGAAGATACAAAGACCTGCTGAGGAAACCCACTTTCAGATAGTAGGATATATGAAAGTTACAATGAAAATAGGAACCTAAACTGTTGTAAAAGAAGCATCTGACTTATGTTAATGTTGCAGTCCCCTTTTTCTACACAATTACTTCATCATACTTATTTCGCACACTTTATCCTTCCACATACTATTCTATCACTCCACACTCTTCACAAATGACTTTGTTCTTCTATATATACCCTCTGCAACATCTCAAAACTTTTATTAGGTTGATATCAACATGACTTTTAAATGAAACGTGTAATTCTTCAAGGGTTCGCTTCAACATATACATTGTAATGAAAAAAGGATTTGTAGATCACAGTACTTCATAACATGACCCAAGAAGCTTCACTACTCATCCTTTAATGCCAAGACAACTAATCAAGATCCATCATAGATGAAGAAAACTAGACTGTTGGCCCAAACAACACTATCACTGCTAACTGTCCATCTTTGCACCACCAGGGAGACACCAAAAACATGATACAAACCAAGATATGAGAAATTTACCTTGTCAAAACTATCTATATACCCTTCTCCTATAGTATTTCATCATTATATGCATCTGCAAGACAAGAAATATATTGAGCTGATGAAAATAGAGTATTCGAGACTAACTGTAACATATTACAACTCAAGATATTACATTGCGGACCACCAAAACATATAAAACTCTTAGGAATGGACTTATGCACTATTATGCACATATTCCCAAAACCATACCACCATATCTATCACTTCTAGAGGAATTCAAAGACTTTTACTTAGTTTTATTGTAATCCAGAGAATAGTCAAACACATCTCTTTACAAAACTGACCTGAATACTCTGTGCGGTATAGGAAACAAGAGAGGATTGCATGTTCTTCAACCTAGAGACACACTAAGATATGTAGAATCTCTGCATACACTCATATTATTGATATGTATACTCTCCATCTTCTGCAGGTGCTCAAACATGTACACTGAGAACAACTTAGACATCCAAAACTATCTGTATTACTTATGTCATTTGAAAACTGACCTTGCAAACCATCAGAATAGTTGATACTACAAGGAAGCATGTATTACACATCTTTGATCATGTTCTCAAATCTGCATTGCACAACTTCTTTTCTGAAGGAATGCAGAGCATTCCAACAAGTCTCCATCATTGCTTTATTCTATTTGAGCACTAACCAGAACTCTATCACTTATAACTTTCTTTGCTGAAGGTGTAATGAGATTAAATATTGGATAAAATACCTTCATAACTTAATGATCTTATATTCTAAACCACAAGACTAAATCTTACTTTGCAAAGAAATGCAAATTAAATTACTGTGACTTTGCCTTAGGGTATACACTGTAAATGCCTTAACAAATTTTCTACAACTTGTCTCTAAGTGTGGTACTCCAAACTGATAAGATATCAATGTAGAAATATAGAAAACAAGTTAGAATAGGTGTACACACCTCCACATCATACTTAGACAATTGGTTGATTACCATTCTTCCTCATCTATAATGTTGACTGATAATACTGCATATTCACTATCTCTAGAATATATACAATGACAACCAATCTTACTTGCACATATTTTTGACATCAATGACAACTAATCTTATCAAGATACCAATAATCTCCCCATTTTTCATTGATGGTAAAACCCAAATGATGTGCAAATACTCCCCCTTAGATGTACATTCCTCTCTCTCCCCCTTTGACATCAAGGACAAAGGGTTTAATAACTTTTACCCAAAAACTATATGAACTCCACCTTACTATATGATTTCTCTAGCCAATACTCTCCCTAGGATGGAAATGCCCAAAAATTGATGTTATGTACATAGAAAGACACTGTAAACCTCCACAAGTTTATACAAAGCCAAAATTGTCTTGTCTTCAATACTCTTTCAACTCACTTAGAAGGTAGAATAGATTTGTAGATTACCTTGAGTTGTGTAAGAGTGGATACCCAATTTTCTTTTTATGGGGAAAGAATGTGATTTTGGCATTCAAATTACATACATAAGTCCTTAGCCTCATCAATGCTGCTTGGGGTCTTCATTTTCTTCTCAATCTTTTCATCTTCACCTAGCAACCTGGATAATGAAACAAGTCTCAAAATGATTGCTTCTCGTAGCTGACCAAAATGTTTCTTTATTTGTTCTCTTTGGTCTTGTAGTTGTGACATCTGTGAGTGCATATTTTCAATTTGTGCCCTAGTTGATCCATCCTTGTCTTTTGATAAGTCATATACTTCAGCCAATTTAGAGATCTGTGAGTCAATGGAGTCAATCTAAGCTTTGATGTTCTTGGTGGAATTAGGCCATTTCAAGAAGAACATGTATAAAGAAGTGGATTCATCAATGTATCCCTTAAACATCTTCAAATTTTCTTATAGTTTATTCTATGCATTGGCACACTTATCAAATATCTCAACCAACCTTTTATCATTTATCTTCCTTAATGCCTCTTGTTCTACTTTTTGTTCAACATGAGAAGAATGATCCTTAAAAGAATCCATCAATAGCTTTAACTTGTGTTCCAAAGCTAGGGAGGAGTCAATGATTACGTCCAGTAATCCTTCTTGAATCAACTTCACTGCATCTTCAACTAAACTGGTCTTCTTCAAGTTTTCTTGCAAGAACTCCTTTCTTGCAGAAGCATGCAGGATGTCACCAAGTTATAGCTTATGAAGGGGTGAAATATTTGACAAATATACTTGCCCCTCATGAGTTGGAATCTATAGAATCTAAGGTGTGATCAAAGGTTGAAACTGCATCTACATATCAAATAGGTCCTTGAATGAGTCTAATCCTGAAGAACTTTGACCTGTATCCATAGAAGTATCCTCAACATTCTCATCTTGCTTCTTCTTTGTTTCATATTAAATCTTCTCATATTGTTTCTCCTCAGGGTTATCCTCTTTTCTTTTGTTCATCTATCCATGTACTATCTAGAGGAGGATTGTCATATTCTACATTGAAATTAGTATTCTATTCATCTTGATCTCCTGAACTCTATGCTCCTGTGTTTTCCAGAGGAGGTGTACACACATTACCTTGATCCTCAGCATTTTGTGTTTCAATGTTTTCTAGAGGAGTAGTCTCCTTATTTTGCTTATCATGCTTCTTATCCATATCACCACTTTCTGCATTATCTTCAAAGGATGATAGATCTATATCATCAGATATATCCTTGATAATTACCTCAACATTTTTCATCTCTTCAAGAATTTGTTAGAAACATACACAGCCAAGAATTTAGAATGAATAGCAGAAACTGAAATCAAGCATGGAACAACAACACAATCATAGCACAATGATTTACCTTAGAAAACCCCAAACCGGGGAAAAGCTAGCAATGAAGGCTTCAACTAGCCACCCATACAATGGAGTCACCAAGCCATTATATAGATTTCCATACATGCAAAACCATGGGCTCAAAACCATGAGCTCCAAAACCATGGACCAATACAACTAGCACAAAACCATGTGCTAAAGACCACTAATGGTTAATCCACTAACTCTAACCCAAGAACTAGTTTAACCCAACAATCCCCCCTTTAAAATTGGTCTTGGGGTTAGCACCAAACTCCCCTTCCACAAGCACCAAGTGCAATGCCCTCTCTGTCACTGAGATCGACATCAAATCAGGAATCCACATGTGTCTAACACCCCTTTACCACCTAGGAGAACTCCTCTCTTACCAAGCCTTTCCTTTCAGGGAATGAGCAAGCCATATGAGGTCTTACATCCATCAACCCAAATACATGTATTAAATTTTACATACAACTCCATTACAATCGTGTTCTTGCTACAACAGCAACCATGACCAATCTTGCACAGACCTGCTCAACCTTCTTTCAGGAGCCAGAGAGATGAGGCACACACTCAAACCTTCTATTTCAGCAAGAATATGAGATCAAAAAATAAATGTTACCTTATCTCCACACACTATGAGCTGAATTACTCATCTGCAGACACAAACGCTAGAGCTTGCAACTCAAGCTCTGATACCAATTGTTAGAAACATACACAACCAAGAATTCAGAATGCATAACAGAAACTCAAATCAAGAATGGAATAAGAACACAATCACAACATAGTGATTTACCCTGGAAAACCCCAAATCAGGGACAAACCAATAATGAAGATCTTCATATTAACCCTCAGCCCCAACCGGGCTGAGTTTGGAGGCTTCAACCAGCCACCCATACAATTGAGTCACCAAGCCATTATATAAACTTCCATACATGCAAAACCATGGGCTCAAAACCATGAGCTCCAAAACCATGGACCAATACAACTAGCACAAAACCATGTGCTAAAGACAACTAATGGTTAATCCACTAACTCTAACCCAAGAACTAGCCCAACAAAATTTTGGCAGTTCTCTCTAATGTTTCCTTTTCTAATCTTTCTATTTCTTCCTTGTCCTTTCCCATCAGAATATTTATTCTTCTTTTTTTTCTAAATTCTTTTTCTTGCTTTTGAGTTACTTTAATCTTTTCTTCATCAGAGATGGATGGACCAATCTTTCAACTACTCGTTTCCTCATATCAGCCTCTTTTGCCATGGCTTCATTCCTCTTATTGGTAAGTATGTATGCAAGACTTGCAAGAAGCTAATCAATGAACTCAATTATGGACACATTAAAGGCCATCATATATCTGATTATGGCTTCCTCAATTGTAGCTTTCTCATTATCAGGCATTTCATCATAAAGCTCTATAACTTCCTTTAGGGAACCATGTTGTGCAATAGCATTGACAATAGCCTCATGTTGTAGAGGCTTATATTCAGATTTTTCTTGGGGAGCTCTTTTTGTTTTCTTTAGTTTTCCTTTTTCCTTTCCTTCATAAATTTCTTCTTCTTCTTCTTCTTCTTCTTCTTCTTCTTCTCTTGTTCTTTTCTTTCTTCCCTCAAGCATACAAGATTCTTCTTATTCTTCTTCTTCATCCTCTTCATCATCTTCTACATTTATTGAATTAATCTTTCCTCTTTTTTCCTAAACCTTAGGCCTTGGTTTCTTCTTCTTTGCAGCTTTGGTTTGTACCAGAACTTCAATAGTAATTCTTCCCCTGCTAGGGGGTGTAAGAGCAAGTCTAGGGATTTGGAAGAAGTAGCAGTAGTAGGGGCAGACCCACTTGCCCTTTTAGGAGTTCATGTAGTAGAGGTGGTCTAGACTTCTCCTCTAGGATCCTCAAGAGTATCAAGCATCTCTTCCAATTTTGACTTCATCTTTTCTTCCTTTTCTCCTATATCCTTCTTGATTGTTTTGTTAGTTATTTCATCATATGTCCCAAATCTTTCTACAGTATGAGCTTTAGGCTTACTGAGAAACATATTAGTATATCCAATCAAATCATGTTCAAACACCTCATCTGGCAAGGTGGTTATCCAAAAAGTCCTTGGTCCTAGTTCCCCCATATAGCAATTGTCCTTGTCCACCATGAAGGTTATATCATTCTTGTATTTTTCTACAACTTTTGATGGTATCCTTTCCATCAATCACATTTCATCTTGGAAAGTCTTAAAGAATCCCTAGTACATAGTGTTGCATTGTTTAGAATTTTTAAAGCTCCACATATAATCCCTTATCCGCTATACAATAGTGATGTCTCTTCTCCATACCACATTCTTCATGCCAAGAAATTTTCTCAAGAAATAAAACATAAGACAAACTATCAGAGAGCCATATTGGAAGTTATATCTTGTCTCCTTTGTTCTCTTTAGATTATCTAGCAGTTGTTGTCCCAGCAACTCACACAAATCATAATCTTTTCCTTCCTTAACCATCTGATGTGCAATGTGGAAGGCAACTATAGTAGTACAACCTTCTCTTTTTGTGTAATCCACTTTGTAATCAATTCCCATTGTGGCATACTAGACCCATAGGTCAATGATATCGTCCACTTTTAGGGTTCTCTTGTTAAACTTTACTCTGGTAAGCTTCATTACCACCTCATTCTTTATGGATGTTAGAACTGGCACATGTCTAGAGGAGCATAATCCGGTCATAGCTTTAATGGCTTCTTTTGTGATCATATATGGTTTATCAAGACAAAGGAATTTTTTGTGAATCCATCTTAAAACAATTCTAACCCAATCATCTTCACAGAAAAAATTAGGGAAGTTCTTCCATACATCTATATATTTTGCCTCTACACTTGCATATTCTAGTTTTAGCTGAAAGTCATCACCCAAAAGATGGCCATTCCTAAATTGTTCCAGCTTCAAATGGTTATGTTCACTTAGTTGTGAATGGATGTAAATTTGGACATCCTCTATATGTAATGCATTAATGGGAACACGGGAAAACACTCCATCCTTATTGGTTTCAGTAGATTTGAAGGAGTGTTTCTTGAATTTAGGTCTTGGCCTTTCCACAAGCTCAATAACTACTGGTGTTGCCATGATAACTCTTCCAAAAGATTAGGGTTTTATAAGCAGATTTGAGAAATACCTGAGAATGTTATCATTAGGGTTTGCACACAAGCTTTGTTAAAGATCTTCTTCTCTTCTTTGCTCTTTCACACACTTGTTCTTGTTCAAATCAGATCAATTTTGATAAAAAAAATTGAATTAATATGCTTCATATCTACTCTTGCTGCTTCGTATTAAATGTATCCTTTTTGTTCTTGACCTAATTCACTCTTTACTGAACAGTTGTCCATGATCACTTAGCAATCCTCCACAAAGAGTCCATTTGCTCCAGAAATTTGATCAAACATCATCATATCATCAACCAAACATATCCATGTCACTTCTAGCCATTATACTGAAGATTTTAGCATCTTATATATTTAGGGGTTTGAAAAGGATTTGTATATATAACTCCTCCAAAACCTACAATTTTGTTTTTAGTTGCCAGAGGATCCATCTGCACCAAGCAGAGGTACATATCCTTCCTTTACTTCAGCTTCTTCTTTTTTGCTCCATATCTTGTTCATTTCCTTCTTTTGCTGACCAATGCCAATCTTCCTTTGAGGAGTAGGTCTTGCAATATTTCCCTTGTAGAACCTTGCAATGTGTCCTGATTTACTATAATTGTAGTAGGTGATATTGGATTGCGAAGCATAACTTCCTCTTCTCACATTAGATATGCAATTAGCAACCTTATGACCAAACTTGTTGCATGTGTAGCAGTACCCATAGAAGAACTAAGAAGTCCTATTATTCTTGTTCATGAATCCATTCCTCATCACTTTGCTTCTATATTCATTAGTCTTATGACCAACTTTGTTGCAAGCATAACACTGACCATGAAAAGAATAAGAGTTCACAACATTATACCTTGGAGGCCTAAAATAATTCTAATTCATCTTGCTTTTACATTCAATAGCCTTGTGACCAAACTTATTACAAGCATAGCAATTACCATTAAAAGCTTGAGGGTACCTAGTAGGAGTAGTTTGTTTAGGAGTAGGCTTTCTAAAGTTCTTCTTGTTACTCTTTCTTTGTCTCTGGATAGGAGTGAAACCCTCTTGTTTTGCATCTCTGGAGGCATTCTTCTTAGGATCTTTAGTGCAGGTGTTTTCTTCCTTTATTTCAGACTTTCCTTCTGCTTTGAATTTATCATATAAGTTTACAGATGCATTGATTTTCCCTTTTTCAAAACCAAGAGCAGATTTTTATTTTGATGGCTTTTGAGAGTTGAACAATTCATCAAGAATCTCTAAACCTCCTTTTAGTTTTAACCCTTTGTCAATTTGTTCTATTTCCTTTCCTAGTTCTTTTCTTTGAGTGACAACTTCTTCCTCATGTTTTGAACATTTAGCAGCTTTCTCATTGAGCTTGATATTTAAGAAATCTTCAATCCTCTTGCCTTCTTCAACCATGACCTTCAAACAAGAGATCATATCTTCTACCTCCTTGAGTTTAATGTCACATCCTTTATCTCCTTCTATTTGAGCTTTCAGTTTGCCAATTTATTCTTTTGATTCTTTAGCTCGTGTCTTCAATTTCACAATTGTCTCCTTTGATTTTTCAAACATGGCCTCATATTCCTGGTTTAGTTCTCTTTCTTCATCCAAATCCTCAAGGGCTGACTGGAGTTCTCCTTCAAGGTCTACTTCATCTAGGTTGAGGTCCCAACCTTCAAGTTCCATTGCTTCTAGATCTAGTTTTGGAGTAAACACATCATTAGACATAGCTTCAAATTCCATGTGTTCAAATGTAGGATCTACCTCAAGTGTTAAGCTTCTCAAAGTTACTTGGCTCTAATACCAATTGTTGAACACATCCAAAAACTAAGAGGGGGGTGAATCAGTCTATCTTTAAATTTTAAATCAATTCCATGTACAACATAACCATTCAATCATTTCAACCAAAAGATGAAGAATAAAAAGTAAAACATACACCACACAAGGACACCAAGATTTTTATGTGGAAAACCCAATGAGGGAAAAACCATGGTGAGGATTAACTCACAATATAATAAGCTCACTACTATAAAAGATTACAACTTTGTTTGAGGGCTACAACCCAAGGAAGATACTACTCCCTATTGGACTTTTAAACTAAGGCTACAAACTTTGGAAAGATATAAGGACCTATTGAGGAGACTCACTATCTACTAGAAGAATACATGAAAGTTAAAATGAAAACATGAACCTAAACTATTGTAAAAGAAGCATCTAACTTATGTTAATGTTACAGTCCCCTTTTTCTGCATAATTACTTCATCGTACTAATTTAACACACTTTATCCTTCCACATACTATTCTATCACTCCAAACTCTTCACAAATGACTTCGTTCTTCTATATATACCCTCTGCAACATCTCAAAACTTTGATTAGGTCAGCACTAACATGACTTTTAAATGAAACATGTAATTCTTCAAGGGTCAGATTCAACATATACATTGTAATGAAAAAGTGAGTTGTGGATCACAATACTTCATATCCAAGAAGCATCACTACTCATCCTTCAATACAAAGATAGCCAATCAGGATCCACCACACATGAAGACAACTAGACTGTTGGCCCAAGCAACACTATCATTACTAACTATCCATCTTTGCACTACTGGGGAGACACCAAAAACATGATGCAGACCAAGGTATGAGCAATGTACCTTGTCAAAACTATCCATACACCCTTCCCTTGAAGTATTTGATCATTATATGCATCAACAAGAGAAGAAATATAATGAGTTGATGAAATCAGAGTATTCTAGACTGACTATAACATATCACAACTTAGGATATTACATTACAAAACACCAAAACATCTAAAACTCTTAGGAATGGACTTATGCACTATTATGAAAACATTCCCAAAACTATACCACCATATCTATCACTTTCAGAAGAATTCAAAGACTTTTACTTAGTTGTATTGTAATCCAAAGAATAGTCAAACACAACTCTTTACAAGATTGACCTAATACTCTATGTGGTACATGAAACAAGAGACATTTGAATGTGCTTCAACCCAAACACATATTGACATATGTAGAATTTTTGCATATTCTCATATTACTGATCTGTATACTCTCCATCTTCCACAAGTACTCAAACATGTGCATTGAGAACAACTTAGACATCTGGAACTATCTGTATTACTTTTGTTATTTGAAAACTAGCCTTGCATTCAATCAGAACACTTGATACTACAAGGAAGTGTGTATTACACATCTTTGATCATGTTCTCAAAATTGCATGGGCACAAATGGAGGAATGTGGAACATTCCATCAGGTCTCCATCATTGCTTTATTTTGTTTGAGCACTAACCAGAACTCTATCACTGATAACTTTCTCTATTGAAGGTGTAATGAGCTAAAATATTGGATAAAGTACTTTCATATCATAATTAACTTATATTCTAAACCATAAGACTAAATTTTTCTTTACAAAGAAATGTGGACCAAATTATTGTGACTCTACCTTAGGGTATACATTGAAAATGCCTTAACAAAGTTTCTGCAACTTGTCTCTAAGTGAGGTACTCCAAACTGATAAGATATCAATGTAGACATATAGAAAACATATTAGAATAGGTGTACACACCTCCACATCATACTTAGACAATTGGTTGATTATCATTCTTCCTCATCTACAATGTTGAATGATATTACTACATATTGATAATCTCTGGAATATATACAATGACAACCAATCTTACTTGTACATAATTTTGACATCAATGACAACTAATCTTATCAAGATGCCAACATATAGTATGTATATGGTTATGAGTAGTTATCTTTTGGCTACATTAACTCTTAATTAAGTTATATAATCATTAATATTTTCTTATATAGGTAGTTAGGTGAGCCTATATGGAATCCATGGAATAAGTATGATATATAGGAGGGAGAGGTTAGTTATTATCATCATATTGAGTATTGTATTTGTTAGAATCTATAAATCAAATTATAACTTAGAATCAATTGAAAGAGTTAGAAACATAAACAGTAAATGTAAAAAGCAATTTAACCAACATAACAATGATACCAAGATGCCGATGTGAAATGCTTGAACAGAAAAATAGCATCAGAATATTATCTCCAATATCGAATGAAATTACAAGCTAGGTAGTGAGTTTATATAGAAAGGAGAGAGGGTGGAGGTGGAAAAATAGACCAATAGGAAGCAACCATCTATCGGTCTAAAGATAGTGAAGTTGTTGCAAATATGTGTCTAAGAGGAGTTGTTATTGATGTCAACATATTCTTGTTGTCATTGGTGTCAATTGTGCCTTATTTTGTTGCCTATTCAAGAGCCTGGAATGTTGAGGATATTGAGAAAATTAATGAAGACTCAAGGTTTGCAGACCTTATCACTGTATAGAGGGTTGTTAGAGGCTACTCCAGTCAAGAATTGAGAAGTCCACTTGAAGATTTGAAGAAGTTATGGCCATCTGAATAGAACCAGATCTTGCAGTATTCAGAAGAGATAGAGTGACAGTAAGTTGGTCTGAATTGCTCCATAGTGAAATATTATCATTTGTGAATCTGAAGGCACATTTGGGAAGTTAGTGTGTATCATCAACTCTAGTGGTTCATGGTTTGGAGGTCCACAAACCATCCTTCTAGTTTGATAGTCATGGAAGACAGTGTTCTCCAGGTACCAGAGGAAGATACAAATGATTCTGGTAATTTGGTTTAGAGTGGATGTTATTAGTGAGTTCAATGTGCTTGTGGAAGTCTTTGGATCATGTGGTTACTATGTTGGAGGTCCGCATTGGAGTTTGAGCTTGTTATTGAAGATTTCCTCTTTGAAGTTGTTGTTCTTCCCATCGTTGGCCGACCAGATGTTCCTAGTGTGTTACGGATGATCTAAAGATCATTTTATGAAGCATGGAGTGTTAGTAGAGAAAGATTCAAGTCTCAGCTATGATTGGTTGATAGTGTAAACATCCACATTAAGTTTGGCCAACCTTGTTGATCATTCCAAGATTGATGAAGTGTATAAATACTTGTTGAAGAGTTATTAAATAATCATCCTTGAGAAAATTAGATTAAATATGAATAAAGGATTAGAAGCAGAGCAAAGAAGAAAAGGAGTGAGAACAATATAGAGTGTGAAGTGAGTAAAGAAGAATTAGGGGCAAAGCAGAAGTTTTTTAGCATTCACTGAAACTGAACCAGGTATGAAGTAGATGTTATTTCTCAGTTAATTCTTTCTGTTCTAAATAAATTCTATAGGCAGTGAGCCTCTCTTTTTGAGCAGTGAGCTCTAGGAAGTGTGCTCGAAGGCATGTGCCTTGTATTTTTCTAAAGTATTTTAACAAGGTACAATTTTTTGTGGTTAACCCCCACCGTGGTTTTTCCCTTAGCCAGGTTTCCATGTCAAAATCTTGGTGTCAAGTGTGTTGATCAGTGCTTTAACGTTTACATCATTAATCTGGTAGTAAGATAATAAAGAAGGTTAAAAATAGAAAAAGTTTATATTGTGTGACAACTGATTCACCCCCCCTCTCAGTTGTCTAGTCTAATTCCAACAATTGGTATTAGAGCCAGATCCTCTTTTAAAAGCCTGACTACTTGAGGAGATCTAGGATGTCAACCTACAAGAAGGATAGTCTAAGATTTGATGGAACAAATTATTCTTTTTGGAAGAATCACATGGAGTGCCATTTGCAATGTATGGGCAATGCTTATTAGATGATAACCAGTGTTGAGTATAAACCACCAGCAAAAGGTCCTTCAACTCCAGATCAAGTCAAAGATGTTGAAAATAACCTTTGAGCTAAAGAAGCCTTGTTGAGTGCCCTGACTGATTTAGAAATGACAAATGTCTTTGGTCTAAAAACTGCTTATGAAATATTGAAAAAGTTGGAGAATCTATATGAAGGCGATAAATTTATCAAATGTGCCAAGCTGCAAAGTCTAAGAGGAAAATTTGAAACTCTAAGGATGAGAGAAGATGAAAACATCACAATCTACATGCAAAAAATAAATGAACTTGTGTGTAGTATTATGTGTGCTGGTGGAACTTTGTAAGAATCAAAGATTGTATCAAAAGTGCATAGATCTTTACCTGATTCATACAAACATAAGGTTGTTGCTATAGAGGAGATCAGGACTATCTCAGAAGTTACAAGAGATCATCTAGTTGGTAAAATTTCATCTTTTGAATTAAGTGAGTTTGGTGATTCTCTTCCCAAGTCTGAATCTGCATTTAAGGC
This sequence comes from Cunninghamia lanceolata, assembly GCA_027924645.1. Classification (NCBI taxonomy): domain Eukaryota; kingdom Viridiplantae; phylum Streptophyta; class Pinopsida; order Cupressales; family Cupressaceae; genus Cunninghamia; species Cunninghamia lanceolata. The sequence goes on from BSBN01001161.1 coordinate 2,541,811, forward strand.
CAGTGTATATGGAAAACAAAGATATGATCCAGGTGAAAGCTCATCTGCAAGATCAAATAGATTCATGAAGACAAGGAAGGATCTTGAAGATGTTGAAATTGAAACTGCAGATCTTGAAGCTCTTCTTGCCAAAAGATTGCTAAGAGGATCCGGTAAGTATGAAGGAAAATTGCCACTCAAATGTTTCTCTTGTAATAAGATTGGTCATTTTGCCTCAAGATGTCTAGAGAGGTTTTCAAAACCAAACCCTAACATATACAAAAATCATTAAAAAAGTTACTATGTCCAAGAAGTTAGAGAAGGAGTCACAGATGATGAATCTAATCATGAAGGTTCCTCTAAAAATGATTGGGTGTGCATTGCCATCAAAGAAGATCCAGTGTCTACTAAATTTGCTAGCTATTAAAATATGTAAAGTGCCTTGGCTACTTAGGTTATTGAGAAAGATGAATGGGTGATTGATAGTGGATGTTCTCATCATATGAATGGAGACAAGAGTAAGTTTGTGAATTTTGAAAATTATGGAGGGCTTGTGAAATTTGGAGATAACTCAGCTAGCAGAATCTGGGGTAGAGGATCCATCTCTTTTGATGGTAAGAATAGCACAAATGATGTTCTGTATGTGGAAGGATTGAAACATAATCTTCTCAGTGTTGGACAGTTGGTTGATAAAGATTACGATCTTCGATTCAAGGATGGAAAGTGCAGAATCTTGGAGAGTTCCAAAACTGAAATTGCGTCCGGTACTCAAACTAGAGGTAACATTTTTCATTTAAGTAGCTTTGGTAAAAGTTGTTTCATTGCTTAGATAGATCAAAGTTGGTTATGGCATAGGAGGATGTGTCATGTGAATTTTGATAACATGGTCAAAATAAGTACCACTCAAGCTGTAAGAGATCTTCCAAAACTTTTGAAACCTAATATCTTGTGTAGAGAATGTCAATTGGGAAAACAGAGCAAAATTTCATTCAAAAGTAAGGAACAAGCTTCAAGTGGACGATTAGAACTGGTACATACTGATCTCTATGGTCCTGCTAGAATTAGGAGTGTGCAAGGAGATAGATATTTTATGTTGTTGATTGATGATTGATGATTACTCCAGCTCCTGACAAATTTAAGGTGTTCAAAGTGATGGTGGAAAATGAAATTGGTGAAAAAATGAAATGTCTGAGATTTGACAGTGGTGGAGAATTTACTTCCCTTGAGTTTGATGCTTTTTTTAAAAGCATGGCATAAAAAGATAGTTATCTGTTCCTAGGACTCCCCAACAAAATGGAGTTGTAGAAAGAAAGAACCGCACCATTCAAGAAGCTGATAGGACCATGATGATGGAAACAAATGTTCCTCAAGTTTATTGGAGAGAAGTTGTAAGTACTATTGTCTACACTCTTAATCGAGTACAGATCAAAGGCAATTCTAGTAAGACCCCTTCTGAACTATGGTTTGGTCATCCTCCTACTATGAAATATTTCAGAGCTTTTGGTAGTAAATGCTATATCAAAAGAGATGAGGATATAGGAAAGTTTGATACAAGAAGTGATGAGGGAATATTTTTGGGATACTCTACTCAAAGTAAGGCTTACTGGTACTTTAACAAGAGGTTGAAAAAGATTGTTGAAAGTGCTAATGTTAGATTTGATGAGAGCAAGGAAGGACATTCCAGGTTTTGTGGATATGATTCAGATGATCAAAATGAAAGTCAATGTCAAGGAAGGTTAGTTTAAACTTTGACTCAAATTTAGATTGATCTGGAAACTCCAAAAACTCAAGGAATTAGTATAGATGTTGAGGAACAAGCTCAAGAAATAGATGCTCAAGAAATCTCCAAAACCCCCAGTTATGTAAGAATGAATCATCCTGAAGATCAAATCATAGGGGATAGAAATAAAGGTGTTCAAACTAGGAGAAGAGTTGCTGAAGATCAAGAATAGATTTCTTTGATTTCAAGGATTGAACCTAAATTAGTTAGTGAAGCCATCACTGATGAAAACCGGGTTAAAGAAATGGAAGAAGAATTAATGCAAATTGAAAAAAACCTCAGTTGGGATCTTGTTCCTAGACCTGAGAACAAAAATGTGATTGGAACCAAATGGGTCTTCTAGAATAAACTAAATGAAGATGGTGAAGTTGTAAGAAACAAAGCAAGGTTTGTATGCAAAGGCTATTCTCGAGTAGAAGAATTTGATTTTGAAGAAACTTTTTCTCTGGTGGCAAGAATAGAGGTAGACAAATTGTTTCATGCATTTGCTTCTTTCAAAGATTTTAAAGTGTATCAGATGGATGTCAAATCGGCATTCCTAAATGGAGATTTGGAGGAAGAAGTCTACATTGAGCAACTGAAAGGATTTTAGTTGTCTGATTAGGGAGACATGGTTTGTAGACTGAGAAAAACCTTGTATGGACTCAAGCAAGCTCCTAGAGCCTGGTATGCAAGATTGGATAAATATTTGCTTAAGATAGGTTTTAGCAAAGGTACTACTGATAGCAATCTTTACTTCAAGATTAATCATGAGGACATCCTGATTGTTGAGGTCTTTGTTGATGATATCATTTTTGGTGGAAATGAATGTATGTGCAAAGTATTTGCTAACCAGATGAAAAGTGAATTTGAGATGTCAATGTTTGGAGTGATGAATTTCTTCCTAGGTCTGTAAATTGTTCAGTTAGATAAAGGTATCTTTACATCTCAGTCCAAGTATGTGAAAGAATTGCTAAAGAAGTTCAGAATGGAGGATTCAAAGGCAGTAGGTACACCTATGGTAACTAGATGCAAGTTAAGTAAAGATGATGATTCCCCCAAGGAAAATTAGAAAAGGTATAGATCAATGATTGGAGGATTGCTCTACTGACCCAGACCAGACTTGACATCATGAATGCCATTGGACTTGTTGCTAGATTTCAAGTTGATCCAAAAGAATCCCACGTTGTGGCAGTTAAAAGAATTTTTAGATATCTCAAGGGGAGAATTGTTTATGGATTGTCGTATCCAAAAGACAATGATTTCACTCTTCATGCATATACAGATGTTGATTGGGTAGGAGATGTGGATGACAAAAAAAGTACTAGTGGTGGTGTATTTTTCTTGGGAAGAAGATTGGTCTCTTGGATGAGAAAAAAGTAAAAGGCAATAGCTCTATCTACTGCAGAAGAAAAATATATAATAGTAGCAAATAATTGTACTCAGGTTATGTGGATGAACCAAATGTTGAAGGACATCAGAGTTGTGTTTGAGGAGACAGTCACAATCTTTTGTGATAATTCTAGTGCAATAAGCATCTCAAAGAATCCAGTGTTGCATTTAAAGACAAAGCATATATCTATCAAGTTTCATTTCTTGAGAGATAAGGTAAATGAGAATGAAGTCAAGTTGGAGTTTGTGTCATCTAAAGATCAAATTACAGATAACAAGTCACTAAGCCTCTTCCCAAGGATACCTTTGAATATCTCAGAGAGAAGTTAGGGGTTATTACCCCTCCAAATCAGAACTAAGATGCACTAAGGTGCATCAGTCCGGTGGAATTCTTAGTCATATGTTGTTATCCAGATTGATGTTGAGAAAATACTACTCTAAGGGGTAGTCAGTATGCAAACAGTGGAGATCAATCTGAAATAAAAAAGGGGGAGTAAAGGTTGCAAATATGTGCCCTTTGCCATTGATGTCAAAGGGGGAGAGAAGACATCTAAAAAACTAATTACAGATGATAGGGGGAGCAATTGAGGAAGTAGTTACAAAAGTTAGGGGGAGAAGTTTTTGTCATGATGGTTGAATCAATTTTTCACAACATATGTTGCCATCAATGAAAAAGGGGGAGATTGTTCCAAATATGTGTCTAAGTAGAGTTGTCATTGATGTCAACATATTTGTGTTGTCATTGGTGTCAACTGTGCCTTATTTTGTTACCTATTCAGGAGACTGGAATGTTCAGGATATTGAGAAAGTTAATGAAGACTCAAGGTTCACGTACCTTATCGCTGTATAGAGGATTGTCAGAGGCTACTCTAGTCAAGGATTGAGAAGTCCGCATGAAGATTTGAAGAAGTTATGACCATCTGAATAGAACTAGATCTTGCAAGATTCATAAGAGACAGAGTGATAGTAAGTTGGTCTGGATTGCTCCACAGTGAAATATTATGATCTATAGATCTGAAGGCATGTTTGGGAAGTTAGTGTATATCATCAACTCTAGTAGTTTGTGGTTTGGAGGTCCACAAGCCATCCTTCTAGTTTGACAATCATGGCAGACAGTGTTCTTGAGGTTTCAGAGGAAGATACAAATGGTTCTAGTAATTTGGTTTAGAGTGGATGTTATTACTAAGTTCAATGTGCTTGGGGAAATCTCTGGATCATGTGGCTACTATGTTGGAGGTCCGCATTAGAGCTTGAGCTTGTTATTGAAGATTTCCTCTTTGAAGTTGTTCTTCCCAACCTTGGCTGACTAGATGTTCCTAGCATGTTGTGAATGATCTAAAGATCATTTTATGAATCATGGCATGTTAGTAGAGGAAGATTCAAGTCTCAGCTATGATTGGCTGACAGTGTAAAGATCCGCGTTAAGTTTGGCTGACCTTGTTGATCATTCCAAGATTGATGAATTGTATAAATACTTGTTAAAGAGTTGTTAAACAATCATCCTTGAACAAAACATATTAAATCTGAATAAAGGATTAGAAGCAGAGCAGAGAAGAAAAGGAGCAAGAAGAGTATAGAGTGTGAAGTGAGTAAAGAAGAATTAGGGGCAAAGAAAAAGTTTTTGAGCATTCATTGAAACTGAACCAGTCATGAAGTAGATGCTATTTCTCAGTTAATTCATTATGTTCTAAATAAATTATGTGGGTAAGTGCAAAGAGTTGGGGGGCCAAAAAGTGGCCAAATTGTTTTCAAAAAAATTTAATGCATAATGCAAGCACGTTATAGTAGATGCTATTTCTCAGTTAATTCATTATGTTCTAAATAAATTATGTGGGTAAGTGCAAAGAGTTAGGGGGCCAAAAAGTGGCCAAATTGTTTTCAAAAAATTTTAATGCATAACGCGAGTGTGTTATAATGTGCTCGCGTTATGGTTTGGTAATGATGAGCCTAAGGCTTGTCAAAACCAAATCATAACGAACTCGCATTATAACACAAGCGTGTTATGATTTATTAAAATTTTTTAAAAAAAGCTTATCATCTCATTTCATTTCTTTATTCTCCTCTATACCCATGGCCTGCAAACCCTAGGAAGCGCACTCGCATTTTAGAAAAGTCAATTCAACACTAAAATCTTACTGATTCATCGCCAAAATGCTGCCACGACGTCGAGCACACCAAAGGAGTGAGTTTTATTTATTTATTTGTTTGAATTTGTTTCTAAATAGGTAGGTTTGAGTTGATTTTTTATGTAAATTTCATTAATTGTTGGGAAATGTTAATGCACCTCCTCCTCCTCCTCCTCCTCAAAATCCACAAAATATTGAGGAGGAAATACCTACGAAACAACAACCTCCTCCATCAATTCCTCGACATGCCCCTAGAACACAAGAAAATGTAATGGGGAAAATTGAAAATAATAAAAAAGAAATTGAAGATATAATTGCAAGGTTGAAAGATCCTTCCACTTCAACCTTGCACAGGTCCATGCTTGCTGAATCTCTTGAATCTATGTTATCAAATGTAGATTCAATTAGCAAGCATATATCTAGTTGGATGGATAAGAGGAGAGAATTTAGAGACTATTATACAGACAAGTTGTCATACCAAGATGTGAAGAAATTACAACTTACAAAATTAGACTTGTGTTTGATTTTCACAAACCCACAAACAAATCAACCTCCACCCATTACATGCAAGATGTTCCCTATCCATTGGTGGAACAACCAAGTGATAAGGGACAATTTTGGGTAGAGGTGGTGGATGGTTTTTGACCATCCTCCATGCAATAATAATGAGTTCCCTCAATACTTTTTGAGGAAACTCTACTGTGAGTTTGTCCTCAATAAAGTGCCAAACTATTTTGATATGTGAGACTTCCAGGGTAGAGGTGGTGAGTCAACACAAGATAGACCAAGGGCACGTGTTAACCCACAATGGGTAGTGAGATGAGTAATCAATAGACTAGCCCATGAGCATGTTTCTATCCCTTCCATTGTGAAGGAGAGTGTTGAGGTCAATACACTTCAGTCCATTAGTACCTTGACCTAGAGCATCATAGAGCATGTTAGTCCTTCAGCACAGAATGGGTTGGGAGATAGTGCGAGGAGTAGGGTCCCACCCCATGCTTGTCAGACTTGCAGGTCAGCCTATGGTTATGAGCCCATGGATAGTCAGGACATAGGTGCACAGGCTACATCTACTGCTGAGTAGATGGTGATGACAGATACCCTCCTGAGTGAGACTTTCGGCCTTGATACTCAGGTAAATATTAGCAACTTTATTTAATTTAATTTATTAAATTTCATTTTTGAAATGCAAGATTAACTAATTTAGTTTGATGATTTTAATTAAATTTTAGGGTCATAGCGTTGATGCAATTTTCAGTGGTTCTCCACCTGCATATTACACTAGATCATCTACTGTCAGGGTATGTAACTAGTGAAAGTAAACAATTATAAATATTACATGTGAATAGCATCGTTATATGAATGGTATTCTAATATCTGATTTTGGATGTTGAATAGGTTAATATTGGAGATTTCACGGTAACACCTGCCAATAGTGGTGGACTTCAAAGCTTCACAGATGTAATAAAATAAATAGTTTAATGAATGAATTGTACTTTCTAGATTTTTGTATGTGACTTGTGTGCTTTATTGTGTGTACTTGCATATTTAGATGAACATGTTTGTATGTTAGGAGCCATGATTTGCATCACTATTATAGTTTTCGTAATTGAATAATGTTGTTTTATTTCCAGATGATGCAGGCTGTAGAGACACCTCCCGATGTTCATAGGGCAATGGAGCATGGTGTGACCTCTGTGATTCATAGCTCCATGGTATTGACAGGGGTATGAGGCAGATTAGTAAATTTCAAATTACATTCATTGTTATAGTTGTTTATTTTTGAAAAATCAAAAGATTATTGATTTTAAGTTTAATTTCTATCTAGATGGTTTCTATAGGACATGACATCACCACGGCCTATTCCTGCTACTAAGGAAAGATAGGAGATAGATTAAATGGTAGTGGTAAGTGATTATTTTGTTAAATGTTTCATTTTTTATAACATGTGATTTCTATATAGTAATGTCTATACTTTTTATTGTAATAGCTAAAGATATAGGAAGAACTAAATAGGAGGAGCAGTCCTTAGGTTCATAGTAGACCACCCACATACGCGTCTCCATCCCCTAGAAGATCAAAGGCTTCCTATGATCTATTCTCTTCACTAGCCAGAGGGGAATGACTTTTTATTGTGTTCCTTTGTTGTATGCCTATATGGCATTTGTGGACATATATTTTGTATTGCATATAGTTGACATTGTATACCTATATGGCATTCATGTAAGCCTATATGGCTATTTTGTATATATGTTATACTTATATCGATAGATATTGATATATGCCTATATGGATATTGGTTAATACAAATCTTTTTTATTGATGGCATCCATACTTGCATTATAAATCCACATTTGAATGGATATTTGTAGATGGCTACTTCAAATATTTAAAGTCCAATTGTATTACATAGGATGTTTGTTGATCCAATAAGCTAGCTATTGTTATTCAAGTATCACCTAACCCTCATTTTGGAACTAAAAGATAAAAGTTGTATTTAAAAAAAAATGAATCATCATGTTGAACAGAAAATATTAATATTCTTAATGAGTTGCTTAATTGAAAATATTCAAATGAGTATGCTGATCCATATTCTTTATGAGTTGGTCAATTGAAAATATTTCTTAATTTCTTGTTATTATACCATATTGGGATGCAAAAAGTATGTTTGTTGTTTTGAATAAGATAGTCAAAATCATATACTTATGAGTGCCTGATGACCATCGTGGTTATTAAATGTAATTCCTCTTGCATATAAGGCAAGGTTATGAGATTACATTGAGTCTTACCTAATTTTAGTATGCAACATAACATTGGGGCTATAGGCTTCCATAAGTCATACCTTAGGGATTTTTAATTTTAGGCACAAATTTGCTTTAAGACCTTAGGCACATTTCTCTACTTGTACAACCTCAAAACTCTGCCTAGAACTCAAGGCACCTTTCATCATCCAGACAACCTCAAAATTGTGCCTTGATATTGAAAGGATGTTTCAAAGTATAAAGGAGGGCGCCTTAAGGGAGGCAATTCATCTTGATTATCAAAGTTGATCAAACACATCAAACTAAGCATCATACCTCTAGGCACATTTTTGCCTCTCTCTAAACTATCCATTTTGGCGCCTTGATGTAAAGTGAAGTCTAAACTTAGTGAAGATTGCACCTAGAAAGATATCACCTTGGATATGTGCCTAGAGTCATCCTAGATCATCCATTTGCGCCTAAGGGTTAATATAACATAATATAACTTAGGAAGACTTTGAAAATTGTCAAAAGAAGCCTAAGCACCTTTTCTTGTCTCCACCATCCATTTTGGGCACCTAGAGGAAAATGAACTTCAAATCACTTCCAACTATAGCACCTAGTGTTAGAACCTTCAAAATGACTAAATCTTACCAAAGGAAGTCTAGGTGCCTATTGTCACTTGGATCATCATGAATGAGCACCTAAGTGGAAGGAGAATAAGCATCTTGTATGGAGGTGCACTTTTGTGTCTAAATAACCTCATTTTGGCACCTTGACGGAAGATGTTCTAAATCCTAAGATCTAGTGCCTAAGTGTAAAATGGTCTCCTATAGGTTTGAACAAGTGATTGAAGCCATCAAATTGCCAAGAAATGAGATAAGTATACTAAGGTGCCTTTTCTTGTCTAAACTATCCATTTTGGTGCCTAGGAGGAAGGAGATTCAACATCATGAATCAAGGCGCCCTTTGCCATCAAAACAACCTCACATTGGTACCTTGGAGGAAATCAACTTAAAACTACAAGTCTTGGAGTTTTTTCATGTTTTGATGATGTCTTTTGAGAACAATTATAATGATTGAAGGATGAGGTGGGTCAAAAGTTTTCATCTAGCTTAGGCACCCATTCAATAGTTAGTTTATGCTTTAAAATGATTTATGTGTTTATATGATTCAATATTTATCAATAATTTAATATGCCGGTACAATGCAACTCAGACTGTTTCAACATGTTTGGGTGCAAAAAAAGACCATGCCTAGCCTAAACATATCCATCCAAACACGTTGGAACTGTCAATTTGGCCACATGAGGAGAAGAACAAAAGTTACACCCCTTTGCAACTTTACACTGCCTCCTTCTGACAATTTTTGGGGTAGCAGAAAACCTTTCACCATGAGCAAACACCTTAGAGATATAAAAAACTGAGAGAGGTTACTGTAGAGGCACTCTACATGATTGCATTACATTAGACAGAATGTTTCTAAGTGACATGATTTTAAACTAACATCTCATCAAAGATTGTTGCCTTTTGCACTTTAGACTCTTCAGGGATATCATCAGTACAATGTAGCTCGGACTATTTCGACATGTTTGGGTGAAAAATAGGACCATACCTAGCATAAATGTACCCATCTAGACATGTTGGAATAGTTAGTTTGGTCACATTAGGAGCAGGATGAAAGTTACACCCCTTTGCAACTTTACACTGCCTCCTTCTGATGATTTTTGGGGCAGTAGAAAACCTTTCACCACAGGAAATGCCTTAGAGATATATAAAATTGAGAGAGGTTATTTTAGAGGCACTCTACATGATTGTGTTGACTTAGACAAAATGTTTCTAAGTGACACAGTTTTCAAGTAACATCTCGTCAAAGATTGCTGCCTTTTTACACTTTAGACTCTTCAGGGATATCATTGGTACAATGTAGCTCAGACTATTTTGACATATTTGGGTGAAAAAAAGGACCATGCCTAGCATAAATGTACCCATCTAGATGCGTTGGAATAGTCAGTTTGGTTGCATCAAGAGCAGGATGAAAGTTACACCCCTTTACAACTTTACACTGCCTCCTTCTGACGATTTTTGGGGCAGCAGAAAACCTTTCACCACGGGAAAATGCCCCAGAGATATTAAAAACTGAAAGAGGTTATTCTAGAGACACTCTACATGATTGTGTTACCTTAGATGGAATGTTTCTAAGTGACATGGTTTTCGAGTAACATCTCGTCAAAGATTGCTACCTTTTTACACTTTGGACTTTTCAAGGATATCGTCGATACAATGTAGCTCAGATTGTTTCAACATGTTTGGGTGAAAAATAGGACCATACCTAGTGTAAATGTACCAATCTAGATGCATTGGAATAGTTAGTTTGGTTGCATCAAGAGCAGGACGAAAGTTACACCCCTTTACAACTTTACATTGCCTCCTTCTGATAATTTTTGGGGCAGCAGAAAACCTTTCACCACGGGAAAATGCCTCACAGATATTAAAAAATGATAGAGGTTATTCTAGAGACACTCTACATGATCGTGTTACCCTAGATGGAATGTTTCTAAGTGACACAGTTTTTGAGTAACATCTCGTCAAAAATTGCTGCCTTTTTGCACTTTGGATTCTTCAAGGATATCATCGGTACAATGCAGCTCGGATTGTTTCAACATGTTTGGGTGAAAAAAAGAACCATACCCAGTGTAAATATACCCATCCAAACACGTTGGAACTATCAGTTTGGTCGCATTAGGAGTAGGACACCAAAAATGCAAAAGTTGCTCTGTGCAACTTGTCAACATTGACACTTTTTTGCAATAGGACTCAAAGACTCAAACTGATCCCAAATGATGCAAAGTGACTTAAAAAGAAATGAAATGGACTTAGAAGACCTTATTACATACAATTGACTCAATCAAAACAAAATTTCATTTTTTGACCCCTCTTGGAGCATGACAACCTAGGTGCCCCTGCACCATTAGTGTAATTGAAGGACTATGGTGGGGGCATGAAACTATAGTGAGTTGACATTCATTTGCATCTAGTTTGACATCTTGAAACAATTCTAGGGTAGAGTAAGAATCATTTTCCTAAAAAATACGACCATGCCTAGCATAAATGTACCCATCCGGACATGTTGGAACAATCAGTTTGGTTGCATCAGGAGTAAGATGAAAGTTACACCCCTTTGCAACTTTACACTACCTCCTTCTGATGATTTTAGGGGCAGTAGAAAAACTTTCACCATGGGAAAATACCTCAGAGATATAAAAAACTTAGATAGGTTATTGTAGAGGCACTCTATGTGATTGTGTTGCCTCAGACGGAATGTTTCTAAGTGACACAATTTTTGAGTAACATCTCATCAAAGAATGTTGCCTTTTTGCACTTTAGACTCTTCAGGGATATCATCAGTACAATGTAGCTCAGACTGTTTCGACATGTTTGGGTGAAAAATAGGACCATACCTAGCATAAATTTACCCATCTAGACATGTTGGAATAGTTATTTTGGTCACATTAGGAGTAGGATGAAAGTTACACCCCTTTGCAACTTTACACTACCTCCTTTTGATGATTTTTAGGGCAACAAAAAACCTTTCACCACAGCCAAATGCCTCAGAGATATAAAAACTAAGAGAGGTTATTTTAGAGGCATTCTACGTGATCATGTTGCCTTAGATAGAATGTTTCTAAGTGACACAATTTTCAAGTAACATCTTGTCAAAGATTACTACCTTTTTACACTTTAGACTCTTCAAGGATATCATCGGTACAATGTAGCTCAGACTGTTTTGACATGTTTGGGTGAAAAATAGGACCATGCCTAATGTAAATGTACCCATCTAGATGCGTTGGAATAGTCAATTTGGTTGCATCAAGAGCAAGATGAAAGTTACACCCCTTTACAACTTTACACTGCCTCCTGACGATTTTTGGGGCAATAGAAAAATTTTCACTATGGGAAAATACCTCAGAGATATAAAAAAATTAAGAAAGGTTATTCTTGAGACACTCTACATGATCATGTTACCTTAGATGGAATATTTCTAAGTGACATGGTTTTCGAGTAACATCTCATCAAAGATTACTACCTTTTTGCACTTTAGACTCTTCAAGGATATCATCGACACAATGTAGCTCAGATTGTTTCAACATGTTTGGGTGAAAAAAAAAACCATACCCAGCCTAAACATACCCATCCAAACACGTTGGAATTGTTAGTTTGGTCGCATCAGGAGCAGGACACCAAAAATGCAAAAGTTGCTTTGTGCAACTTGTCAACATTGACACTTTTTTGCAACAAGACTCAAAGACTCAAACTAATCCCAAATGATGCAAAGTGACTTAAAAAGAAATGAAATGGTCCTAGAAGACCTTATTACATACAATTGACTCAATCAAAACAAAATTTCATTTTTTGACTCCTCTTGGAGGCATGACAACCTAGGTGCCCCTGCACCATTAGTGTAATTGAAGGACTATGGTGGGGGCATGAAACTAGAGTGAGTTGACATTCATTTGCATCTAGTTTAGCATCTTGAAACAATTCTAGAGTAGAGTAAGACTCATTTTCTTGAAAATAGTCTAAGAAACCCTTATCTAGGGTTTTGGTAAGAATCATGCATTTTTTGGCCATTCCACTGATTTGATTCACTTTTGATTAGTGGAATGGGTTGTAGTAGGCTTGTTCTAGTATCTTATGATGATTTTTTGGTAGGAAATTTGAGGAGAAGAAGTTTTCTTTGAGGAAACCTAACAAAACCATGTGTTAGGTGATGTTTAGAGACAGAGAAGGAACCATAGAGGCATTTTTGGGAACAACAGATTGTAGGAGTACAAAACCCACAAAATTCATAGTTTTGCCATGAATACTAAGTGCTCAAGTCATTGGTTGAGTTTTGTGTGTGAATTTAAGGGGGGTCTCTATGTATTTTAGGCCTAATTGGGGCTCTAGGTTATTCAGAGGAGTTATAGGTTAGGGTATTGTTAGATTTAGGGCACACAACTGAGAGGGGGTGAATCAGTTGTACAAAACTTTCTCCAATTTATACACTTAAATCCTCTTAGTGATTAGTAGTATATTAACATAAAACATAATGCATTCAAATCAAAAGCAAAAACTCATCAACACATAAGACACCAAGATTTTGACGTGGAAAACCCAGTTGAGGGAAAAACCACATGGTGATTAATCCAAGAATGTATTCTCTGATAGAAGAATAGAAAAAACAAAATGGCAAATGCCAATTAGGGCTTACTGCTCGAGCACACTGCTCACAAGAGGCTCACCGCCTACAAGTGACACACTATCTACAAAGAATTAAGTATCACCTACTTGAACTAGAAAGTAGCACCTTCACCATGCTTGGATCAGTTCCATTTAAGCCCAATACTTCTGCTCTACCTTTCGCTCTCTTTCTCTCTACCACACTCTCATCTCAACAAGGAAACTTTCCAAATGACTTTGTAATCCCTTATTTATACAAGACATCAACTTAGGAATGATCATCTAAGTCAGAAACATCCACAATAACATCTGCAAGATGTATAACTCATCTGGTCGGCCTATTTTCAGAAGAACACCATTATCTGGAAGTTGTTCTTCAAAACTAAACTCCAACTTTAATGTGGACCACCAACATGAATTGGACATGATTCAAAGACCACCACAAGCTTTCCTAAACCACCAAGAACATCCATACTTCATCTGTTTACTAAAAACCATCTCTCCTTCATTCAGAACCTCAAGAACATAGTCTGTCACTACTGTCAGAAAGGAATACATGCTTCGGAACCTTCAAACCATGAACTAATCTAGCTAGCACTCCATAGAGACCTCCTTAACATGTCCTCAAATCTATAGAATAGGAGATTGTATTTCTAGATCTCACCGGACCTGTCTGTATCACTCTGTCACCACTGAGCACCTACCGGAACCGGTTTTACTTGAACTGCCATAACTTCTTCATATCTTCATGCAGACCTCTAAAATCTCTATTGAACTATCTTAAGACACATATCTACAAACCCATTAATCCACATCCTCTGATCCTCATCCTATCTTAGACTTTTGCCTTACAGTCATCACTGTTCTTCACTGTTCCTGATTGAGACTAATTTTCTCAATATCCTCAACTCACAGCTCATCCAATCCTTATCATTAATGCAACAGGAGTATGTTGACATCAATGAGAACACTAGTTAGGCCCATACTTGCAACAATCTCCCCCTTTGTCATTGATGGCAACATATGATGTAAAAAACCATCAAGACAAGAACTTCTCCTTACTATCACAACTCCCCCTATCAGCAACAACCATTCACATGTCTTCTCTTCTTTTACTTCTCCCCCTTTGATCATCATCTACTTGTTTTTCACATGTCTTCTCTCCCCCTTTGACATCAATGGCAAAGGGCACATACTTGTAATTCCATCATTTTAGAATCATACCTGCTACTCCCCTTGAGTAGCAGCTCCCCAACATCAATCTGGATCACAAGATGTGACTGTGATACCTATCAAACTGATGCACATCAGTGCACCTTAGTTCATCACCAGAGGGTAATAACCCCTAACTTCTCCCTGAGATACTCAAAAGAGTCCTTAGGCAAAGGTTTAGTAAAGATATCTACAATCTGATCCTTGGATGACGCAAACTCCAATCTGACTTCATTCTTGTTCACTTTCTCTCTTAAAAAGTGAAACTTGAAAGATATATGCTTAGTCTTAGAATGTAACACTAGATTCTTAGATATATTTATTGCACTTGAATTATCATAGAAGATTGTGATAGGCTCCTCATACTCTACTTTAATATCTCTTAGCATCTGCTTCATCCACAAAACTTGAGTGCAACTACTTACTGCTGCTATGTATTCTACTTTAGTTGTAGACAGGGATATTGCCTCTTGTTTCTTGCTTAGTCAAGAAACCAATCTCTTTCCCAAAAAGAATGCTCCACTACTGGTACTCTTCCGGTCATCCACATCTCCTGCCCAATATGCATCTGTATAGGCATGAAGAGAGAAATCATGATCTCTAGGATACCACAAACCATACTCAACTGTCCCTTTTAGATATCTAAAAATCCTCTTGATTGCCATGACATGGGACTCTCTAGGATCATATTGGAATCTAGCAACAAGACCAACAACATTCATAATGTCAAGTCTAGTTTGGGTGAGATACAACAATCCTCCAATCGTTGATCTGTACTTTTTCTGATTAGCCTTAGGAGAGTCATCATCTTTGCTCAACTTACATCCAGTTGCCATGGGAGTATTCATTGGCTTTGAATCTTCCATCCCAAATTTCTTCAACAATTCTTTCACATATTTGGTCTGAGAAATGAAGATTCCTTTCTTTATTTGAGCAATTTGTAGACCTAAGAAGAAATTCATTTCACCAAGCATAGACATCTCAAACTCACTTTTCATTTGATTTGCAAAAGTTTTACACATATTATCTCTTCCTCCAAAGATGATATCATCAACAAATACTTCGATAATCAAGATGTTTTCATGATCAATTTTGAAATATAAGTTACTGTCAGCAGTACTTTTATTGAAATGAATCTTCAAAAGATGCTTATCCAATCTTTCATACCAGGATCTTGGGGCTTGCTTTAATCCATACAGTGCCTTCTTCAACTTGCAGACCATATCACCATGATCAGACAACTGAAATCCATCCAGTTGCTCTATATACACTTCTTCTTCCAAGTCACCGTTTAGAAAGGCAGACTTGACATCCATCTGATATACCTTGAAATCCTTGAAGGCAACAAAGGTAAGAAATAATCTGACTGCTTCAATTCTTGCCACCAGATCAAAAGTTTCTTCAAAATCAATTCTTTCTATTTGAAAGTAGCCCTTGCAGACCAATCTGGCTTTATTTCTGATTACTTCACCAACTTCATTTAGTTTGTTCCGGAAGACCCATTTGGTTCCAATCACATTCTTGTTTCTAGGTCTGGGAACAAGATCCCAAGTGTGATTTTTCTCAATTTGCTTCAACTCTTCCTCCATTGCTTTGGTCCAATTTTCATCATTACAGGCTTCATTTATTGTCTTAGGTTCAATCTTTGAAATCAGATAATATTCATCTGAATTTTGAGCAACTTTCCTTCTAGTTTGCACACCTTTGTTTTTTTCACCTATGATCTGACCTTCAGAGTGGTCTAGTCTTACATACCTTGGAACTTTGGGAGTTTCTTGCACTTCTGCTTCTTGATTAGGCACATTTAGACCTATCCCTTCTTCCTGATTTACCGGATCAGTTTGAATCTGACTTTCAGAAGAGAATTAAACTCCTTGAACTAGAACACCATTTTGATCATCTTCATCATATTCATAAAACCTTGAGGGTTTCTCTATTCCCTCATCAACCTTCACATTTGTACTTTCAATCATCTTTCTTAGTCTCTTGTTATAACACCAGTATGCTTTGCTTTGAGTAGAGTAACCCAAGAATATTCCTTCATCACTTCTAGCATCAAACTTGCCTAAATCTTCATCTCTTTTTGATGTAACATTTGCTACCAAAGACTCTGAAATATCTTATAGTAGGAGAAATACCAAACCAAAGTTCATAAAGAGTCTTACCTGTATTGCTTCTGATTTAAACTTGATTGAGAGTATAGACTGCAGTGCTAACAGCTTCTCTCCAATAGATCTAAGGAACATTTGCTTCCATCATCATGGTCCTACATGCTTCCTGGATGGTTCAGTTCTTTCTCTCCACTACTCCATTCTATTGTGGAGTCCTAGGAGCAGACAACTATCTCTTAATTCCATGTTTCTCACATAACTCTATGAACTCACCAGATGTGAATTCTCCACCTCTATCAGACCTCAGACATTTCAACTTTAATCCTATTTCATTTTCTACCATAGCCTTAAATATTTTGAATTTCTCAAGAGCTTCTGATTTCTCCTTTAGAAAGGTTACCCATATCATCCAGGAGTAGTCATCAATTAGCAGCATGAAGTATCTATCACCTTGAATACTCCTGGTTCTTGCCAAACCATAAAGATTAGTGTGAACTAAGTCCAATAATCCGGTAGAGGACAGTTCCTTGCTTTTGAATGAGACTCTACTCAGCTTACCCAACTAACATTCCTTGCACAAGCTATTAGTAGGTTTCACCAATTTTGGAAGATCTCTTACAGCCTAAGTATTGCTTATCTTGATGATATTCACATGACACATCCTTCTATGTCATAACCAACTCTGATCAACTTGAACAAATAAGTAGTTTTTACCAGTACCAACCAAGTGGAAGATATTACCTTTAGTTTGAGTACCGGAAGCAATCTCTGTTCTAGAACTTTCAAAGATTTTGCATTTTCCATCCTTGAATTAGAGATCATAGCCTTTGTCCACCAGCTGTCCAACACTGAGAAGATTGTGCTTCAAACCTTCAACATACAGTACATTACCAGTTTTGTTTCTTCCATCAAAAGAAATAGTTCCTCTTCCTTTGATTCTACTAGCAGTATTGTCACAAAACTTTACCACTCCTCCTTCATACCTTTCCAGATCTACAAACTTATTTTTGTCACCTATCATATGGTGAGAGCATCCACTGTCAATGACCCAATCATCCTTCTCTTCAATTTGGGCAGCCAGAGCTCTTTCCACAGTCTTAAGATTGACAGATACAGAGGACATTAGATCTTCTTCCTTGATGGCAATGAACACCCATTCATTTTCAGATTTGTTTTCTATCTCTGATTCATCATCTATTACTCCTTCATTATCATTATCTTCATGTACATAGTAACAGTTCTTTTGGAACCTTGGCTTGTTAGGATTTTGCCTTGAAAATCTTTCCAGACACCTTGAGGAAAAATGACCAATCTTATTGTAGTTAAAACACTTAAAGGGTAATTTTCCTTCATACTTACTAGATCCTCTTGGAAGCCTCTTTACAATAAGGGCTTCAAGTTGAGCAATTTTTGCTTCTTCTTCTTCCAGATCTTCTCTTACTTTTTCATACCATGACAATTTCCTTGAAGAATTTTCTCCTGGATCAAACCTTTGTTTACCTTTAACAGAGGCATTGGCTTTGAATGCAAATTCAGTCTTGGGGGGGTCGTCTCCAAACTTTGTCATTTCAAATGCAGCCAATTTCCCATCCAATTGATCTCTTGTGACAGTTGTATGGGCTCTGAATTCTTCAATGGCAGCAGCCTTGATTTTGTAAGAAGCAGGAAGGGATTTGAGAATTTTCCCAACAATCTCATTTTCATCCAAGACTCCACCAGCATTTCTAATTCCACAAACCAACTCATTCACTCTTGGCATAAAAGTGGTAATATTTTCATCATCTCTCATCTTCAATTTTTCAAATTTCCCTTTTAGACTTTGTTGCCTTGCACATTTAACATACTAGTCTCCTTCATGCAAAAGTTCTAGTTTATTCCAAATCTCAAAGGCAGTTGGTAAGTCAATAACATTTGAGAGCTCTGAGTCAGATAATGCGCTCAGAAGAGCCTCTTTGGTCCGCAGATTATTTTCAGCATATGTGATTTCATTTAGAGTTGTCGGACCACCCTGTGGAGGTACATACACTTTTGTAACCATGGACCAGTACGCCATTCCCATACACTGTAAGTGACATTCCATGTGACCTTTCCAGAGAGCAAAGTTGGTTCCATCAAACTTCGGACTATCCTCCTTGTAAGTTGACATCCTAGATCTCCTCAAGCTGTTAAGCTCCTTTTAGAGGAACTTAGCTCTGATACCAATTGTTAGATTTAGGGCACACAACTAAGAGGGTAGTGAATCAGTTGTGCAAAACTTTCTCCAATTTATACACTTAAATCCTCTTAGTGATTAGCAGTATATTAAACATAAAACATAATGCATTCAAATCAAAAGCAGAAACTCATCAACACATAAGACACCAAGATTTTGACATGGAAAACCTGGTTAAGGGAAAAACCATGAGGTGATTAACCCAAGAATGTATTCTCTGTTAGAAGAATAGATAGAACAAAATGGCACATGCCAATTAGGGATCACTGCCTGAGCACACTGCTCACAAGAGGCTCATTGCCTACAAGAGACACATTGTCTACAAAGAATTAAGTATCACCTACTTAAACTGGAAAGTAGCATCTTCACCGTGCTTGGATCAGTTCCATTTAAGCCCAATACTTCTACTCTACCTTTTGCTCTCTTTCTCTATACCACACTCTCATCTCAACAAGGACACTTTCTAAATGACTTCGCAATCCCTTATTTATACAAGACATCAACTTAGGAATGATCATCTAAGTCGGCAAACATCCACAATAACATCTGCAAGATGTATAACTCATTCGGTCAACCTATTTTTAGAAGAACACAATTATTTGGAAGTTGTTCTTCAAAAGCGAACTCCAACTTCAATGCGGACCACCAACATGAACTGGACATGATCCAAAGACCACCACAAGTTTGCCTAAACCACCAAGAACATCCATACTTCATCTGTTTATTGAAAACCATCTCTCCTTCATCTGGAACTTCAAGAACATAGTCTGTCACTACTATCACAAAGGAATACATGCTTCTGGACCTTCAAACCATGAACTAATCTAGATAGCACTCTACAGAGACCTCCTTAACATGCCCTCATATCCACAGAATAGGAGATTGTATTTCCAGATCTCACCGGACCTATCTGTATTACTTTGTCACAACTAAGCACGTACTGGAACTGGTTTTACTTGAACTACCATAACTTCTTCATATCTTCATACGGACCTCTGAAATCTCTACTGAACTATCTTAAGACACATATCTACAAACCCTTTAATCCGCATCCTCTGATCCTCATCCTATCTTGTACTTTTGCCTTATAATCATCACTATTCTTCACTGTTCCTAATTGAGACTAATTTTCTCAATATCCTCAGCTCATAGCTCATCCAATCCTTTCATTAATGCAACAGGAATATGTTGACATCAATGACAACACCGATTAGGCCCATACTTGCAACAGGTATATCATCCAAAACAACCTATACCCAGTTTTGGATATGTGATAGGGAGTGCAAATGGGTATCTACTAATTATCCAAGTTCTATGTTCGAATATTTGTATCAAAAGTTATTAGGATTGTTCTCCTTTTTTAGGGCTACAAGCCATTTCTTGGGTTTGTGAAGGAAGTGTTAATCCTAAGTTTGGTCTACCTTTGGAAATGATTGGAATGGGTCCCATAGCATCTAAAATCACCTTTTCCATGAAGAATTTAGAGCCTCTAACTGCTATTCCCACTTTTGTATAATGATCATGAAATTTGGGTTTTAGAGCATAAGGAAACCTTGTCTAGTTTGTCATCCTCCAACTATCCCATTGCCTCTATATCACAATTAGAGACACCTATTATCTAGTTAGAAACCAAGACACCTAGAGACACCTATATTTTATACATTACCTAGATTTTATACATTCTTCTCAGGATCAACTTCATCCATCACTTAGGTCTAATCCCATGAAGCATAACATGATGATGTAAAAATGTATATATGTGTAAAAGTGCAGCAAGAAATAAAAAAAGATAAACCTTACAAATTAATGTGCATACTTACAACTCAATGTAACATGACTTTACAAAATCAATGTGAATACTTACAAATTAATCCAATGAACCATCCAGGTCTGCTCTACTCTTTATTGTGTCAAGTATTGCTTCATGGTTAGACTCATGCACCCTCCACAAGATTTTATTCAAAGGTCTACCCCAATACTATATCAAATGAACATTGGATGCCACAACAAGGTTCAAGTAATGAAGAATCTTCTGATGCATGTCAAAGTCTTGAAATAGCCAAAGATTAACACTCTTATGTGGGTACCTTCTAAGCCATGTTCTAGTAATAACCACTAAGCCTGTAGGCTATTCGATGTTTTCTCCATCTGTAACTGGGGCCTCCAATTTTTTTTGGCTTCAACACAATGATATAAGTAATAATTTGTTCCCTCTTCATTATCTTCATCTACAATAACTGCATATACATTCCCTACATTGATATGTGTAGCAAATTAGATGAAATTAGTCAACATTACAAAAACACTACAAAGTAAGATGATATTAGGAATTTCAAAAACTATGCAAATAGATATATTACCTGGTTGAACTAGATCTGATATGTGGTCAAAGTCAACTAATGATTCCATCTATGTTAGTTCTAGTGCCGTTGAGGGTCGATACATATCAAGTGGGCTAAGATAACTTAACTGCCATTCATCAACCCACTCCTTTGACTCGCACTCATCCTAGGCTTGAATTGTACAGGAAGAACAAAAGCATGACATCTTTTGCATATGGATACTCCATGAACCTACAATTGAGCTTCTAAAAGAATGCATCTCATTTGATCCTGTCAGTGTACAATAGTCCTCATATGGTGTAATGTTAGTATCATCTATCAACCAAAAAAATCTATGAACTGAAGACTTACCTTCATTACCTGGACCCATGGAAGCATTACACCACTCGACAATCAATTTTGCATCTGTCAACTTTGCATTGTCTTTATACTTTAACTTTTCTCATTGTATGGGTCTTTTGATACATGCTCCTGCACCATCATGCTCCCCCTTTCCATGCCTAGCCTCACAAAAGTTCCACATATCCTGAATACCAATAAAATTATGCCTCCTACTTAGCCAATAGAAATTCCACGAGTTCTTGAATTGTGATGCACAGTTATTCGACCATATGATATGCTGACTAAATGATATACCCCTTCTAGCCAAATCATTGTAGAACACTTGAAAGCAACATTGCATGAACTCTGTAGAATGTGTGCGATCATCACTAATATAGAAATTATACTCCCTTATGATCTTTTTGTCATCCTCTATACTATCATTCACATGGATGAATGAGATGTGCACAAATATAGAAACCTATGTGGAGTTGTAATATTGTGATTGCACCTCACGTTGTGGCTGTAGACTGTAGTTCTCTGCAAAGTCGATGACTAAAATAATACTACCAACCGGAAATGTGTCCTTGCATAACTTAAATTGAAAGTCCAACCATCGAGCTCTATGGGCATGTCTTGCATACTCATACACTATGCTGTCATGAAATATAGGTATAAATTGATACACTGGAATCTTTTCAATAACTAATTCACACATCTTTGCTTCTTTACCATCTTTTGTATTGTATGCCACTATTTTATACTTACCAAACTCTACTAGTTCATTTCCAACTGCATGTGTTCTCTCCATATGTTCACATATTAGCAAATGTTGCAAGCCACCACAACAATGACATGTGCCATCCAAGTATAATTTCTTGTAGAATATTTGAACTTCCTCTCTTTCACATAAAATTCTTGATATGAAGTCTCTTGAAGATGTTGGTAGGGCACGTATGGCACAACCCTGTAAAACATTGTTAGTATGCAATTCTAAATATATGGACCTATAAACATCAAAATAGTTAGAAAATTCAATATGTAATCTACAACAACAAGTAGTGCATGTGTGATTTATCTTGACACAGAAAGGTTTTAGCATTTCAAAATATCTTTGACAAATTTTAATTTGAGGATACTTCTCTAAAAATTTACCATAAAACTTTGTTTGAGTCTCATCCAAAAAATGCTTTGGATGTGTATCATGATTCTGACTACCAATTCTCCTTCTTGCCACATCCCTTTGATTTGGAGATACCCTTGAGTAATTCTTCCAAAAGTCTTCAATTACTGATATCAATGCTTCAACAATTGGTTTATCCTTTTGTGGTAATCTCCCTGAGAACACCCATAATTCATTGGTATTAGTTTCCTTAATTCTTTGGCATCTTCCAATGGCTCTTGATAAATTTTTCCTATTAATTCTCAATTCTTGACTCATTTTTCTAATGAGATGAGCTTTCCTCATTTGACTACTTACTATAGTCGATGTAATCACACGCCATGTTGCATTACTATCTTTTGTGCGTGAGGTGTTACCCACACTCTCATACGCACTCATTAGATTCTTGACAATAGATTTTTCACTTGAAGCCTCTAATGTTCTCAACCCAAGAATCTTCATGATGGACCTATACTTTATACTTCACATCATTTCAATGAATAGTTGACATCTTGCAGTCTCATTTAACTTTTCAAAGAACAATCTCAAAATCTTATGAGCATATCTTCTACAAGTGCATTTTGGAATCTTACCTTCCATTGGCTGCAAAATATTCTCATCAATATCAATCAAATATTTTGGGCTTCTATGCAAATATCTAGGTGGTGTTAGATAAATTCATCTCAACATTAGGAATTTCATCAATATTTAAATGAGATGGGCTATATGGCATACCTTCAATCGAAGATGGAATAGATGATATACCTAGAGGTTGAGGTGGGAATGATGGCGCACCTCCTTCATCACATGTGAGTGATGATGTACTCTCAACTTGAGATGTGGTAGATGGTGTCCCTACATGTTGACTTGCAGTAGAGGACATGTCTCCAACTATGGTATTCAAATCTCTCGTAGCACGAAGTTTTTGCATTCGTTCTCTTTGTGATGGTTGTGGTTCCTCTTCAATTGGCATGTCTTCATTTATTGTGTCCAATTTCCTCTTCTCACGAAGTTCCCTCATAGCCACTACTTTCTTTGCATTCTTAGCTTCTATCTCTTCCTATGTTGGTTTAATTTTTGATCATTTCCTCGGCATGACATAGAATTTGTCTATAGCATGATAAAAGACCAATATTAGTTCTTAAGAAATGAATCCATACAAATAACTAAAATATATGTCATTCAACCCTTCATAGTAAATCTACATATAATCATCATGTAAAAGAGTAAATGCCACTCAACCAAAATAGGTACAAAGCATACAAAGAAAATTATTGCAGCCATGAAAAGAGTACATGGGACTTTGTGCTTGAAAAGGTTGAGGCAGACCCAACTTGACATGTTTGTTGTTACTAGGGCTACTACGATTTGGAATTGAGAAGGTGTTTTGTTAGTACTAGGGAAACTAGGATTTGGGTGGCTTGTGAAGGAATAGACAACAATTGTTGTGTCATTTCCATGTACAAATCATCATGATTAGGTTCATAAGAAATGTCCTAGCCCAAGATATGTGCATACAAATCATCATGTCATGTGCATACTTGTATGATCTTGGCACCTATTCATTTGTATTTTAACTTGTTAATATGACAAGATAATAGTGGGATTGTATTGTTATTATGTTGTAAGGATTTATTCTTGTATAGTTTGACATCATGGTATGTTATGGTCTGTTTATTACACATAATTATTAAAGATCCCAAGCATAGAAAATATACATGGCATCATGTGAGATTGTAAGCTACTTTCTTGATTGGGAATGTGTCTATTTTAATCATGTATGATAAAGCATGATAAAGTAATTCAAATAGAAATAAGGAAAATGTAAAGAACATGCATGTAAAGACTTGACATACCTAAAAAATGAAGATTCGAATGGAGAGAGTACCCAATTATGTAGTTTTTTTTCCTTCTTGCATCAAACTCCTAAACAAATTGAGTTTTGTACCACTTGCTTCCTTTTCAATGTTAAATTGAATAACACTCAAATATAATTACTAACAACAATACTATTAAACAATCTATAATGTTAAATTCCTAAAATTGAATCACAATTAACATTGCAACACTACAAAAATTGAAACTTGAATAGATATATATCAAACTTGGTATGAAAATTATTTTATTTCCTCCTTCTCAAGTTGGCAAAGTAGAAAAGGTGGTGGAAAGATCATGCAAAGGTGGTAGAATGTGTAAAATGTGCATGTGAACTTCCCAAAAGCATGAAAGCACTTCTTTTTATTTGGAGCATGTGCATAATTAGCATGAAAATAGAGCATGTGGCACTGGATCACGAGGGTTAACACTTTTTTACCATTTCTATAGTAGGAAAAAATGTGAGAGTGGTATAACGCACTCACGTCTTGTCCTGCTATAGATTGATCCATAAATATTTGTGCATATCTCACCTTTACAATATCTCACCTCTAGTTCCATCAGCTCGTGTTCTATATCTCACTTATCTCTCCCCCTCACGTCTCTACCTCTCTACCTCTCCCCTTTCTATGTCTCTTAGTCGTTCCTTGTCTACCTCAACCCAAAACCTTATCCCTAAACCCTAATCCCTTAACCCTTAACTCTAATCCCTCATCCCTAAACCCTCAATGGGCTCGATACTATACCTTAAACCCTAATCCCTTATCCCTAAACCCTCCAACCCTATCCCTAATCCTTATACCCTTGACACTCTACTTTAACCCTAATTCCTCAACCCTCAACCCTATCCTAAAACCCTCAACCCTCGAACCTCAATGTACTCAACCCTCAATGTCAAACCCTAATCCCTCAACTCTTAACTCTGATCCCTCGACCCTCAACCCTATCCCTAAACCGTAAACCCTAAAGCGTCAACCCTCAGCCCTCAATGTCAAATCCTAATCCCTCAACCCTAAACCCTATCCCTAAACCCTCAAAGGGCTCAATACTATACCTTAAACCATAATCGCTTATCCCTAAACCCTCCAACCCTATCTGTAATCCTTATACCCTTGACATTTTACTTTAACCCTAATCCCTTGACCCTCAACCCTATCCCTAAACTCTTGACCCTTGAACCTCAACCCTCAACCCTCAATGTCAAACCCTAATCCCTCAACCCTTAACTCTAATCCCTTGACCCTCAACCCTATCCCTAAATCCTAAACCCCAAAGCGTTAACCCTCAACCCTCAATGTCAAATCCTAATCCCTCAACCCTTCACTCTAATCCCTCAAGCCTAAACCCTATCCCTAAACCCTCAACACTATACCTTAAACCCTAATCCCTCAACCATCAACCCTAAACCTTATCCCTAAACCCTAATCCCTCAACCCTCAACCCTAATATGTCATCCCTCAACTCTAGTCCCTCATCCCTAAACCCTAAATGCTATCCCTATTCCTAAACCCTCAACAGGCTCGATACTATACCTTAAACCCTAATCCCTTTTCCCTAAACCCTCCAACCCTATCCCTAATCCTTATACCCTCGGTACTCTACTTTAACCCTAATCCCTCGACCCTCAACCCTCAAACATCAATCTACTCAACCCTCAATGTCAAACCCTAATCCCTCAACCCTTAAATCTAATCCCTCGACCCTCAACCCTATCCCTAAACCCTAAACCCTAAAGCCTCAACCCTCAATGTCAAATCCTAATCCCTCAACCCTTAACTCTAATCCCTCAACCAAACCTTAAACACTATCCCTATTCCTAAATCCTCAACAGGCATGATACTATACCTTAAACCCTAATCCCTTATCCCTAAACCCTCCAACCCTATCCCTAATCCTTATACCCTTGACACTCTACTTTAACCCTAATCCCTTAACCCTCAACCCTATCCCTAAACCCTTGACCCTCAAACCTCAACCCTCAACATCAAACCCTAATCCCTCAACCCTTAACTCTAATCCCTCAACCCTCAACCCTATCCCTAAACCCTAAACCATAAAGCCTCAACCCTCAACGTCAAATCCTAATCCCTCAACCCTTCACCCTAATCCCTCAACCCTAAACCCTATCCCTAAAGCCTCAACCCTCAACCCTAAATATTATCCCTAAACCCTAATCCCTCAACCCTCAACCCTAATCCATCATCCCTCAACTCTAATCCCTCATCCCTAAATCCTAAATGCTATCCCTATTCCTAAATCCTCAATGGGCTCAATACTATACCTTAAACCCTAATCCCTTATCCCTAAACGCTCCAACCCTATCCCTAATCTTTATACCCTCGACACTCTACTTTAACCGTAATCCCTCGACCCTCAACCCTAGCCCAAAACCCTCAACCCTCAAACCTCAATGTACTCAACCCTCAATGTCAAACCCTAATCTCTTAACCCTTAACTCTGATCCCTCGACCCTTAACCCTTAAAACTTAAACCCTAAAACCTATCCCTACATGCTCGACACTCGACACTATATCTTAAACCCTAATCCCTTAACCCTCATCCCTAAAGCCTCAACCCTAAATACTATCCCTAATCCCTCTACCCTCGACACTCTTCTTTAACCCTAATCCCTTGAGCATCAAACCCTATCCCTAAACCCTCAACCCTCAACTCTCAACATTAAACCCTAATTCATCAACCCTAAACTCTAATCTCTCAAACCTAAACCCTATCCTTAAACCATCAACCCTCAACCCTTAACCCTTAAAACTTAAACCCTGTCCCTACATCCTCAACACTTGACACTATATCTTAAGCCTTAAACCCTCATCCCTAAAGTCTCAACCCTTAATCCTTAAACCTTCAACCCTAAACCCTATATCTAATCTCTCTACCCTTGACACTCTAACCCTAACCTCAACATTAAATGTTAATCCGTCAACCCTAAACCCTATCCCTAAACGCTCAACTATCAACACTATACCTTAAACCCTAATCCATCAACCCTAAAACCTAATCCCTCAACCCTCAACCCTAAACACTATAAATAAACCCTCAACCCTCGACACTATACCTTGAACCCTAATCCCTTAACCCTCAACCCTAATCCCTCATCCCTAAACCCTAAATGCTATCCCTATTCCTAAACCCTCAACCCTCGACACTATACCTTAAACCTTAATCCCTTATCTCGAAACCCTAAACCCTATCCCTCAACCCTTAACCCTTAAAAATTAAATCCTAAAACCTATCCATAAACCATTGATGCTCAACACTATATTTTAAACCGCAATCCCTTAACCCTCAGCCCTAAAGCCTCAACCCTCAATTGTTAAACCTTCAACCCTAAACCCTATCCCTAATCCCTCTACCCTCAACACTCTACTTCAACCTTAATCCCTTGACCATCAACCCTATCCCTAAACCCTCAACCCTCAACCCTCAACGCTCAACTCTCAACCCTAAACCCTAATCCGTCAACCCTAAACCCTAATCCCTTAACCCTAAACCCTATCCCTAAACGTTCAACCCTTAACACTATACCTTAAACCCTAATCCCTCAACCCTAAACCCTAATCCCTCAACCCTAAACCCTAAACCCTATCCCTAAACCTAACAAAACTGCTTTGCCTTATGTTAGGTTGTTAAACCCATCATTTTTGACACTCTTCTCTTAAATATATTTGAGTTGCAAGAATATGTCAGAAAAATGGCTATGAACTTTTTTAATGTTAGTAATGTTATATGGCATGTTTTTCTAGCCCATCTAGGGTTCATTATGCCAATAGGTGTACACACTATGAAAAAAGCTTTGCATATGGTATATCCATAGTGAGTAATTAATAGTTGAAATCAAAAGGATGATCATTATGAGAAAAGCTTTGCATTGGGGTACATCTATGTTTCTTTATGTCCACCCCGGACTTAGGGGAGGTATATTGTTATGAAACAGGAAAATAATATCCCATTGTTTACTAGCTCTATCCACAAGAACTACTAAACTTTTTTCTCTTGGTAATTGTAGAGAACATTCACCTATTTTTGGTAACTCCTGCATTCCCAAACCATTACAAAAACTAAGTTATTTTAACGCAATAAATAGCTGATTGCATTGATTTAATACTCTACTAGATATTAAAGCTTAGCATTCACACAAATGCAGATGTTCATATTATAGAAGACTGCATTATATTAGACTATTATAGATCCCTCAGAAAAATGTAATAATAAAATTGCTTTGCCTTATGTAAGCCTACAATCAAACCCATTCTTTTTGACACTCTTCTCTTAATAAAGTAAGAGTAATAAGAATACAAGGCAAAGAATTTGATCTTACTAGTATGCATGGTCAGTTTACATTCCATGACTTCATTTTCATTAAATTAAAAGGTAACTATCTGATTTGGAAGGTGGGGTAGAGTTCACTGTCATGTGCTTTTCTAGATAATAGGGTCCATAATGTCTAGGGTTCTTCAAAGAAAGGCTTGTAACAGAATTAAGTTTTTGTTATACCAATCCTCTAGGTAAAGCTACAATTCAAATGCCTTCTTTGAAAGTTGAAATAAATTAAATTAGACTTACAATTTTGATATTCTTCCATTGCTTCAACAACATCATTGTTTTCTTCATCAGAAACCAATTCAAGATCAGCAACTTGATGCCCATTGGTTGACTTGAATTGCATCCTCTGTTAGAAGAAGGGAATTTTTTATTTGTATTAATGTTGGTATTCATAAGTTGAAGAGCATTGATATTTTTCACACACCCTGTTCTTTGAAATATCTTAACCTTAAAATATGACTTGGATGTGTACTTGAACATAGCGAAATCTCCAATCTCCATCCCATGATGATTCGCAAAATTTTCCCAACCTTGCCTAGATTCTAGTTTATTTATGGTACCCCTTAATTGTACATCCCACTCCTACCCACCTGGGCCTTGAAGAAGGAGGCACACCCATTAAACCAACTCATTCGACAACTTGCTACCCATCAGTTGACTTGAACTACATACTCTGTTAGAAGAAAGGCATCTTTTATCTGTATCAATGTTGGTATTCATAAGCCGAAGAGCATTGATGTTTTTCACACACCCTATTCTTTGAAATATCTTAACCTTCAATTATGACTTGGATATGTACTTGAACACAACAAAATCTCTAATCTCTAGCCCATGATGATTCACAAAATTTTCCCAACCCTTCCTAAATTCTAGTTTATTTGTGGTACCCCTTAATTGTACATCCCTAAACCTTAAAACCCTAATCACTTAACCCTAAACCCTAATTCCTAGTCCCTAAACCATAAACCCTAATCCCTAATCCCTAAACCCTAAACCCTAATCCCTTATCCCTAAACCATAAACCCTATCCCTAAATCCTCAACCCTCAACACTTAAACCTTAAATCCTAAACCCTATCCCTAAACCCTCAACCCTCAAAACTATACCTTAAACCCTAATCCCTCAACCCTAAAACCTATCCCTAATCTCTCTACCCTCAACACTCTTCCTTAACCCTAATCCCTCGACCCTCAACCCTAAACGCTATCCCTAAAGCATCAACCCTAAACCCTAATCCCTCAAGGTCCTCAACTCTAATCCCTTATCCCTAAACTCTAAATACTATCCCTAAACCCTCAACCTTAAAACTTAATCACTCAATCCTTATACACCCCTCTCCTCCCCTATCTGGCTCACCCCCATCTCTACCCTCCTCTATCCTCAACACTATACATACATACATATAGGCATACATACATACATGATTAATAACCTTGAACATAAACAATTCAAAGGGGGACATAACGTGAGTGCATTATAACATGCTCGCATTATTGCAAACATGACAAACAGTCCACAAACTTCTACAGAAAAGGAAAAATGCAAAGTTGAACATAACATGAGTGCGTTATAGCATTATGTTTTTCTTTGGGAATCCCAAGCCCTGGGCTTGGGATTTGCTTTGGATTTCCAACCCAAGGGCTTGGAGTGTCTTCCCAATGTCCAGACACATGTTTTTTCCATATTCTATAGGATTTCACATAATTTCATTTGTGCTAACCCTCAAATTTGCACATGTTTCAAGGTCAAACAAATCAAACACCTAGGTAATGTTAGGCTTTCTCTTAGCTATTTGACGATGTGATTTTTTTCACATTTTGACAATGTTAAGCCTTTCATCTTTAATTTCTTTTGTTTGTGTGTCTGTTTTTGGGAAAAAACCATTTATTTGGTCTTTTTTTCATTGTAAATTAACTATTCATTGAAATTTCAAAAACAATATATATTTAGAAACTAGACTCCATTCTACACATATTAAAAAAAGAAAAAATAATTTTCAATTAGTTTTCAAAATTTATAGGGGTAGCACGGCCAAAATTCTATTTTTCAGGATGTGTCCACTTTGAAAATTAGTAAAAAATCAAATATTCATCAAAAAATTATAAGAAAAATTAGGCATAAACTACATGTTAGCTAATTTCTCACTGAAGCAATTTTAAAAATACCAAAAAAAAGTTGACCTTTTGAGGGAGCTAGAAAACATGCTATGTTATGTTTTTTTGACAGAAACAACACCAATTTCTGTGGCTCCCTCTTTTGAGCCCCTTAATCTATACCATTTTCAAAAAAAAATAGTAGTTTAGAAAGTAGACTCAGAGTACTACGAACATTGCTTTGGTTGCATCTCCAAATTTTGAGTGTAACTATGCTCAATTTCTCATCCAAGGCCAGCATTTCTTGATTTTAGAAAAAAAGTGGCCACTTAATACCCCTTTTTGGCCCCCCATCTTTTTACACTTATCCATGTAGGCAGTGAGCCTCTCTTTTTGAGTATTGAGCTCTGGGCAGTGCACCTAAAGGCATGTGCCTTCTATTTTTCTAAAGTATATTTAATAGGGTACAAATCTTTGTGGGTTAACCCCCATTGTGGTTTTTCCCTTAACTAGGTTTCCACATCAAAATCTTGGTGTCAAGTGTGTTGATTATGTTTCTGTTCATATACTATTGATATATGTTTTAATGTTTACATCATTAA
The DNA here is from genome assembly GCA_027924645.1 of Cunninghamia lanceolata. Classification (NCBI taxonomy): domain Eukaryota; kingdom Viridiplantae; phylum Streptophyta; class Pinopsida; order Cupressales; family Cupressaceae; genus Cunninghamia; species Cunninghamia lanceolata. The sequence continues at coordinate 2,573,301 of BSBN01001161.1, forward strand.
TCTAGTAGTAAGATAATATAATGTTAGAAAATGTCCCCTTGGGGGCTTTTCCCTCATAAGGTTTAGCTCATGGGACTTTAGTATGCATTTAGGACATTTTAGTTCATATTTTAGTATCCCAATGGAATGAGACCTGGGTTTCATGGCAAATGGGACCTAGGAGGACCCCTTGAGTTATACCCTACCTAAAATTAGGGGGAAGACTTGGGTGCCTACGCCCTAGTCCTGCCCTATTTTAGGGCAACCCCAATTTCCAGGTGTGAGTTTATGACTGTTAGTTGGTTCTTTTGCCAGCATAGTAAAGTTTGATTTTTAAAATTTTGGTGGGAATGCTTGTATTTGCATATATAAGCATGTGTAGGCATTCATTTGTAAAACTAGATTTCAATTAGATGATTACTAGCAAGCTATTGTGTTCTTAAGGTGATTCCAGGCTTTCAATTGTGTTGCAAGAGTAGACTTGTATGTTTTGTGTGTTGATACGTGCAGATTTGAGCATCAATTTCCTCATGGCATGAAGAGTATCTTCCTCCATGAGAACTTCACTACAAGGTGACATATCATTGTGTTTTTATCATTGATTCCTTTGGTTTTTGGCCTCTACCTCACAAGGGCATGCCCTCTTTATCTAACAACGGTGTTCGGAGACTTAAGTGTCCTCTGAGGTTTGACTAAGGCAAGCCTCTAAACACCACAACCCCCAAACCAAGTCTTGCGATTGCAGGTTATAGGTGTCGCATCTAAAAAAAGTGGAGTTGTAGGAAGGCTTGGTAGGCATCAAGGATTTGAGATCTGAAGAAAAGTCAGACAAAGGAGCACTTCCAGGACTAGGGTGCCCACAACAGTGTCCTCCATAGACATATTTTAGAAAATAGAAGTTACAAGGCTGATCAGTGTCGGAAGGAGGTCCAGATTCCTTGAAAAAGTAGGTATCTTTGACTTGGGCACCCACACCTTAGTCCCTGACTATTCTACCTTGGAACCCCAAAAATAGGTGTGCTGTGATTTGTTATTTTACTCTCGTCTACAAGAGCTTTTTCTATTATTCATCAATTTGTTGTCGTATTTGCATAATTAGGGTTTTAATGGTTAATTAGACATAAGAGAAGGAAAAATTGATAATTAATTCCCTAATCTAAGTTTCCCTACATCTTTAAGTGATCTAGGGTATGATAGTACTCACCATTTGACCCTAGATCCTTCAATGTATAGTGAAGAGGCAGATTTTAACATCTAAAATCTAGAACATTTAACAAATCTAATTTTCCACTAAACATTTTGGTGAACCCATGTTTTTGGACTTAAATTGCAACTTGCTAAGTGTTTTTCTTCAGATTTAGATTGATTTTATTTAGTCACTTGGTCATTTATTTTATTGCATCGAGAAAAATTCAAAAAAATTAAAAAATACAAAAAATTGCATTGTTTGGCTTACTAAAATTGCATCAATTCATTCGAAATTTTCCTAATTAATGATTTTTTTCATCAAACCTGATATAAACTATAGAAAAATATAACAAATCAAAAGTTTACATTGCATTTTCATCATTTAATTGCTAGGGTTTTGTTGAAATTTTGATAATTTTATATAACCTAGTAATTCCAAAATCTAGGGTTTGTAGGCAAAATCTTTTATCAGATTTTTCTACTAATTTTAGAGGCTCATTCAAATTTGAATTTGTCTATAGTCTTGCATTTTAGTGTGAATTTTCATTTAGATTTGAAATATTTGCATTTTTGTATAGAAAATTTTAACAAAAAACTAGCAATTTTCATGCATTCTCATTCAATTTGCATTGGCATTTTGCATATTAGAGCTTGGAATTAATTTTCAGATCTGAGTACATTTCATGTTCATCATAAATTATAATTCAAAACACTCACATATCATTTTGTCCCAAAATCTCAAACCTCAGGTTTCAAAAACAACGATTTTCATTAAATTTGGCCTTATCGACTCTCTAAACTTGCACTATAGGTGTGTTGTGAAAGATATTTTTGCATTAATTTTATGTTATTAGGGTAATCATTTTCTGCCCTCATAAAAAGCTTCACAACACCCTTTTATCGGGCTCTTGTAGTGAAAATTTTGCAAAAAACTACATATTTTGACTATTTTTGCCCTAGGGTTTGACTTAGTTTACACTAAAAGTGTGTTGTGTTGGAAACTTTGACACCAAGTGGATTTTATTACTAATATTATTTTCTTTCCATCATCATTTTCCTCACAGCACCCTTTGGTATGCCCTTTTGCATTGAATTTTGGTGAAAAAAGTGCCTATTTTGACATATTTTCACTATATTTTGACTTGGCATTATCTTGTAATCACATCAAAAGCATGTTGAGAAGGATACTTTTTCTATTTTGGACTGATATCAGACATATAACTTGCTTCCTTTGACTTAAATCCTTACAAGACTGTTTGGTTCATTCATTTGCATTGAAAAAAGTACAAAAAATCAAGCATTTTAAGATCATTTTTGCATATAGTTTTGCACTTGACCTTTACATAAAGTTGAAAAGGCTTTTCAAAATCTGATCTTACATTGAAATGGCACCTTCATGTCATTTTTCAATGGTATCTTTGCATGCATTTATCAAAAACTTTGATTTTGACCAATTTTTAACCCTCATGAGTGAACATCCTATGATTTTAGAAAGCTTAACTGAGTTCTTCTCTATGAGTAGCAAGGAAAAGGCTAATTGTGATCCCATAGGTTATCCTACTTCCCCTATAACTAAATACTCAAATGAGAAGACTAGGGATAGCTTTAATAATTCCTCTACTCTCCCTAGCCAAGATGCAACATTAGTGAATGAAGAGCTCCCTTTAACAAAGAACATTCCATGGGTAGAAAATGAACATTCATTTAACAATAATCAAAGTCCTACCTCTGTGAGTCATCCCACCAACCTTCTTCCTTTGGTATATTATTCTCACAACTTGGATTTCACTAAGGAAGAGTAGACCTTTAATGTCCCTCCTTTGTCTGAATATTCAAGTCATTTAGACATCATTAAGAGGGTAGAGAATAAGTACGCTAGTACGCTTCAACAAGAAAACATTCCACCTACACAAAATACCTTTGATATTGGTGCTTCCTCCTCTACAACAAAAAAATCCATAACAAAACAAATCCCTATGTTACAAAAACTAAGTTGTAAAATATACCAATGTAAACTTGCAAAAGGGAGAAAGAGAAGGTGACAAGCTTACCTGGCATCTCAACAAGAAAAAAATGATCCCAACATTCAACCAAATAAACATGATCCTAACAATAAACAACATGATGAGAAAGACAAGAATTGGGCTATGATACCTTATATCCAACCTTCCTCTAACATTAGGGAGTGGGAGGATGACGATGATTTATTTGATGATAAGACTTAGCATGAAGACCCTACAGGTAAGTATCTCTAACCCTTTATCTCTCTCGTGATGTGTTATGTGTTGTTTAGGCCTCTTGGAATGACCTCAGATTCTCCCATAAGGTTCAGGATACCAGGAGACTGCCTCTATTGTGACCTTCTTCTATTTGTATCATCATTCTTCTAAATTGCCTCTCTCTAATTTCATTGTTGTGTGTTGCATCTTACGAACATAGCATCATGGTTGGTGACCTGGGGGCACCCTCCTATGTGACTGTCTCTAAGACACTTGTTTCTCCTCTCTTATTTATTGTTTCCTTTCCTCTAGTGTTTCCATCAAGCGAGCGGATTACGACAAATATTTATACTAATGTGGACCTAGTGTCCCTTTTGAGAGCAATCAAAAAATGGACTATAGTTCCTAATATGATGATGGGGTTGTATATCTTATCCAACACTTGGCTAGTTGAAGCACTTGTGCTTTCTGCGTAGTGAATTTGATGATGTTTCTATTGCATTTACAAATCTTAACAATACTGCTGCTCTATGCACCTGTGTTTGTCTTTGAATCTAGCCTTGGCAGTACTCGATTCAAAGAGCTTTGTGATATAGCCCAATGGTTATCCTCAAACTCCAAATTTGTTGTATAACCTTGGCTCTTTGTGTGGTTAATCATATGCATTGATGTTGTTGTTTATCATGATGTTGTAGACACTAACATGTTTCTTGTAGGGATGTGTTTGTGGGAACATTTGGTGATCGTGAAGTACATGTCACCTCCGAGGGGCATGGGCTTTGTGAAAGTCGATGTTCCCTTGTGTGTTTTCTTCCTACCTTAATGTGCTTGATATCAATAACTAATATCAACCACCTTAAGGTGGGGGCATATATAAGGTAAGCTATCTATTATAGATGTTAGCAATGTGCTTGTCCTCAGGTGTAGGCTAGTACAATGAGTACTTCCTATATCCTGAGTTTGTTTACAATCAATCAATCAATCTATTGCATATACCTCCTTTTCACCGTAAGGTGTCTCTATGATGCGGGTGGGGTTGTATACTTTTGAGTTCATACCTCCTTTTCACTGTAAGGCATCTCTGTGATGCGGGTGGGGTGGTATGCCATGCTTCCTTTTCACTATAAGGTGTCTCTGTGACGTGGGTGGGGTTACATTTTCAAAAGTCCTCTGCGAAGGTGGGGAGCAGTTCTGTGACTAATTCAACCCTGCGTGTTTTCAACAATTGTTCTAGCGAAGCCCAATCGTCAATGTGTGCATGTAATGTGCCTAAGATGGTGATGAGCCTAAAAATAGGGAACACACCATCGCTTGTCTACCGTGTTTTTTCCATGTCTTCAAGTGTGTGTGTTTTGGCATGCTTGTTTTATTTGGCATGTTTGTTGCCCCTTATGCGGCATGCATTTTTGGGAGGTTTTGCCTGTCTTGCATGTGTGTTTCCCCATATATACTAAGACCTACACCCTCAGGTAGTGCATCCTGTATTATGAGAGGTTTGTTTACTTTCCAGTACTTGCATTTGCATTTCATATATATGAGAAAAAGAAAAGAAAAGATATCATTTATGTCTTCCATTCATTAATGTGTCTTCTATGTATTAACTGTCTGTTCCATGTTCTGCATGACTATAACTGTCTTCTCCGTGTTTTGCATGCCTGTTACTGTCTTCTATGTGATCGGTGTGTTTTCTCCATGCTTGGTGTGTTAGCTGTGTTTGTGACCTTACTTTAATGCATGTATTAGCCTCGCGTTTATACATACATTAAAGTGGGGGCTAAATGTAATGTCAGAAAATGTCCCTTTGGGGGCTTTTCCCTCATAAGGTTTAGGTCACAGGTCTTTAGTATGCATTTAGGACATTTTAGTTCGTATTTTAGCATCCCGATGGAATGAGACCTAGGTTTCATGGCAAATGGGACCTAGGAGGACCCCTTGAGCTATACCCTACCTAAAATAGGAGGGTGGACTTGGGTGCCCATGTCCTACTCCTGCCCTATTTTAAGGTAGCCCAAATTTTTGGGTGTCGATTTATGACTGTTAGTTGGTCCTTTTGCCAACACGGTAAAGTTTGATTTTTAAAATCTTGGCAGGAATGCTTATAGTTGCATATATAAGCATTTGTAGGCATTCATTTGTAAAACTAGATTTCATTTAGATGATTACTAGCAAGCTATTGTGTTCTCAAGGTGATTTAAGGCTTTCTATTATGTTGCAAGAGCAAACTTGTATGTTTTGTGTGTTGATACTTGCATATTTGAGCATCAATTTCCTCATGGCATGAAGAGTATCTTCCTCCATGAGAGCTTCACTACAAGATGACATATCATTGTGTTTTTATCATTGATTCCTTTGGTTTTTGGCCTCTGCCTCACAAGGGCATACCCTCCTTATTTGGCAATGGTGTTCGAAGACTTAACTGTCCTCTGGGGTTTGACTGAGGCAAGCCTCTAAACACCACAACCCCCAAACCAAGTCTTGTGATTGCAAGTTACAGGTGTCACATTTGGAAAAAGTGGAGTTGTAGGAAGGCTTGGCAAGCATCAAGGATTTAGGATTTGAAGAAAATTTAGACAAAGGAGCACTTCCAGGACTAGGGTACCTGCAATAGTGTCATCCGCAGATAGATTTCAGAAAATAGAAGTTATAGGGCTGATCAGTGTCGGAAGGAGGTCTAGATTCCCTGAAAAAGAAGGTACCTTGGACTTGGGTGCCCGCACCTTAGTCCTCGACTGTTCCACCTCAGAACCCTGAAAATAGGTATGCTGTGATTTGTTATTTTACTCCCATCTGCAAGAGCTTTTTTTGTTATTCATCAATTTATTGTCGTATTTACATAATTAGGGTTTTAATGGTTAATTGGACATAAGAGAAGGAAAAATTGATAATTAATTCCCTAATCCAAGTTTCCCTACATTTGCAAGTGACCTAGGGTATGATAGTGCTCGCCACTTGACCCTAGATCCTTCAATGTATAGTGGAGAGGTGGATTTTAACATCTAAAATCTAGAACATTTAACAAATCCAATTTTCCACTAAACAAATAATAAAGAAAGTTAAAAGAAAAAAAAGTTTATATTGTGTGACAACTGATTCACCCCCCCTCTCAGTTGTTCGGTATAATTCTGATAGAAGTATCCTCCCAAGATAGCTAATGGGTGCTCCCTTGTAGTATTGTGACACCTCATAATCCACTCACCTAATTAACCCACTTTATTAACCTAAGAAAGCTAAATATTCATGTAGTAAACCTTATGATAAGGAATAAAAAACCTACACTAACACCCGCCTTAAGTGTAGCTTAGGTGGGTAAAGAGAACAGTCTCAGCAAATGAAGCCTAATGAGGTACACATGTACATGAAAATCCCCTCCAAAAGAGAAGTAGACCCCCACAAAAGAGAGTACCCCCCCCCCCCATAATAGAGAGAGAAGGAAAGAACGAGATAAGAAGCCCCCTCAAAGGTGAACACCTATAACACCTGAAGCAAAGATTGCAAATGAATAAACTCGCTCTCAGTGAAACATTTGGTGAAGATGTTTGTAATCCAATCTGGTGTTGAACAATACTGAATATCGAGGACCTACTCATGAATCATCTCCTGAATGTAGTGCATGTGAATCTCAATGTGTTTGGTCTGTTGATGATGCACCAAATTGCAAGAAATCTGAATAGCACTTTAGTTCTCACAAAAGATGATTGTAGGCTTCCTAAAGGAAATGTCAAACTTAGTGAGAATATGTTGAAGCCAAATGGTCTCAATAGAAGCATTAATTACACCTTGATACTCAGTCTTTGTAGATGAAAGAATAATAGTGAACTGCTTCTTTCTTGACCAAGAAATTAGACCAGAACCAAGAGAGAAGCAATACCCTGAAGTAGACTTGTGATCTTGAGAATCACCTACCCAATTTGAATTTGTATATCCCACCAAGTTAATATCCATGTCCACTACATAATGAATCCCATAACTGTGATTGCCATGTACATAGTGAAGAACATGATTAGTTGCTTTCCAATGTAGCTCATGTGGCTCCTGCATGAACTTGGAGACTAGGTGCATGACATATGAAATATTAGGCCTCGTGTGAGTCAAGTATATGAAACTCCCAACCAATTGGTGATACAAGGTAGCATTCACCAAAGGTGAAGAACAAGAACCTTCAAGTTTGACCCCTACCAGAAATGGAGTCGATGCAGTCTTATAGTTAGCCATGTGAAATTGGGAGAGCATATCAAGTGCATGCTTAGGCTATGCAATGAAGATACTAGAAGGTGACTGAGCGATCCCAACCCCTAAAAAGTAGTGTAGTAGGCCTAAGTCTGACATCAGAAAATGATCATGAAGGGGAGTTTTCACTACTTGGATGTGAGATGAGTGACTCCCCATGATCTGTTGATAAGTGAGAGGGGGGGTGAATCAGTTATCCTAATAATTTCTTCTTTCTGAACTTTCTTATTGATCAATGCAGCATTAAATCAAACAAACAAACATTACCATGAAATGAAAAACACATGACACAGTATTTTTGACGTGGAAACCCTGTTAAGGGAGAAAACCACGGGGTGATTAACCCAAAGATTATTCTTTGTTAGAAGAATATGGAATTACAAAATGGCACTTGCCAATTAGGGCTCACTGCCCGAGCACACTGCTCACAAAGAGGCACACTGCCTACAAGGAGACACACTATCTACAAAAGAATGTTATACAATAGTTGAACTGATTGGAAGCATCCACATATGCTAGAGTTCAGTTCTGGTTAGGCTCAGTACACTGATCTGCTACACTACATCTTTCCTCTTCTCTTTATTCTGCTTTCCTTTCACATACCTAATCTTTCTTACTGCTTATCTCTACTCTGCTCTTTTTCACATATACAACTCCTTTTCTTTTTTTTTCTCACAACTGAATCCATCCTATATATATATCCACACTAGTGATTTCATTATCTTTCTAGTCGGCACTTGGAACAGTCTATCTTCTCACAAACTTTGTTCTGTCGACTGAATCCTTGCACATCAAGTAATGCGGATCAAGCATATACTTGAAGAAATCATTAATCATGTTGGCCAAACATAATTCATGTCTTCATAGCCTTTACCACTATCAGAAACACATCTAGAAAGCAATCTGATGTTCTGTCAGTCAGTTCTTCCTCTGTTCACACTGTCACTCAGGAATCCGATACTCAACTGTTCATATCTTTTTCCTTGTCCATCATCAGAGGCTAAATCCTTGGAATCTATTACTCAAGGTAGTCTTCTTGACTTTCCCAAATCCACACTTCACCAAGATACTTCCTTTGAAAGATTCGGACCTCTCTGTTGGACCTTGCCATATGCTCTGTTCTTGTTTATCAGACCTCAACAATCTTCATTCTGACTTCCGGTAGAGACACACCATGTCCTGCGGATGTGTGGGATGAACATTGTTGCCATCAATGACAACAATCATGAATCCATATAGTGTCTCTTGCCAACAATCTCCCCCTTTGGCATTGATGGCAACACTTCGTGAAAAATGACTAAGTGTTTACACTATGCTCCCCCTTGGCTGATGCTCTGTCTTTATATACATTTTCCGGAGCTCCCCCTTAGTTGGATTCCTCATTTTTCACTACTCCTCACTCCCCCTTTGACATCAATGGCAAAGGGTAGCGTCCGTACACAAAAAATTTCAAAAATTTTACTATACTTAGCCTCATAAACATATGGCATACTTACATATACTTAAGTATGTCTGTAGAAGTTGTCTTCAACTGTACAACTTCTGTTGCCCAACTCTGTTTCATCCTGTCCAAAATTGAGATATGCCCACTCAACAGGAATGCAAATGCATCTACCCTTTTTAGATCTGTTGGATCATTTGTTTGGGCTGTGATTTGAGCTTCTGTTATAGCCTCATGCATGGCCTCTAGCTTAGGGACAATTAACCCCCTGAGCTCACTCAACCTGCTTATTCTATTTTTCTTTTCCTTCTCCAATTTCTTGATTTCACTCAAGATTGCTATAGTCTGACATTCTTGATTTGTTATAGAGGAAGAAAGAGGATCAAAACTTTGAGACAAGCTTAGTAGTGTGTCCTCTTGCTCTTTTATTTTCTTCTCAATATCCACTATTACCTTGGACCAGGAGATACAAAATTTGTATATTTCACCACCATCTTTAAGAGCATTTTCTAAGCTCTTTATTCCAATGTTCATGTTTCTCCTATCATTAATGATCAAACCCTGTACCTTGGAGAACCTTTTATCCAAAACTCCTTCCGGACCTTTTCTTCAGCTGATTTTTCTAGAGAATCAAAATGTGTACTAACACTGCTGACTAAGGTTTTGAGATTACCAAAAGAGGAGGCTGTGGGATCTTTTTGGACCGATGGCATAATCTTTTCGAGCATTCTGGAAGCAGCTTCTATCAACTCACAATCTTCCATATGAGACTTTAGGAGTTTTTCATTTGCCTTAGCATTTGCAAATGAAGCTATCTTCATTGTCTATACCGGAGAGAGGGAATCAAAATTGAATGGACCTTGTAGAAGCTCTGGTTCATCAATCTCTATTGTTTCTTTGCTTAGAAATTTTTGGACAGTTTGTGCAGTGTCTCTTGCTGGAGATAGATGTTTCTTCTCTTCTATAGTCTTGGAGCTGTCCTTTGGAGTTTTCTCTCCTTCTACATTCTTACCACTATCAGTTGTGGTTTTCTCTGTTGGAGTCTTCTCTTTCTCTGCAACCTTGGTACTATCAACTTCTTTTTCTTTCACTCCTGCTTCTTTCTCCTGTACAGTGTCTTCTCCTTTGGATCCGGAGACTGTAGGGGAAACCGAAGGAGAAATGTTGGTTTGTTCAGGGCCCATCTCTTATGTTGCTTTCTCAGAAGTTTCTTCTGCAATACTTGTGGATGAGGGATCAGTACCCAAGTCCTCTACAATATGAAGATTAAACCTTTTGAAGGCCTTCCAGAGGATCTCTTCTATTTCCATGGCCACCTTGTCAATCTCACCAAGCATGAGTTGATTCATCCTCGCTTTACTCCTAAACTCATCTTTGCAGTCTTTGAATATTATGTTCATTGTCTTGGTATCAATTTGAGGATATAGCTGAATAGTTATCTGCTCCCGGATCTCAAGATCTTTTGCCAGGGCATTATTCTTTCTTATTTCTAACTCCTTTTCTAGGCTTTTAGGAATTAGAGATATAATCTCAATGAAAGCCTTATTGTATATGTTCAAATACCTGATTGTGGCTTCCTGCAGGATCTTTTGGTCAGCCTCATTGTAGTCATCATAGAATTCAGCCATTGGTTGAAGGTTTCCATCCATAGTGACTGATTTGATTACACTCTCTAGAGACAGGGTGGGCTTTTCAACAAATTCCTCTACCTTTTCTTCCTTGTCTTGGCCTGTGGAGGGTTTTCCGGATCCTTTCTTCTTCTGATTCTTTATTTCCTTTACTCCTTCATCTAATTCAATTTCCTCTTCATCTTGCTTACTTGTATAAGCCCTTGTGGCTTTTATTTTAGATCTTTTCTCTCCTTTACCAGATGTTTGACCTTCCAGTTTTGATGTTTTTGAGCTTTTGTTTGTGACAAGTGTAGATCCTTTTGATAATCTGGTCCGGGTTGAGGTTTCCATCAGAGTACTTTTCTTGCTTTTATTTTCTGTCTCTTTCTTCTCTTCCTTAGCCTTTCACCTCTTTTCCCAGTTGGCATCAAGTGCCTCCTTTGGGATACCTAGGCCTTGAGCAATATGTTCTACTTCTTTTCTCACCTTCCTTTTTATCTCAGGTTCTCTGAGTTCCACATGGATCTTCACACTCAGCTCCTCAAAGGTTCCAAACCTTTCTGCCTTTGGATCTTTGGGCTGACTAAGCATGTGTTGAACATGCAGTTCCACAATCTGTTCATCAACCCATACCCCATGGGCATGATCCAGACTGTCCTTGGCTCTACTGCCTCCATTAGGCACTGATCAGTATTAACCATAAAGCAGACTGAGTCTTTGTATTTTTCAACAAGAGACTGGGGAATTCTTTCTCTTGCTTGCATCATGCTCTGGAAGTTTTTGAAGTATCCCCACAGGGTTGTATTTCTTGCTTTGGCATCCCCAAGTCCATGTAAATAATCTCTGATCTGGACTGCTACAGGTTTGTCATTCTACCATACCCATCCACTTGATCCGGGTAGCTCATTCATGAAGTAGAAAAATAGACATAATATAAGTGTACCATACTTGAAAGAATTATTTTTGTCCTTTTTGATTTTTTGTATATTTTCTATTAATTGGCTTAAAAGAAGTTCACAGAGATCATAATCTGCATTCTTCCTTAGCATCTCATAGGCAGTATATACTGCAATTTCAGATACAGAATTCTCCCTACTGGAGTGATAAATCTTGTATCCTATTATCATAGATGCAAACTTGATACCCGGATCAGAAATATCTTCAATGGTCATTGCTCTCTTATCAAATTTTGATCCGATCGCCTCAGTTACAATGTTATTTTTGACGGATTTGAGGATAGGTATCCCTCTGGAAGAGTATAGACCAGTTACTGCCCTAATTGCCTCTTTTGTGATCTTGCAGGGTCTATCCAGCCATAGGAAGTTGTCATGCATTCTACTCAATACGTACCGCACCCATTCATCTTCTTCAAAGCAGGGGAAATGAATGAATTGATCAAAATGTTTCTTCTAGATACCCTTATACTCTGGTTTAAGTTCAAAAGCATTGTCTATCAGTTGTTTGTGATAGAAATCTCTCAATTTGAATTCCCCAAATTCCTCAATACTTGCATGTATGTAAACCCTAATGTCTTCTGTGTGTAAAATGCCATGTGGAACACTAGAGAATGCTCCTAAGGGATCTACCTCCAATGACTTGTGTGGGTGTTTCTTAAATTTAGGTCGGGGCCTATCTAAGATCTTTACTATATTCAGAGTAGCCATTTTTCAAAAGATTTGCAGTGAGATATTGAAAATGGAAAATACCTTATGTGCCTTCAGTTACACGGAGTGGTTGGATTGATTTCTGTATGTAATGACTTCTGCAAGTGATCTTCAGTGAACTTGATGAATTTTGTTGCAGAGCTCCACTTTTTGCTTCTTCTTGAGTGCAGAATGAACAAGTGATTTATGAGAAATCCCTTATATTGCTCCGCAAACCCTAATATCTGATTGCAATAAATGCTTGACCTACATTATTCTGGTTTGCCTTATTCAAATGACTTGAAGAACTGGATTAGTCCTGATCTACGAACATCATGTGGATCTTCTGACCATGAACAAATCAAGATGACACATCACAAGGACATCCCAAACACTCTGTCCAATCTGCAGAATAAGACAATGCACTTTCGGATCTCTCCGGACCTTTTTGTAATCCTCTGTCATTCCGGAGCATCTCCCAGAACAGGTTCTACTTGATCGATCACAACTTCTTCATATCTTCATGCGGACCTCTGAAATCTTAGCTGGATCATCTCAAGACTCATATCTACAAACCCATTACTCCGTATCTTGTGCCAGATCTGGCACCACTTGATTGGCTAGGGGAACAGGGTTTTCTTTGTGTCTCCCCCTGAGCCAGAGCTCACCTTTTAATTTTCGGAAGGAATATCATTACCAGAGTCTGGTGCGGATCTAACCTCTACATTCTTTGAACTTTTCTTTACCCAAATCTTATTCATCTCATTCTTAACTTCATCTGCATTCATTTTTTGTTTACCCTTGTCTTGATTCTGATTATATACCAGACCTCTTTTGTCCTGATTCTTACTTCTACAAACTTTTGCATTATGACCGGACCTATTACAGATTTGGCAGATAACATTTCTTGGCATATTTGACTGATGACCTCTTAATCTACATTGATTAGCCATATGACCTATGCTATTGCATGCAAAGCATCTACCATTGAATGATTTGTTCATTTGCATATTTCTGCATTCATGAGACTTGTGTCCATACCTTTTGCAGTTAAAGCACTGTCCGGAGAAGGATGGATTAGTCTAGTTCATTCTCTTTCTGCACTGATTAGCTTTGTGACCAAAGTGATTGTAGTTGTGGCAGTATCCATTTAAGGATGGATATCTTTGAGCATTGGGCTGTCTTACCAGAGGTCTTCTAGGCATGTTCCTTGGATTTTCTGATCCAAAATTATTCTGACCAGATTCGGAGCTTTCTCCTTTCTCATATCCCAAACCACACTTGTCATCTGCCCTCTTTTGACTTCCAAGAAGAACATCAAGTTGAGCAGAACTTATCTTGAGTTTCTCTTTATATTCATTTGTTGTTTGAAGATCCCTTTTGAGAGAGACAATTTGATCCTCAAGTTTTTCTTCATTATCTTTAGCATCTTCAAGATCGGATTCGAGATGTCTGATAATCCTATCCATCTGGTGGCAATCTTCCGATTTCTCTTTGAGAGATTGTCTTAGATTGTCTTCAATTTTTCTTTTCTCTTCAATCTCTTGGGTAAACTTTATAACTCCTGATTCCATTTCATGTCTTACCATAATGACTTCTTTTGATAACTTTTCACATAACTTGGTTTTCTCAGTTACCTCTTCATTTGCATTACTTTCTTCACTTTGTCTTGCTAATTGATGGAGCATCTCCTTTCTCTTTTTTATAGAGAGACTTAATTTGTCTTTTAGTTCTGTCATGAATTCATCAGCCTATTTGAGTCATTCCTTTAATTCATTGACTTCAGATTTTGACTGTTCAAGATCCTCAAGGGTAGTCTTGAGTTGCTCCCTTAAACCATATGCATCCATTTGAACTCCCAGATCTTCCTCAAGCTGTTAGGCTCTATTAGGAGGAACTTAGTTCTGATACCAATTGTTGATAACTGAGAGGGGGGTGAATTAGTTATCCTAATAATTTCTTCTTTCTGAACTTTCTTATTAATCAATGCAGCATTAAATCAAACAAACAAACATTACCATGAAATGAAAAACACATGACACAGTATTTTTGACGTGGAAACCCTGTTAAGGGAGAAAACCATAGGGTGATTAACCCAAAGATTATTCTCTATTAGAAGAATATGGAATTACAAAATGGCACTTGCCAATTAGGGCTCACTACCCGAGCACACTACTCACAAAGAGGCACACTGCCTACAAGGAGACACACTGTCTACAAAAGAATGTTATACAATATTTGAACTGATTGGAAGCATCCACATATGCTAGAGTTCAGTTCTGGTTAGGCTCAGTACACTGATCTGCTACACTACATCTTTCCTCTTCTCTTTATTCTGCTTTCCTTTCACATACCTAATCTTTCTTACTGCTTATCTCTACTCTGCTCTTTTTCACATATACAACTCCTTTTCTTTTTTTTTTCTCACAACTGAATCCATCCTATATATATATCCACACTAGTGATTTCATTATCTTTCTAGTCGGCACCTGGAACAGTCTATCTTCTCACAAACTCTGTTCTGTCGACTGAATCCTTGCACATCAAGTAATGCAGATCAAGCATATACTTGTAGAAATCATTAATCATGTCGAGAAAACATAATTCATGTCTTCATAGCCTTTACCACTGTCAGAAACACATCCGGAAAGCAATCTGATGTTCTGTCAGTCAGTTCTTCCTCTGTTCATACTGTCACTCAGGAATCTGGTACTCAACTGTTCATATCTTTTTCCTTGTCCATCACCGGAGGCTAAATCCTTGGAATTTATTACTCAAGGTAGTCCTCTTGACTTTCCCAAATTTGCACTTCACCAAGATACTTCCTTTGAAAGATCCAAACCTATCTGTCAAACCTTGCCATATGCTCTATTCTTGTTTACCGGACATCAACAATCTTCATTCCGACTTCCGGTAGAGACACACCATGTCATGCGGATGTGTGGGATGAACTTTGTTGCCATCAATGACAACAATCATGAATCCATATAGTGTCTCTTGCCAACATGATCAACAAGTCATCAACATAGAGAACAAGGAAAGTGAGAGTATCATCCTACTGCAAAATATAGACGTTCAGATTAGAATGGTACCAAGTTAGCCCAATTGACAGAAGGAAGGAGTCCATCTTGGTATACTAGTCTTGAGGGGCATGTTTACGGCCATAGATAGACTTTAAAAGGTAGAAAAAAATTGAAGGATCCTAAATAAACCCCTGTTGTTGCTCCATATATATCTCCACCTAAATGTCATCATGAAGAAAAGTACTCTTCACATTCATCAGATGATCTTCCCAATGATGGGTTGTAGCAATGGAAAGGACAAGTCTAATTGAATTCATCTTGGCAACTAGTGCAAAAGTCTCAAACTATTCAATCCCAGGAACCTGGGAGAATGCTTTTGCAACTAGGCAAGTCTTATATTTATCGACTGACCCATCTGTAGCAAATTTTGTCGATAGATCCACTTGCATTGAACAAGTTTTCTTCCTTTAGGAAGTGGGATTAAATCCCAAGTATGCTTCCTTTCTAAGGAACTAAAATCTTCCTACATAGCTATATCCCACTTGGGGAAACTAGAAAATTCCCTAAAGGACTGTGGATCAGAAGATAAAGTAAAGAAGAGATGAGGAGCATGCTCAAATTGTGACCTTGTTCTTCTCACATATGAAGGATCACCAACCCAATCACCTACTAACTCCAATGTCTAATGAGCCCAGAGAGGTGTGGTGGGTGGAGGATCAAGAAAATCTAGAGGAGAATCATCACCCTTTGAATGATCTAAGTAAGAGAGGAGGAATATGAATCCTCATCATCACCATTTGAAGTGGAGAAAGAAGACTCCTCATTAGGATCAGGAGGGTTAAGATCCTCAAAAGACCTATCATCATGAAGTCATAATGTCTCCAAAGGAATGAAAGATTGAGAAGTGGTAGAAGAAGAACTAGAGGTATCCTCCTCAAAATGAACACTCCTCTCATTGTAGAGCTCATGTGTGGTAGAGTGGAGTAACCTGTATCCTTTGACACCTTTTAGATACCCAAGAAATATGCAAGGCCTGCTCTATGGATCCATAGCCTTGCATTTCTCTACTAGAATGTGGGCCCATGCAAGAGACCCAAACACTCAAAAGTGCTTGACTATGGGTTTCCAACTAGTCCAAGCTTGAAAAGGAGTTACCCCCTTCACATCTCAGTGAGGAACCCAGTTATGGATATAACACACACAATTGATGACCTCTACCCAATACTGAGGTGCCAATGATTTGGAGTAAATCATACAATTGGCTATTTCCTTCAATGACCAATTCTTCCATTCTGCAACTCCATTTTGCTTTGGACTTGATGCAGAGGAAAACATCTAACTCAACTTCATACTAACATATTACTCAACAACAGGTTTCAATCTATTTGATATTCCAAGTTCATAAGAGAACTTCATCATGCAATGGCTTCAACTCAAGCATATTTGGATCTTCAACATCTCTGACCCAAACCAGACTTCACATAGTCTTCTCATATCTTAAGAAAATCAATTTAATAGGAACAAAATACATTCCAAGGTCTGATCCACCATGCAAGCAACCAACTTACTATAGGCTGTCCAACTTCTAGTAGCCCTATTTTAAGGACTGTCAGAGCATAACTCCTTCCATAGAACACTTCTCAAGACTGTGAAGGTACATTTGAATACCCATTATCCTTATCTTCAACATACCTCAAAACCCCATACCTTTGTTTTGGAGCATATCATCCAAATAATGGTTGTTACGTTTTGCACAAAACATAAAAATCAGAAATTTACTATTTTTTCACCATAACTTTCAAACCTGACCTCATTTTTGACATTTGAGACCTGTTTTGAGTACACATTAAGGCATTTTAAAACATATCTAGAAATCACCATTGGTTATTTTGAAAAGAATGCCTCAAAATAGGACTGTCACCATTCCAGTTTAGGCCTAATTAGCTTTGTATGCATAGGGTCTTATTGAAAGTAGGCACTCCAAGACTCCTCTCACCTTGCATGTGCTTGGAACACTTCATACTAGGTTTGCACATGCTCATTGATCCATGAAAAGTCCATTCCCATCAATATTTTACCATACCCTAGGTCTAAACCTCTCAACTGTTTCTAAACTCTGTTTTCAGGACTGTTAACACAGAAAAATAGTCACAAAACTTGATTTTCTTCACATCAACCTTAGATCTTAGGTCAGAAACCCTTAGAATATGAAAGCACCTACTACTACACTCCCTTTCCACCAAGGATTAGCCATTTTTAAAGGATATAACAAGAGAAATACAGTTTTTACTAGCCACTGCTTACCCTAAGGCAAGGTTTGGACCGTCAATACAAAATATGCAATATCTTGTGCAAAACGAAACAAAAATGCATACAACCAAAAGAAAAGGGAAGGTGATTGATAGACCTTTCATGAAAAATCACTTTGAAATGAACCCCAGTCCATACAGATCCATACAATGCAAGAAGACAATGTTTTTCTGAAGAAAATGTATAAAAATAGTGCTTTCTGTTATTTCCATTCACACATTCAATCACCTCCACTTCTACAAACGTACATAAGGCCTTTTAAAGGCATTTCATACTAGCCTCTTCACCTTCTAACTAATTCCAAACCACTTATCAATGCCTAAGACTAAACTGATCCTTCATCTTCCATCCCAAAACTGTCTTTTTTGGTAACTTGACTATTTTTTCTAATTTTTACATTGGTAACTTGTACATTCTTGCAATATTTTGCACATTTAAGACTCCTAGTCTCCAAGACACATAATAGTGACTCAAAATAACCTTATTACAATGTTGTAATATTACAATTTAATCAAAGGCAAGGTGCTCCTACACTAGGACTATAGGGAACTGTGTGCTGATGATCAATGCCCTCTGAGGCACAAAACTGCTCAAACCTCTAGTTGACATATTCCCCGCCATTGTTGGTGAGTAGAATCTTGACAACATTCCTAGATTATTTCTTTGCAAAAGCTTTGAATTCTTGAAAAGACTGAAATACTTTAGACTTTTGTTTGAGAAAGTATACAAAGGTGTATCGGGAGAGATCATCAATGAAGGTCAATACATATCTAGCTCTACTAAATGAAGGATGTTGAAATGGACCAGCCAAATCCCTGTGTACTAACTCCAAGAGTTGTGTGGTTCTCCATGCTTTGCCTTTATCAAATTTTTCTTCAGGATGCTCTCCAAGAATGTAGCCTCAACAATCTCTATCAAAAAATTGAATAGAAGGCAACCATGTAACCATGTCATGCTAATTGAGCTATTGTAAGTAGTGATAGTTCAAGTGGCCAAACTATTGATGCCACAAATAGCTCACCTCATCTGAGTGAGTGAGCAATGCAAGTGAAGGAGAATCCAAACAAAATGAGAAAAGTGATAGAGTCATGATCAGTTATCAACTTTTCCTATAGCAACATTAGACCCCCTATGTAAATCACTTATGACCACTATGTCTGGTGTAAATCTGACTCTCTTTCCAGAACCTATATGGGTGATCTAGTAGATAGATAAGATATTAGTTGACAAAGAAGGCATAGATAGAACATCATGGAATGCCCCATTACCAACGTCAATAGACCCTCTCCCAAGAACTTCTTCTGGTGTATCATTACCCATAAGAATTTAAGGCACAGAACATGACTCAAATGATGAGAAACTTTCCTTTATATTATCCATGTAGTGAGAAGCACTTGAGTCAATTACCCAACTATTTATTAGTGAAGCAATTGCAACAAGGGCCTTTCCCTTCCCCTTACTATTTTTTGTGTCCTTTGAAGATTTTGAAGAATCTTGCTTAGCTAAATTTGACACTTTGATATTATTCTTCTCAAGAAGATAAGAGAGATGATCTATTTACTTTTTCAAACATTTATGCTCATCGTGGCCAAATTTCTTACAAAAGGCACACTAAATGTCTTCTCCTTTTAGACTTGTTGTCTTTAGAGGAAGGCTCAGGAGCTGCATTAGGTGTAGCTTGTTTTGGACCTTGTTTCTTCTCTCCTTGATTCTTTTGTTTCTTATTTTGCTTGCCATTGCCTTTCTGATCTTTAGTGCCCTCATTTGTAGCCAAGGCATGAGACTTAGAAGGCCTAATTGTGCCCATGTGTACTAGTTTATCTTGCTATTTTGTGAGTTCATTTGCAAAATCATCAAGAGAAGGCATTGTATAATTGGTTCCTAAGGTACTTTTAGTTGCATGAAATGTAGAAAAAAATATAGAATAGTTAGGACCAAGCTTCGAAAGAATACTTAAGATCAATTGTGTGTCTTTCTTATCAATCCCACATTGTTTCAATTGCAGTCTAATGGATTTTAACTTTATGAAAAAGTATTGAATTGTATCAAAATTACATGGATCTAACCCTATTAGCTCATTCTCCAATTGATGTCCCCTTAATTCATCTTTTTTACCAAAGAGATTTTCTAAAGTAGTCCATACATCTTTGGTGTTATAATAGATTCAATAAGAAAAAGAAGATCAGGAGATACAAACATACATAAAGTACCATAAGCTTCATCACATTTGCTAAGCCATTTAGGTTTTTCTACATCTACTATTGGTTTAGTTTCAATCCCTATTGTTACCCGATGTAGTCCCAATTTCTTAAGTTGGATAGTCATCTTGGAATTCCACTCATAGTAGTTGTAGGGTATTAGAACATGCACTATTAATTGGTCCATCTTAATGTAGAAACAGATTGTTGTTGTTCTTGTTGTGTAGGAAAGAAAAGATGCAGAAAATAACACACAAGACACCTCCCCTTTTTCACTAGATCAAAAATCACCCCCTAGAGATTACAAGTTTGGCACTTTATAGTTTAGTGCATTTACAAGGATTTTACTAAATTACAAAGATTACAAGAAAAAAAGTGGTCAAAACTAATTTTTGATACAAATGAGTTGTAATGATAGATCTAGAAAAAATAACTAATTAGTTGTATAGTACTCCTCAAGACCTTTCCAACACCTATTTTTTCTTGAAATTTCATTTCAGTAGGAAAAAGTTATGGTTGTTTCTGTAAAACTACTCATTTAGGGCCTCTAGGAGAAAATTAAGAAAAATAGTGTACGGGGTTGGATGGGGGATTGATTTTAACTATTGGATAAAAGGTTGAACCTTGCAGATCATGCTTTAGACTGCTAGACAAAAAACCAAACCTGCGGAGCACCCTTCGAACTACTGTACAAAAGGTTGAACCCACGGAGCACCCTTCAAACTACTGGACAAAAGGCTGCATCCATGGAGCACCCTTTAGATCATTGGACAAAAGGCCATAGTTGTGGAGCACCCTTCAGACCCCTAGACAAAACGTCAAACTACAAAAGCACCTTTTGGACCATTGGACAAATTTTCAACATTTAGGACACCATTCAAACCATTGGACAAAGGGCTGAACCCTGTGGAAGCACCTTTCAGACCGTTGGACAAAAGGATGTACCCTCAAAAAATTACAAAAAAATGTTTGAGCTCTGATCTCAGCATTTGAACATTCTTTCTTAGGGTTTTTAGGCCTCTTGGATGCAATGGTGAGGGCCTTTTGGCCTGAAAATGCATTGTTTGAAAGATCACTCCCAGATCTGAGCTTCAAAACCCATGTTTGCATGTATGGCCAACAATCTCCAAAATGGATGAAACAAAAGCCAAAAATGACTTTCAAGACCATTTCTGGATACAACGAAATAGACATAAATGTTGCTAGACTACCCGAAGATGTTGCAATCACCTAGATCATGAAAAAACATGTATGCAAAAAGAAGATTACTGGATCTTCATAAATCCTTTTTTATTCTCCAGATCATTCAAAAATGTAAGAGAAGAGTATACAATATTTTACAAGATCTCGACAAAGTATCTAACATTACAAAACTCGCTCTGATACCATGTTAGAATCTGTAAATCAAATTATAATCCAGAATCAACTGAAAGAGTTAGAAACATAAACTGTAAATGCAAAAAGCAATTTAACTAGCATAACAATGATACCAAGAGGATAATGTGAAATGCTCAAATGACAAAATAGCATTAGAATATTATTTCCAATATCGAATGAAATTAAAAGCTACGTAGTGGGTTTATATAGAAAAGAGAGAGGGTGGAGGCGGCAACACAGACCAATAGGAAGCAACCATCTATCGGTCTAAAGATAGCAAAGTATCTGCCCAAGATAGCCAATGGGTGCTCCCTTGTAGTATTGTGACACCTCAAAATCCACTCACCTAATTAACCTGCTTTATTAACCTAAGAAAGCTAAATAAACATGTAGGAAAAACCTAATGATAATAAATAGAAAACCTACACTAACAGTGTTTTCATTAAATACTAGGTCTCTGCAGGATCATGGGGGTCCAAAAAGTGGCAATGTGAAAAAAAGGCATTTTCTACTTGCCCAAAAATGCAAAATTCTACTTTGACTTTTGCTAAGCTCGAGTAGAAAGTACATGTTTCCATAGCAAGCACCAAAGCAGAACGGATATCCGTTCAAAACATATATTTGTTTCCTATGTATTAAATGTGATTGATTTTAACTTGCCTTATTCTCTATTGCGCGCTTTGGAGAGTCATTTTATATATTATATTATATCATTTTATAATATTATTATATTAATATATATATATAATATTATTATATTATATATATTAATATATTAATATTATATTATATCATTATATATATATAATTAATATATAATATAATAAGGGTGGGGGATCTGGCTCGATTGGCTAAGTAATTCTGTTGTGGTAAAGATGGTCACAAGGTCCAGTCTCCCCCCGTCTCCGTGGTACCAGAGGGCGTGTCGTGCCAACATCACCGGTCACGTCAAAAAAGTTTACCAGGCACAGAAAAATAAAATAATATATAATATAATAATATAATACATATATTATATTATATTATAATATGTAATGGTGACCAACAGATGGTGACCATGAACTTCTATGAAGAGGAGGAAACTGCTATGGTCACAATGTAGTTCATTTGATGAATAGGGTGCATGAAAGTTTTTTTGGTCTAAAAGGAAAAATTGAAGGACTCATAATAAGGAAAATTGGAAGAGAAATGGAGATTAGGGTTTTGCAAATGCTTGATCTAGGGTTGATTTTGAATGAGAGGCTTCAAGATTTAGGTTACCAAGAAATCTGATTCAAGGGAGAGAGGGATTCAGAGCTAGATCTCATAGATTTGGAAAACCTAATCGACATGAAAAGAGATCCAATCCACCAATCAAGAAGATCTAGAAAAAGAAGGAGATGCAAAAGAAGGATACAAATGGTTCTGATAAGGAAATCAAGATTCGGATTCTTGATGACTTAATCATGTCGCATGTGAGAGATCTAAGCCAAACTGCTCTAATAGGTAAGTTTTGGAACCTTTCTCTAGAAATGGATGCTTAAGATCAATGGGTTAAGGAGAACTGGGCCAAAATCACAAATCTTTTTGTTTTAGACAAGGGATCTAGATGTTTTGTAGTAATCTTTTCATCTAAAGAGGCAAGAGACAATATTTTGAAAATTAAATCATGGTTCTTTAAAGGGAGAGGAATTTTCTTGCAAGAGTGGGTGCCTAATTTTGATCCTATGGAAAATAAAGGGAATTTTTTTCCTTTCTGGGTTAGTCTACACAACCTCCCTTTGTAGTATAGGGATTTCATGATTATCAGACATTTGGTAGAGAAAATAGGGTATTTTGTAAATCATGATTTCTTAACATTTGAAAATCGTCGTTTACCGGTTTGATTATGTGTGATCATGAATACATTGTTTTCTCTTCCAAATACGGTGGTGCTTAAAACTTTAAAAAGATATTGGGTTCAGAATTTGGTGTTTGAGGTTCTGCAAACCATCTTTGATTTTGATAATATGTTTGATTCTTTGGCATGTGATGAACCATAAATTAATCTCAATGGCAACCCCTCTATTCTAAATGAAGAATCTAGAGTCAATCTGGATAATGATTAGGTTGTGTTGGATAATGAAATTTTTTTTTCAGGAGTGGAGGGTTGTGTTGCAGATTTGGAGGTAGGTGAGCTTAGCAATCAACAATATTTAGAGAAAATAGGAGAAATGAATGGCCTAGAAGAAGGTGAAATTCCCTCTTCTAGTCAGGATAAAATTAATGATGTAATAGCTTCTCCAAATCATTCTTCTAGAGAATTGGTGATATTTAAAGAAGAATTTTCTTTGGATGATTTAGTGAATAAGGATTCCATGCATAGCTTTGAGCAAGGTTCTTCTCATGATGTTTTGAAAAATTTAGATTTGGAATCTGAAGGTTTTGAATTTGATGTCCCTTCTACTACAATTAGCTTGAATTTGGATCCAACTATCAGAGTAGAATCTCCAGCTAACCCAGTTATCCAATTGATTAACGATCTGGATTTAGGGGATGACACTTTAGATGTACCTCCATTTGTGAAGAATATTGAGGTAAAAACTAATTATCTAATGGAGAACAATGTGGATTCATTTACTTTTGAGGATGTAGAGAAACTGGTGGTAGATATCATGCATAAAGTAGGGTCAAATATCTTTGAACAGATAGTGAATGAAGTGATGTTAGAAGACCCTATTCTAGACTCCACTATGATCAATTCAATAACTTAGACTCTACTAGATGAGGAGGTGATTCTTTCAACTCCATCAAAAAGGGGTAGGAAAAGTAAGGAAAAAAAGGCTGAGGAAGAAATTCAGGCAGGAATTCAATCAACTCTAGACCTAGGGTTATTCACACAAGGAGAGTGTGTTGCTCTCCTCGAAGGCAATGAAGATCATCTCATGGAATGTTAGGGGAATTAATACCCCTAACAAAAGATGCTTGATAAAGCGTCAGATTGATAGTGTAGGAGCAAATCTAGTTCTTTTGAAAGAAACAAAATTTTCTTCAACATAGGTGAAAGACATTTTTTCTAAATGGACTAAGTGGGATTTTATTCAGTCTGTTGTAGTTGGAGCTTCTAGGGGTTTGGCCATATTATGGGATAAATCAAGGATAGAGGTTAGGGACTATTTTGGAGCCCATAATTGGATGCTAGTTAAAGTTAAGAGTGGTGATTTAAGTTTCTAGCTCTTTAATGTTTATGGTCCTATTTCAACTTGGGAAAAGAAAGCTTTCCGGGATAATCTGTCAGTTGTTATATCTAATCTAAAAGAGGAAAAAGTAGTTCTCGGAGGTGATTTTAATGCTATTCAAAATATGGAGGACAAAAATAAAGGTTTAATCCCTCCCTTGAAAGTCATATTTGACTTCTCTAATTTTATTAATGAAAATTGTTTCTTTGACCCTTCCCCCACCAATGGCAAATTTACATGGACTAATAGAAGAAAGAATTTTTGCCTTATAGCAGAAAGACTAGACAGGTTTCTTTTGTCAGTAGATTGGCTTCAAGACAAATTTAACCTATACTCTTTGATTTTACCTTTCTCTGGTTTAGATCATTATCCAATTGCCTTTGAAGTGAGTCCTTCTTCATTGTCTAATTGTGGTAAAAAATCTTTCAAGTTTCAAGCAATGGGGTTCAGAGATGAAAACTTTCTTTCTCTTTTGAACCATTGGTGGTCTTCAACACCTTTTATTGAAGGATCAAGAATGTATCAATTGTACAAAAAATTGAGTTGGATGAAAGCTAAAATTTTGTTCGAATGGAATAGAGAGCACTTAAAGAATATTTTCATTCAAAAAAACCAATTAGTTTCCCTTTTGGAATCTATTAATTCTGAGATTATTTAGCATGGAATGAATTGAGAGTTATTTGAGAAGAAGAAGGCAATTCAAAAGGAATTAGAGGAGATTCTAGGAAGAGGAGAGGTTTATTGGAGGTAGAAATCTAGGGAAACATGGCTTCAAGAAGGTGATAGAAATTCAAAGTTCTTTCATGCTTCTTTAAAAATAAGAGGACAACAGAACCTGATTCATTCAATTGACTCAACAAAAGGCGAGTCTTTGTCAGATTTATCTATTATTCAAGAAGAAGCAGTGAAGTTTTTCTCTAATCTTTTTTCCAATCAGAATAGTGATCTAGATCCTTCTTCAGTCAATAAGATTCTAGATTGCATCCCTAAGTTAGTCCAAAAGGAAGACAATGATTTATTGCTCAAAGAATTCACTCTAAAGGAAGTTAGAGGAGTAGTCTTCTCTTTAGATCCAGACAAAGCCCCATGTCTAGATGGTTTCACACCCCTATTCTTTTAGAAGTGCTGGGAGTTTATAGGAAGAGATATTTGGCTAGCTCTAGAATAGGCTAGGAGAAATAGGTCAATTCTAAAGGAAAATGAATACTACGTGTATTGTGTTGATTCTAAAATGTAGCTCCCCAAGTTCTTTTGCTGATTTTAGACTGATTTCTTTATGTAATACTATCTATAAAATATTTACCAAAGCAATTACACTGCATCTTGCTTTGATCATTCCAAAGATAATATCAAAGCAGCAAGGAGGTTTTGTTCCAGGTAAAGAAATTTCTAATGGAGCTATAGTGACACATGAAATCCTACATTCTATCCAAACTAATAATCTTTAGGCCATGATTCTAAAATTGGACATGATGAAGGCATATGATAGAGTATCCTAGAGTTTTGTAATGAAGGTGTTGGCTAAATTTGGTTTCTCTCACAAATGGTGTAAGTGGATTTTTTCTTACATTTTAGGACCTAGATTTTTAGTATTGATTAATGGTTCCTCAATAGGACTTTTTCAATCAAGTTAGGGAGTTAGACAAGGTGATCAAATCTCTCCTTTCCTGTTCGTTATTATGGTTGAAGCTTTAAGTAGGTTTATTTCAGTCCAGAATATTAAAGGTGAGTGGAAAGGATTAACTATCCCAGGGTTCCCTTTACTTTCACTCATACTCTTTTCGTAGATGACACATTTTTGTTTGGATTTCCTTCTTTATCGGAAGCAAGATGTATTCAAAAGGTTATTTCTCTATATTGTCAAGTATCTAGTCAAGCTGTAAATCCAACAAAGTCAGACTTTATTTTTTAATACTAAGCCTTCAACTCAAATTTACATAGCTACTCTTCTTGGTTTTAATATCGATTCATTACTTTCTTGGTATTTGGGAGTGCCCCTTTTTGTGGATCTCAGTAAAATGAGTTTTGGTCAAAGATTGTTCAGGCTATTCAAAAAAAGAGTTGCTTCATGGAAAGGTAGATGGTTCACTTAAGCTAGGAGAATAGCACTTATCAAATCAGTTTTGACAAACATCCCTATTTAGATGATGTCCATATTGAGAATGCCTAAAGGAGTAATTAGTGAAATTGAAAAGTTTCTGAGAGTTTTTCTTTGGAAAGGAAATGAAAATAAGGAAATAAAGATTTCTCTTATAGCCTGGGAAAAGGTCTACTCTTTAATTCGGCTTGGTGGTTCATGAATTCACAGTTTAGAAAAACATAATTTTGTAATAGGAGAAAAATTGGCTTAGATTTTGCTAACTTAGAGGCAAAGTGGTGCAGGTTGATGAAACATAAATACTTTGATTCACCTCTACTAGAAAGAGTTTTTAGAGTATCTAATCATCCTTCAGGATCTAAGGTTTCAAAATTTCTTATGGATTGTAGAAAGGTAGTCCTCCCTCATTTATCATTTATCTTGGGTTATTCATAAAGGAAATAAACCTTTATTTTGGTCTAACTCTTGGAATGGTCATCCTCCTTTAAGTCTTTAGGTGGGGCCAAATCAAGCTAAGGAGGTTCTTCCAAACTCTTGGGGCATCAAGGTAAAAGATTGTTTAGCCTTTGATATTGGTTCAACTTTGCCTAGAGTGGTATGGAGGGACTTTAGTAATTGCCCCTTTCCAAATGAAAAAAAAGATCTTCTATTCTCTTTACCAAAGAAAAGAAGAATTGTTGCATCAAATAAGGATGATGAGCTTATATGATCTTTTTCCAAATAAGGGGTATACTTAGTAAAAGAAGGATATATTTCCATCATGCAGTCAAATAGTTCAATGGATTCTAATTGGCTCTTTTATCTCTACTAGAATAAGGCTTATTTACTGAAAGCATGTTCATTTGCTTGGTTAGCATTCAACAATAAAATTTTGACAAGTAAGAGGTTAGTTAAGCTGGGGATCCTTGGTTCTTTTCAGTGTCTTTTTTGTGGTTCAAAAGAAGAAAGAATAGATCATCTTCTAGTCACCTATTCTTTTACATCTGCCTATTGGTATTGGGTTAGTGAAAAACTGAGTTGGTTCTCTCCACTTCCAGATAAGTTTCAAAACCTCTTTTTTAGCTGGCCTATTCTTCACAAGGGATCAACATTTTTAGCTTTATGGTTAGTTATTCCTTCAATTGTTATTCAGAGTATTTGGCTGGAGAGGAAAAGGAGAATATTTAGAAATGAATGTAGAAGCCTATAGGACATTCTATCTTTAATTGAGATATTTGTTTGTGAAACGGTCATGGCTCATCTTAATAAACCTGGAACAACAAATTTATCTTTCTCTAATTGGGATTCACTCATGCTAATGAATTGGAAATATGTGTGCCCTCCTTCCTCAAAATTCTTTACTAATTTGAAGAAAGTGGACAAAAGTATGATTACTTGGTCACCTCCCATTGATCCACAAATCAAACTCAATTTTGATGGAGCCTCTAGAGGAAATCTAGGCCCTTCAGCTATTGGTTGTGTTTTAAGAAACTTGTTGGGAGAACTTTTAGTTGCTTTTTCTACATCTATTCCAGAGGGGCTAATAATCAAGCTGAGGCTAATGTAGTGGTTGAAGGATTAAGACTTGCTTATAGGAGGGATGTTTATAACATTTGTGTGGAAGGGGACTCTTTAATCATTATCAATGCTCTTAAATCAAAGAGAGGATTTAACTAGCAATTAGAGTACTCACTTTAGGAAGCTTGGAAACTTCTGGAATCTTTTGAGCATTTTGATATTGTTCACTACTACAGAGAAGTAAATCACCTTGTAGATGGTTTGGCAAATTTGGCATTGGACTATAGTCTGGATAATAAAATTTTGGATTCAGAGGCTATAAAGGAAGTTCCCCAATTAGCTGCCATAGTCCAAAGAGAAAGTAATTTGAAAGTTAATCTCTGAGAAGTCAAACAAGTTGAGAAAATTGGTAGACATATTTTTTGTTTGATATCAGCGGAGTATTGCTATTCTTCAATTTTACCTTGGTGTTTGGATTTGAGTTTTAGTGGGAACTAGAAGAGATACTTGACAGTGGAGAAACTGGCACTGTGTCTCTATCTTTAGAGATAGTTATATTATCTAATGATTTTTTTGGTTTTAGCATGTTCTAAATTTAGTGGATTTTGTGATAAGCATCTAATTATTGTTAGATCTAGTCGACGCCTTGTACAGATGGAGATTTTTGTGTACATTCCATACTCCATTAATACCTGGTGATGCCATTTGCATTGGCTCAGATTTCTAAAGATCATGATAATTGCTTCGCATTTACCTCCCATGTGGCATTCTCTTTAAAGGATTCTATACTCTTCATTTTTATCATTCAATTTTTTTCTTTAGGCCTTCTACAATTGTCTTCTAAGCTTCATTGCATTTTGTATTTACTTTCAAGCTAAGACGAGTGAGTTATTTGAAGATGGGTTCAATTCAAAGGAACAAGAGA
The DNA here is from genome assembly GCA_027924645.1 of Cunninghamia lanceolata. Taxonomy (NCBI): domain Eukaryota; kingdom Viridiplantae; phylum Streptophyta; class Pinopsida; order Cupressales; family Cupressaceae; genus Cunninghamia; species Cunninghamia lanceolata. The sequence goes on from BSBN01001161.1 coordinate 2,602,233, forward strand.
ATCTATTTTCCTATGTAGAAATGTGAAAAACCATCACAAATTCTTTTGTAATTGAATTTATTGGTGGAGATCTTCAAATTTTACAACATGAAGAGGTTGAATATGCTATAGTGGCAGTTTGTGGTAGAGAGATGTTACAATTTCCTAAGACCATTTATCTTTCTTAGGCAGTGTCCCTTTTTATCTCAAATTCGATGGATTCGCTTCAGAATGCAAACTTGGTAAGGAATTTGGGTACTATCTTTGTTTAGGGACTCTTTTTTTCTGTTGATAAGTTGAATGAAGCTCTGGAAGAATACGACCTTCATAAGGGAACAACACCAATTGGAGGCCTGTTCATGCATAAGGATCTCAACCGTTCCCCTACAATTCGCTGTGTCTATAGCTCTTTCCTTCATGGGCTTTAGAATAATTACATTGTGTCAATTCAGAATAGCCTTCATTGCCACGCTAGTGAACTGGGTGTTGAGTTAGAAGATGTTGCCAGAGTTTTTTTCAAGCTCTATACTTTCTAGTGTATTTTCATCATCCTATGCCACCTCTTGTTGTTGTTAATGAGGATCCAGCTGAACCTGCTCATCAGGGTTTTCTGTTTGAAGATTTGAATGCTATAAACTAAGTCTAGTTTTTTGTCTATGTATATAGTCTATGATAGCTAAATACATATTGTCTACAAATATTTTGTAAGCATCTATAAATCTTCTATAGAGGAATACAATATTCTCCTCATTTTGTTCTAATTCCTTCTTTGATTTGTCTTGGTGAGAAGGTAGTATATGTATATCTAGTTATTAGTGACTAGATTTTTTGTCAAAGGGGTTGCGTCCATGTTTACTCTACCCAAGAATCTTCATACATGGGCTTTTTGTATCAGCTTTGTAATACTTATTTTAAATATAATATATTTTAGGTGCTATGCACCTTTTACCTAAAAAAAATTATATTATAATATAATATATATATATTATATTCTATCATTTTATAATATTATTATATTATATATATTAATATATTAATATTATATTATATCATTATATATAATATTAATATATTAATATTATTATATTAATATATCAATATATTATATTAATATATTAATATTATTATATTATATTATATTATAATATAATATATAATAATATATATCATTTTATAATATTATTATATAAATGATTTTTTTATAATATAAGAACCCTCTTATTAGTCAGTTTGTGCTGTCCCTTATCCTAAGGGATGGGACAGATGCGACTTAATTTAAAAAACAACTTAAACTAAATGGATATCTGTTTCCTATGTTTTAAATCAAAAAAGAAAAGGTCGAGCATCATTTTCACTTGCTTTATTCTCTGGTACACGCTTTGGAGTAACCAAAGAACTTGGTTATCCATTTTCCAGTGAATTTGTTTGCAAAAAACATCCACTAATCAGAGGTATGTATGATTTTTAATATTTTTTTTCAATTTTTTTAGTTTTACATTACTTTATAAGAATTTTAGTCAAAAATAGGTTTTTGAATATGCATAATAGTTTGCATTAAAATAATTGTTAGTTTTTAAAATTTTCAACATCAAATAGGTTTAACAATGGCTAAGAATCCCAACCCTAGTCCAAATGGAAACCCTGCCCAACCAAATTCTCCTCCACCACCAATTTCTCGATTAGAAAATGTACCCACTATCCATGAATCTTTCCATAGGAATTTAAATCAATTGAGAAACATATGCTGGATATATGACACTCCCTCAGCTCTCTGATATGAAAACCACATTAGAAACAATAATTTCCAATGTTGAAACTCTCAAAAACTAGCATATTAGGTTTGTAGAGTGGCGAGAGTCCTAGAGGCAACATTATGCCAATGATTTATCATATGATGAAGTGAGGGAAGTTGACATTAAGAAAGCCCTATTAGCATAGCTATTTATCAATCCCAAAACTGGACAACCCACAGATGTGCACAAGCCTAAATTTTCAATTAAATGGTGCATACATTGAGGTATCCTAGATAATTTCCAAAAACATTGGTGGATGGTTTTTGATAAACCACCCAACAACAATCTTGATGTCCCACAATATTTTCTACAAAAACTATATGCTGAGTTTGTCCTAGGTAAGCATGTCAACTACTTTCATATGCAAGATTTCCAAGGTGTGGGTAGAGGAATTCCTTAGGATAGACCCAGGGCACATCAAGTAACCCCAGTTCTTCCTGCTTTGCCTATTGCTTCCCCAACTCCAATACCTTACCCAGAGATTATCATATGTGTAGGCATTCAAAGTACTTTGGTCATACATGCATTGATTGACCATTTGATCACACAAAACTCACATGTTGTGCAGCCACATGATGGTGCATCCCATCATGATGGTGATGCACCTGCTGCATCCCATCATGATGGTGATACATCTATTGCATCAGTTGCTTCTGGTACACCCTCCTCTTCAGCACATATTTGTGTGCCCCATTACTGCATTATGTGCCACAATATATTTTTGGGTCCTCTTCGTCAATCCACTAAGGCTCCAATGGACACATCCGACTATGAGGTCCATGATATGTCAGATGTAGGAGATGAGAGAGCACAAAGTGGAGCATTTCTAGGAGAGACATTGGGTGGAATCATGATATGGAGGCACCAGTAAGACTTAAAGTAATTTCATAGTGCATTTTATCTTTTCTCTCATATTTTATAAGAGATATTAGTACTAATATATGTTTATGTGTCGGCATCTTTAACAGTTACTGACAGAGGATCAAATTTCACAAGTCAAGGAGGCTACTCAGTCGGCCATTTCATTTGGCCTAGAAACTCAATATATGGTATCATTTAAATTGTTATTTAGGTGTTAATTTTTAAAATCTATTATGTTTAAATACATGTACATAGATTGATAGTCTAATGTATTCTTGTCTTTTTATGTAGCAACCTGGTACTTTTACAACCATGTTGACTATTGCTGACACATTGGAAGAAGCATCACAATAGGTATATGTTTTTTAATATTCTCGACATTATGATTATATGTACATGTGCATTTAAATTGTGTTACATTCTTCTCATTTTTTATATAGGAAACTATCTTATTTGGTTCATCCATCATGAGCCCATCTACAACAAGTGTACAAGCATCACAACAGGTATGTGTTTATTTTATATTGCTGATATATACGTTTATATGGGAGTAGATATATGTTTAGTAAATATGATTATTTGTCAACAATTATATATTAATTTGTATCAATTTTATTTTACCTGCTATAGTCCTCTGCCTAATTCAGCAATGTGACAAATCTGGGACCATTTCGATATACGAGGACTCTTGATCATCCTATGGGACAATTATATGCAGAATGTTTTGCAGAAAAAAGAGCAAGAGATGATACATCACACAACATACGCTCAATACAATTTTTCCATTAATCATGTGAGAGCCAAATATTTGAAGACTGGAAAATAAAAAAATAATATTCATCAACTCTACTGCTACAATGAGAGAAAACTCTCTTATATCCAAGAAAACAAAAAAAAAAAAAAACCTTTTTTGGTAGATTTCGATAATTGTCAGATTTTGCCATTTTAGGTAATTTTACAATCATATCTTGAGAATCCAGGTTTTTCCCAAAAGCTTCCTAAAACTAAGGTAGGAAAAAATACCAACTAATATTCTAAATTTGAAACATGAGTTTCAATTTATTACAAAGTAACTTTTTAAAAATCTAGAAAAAAAACTAATTTGTCATTTTGAGGGCCAAGATGAAAGTTTCAAGCCCCGAAAAAGTGCCAAGATGAGGTCCAATCAACTAAGGTTGGTTAGGATACCAATGGCCACCTCATAACGCATCCACCTGTAAAATTTTATAGAAAACCCACATCCAAGTCAAAAGTTATGACCTCCGGAAGTCCTTGCATCATTATCCTCTGGTTGAAAAGAACACAGCTCCTACAAGTGAGTGTCTTCAAACTACTACCACTTGACTGGATCCAACCGCTGCACTTCCCACTATGTGATCCATGTGCTATTGGTTGGTGGCAGTCCTTCCCACTCTACTAAATACTTGTTGTACTGCCCTTGCCAAGTGTAGATAGTGTTCTTATCAAGAACCTGTGCAATCTTTTCCTTCTTACGGGGAATGTGGTGGTGCCATGCCACTTTTGGTTGACTATCTTCAGCATCATCCTTACCATGGAATGCACATAAATCAAAAACATTAAACACAGGAGAAATATCAAGATCATCTGGTAAACTGACCTCATAGGCATTATCATTGATCTTCTTTGTAATTTTTCAAGGACCAATTTTCCTGTACTTCAACTTGTGGTATGTTCCAGTAGGAAACCACTCTTTTCTCAAATATACCATCACTAAGTCACCTTCATTGAATGTTTGATGTCGCCTACTAGTATCCACTGTATTCTTGTACCTCTCATTACTATTCTGTAACTTATGTCTCACTTCTTTTTGCAACTGTTGAATGTGTTCTACAAATGCTTCCCCATCATCACTGACCCTATCTTTCGTTGGTATTTGTGCCAAATCTAGAACACCCTGAGGATTCCTGCCATACACAATCTGAAAAGGGGACTTTCCTGTTGATCTGTTAATAGAACTATTATAGGCAAATTCAACCTAGGGTAATTCCAAGTCCCATTGTTTTGGCTTTTCTCCAACAATACACCGCAACAAATTTCCCAGACTCCAATTGACTACCTCTATTTGCCCATCCATTTGAGGATGATAGGCACTACTAAATTGTAACTTGGTCCCCATCTTCTTTGATAAAGTCCTCCAGAAATGACTAAGGAATTTGGTATCCATATTAGAGGTAATATTCTTTGGAACACCATGTAGTCGAACAACTTCTGAAAAAATAACTCTACTACCCTCATTGTATCATTAGTTTTCTTACAGGTAATAAAATGAACCGTCTTGGAGCTCTTATCAACAACTACAAAAATAGAGTCATTACCTTGTTGAGTATGTGGAAGTCCCAACACAAAGTCTATGCTCAAATCTATCCATGGTGCAGTTGGTACTGGTAATGGCATATACAACCCTATATTTTGTGAATGTCTGTTAGCCACTTGGTAGATCCTACACCTTCTTACATACCTAGTTACATCCCTTTTCATCTTTGGCCAATAATATTTATCTTCTATCAAGGCTATTATCTTGTCCTTGCCAAAATGTCCAGCCAACCCACTACTATGAAATTCTTTGAGAATGTTTTCCCTCATAGAGCCAGCTGGTATGCATAGTTGTTTTCCTTTAAATAGATACCCATCTTGTAGAAAATATTCACCCCTAAAGTGATCCAAGTTACCAGATACTAGTGCCTTCAATTGTTCCACAATCTCCCAAAAACCAACATCAGACTCATATAATTTTTTTATGGAATCAAAACCAATCACCTCAGTTTCCATTGTGGTCAAAAGTCCAACACACCTACTCAACGCATCTGCAACCTAGTTTTGTTTTTCAGACTTATGCTTCAACACAAAATTGTAACCCTGTAAGAAAGAGACCCACTTGGCATGCCTACTATTCAAATTTTTCTGTGTGTTCAAGTATCTCAGTGCAATATGATCTATAAACAATACAAACTCTTGGGGAACTAGATAATGTCTCCAATGCCTTAATGCTTGAACAATTGTAAAAAATTCCAAATCATAAGTAGAATAATTCTTTCTCGCTTCATTCAACTTTTCACTAAAGAAAGCTACAGGTTTTCCATCTTGGCTAAGCACAACACCTATTCCCACATGGGAGGCATCACATTCTACTTCAAATACCTTATCAAAATTTGGCAATTCAAGTATAGGTGCTTTTATTACCTTTTGCTTCAAGTACTTAAAGCTCTCCTTAGCATCCGTGTTCCATACAAACTCCCTTCCTTTGGTGCAGTCTATTATAGGGGCTACAATACTACTAAAATTTTGAATGAATTTTTGATAGAAAGTGGCCAAGCCATGAAAACTTTTTACCTTTGTGATGTTGCTTGGACTAGGCCATTCTAGAATTACCCTGACCTTCTCTGGATCCATTCTAACACCATCTTTAGAAATGACAAAGCCTAAAAAAACCAAACTGTCCTGCATGAACCTACACTTCTTCAAATTGGCATAGAGCTGATCCTTTCTTAACACACCAAGGATGATTCTCAAGTGTTGTAAGTGCCCTTCTTTACTATTACTAAATACCAAAATATCATCAAAATAAACTACCACAAACTTACCAATCTAAGGTCGTAGTATAGTGTTCATCAATCTCATAAATGGGCTAGGTGCATTTGATAACCTAAATGGCATTACCATCCACTCATATAATCTGTCTCCGGTCTTAAAGGCTATCTTCCACTCATCCCCTTCTCGGATCCGGATTTGGTGGTAGCCACTTCATAGGTTGATCTTGCTGAAATATTTGGCCCCTGCAAGGACATCCATCATGTCCTCCATATGAGGTATAGGAAACTGATACTTGATGGTAATCTTATTAATTACTCTACTATTAGTGCACATCCACCATGTTCCATCTTTTTTAGGGGTTAACAATGTTGGTACAGCACATGGGCTCATGCTCTCTCTCACCACACCTTTACTTATGAGTTCTGTTACTTGCTTATTCAACTTTGCATGTTGTGTTGGATTCATCCTATAATCTTCTTGGTTGGGTAGAGTTGCTCCTGGAATCAAATAAATATGATTCTGAATATCCCTCTTTGGTAGTAGACCATCAGGTAATTCATCAGGCACAATATCAACAAATTATTTCAATAGCTCTGCTACTTCTGGGGGAACTGAAATGTCTTCCTCTTCACCTTTTTTTACTACTAATGCATAACAACTCCCTATCACCTTCATTTCTTTAACAAGATCTCTTTTAGACAACATGGTCTCACCTTTTCCTTCATCCTTGAGAGGCAACAAAATCACCTTAGAGCCATCTTTCCAAAAGGTGTATGTGTTTTTCTCTCCATCATGTATGACTTTTCTATCATACTACCATGGCCTTCCCAATAACACATGAGAGGTATCCATTGGGACAACATCATACCATATCTCATCCTGGTAGATCTTCCCTATGCTAAACTTAATTAGGCATATCAACAGTGACATCATTTCCCTTTTTAAACCATGCAATGTGGTACAGATGATGATGTTTTTCACAGTGTAAATTCAATTTGTCTACCATTTCTTTAGAAATCATAATTTCACAACTACCTCCATCAATAATAACTTGACATACCTTGCCACCCGAAGTGCATCTGGTTTTGAAGATATTGGTTCGAAGCCATGAACCATCAGAGCTTTTAGCTTGTGTTTTCTCCTTCTCTAGAATCACCATTGCTCTTCTCATCATGAGACTTTCTCCCACATCTGTTGGAACCTCTAGTTTCATCCCTTCCACTTCATGTTGTGTTTGAATCAAGTTCACCCTAGGTTGTCCTCCTTGATTTCATTCTTGCATGTTATAATTTGAGCATTCAAATGCCCTATGACCTTCTTCTCCACGTCTGAAACAAGTGAAAGGCCTTCTCTAGTTTTCCCATCCTCTACCACTACCATAACCTCTACCTCTTTGAAATCCCCTTCCTCGTTCTTGATTCAGAGGATCTTGTCGAGTCTCTACTTGTTTTTCCAATCCATGGGATGACTCTCCCCTACCATAATTTGAACCTCCTTAAAATGGGGTTGATGTACCCCTTCTTCCTCCTCTATTCCTCTGATGGTATTATCTATTTTATTTTTCTTCAGCCTTTAGAGCCAATTGGTAAGCTTCTTCCATATTGTTGAGTTGATGCATGCTTAATTCATCTTGAATAGAGAATTTCAGGCCATTCACATATCTAGCAGCCATATGTTCATTAGCTTCTTGATGCTCTATACATATAGACAGTGTATAAAACTCATTTGTATAATCTTGCATGGAAGAGAGATTCTGTTTTAAATTTTGAAACCTACGAAAAAGGGTTTGTGCATAATCCATGGGCAAAATTTTTTCTCTCAAATTCTTATCCATTTTATTCCATGTCCTAATCTTATCCTTGCCTTTCCTTGTTCATTCCTTTTGAAGATGATCCCACCAAATCATTGCATGACCCTTTAATTTGGTGCATGCGAATTTCACCTTCTTTTCCTCTGTCATGGATTTCCATTCAAAAAAATCTCTCATATCATTCAACCAATCTATCAACTCCTTTGGTTTAAGACTACCTACATAATCTGAAACATCTACCTTGACCCCTTCATTTTTCCCTTCTAAGGCCCTGAGCATCCTCTCTTCAAAACTCATGCCTTCTAATTCTTCTTCCTCATGTTTTATATCTTGATCTGCACCTCCTCGCCTATCTCTTCATCAGATTCATCTCCTCCTCTACCCAGTCATTGGTTTTCCATCCGTGTTGTAAGTTCTACTACTTGCCTTTGTAGATTTTGCATTTCTCTATGCATCTGGGCAAGATCACCTCTTCCTCTTCCTCTCCCAACCATCTTCCTGCTCTGATACCAGATGATGTAGCACACAACATAAACTCAATACAATTTTTCCATTAATCATGTGAGAGCCAAATATTTGAAGACTGGAGCATAAAAAAACTTCTATTCATCAACTCTACTACTACAATGCGAGAAAACTCTCTTATATCCAAGAAAACCAAAAAAAAAAAAAAAATTACCTTTTTTGGCAGATTTCGACAATTGTCAGATTTTGCCATTTTAGGTAGTTTTACAATCATATCTTGAGAATCCAATTTTTTCCCAAAAGCTTCCTAAAACTAAGGTAGGATGAAATGCCAACTAATATTCTAAATTCGAAACATGAGTTTTAATTTATTACAAAAGCAACTTTTTAAAAATCTTGAAAAAAACACTAATTTACCATTTTGAGGACCAAGATGAAACTTTCAAGCCTGGAAAAAGTGCCAAGATGAGGTCCAACTGAATAAGGTGGGTTGGGAAACCACTAGCCACCTCATAACGCATTCACCTGTAAAATTTCATAGAAAACCCACATCCGAGTCAAAAGTTATGACCTCCAGAAGTCCTTGCATCACTTGAAGTAAACAAGAATTGCACTTTTGATATATTATAGTTCAATATAGTGATTTTGATGTTAAATTGATCATTTCTAAATTATAGTTTATAAGTTTCTATGTAGTAGTCTATCTTGTCGACCATTCACATAATTAATCTAATTTGTGGTTTGAATTGTTATTGTGCAAGCAACTTCAGAGCCACAGAGTTCTTTGAAGAAGCTCAATTTTGATGATCTAGCACGGGATTAGGATTTGCTAGAGACTAGTACATTTAGGGATTGATAGATCTTGAGATGGCATAGATGCTACATTTTGTAAAACTTGTTTTGAGTAGGCATATATTGCAAATTTGTATATTCACAAACACAAATATTCTACATTTTGATATATAGGAATTGATATTTGATCTAATTTGTTCCTCGCGTGCATGTTTTTCTATTTTTAAACTTAAAATTGGAATGTATAATTATTTTAGAATGGTTTAAAGTTATAATCAATAACATGTGATAGATTAACGAAATTGCATTTTAATAGAACTTATGAATTACAATTGGTAATCCATCTATGTTAGTTTTAAATTTGGTTGCCTTTGGCAACTTCACCAAATTTTATGACCATTTATGTAATATTATCACTATATTTTATCACCAGTTTTTGAATGTTGAGATCATAGTGGTTATGTGGAAGCTTTAGGTCATATTTGGCATTCTAGTTGCATGTTGAACACTCAATTTGAGAATACACATGATTTAAAGATCTCTTGAATGAATTTACATGTGACGTTATTTAGTTTTTTGAACTCCTATAATGAAGTGGGCAGCTAATTTCTTTCAAAAGAAGCTGAAATTAATACAAAATGGTATGAGAAGCACTGTATAATGTTTGTTGAGAAGGTAAATCTCATACTAACCATAGGTAAATAAGAAAGAAAGGTGGTTTGCGATTATTTAATTGGAAGAATGATAAAAATTATGGCATGTTTTTTACCTTTTCATATCTCTTCCAACCATTTACTTATTGTCTTTTACCTTTTCATATCACTTTTTTAGGAGGCATTTTTGTAGTGTGTCAAATTAAGGTTCACATACATTACATTCAAGAGTTCATTCATATTAAGGTTCACATACATTACATTCCATGAGACCACATTACTTTGAGGGGTAAGTGCACATAGACGAGGGACAAAAAAGTCACCACCATGGGACTTTTTGGTCTAAAATAGAGCAAAACACGAGTGCATTATAACACACTCTCGTTTTAAAATGCGATCATGTTATAATGCGCTCGTATTTTCTTTTCCTTTAAAAGTGCAAAAAACTTCTATTTTTTCCATTACCCACAACCAAAGAGTGAGTTTGCATAAGAAAATAGGGATAAAAGTGTAAGTGCATTCAAGGAAAGTGAAACCAAGCAAGTGCAAGAGAGAAATCAACATTTTAACGATGCCACCTCACCAAACCCGCTCCCAAAGATGTCGTGAAGTAAATTTGGAGCGTCTAGCAGCCAAAGAAGGTAGGGTTTGATTAATTTTTGTTAGTTTGAGAAGAATTTTTGACTTTTGCAATGTTTGATTAGTTTTATATAATGCATTTTGTTGGCATCGTTTTCAAATTGCCCATATTTTTTAAGGCATTATGAAGGATAACCTACAAATTTTTGGTTATAAACTACATCTAAAACGTTGATGAAAAATGTAAATGAACTTATTGGCAATCTCATCAATTTTTAAAACCACTTAAAAATTTTGATGAGAAGATCAAGAAGTAGTTATTGTAACTAATCAAAGAAACTAAGCGCCTATGCATATGAATGGAATGGATTTGTTATAAAGCCTTTAGAAACTTTTAAGCTACTTGATGGAGGCATAGCACATTCCTTTGCACACAAAGCCTCGTGAAGACTACTCTAAATTATTGTAGACCTACATTCTTTGCAATAAGTGTTAGAAAAGAGTATCGACATCCATCAAAACATAATGGAAGGAATGTTTATCACATTTTATAGTTTTGAACGCCATGTATGAGGGATGTCTAAGTGTAGACCAGGTACATGAACTTCTCATATACTACAATGATTACATCTTTTGAGCAGCGTATGGGCATCCATCAAAGCAGGACTTCACATAGGAGTTTTGTCATACATTATAGGTGCAACACTGTGGAGGATATATATATGCAAAGTATAGAAGCATAGAAAAACCATTGCTAAACCCTTACATGCCACATTCTTTCTACCAGTTCGTCAAATGGGAACGTTGGAATAGATTACAAACATCCATCAACGAATAATTCAATGTGAAATTTTAATAAATGTTGCAGTTGCAAGTCCCATCGTGGTTAGGTAGGCAAAGCGTGGAAGCCCACAAGCATGTAAACTATTTGCTAAAACACCTCATGCTATGCAATAATGGCAGGATGTTCATAAAACATGGTAGAGACATTTAGCACAGCATAATGGAAGTGGGATTTTGTCAGATATTATAATTTAAAGTGCCCTGTTAGACATCGATGTAAAATGTGAAAGCATAGATAAGGCACCTAAACTGTTTGATATAATGCCTCAAAGAAATGTAGTCTCATGGACTACCACGACCATAGGGTATGCACAAAATGAGTTTGTGGAAAAGGATTTAGAAACTTTCAAGAAAATTCAAATCACAAGGATATTCATATATGGTATTTATTGGACTAGTTAGAAACTTTCAGGCAAATACATTTGTAGGTGTAAATCTAAATTCCACAATGTTTGTTGACACCTTCTCAGTATAAAGGGAGAGTAATTCTTGTAAGTTGTTATAGTTAAGGAATGTACTAGTAGACGGGCCTGTAAAACGAGAGCACAAAGGCACCACAATTGTTTGACATTCATCTTCAAACGCATCAAACTATTATCCCATAACATTTACCAACATACTTGCAACTCATGCCTCACTTCATTATGAATTTAATTATTTCCTTTGATCAAAATATTTCATAGGTTTCAAAACCTATTTAAATTGCCGAAAGGTTGTGAAGTTTTCTTCAAACAGTGACAACGCTTTGTTGTCAGGGGATACTTATTATATCAAAGATCATTTAGAAATATTATCAGCCAATGTAGAAGGTTTCAAAACTAGCTTCAAGCACTGATAAAGGAGAAATTCACTTGTATCAATGGGTAATGAGAATGATTTCATAAGTGTTATCAAAAGTTTTTTACATACTGATGAAAAGAAGAGCAAAGTGAATGGTTTTCACTACCTGAAAATCATGATGAAGAGTTGAAAATGCTCCAAGAAATACTTTAATGGGAACTTGTTTAATTATTAAATAGTGCAATACTTTGATGGACATGCATACATAAAGTAAAGAAAATAGCCAAGGCATCATAAGGAAATACGGTCACAAGAAATGTAAAGATTGCAGAACTTGGATAAAATGGATTTGTTCAAAAGGCCTGAGACTCTTCTGATGTATGTGAATGCAAACTAAAAGAGTATAGACTATGCAAAACATTTAAATGTTTAGCTCAAAGATATGCCTTCGCATGGAGTTATTACATACTAGAAAATCATGATTGATTTTATACCTCAAAGAAGGCAAATCTAGCTTAGTTGCCTATGGACATGACCAAACTAATCATCAAAATGCTCAGACATGGGATTGCGATATCTTGAAATGCATAGTGGAATGAAATCCATAGCATTAAGGGAATGTGATGAAAGGTAGAGGAATAAAAAAGGTACCTAGGTGTAGTTGGATCACACCGACAAACTTATAAAATCTATGCAAAGCTAGACAAATTGTCTAGGTAGATGAGGGAAGCAGGATATTTTCCATATGCAAGGCATGTACTGAATGATGTAAAAGGAGAATCCCCCCTGCCACCATAATGAGATGCTAGCAATAGCATTATCAGAGTTGTCAAGAACCTTTGAGTATGTGTCAAGATTGTCATATTGCATGCTAGATTATCTCCAAGATTGTTGCAGGAGAAATCATTGTGAGAGATGTGAAATGGTTTAATCATTTCAAGCAAGGACAATGTTCAAGAAGTAATTGATGGTCTAAATAATTGGACTGATGACTTTGTTACATCTTCAAGTATTTTGCAAAGTCTTGAGAGTATTTTTGGAAAAGATAAAATGGTTGTCTTTACTTCATGTCCCTTTTGTACGTGGTTGTGGATCTAGTGAATGAAACCAAGCTTGACAATGGAATCAAGTCCCAGATGGCTTTTTATGCACAGGAGTTTATTAAGATGAATGTGTTAGATCTACGGCTCACAACTGAGAGGGGGGGGTGAATCAATTGTGCAAAAACATGCTTCTACTTAAACACTTGATTCTTCTTTGTTAGATAACAGCATATCAATTAACCATTCATGAAAGCAGAGAGCATAAACACTGGAGTAGATAAGCATCAACACATTAGACACCAAGATTTTTGACGTGGAAAACCTGGTTAAGGGAAAAACCATGGGGTGATTGACCCAAGGATTATTCTCTGTTAGAAGAATAAGAAAAAGAAATGGCACATGCCAGTCAGGGCTCACTACCTGAGCACACTGCTCATAAAGAGGCACACTGCCTACGGAAGAGACACACTTTCTGCAAGATCATAAGTATCACAACCTTGAACTAGAGAATAACATCTTCACCATGTCTGGATCAGTTCCATTTATGCTTGAAACACAACTACTTTGCCTTTCGCTCTTTCGCTATACCACACTCATCCACTCCTCACCACACACAAAAATGGATTCACAAACTTCCATTTATACAAAACATTGACTTAGGAATAAGCATCTAAGTCGGTGCTCAACCATAAGAACATTCGCAAGATGAATAACACATCTGGTCGGCCACCACAAGAACATTTGTAAGATGAACAACTCATCCGGTCAGCTAGTCTGAACAAGAACTTCATCCAGAAGAATATCTTTAATTCTGGGCTCTACCATGAATGCGGATCAACACCACAACCTCAACATGATCCAAGAACCTTCACAAGCTTTCTTGAATGACCAGGAACATCTGCACTTTCTCTGCTCACCAGAATCTCTTCTCTTCCTCATCTAGAACTTCAAGAACACAGTCTACCGCCACTGTCATACTGAAACATGTGCTTCTGGACCTCCAAATCACGAACAAATTGAGATGACACATCATAAGGACATCCTAAATACTCCATCCAATTCGTAAGATAGGATAATGCACTTCCAGATCTCACCGAACCTCTTTGTAGCACTTTGTCACTCTAGAGCACTTCCTAGAACCGGTTCTACTTGATCAATCACAACTTCTTCAAATCTACATGCGGACCTCTAAAAACTAACTGGATTATCTCAAGTCTCATATCTACAAAAGCTTTTAATCCACATCCTTTGGTCATCAACATATTGTGTACTTTTGCCTTCTTCTCATCACTGGTCTTCACTGTTCCTGTTTGAGACTAATTTTTTCAATATCCTTAGCTCACAGTTCGTCCAATCCTTCTTGTCAATGCAATATGAGTATGTTGACATCAATGACAACACTGATTAACCTCATACTTGCAACAATCTCCCCCTTTGTCATTGATGGCAACATATGATGTGAAAAACCATCAAGACAAGATCTTTTTGTCACAGCACCCCCTATCAGCAACAACTCTTTATATGTCTTTTCTTTCTTTACTGCTCCCCCTTTGATCATCAACTATTTGTTTTTCACATGTCTTCTCTCCCCCTTTGACATCAATGGCAAAGGGCTCATACTTGCAATTCCAACACATCAAAATCATACTAGCTGCTCCCCTTGAGTAGTAGCTCCCCATCATCAATCTGGATCACGAGATATGACTGTGATATCCACCGGAATGATGCACATCAGTGCATTCTAGTTCATCACCAGAGGGGCCATGACCCCTAACTTCTCCCAGAGATACTCAAAGGAGTCCTTGGGAAGAGGTTTAGTGAAAATATCTGCAATCTGATCCTTGGAGGGTACATACTCCAACCTGACTTCTCCTTTGTTCACTTGCTCTCTCAGAAAGTGAAACTTGATAGATATGTGTTTGGTCTTAGAATGCAACACCAGATTCTTAGAGATATTTATTGCACTGGAATTATCACAGAATATTGTGATAGGCTCCTTATATTCTACTTTAATGTCTTTTAACATTTGCTTCATCCATAAGATCTGAGTGCAACTAATTGCTGCTGCAATGTATTCTACTTTAGTTGTAGACAAGGATATTGCCTCTTGTTTCTTGCTAAGCCAAGAAACCAACCTTTTTCCCAAAAAGAATGCTCCTCCACTTGTACTCTTCTAGTCATCCACATCTCCTGCCCAATCTGCATCTGTGTATGCATGAAGAGAGAAATCCTGATCTCTAGGATACCATAGACCATACTCAGCTGTTACTTTCAAGTACCTAAAAATTCTTTTGATTGCCATGACATGAGATTCTCTGGAATCAGCCTGAAATCTTGCCACAAGACCAACAGCTTGCATTATATCTGGTCTAGTCTGAGTGAGATACAATAGTCCTTCAATCATTGATCTATACTTGGTCTGATCTATCTTAGGAGAGTCATCATCTTTACTCAACTTACATCTGGTTTCCATAGGGGTGTTCATTGGCTTTGAATTTTCCATTCCAAATTTTCTCAACAATTCTTTTGCATATTTGGTTTGACAGATAAAGATGCCATTATTTGTCTGAGTAATTTGTAGACCCAAGAAGAAATTCATTTCACCAAGCATTGACATTTCAAACTCACTTTTCATTTGATTTGCAAAAGTTTTACACACGTTGTCCTTTCCTCCAAAGATGATATCATCAACAAATACTTCAATAATCAAGATGTTTTCCTTATCTATTTGGAAGTATAGGCTACTATCAGCAGTACCTTTGTTGAAGCCAATCTATACAAGATGCTTATCCAACCTTTCATACCATGCTCTTGGGGCTTGCCTCAAACCATACAGTGCTTTCTTCGATTTGCAGACCATATCATCATGATCAGACAATTGAAATCCATCTGGTTGTTCAATGTACACTTCTTCTTCTAGGTCACCATTTAGGAAGGTAGACTTGACATCCATCTAATATACCTTGAAGTCTTTGAAGGCAGAAAATGTAAGAAATAGTTTGACTACTTCAATTCTTTCCACCAGAGTAAAAGTCTCCTCAAAATCAATTCCTTCTATTTGAGAGTAGCCTTTGTAGACCAATCTAGCTTTGTTTCTGATTACTTCACCAACTTCATTTAGTTTGTTCCAGAAGACCCATTTGGTTCCAATCACATTCTTGTTTCTAGGTCTGGGAACAAGATCCCAAGTATGATTTTTTTCAATTTGCATCAATTCTTCCTCCATTGCTTTGGTCTAGTTTTCATCATTGCAAGCTTCATTAACTATATTAGGTTCAATCTTTGAAATTAGATAGTATTCATTTGAGTCTTGAGCAATTCTTCTCCTTGTTTGTACCCCTTTACTCTTGTCACCTATGATCTAATCTTCAGAATGATTTAGAGTTACATACCTTGGAACTTTGGGAGTTTCTTGCACTACTAATTCTTGATCAGGCTCATCCAGACAAACCTCTTCTTCTTGATTTACCAGATCAGTCTGGATCTAAATTTTAGAGAAGGATGGAGCTCCTTGCACCAGATAGTCATTCTAATCATCTTCTTCACATTCATAGAATCTTGAGGGCTTCTCAACTCCTTCATCAACCTTCACATTTGTACTTTCTATTATCTTTCTCAATCTCTTATTGTAACACCGGTATGCTTTGCTTTGAGTGGAGTAACCCAAGAAAATTCCTTCATCACTTCTAGCATCAAACTTTCCTAAATCTTCATCTCTTTTGATGTAACACTTGCTACCAAATACTCTGAAATATCTCATAGTGGGAGTTATGCCAAACCAAAGTTCATAAGGAGTCTTACCGGTATTGCTTCTGATTTGAACTTGATTAAGGGTGTAGACTACAATGCTGACAGCTTCTCTCCAAAACATTTGAGGAACATTTGCTTCCATCATCATTGTCCTAGCTTCTTCCTGGATGGTCTAGTTCTTTCTCTCAACTACTCCATTCTGCTGTGGAGTCCTAGGAGCAGACAATTGTCTCCTTATGCCATGCTTCTCACAAAAGTCTATGAATTCACCGGATGTGAATTCACCACCTCTATCAGACCTTAAACATTTCAGTTTCAATCCAGTTTGATTCTCTACCATAGCCTTGAAGATTTTGAACTTCTCAAGGGCTTCTGATTTCTCTTTTAGGAAGGTAACCCACATCATCTGAGAGTGGTCATCAATTAACAACATGAAATATCTGTCACCTTGCATACTCTTGATTCTTGTCGGACCACAGAGATCAGTATGAACTAATTCCAACAATCTGGTAGAGGACTGATCCTTGCTTTTGAAAGAGACTCTACTCTGTTTACCTCGCTGACATTCTTTGCACAAACTATTTGTAGGTTTCACCAATTTTGGAAGATCTCTTTCAGCCTAAGTATTGCTTATCTTGATGATGTTATCAAAATTCACATGACACATTCTTCTACGCCATAACCAACTCTAATCAACTTGAACAAACATACAACTTTTATTTGAACCAACTCGATGGAAGATATTACCTTTTGTTTGAGTACCAGATGCAATCTCAGTTCCAGAGCTTTCAAAGATCCTGCATCTTCCATTCTTGAACCAAAGATCATAGCCTTTGTCCACCAACTGACCAACACTGAGAAGATTGTGCTTCAATCCTTCAACATATAGTATATTACCGATTTTGCTCTTTCCATCAAAAGAAATAGTTCCCCTACCTCTGATTCTGCCAGCAAAATTATCACCAAACTTTACCATTCCTCCTTCATACCTTTCCAAATCTAAGAACTTGTTCTTATCACCTGTCATGTGGTGAGAACATCCACTGTCAATAACCCAATCATCCTTTTCTTCAATTTGGGCAGCCAAGGCTCTTTCCACAACCTTATGATTGATAGATTTAGAGGGTATGGAATCTTCTTCCTTGATGGCAATAAACACCCATTCATTTCTGGATTTGCTTCCCATTTCTAATTCATCATCTGTTACTCCTTCATTATCATCTTCTTCATGAACATAATAACAGTTCTTTTGGAACCTTTGTCTATTAGCATTTGACCTTGCAGATCTTTCTAGACATCTTGAAGAAAAATGATCAATCTTATTGTAGTTGAAGCACTTAAAGGGTAGTTTTCCTTCATACTTATCAGATCCCCTTGGCAGTCTCTTTGCAATGAGGGCTTCAAGTTGAGTTGTTTCTACTTCTTCCTCTTCCATGTCTTTCCTTGCTTGATCATACCATGATAGCTTCCTTGAAGAGTTCTCTCCTGGATCAAATCTTTGTTTGCCTTTCACAAAGGCACTGGCTTTGAATGCAGATTCAGTCTTGGGGGGATCATCTCCAAACTCAGTCATTTCAAATGCAGCCAATTTGCCAGCCAATTGCTCTCTTGTGACAGTTGTATGGGCTCTGAATTCATCAATGGTAGCAACCTTGATTTTGTAGGCAGCAGGAAGAGATCTAAGAATTTTGCAAATAATTTCATTTTCATCTAGAACTCCACTAGCATTCCTGATTCCACACACCAGCTCATTCACTCTTGGCATAAAGGTAGTGATATTTTCATCATCTCTCATCTTCAATCTTTCAAATTTCCCTTTCAGACTTTGCAACCTTGCACTCTTGACAAACTCATCTCCTTCATACAGAAGTTCCAATTTAGTCCAGATTTCATATGCAGTTGGTAGATCAATAACATTTGAGAGATCTGTATCATTCAATGTGCTTAGAAGAGCTTATTTTGTCAGCATCTGTGATTTCATTCAGTGTTGTTAGACCACCTTGTGGAGGTACATAAGCCTTTGAGATCATGGACAGATATGCTTTTCCCATACACTCCAAGTGACATCTCATGCGACCTTTCCAGAGCGAGAAATTGGTTCCATCAAACTTTGGACTATCCTTATATGATGACATCCTAGATCTCCTCAAGCGGTTAAGCTCCTTTCAGAGGAACCTGGGCTCTTATACCAATTGTTAGATCTAGGGCTCACAAATGAGAGGGGGGTGAATCAGTTGTGCAAAAACCTGCTTCTACTTAAACACTTGATTCTTCTTTGTTAGATAATAGCATATCAATTAACCATTCATGAAAGCAGAGAGCATAAACACTGGAGCAGATAAACATCAACACATTAGACACCAAGATTTTTGATGTGGAAAACCCAGTTAGGGGAAAAACCACAGGGTGATTAACCCAAGGATTATTCTCTATTAGAAGAATAAGAAAAAGAAATGGCACATGCCAGTCAGGGCTCACTGCCTGAGCACACTGCTCACAAAGAGGTACACTACCTACGGAAGAGACACACTGTCTACAAGATCATAAGTATCACAACCTTGAACTGGAGAATGACATCTTCACCATGTCTGGATCAGTTCCATTTATGCTCGAAACACAATTGCTTTGCCTTTCGCTCTTTCACTATACCACACTCATCCGCTCCTCACCACACACAAAAATGGATTCACAAACTTCCATTTATACAAGACATTGACTTAGGAATAAGCATCTAAGTCAGTGCTCAACCATAAGAACATTCGCAAGATGAATAACACATCCGGTCGGCCACCACAAGAACATTTGTAAGGTGAACAACTCATCCGGTCGGCTAGTCTGAACAAGAACTTCATTCGGAACAATATCTTCAATTTTGGGCTCTACCATGAATGCGGATCAACACCACAACCTCAACACGATCCAAGAACCTTCACAAGCTTTCCTGAATGACCAAGAACATCCGCACTTCCTCTGCTCACTAGAATATCTTCTCTTCCTCATCTGGAACT
Organism: Cunninghamia lanceolata; assembly: GCA_027924645.1. NCBI lineage: Eukaryota > Viridiplantae > Streptophyta > Pinopsida > Cupressales > Cupressaceae > Cunninghamia > Cunninghamia lanceolata. The sequence continues at coordinate 2,622,141 of BSBN01001161.1, forward strand.
TCAAGAACACAGTCTACCGCCACTGTCATACTGAAACATGTGCTTCTGGACCTCCAAATCATGAACAAATTGAGATGACACATCATAAGGACATCCCAAATACTCCATCCAATCCACAAGATAGGATAATGCACTTCCAGATCTCATCAGACCTCTTTGTAGAACTCTGCCACTCTGGAGCACTTCCCGGAACCGGTTCTACTTGATCAATCACAACTTCTTCAAATCTACATGCGGACCTCTGAAAACTTAACTAGATTATCTCAAGACTCATATCTACAAAACCTTTTAATCCGCATCCTTTGGTCATCAATGTATTGTGTACTTTTGCCTTCTTCTCATCATTGTTCTTCACTGTTCCTATTTGAGACTAATTTTCTCAATATCCTCAGCTCACAGTTCATCCAATCCTTCTTGTCAATGTAATATGAGTATGTTGACATCAATGACAACACTGATTAACCTCATACTTGCAACAGAATGCACTGGCCAAAGCATTGGTTGGTCAAAAAGATACAAAATTCGTTGTTGCAAACACATCTGCACAAGCTTCAAGATGTAGATCTCTGGCAAAATTTTGGAAAAACATTTGAGGAGTTGAGCTGCCCACTACTCCATCACATTGGTGATATAATTCTAAAATTGTGTCAAGATGTTGTACTAATTAAAGCACCTCTTGTAGAACTCATTTTTCCACAATCCATATTTTGTATGTGCAAACATAGGAGTCTAAGCTTCAGATATCCAGAGGAGTCATCAGCATCTAACAAAGTGTGACTACCGAAATGGAGCAAATGGAGGAAAAGGGTAACTTAGAAAAATTTACAACTCAAAAGCTCCAAGTTTAATGTTACCTTTTGAAAAAGTGAGTTATGTCACTTATTGTAATTGAAGTTAGCCTTTTGAATTTAACTTTGTAAAAGTTAGGTAAATCCTAACTTATCTTCGAAAAGGTAGTTATTCAAAGCATTGGCTTAGGTAGTTACCCTAAGTGGATTAGCCAGGTAGTTATTCTAAGTAGTTATAAAAGTGGTTAAGGTAGTTACCTTAAGTGGTTACTAACCTTGCTTATAAATACAACATTGTAATTCAATCAAGGGGTTCCTTTTTTTTGCAAGGCATTGTATGAAGGACTTGAATAGTATTATTCAAGTAAGAAAGAAATAGAGAAATTTTTTGGATGTGTGTTCAATTGAATCTTATGTGTTGTTGATATTCATATGCTTCATTAATGATAACTATTTGCTTTCCTTTAAACATTGTATGTGGAAAAGATTATCATCTTAGGTTTTGGCATCTCAACTTGAATGTGTGGAACTTGAATCTATAAGATTACTTCTCATTTCTTTATTACTTTTCATTATTCAATTTGTTCATAACAACCCTAGAAAATCCATATATCCCTATCATACGAGCGAGCTGCCCCTCTCAAATGTAGAGAGGAATCGACATTGTTTTGTGATTCTTCAATTGTTGTGAATAGGTTGTTGCTGATCCAAGGGTGAAACAGAGTTATTTAAGAAGATTATTTAAGAGCAACAAATCTATTTACCAATAGATTTTTGGCAACTCTACTGGGGAAAAGATTGAAGTGTTGGTGCCTTTTGTTCCTCAGAAATCTACAAGTATCTCCCCCAGAAAAGAAGTTGGCGACTCTATCTAAAAGAATCCTAAAAAAATGGTTTGGAATCAAAGGACCTAGGGGCACAACTTGCACTTACCTAAATCAAAGAGTGATAGTGATGATGAAGATTATCCTATTCCTACATCCTCTTCTCAATAGAATCAAGTTCTTAATGACCCTAAGCAAGTGGAGTTCCTGAAGAGTTTCTATGGTGGCTTATAATTTGCATCTAACCAGGTTCATTCTTCCTTGCTCCAATTGTTGTAAGATATTGAACAAAAAGATGGGAAGGATACTCATTTCTTTGCTTGTGATAGTAAGCCCCTACTAGAGGAGATTAATGCACCAGAAGATGAAAGAAACTATGTTAAGCTATATCATTTGTGTGATGGGGACAGGAATGAAGAGGTAAAGTTTTTTCCTACAAATGAACCAATATTGAACAAAATGTCTTCAAATCAAGAGCCTGAAAGAAACTCATCAGAACATGCATGTCCACTTAAGGAAGATTGACAAGAAGAAGTGATGGAGGTGGAAGAAAAAGATTGCATGGAAGCATGCAATAATGAAGAAGAAATTTTTCCTGATGATTGCACATTCTCAATTTCTTTGAAGAATCTCACTCCTCTAGTGACAACTTTCTCTGGTTCCACAACTATATCTTCTGAGAAAGATTTATGTGACATGGTCATTGTTCGAGGGAATGCAAAAGAAATTTGGAACCAAAGTCTAAAAGATCATGAAGACGAGTTGCAAAATGTTCTTCTGACACACATGCAATCTAACCAAGAGGAGAATGATGATGAAATAGTACTACAAGATCTCTCTCATGAAGTTTCCATAACAAATTGGCCTCTCAAGTCTCCTGATGATGATTTTCCTTGCAAAGAAGATGTCATCCTCTCTCCTTTATCACCTATTAAAGAAGAAGTCTTCCATGAACTTAAAAATAAGGATCTTAAATGAGAACTAAATAATTTCAAGACTTCCATGCAGCCCAAGCTTCAAGAAAATGATGAAGAAGGGAAGAATAAAGATGAATCTCATATAGTTTTTTATACTTCTGATGATGACTTTCTATATGGAAAAGATATTCCTACATTACCAATTGCTGAGGTGGAAAGATCTGTTGATGAAATCAGAGGTATAATGTCTATTGGACAACTTTGTACTATTATAATCAATGGAGAGGCAATCATCAGTGAGCCCTTGCAAATATCTTCCTTAGTTTCAGAAATGGAGACCTTTATCTTTGAAGATATTGATAGAGCCTCAATTAGTGGTACAGTTAATACAAAAGTCAAATATCAACTTCAAAATGAAGATGAATCATCAAGCATTCAGTCTTTATCATACATGCAATTAGAGTATGAAGTTTTTAGATTTCATGAAGAGTTCCATGGAGAAGAACCACCGAATCCAAAGAATATTGAGCAGGTTAAAATTGAAAGCTATGTAGATACATTGACAAATGTCCATGTCTTGTTGGAAGCACAATCTTCATCTTATGGAGCATTTAATGTTCAAAGCAATCCTCTTTTCAAACCTTTAGATCAAGAAGACACCCCTATTTTAGAGGAGAGTTGTGGGAGTTGTACCAACAATGAAGCAAGGAATGAGGTAATGGATGATCCAATGGAGGAGTTCAATAAAGTTAACTCTCATGATGTTTGTGTCCCAAGTTTGTGCTTGAAAAGTTTAGACAATGATTCCCTCTATTGCAAAGGTGTCTACTTCAATCCTTTATTTGTGAACAAGTGCATTTCCATAGATGATTCTCATGTTGATACTCAAAAGCATGATTCGATGGGTGTATCTACATGGGTTTCTTCACATCACAAATTGTATGAAGGTTATCCAATTCATGGGATAATTTGTTGCAAACCAGATTATCAGAAACATCTTCAGATAGAGGATATTGGTGTGCTCAGCATGATGCTGGAAGATATATCTGAAGCTACACAAAACAACACCAGTTTAATTTGGAAGGACTCAAATGCTTATGATGAGAAATGGTTGTTTGGTGTACAATTCAAAGAGTCCTCATATATCCTATATTTCATTTTTCTCATCATCTTGAAATGTCTACTAAGTTTGTAGGTGCCTCATCCATGTACATCTCTTTTCCACACAAGTGCCTATTTTTTCTCAACCTGTCAATGGTTTTACATGATCATCCTGAAGCAGTTTTGAGGTAGGAGCCACCTACCATGTACATAAGTTAATTAGGAGCTTTTGTTGTGACTGTCATGTTTTAGTTGATGTTTGGTTTTTGTTATTTGTCTTGTCTCTATTATTTCTCTTTTTTTTGTTTCACTTGAATCTCCTTGCACTCCTTGCACAATGTGTTATCTCCTGACTCTATAGCCCAATTGATAAAGTGCTAGTCATTTTCAGAGATTCTAGGTTCATCCTGCGTCCACAAGGTCCTTGTCGCCAGTTAGAGCCAGTTGTTGGCCTCATTTTCAAATTGCCCATATTTTTGAAGGCATTATCAAGGATAACCTACAAATTTTTAGTTATAAACTACGTCTGAAATGTAGATAAAAAAATGTAAATGAAATTATTGGCAATCTCATTGAGTTTTAAAACCACTTAAAACTACCGATGCCAAGATCAAGAAGTAGTTATTGTAACTAATCAAAGAAATTAAGCACTTGTGCATATACATGGAATGGATTTGTTATAAAGCCTTTAGAAACTTTTAATCTACTTGATGGAGGCATAGCACATTCTTTTGCACAGAAAGCCTCATGAAGACTACTCTAAATTATTGCAGACCTGCATTCTTTGCAATAAGTGTTAGAAAAGAGTATCGACATCCATCAAAACACAATGGAAGGAATGTTTATCGCATTGTATAGTTTTGAATGCCATGTATGAGGGATGTCTAAGTGTAGACCAGGTACATGAACTTCTCATAGATTGCAACGATTACATCTTTTGAGCAACGTATGGGAATCCATCAAAGCAGGACTTCAAATAGGAGTTTTGTCATATATTATAGTTGCAACATCGTGGAGGATATATATGCAAAGTATAGAAGCATAGAAAAACCACTGCTAAACCCTTATGTGCCACATCCTTTCTACCAGTTCATCAAATGGGAATGTTGGAACGGATTACAGATATCCATCAACAAATGATTGAATGTGAAATTTTGATAAATGTTGGAGTTGCAAGTCCCATCGTGGTCAGGTAGGCAAAGAATGGAAGCCCACAAGCACATAAAATATTTGAAAAAACATCTCATGCTATGCAATAATGGCAAGATGTTCATAAAACGTGGTAGAGACATTTATCACATCATAATGGAAGTGGGATTTTGTCAGATACTATAATTTAAAGTGTCGTGTTAGACATCAATGCAAAATGTGAAAGGAGAGATAAGGCACCTGAACTGTTTGATATAATGCCTCAAATAAGTGTAGTCTCATGGACTCCCATGACCATAGGGTATGCACAAAATGAGTTTATGGAAAAGGCTTTAGAAACTTTCAATAAAATTCAACTCACAAGGATATTCATATATGGTATTTATTCAACTGGTTAGAAACTTTCAGGTAAATACATTTGCAGGTGTAAAGCTGAATTCCATAATGTTTGTTGACACCTTCTTAGCATAAAGGGACAGGAATTCTTGTTAGTTGTTATAGTTAAGGAAAGTATTGGTAGACGGGCCTGTAAAATGAGAGCACAAAGGCGCCACAATTATTTGACATTCATCTTCAAACGTGTCGAACGGTTATCCCATAACATTTGCCAACATACTTGCAGCTCATGCCTAGCTTCATTATGCATTTAATTATTTCCTTTGATCACAATATTTCATAGGTTTCAAAACCTATTTAAATTGCCAAAAGGTTGTGAAGTTGCTTCAAACACCAACAAGGCTTTGTTGTCAGGGGATACTTATTATATCAAAGATCATTTAGAAACTATTATCAGCTAGTGTAGAAGGTTTCAAAACCAACTTCAAGCACCAATAAAGGATAAATTCACTTGTATCATTGGGTGATGAGAATGACTTCATAAGTGTTATCAAGATTTTTTCACATACCGATGAAAAGAAGAGCAAAGTGAATGGTTTTCACTACCAGAAAATCATGATGAAGAGTTGAAAATGCCCCAAGAAATACTTTAACAAGAACTTGTTTAATTATTAAATAGTGCAATACTTTGATGGACATGCATTCATAAAGTAAAGAAAATAGACAAGGCATCATAAGGAAATATAGTCACAAGAAATGCAAAGATTACAGAACTTGGATAAAATGGATTTGTTCAAAAGACTTGAGACTCTTCTGATGCATGTGAATGCAAACTAAGGGAGTGTAGACTAAGTGTTGAATGTTTAAATGTTTGGCTCAAAGATATACCTTCGCATGAAGTTATTACATACTAGAAAATCATGATTGATTTTATACCTCAAAGAAGGCAAATCTAGCATAGTAGCCTATGGACATGACGAAACTAATCATGTAAATGCTAAGACATGGGATTGCAGTATATTGAAATGCATTGGAATGAAAGCCATAGCATTAAGGGAATGCGATGAAAGATAGAGGAATCAAAAAGGTACCTAGGTGTAGTTGGATCACACCCACAAACTCATGAGATCTATGCAAAGATGAACAAATTGTCTAGGTAGATGAGGGAAGCAGGATATTTTCCAGATGCAAGGCATGTACTAAATGATGTAAAAGGAGAATCTCCCCTGCCACCATAATGAGATGCTAGCAATAGCATTATCAAATTTGTCAAGAACCTTTGAGTATGTGTCGAGACTATCATATTACATCCAAGATTATCTCCAAGATTGTTGCAGGAGAAATCATTGTGAGAGATGTGAACTGGTTGAATCATTTCTAGCAAGGACAATGTTCAAGAAGTAATTGGTGGTCTAAATAATTGGACTAATGACTTTGTTACATCTTCAAGTATTTTGCAAAGTCTTGAGAGTATTTTTGGAAAAGATAAAATGGTTGTCTTTACTTCATGTCCCTTTTGCATGTGGTTGTGGATCTGGTGAATGAAACCAATCTTGACAATGGAATCAAGTTCTGGATGGATTTTTCTACACAAGAGTTCATTAAGATAAATGCACTAGACAAAACATTGGTTGGTCAAAAAGATGCAAAATTCATTGGTACAAACACATTTGCACAAGCTTCAAGATGCAGATCTCTGGCAAGATTTTGGAAAAAAATTTGAGGAGTTGAGCTGCCCACTACTCCATCACATTGGTGATATAATTCTAAAATTGTGTCAAGATGTACTAATTAAAGCACCTCTTGCAGAACTCATTTTTCCACAATCCATATTTTGTATGCGCAAACACAGGAGTCTAAGCTTCAGATATCCAAAGGAGTCATCATCATCTAACAAAGTGTGACTACCAAAATGGAGCAAACAGAGGAAAAGGGTAACTTAGCAAAATTTACAACTCAAAATCTCCAAGTTTAATGTTACCTTTTGAAAAAGTGAGTTATGTCAATTATTGTAATTAAAGTTAGCCTTTTGAATTTAACTTTGTAAAAGTTAGGTAAATCCTAACTTATCTTCAAAAAGGTAGTTATTCAAAGCATTGGCTTAGGTAGTTATCCTAAGTGGATTATCCAGGTAGTTATTCTAAGTAGTTACAAAAGTGGTTAAGATAGTTACCTTATGTGGTTACTAACCTCACTTATAAATACAACATTGTAATTCAATCAAGGGGTTCCACTTTTTCACAAGGCATTATATGAAGGTCTTGAATAGTATTACTCAAGTAAGAAAGCAATAGAGAAATGTTTTGGATGTGTGTTCAATTCAATCTTATGTGTTATTGTTGATATTCATATGTTTCATCAATGATAACCATTTGCTTTCCTTTAAACGTTGCATGTGGAAAAGATTATCATCTCAAGTTTTGGTATCTCAACTTGAATGTGTGGAACTTGAATCTATAAGATTACTTCTCATTTCTTTATTAGTTTTTTTGTTCAATTTGTTCTTAACAACCCTAGAAAATCCATATACCCCTATCATATGAGGGAGTTGCCCCTCTCAAATGCAGAGAGGAATCGACATTGCTATGCGATTCTTCAACTGTTGTGAATAGGTTGTTGTTGATCCAAGGGTGAAATAAAGTTATTCAAGAAGATTATTTAAGAGCAACAAATATGTTTACCAACACATTTACAATTAATGAGGAAAGATAAAACACAATTCCAACTGAGGAGGGTCAAAACAACCCCCAAAACACTCCAAACCCTCAAAACCCACCTTCACGTCCTCACAATGTAAGGGATATGTTGTGATGCTCACAACACGCCCCATTTTATTCCTTAGCAAAATGACGACCCCTGCTATGGCTGTGGCTTTTACTTTTGTGTGTGGGTCTATTTGGTGGTAAAAGGGAAAAAGAGAGTGAATGTTACAAATGTTGTTGAAAATAAAGAAAAAATAATATTAAGTACCAGAGCTGAATATGGGTGAATTCCTTGTCAAAAATGAGTGAGGTTGCTTTTTGAACCATGTTAAAATTCCCATTATTTTGCAAGATATGTATGTTTTTGGTAAAATGTACAATAAGAAGGTTTGTATGTTGCATATACAAAGTAGTTTGTATACAAAGTCGCTCGTATACAAAGTTGTTTGTATATCGAGTCGTTGTATAAGTCACAAAAGGAGTTGTCAGGTTTTTTAAGTCATTTTACTTGTATGCATTTCGATAACATTTTATTCTTACATACAAGTCGGGCCCGAAAAAAGTTCAAGGTTTAAATGCATAATCGGTTGAGTCCGTCGAATGTTTTTTTTTTAGGTTTGTATGTTTGAAAAAGGGAGACATACAAGACGATATACAACGAGACATGCATGCCGCGGAACCAAAAGGATCATGAAATAAGGTTTTATTGTTGTATGTTTCACACTTTGTATGTATGTTTCAGAGACATTCATTTTAATATACATACAATGCAGAACTCAAGAAAGATTAAAATTTGGTTAAAGCGATGCATCATGACTTAAAGTATATCAAAAGATGCATTGCACTTTATGCATGTTGCGGAGCTGAAGGATAAGTAAACTATGGTTTATAAAAGTTGAAGTCCGAAAGGACATACAAAAGAGTTTGTATGTATTCAGACTTGTATCTAAAGGTTTGATACAAGTGTTATATGCATCACGAGGATACAACTGAAAAGTAAGGTGGACCCCACTGATTGCATGTCGGGCTTGTATAATTACAATGTATATCTTCGATATACAAGATAATATTCAAAGCGACGGATGCCAATAGAGGATACAAATCGGATGTGAAAAGAAGTCAAAATACTGAAAACTCTTTGTATATTTGAATGCTTATATGTCTATGATGTACATATCTAAGATACAAAGAAATAAAAGCACCGCGAGAAATAAAAGGTAAAGAGAGGGTTTGCATAAGGTTGTTGTATATGCGCTCATACAAGAAAATATACAAAGAAAGATATACAAAGAGAAAGATACAAGGATGTACAGAAAAAGCAGAAGGAGGGAACCTTAGTTTGAATTCTTGCATAAAGTGCTTGTATGTTTAAAAGATACAAAGAAGACATACAAACAAAACATACAAGGAAAAAGGTATGTATGCAGAATTAAACTAATGGTAAAAAAGGGTTTGAAAAAGCAAATACTGAGGTAGAAGGCCAAACTTTTGGTGCATTAATCATTGTAATTAATGCCAATCTAACATTCAGAAGAGGTATAAATTGATGAAAGCAACATGAATTTTACATCCATTTTTTATGTCTGTTGATAGGTATGCATGTATATAAAGGTGGAGCTTTAATAGCGATAACATCACAAAGGGTAGATTGGATCACAAAAGAAGTGAACGGAGTAAAGGTTTTCAATGAGAAGAAATATATAGGTGGAAAGAAGCATAATTAAAAAGATTAAAGCAACAGAAGATATTTTGATGGTTGTTAGGGTTCCAAAGGGCATCTTTATGCTCGGTATGGGTATGCTTCTCAGAGATTTTTAGTGGAATTTGTTTTCCACCATTGATGTTGTAGTTGAGATATAGATCGATGATTGACTAGGGTTTTGGAGCCGTATTAGGGATAATCAAATCTATATATTGAGCCCCTTTACTTTGTAATGGGTTACATAGGGACTAACATAGGGATTTGTAGGATAGAGCTGGAAGTTGTAATTTGTCTTGGCATTTTGAATAGAAGAGCATTTTAGTTTAGAATAGAAGGAGGTTGCCTGTGTCTACAATAAAAAATGCATGGAACATTCAGCTTTCTTATTGTATCTGTAAACCGTTATAAGATTTTTGTGAAGTTGATTAATGAAGTTAAGAGTCATTCATACATTGTAAATCATATCTGACTGTGTGTTTTGAATATAAATGAATCTGGAATTTTTCATCTATATTCAGAGTGTCTTCTGGCTCTTTTTTGTATTTGAAATAATATCTCTTAAAGCTTGCAATCTTGAATGTATGTTCGTGAAAATACTCAGGGCTTAAATTTAAAGGTTTAGTATGTGGATTTAATCAAGTTTGTTGTACTGCGTACAACATGAATAATAGAGCATTTAGATCATGTAGAAGAATGAAGTTTAATTTAGATTTCTCTAACTTTTCCCAAACATTTGAAATACTTAGCTTAAACGTAGAGATTTAAAGGAGATTGTTTGATATTTGAAGGAAACATGAACGACTAAGTTGATATTTGGCAATTTTCATAATATTTGAAAAGAAAAGCTTGTGTTAATATAAATCATAAAAATCTTTGTGATGTAGTAACAAATTTATGCAAAGGAATGAAGAAAATGTTGGTCTTTGTGATAATTTTTGCATAATTTGAGCCCAGTGAGCCATAAAACACCTTAAATCAAGTAAGGCCCCTTGCATATTATAGCTTCACATTAACCTATTGAACTATCAACAAGGTCAAGACTTCACCATATAAAAATTTGGGATTAAGTAATCTTAATTGATTTCTTCATATCTTTCAAGACAGTTAGGTTCATTTTTGTGAATTTTGACTTTTGTTATGAATGTGTAAAAATAATCATCAACAATTTTTGGCGCTAGAAGGAGGGCCTGATGGGATTTAAGGTTGATTTTGTGTAGGCTAGCTAGGAAAATCATTTACTGCAAGGACTATTCTAATTTTCTGAGTTTTAATGTTTTATTCTAAGATATGTTAGATCTCATAAAATTTCAAAATCTAAAAAGTTGAAAACAAAGTATCATTTTCAATGGACTCGTACGAAGACAATTTCCAAGTTAATATTCATGTCTTTCATAAAACTTTAAACAAGAGGATTTATCTTGAAAATTTATCTAACTTTGGTTTATTTGGAAGGTGCAGGATACATAAGTCCACAGAGCATAGTGAAATTAATTGTCTGACTTTTCTTACAAGGTTAGGTTTGGCTTTAAAAGGACTGATCTCTTTCTTAGATGTGTATAGGACTGAAGGTTGGCAGGAAAATGAGGGGATTATGGAACAACAGGAGGATGCAATATTAGTAATCATTAATTGTTCAGATAATGCAAAGGTTGAACTAATGCTGGAAATAAAGGATAGTAAAATTTCTTTTTTGGAATCATGTGATGGTAAGAAAAATAATCTATTTTTTCTTCAAGGTTCAAATGTGAATAAAGCTAATGACAAGTATAGATATCTTGAAAAATATAGAGAAGAAATCACACCTCATTTTCATTTTCTAGATGATAAACAAAGAGCATTTAATGAAAAGAAAAAGAAAAGTGAAGTTAATCTTGATACATTTGATAAATATATTGAATTACTAAGGAATACTTGTCAAGGAGAAATCTCTGGATCTGATTTGAAAAGTTTTAACGAAAATGATTGGGCAAAGAAATGTAGACCAGTATTGGCAAAATTAAAGTGCACTAAAATTAGAGAAGTTTTTGTATCAACAAATAAATGAATCATAGGAAAAGAAGTAAATCTTGATTTATTATTTGATGGCTTTAAATTGAATGACCAAATCCAGGATTGTTGCAGGATAATGGAACTAGATATTTTACTGAATGATAGGACTGAATTATTTGAGGAACAATTCTTGAAAATGGAAGATACAGAGGATTATGCTATTACTGTGCATAATCAAGCATCACTCCAGCATTATTTTGAAAGTGAAACAGTGAAGTATTTTCATGAATCAAATGTTGTTTCACATTCACAACCAAATAATCTAGAAATAATAAATTTATGTATATCAGATTATGATTATAAAGATACTCATTTAGATGTTGATGTGCAGAGAATTGAAGAGAACATTAAGACATTTCCTAAACTTGAGGATAAACTGAGCATCTAGAATGAAGAGATAGATGTGGATAAAAATGAAGAAATAATACATCGAGTCATACATCCTTCAATTCAAAGTGAGACCAGACATTGAGCTAAGCAATGAAAGTGCAAAGTTAAATGGAGGACCAACTGTCAATGAACAAGCAAGTCCAGTAGAGCCAGAAATACATCAGGTTGTTTCTTTCCCTTCCATAGTGATTAATGTTGAATACTATTTTGATTATGAAAATTCAAGAGATAAGACATGCATATGGATTATTCATGAACATGATGAGCTTCCTCAATTGTTGATTATCAGAAATTATTCTTTTAAACACAATGAATTTAGAATACAAGAATATTTTTTAGAATACAAGGATGAATTTGCTAGGATCAGAACTATAACTAGTGCCCTGATGCTCCTGCACAATCTAAGGAAATATGCAAATACAGGTGTCTTTGGGTCTTTTCCTGGGTTTTTTTGCCTTGTAGAGGCTTGTGTATAGTTTGGTAGAATAGTTGTTCTATTTCTTTTCTTTGTTTTCTTGTCTTACTTTGTGTTGTTTCCTTTCGTAGGTAGTTGTTTGTACAGTCCATTTGTTTTGTTTGCTTTGTTGTTTTCCTATGTGTTGGGGTCTTTATTTTGATTTAGGGTATGCAGAAGCATACTAATAACCACTGAAAACAATAACCTTATTGGTAGTGGGGCTCTACTTAGGAGAATTATAACAATAACCTTATCGGGGCTATAGATGCATGTTAGTAGCAAGGCTCTATCCAGTTGGCTATGATAGAATGACATCAAATATGTAAGCTAATATCCATCACTAGTTTGTTCAACTGATTTTCAAGATGAGGAGTATTAATCGCTTGCACCCACTTAAACTTAAAGGAAGATTCATGTGCCTTATTGAATACATTAGGTCTCAAGTTAGATAATGATTTGTAGAAAAGATAGTGGGAAGTTATGATTTTATTTCATTTAGTTTTCTTTAATGGTTTTATTTGGATTGTTTTGTTTCATTGCTAGTTGTTGTGATGCTCACAACACGCCCCATTTTATTCCTTAGCAAAATGAGGACCCCTGCTATGGCTATGGCTTTTGTTTTTGTGTGTGGGTCTGTTTGGTGGTAAAGGGGAAAAAGAGAGTGAAAGTTACAAACCTTGTTGAAAATAAAGCAAAAATAATATTAAGTACCAGAGTTGAATATGGGTGAATTCCTTGTCAAAAATGAGTGAGGGTTGCTTTTTGAACCATGTTAAAATTCCTAGTATTTTGTAAGATATGTATGTTTTTGGTAAAATGTACAATAAGAAGGTTTGTATGTTGCATATACAAAGCTATTTGTATATACAAAGTCATTTGTATACAAAGTCACTTGTATATAAAGTTGTTTGTATATCGAGTCATTGTATAAGTCACAAAAGGAGTTGTCAGGTTTTTTAATTCATTTTACTTGTATGCATTTTGATAACATTTATTCTTACATACAAGTCGGGCCCAAAAAAAGTTCACGGTTTAAATGCATAATCGGTTGAGTCCGTCGGATGTATTTTTTTTAGGTTTGTATGTTTGAAAAAGGGGGACATACAAGATGATATACAACGAGATATGCATGTCGTGGAACTGAAAGGATAATGAAATAAGGTTTTATTGTTGTATGTTTCACACTTTGTATCTATGTTTCAAAGACATACATTTTAATATACATACAATGTGGAACTCAAGAAAGATTAAAATTTGGTTAAAGTGATGCATCATGACTTAAAGTATATCGAAAGATGCATTGCATTTTATGCATGCCGTGGAGCCAAAGGGTAAGTAAACTATGGTTTATAAAAGTTGAAGTCTGAAAGGGCATACAAAAGAGTTTGTATGTATTCAGACTTGTATCTAAAGGTTTGATACAAGTGTTATATGCATCGCGGGGATACAAGTGAAAAGTAAGGTGGACCTCACTGATTGCATGTTGGGCTTGTATAATTACAATGTATATCTTTGATATACAAGCTGATATGCAAAGTGACAGATGCAAATAGAGGATACAAACTAGATGTAGAAAGAAGTTAAAATACTAAAAACTCTTTGTATATATGAATGCTTGTATGTTTATGATGTACATATCCAAGATACAAAGAAATAAAAGCACCGCAAGAAATAAAAGGTAAAGAGAGGGTTTGCATAAGGTTGTTGTATATGTGCTCATACAAGAAAATATACAAAGCGCGATATACAAAGTGAAAGATACAAGGATGTACCAAAAAAGGAGGAGGAGGGAACTTTAGTTTGATTTCTTGCATAAAGTGCTTGTATGTTTAAAAGATACAAAAAACACATACAAACAAAACATACAAGAAAACATACAAGGAAAAAGGTAAGTATGCAAAATTAAACTAATGGTAAAAAAGGGTTTAAAAAAGCAAATACTAAGGTAGAAGGCCGTACTTTTGACACATTAATCACTGTAATTAATGCCAATCTAAGATTTAGAAGAGGTGTAAATTGATGAAAGTGACGTGAATTTTAAATCCATTTTTTATGTCTATTGGCAAGTATGTAGGTATATAAAGGCGAAGCTTTACTGGTGATGACATCACAAAGGACCAATTGGATCACAAAAAAAGTGAAAGGAGTAAAGGTTTTCAATGAGAAGAAATATACCGGTGGAAAGAAGCATAATTAAAATGATTAAAGCAACAGAAGATATTTTGATGATTGTTAGGGTTCCAAAGGGCATCTTTATGCTCGGTATGGGTATGCTTCTCAGAGATTCTTGGCGAGATTTGTTTTCCACCATTGATGTTGTAGTTGAGATATAGACCGATGATTGACTAGGGTTTTGGAGCTGTATTTGGGATAATCAAATCTATATATTGAGCCCCTTTACTTTGTAATGGGTTACACAGGGACTGACACAGGGATTTGTAGGACAGAGTTGGAAGTTGTAATTTCTCTTGGCATTTTGAATAGAAGAGCATTTTAGTTTAGAATAGAAGGAGGTCACCAATGTCTGCAATAGGGAATGCGTGGAACATCCATCTTTCTTATTGTATCTGTAAAGTGTTGTAAGTTTTCTATGAAGTTGATTAATGAAGCTAAGAGTCATTCATACATTGTAAATCATATATGACTATGTGTTTTGAATATAAATGAATCTAGAATTATGTGTCTATATTCAAAGTGTCTTCTGGCTCTTCTTTGTATTTGAAATAATATCTCTTAAAGTTTGCAATCTTGAATGTATGTTCATGAAAATACTCAGGGCTTACATTTAAAAGTTTAGTCTATGGATTTAATCAAGTTTGATATACTTCTTACAATGTGAATAATAGAGCATTTAGATCCTGTAGCAAAATGAAGTTTAATTTAGATTTCTCTAACTTTTCCCAAACATTTGAAATACTTAGCTTAAACGTAGAGATTTAAAGGAGAGTGTCTGATATTTGAAGGAAACATGAACAACTAAGTTGATATTTGGCAATTTTCATAATATTTGAAAAGAAAAGGTTGTGTTAATATAAACCATATAAAACTTTGTGATACAGTAACAAATTTATGCAAATGAATGAAGAAAATGTTGGTATTTGTGATAAGTTTTGCATAAATTGAGCCCAGTGAGCCATAAAACATCTTAAATCAAGTAAGGCCCCTTGCATATTACAGCTTCACATTAACCTACTAAACTATCCACAAGTTCAAGACCTGACCATATAGAAACTTGGGATTAAGTAATCTTAATTGATTTCTTCATATCTTTCAAGACAGTTAGGTTCATTTTTGTGAATTTTGACTTTTGTTAGAATGTGTAAAAACAATCATCAATAGGATACTCAAGAAAACTACCTAGGACAAATAGAAGGAAACAAAAGACATCTTCAAACTCTTATTAAAATGATAAACAATTGAAGTGCAAGAACTGATCGTAGGAGAGTGCTTGCGAAGTCATTAGAGGAGATTGTTTCCCTTGAATTGGTGACAAAACAAATCACTGAATTTCAAGACTATAGGGAGAGGTGTCAACAATACTATGCTAAAAAATTATCATATGAACAAGTGAAGAATGAAAAAATTATAAAATCTTAATTCTGTGCACACTTTATTAATCTTAAAACTGGCCAAAGATTAGAAGAAACTTGCAAAAGGTTCCTTATTCATTGGCATAGGAATCAAGATACATCCCAAAACTTTTGGGATAGATGGCACATGGTCTTTGATGAGCACCCATGTGACAACAATGAGGTGCCACAATATTTCATGAGGAAACTCCATTGTGAGTTTGTCCTCAAGAAGATTCCTAATTATTTTGGCATTCGAGAGTTCCAGGCCAGAGGTGGTGGCTCTACCCAAGATAGAGAGGGGGCTCAGCAAGATGAAAACCATGTACCTAGACCCCTATTGAGGCCAGAACATGTGTTACTCTCTTCGACTTTGAAGGAGAGTGTTGAGGTGGAGACATTACATTCATTGACTACTCTCACATAGTCTGTAGCATAGCATGTCAATGATCTTACCGAGGCCGATGAGGGTGAGAGCAGTAGATGTCATTTGTCCCCACATTTGTGCAGTTCATGTGGGAACCTATGTGATAATGGGACACATGACTCACGACAAGACTCTCGGTAGGATGCTGTGATGCAGAGGCAGCATCCAATGATGGAGACATCAATATTGGATGAGATTGTTCTCACAGATGATCTCTTACGGAGTACATTTCGTATTAACTCTCAGGTAATTTTTATCAAGTTTCATCTTGATCTAATATATTCTTATTTGAAATTTGCAATTAATTTTATATGACTATCTATATTATAAGTCAAAATTAAGGTATGTAATTGTCTATGCAATGAAATTCTTGGGTTAGAATCTTCATCCTGCCTCTGTTAGCCATCCATTAACAGGTTATGAGAGGGGGTCAAGTCAACAAGTATGTAATTTATCACATGATCATAATTATTGTACATGTATCAATGGTAATATTATTTTGTGACAATTTGATGATTTCAACAGGGAGCTTCACTGACACCTCCATGGTTTCCTTGGTTCCCTAGATGCAAAACCACCACTTATACAGAGGTAAATTTAACCATTTCTAATCATCATGCATTTAAATAATGTTATGTATTTATTTTGGTCAAATAATCTTGAACTCTATTTTCAGATGTTGAATATGGAGACTCCTCCTCATCTTCGTGAGTCAATGTAGGTAGACATTGTTGTAGCCATAATGTCTTCAAATCCTTTGACTAAGGTATGAGTCAATAACATGAAAATGTCATAATTTTGTATTTCTTGTTTTATCTCATGTCATTTGATGTACATTAACGACATTTATGTTTAGTCAATTTTGCTTCTTGATAGTTCTCACAGGAGGTCACAACTCCAGCTCATCCAACTATGGACGAAGAGAGACAAAAGATGATGGAGAGTGATCATTAGATAGTGGTAAGTGATCAATTACATATGTGATGTTATATATTTCATGTTTTCTATATTAATGTGCATAGTGTTTGATTGTATTAAAAGGTAGAGCTGCATGAACATCTGTCAAGGAGGTCTACTCAATGGTAGAGAGAGGATGAGTCATTGATTAGCTCTCCATCTTCACAGTCAAGCAAGGGATGTCAATTATTTGATGAAAATCCATAGGAAACTAGTTTTTAGGACATTTTTTGTATGCTTAGATGGCTTTGTATACATACCTTTATATGTTACTAATGTATATTTTTGTATATGCCTGTATGTCTTTGTTTGGACATGCCTATAAAGCTTTGTATATAAACTAGATGCTATGTTAATGACATTATGTATATGACAGTTTATATTTAATATTTAATATGATGATCAATTATCATTACAGGAATTTGGTTTCACACGTGCCAATTGCAATTTCTTGAAAGTTTATAAATCATTTTCAAATAATCTATTTTTTGCATATCTTGCAATCATTGCAATCCATGAGATTGTGCATTTCTTTGAGGCATCATGTCAAATAGTTCATGCGCCTTGTCTATGCTTCCACACTTTTCATACATGTCTACAAGGGTAGCTGCAAATACAATATGTGGAAAAATTCCTATATCCTTTATGCTTTGATGGTTGTCCACACCATGGTCCCTAGATCCCATTTTGGCATAGGCAAGGAGGATGTTGGATAAGGTTGTGCACTTTGGTTTTAGACTTGCCAATTGCATTTGGTTGAAATTTTATTTTGTACATTTGTGAAAGTTTTTAAAGCCTTATGAAAACTCCATTTCATGCATATCTTGCAATCATTGCATTCCATGAGACAACATATCTTTGAGGCACCATGTCAAATAGTTCACATTCCTTGTATATGCTTCCACACTTTGCATACATGTCTCACTGGGTAGTTGCAACTACAACATTTGACAAAATTCCAATATCCTTTATGCTTTGATGGATGTCTATACCATGTTCCAAAGATACCCTTTCTAAGGTTTTGGAATTTGGCTTTACACCCACCAACTGCATTTGCTTGAAAGTTTCTAAAGCCTTATCAAAAAATCCATTTTGTTCATATCTTGTGAGGTGACATTTCTTTGAGGCATCATGCCAAACCATTCACGTGCCTTGTCTATGCTTACACACTTTGCATACATGTCTTTGAGGGAAGTTGAAACTACAACATCTAACAAAATTCCCATATCTTTTATCCTTTCATGGATGTCCATTTTAGCATAGGCAAGGAGGATACTAGCTAAGGTTGTGGAATTTGGCTTTACACCTACCAATTGTATTTTCTTGAAAGTTTATAAAGTCTTGTCAAAAAAATCCATTTTTTGCATATCTTGCAATCATTGCATTCCACAAAATGGCATTTCATTTCAAGGCATCATGTCAAATAGTTCAGTACCTTGTCTATGCTTCCACACTTTGCATACATGTCTATAAGGGAAGCTGCATTTTGATAGAGATAGGGAGGATACTGGCAAAGGTTGTGGAATTTGGCTTTACACGTGCCAATTGCATTTGCTTGAAAGTTTCTAAAGTCTTTAATTAACAAATCCATTTTTTGCATATCTTGCAATCATTGCATTTCATGAGAGGACATCTCTTTGTGGTGTTGTATCAAACAATCCACATGCCTTGTCTATGCTTCCACACTTTGCATACATGTCTACAAGGGCAGCTACAATTACAACATGTGACAAAATTCCTATATCCTTTATGCTTTGATGGTTGTCCATACACTGTTCCAAAGATCCTATTTTGGTAGAGATAGGGAGGATGCTAGCAAAGGTTGTGGAATTTGGCTTTACATGTGTTAGTTGCATTTACTTGAAAGTTTCTAAAGTCTTTTCAACAAATCCATGTTTTGCATATCTTGCAATCATTGCATCCCATGAGAGGACATATCTTTGTGGTGTTGTATCAAATAGTCCACGTGCCTTGTCTACACTTCCACACTTTGCATACATGTCTACAAGGGCAACTGCAATTACAACACATGACAATATTCCTATATCCTTTATGATTTGATGGTTGTCCATACACTATTCCAAAGATCCTATTTTGGTATAGATAGGGAGGATGTTAGGAAAGGTTGTGGAATTTGGCTTTGCACGTGCCAATTGTATTTTCTTGGAAGTTTAGGGAAGCAGGGGAGGTCTTGTTTCATGTGCCAAGTGCCCTAGTCATTTGGGGTAGTGTGCTACTAGTAAAGTCACTTAAGATCCTAAGAGAAAAATTTGCAAAACTTTGACGGAGTAGTTCTCAAAATTCATGGTAGTTGGGAACATTCTGTTTAGAAATACAAGTGCAAGTGGGGTCTGTCCACAGTAACCTCTCTCAGTTTTGGTCAATTCTAGTCCATTTGACTATACTGAAATCAAATGCATTCTTGCAAAATGCTTCAGTTTCATGCAACACAACATTACCAGGTGTTGTATTTTTTGTTCTGCTCATTGTGGGGCCAACTGACTATGCCAACATGTTGGGGTGGGTGGGTAAATGTTAGGGAGGTCTCGTTTCATGTGCTAAGTGTCCCAATTATTCCAGGCTGTAAGCTACCGACAAAGTAGAAAATTGCTAAGACTAAAATTTTGCATTCCATAGGTTGTGGGGGTGAAATGACTGTGCTAACACATCTAGGTGGGTGGGTAAATACTAGCAGAGGTCTCATTTTGTGTGCCAAGTGTCTCAGTCATTATGGACTACAATCTACTAGCAAAGTCGAAAGGTTCTAGAAGTGACATTTTGTATTCCATAACTCATGGGGCTGAATGGACTTCGCCAATGGATTAGGGTGGGTGAGTAAATACCACGAGAGGTCTTGTTTTATGTGCTAAGGGTCCCAGTTGTTCTATGCTATAAGCTATCGACAAAGTCACTTTATCGGTAGCTTGCAAGCCAGAATGACTAGGATGATTGGCACACAAAATGAGACCTCCCCTAATATTTATCCACCCACCCCAATGTGTTGGCATAGTTGGTTCAGCCCCACAATGAGAAGAATAAAAAATATGACACCTATAAATGCTGTGTTGCATGAAACTAAAGCATTTTACAAGAATGCCTTTTATTTCAACATGGTCAAATGGACTAGAGTTGACCAAAATTGAGAGGTTATTGTGGATGGACCCCACGTGCACCTATAGGTCCAAACAAAATGTTTCCAGCTACAACAAATTATAAGAACTACTCTATCAAAGTTTGATAGTTTTTATGTCTTACTTATCTTAAGGGACATTATCGGTAGCCTACTGCCTTGAACAAATGGGGCACTTGGCACGTAAAACTAGACCTCTCCTAGCATTTACCTACCCACCATGATGTATTGGCAAAGTTCATTTGACCCCATGAGTTATGGAATGTAAAATGTCACTCCTAGCACCTTTCGACTGCATGAAACTGAAGGATTTTGTAAGAATGCATTTGATTTCAACATGGTCAAACAGACTAGAGTTAACCAAAACTAAGAGAGCTTATTTTGGACAGACCCCACATGCACCTATACATATAAACAGAATGTTCCCAGCTGCCATGAAATCCAAGATCTGCTCCATCAAAGTTTGGCAATTTTTTGGTCTTAGGATCTTAAGGGACTTTGTGGGTAGCCTACTGCCCTGAACGATTGGGACCCTTGGCACACTAAATGAGACCTCTCTTGGAATTTACCTACCCACCCCGATGCGTTGGTGAAGTCCGTTCGGTACCACGAGCTATGGAATGTAAAATGTCACTCCTAGCACCTTTCAACTTTGCCGATAGCTTATAGCCTAGAATGACTGAGACACTTGGCACATGAAACAAGACCTCCCCTAGCATTTACCCACCCACCTAGATGTTTTGGCATAGTTGTTTCACCCCCATGACCTATGGAATGTAAAATTTTAGTCTTAGCAACTTTCTACTTTATCAGTAGCTTACAGCCCAAAATGACTGCGACGCTTGGCATATGAAACGAGACCTCCCCTGGCATTTACCCACCCACCCCAATGTGTTGGTCAAGCCCATTGAGCCCCATGACCTATGGAATGCAAAACGTCACTCCTAGAACCTTTCCACTGCATGAAATTGAAGCATTTTGCAAGAATGCACTTGATTTCGACACAGTCAAACAAACTGGAGTAGACCAAAACCAAGAGAGGTTATTGTGGATGGACCTAACATGCACCTGTAGGTCTAAACAAAATGTTCCCATCATCCATGAATTCCAATAACTGCTCCGTCAAAGTTTGGCATTTTTTTCATCTTAGGGTTCTTAAGGGACTTTGTGGGTAGCCTGCTGCCCCGAATGACTGGGGCACTTGGCACATAAAATGAGACCCAAGCTGGCATTTACCCACCCACCCTGATGCATTGGTGAACTCTTTTCAGCCCCACAACCTATGGAATGCAAAATGTCACTCCTAGCACCTTTCCACTGCATGAAACTGAAGCATTTTGGAACAATGCATTCCTTGCCACCATAGGCAAAAAAAATTGATTTAGCAAAAATCATGGTAGGAATTTGTAGGTGGACCTAACATCCACCTATATATGCAAAGAAGATGTTCCTAGGTGTCACAGTTTGATGGAACAACTAATCCAAAGTTTGTCACATTTTTTTCTTAGGGCTCTTGAGAGATTGTCTGCGTTCGATATAGCCAAGAATGACCATGAGGCTTTGCCACTAAAAAGACATCACCCCTAGCATTTACCCACCCACCTGGATGTGTTAGAGCCATCCGTTTAGCCCTAGGAGATGCCAAATGTAAAACTTTAGTCATAATACTTTTTTGGTAGATACAAATTTAGTACTATAAAGGTGTTCTCACTTGATCCAATGTCTTGTAGGGAATCAATTGAGGTTGCCCTTACCGCTACTATCAATTGTTTGTCACTAAAACTTATTAACACTCATTATGAAATAGTAACATCATTAAAACAAATTTGAACTCATAGTAACATCATTAAAACTCATTATGAAATAGAAAGTAAAGGACATATCATCGTGAAATAATCATGAGAACCTACTTTACTTTCCTTCCAAAGTTCATAAGGATTATTCCTACTTCCATCATACTAAAATCCTCCATGCAAATTCTATTACACTATTTAGCTAAAATGAGTAGCTAAAATATACAAGGTGAAATTAGGATAGCAAAGAAAAATAACATACCTTTCTGTCATTCCACTAATTCAATCCAATGAACCATCAGGGTCTTCTCTACTCTTTATTATGTCGAGTATTACCTTATGAATAGACTCACGGACTTCCACAAGGTCTTGTTCAATGGTCTACCCCCATATTTGATCAAATGAACATTTGAATCCACAACAAGGTTAGAATAATGAAGAATCTTCCTATGTGGGTCAAAGTCCTTGAACACCCACACATCAGACTTCTTCAGTGGGTACCTTCTAAGCCATGTTCCAGTAACAACCACTGATCATACAGGGTACTCGATGTTTTCTCCATCTATAACAAGAGAATCTAATTTATTTTTTGCCTCAACATAATGACACAAATAATAATCCATTCCTTCTTCATTGTCTTTAGCTACAATAATTACATAAACATGCCTTGCATTGATACGTGCATTCAGTTTGATGAATATAGTTAACAATACAAGAAAAAATACAAAATAAGATGGCATATTGAATTTTATTAAATTTGAATGATGATAATACCTGGTTGAACTAGATCTGAAACATGGTCAAAATCAACTGATGACTCAATCTCTGTCATTTGTAGTGTTGTCGGTAGTTGATATATGTCAATTGGGCTTAGGTGTAATGCCTACCCATGAAATTATTAAAAAATAACAATAAATAATTAAAATTAGTAAGGAATAATGATGACATGAGAAAATTTACTATATTTTAAATAATAAAACTTCAAATTCATTTTAAAGAAATTTCATGATACAAATGCTTCTTATAAAATTATTCACATTTTCAATAAAGGTCATACGAACATTTTTTCACAAAGTGGAAACACTTTCTCAGCTCCAGTATTCCTGTATAGTTATCAGTTATGAATCTGCACACTAAATGTAAACATTAGTTTTTCATAAGCATTAAATACACAAGACCAATATCAAATGCATTAACTGACTAACCTAAGGCCCTAAAGGGCCAACCTAATGTCTCGGGGGCTCATCCATGATGGCCTTGCCTACGTACATGTAGCGCAGAGACTTCATAGTTTGGGACTTGAACTTGCAACCATGAGATGGTTTAAATCAAAACTTCTATGTTATATTTAACATGATATTAGCGTCTACTCAATCATAGATACACATTCACATTTTAATCCATCCTTGAGGACATTAGGAGATTAAGGTTCACCTATTCCACAACATTCTAATGAAAATTTTCACAAAACATTCATAATCTAAGGTTTAATTTCCTTGAACCAATTATGTAATTATCCTCAAGGTTTAATGTAACTAAAATATGAAGTCTAACTCACATTAGTAAACCTTATGAAATAATAAAATTGAATGAGTTCAAGATACTAAAACTTGTCATTAGTACTCTATGTGCAAAAGATAAAATATGCATGGTTACATTTTCATCTATTCACCATGTGAATAAATGTAAAGGAGGTTCAACCCCATACCATAAAATGATTTAAGAACATATTCTTAGCATATCCACTTAAGATCCTAAATAATCACTTGTGTAACCAAGTCTCAAGCAATGTTATGTTATGACAATAAGATATCTATCATTTAAGTAAAAACTCTTTATTTCATTTCAAGCTACTAAAATACAAAAGTATAAATCTATCTATCACAAATTATTCAAATAGGTTCTTACAAGACTACTAAATTAATAAAAGATATCGTATATCAAATATTAGACAAAATTTCTCCTTATTTGTCATTAAGTCAATATTCAAAATCTGGTAAGTAGGACACACTCTCCATACCTAAGGTGAAACAATTTAGAAGGAAAAATACTATTTCCTACTAGTTTCATTTCTCATGTCAACATTACTAGTATATGTTATTCCAAATATACTTGATAACTGAATGATATTCCTATCAAACCTACTTAACATGATTAAGATAATATAGTTAAGTTTGCACAAAACTTAAGATTAACTTATTACCAAGGAGTATTTCTAGAAACAAATGAGTAACATAGCCAAGCAGACATAAACAATTACCAAACTTGTTAGATTTTTTATCAAAAGATAAGAGGAAGTACCCTAGATCACCTTTCAAGTCTAAAACAAAGATATATCAAGCCCACAAGTCAAGGCCTATGATCCTAAACATTTAATTATGGTCAACTCTAACTCAAACACTTACTAAAGATGATAGGAACGTAGGGTATTAATCTAGGTTAACTCAAGTTACCTATAGACAAAGCTTAATTAGTTATTCTTCAAGAATATAATTAAATATCTAAAATGGTAACAATACTTTTCTTACTATCACAACCAAGACCGATCATATGAATAAGCTATCTAGAAGAAATTCAAACATGTAAGTTTAACTCAAGGATGGGCTCAACACAAAAAGAATTGATAAGAAACTACTAAACTAGACTCCACACCACAATAAGATTCATGAATAATGTTATCTAATGGAGGTTTGATGCTCAGCAAGACAAATTTAATCATTGCAAATTCTAGCCAAAGTGACATGGCTACACACATGTAAATATAATATAGCCATGATAATAAACTAAGATCTTTACCTTATTAAGGATTAGAAGTGGCATAAAAGAATAATATAAGAAGCTATTGACATATGCATTCCATGACTACCCATCCACTTGAAAATAAACATAAGCGACATTCTAAAATATAAAATAAATGCCTAAGGCTAGCAATGTAAATATATGAAAACATGTAGAGGGAATATGTAAACAAATGGCAAGGGTCAAGTGCCTACAAACATTTCTTTCCAAGAGAAGATACAAGAATGGTTTATTCAAAAGTTAAATGGTTAAGTATTCTTTAAAATTGATTGGACATAATGTCAACTACATTTCACTACAAGTCATAATAAAACTCCCAAGATACTTTTTAAGAATAAAAGTAATTTGATATGAAAATCTAAGAGAAATAAGTTTCTAAAAAGAAACATGATACATTCTTCTAATAATAGAAAAAAATCACCTAAATAAGGAAGAAAGGATAATCATGAACTTGGTCGAATGATTTAAGGGCAATGTAAAGGAAACAGGTGAGGTAAAAATACTTATTACTCTGTCATAATAGTTTTAGTTTTGCAATTGCATTTGGTTTGATGTCATGTCCCAAAGATCAACTATTAGAGTTGCTAGAAATCTTCCAAGATTTACACCTTTTGCAAGAGATAACTAGCAATAGATTTCAATTTGAAGTGGAATCCGAATGTCACAGATGCACATGTAAGATTCACACTCCATGTTGCAAAAGCATTGATGGCCATATTCAGATCACACAATTTGATAAGAGATAGGTAAATATATAAATGACTTCAATAGGGAATAGTTTTTACTAAGATGAATCACAAACATGGTTTACTGAAAGGGTGCAACTCATGAATAACAAAGATTTCCAAGTAAGGATGGGAATGACAAGAGAGAGATTTAGATATCTTGGAGGTATAACAAAGAAAAAATTAGATGTTTTCCTATTCCAAAATATAAAAAAGCACCTACTAAATTGAAAATACCATGATTTTTATCAGTGATGCCATGATTGAATCCAATTAGGATAGAAAATTGCATATCTCTTGTAATAGAAGAGTCTATAAAAAAAATATGAAAAGAAAAGAGGTATTTAAGCACAATAAGGATATGTTGAAAAGACTTTTAAATACTTTCAAGAAAAAGAAATCGGTATGCATTGTTTAATGATAAAAAAATCTATCTCCAAAATTGTTTGATGTAGGAGCATCCAGAGGCGTAAGGGCAATCTTGCATCACCCAAAAAGAAGTTAATTCAAAACCATTGTAGTTGTTCTCATTTCTTCCCATAATTAGTGTTTTTGGTTTCATATCATCCAGAATAATAATGTAGGACTTTCGATTTTTCCAAAACTGCTAAAAATAGCGACCTGCCTATTTAGGAAAGTGTACCTGCTATTTTAAGAAAGTTTGCATTTGGGCACGTAATGAAGCAAAAACTTCTAGAAAGTTACATAATAAAAATATAAGACCTTTGGTAAAGGAATCAGGCAAAGATCATTTGTGAGCTGAAAGATATTAAAATTTTTGTTTTTTGAAAAGCCCCTAAAATTTTACAGAACAAGATATGAGGCACTAAAACTTCTCATAACATCTTGAAAAGTTGATGGAAATCCATTTACGAATTTGTAGTGTGATAGTTCACATCATGAGCTTTCCGGTGCTACAAACGGTTTGTCAATCAGACACCCAGATCAAAAGTTATGCTTCCCGGAAGTTGACCTACTTTTGGAGGGAGTTGTAAATTTTGAAATTTAGCTGGTGGCCACCAAAAAGTGCTATTTATGACTATTTTGGGAACCCTGGGTAGTGGCAGAGTTAAGGGGGGCCAGTGTAGAGTCCAGAATAGGGGGAAAATAGAAACCCTAGCTGATTTGGGGTACAGAAGGCTAAAGATTCTAGAGTCTTGAGGTTGGGAAAGTTGTAATGTGTTGCAGCCAGTAGAGGATTCATCCTCTGATTGTAATTAAGCTTTTGTAATGTAATGAGTTGCCCAGTTCAATAAAAGAAAGTTCTATTTGCTCTGTTTAATATTTTTTATTGTGTCTTTTGTGATTTACCTCCTTCATCAAGTGGTATCAGAGCAAGGGTTCCTGAGTGTGTAGACAGATCGCCGACCATGAGGGAGTTTACACCAGGACCTAAGGTTGTGGGTTTGCTGCAGAGACCAAGATGCCTCCACGAAGAAATTGTGTTGGGAGGAAAGTTTTGACAGAAGAGGGTTTTAGAGCCCTACAAAGGCAAATTGATGCATTACAAGAGGAGCTGCGGAGAGGGTTTGATCCGAGAACAAGAGAAGAAAGAAAAGATGAAGCTGAAGAGGAGCTATCTGAGGAAGAACAAGAAGCTGCAGGAGATCTTGTAGAGGTTAGGTTGTTGAGGGCCATTTTAAAGATTAGAAATAGGCCCAGAATCAAAGTTTCTACATATTCTGGAGATTTGAATCTGGAACAGCTCATTGATTGGATCAATGACATGGAGGAGTATTTTGAGTAGAAAGATGTGGAGGACCCAGATTAGGTCAAGTTTGCAAAAACAAAGTTGAAGGGCCATGCCAGTATTTGGTGGAATAAGGTCCAATTAGAGAGGAATAGAAGAGGAAAAGGAAAGTTCACCAAATGGGATCAGATGGTGGAGAAATTGAAGAAGCAGTTCATTCCTGTGGACTATGAGATGGAGTTGTTGAAGAAGCTGCAAGGACTAAAGCAAGGTAACAAGTCTATTAAGGAGTATACAGAAGAGTTTTATAAGATTACTATCAGGACAGGCCATGCAGAGCCCAACAAGGAAAAGGTAGCCTGTTACATTAATGGGTTGAGGCCAAGTATTCAGGAGGAGCTGAGCCTGGTCAGAATGACCACCATAGAAGATGCATACCAGTTTTCCTTGAAGGTGGAAGAGAAGTTGAATAAAAGATTTGACAGCAAGCAAAGGGGAAGAGGTTAAGGCAGAAGGACTGGTGGAAGACCCTATGGGGGCCAAAATGAAGATGTAAAGAAAAGTGAAGAAGCTGGCACCAGTCGAAATCAGAGAGGAGATAACACCTACCATCCTCGTGACTAGAACAATGGTGAGCAAAGAGGAAGAGGAAGAGGTAGACCTGGGCAAGGACCTGGAAGAGGAGGTTTTAGAGGAACCTGTTTCCAATGTGGAGAAGAAGGGCATCGAGCATATGAGTGTCCACAACATCAAGGAAGGATGAATAGGAGACCTAAAGGTAATGCACGAGTTACACATGTAGATGAAGATGCACAGTCTGAGCATTTTGAAGATGCTAAAAGGGGAGAAACCCTAGTTGTCAGAAGAACCTTGTTGAATGAGGAGAAAGAACCAAATCAGAGGAAGAGTTTATTCTGCACAAGGTGCAAATGTGAAGGTAAGTGTTGTGATATTATTATTGATAGTGGAAGCATTGATAATCTGGTTTCAAAAGAGATGGTTGACAAGTTGAAGTTGACAAGAAGAAAGCATCCACATCCATATCGGATTGCATGGTTGTAGAAAGACCATAGAGCTTTGGTCAATGAGCAGTGTTTAGTGAAGTTCAAGATTGGGGACTACCATGATGAGGTACTGTGTGATATCATACCAATGGATGCATATCATATGCTGTTGGGAAGGCCATGGCAGTATGATAGGAGTGCTGTCCATGATGGCCGTGCAAACACATATTCCCTAACAAAAGATGGATTTCGTCATAAATTGAAGCCCTTGAAGGAGGTGGAAGAAAAGGTATGTAGTACTGCCAGAATTTGCTTGGTAGATGGTAGAAAATTTTTGGAGGGTATGAAGCATGAGCATCATTGCTTTGCATTGATTCCTAAGATTAGTGAAGAGAACTGTGAAGATGTACCAGTAGAAGTTTCAGATATGTTAGAAGAGTTCCAGGACATTATCTTTGATAATGTACCAAAAGGTTTACCACCAGTAAGGAAGATAAGTCATCAAATGGATTTGATACCAAGAGCCAGTTTGCCAAACAAGGCAGCCCATAGAATGACCCCTACAGAGAATGAAGAGCTGAACAGACAAGTTCAGGAGTTGTTGAGGAAGGGACTGATAAGGGAGAGCCTAAACCCATGTACAGTACCTGTAGTACTAGCACCAAAGAAGGATGGAGAATGGAGGATGTGTACAGACTCTTGAGCCATCAATAAGATAACGATCAAGTATAGATTTCCATTGCCAAGAATGGATGACATCATGGATTGTTTGAGTGGAGCCAAGTACTTCACGAAAATTGACCTAAAGAGTGGATATCACCAGATCTGTATCAGAGAAGGAGATGAATGGAAGACAGCCTTCAAGACAAAGGAAGGTTTGTATGAGTGGTTAGTCATGCCATTTGGGCTAACCAATGCACCGAGCACATTCATGCGGCTCATGAACGAGGTACTGAAGGAATTTTTGGGAAGTTTTGTTATTGTTTATTTGGATGATATTTTAATTTTCAGTAAGACTTGGGATGAGCATCTGATGCATATCAGAAGAGTTCTAGAGAAGCTGAGGGAGGAGAAGTTGTTGATTAATCTGAAGAAATATAGTTTTGCAAAGGAGTTGGTGTACCTGGGATTTGTTGTCTCAGAAGAAGGTCTTAAGATGGACCCAGAAAAAGTAAGGGCTATCATTGAATGGCCTACGCCAAGGAGTGTCATAGAGGCAAGATCTTTTCATGGTTTGGCAAGTTTTTATAGAAAGTTTATCAGGAGTTTTAGTAGCATTTGTGTACCCCTAATTGAGACAATGAGAAAGGATAGAAAAGAGTTTAGATGGACTAAAGGAGCAGATAAGAGGTTTGATACATTGAAACAGAAAGTGGTAGAACAACCTATTTTGGCACTTCCAAATTTTAATAAGGTATTTTAGGTAGATTGTGATGCTAGTGGTAGTGGTATAGGAGCTGTTTTGAGCCAAGAAGGTAAGCCCATTGCCTATTTTAGTGAGAAGCTTAATGATGCCAAGAAAAAGTATTATGTTTATGATCAGGAGTTTTATGCAATAGTTCAAGCTTTGAAGAAATGGAGACATTATTTGTTGCCAAAGGAGTTTGTTTTATATACTGATCATCAGGCTTTGCGGTATCTTAATAGTCAAGGAAAGTTAAATCAAAGGCACTTAAAATGGGTTGAGTTTTTGTAGAGCTATACTTTTCTTTTGAAGCACAGGAGTGGGAAGTCCAACAGAGTTGCAGATGCCTTGAGCAAAAGGCAAAATTTGTTGACAGAAATGAAGATAGAGGTTGTTGGGTTCGATGAGCTCAAAAGTTTGTATCCTAAAGATCTAGATTTTACAGAGGCCTAGAAAGCTTGTTTGGAACCTGTTACTTTAGACAAAATGGTTGGATTTCATTATCCAAGATGGCATGTTGTTTAGAGGAAGCCAGTTGTGCATTCCAAGGAGTTCCATGAGAGAGAACCTGATTAAGGAGAAGCATAGTGGGGGATTGGCTGGACACTTTGGTTGAGATAAGACCATTGCTATTATTGGCGAAAATTATTATTGGCCACAGTTGCAACAGGATATGAGAAAATTTGTGCAGAGTTGTAGAGTGTGTCAGATGGCAAAAGGAACAAGTCAGAATATAGGGTTGTATCAACCATTACCTGTACCAGAGAAGCCATGGGATGATATTAGCATGGATTTTGTTCTTGGTTTACCAAGGACACAGAGAGGACATGATTCTATTTTTGTGGTGGTGGACAGATTCTAAAAAATGGCACATTTTATTCCTTGTAAGAAGACTAATGATGCTGTTCATATTACAGAGTTATTTTTCAAGGAAGTGGTAAGACTACATGGTCTACCAAAAAGCATAGTTTCAGATAGAGATACCAAGTTTGTTGGTTATTTTTGGAGGACATTGTGGAAGAAGTTTAAGATAGACTTGAAGTTCATTTATGCACACCATCCACAGACTGATGGACAAACTGAAGTGGTGAATAGGAGTTTGGGTAACCTACTATGATGCTTGGTAGGAGATAAGCCCAGGGGATGGGATTTGATTTTACCACAGGCAAAATTTGCTTACAACAATTCTGTCAATAGGAGTACTGGTAAATCATCATTCCAGATTGTATATGGCAATAGCCCAAGAAATACTTCTGAGTTAAGGAAGTGGGACAATGGAGGAAAGACAAGTGCCGAAGATGAAGACTTTGTAGAACATCTGAAGAATTTGCATGAAGAGGTGAGAAAGCACTTTAATAAAATGAATATTCAGTACAAGGCAAAGGCAGATTAGAAGAGGAGATATAAGGAATTCCAGGTAGGAGATGAAGTCATGGTTCACCTAAGAAAAGAAAGGTTCCCAATTGGAACATACAATAAGTTAAAAATGAAGAAATTTGGACCATGCAAAATCATGAAGAAGCATGATTCAAGAAATACATATGAGGTAGAGCTGCCGAGTGGGATCAATATTTTCCCTATTTTCAACATTGCTGATTTATTAGAATACCATGAAGGTGGAACAGAGGATGGACCAAGAGAAGTGCAGTGGAGTATTCCAGCATCTACTTAAATAGAGGAGATAGAAGAGATCTTGGATAGTCATGTCGGAAGGAGCACTTGAAACAGGCAATATGAAGAATATCTAAGGTAGAGGTTGACTGTTTGGGATTTCCTCACACCAACACATGCGACGTGACAGGGTCACTTCTCAAATTACCCTAGGTGTCTGATGCAGGAGCATCCAGAGGCGTAAGGGCAATCTTGCATCACCCAAAAAGAAGTTGATTCAAAACCATTGTAGTTGTTCTCATTTCTTCCCATAATTAGTGTTTTTGGTTCCATAATATCTAGAATAATAATGTAGGACTTTCAGTTTTTCCAAAACTGCTAAAAATAGTGACCTACCTATTTAGGAAAGTGTACCTGCTATTTTTAGAAAGTTTGCATTTGGGCACGTAATGAAGTAAAAACTTCCAAAAAGTTACATAATGGAAATATCAGACCATTAGCAAAGGAATTAGGCAAAGATCATTTGTGAGCTAAAAGATATTAAAGTTTTTATTTTCTGAAAAGCCCCTAAAATTTTACGAAACGAGATATGAGGCACTAAAACTTCTCATAATGTCTCAAAAAGTTGATAGAAATTCATTTACAGATTTTTGGCATGATAGTTCACATCGCGAGTTCTTCGGCGCTTATAACAATTCATCAATCGAACACCCGGATCAAAAGTTATGCTTTCCGGAAGTTGACCTACTTTTGGAGGGAGTTGTAAATCTCAAAATTTAGCTGGAGGCCGCCAAAAAGTGCTATTTATGACTATTTTGGGAACCCTGTGCAGTGGCAGAGTTAAGGGGGGGCAGTGTAGAGTCCAGAATAGGGGGAAAGTAGAAATCCTAGCTAATTTAGGGTACACAAGGTTGAAGATTCTAGAGTCTTGAGGTTGGAAAATCTATAATGTGTTGCAGCCAGTAGAGGATTCATCCTCTAATTGTAATTGAGCTTCTATAATGTAATGAGTTGCCCAGTTCAATAAAAGAAAGTTTTATTTGTTGTGTTTAATATTTGTTATTGTGTGTTTTGTGATTTACCCCCTTCATCATTGTTGCAAGAGAAATTGTTGATCGAGAGGTCAACCATTTCCTACGTTTAAATAGAGATAAAGTTTTTGTGGAGTTTATGGGTGATGCTAAATAAACAAATTTGATTATAGGGTAGCACAACAGTAATGTGCCTTATCATAACTCCAGTACTAAAGAAGAGATAATCATCAACTCATAATGGTAGGTGAATCTTGTCAGAGGAATCATTTTGCAACATGCCTAAAGAAATGTGATGTGCACTGTAAATAAAGAATTATTGAACAACAACCAACTATAGAATACAACATCTGCATAGTAACATGTGAAAAAATTAAACAGAGGGTTTTCCACACAATGATTATTTCAAAGATCATTAGGACCCATAAGTAATAACTTTTAGACAAAGGGTAAATTAATAAATTTTCCAATGAGACAGATGAACTATAACTATTTAGTTTTAACCTTCTAAGATACCAAAGTGATTAACAGATCAAGTTATAGACAAGCAATTCTTACCATTTTGATTTACATACAGATCCACCATCTCAAAGAGTAACAAACAATATTTATACAATTCAGATTTGACAACATGAAGTGTTATATTATCAACACGCAAATACACATCATCAAATTATATAGAGAATGCAGATAGTCCTATTATTATGCCACAAATCAAAATAAGAATGGAGAATTGGTTCAGATACACCTGTAATAGAAGATCTCCCAAACATTGATTTCCTATGATATAGTTTTCACATAGATATTTTCTCCTGGGGGAAACCCCTTCCTGATTCTTTTAGACCTACATTCCATCAATCTTTCCAAGAATCCAAAACATAAGGAATAGCAAAGATCATACCTAACAAATCATATATATGTGGTTTTCAAAAGAGGGTGACTCTTCCAGAGAAGATGACTCTTCATCTACCCCACTTGTAACCTATTTACTTGTGAACTAAAAATGGATTAAAATAAATTTTAAACATAATTTTATGAATAAACAAATATCTTATTACTAAATTATTATATCACAATCTTCATAATGAAATTTATTAAATACATATGAAATTGTTTGAAATGATTAGGCCTTACATTCTTCCCCCCTAAAAATGGACTTCCTCCTGGAAGTCACCAAGAGAAAAGAATCTCCCTAACTTCATCACATCCAAAAAAAGTTAGATTTCATCAAAAGATTTATTAAGTCGACTGGATATTCTTTTTGTCATCATGCAACAGTACAAAACCTGAAATCTGCATCACCAATTGAGGAAATTTATAGAGAAATCTAGATTCTCACCGCCCAACCATAGGATCGACTAGGTCGAATCCACCCCTGAGCATAAAATAAGTCTTATTTACTCATTAAAAATAAACAACATTCATCCATTAATCAAGAACTATAATCATAAAATCATCAATCACCAAACTCCATACAATTACCCCCAAAAAGGCATCCACAAATCTTTCCTCATTCAGATTTTTTTTTGACAAGATGTAACCATCAGAAATTCATAACACATTGATTAATACTTATACAATCATCTCAAACATCCATACATTAAGAAATATAAATAATATTAAATTTGAATGCTGATAATACCTGGTTGAACTAGATCTGAAACATGGTCAAAATCAATCGATGACTCAATCTTTGTCATTTGTAGTGTTGTCGATAGTCGATGCATGTCAATTGGGCTTAGGCCTCTTGTACACCAATCATTAACCAACTCCTTTGACTCAAAATCATACCAAGCTTCATATGTACATGAAGAACAAAAGCATACCATATGTCGCGTATGAATACTCCATGAACCTACATTAGAGCTTCTAAAAGAGTATAGCTCACTTGATCATGTCAATGTACAACAATCCTCATATTTTGCAATGTTAGTATCATCAACCAACCAGAAACATCTATGAACTATAGACTAACTTCATTACCTAGACCCATCGTAGTGTTACACCATTTGACAATAGATCTCACATCTGTCAACTTTGCATTGCCTTTGTACTTCAACTCTTCTCATGCCAATGCTCTTTTGATACATGATCCTGCACCATTCCTCATTGAACAGAGGTTTTGCATTCATTCCCCTTGTGCTACCAATTCCATCTCTCTCTTAGCTTCATTAGATGTGTCATGTTCCTCTTCAATTGGCAATGGTCGAATGTTTTCTTGTATGGTTGACAATTTCCTACTTTCATGAATTTGCCTTATTCTTTCTCTTTTCCTCTCATTCTTAGCTTCACACTCTTTTGGTGTTAGAGTATTTTCTCATTTCCTCAGCATGATGAGGATTTCTACAAGCATGATGAATAAGACAATGATAATAAGAACTTTGATAATGACAATGAATAATAGCTGAGAATTAATAACAGCCAATTCAAAATAGCAGAGCCTATCCTCTATCAACAGTTGATAATGACAATGAATAACAATTGATTCATGATAGTAGAGCCTATCCTTTATCAACATTTAATAATGACAATTAATAACAGCTAATTCATGATAGCAGAGCCTATCCTTTATCAACAACTGATAGTGGCAATGAATAACAGTTGATTCATGACAGCAGAGCATATCCTTTATCAACTATCTTGGTATGGTTCTAGAAGTCTGATTTTCAGTAGAGTTAGGGTTAGGGTAGAATAAAAAGGTGCATAAATTTAGGGCAGAGTTTTGTTTCATAATGAACTACTTGTAAAGGAGGATCTTTTGTGAGTTTTAGCACTATCTTATCAACCATGATTGTCATGAAGTTGTTTATAATGCCTTGTCCAAATATGTTTGATATTTTTCCATGGTATCAATAAGGTGAAGGTAGATAATTAGTGCAAGGTTTCGAAGATAAATTATCACAAGTAATACATAACCATCACCCTAAGATGCAAAGGTATTGTCCCATGATGAAAAGATAGCCACCACTATCATAAAAATTATTGGAAGTATTTAGGATTATCATGATATACTTGACTGAAGATCATCATTTCATGTAAAACAAGTTGTCCTAAACTATATTTTGAGTATATCCCATATGTGAACATTATCATATATAGTGATAGACAAATTGCTTATGGAGGTGGTGTTGAGGGAAAAGACTATCAAATTGCACTGACTATTACAAACAACCACATAGACTGTCACATCATAAACATAGAAGACTATCATGAAACTCTAGATCACTATTAATGTTAGATATTCAAAATATGCAATAGGATCTCACTACCCTATTCACATGAAAGATTACTATATCAAATGAAAGATTATGAGGATATCAATATGTTTTATGTTACTCCTTAGGATTACAAGATAAGAGATGACAATGATGAAAAGGACTAATAGTTAGCATGCATAGAACTAGTCAAATTTGGAGGAGCAAGAGCATTTACAACTACTATAGGTTTTTTTACATACAACCATTGGCAAGGGAGTCGCCATAGTGAAAATAAACTTGTAGGAAAGGTAACTACTTGCAGCCATAGGAATTGCAACAAAAGGAGAGTGTGATCATTACTTCACTTGCAAAAATTGGGAGATAAAGTAGAAGGTGGCTACTTGTACCCATAGGACTTGTAGCAAAAGAGAGAGTGAGCAATGTCTCACTTGAAACAACAAGAAGTTATAGTAAAGTAGAGGCTAATTGCAACAACTTGAGGTGTACCCATGGAGTGATGGGCACTTGCAACAAAAGGAGTGAGGTGCTTGGGGTAGGCACACTTGCTAAAATAGGGAGATTGCTGAGGTTTGAGGCTAGCATAAGAGGCAATGTTGCAAGGTGGCCAAGGGGTCATGAAGAGGAGTGATGGTGTTGCACACACACATGTAACAAAGGTAGCATAATGTGATTTCTCATGTGGAGAAAGAGAGGTTGCAAGATTAACAATGAGGAGTAGTGACGTGCACAGAAGATCTAATAAGGATTTCAAGAGGCTACATGAAGGCAGCAAAATAGTAGAAAGGGTGGCAATAAGGAGCCATGATTATGGAAGGAAATTGCAAGTAGTGTGATTTCTGACAAAGAAATTTGAAGGGCTATTTGGAGGCCATGATGGGTGGCAAAGGAAGTTGTAACAACATTAAAGGAATCCATTCAAGGAATGATGGAAAAAAGGATAGTTGAGTAGATGACGGTAGCAAAATAATCAGCTGCAAAGGATGAAGGTAGGAATTTAATGCATATTATGAGTGGTAGGTAGTGATGGCTTCAAAGAGGTTGTAGAATCAATATACTATATCAAATGGAAAGGTATTCTAGAACTTTGGGAGAACACAATCATAGTTTGTAACTTGAACAAATGCACACTATCAATAACAGTCATGTTTCAAGTTCTACTCATTTCATATTGTTTGTTATGTATCATGAAAAGATAACCCTAAGAATAAATCCCTCATAGATTGTATCAAATCCTAAGAACATTACCAATTATATGCAAAATAACTAGTGACCTAAGAACACCTAGAAACAAACTACTTTCTAGTCTATCATGCCTAGGCTTAGGGATAATTATTTTTCTACTAATTTTGGATGATTATGAGGATATCAATGCATGGCCACCTATATTTTATGGTACTCCTTAGGATTACAAGGTAAGAGATGACAATGATGAAAAGAACTGATTATATACATATTAGAATTGTCAAGCACCTTAAATGGACTATCAACACAACTAGGACTATTATGACAGTCAATAGGAACATCAAACCCTATGAAGATAATTTTATACCCTGTCAAGGTGTAAAAGGAGGGGTTTTCTAGGAATCATAAATGTATAGGATAGTCATTGTAACCTTAGGAATATCACATGACATTGTTCAAACAATAGTCCAAAATAAGAATGATCAAACCCTAGGGCTTTCATAACCAAATTGGTGCATTACAAGGGCAATCACAAGATCATTGAAGGATAAATAGTGAGATAGGTTATTAAAGAAGAATATAATGATGAGAAGATGAGAAGGAAGAAGATCTAATGAATATCTAAGGAAGAAGTTCTCATGACAATGTAAATAGAATGTTTCTATCAAGCAAATGTGTTTATTAAAAATAGATCTGCTCTAAAAGCAACTCTTGAGGATACAAATTGGTTATGTCATGTGGTTTGTATAGTCAATTGACCTTTAAGGACTTAAACTTGTTACATACTAAGAAATTTGTGGATTGTTCAAGATCTTTTTGAAGAGTTTGATCATAAATTGATAAGATAGTGATAGAAGCCTATGTAGTAACCATGCATTAAGAGTCAAATTGTGCTATGACTATTACAAACAACCACATATACTATCACATCATAAACATAAAAGACTATCATGAAACTCTAGATCACTATTAAGGTTACATATTCAAAATATGCAATAGGCTCTTACTACCCTATTCACATGAAATATTACTTCATCAAATGCAGAGGTATTGGCACTTTGGGAGACAACAATCATAGTTTAATGATTCTAATTCTATTAATACACATAATGATGACTTTTTTTTAACTTAGATAGTTCCACATTTAGTGATTGTGAGTGTTCTAAAGAACATAAAGTGAATTAAATTGGACATAAAGAACATACCTTAGAATTCAATATTCAAGTTGACCAATCCTCCAAATTTTGGCTTCAAAATCCTCAAATTGTTCTTTTTTGCAAGTTTGATTATGAATTCTATATAACTCTAGAATAGGATTAGAGAAATTTATTGAAGAAACAAACATATATCATCAAATTCAATATATATCAATGGTAATTAGCTTTGAAACAATATGAAACATGAAACTTTCAGTTTAAATAATCAAAATTTGTCCAAAAACATGCAAAATCAATTCTTCTACGTTGAAAATACAAAAAAGGTGGTGGATTGATCAAAAAATGATTCTTAATATGTCAAACAACATGAAAAAGTGTTTTCTTGTCTGATAGCACACATGAAAAGTAGGGAATAACAGACATGTGGGGTCTAAATCATGAATTCCACTTGGTTTTTTTCCCATTTTTTTCCCATAACGTGCTCACATTATAACAGGAGCACATTCTGGAAAGCATAAAAACATTAAGCTTTCATGCATGCAAACCAACCAAATTTAGTGTTTTCTCTCTATGTATAAATACATATTATAAGTATATATCTGTAAGACATATAGCATCTCTCTACCTCTCAATCTCTCTGTGTATGTCTTTGGCCATGTCCCTCACCCTCTATCTTCCTATCTATCCCTCTCTAAACACATAACCCCTAAACCCTAAACTTGATCAACCCTAAACACTATCTCCTTTTCTCTATCATGTCTCTACTCTCAATCTCTCTGTCTATGTCTCTATCCATGTCCCCTGCCCTTTATGTCCCTATCTCTCCCTCTCTAAACTCCTAAACCCTCAACCCTAAACCTGATCAACCCTAAACCTCTATCTCCTTGTCTCTATCATCCCTCTACCTCTCAATCTCTCTACCTATGTCTCTGGCCATCTCCCTCATCCTCTATCTCCCTATCTCTCCCTGTCTAAACTCCTAACCCAAACCCTAAACCCGATCAACCCTAAATCCCTATCTCCTTGTCTCTATCATCCCTCTACCCTCTTAATCTCTCTGCCTATGTCTCTGGCCATGTCCCTCACCCTCTATCTCCCTATCTATCCCTCTCTAAAATCCTAACCCCTAAACCCTAAACCTGATCAACCCTAAACCATATCTCCTTATCTCTATCATCCCTCTACCTCTCAATCTCTCTACCTATGTCTCTATCCATGTCCCTCACCCTCTATCTCCCCATCTCTCCCCTTGGTCTCCTCTATATCTCCCTATCAATCATCTCTCTCTAAACCCTAACATAAACCTTTAAACTTTAACCCCTAACCCCTAAACCCCAAACCCCTAAACCATAAACCTTGGAAGCAACCCTAAACCTCTATCTCCCTATCTCTCCCAATATATATCGGTCCCCTTGCTCTATCTCTCTCTAAACCCTAAACCCTAAACCTGAGCAACCCTGAACCATAAACTATAAACTCAAGCAACCCTAAACCCCTAATCCCTAAACCCTAAACTTGAGCAACCCTAAACTCATAAACCCTAAATAATGCCCTTAATCCTGAGAAACCCTCTCTCTCTCTATCTCTCACTCTCCCTGTCTCTATCTCACATAATATTAATATAATATATACTATATATAATATATAATATATATAGTATAGCTTTGAATGTGGGGATTAAATTGGCATTGAGAAATGGTATCAAAAATCTAATTATTGAAGGTGATTCTTTAAACATCATAAATGCAATTAAAAAAACTTCCTTACCATGTTGGAAAATTGGATATCTTTTGCAAGAGATAGATGCTTTACTAAATTCTTTTGACTCATTCCAAATCATGCATACATATAGAGAGGGGAATTCCTTGGCAGATTTCTTGGCTAACTTTGCTTGTGATCATAAGCTAGCTTTAAAAGATTGGGATGCCTCTTCGATCTCAGAATTAGTTGGAGTAATGGATATTTTGAAAAAGGAATATTTGGCATCTAGTGGGAGCTCCACGGTGGCATCTTAAAAGTACTCTAAGGACATTGGCGGTGGCAAGGATCAATCTTTTTTGTGATGATTATAATACTTCATCTATCTTAGAGGATTTTCTTTTTTCGCTAAATTTTTTATTTCTTGACAGGTTTCATTGTCATCATTTAGTATGATGAGGTGTTTTGTTTTGTACATGTGAATTGGATGGGGAAGTACTATTGGGTACCTTATGCATTAATGAGAATTAGTTTCTTGAGCATTTGATGGATGGTTATTCATTGCACCTACAGATATTATGAGTTGGTCTCCCATGTGATCGGCCTATTTCATCTTGCTTTGAGAGTCATTTGTTCATCCTTTGCATTATTATCTCCTCTCTGCTTTAGTGTGTTTTCAAATCTACAAATTATGGGGTCAGTTCAAAGAAACAAGAGGATCTTTTTACCAGTGCCAAAATGGGAGGTGTCGAGCCAGGGTATGTTACATTCTAATCGTTTGGCAACGACTTTTAAATTCTACAATGGGGATGTAGAAAATGCAATTATTGTGCTCTATGGAAGGAATGTTCTTCAATTCCCAAGGGTGTTTTACCCCTTTCAGTTGGTTACTCATTTTCTTTTGAATACTATGGACCTCTTGCAAAATTTAGACTTGTTAAGGGGGATTGTAGTTAATTTTGTGCAAGATGCTTTGTTTTCTGAGAATCAATTTATTGAAGGAGTAGAGAACTATGATCTAGATGTAGGGACTGCACTGGTGGGGGGTCTATTTCATCATGATCTCTTGAGCACATGGCCTGCAATACATTGTGTTTATAGTGCATGTTTGTACAGTATTCAGAATGGTTGCATTTGTTCCCTTGAAAACTCTCTTCATTCCCATCAAGGAGAAATTGGTGAAGAGTTGGAAGATGCAGTTAGAAGTGTATTTCAAGCTCTCCATTTTCTACTCCATTTTAATCCTTCTCCTCCTCCAGTGGTTACACTAGCTGACCCTCCTATGTAAGATCATCATGGCTTTCTGATTGAAGATTTAAATGATCAGGATTAATTTTGTTTTGTTTACTTTATGTGCTTAGTTTGATTTTGTATCAGTTTAGAAGGTTTTTTTATTAAAGTTTGTTAGTAGGTGCTTTCTCCCCTACATTTTGTAAGCCTTTTGATCTTTTGAGACTCTTTGTAAATTTCAGTCTCCGATAGTCTTGAATCTTGAGAAAATGATCGGACTATAGTAATTGTAAATCATGTTTTGGTTTCCTCTTTGGGACAATTTTGTAAGAACTCTGTATTTACTGAGCTATAACCGAAGGTTTTCTTCCTTGTTCTTTCCTACCAGTATGCTCTTTGAACTAGGCTTTTTTGTAATTTTCTAAATAAATATAATATATTTTAGTGGCTTGCCACTTTTGTCAAAATATATATATAATATATGAGTATTAGTATATATTAATATATTAATATATTATGTATAATAAATAATACAGGTAACGAATATCAGTTTGTAATGGATATCTAATTTTCTGACAAAATCAGTAGACTCGAGATTTGGCTTGGGATTTGGTTTGGGATTGCCATACTTGGAAAGTCAACTGAAAAAATGTGTTTACCAAATTTCCTTAGTTTTTGAAAGTTTGCCCTTGTGGTTGATGACCTTTTTTAATCTAAATTTGATGAAATGAAAAGGGTTTATTAAAAAAGTTGTTAGCTTTCCACTAATATAAGATATGCCTTATTTTGAATTTAATAGATAATTATTATTGATTTTCTACATACATTACGACTAAAGTCCTGATTGATAGGCTGATTGAAAAACTTCTATAATTTTCAAACTATTTCACATTTTTCGTATCTAAAAAATGCATCACATTCTATGCTTTGCATACTATAGGATTAAAAAAATTGAATTTCATAAATTTTTGACCAAGTTATGGTGGTCAGACAAACATATTTTAATAATTTTGAAATGTTCTAATAAAAAATCATAACTAAATATTTACTTGCAAAAAAGAACACAAAAAAAAATGCAGCACATCCGGGCATGTGTTCTGTACTTATATTGAAAGTTTTAGAAAAAAATATTATTTTTTTCTTGTACTTAAGTTGGTCAAACATACACCTGCTTTTTATCTTTTTCCTAAAAATTTAGTACTACCGCATTGAAATTTCAATTTTTTGCAAAATAGATTTACTTTTTTTTCCAAAAAAGGACTAGTAGCATAGAAACTACATTCAATTTTCTACAAATTCTATTCTTACATATTTTTCAAATTATGTTAATAACCTATTCAAATTTTTGTCAAGTTGCCTAACTCTATTTTTCTGAATTTTCATTGCCACTTAGGGTCCTAGTTTGGACCCCCATGATCCTACACTGACCCTACTATTGAAGGTAGACCCCTCGAAGTGGTTTAGGAGGTTTTCCATTCAAAGTGGGATATTATTATCAATTATTTATAGCATATTTTCTATTATATTCTTGTATTGTGAAATTTGTTTCATTACAAGTGGTATCAGAGCATGATCTTGGCACCATAAAGGCAATACTTAACAAGGCATTTTTTTAAATTTTGGAGGTCATTTTGGGAAGTAAATATCTATCTCATTTTGGATATTTTTTCTTAATTTCTAGAGGGTTTATCAAGGGTATATTGAAGCTACTACATTCCGAATTTTAGGTCAATTGGAGCAAAATTAAAGGAGTTATTGTAGAATTAGGGTTTCTACCAATTTTGCTCCTAGGGCTGCAAATGAGTGATTTTTTTCTTGATTTCTAAATGGTTGAATAAGGGAAAATTGATACACCTACAATCCTAATTTAAAGGAATTTAGAGTCATTTTCATTAAATTACTACAATTTTAGTGTTTTTCATAAATTTTCTCTAAAGACTAGAATTTGTGGATCAATACAAAATTCTAACACGTACAATTACTACAATTTTAGTGTTTTCTTCAAGTTAGACAAATGGAAGAACATATTCATGACCATCAAGAGGCACCTTCTTATCTCAAGGAGAATAAGGAAATGCACAAAACATAATGAAGAGGCAAGTAGATGAATACACAATCCTAACATAGAAAGTGCTACCTAAGTTATATGTAGAGGGAAGACACATCTTAGATCAAAGTTAATTTTCTATACATGCTTGAAGAAGCTAAAGATAATGACAATCCTAAAGTACCTCATTAAATGGAAGTATTAGA
This sequence comes from Cunninghamia lanceolata, assembly GCA_027924645.1. Classification (NCBI taxonomy): domain Eukaryota; kingdom Viridiplantae; phylum Streptophyta; class Pinopsida; order Cupressales; family Cupressaceae; genus Cunninghamia; species Cunninghamia lanceolata. The sequence continues at coordinate 2,665,435 of BSBN01001161.1, forward strand.
TGGTCGAAATTACCACATGGGATGATGAAAATTTTATGCAAAAGAATCCACAATTGATTAGTACCAAGGACAATACTTTTGTAAAAGGGGGCATGCTACACCCTTAATCATATAGTGTATATAATTTTATGAGTAGTTATCTTGTGGGTACCTTAACTCTTAATTAAGTTATATAATCATTAATATTATTTCATATAGGTAGTTAGGTCATCCTAGGTGGCATCTATGGCATAATTATGGTATATATATAGGAGGTAGAGGTTAGTTATTATCATCATATTGAGTATTGTGTTCTTATTGAAGACAATTGGAGGTATCCCCCTTGAAGTGGCATATTATTATCAATTATTTTTACCATATTAACATTTTATATTCTTCTATTGTGAAGGTTGAACATTTCATTACAACAATGCCCCAAATTGGCATCACCAAGTGATCCCACAAGTCTAGCAAAGAACATAGAAGTGTCATGCAATAATTCTCATCCTCCATTTTCACTCCAATTGAGTGCAAGTAGGTCACAATCATATTGAATACTTTCAAATACTCAGCTACAAAGCCACAATAGTCCATTTTCAAGGTGTACAACTTATTTCTTAGGAAAGTTTGTTAACTAGGGATTAGCCAAGTAGAAGTCTCTAAATTTCTTCCAAAGAGCTTTTGTGGTGGATTCTTCATGTACATTCAACAAAACAAAATTTTCTAAGTAAAACCTAATGTGGCCCTTTGCCTTCTATCTAATAGATCCTAGTCGACTTGTGCCCTTATAGTGGATTTGGATATAGATACATCAAATCAAAAATCTTTGTCTATAAGAACATCCCCCATCTTGAGCTTTCACAATTCAAATTTAGTGTCTATGAACCTTTCCATCTCTATCATTAATGTGTTTGTCATTTTCCTACAATAAGATCTCCTTTTGTGTAAGCTTTCACTCAAACCAAGATTAGAACAAAGAACTCTATCCCTATCACCTATGACCTAAGGAAATCAATCTCTAATACCAAATGAAATGAATTTTAGGTGCAAAATATGCTTCCTACACTAATCTATGAGAGGAGGTATTTGCAAAATTTACATTGATCATATAGTTAAAATGACATAAGTTACACAAAAGTAATATGATATAACATAATGATGTACATGGGAAAAATCCTTTCAAGAGAAAAAACCCACACTCCAAAGTAACTAAATATATTATTAAATAATCAATGGTTATAATACACTTATAGAGTCTAAGCCTTTACAAGAGTATCACTAGTAAGAGATTTGAAGAAATTCTAGCAGCATAATAGTACCTATAAAATTCACTATGAAATATCCATCTCAAGCACCCAATAAATAGGAGAAGCAATAGATGAAACCATCAAATGGTAAGGAAACCATGAGCTAAAACCACCCAAAATGTGGCACCAAAAGCCATAGTCAAAATCCAATGCCCAAATCCCAAGATGAGCTCATAGGCAAAAAATGGCATATTCCTTCCACTTGTCATAAACTCATCATAATCCACTCACCAACTTGGACACTCAATTTTGGCTCCATTCTCTTCATTCATAAATGTCTTATGATGTGTTATAACATGCATTGTAATTTGGTCAGCAAGTGTAAATCCTTCTCATAGCTCTCTTATGTGTCATATATGCTCTTACATTTATGATATGAGAGGTCCAACTTCCAAAGGCTGTAACTTTTGATCTGGCAAGCTGATTGAGCCCATTTTTTAAATTGCAGATCTCAAAGAGTTCCACACTATTGTAACCTACTTACTATGGTTAAGGCCCATTTCAATGCTTTTTTAGGGCTAAAATCAACCTCTAGAGCCCTAAAAATTTACTCTTTATGTTTTATAACTCAAGTTTTTTGTTCTTAACATTAGGATGCAAGGTTGAGACACCTTTCCTAACAAATTTTCCATCAACAAGAGAATTATCTAGAACAAGTCATATTCAAAGGAATGTTAACAGGTGTTAGGAATGCAATTACAACATATGAGGGTTTGCAAATCCTCATAAGTCAAGAAAACATCTTAGTGAGTGTTGAGAAGCATGGAATATTTGATTCATCTATATATTTATATCCCACAAATAATATAGTCATAATAAGAAAATGTTAGTTACACATGTAGTGTGTTTGTATATATCCAATGTACAATTCACATGATGCTAATGATGGTCATTTGGATAAAGAGACCTTCTACTATGTGTTGGCCAACATGTAATGTTGATGTGAAATTTATGGGTGGATGTTGTATTAGGTAATGGAGAGCTTGGTACTTTAAAGAATATAGTCAATTGTCAAGGTACTCATTGCTAGAGTTACCATTGTGTGTAATCATTGAATTTGATAATTATGTGGGTGTGTTGTGGGACATTAATAAACCAATTTTTTTCCTATTTTCCTTTTTACAAGTAATAATCATACACAAATCATGTCAAAATAGCATGAGATTTATCTATACATAGATAACAAGGGCTAGTGTAAGAAATTACCACAATAGATATTAGTCACATAAAGAGCACTTGTTTAACATTCACTACTATCTCTCAAGTTAAATATCTCAAAATATTGAGAATATCAACATCATTCTCATTTGAATAATACTTCAAGATCTAGAAAATACAAATTACATGTTAACAATAGGAAAAATTAAGAGCATTGTTTGGGCTCCTTGTCTCTAAGTTGAACCTTAAAAAAACGTCCAATGCATGTTTTATTTTCCTATGATTAGTTGTGATAAATCAAAATGGTGTTGTTAAATTAATGGTGTGGTCTTCATACTTGCACCAAAAATTCTCTCGCAATTGTGAGAATGTAATTGTTCTCATGTAAAAACCATTATTTTGATGTTATGTTCATACAACTAACTATAATTTCAATTTCTTAATATGATCTCCTTTAGGGTATAATAATGATATTCTTATATTTTCATGTTGTTATAATACATGCTTTGCTTGTTTTTCAAATGCATTGGTCAAGCATTCTATATTTAGTATTTGGAGTTTATATCATGTTGCAATTCAATAAAAGTGAATTGTGATAAAACAAGCATTAAACATTCAAATATATTCAATAAATGATGATGCGTCTAGAAATTTGTATAACACAAAAAATATAGAAGTCTATCATTTCTTTTAATTTCTAAGAAGAATACATTTTTAGTGTGGCTTATTACATTATGTATCTTGAAAATCTATAGTATTATTGGAAAGATACATATGCCTTAAATAGAAAATTACAAATTTATCTTTATACTAGTAAATACATATTGCGTCAATCTTGAGTATCTTTGGATATGATCACCATTTCTAACAAACTATAATACCTTCGAAGTCACTTTGTAATGTCCCCATTTTCAAGTTCTCTTGCAACACAGTTAGAGCTAACTTTCTGGGTTAGTGACAACATAGTCAGAGGAGTATTTTGATGTCACCAAGGTGTCCGGGTGATCCAGTGGAGCTATATGACACTTTTTAGAGAGATTTCAAACAAATTATCTGTACTTACTATTTATAGTAAGTACTTGCATGGTGATAATCTTTCTGGGTTTTTCTGGGTTTGTTCTCCTTGGTCTTCGAAGAACACTGCTAGTTATAGTAAGAGTTAGTCTAGCACTATTTTGGTGACTTGACAATCATTCATTGGTTATCCCTGATGTTTCATTGAGCTTAGTGATATTAGATGGTTTGTGGTGATGTCTTTCTAGGTGATTTCAGACTCTAGGCCTGGACTTTCTATTTTTGGCAAATTAGGGTTTCTATCCATTTCAAGATTTTTAGTGTTGGAGATGGAGTGTCTCGTCGAGATCTTTTCAACGAGCTATAGATAACTAAATTCTGAGTTCATTTGGGCCTTTGTTTTAAAGTCTGTAAATTAATATTATTATTTAAATATTGGACTTTGGGATTTAATGGTTAAGTGATGAAAAATAAAATATTTAAAATTTACTTAAGTCATTTTATGGAGCGTTCACCTTGGGAAATATTAAAAGTGAAATTAAAAGAAATATTTCCCCCCAAAAGTGCATCCACCCTCTTGGAGAATTATAAAAGGGGAGAAGTGAAGCTCATTTGCATATGCTTGGATTATTATTTTCTCTTCACTTGTTGTGATATTCTCGTGCATTGTTTTGGAGCTTGGCTCTAGGGTTTGATATTGACTTGGTAAGACAAAATCCTCTTCAAGATCACCTTTCTTCATGTGTGAAAGACCACATAAGGAGAGGATATTGGAGGCTTCATTCAGAAGCTTCATTTGAGCTTTCATTTGATACATTTCAGTGATGATTTGAACTAAAATTGATCATTCTTGAGGGAGTTGGATTATGCAGCTTGGAACAAAGATTTTAAGGATAGATTCATGCTTTTTTGGAGGAGTTCTATGTAGAAATAGGTACCCATAAATAGGTCATACTTTTCTAGGGCTAGTCGTACAGGTTTAGAGGGTTATTGTGGTCATTTGTGTGTTTTACCACTATAACATACACCCTCGGATATATGTTTCTTCTGAGCCAATTTTTTGTGTTTTCTGATGTGTTTTTGTTTAAGGTTTCATGGGTTGTTCTTCCATGTTTGATATTTGCATTCCATGTATGAAATATAGAGCATATGAACAAACCCTGAAAAAATAAAGGAGATATCAACAAACTATTAACTACCCAGATAGTATTGATCCAAAATATGAATTATAATAACATACGCATATGGAGTTTTATAACTTCATGTTAGTGTTGTAGTCGGACCAGCAATATGAGCATACAAAACACCTCCAAATCTCTACCAATGATAAGATTTCTCAAATACAATATGTAGCGACAACATCTAGGACCCTCAATGACCCAACATGATAATGATAGGAGCTCTAATGAATGTAGTTCCAGTCCTTTGAAAAACCCACGTCCACCTATGGGTTGTATAGTCAGGATGGGGTCTTGAGTCAACAACAAATGGATTGGAAACACTCTGAAATCTATCTAAAACTCTCTACAGTCTCCTTCCAACTCCAAATGCCTAGAATGATGTCATCAATCAATCCCAAACTCCTCCAATATCACCTCTATGAGCAATACGGCCACTACAGGGAAGTACAACCTATCAAAGATGTACGACCTACTGAAATAACTCTGTAACAACAGCAAGAATCAGTCTCAATACTTGATTGTGGTCTTCATATCAGTATTCAGGCATGCAATACAAATCTCCATGAAGATATATTCATCCAAGCTCAAAACTCAATCAAAATTTGTCAAATCAAAGCTCAGGTGAAGCTCTAGAATGAAGCCTCCAACTATTCTCTCCTGATGTAGTCTTTCATGCAAGAAGAAAGGGACTAATGCAGGGGTTTTCATCCTAGAAAATCCAAATCAAACCCTCAAGCTCCAAGCTCAAGAATGCACAGGAATATCTCACAAAGAGAGCAAAATCAATAGTCTAGCATGAATGCCAAAATGAAGTCACTTTTTTCTTTTATCTTTCCCTCTACTCCAATGCCCAAGAAGAGGAGAATATTTTATTATTTTAATTTATCACCTTATGTCTCCCAAGCACCTTGGGCACCCATCTCCTAGGCATAACACTTTTTAAGTTATAACTTCATTTTATAAAAGGATATAACTTTATAACTTAAAGTCATATGAAGTCTCTTATAAAAACATAAGTTAAATATTTAATTTAACTTATATTATATCAAATGGAGCTGTAGACATATCGAGACCATGAACCTTGTGCATTGATCATCCGCAATTGCCCTGCTATAAATAGTAAGTGCCCCTATTCCAACTTACTATAAATAGTAAGTCACCAAATTGGCTCCCTAACCATAGTGCAGATTACAAATCAGAAAATTTGTGTGGAGATGATTTGTCACAAGGGTCTCATCATTTGGCAAGGCAATTGAAGGTGAACGAAGGCATGATTACTTCATCTTTAGTACACTTTGATGTTGTTTAGCAGTTGGTGGCACACTATTGTTGGACTCTAGGTATATATGAGCACCTTGATAATGGACTTTCCCTTGCAGAGTTTCAGGCACTTAGAGATGTAGTTGGGATAATGAAGAATAATTACCTACAACTCTTATCAGAGAGAAATCATCTTCTCATGCTTGATGATATCTATTATGATGTTCTAAGGGGAAAGGAAGAGGAGGTTGATGAGCTCACCTATGAGCTTGAGGTCACAACGAACTCCTTAAAGAATGCTCAAATAACCCTTCAAGAGTCCAAGTTACAGATAGATGAGCTTCCTATGCAGTTGAGCGTGACGTAGTCCTCATCACCTATAGATACAATTCTGACATCTATGGTAGCATTTAGTGATGAGCATACATCCATGGATTATGACAACGAGTATGTGGAGGATGTGGCAACATCCATTTAATTTACTAGTGCAGGTAACATAGATGGGATGAGTGCATTGCATGAGTTTAGTAGGGAACAATATGTTGCACCAGGTGATCTTAAGGATAGTCCCATTTTAGGTGATGCAGAGAAGATTATTGATAGCTCTTGTGGTGGAGTAGTGGATTCTCTAGAGAGTTGTGTAACTGATCACTACACTACTCTGTCTTCTTTGCAAGAGGTATGCATGACATCATCTAGTGGGGAGATTGATTCTCATGTTGATTTGTTTCCCTCTCTTGGAAGCAAATCAAAGTTTACATCCCATGTACCTAATTTTGATCGACAGCTTATTGAGCCACAGAGATGGAGAGATCAGCTGAAGGTTATAGGAGAGAAGGTTGATTCAACCTTATCTCATTTTTATTGCACTCATAAGTATGTTGAGATACTTCTTTGGACAACAGAGTTTGAGAAGAGACGATATGGGTTCTCAGCTGGTAGTCACATTCATGATTTGCAGTTCATTAGGAGTGCTTTGGAGGAGATAAAATCATAATATCTCTAATTGTTTCATGATAGGGAGTATACTATTAGGTACGCAGAGAGGGTTGCCAGAGTATCTACTCAGTTAGCTATTCAGGATCAGAGACATGATCCATCATTTGATTCAAGTGATGAGAGTGATGAGGATTGTGTTTTCCATGACTAGATGATGGTCAACCGTCAACATATGCAAGTGCTTTTTATCTTGACTACATAGTGAGGAGTGCTCATCATTTCTCCTTTAGTCCACACACAGATGACCCAATGATGCGTAAGTGTGGATTGGCTCAAGATTTATACCAACCATTGTGTCATGAAGGGTTTCCATCTACAGAAGATGGAACTAGAGATTGCAGGTGTTTGACTTAGATATATTCAGAGGATTACTTACAGGGTTAGAGTTTAGATCACCATCATGCTGATATGTACCAGACAGAGTTTGCATCTTCTTTGTCTCAAAAATTTCCCTGGGAGACATGGTTACAGAGAGGTTGTAGTGTTAGTAGGCATGATGGCATGTTTAGTCTTTATAGTGGTGATGGAGGAGAGTTTTGTCATTCCCTCAATTTGCGAGGAGCAGTTTCATATCTTCCAACACCTATGAGGGATAGACAACACATTCATAGGATATTTACAGAGGATGAAAGGGGAATTTGTGGTGCAGATATGACCAGATATTCTTACCTCCTCTTGACTAATGGGTATGAGTTTCGATTGTATTGGGATCCAGGTGGTGAAAAGATTGGCATTGTAGTTGGGATGGGTTCCATTGGGTTGCTTCACCACTCCCTGCATGGTGAAAAATATATCAGAGTAGCGCAGTGTCGACACGTGGTGGTTCTATTTTGAGAATAATTTGGGACCTTGGGATCATTTTTGGTTTCAATTTGGTTAAGTCCATTGATTGGAGGCTATATTGGCATTGCTTGAGGACAAGCAATCTTTGGGAAGGGTAGATTGTAATGTCCCCATTTTCAAGTTCTCTTGCAACACAATTAGTGCTGACTTTATGGGTTGGTGACAACATAATCATAGGAGTATTTTGATGTCACCAAGGTGTTCGGGTGATCCAGTGGATCTGTATGACATTTTCTAGAGAGATTTCAAGAAACTTGTCCATACTTACTATTTATAGTAAGTGCTTGCATGGCGATAATCTTTTTGGTTTTTTCTGGGTTTGTTCTCTTTGGTCCTCAGAGAACACTGCTATTTATAGTAAGTGTCAGTCTCTAGTGTTGTTTTGGTGACTTGGAAGTCAGTCGTTAGCTATCCCAAATGTTGCATTGAGCTCAGTGATATTAGATGGTTTATGATGATGTCTTTCTAGGTGATTTCAGACTTTGGGCCCAGACTTATTATTTTTGGAAAATTAGGGTTTCTGTCCATTTCAAGATTTTCAGTGTTGGAGATGGAGTGTCTCATCGAGACCTTTCTAGCAAGCTGTAGATCACTAAATTCTGAGTTCATTTGGGCCTTTGTTTTAAAGTCTGTAAATTAATATTATTATTTAAATATAGGACTTTGAGATTTAATGGTTAAGTGATGAAAAATAAATTATTTAAAAATCACTTAAGTCATTTTATGGAGCGCTCACCTTGGGAAATATTAAAAGTGAAATTAAAAGAAATATTTCCCCCCAAAAGTGCATCCACCCTCTTGGAGAATTATAAAAGGGGAAAAGTGAAGCTCATTTGTATATGCTTGGATTATTATTTTCTCTTCACTTGTTGTGATATTCTTGTGCATTGTTTTGGAGCTTGGCTCTAGGGTTTGATATTGACTTGCTGAGATGAAATCCTCTGCAAGATCACCTTTCTTCATGTGTGAAAGACCACATGAGGAGAGGATATTGGAGGCTTCATTCAGGAGCTTCATCTAAGCTTTCATTTGATACATTTCAGTGATGATTTGAGCTAAAATTGATCATTCTTGAGGGAGTTGGATTGTACATCTTGGAATAGAGATTTTATGGATAGATTCATGCTTTTTTGGAGGAGTTCTATGCAGTAATAAGTACCCATAAACAGTTCATACTTTCCTAAGGCTGGCCATACATGTTTAGAGGGTTATTGTGGTCATTTGTGTGGTTTTGGGCATACTTTATCATCTCATTTGGAGTGCCTAACATTAGCCATCAGTTGCAAATCAGATTGAAGGACTTTGGAGAAGTATTTTATTACTTTGTTGTTGATTCAAACTTCCAAGCAAGGCCGTATAGTTACTGTAGCAAAACGTGGACTGCTGGGAGCATCTTATTTATCATTTGTATTTGTTATTCCATTGTCTTATGGTGTCTAGGGTTATGTAATGTTGCTGCAGCATTGAAAGCATAATAACATTTGTTATTTGAGTCTTTTGGAGGAGTTTCCATTGCCTTGTAATGTTGGTCCAGTTATGGCAATAAAATGAAGTTGGAGATTTTCATCTGGGTATGTTACTAAAATTCATATTTGGCCAAAATACCATCTGGTTCATTGATATTTGGCCAAAAAAAAAATTAAACATAAATGTGTAGTGCTTGACCAACAAGGCCATAAATATTTGTACCTGTGTGCCATTTGATAACACCTTTAAGTGTTACTAGTAATTATATGAGTGGCAACTCAACAAGATAGTAATGCTCAGGTGGCAAATCCATGCTTTGGCAAAACAGAATTACCTAAGGTGGACAAAAAATTTCAAGACATCATTGTTAGTACTTGCCTCGATACTATTGTGTTCAAAATCATTCACTTCTTGATTAGTTTTCCAAAATATACCAATTATATCTCTTCATTTTCTCCAAAGACTTTAAATATTTCTATTTGTAATATCAAATTAGATTTTTATTCGTTAAGTTTTTTATATGCAAGGGGACAATCTATTATTTACTAGTAACATATATAAGAGATTATTGCATTATAATAATTATACTTCTTTTAATGCAAGATCTATTGTCACATACCAAAAATAAGCTATTATCTGGATTGAGTGCTTCTGGATTTGACTGTGATAGATATTTTTCTCTCAACGTTTTGGATCACACTCCTTGATCCATCATCAGGAGAAAGAAAGTAAGAGAAGAGAAACAAAAAATAAGGTATTATCTACCAATAATGGACATGAGAGATTAATACCTATTTTCATTATATTTCTTTTAATAAAAAGAACAATCTATTGTCACATACAAAAGACAATATATATTTTAAAAAAATTATTACATATTTCCTTAATCAATCAATCTATGATGATTTGATATTTGATGAAGAAGAAATTACTTTTGGATTCGAGTGCACTCGAATCCAAAAGCAATTTCTTCTTCATTCTATGGAATGTGGAAAGCTCATACCTACTATTATTAATATTTGATGTTTCTATATAACCCTAAATCTTAATTAAAAAGAACCAATTCTTCGCAAATAAAACTACCACATGTATCCAACAACAAGATCATCATTTCCTCTAACCCTTAGTACAATAGAAATCACATCCAGTTCTGACTGGTTCACATGCAGCGGAAGATAGACAACAACTATGAAATTTGCAAGACGAGCAGATTTATGACGTCAGAAGAAAGGCTTTTTAATCCACGGTTATCTTATGACGAAAAGGAACTATGATATATGAATGAATAACTTTTAACGTCCACGCTACAAATAGCATATACGACACGCTAAAAATAGCTTATACGATTACCAGTCTTGCCATTTTTGCTACCTACATTTTTTATCTTTTTTTAATCTTTTTTTAATGATGTTTTTACAATTTCTGAACAGTTCTTTCTTGAATAAACTGAATAAACTATACCAAGAAATAGTTGTCAAAATTTTTATTGTTTTTGTTGATATTTTTTCAACTTTAAAAATAGTCCTTCCCTGAACAAACTGTACCAAAAAACAACTGTCAAAATATTAACATGTCCTTAAGAACATCACACTTCATAATATATTAATGTGATGTCCTGTTCCATAATTACTTTGCTCATAGCGGTGGTCCACGTCCATGGCGTACAGATTCTTTGTAATCGTCCTTGCTGATAATACCTATTAACAGCGCTTCCCATTAGCCTTCTTTCAAGTTCTATTACTGGAATGAATCTGCAATGCACGAATAGGCTACGCGAATCTGAGAATTTGACGATTCTCTCCTTACGGACATAAAACTTGAATGAAGCTTCCACTCGAGAGATTCATTTTTTTATGATCTTCCACGCATCTGCCATTAGTGGGCAACGTCTATCCAACCCTCTGTATGCACATTGGACCGTATTTATTAATTAATTGAACTTCACAATATTGGGTTGGATAGACAATTCTCATTATTGGCGTAACATATGTCATTACTGGCATAACTTACGGTAACTTGAATCAAGGAATGATTTTAATAACGGTTCATGAGGTCAAAGTAGTTTATGCCACCAAGAGTAGCACACAGTCGCACCGAGAAATAGGGGACCAAAGTTTTATAAAGTTTGCAATCTTCTCTTGAGATCAGATTTTGTGCAGTGAATTCTGATCAAGAAGTTTACAGTTTTGTCCAACCTTGTCTCTTCATTAAACATCATCCACTTAAACAGTCAAATGTCAATTTTAGCCAATAAAATAGGACAAATATTTACCACTTTTTAGTGTGGATGAGGTGTAAAATTGCTACTGATTGTTTGACCATTGAAATGTATGATGTTTAAGTAGAGTGTCATCGAACAAGGTGCTTAAATTGTCAATTCTTAAGTGTCTTCATAACTGGTGGATGTCCATAACTGGTACTGATGTAGCTGTATGCTGAGCGGATGCCCATAACTGGTCCTGATGTAGCTGTATGCTGAGCACTCCATGACGAAGTGCCATTATGTCTGCACCACTCCCTTGTTGCAAATTAGGCATATTCTCTTTTCCCACTCCTCTTTAGGTATCAACCATCTGCAGGTTTCACATGATTTGAGCTAGTTCTTAATTGAACTATCAACATTTTTACTTTCCACTTAATATCAGCTCTTATGTAGATTTTTTCGTCAGATCCCATTTCTCATTTAAATGTCACATATTCCGCCACATGCGTGATTCTCTCTGTAATTGTAATTCTCTGGAGAGTTTCGTTGCGTCCTCTTTTGAATCTGGAAGCACAGCAGTAATATAGTGCGCCCTCTTTTATATGCGTGATCTCTGCAAGCAGCGTAGCGCATATATGAGTATGGATTCGAGCTTTAGGGGAGAAATAGAAGTTAAAGGGCCGATAATTGTAGGAGGAGGTCCTTCGGGGCTCGCCACGGCAGCCTGCCTAAGGAAAAAAGGGGTTCCTTGCGTTATATTGGAGAGAGGTGATTGCATAGCTTCTCTTTGGCAGCACAGAACATACGATTGTCTCAAGATTCACTTGCCCAAGCGCTTCTGCGAGCTTCCTTACATTCCCTTTCCCAAGGAGTTCCCCACCTATCCTACCAAGTATCAATTCATTCGCTACCTGGAATCTTATGCACAACATTTTAGGTTTAACCTACGCTTCAACGAGTGCGTGGAGTCGGCGGCTTATGATAAGAGCTGCGGAATGTGGAGAGTATGCACAGTGAATTGTGGTGGGGAAGAGAGGAGATATATTTGCAGGTGGGTGATTGTAGCCACTGGAGAAAACGCGGAGCCTTGCGTTCCCGATATCAAAGGAATGGAGATATTCAAGGGGCCAATCATTCATGCCAGCACGTACAAGAACGGTGCTGCTTTTCAAGGACAGAAAGTGTTGGTGGTCGGCTGTGGAAACTCTGGCATGGAAGTCAGCCTGGATCTTGCCAATCACAACGCTAAGCCATCCATGGTAGTCCGCAGCTCTGTAAGTTTAAACTCTCTATTGTTTTATAAGGGAAGACTAAAACTGATGATCATATTTATCAGAATAAACCAAGCCATCCATGTCTATAGTTCTTCTCCATAGTATAATAGTATGAAAGCGTGCAAACGTAAATTTTTTGTATTTTATTTTCTTCTATATTCTTAAAAAAACTTGATGCTGTTCTTAAATATCATCTACATCAACAGTTAAAGGTCAATTTTAGTGAATAAAAATAGGACAAATATTCAACACTTTTTATTGTGAATGAGGTGTAAAATTCCATTGAAGTGGATGATATTTAAGTAGAGTGGGTTTTCTCACACTATTTCTGGTATCAATCCGGGTGACAATCAAAGAGTTGCTATGAGCCAGGATCATGCTAGTTCTTTTTGCGATTTACAACTCATTCTAGGTATGTTCGATCTAGGTAATTGTAATGTTAGGAAATAAGGAAAGAGAGGAGGGAAATGTTTGAGGTTACCTTGATTTAGTGGGTAATATACCTTTTCTATAAATAATTTAGTAGATAATATAATGCTTCACAAAAAGAAACAATATGTTGTCGTGCCAATTATTTAAAAAGATTCAACCCCACGATTTGTTTATTTCAACAGAAACGACTTTACCGACTATTCTATTTATGTGCACACGTACATGCACGCGCCCACACACACACACACACACACAAATGACTTTTGGTCGATGTTGTTTCAACTATAGTCAATTTTACAACTCGCCAACTGGATAAGGTTTAATATAGATAACTTTTATCTCGAATTCATATGGAAGGTGAACATCATCGATGAAATTTTGAGCAAAATTCTTCTTTGAATTTCCAATAATGCTAATCTTGGTGTTCCTAAGGATCCCCAAGAACTTATTCTTACTTTAATCTAATATTTATGTAGATTATCCTATCAAATTCATGTGAGGTTATTCCATGGGAGACAATGTTCTAGAATCTTGGATCAACCTCCCAATGTGAAATCTAATCACAAGTCTAATGAGAATCGTTAATTTCTCCTTGGCTTGTAGTGGATTGTTTCTTATCTTGCTTCTAGTCTCTTTGAATATTGTAATGATGGCATGTTTGGCCTTTTTAATAAAAGTTTCTTAATTTGATCAAAAAGACCTAAGCTAATTGATAAAAATATTGAGCTCTTTATGAACAATATAATATTTAGCTTCTAGAAGTCAAATAGTGGAAGACTAAGACTCCCCACTTAGAATTTGACCTTAGATCTCACTTTAGAGATTTGAACATTGATCTCCATAATGAGAACCCTAAAAGAATTAATGATCAATAGGCATGAATGGAAGAGTTCATTGTCTCTAATAATCTATGTAGGTTGTTTGTAATCTAGTGCAGGTATTATAGGTGGTCTCTAATTATAGAGGAAGAGGAAGAAGTTCTTTGGACCATAAAAATATCCAATGTAGATATTAACAACATCATGGGCATTATGATTACGAGTGCAAGAAGAATAAATTTGACTTAAATAAGTCAAGGGCCAACTATACTAAGGATTCTTTTGAACAAACAAACACTCCACATTCTAGACAAAGGCTACTCAAACCCCCAGGGGATTCACCTCTAAAGAAATAATTTATCACATCCATGCATATTGGAGATTTTTAAATAACCAAACAGTGACCCAATATATTGCTTTCATATTAGGGGGAAAGGGTATAATTTTAATATTGTGATACAAGTAGGTATTTGGGGTTGGGAAGCATGAAGAGAAGGGGTGGGTTGTTTATAAATGGCATTCCAAATCCTCTACAAATCACTTTGCACATGTCAATGAGGGGAAATGCCATTCACTATGTTGGTCTTGCCAAGTGACAGTCTCATAATCCCAAGGGCACCTACTTAATCCCAACTTTAAACTATTCAAAGAGGAGACAATGGTCACACTAAGGTCATGCAAGTTTAGTACACTCAGATAGAGGTGATTGCATAACTTCTCTTTGGCAGCATAGAACATACGATTGTCTCAAGTTTCACTTGCCCAAGCGCTTCCGCGAGATTCCTTACATTCCCTCTCCGAAGGAGTTCCCCACCTATCCTACCAAGTATCAATTCATTCCATACCTGGAATCTTATGCACAACATTTTAAGCTTACCTACGCTTCAACGAGTGCGTGGAGTCAGCGTGTTATGATAAGAGCTGCGGAATGTGGAGGTTGCGCACAGTGAAGTGTCATGGGGAAGAGACGGGATATATTTGCAGGTGGGTGATTGCAGCCTCGCGTTCCCGATATCAAAGGAATGGAGATATTCAAGGGGCCGATCATTCAGGAAGAGTTTAACCAGCTGGTGGAAATGCTGTCGACTGAACTGTTTTTGACCATTTGAACAACAGGAAATGTGGTTGAACAGGTCAACATAGTTGCACTGAACAGGTCGAAAGAAAAACCGAAAAAATTGAGGTCGAAAATTCTGAAAACAGTGGCATGACACCAGCTGGTGGCGGATCATTCATGCCAACATGTACAAGAACAGAAGAACTTAAACAGCTGTTAACGTACCGGTGCAGAAATTTTGTCAAAACCTGCTGACTGATCAATTTTCAGTCGAAATCCTACCGAGTTCTCCTGTCCAGAACATGGAAAACATTGAATTGAACCAGTCGGAAGAAGGTCGAAAATTCAGTAAAACAGTCGGCCGGCTGTTTACGTGAGGCGTACAAGAATGGTGCTGCTTTTCAAGGACAGAATGTGTGGGTGGTCGATTGTGCAAACTCTGGCATGGAAGTCAGCCTAGATTTTGCCAATCACAACGCTAATCCATCAATGGTAGTCCGCAGCTCTGTAAGTTTAAACTCTCTATTGTCTTATAAGGGAGAAATAAAACTGATTATCATATTTATCGGAATAAACCAAGCCATCCATGTCTATATATGTTCCTAGTGATCCCAACAAAAAGGTCATGGATGATTCGGACAGCAATATTCATTCGAGAGTATTATAGTATGAAGGCGTGCAAAGGTAATTTTTTTGTATTT
Source organism: Cunninghamia lanceolata (assembly GCA_027924645.1). NCBI lineage: Eukaryota > Viridiplantae > Streptophyta > Pinopsida > Cupressales > Cupressaceae > Cunninghamia > Cunninghamia lanceolata. Next base: position 2,681,128 of record BSBN01001161.1, read on the forward strand.
TATTTTCTTTCTAGTCTAAAAATGTATGCATATCCTGTTCCAAAGCACCCATTCTAGTGCAAGCATAGGAGAATTGCTGGCAAAGAACATTTATAAGTTGGATTTCCATACCAAAAGGTTTCTAAAACCTTTTCGATAAATTCATATCATCCGTACGCCTGCAATCATGGCTTCCATGAGTTGTCATTTCTTCGGGTGTTCTGCTAGATGATTCACATGCCTGTCAATGTTTCCACCTTTTAAATACATTTCTTCCAACTCATTTCTAAATACAACAATAGATAAAAATCTTCATTACGTTTTGATGGATGTCCAAACCTTGTTCCAAAGCGCCATTAACATATGTAGGAAGGATGCTGGCTAAGGCGTGGCTGGAAAGTTTTTAAGCTCTTTCAACAAATTCATTTTGTCCATATCCTGCAATCATGGTGTCCAAAACCTTTGCAATAGACCATGACACTTATAAAACAGTTCACATGCCTCTTTATACTTCAACGTCCTGCATGCATGTCCACCATGGTTGGGAAGAGAAGAAACATGGAGTCACTTCGCAAGTTTTTACGGATGTATGAATATAGAGCAAAAGTATGCACATATTCTTTCCTATTTTATCAAAGTGTTTGGGGAGTTGGAAGGGGTGGACCGTGGAAGTATGATTGTGTTTTGCACCTCCACCACTTAAATAAAACTCTTAATTTTTAGCCTTTCTAACTTTCTCCTTAGTATATAATTTTTAGCCTTTCTAACTTTCTCCTTAGTATATAAACATGTGGGAAGGAGTGTAAAAGCAATTTGCATAATTGCACCATGGCTTCCCACTTCCACCTCTAAAATGAAGTCCTAACTTTTTGCCAATTTTTACCTTGCTTCAAGAGGAGGCAGAATCATGTTTGCAATTTGTAAATGTGTATTATAAGTCTTCCTTTTTTTCTTTTGTCTTCAATGTATAAACATTATTAAGTTTCGGGAGGCAAAATTACTTTTGTGTTTTAAATTTTTCAAATGATTCCTATATAAAAATAAGTCAATTAAATTATTTTACAAAATTTGGCAAGATTGCGGGAATCTAATGTAGCTAACAATTCTTTTTGCATGTAAAACTGCAAATTAAGTCCGCAACTCCCAACTTGGTTCATTAAATAGACAAGTTTTAACTTGTGAACATACCTTATACCTATAAAATTACATTGACGACTTTGCCTAAAACATTTTAGACGACACTACCAAGGTAAACTAGTATTACAGTTATGGATCTTGCAAATGAACAATTTGGTTGATCACGCATTTAAAATTTTGCTAAATTTAATAAAGTTATACTTGGAAATTGACTCATGGTCATGTTTAACCGTAAATTATGAATTGCAACTTTGTAATTGATGAAATTACAAGTTGCATTCAAATTTTGTGGCTCCACATGTTTATTAATCGATGTAACTTCATTTATTTATTATTTGAGATTCAATCAAAGGGAATAAGTGAAAATACCATTGTGAACCCACCATAGAGATTTTAGGGACAACATGCTCTATGCAAGAACTTGCGACAATGTGTTGAAGCTTTAAATAACTATAAATTCACATGCATGAATCAATTGTAACTATATTCAAAATTAAAATTATTGTAAAACCAAAATATTCAGACCTCAAAAGATCCCATTTGAGGCTTGTTCTCAAACTTCACAAGCCATCTTATGACCTCATGAAACTACAAACTGTGAAACATCTAAAAATGTTGAAATGTAACCCTAAGACCATATACCTATCAAAAAACATGAGAATCCTTTATGTTTCTAGCATTGAGGTTTGATCAAACATTTTATCACGTTCAAACAAATTACCAACTTGATTGAGATTCGTGACTCAATTTAGATAATCTTGCAACACTTTAAGGCAACTGATCTTGGTTGTAGGTCACTTGTAACTATGACTAACAAATGATGATTTTTGGCTTGATAGGTAACTTGACACTTCAAAACAATTGAGAACATTCACAACCAAGGCTTATTGACATTGATATTAATGTTTTTGACTTGATCAAGACAAGTCAACAAAGAACTCTTTCATACTACTTAAAATAATGGCACAAATTTTGGCAAAATGACTTAATGACACATGTCGATTTAGAGAATGCAAAAATTCTAAAATTTGCAAAGGTTAAATATAAGGATAATAGAATTAAGGCTCTTTTTCCATTTTTAAATGTTGCACATTCAAAGGTTTTTTATGCTACCTTACTCCTTTTGCTAACCTAGTTTTTAGAAGAATATTTATTTCAAAGCAAGGGCTAAACTATCAAATTGAGTCATAATGACATAAGATTTTTGAAGATTGTATCCCTTACAGTAAGATTTCTAAAAAGTATAATTTGTAATATATTTTATTTAAGTATTGTATTTATTTTTATTTTCTAGTGAGCATTAGTTTTTTACCATATGTTTGATGCATGTGATTTAAAAATAATAATATTCTAAAAAAATGTGTACACTTCATATTGATGTCCTTGTTTGAACAAAAAAAATAATTTGACTATTAACAAAAGAAATAAGCATTATGGAATAACATCACTCTAAATTATAATTAATTTGAATTAAAAAATTAATAATAAATGAAATATGCAACAAAAAATTATAAAAAAAAATGCATGCACTAGATATTGGTGTTAGTAATTATGTCTAAAAATTGTGAATTTATATTATTTCTAAAAAAGTTACACATTATGGAATAATATCATTCGTTAAAAATACTACAAAGTATAAAAAATAAATTATTAAGAATATTTTTAAAATGAGAGAAGATTATTGATAAATTTTTGAAAAATATTTATTTAAAATCTACACATGAAATTTCAAAATTTACTAATTCATATCATCTTAAAATTCTTAATGCTTTGCTTGCTATAAGTAAAAAAAGTAAAAAAATTAGTTAAAAGTGCTTATTTCAATGTCCCACTTAGGCCAAAAAGTGGAATACACTATTGTGGGATCACCCCTACCTAGAAGGATCACTAGGTATCTCTAAATACCTCATTGTAATTTAGATTATTATGTGTACTATAATTGAAATATATTATTAGGGAGATTTGTTGTTAGAGGTGGTGTGTCAAAGGTTTGGAGGTTGAGATGTATAAGTGTTTTTAAATGAAAGCTTTCCACAACATTGTAAGAGTTGGTTATGATAGGAGCCACCCAAGCTCTAGGACTTGATGAAAGCACAAGAGAGACAATGAGAGAATAATTCTATTCTATCAATAATGCAAAATTGTTCATCTTACAATATACATGAAGAGCCTTTCTTATAAAGGCAAGGATGAGAGCTAAGATGTTACATAGTCATGTGACAAGTGTCTTAATCCTATGACATGAGCCACTGAGTGGACAACTAGATCACATGTGTAGGACAAGACAACTAGAAACATCTAAAAGGCTCACTAAGTCAACTTAACATGTGAATATGAGTGAGAATATTATTTAACTAATAAAAAGCTAAATAATATGAATTATTCTCACAATAGAGGGAAACTAGATAGGAAATATCCCTATTCACACTAACAAGCATGACATATTTGTCATATCTCATTTAGGTTTACTATGTCGAGGCTTTAATGTATGGGATGGAAATCAAAACTAGTTTTGAGTTAGATGTAGGTCTAGGAAGTGACCTTGGTTGATAGGGTAGAAATAATAAAGGGATATAGAAATGTAAACAATAAATAGATACATAGGATACCTAGTGAAAATAGGTAGTATTTTAATTATACTAATGTATAAAGAGGGGGTATCAAAAACATAAATTTGAGGGGTAGATATGAAATTAGGAGTGTTTATTAGTACCTTATGAATACATGTGCTATGGAATTGGTTTATTAAGTGACTCACCTGAGCTCAAACCATATGATAGGTGATAATAATCTTCTTGACAAGTTAAATGAATCAATGAGAAGCCAAGGAAAATTTGGTGATGATTAATAAGTTGATATGATGGGGAAATAGACCATTGTGAAAAAACCAAGAAAGGAGAAACTACATATACTCATGATGTAATGCATGTGCTAAAATTACAACATATTTTTTTGAGTGTTGAACAACTTATAGAAAAAATTATTAAGCTGCGTTTGAAGATAGTTGCTACAAAATATTTGATACATGAAAAAATGTACAAGTGAATAAGAAAGGAGGACTTAACATGACCCCTCAAAGACTAATTCTAGCACAAAAGTAAAATAAATGTTTCCCCACATAGGAGAGAAAAAGAGAGAAGGTCTAGGTAACCCCCCCAAAGGTGAGAAGGAAAAAATCCCATGCTAGGGAACACTCCCTCCCAAAATTGAGATGAGAAGAGAAACCATGCAACCTCCCCTCAAATTGCCTCCTGTAGTGCTAGTAGATGCTTGACATTCAATGCTAAAGATGATCCATGATTGTTGAACATTTCTCCCCTTGGGAAGAAACATAACCATAGATGTGTGCAATATATCTTCCCATTCCGAATAGGAATCTATATGAAGAAGGATGAATATCTCTAAATTTGGCACATGATCTAAAGACAATGATGAATTCCTAGATGATGCCTTCAAATTATACTTAAAGGTCTTTAATCCACTATAAAACTATGATGAAAGAAGAGGATGATGAATAACAATCATATCTAAAGAAGATGATGGTGATGCAACTCCATCGAAGATGTCATCAAATAGAAAACAAATACCCTCAATTGTGTCTTCCAAATTTGTGATGCGAGACTCTACAAACAAGGATGATATGTGTGATAGAAATGTGTCCTTATGAGGTAGATCTAAAAAATTGATATCAGTATGCTATTACAATGAATCACTAGAAGCCATAGATGAATCAACACTGATTTAGATGTAGCAACAAGTGATAATGGGAGAGATGATATCCCATTGCAAGTTATTAGACTACATTGCTCATCCTCAAATGATATTTTTATCTCACAAGATGTTTAAGTGAGACCATATATGATGATTTTGTAGGTGTTGGATTAGAATGATCAGATACTTGTAATATTATGATCTAGAAGAAGATGCTTCATTTCAAAAATTTATCTTGAATACAATCCTCTTCAATATGTTTTTTATGTCTACAATAACCATATTTTATCTTCCATTTATTAGGAGGATTAGGAAGAATACTCAAATAGAAAGGATTTGGTGTGAGAGACATGATTTCAAAACCAATAAATAGAAACACCAAATTACCCCTTGATTCAATCAATGAACCTCCGAAGCAATTTGTAGTGATGTGGAACTTTATATGTAGTGCATTCACAATTACAACTAGGTGGATTTGATGTCATATATTTACCAAATCTTAAAACATAGGCATATGCTAAAATTACAAATTTGAAACATGTTAAGAAAAACTAACACCACTAGGAAGAGCTCAAAAAATTAGGCACTTTAAAAATAGGACCTAGAAAGGAGTCCATATGTGTCCGAATGAGCCCTTAGACGTTTTAAAAATAGGAACTATGCAGCATTACCCTTGAGAATGTATGATTAAAAAAAATCTATATACCAAATTTACAAATTGATCACACCATGACGTAGAGCACAAATATAAACCTAAATAAAAAAATTGTTTTGAAAAATAATTTTGTATGGCTAAGAATGAGCTTACTGGTGTTGAGCCAAAATTGCAAGCTAGTCAATGGTGAAGGGTCAAGAAATTTAGGTGAAAAGAGTGACATCACCAATAGAATATTCTTAGAATATGCTACTAGTGAGGTGTTGGTTAGCATAAAATGACATCACCAATAGAATATTCTTAGAATATGCTAGTAGTGAGGTGTTGGTTAGCATAAAATGCTTCAGTTATAGTAAATGCAACATAAAATGATGAAGGTCACAAAAAATGTTAGCAATTAGCATAAATAGTCACAACAAATGCTAGTTTGAAAGCTTGGTAGTTAGAAGGAAACTATGATCAGGTGAGAAAACTTTGATTGTGATTGTAATAGTGACTTGTGAAGCCATGTTGGCAAAATTGGTGGCAATCTAGAGAAAATGACAACTGAATCTTGCATGTTGGTGACCGTAAAGTTTTGACAGCATCATCGACCAATTAAAACCTTATCGACAGATAAGGTTTTGAGTTGAAGTTCTGGCAGCAAAGATGTCCATTAGTAGTGGTCGAAGGGATTTAAAGAAATGATCAAACCAGATCAAACAATACCCAAACAATGCAAACAATATCCAAAGTGATGTTTAATAGCTACAAACATTGATTGAAAAAAATGCCTGTGTGACTGCTATGAGGGTAAGGAAAAAATGTTACCGCTATGATCTCAGGAACCCTAAAAACTAACCATGATCTCAACCCAAAAAAGAGTTGAACCTGCAACCTCCAGTAAAACCCTCGGTGACTTCGCCTAAGCACTACCTCCAAAGTGGTTGAATTGTGTTGGAAGAAACAAGGGGAGAGCAGGGGAGGCAAACTGCAGGCCACCAAAAAATACAAAACCAACTGCTATAGCAATGTAATGGACATCATAAAAAAAAACATACAGAAAGGAGAGACAAAACACTAATGATGGAAATATATTTTCTATATATTCCTTTTGTTAAATTACATTCAGAACTTCAACAGTTTACAATGCAGAGCTCCTACTCTATTTTCCTACTCTGCCCCAATCTCTAGAGCTGCACACTATTTGTCTGGAGCTTCCTGAAGGAACTCTGTAGCTACCTGTGTGTACCTTGTGCTATTGTACAATAAACCTTTTGATCTCTCTGTTGTTCTCTTTCTGTTATTCTATGTTGTTCTCTTCTAGAACATTCTCTTCTTCCTCTGCTACTGCAGGCTAACTCTTTTTCTATCTATCTACTAACTTTTCCCTCCTTTCATCTCTTCCTCTCATGCCCAGAAAATGGGCGCTCAAAAAAACTTTCAAATTTGAACTCACCTACCGGAATGAATGTGGGCAGGTGCAAACGGTGCTGAGGATGAGATTTGGAAATCTCTGAGTTCTGACGTAGGGGCAGTCAACATTAATTGGTCTGATGAAAGATTAATTCTTCCAACACTCCCCCTTAATTTGAAGTCAGATGTCATTTTGTAATTTTCTTTCTGGAACTGATCTCTAGAGTTACTTTTGCCTTTGCCTTTCTAGAGCAGATCTTCGTAGCTATTTCTGCTACTCTGTATGACCTCCAGATCTCTTCTCTGCATCTCTGGAGCACTCTGTCTGCATCTCCGGAGCTGACTTCCTGTTTCAACATATCTGGAGCAGACGTCCAGCATCTCCGGAGCACCTTTGGAGCTGTACATACATTCTAGAGTTGGATCTTTGGAGCTCTCCTGCTGTCTTTCCAGATCTGAACCTCTGGAGTTGTCCTCTTTCTAGGGCTGTACACCTCCAGAGCTATCCACAATGCCTAGCCTATCACTTAGGCATTCAAAAGAATCTTTTGGCAATGCCTTTGTGAAAATGTCAGCGAGTTGCTGCTCGAATCTGTAATACTATAACTGAATCTCTCATCATTCTACCAACTCTCTAATGAAGTGATAATGGATCTCAATGTGCTTGCTTCGTCTGTGGAAGACTAGATTCTTTGTCAGGGCTATTGATGAAACATTGTCACAATGAATGGTTGTACCATCTTCTTGCTGCTCATACAAGTCTGCAAGGATCCTCCTCAACCAAATAACCTGACAAGCTGTTGCATTTGCTACAATATACTCAGCTTCTGCTATAGAGAGAGATAATGGGCTGCTTCTTAGATGCCCATGATATCACGCCTGAACCCATGTGAAATACATAGCTGGATGTGTTCTTCCGGTCATCTATATTTTCTGCCCAATCACTATCCGTGAAACCAGCCAACATGAACTCATTAGAAACATCATACAAGATGCCATAGCCTGATGTGCTATTCACATACCTCAGGATCCTCTTTCCTGCTTGCCAATGTGTGTCCTTAGGCTTCTCTATGAACCTAGAAATTAGGCTTACTGCATATGTCAAATTAGGTCTAGTTGCTATCAAGTACATGAGGCTTCCAACCATACTCTTGTGGAGGGTTGGGTTTACTTCCTTGCTACTGTCCTCTTTACTCAATTTCAGACATGTGGCTATTGGTGTAGGGGCAGGTTTACTATTCTCTATTTTAAATCTTTTCACAATCTATTTAGCATAGTTAGTTTGCGAAATAAATATGCCATGCTCTATTTGCTTGACGTCAATGCCAAGAAAAAACCTTAGCAAACCTAAGTCTGTCATCTCAAACTCATTCTTCATTGTTGAAATCAGCAATAAAAAGATCACTATTGCCAGTAAAAAGATCATCTACATACAAAACAACAATCAAAATTTTACCTTCATCTACTTTGATATAGAGAGTGGTCTCACTGCTGCTTTTACTAAAGCCATTGCTCACTAGATATGAGTCTATTCTACTGTACCATGCCCTGGGTGCTTGTTTCAGCCCATAGAGGGTTTTTCAAAGCCTATATACCTTGTCCTCTTGCCCTGGGACTTCATAGCCAGGTGGCTGCTCCACATACACTTCCTCTTTCAGCACTCTATTCAAGAAGGCTAACTTTACATCCATTTGAAACACCTTCCACTTGTGTTGGGCTACTATTGCTATGACTGCCTGAACTGTTTCTAGCCTTGTAACTGGTGCATATGTCTCATCATAATCTCTTCCAGACTATTGTTTGTACCCTTTGACAACTAGCCTTGCCTTATATCTTTCTATCTATCCTTCAACAGTAGACTTGGTCTTATAGACCCACTTAACTCCAATCACTTGTTTACCCTTGGGTAAATCAGTTAGATGCCATGTGTCATTCCTCTCTATGGCATCTAATTCTTCATCCATAGCCTTACACGATTTCACTTCTTTCACAGCTTCTTCAAAGTGGATTGGATCACTACAAGAAAATGATGCAAAATCCAAATTTTCATCATCATCAACATACCTTGTGCTGTCATAAATTTCCTTCACTCTTTGTCCTCCGTGGCATCAATGATGCGAGTGTGGGGTCTAAATTACCTTTGGAGGTGCTACTATTGTGACCTCCGGAGCTACAGCTGTGACCTCCGTAGTTGTTGTTCTAACGACCTCCGAAGCTGTTGTTTTGACCTCCAGAGTTGTAGATCTCCAGAGCTGCAGTGCTGCTGTCCACCTTCGGAGCTGCTTTGCTGAACACCTTCGGAGCTACTATTTTCCAAAGCTCTACGGTAGTTTCTCCTCGAGCTACTGCTCTTCGTAGCTCTTCCAGAGATGCAATCCTCTAGAGCTTCATCATCTTCAAGGGGTATTGTGACTAAAATACCTATGGTGCCATCCATCGTTCCATCCCATGCTTCATTCTCACTGAACTTAGCATCCCTGCTGATCACAATCTTTTTAGTGAAGGGATTATACAGTTGGTAGGCTTGTGATTCTTCACTATAGCCTATGAAGATACATTTCTCTATTAGATCTAGGGCACACAACTGAGAGGGGGGGTGAATCAGTTGTACAAAACTTGCTTCTATTCCAAACACTTAAATCCTCTTTGTTATTTGATAGCATATCAATTAATCATTCATGAAAGCATCAAGCATAAACACCAGAGCAGATACACATCAACACATGAGACACCAAGATTTTGATGTGGAAAACCTAATTAAGGGAAAAACCACGGGGTGATTAACCCAAGGATTATTCTCTGTTAGAAGAATAAGAAAAATAGATGGCACATACCAATTAGGGCTCACTGCCTGAGCACACTACTCACAAGAGGCACACTGCCTACAAGAGACACACTGTCTACAAAGTAACAAGTATTACAAACTTGAACTGGAGATTGACATCTTTACCATGTCTGGATCAGTTCTATTTAAGCCCAAAAAACTCCTACTCTGCCTTTCACTCTTCTTCGCTATGCCACACTCATCCACACCAAGACACACTTTAAAATGAATTCACAATCCCTTATTTATACAAGGCATCGACTTAGGAACAATCATCTAAGTCGGCAAACACCTACAAGATCATTCGCAAAACGTGTAATACATCCGGTCGGCCAGTCTCAAGAAGAACACCAATATCATTGGTTATTCTTCGAATGCACACTCTAACTTTAATGTGGATCACCATCATTAACTGGACATGATCTAATGATCATCATAACCTTCCCTAAATCACCAAACACATCCGCACTTTATCAGTTTACTAGAATTCTTCTCTTCTTCATCTGGAACTTCAAGAACACAGTCTGTCATCACTGTCATAATGTAAAAGGTGCTTCTGGACCTCCAAACCATGAACAAATCTAGTTGTCACTTTACACAAACTTCTTCAACACTCTCTCCAATCCGCAGAATGAGATAATGCAATTCTGGATCTCACCGGACCAATCTGTGACACTCTGTCACCACTGAACACCTACCGGAACTGGTTCTACTTGAGTGATCATAACTTATTCAAATCTTGATGCAGACCTCTGAAATCTTGACTAGAGCATCTTAAGACTCATATCTACAAACCCTTTAAACTGAATCCTTTGATCGTCAACCTATTGAGGACTTTTTCCTTCTTGTCATCACTATTTTTCACTATTCCTAATTGAGACTTATTCTCTCAATATCCTTAGCACACAGCTCATCCAATCCTTCTCATTATGCAATATGAGTATGTTGACATCAATGACAACACTGGTTAACCTCATACTTGCAACAATCTCCCCCTTTGTCATTGATGGCAACATATGATGTGAAAAACCATCAAGACAAGAACTTCTCCTTTCTGTCACAGCTCCCCCTATTAGCAACAACTCTTCACATGTCTTCTCTTTCTTTACTGCTCCCCCTTTGATCATCAACCACTTATTTTTCACATGTCTTCTCTCCCCCTTTGACATCAATGGCAAAGGGCTTATACTTGCAACTCTAACACATCAGAATCATGCCAGTTGCTCCCCCTGAGTAGCAGCTCCCCATCACCAATCTGGATCACAAGATATGACTGTGATATCCACCGGACTGATGCACATCAGTGCATCCTAGTTCATCACCGGAGGGGCCATGACCCCTAACTTCTCCCTGAGATACTCAAAAGAGTCCTTGGGAAGAGGTTTAGTAAAAATATCTGCAAGCTGATCCTTGGAGGGCACATACTCCAATCTGACTTCACCCTTGTTCACTTGCTCTCTCAGAAAGTGAAATGTGATAGATATATGCTTAGTTTTAGAATGCAACACCGGATTCTTAGAAATATTTATTGCACTTGAATTATCACAGAAAATTGTGATAGGCTCCTCATATTCTACTTGAATATCTCTTAGCATTTGCTTCATCCACAAAGGTTGAGTGCAACTACCTACTGCTGCAATATATTCTGCTTCAATTGTAGACAGGGAAATCACATCTTATTTCTTGCTTAGCCAAGAAACCAACCTTTTTCCCAAAAAGAATGCTCCTCCACTGGTACTCTTCCTATCATCCACATCTCCTACCCAATCTGCATCTGTATATGTATGAAGAGAAAAATTATGATCTCTAGGATACCATAGACCATACTCAACTGTTCCTTTTAAGTACCTAAAAGTTCTTTTGATTGCCATGACATGAGATTCACTGGGATCAGCCTGGAATCTCACCACTAGACCAACTACCTACTTTATATCTGGTCTAGTCTGAGTGAGATACAATAATCCTCCAATCATTGATCTGTACTTTGACTGATCTATCTTAGGAGAGTCATCATCTTTGCTTAACTTACATCCGGTAGCCATGGGGGTGTTCATTGGCTTTGAATCTTCCATTCCAAATTTTCTCAATAATTCTTTCACATATTTGGTCTGAGAAATAAAGATTCCTTTCTTTGTCTGAGTAATTTGCAGACCCAAGAAGAAATTCATTTCACCGAGTATTGACATTTCAAACTCACTTTTCATTTGATTTGCAAAGGTATTACACATACTGTCTCTTCCTCCAAAGATGATATCATCAACAAATACTTCAACAATCAAGATGTTTTCATGATCAATTTTGAAATATAGGTTACTATCAGCAGTACCTTTGTTGAAACCAATCTTCAAAAGATGTTTATCCAGCCTTTCATACCATGCTCTTGGAGCTTGCTTTAGACCATATAGTGCCTTTTTTATTTTATAGACCATATCACCATGCTCAGATAACTAAAATCCATATGGTTGTTTAATGTACACTTCTTCTTCTAAGTCACCATTCAGGAAAGCAGATTTGACATCCATCTGATACACTTTGAAATCCTTGAAGGCAACAAATGCAAGAAATAGTCTGACTACTTCAATTCTTGCCACTGGAGAAAATGTTTCCTCAAAATTAATCCCTTCTATTTGAGAATAGCCTTTGCAGACTAATCTGGCTTTATTTTTGATTACTTCACCAACTTCATTTAGTTTGTTCCGGAAGACCCATTTGGTTCCAATCACATTCTTGTTTCTAGGTCTAGAAACAAGATCCCAAGTGTGATTTTTCTCAATTTGTATCAACTCTTCCTCCATTGCTTTGGTCTAATTTTCATCATTGCATGCTTCATTTATTGTCTTAGGTTCAATCTTTGAAATCAGACAACATTCATCTGAATTTTGAGCAACATTCCTTCTAGTTTGCACACCTTTTCTTTTGTCACCTATGATCTGATCTTCAGAGTGGTTCAGTCCTACATACCTTAGAACGTTGGGAGTTTCTTGCACTTCTACTTCTTGATCATGCTAATTCAGACCTATCTCTTCTTCCTGATTTATCAGATTAGTGTGAATTTGAATTTCATGAGAGGATGGAGCTTCTTGAACCAGAACATCATTCTGATCATCTTCATCATACTCATAAAATCTTGAGGGCTTCTCAATACCTTCATCAACCTTCACATTTGTACTTTCTATCATCTTTCTCAGTCTCTTATTGTAACACCAGTATGCTTTGCTTTGAGTGGAGTAACCCAAGAAAATTCTTTCATCACTTCTAGCATCAAACTTTCCTAGATCTTCATCTCTTTTAATGTAACACTTGCTACCAAATACTCTGAAATATCTCATAGTAGGATGAATGCCAAACCAAAGTTCATAAGGAGTCTTACCAGTATTGCTTCTGATTTGAACTCGATTGAGAGTGTAGACTGCAGTGCTAATAGCTTCTTTCTAAAACATCTGGGGAATATTTGCTTCCATCATCATTGTCCTGGATGCTTCCTGGATGGTCAGGTTCTTTCTCTCAACTACTCCATTCTATTGTGGAGTCCTAGGGGCAGATAACTGTCTCTTTATACCATGCTTCTCACAGAAATCTATGAAATCACCAGATGTGAATTCACCACCTCTATCAGACCTCAGACATTTAAGTTTTAATCCGGTTTGCTTCTCTACCATAGCCTTGAAGATTTTGAACTTCTCAAACGCTTCTGATTTCTCTTTCAGAAAGGTAACCCACATCATCTAGGAATGGTCATCAATCAATAACATGAAGTATCTATCACCTTGCATACTCTTGATTCTTGTCAGACCACATAGATCAGTATGAACTAACTCCAATAATCCAGTAGAGGACTGATCCTTGCTTTTGAATGAGACTCTACTCTGTTTACCTAGCTGACATTCTTTACACAAACTATTTGTAGGTTTTACCAATTTTGGAAGATCTCTTACAACCTGAGTATTGCTTATCTTGATGATGTTATCAAAATTTACATGACACATCCTTCTATGCCATAACCAACTTTGATCAACTTGAACAAATAGACAACTTTTATCAGAACCAAGCAAGTGGAAGATATTACCTTTAGTTTGAGTACCGGATGTAATCTCTATTCCAGATCTTTCAAGGATTTTGCATTTTCCATCCTTGAATCAGAGATCATAGCCTTTGTCCACCAACTGTCCAACACTGAGAAGATTGTGCTTCAAGCCTTCAACATATAGCACATTACCAGTTTTGTTTCTTCCATTAAAAGAAACAGTTCCTCTTCCTTTGATTCTACCAACAGAATTATCACCAAACTTTACCACTCCTCCTTCATACCTTTCCAAATCTAAGAACTTGTTCTTGTCACCTGTCATATGGTGAGAGCATCTACTGTCAATAACCCAATCATCCTTTTCTTCAACTTGGGTAGCCAAAGCTCTTTCTACAACCTTATGATTGACAGATTCAGAGGATATTGGATCTTCTTCCTTGATGGCAATAAACACCCATTCATTTTTGGATTTGTTTCCTATCTCTGATTCATCATCTGTTACTCCTTCATTATCATCTACTTCATGAACATAATAACAATTCTTTTGGAACCTTTGTGTGTTAGAATTTGACTTTGTAGATCTTTCCAGACATCTTGAGGCAAAATGACCAATCTTATTGCAGTTGAAGCACTTAAAAGGTAATTTTCCTTCATACTTACCGGATCCTCTTAGCAGTCTCTTTGCAAAGAGGGCTTCAAGTTGAACTGTTTTTGCTTCTTCCACTTCCATGTCTCTTCTTGTTTGATCATACCATGACAGCTTCCTTGAAGAGTTTTCTCTCGGATCAAATCTTTGTTTACCTTTCATAGAGGCACTGGCTTTGAATGCAGATTCAATCTTGGGGGGATCATCTCCAAACTCGGTCATTTCAAATGCAGCCAGTTTGCCATCCAATTGGTCTCTTTTGACAGTTGTATGGGCTCTGAATTCATCAATGGCAGTAACCTTGATTTTGTAGACAGTAGGAAGGGATCTAAGAATTTTGCCAACAATCTCATTTTCATCCAAAACTCCACCAGCATTCCTGATTCCACACACTAGCTCATTTACTCTTGGCATAAAGGTAGTAATATTTTCATCATCTCTCATTTTCAGTCTTTCAAATTTCCCTTTGAGACTCTGCAACCTTGCACTCTTAACATACTCATCTCCTTCATGCAGAAGTTCGAGTTTAATCTAGATCTTATAGGCAGTTGGTAGGTCAATAACATTTGAAAGCTCTGAGTCAGTTAATGCGCTTAGAAGAGCCTCTTTGGTCTGCATATTATTTTCAGCATATGTGATTTTATTTAGAGTTGTTGAACCACCCTGTGGAGGTGTATATGCTTTTGTGACCATGGACAAGTATGCCTTTCCCATACACTCCAAGTGACATTTCATGCAGCCTTTCCAAAGAGTGAAGTTGGTTCCATCAAACTTCGGACTGTCCTTCTTGTATGACGACATTCTAGATCTCCTCAAGCAGTTAAGCTCTTTTTAGAGGAACTTAGCTCTGATACCAATTGTTAGATCTAGGGCACACAACTGAGGGGGGGTGAATCAGTTGTACAAAACTTGCTTCTATTTCAAACACTTAAATCCTCTTTGTTATTTGATAGCATATCAATTAATCATTCATGAAAGCATAAAGCATAAACACTAGAGCAGATACACATCAACATATGAGACACCAAGATTTTGATGTGGAAAACCCAATTAAGAGAAAAACCACAAGGTGATTAACCCAAGGATTATTCTCTATTAGAAGAATAAGAAAAATAAATGGCACATGCCAATTAGGGCTCACTGCCTAAGCACACTGCTCACAAGAGGTACACTGGCTACAAGAGACACACTGTCTACAAAGTAACAAGTATTACAAACTTGAACTGGAGATTGACATCTTTACCATGTCTGGATCAGTTCCATTTAAGCCTGAAAAATTCCTACTCTACCTTTCACTCTTCTTTGCTATGCCACACTCATCCACACCAAGACACACTTCAAAATGAATTCACAATCCCTTATTTATACAAGGCATCGACTTAGGAACAATCATCTAAGTCGGTAAACACCTACAAGATCATTCACAAAACGTGTAATACATCCTGTCAGCTAGTCTCAAGAAGAACACCAATATCCTTGGTTATTCTTCGAATGCACACTCTAACTTTAATGCGGATCACCATCATTAACTAGACATGATCCAATTATCATCATAACCTTCCCTGAATCACCAAATACATCGTCACTTTATCAGCTTATTGGAATTCTTCTCTTCTTCATCTAGAACTTCAAGAGCACAGTCTGTCATCATTGTCATAATGCAAAAGGTGCTTCTAGACCTCCAAACCATGAACAAATCTAGTTGTCACTTCACATGAACTTTTTCAACACTCTCTCCAATCCACAGAATGAGATAATGCAATTCTAGATCTCACCGGACCAATCTATGACACTCTGTCACCACTGAACACCTGCCGAAACCGGTTCTACTTGAGCGATCATAACTTATTTAGATCTTCATGCAGACCTCTGAAATCTTGATTGGAGCATCTCAAGACTCATATCTACAAACCCTTTAAACTGCATCCTCTGATCCTCAACCTATTGAGGACTTTTGCCTTCTTGTCATCACTGTTCTTCACTAGGTAAAAGCACAAACCTATGTCACACTTAATAAAGGAATTGGCCAACATAAAAAAACATCTCAACTTCGACCACATAAAAGTGGTCTTTATGTTTTGAATTTCAAAATGATGTAAACTAAGAAAATGTAGATATCTTGTTGAACCTTGTTCTTGTAATTTTTTAGATTTTTTAAAAATTGTTTTGATATTTTTTAAAACAATTTAAGACCAGATTTTGTAATGCTAAAAATTTGAAGAAAAAGTGACGTTCAGTTGAAGTCAAGAAACAAATAGAAAAAAATTGCATTTTCTCTTGATATTTTTTTTTCCAAATAGGTGACTTTAATATCTAGGGCATGGAAATAAAAAATCAAATTTTTGATCTATATTTTTCTTGTAATAACATTTTAAAGTCAAACTTACCTGAATTTGATAGTTTTTTGTTGACGTCAACTATTGTTTAATTTTTTTTTTCATTTTCAAAAAACAAATTATACCCTTTGAAGAGGATTCTCTCCTCTAGGGCATCATATTTTCCAATTTTTGTTATCATGTTTTACTATTTTTTTTTAAATTTCAAATTAGCCTCTTTTTAAACTTGAACAACCTACTTGCATTATTTTCAAATATTTATATCCTAAAATTACTCAAAATACAATAATATATATTTTCTGATTTAGCATTGCAAGGTCTACAAAAGGGTATTTTTCTTTTTAAAAAATAATAATTTTGATTGCAAAAATATTTAGCAGAAGTTGGAAGTTTTAGAAAATTTGAAAAAATGGTGACTTGGCTGCCAAGTAGGATGCCACCTAGATAGATTCGATAGAATGGGTTTTGGTAGAATGGGTTTCGGCCAAAACTATCTGAGTGCTTTTTTTAAAAAATTTCTGAATAGACAAAATACCCGCGCCCGCTATTTTTTTTTCTTTTAATACTCATGGATTCGGCCGAAACCTACTCAACCAAAAAGCACTTGACCGAAATGTTCTAAAATTTTTGGGCCATGTCAGTGCCAAACAAACGGCATGTGGATTCGGTTGAATGTAACTCGGCCCAATTTGACTCGGTCGAATTCTACTCGGCTGAAATTAATTAGATGGCCCAAAGTGTGACACAAGTTTGTACTTTAACCCCACTGTTCCTGATTGAGACTTATTCTCTCAATATCCTTAGCACACAGCTCATCCAATCCTTCTCATTAATGCAATATGAGTATGTTGACATCAATAAAAACACTGGTTAACCTCATACTTGCAACATTCTCACCTTTATCATCAAATGTTTGTCTCTTCTCTTTAGGCATGAATGCATATGCCACACACCTAAAGATTCTTAGGTGCTCAACACTCCATTTTCTATTTGTCCATGCCTCTTGTGGAATCCTATCACGAACGACCTTTGTAGGACACCTGTTTAGTAGGTAGACCGCTGTTGCTACAGCCTCACCCCAATAATCATTTGACAGTCCCTTTGCTTTCAGCATGCTTGCTGCCATCTCTGTGATGGTTTTGTTTTTCCTTTCAGGAACTCCATTTTGCTGTGGAGCATACCTTGTTGTGAACTGTTTATGAATGCCTTCATTCTTGCAGAAATTCAGAAATTATTTGAAGATATACTCTCCCCCTCTATCTATTCTTAGGGCCTTGACATAGCGGCCACTTTGCTTTTCAACCGATGCCTTAAACTCCTTAAACTTCTCAAAGGCCTCTAATTTATTTTTCAAAAAATAAATCCAGATGTTTCTGCTGTAATCATCAATGAAGGTCATGAAATATTCATCTGAAGGGTCTCAAAATCTCTTTTAAATAGTTGTTCTGCAATATTTGCCATGCCTGCTTTGAGTAGTTTGCTGCTGCAATGCGGGGGAAAATAGCCTCTATCAAGGCTGCCTCAACTAGACTGAGGGCTTTTGCATCATTCATTCTTGTTTCCTTCAATTGGTTTCTTTGAGCATTGGTAAGGGCTGCATAGGCTGCTGGGTCTGTGATATCTATGAACCCATTTGTGACCAAATCCCATAGGTCATTTGCAACTAGAATAGTCTTCATCTTCTTAGCCCAAATGTCATAGTTCTGCCCATCAAAACTTGGTGGTTGCTACCATCCTTTACTATCCCCACCTGCCATGCTTTTCAAAACTGAGAAGGATGATGATGCCTAGACAAACTAGGGCTTATATTAAACACCCACATAAACTTGACTACCCAGAAAAATAGGGCTCTGATACCACTTGTTGGAAGAAACAGGGGGAGAGTAGGGGAGGAAAACTACAGGCCACCAGAAAATACAAAACTAATTGCTACAGCAATCTAATGGATAGCATAAAACAAAACATACAGAAAGGAGAGAAAACACTAATGACGGTAATATATTTTCTATATATTCCTTTGCTTAAATTACATTCAAAACTTTAACACTTTACAATGCAGAGCTCCTGCTCTATTTTCCTACTCTGCCCCAATCTATGGAGCTGCACACTATTTGTCTGGAGCTACTTGAAGGAACTCCATAGCTGCTTGTGTGTACCCTGTGCTGCTACACAACAAACCTTCTGATCTCTTTGATGTTCTCTTTCTGTTGTTCTATGTTGTTCTCTTCTGGAACATTCTCTTCTTCCTTTGCTGTTGTAGGCTAACTCTTTTTCTATCTATCTACTAACTTTTCCCTCCTTTTTTCTCTTCCTCTCATGCCCAGAAAATGGGTGCTCAAAAACACTTTCAAATTTGAACTCACCTACCAGAATGAATATGGGCAGGTGCAAATGGTGCTGAGGATGAGATTTGGAAATCTCTAAGTTCTAACACGGGGGCAGTCAACATTAATTGGTCTGACGGAAGATTAATTTTTCCAACAAATTGTAGGAGAAAAAAACTCAATCTAAATGAATAATCACACCCAAATAATGAAACCCTTGACACCAAAAAATCTTTAAATTATCAATCAATTTGAGAAAATTTGCTCAGTTTTGTAAAAGAAACTTACCTTTCATGCCAATTTTTTTGTATAGGTACAAAATTACACATAAGGCCATATGATCGTATGATACAGGGATACAGGAGGCCAATTTTTTTTTCAAAAATTACCTATGTAAAAAATTGATGAAATGATAGGGAATCTTTGCTTTCTCGAGCCTTTTCGACTCAACAATGATGTCTATTTGGCTCCATGAGACACCTTTGATAGGGCTTAGTGTAGGATTCAATAAAAAATGAGAAGGAATTTACAATTCATTTCTTTGATACCATGTTTGAGAAACCAAGATCTGAATACAAAATCCAATAACTTTCACAAATGAATATGTGCAACTACACACCAAAATACTATCATAAAAAAGTGAATAATATATTATATGAAAAACTTCTATTTATATCTAGACTAGGGTGAGATGAGAAGATGGTTGAGGACTTTAACCACCTTGCATGTGCATAGGACAAGTGTACCTGATGTGTCATGTGTAGATATGATAGGTGTCTATAAAGGTGTGTATATTTGTCACATCATTATGAGGTGAGACAAAAAGAAAAAAGTCTCTAAGTTTGGACTTAACAAATGTGAATAGGACTCTCCTAGATAGGCTAAAAGATAACTAGTTGTTTAATGTTCTTATTTACTCAAGTTTAAGTCTTCCAAGCTCAAGTTTTCCCAACAACCCAAATTTTAGTGATAGTTCAATTTCTTCTTTAAGAAATTCTTTACCAATTCTAAGTACAAGTCGAACATCAAGTCCAAATTATTTGAAAAAGTAAGAAGCTAGAGTGAAATTTATCAAAGGAGTACTAATATGAACCAACTATGTTTAAAGAAGTAACACAAGAGAAAGTATGGATTGGTGTTATGAATCAAGAGATGAAAGTAATTTGTAAAGTTAATACATGGGAACTAGTGTAGCTTCCAAACGATAAATAGATGATTGATGTTAAATGGATCTATAAACTAAAATATCATGCTAATGCTTCTATGCAATAGACAAGACCTGTTGCCAGTGGGTTTCTACAAACACTTAGAGTAGATTATTTTGGAACCTTCACTCCAGTTGCAAGACTTGACACCATCAGTTTTGTGTTGCAACTACTATATAATACAAGTGGATAGTATGTTAGATGGATGTGAAATTAACATTCCTTGATGACTAAATAGATAAGGAATTCTATGTGGAACAACCGATTAACTATGAAACTCAAGGTAAAGAATAATTGTTGAAGAAAACCTAAATGGGTTGAAGCGGGATCCTCATGCTTGGTATGCAAGGATTGACAATTATTTCTTGAAGAAGGGTTTCAATAGAAGTAATTTAGAGCCATCTGTGTATGTAAAACATGTTGGTAATGAAATTATTATTAATTACATTTATGTTGATGATCCTATTTATATAGGTAAACAAAAAAACATCAATGGAGAAATTTTAGGCAAAAATGACAGGGATTTCAAATGTTAGATCTAGGGTCGATGCATTATTTTCTTGGTATGAAAGTGCAACAAAAATTAGAAGTCATATTCATTTCTCAAGCCAAGTATATAGAAGATTTATTGGATAAGTTTATAATGAAGGCATGCATTAAAATTGCAACTCCATTAGCACTTGGTGTCAAATTAACCAAAGAAGATGCAATTTCTAATGTGGATCCTACTCTATGTATAAGCTTGGTTGGGAGCCTAACGTACCTCACTACAACTATTCTAGATATTATGTATGTAGTGAGCCTAATCTCTTCATTTGTGTAGGATCCACATGAATCCTATTGATGTATTGAAAATAGAATATTAATGTGAGTGGTATCCCAAACTTTGATATAAATTATTCTTCCACTAAAAACTTTGAAATAGTAGGATACATAGGCTTTGATTGGACCATCTTAATAGATGACTGAAAATCACATCTAGTTGTGTCTTTTTACTTTAATCTAGAGTTGTATTCTAGAGTAGTAAGAAGCAGGAAACTATGGCTGTCTCATCAACAAAATCTAAATACATGGCTATTGCAACAAGTTTTTAAGCTATATGGCTTGGAAGGATCAAGATACAAGATCTATAACTATCATACGAGCATCCAAACACTATTTATTTTGACAACAACACCATCAGTGCAATGAGAAAGAATCCCATGTTTCATGCTATAAAAAAACATATAGAGATCTGACATCACTTTATCAAATATTTGGATCAAGATGGGCATGTAGAATTGTAATTTTATCCTATGTTTGAGCAAATTATTGTTATCTTAACAAAAACTCTTCGAAAAGAGCATTTTGTGAATCTAAGAAACTAATTGAAAATCATCCTAGTGATCATCAAGGGAGAGAATTAAAGAATTAATAATTAATTAGCATAAATGGAATAATTATCTATCTCTAATCATATTGTTTGTAATCCAAGTAAATATTTATTGTTTGTGTTTATATATTAGTTATCTTTTTCTTTAGTATTTTTTACCTTAATACATGTATGTAGAGAAAGTACATAGTAAAAAGACATGTTTCTTAATACGTTGCAAATTTCATGAGAGATAGTAAAATACATGTAGGTAGAGAAAGTATATAGCAAAAAAGACATGTGAAGAAGCCATAGATGCTAGAGAATCTTTCCAAAAGAAGACAACTATTATATATTTTATCTAAGTCAATAAAACATGTGTGTCATTTATTTTTCTGCAACTATTCAATTATTTTGTTTTTTCCTCAGTATTGTGTAAGTGCCAATATAATCTATTTTATTTCTTTCAAACCCAATGCTTTACAAAAGTAAATTTAAAAAATGGACAACTGATTATAAATAGCTACTAATAATATATTTTTAAAGGTGCATGTCTTGCCGAGAGATATGTTTGGTGTATCGACATTCAGAATAGCTGTATGGTTATTGAAGTGGCTTCCTGTATGGCTAGTAGACTGGTTGATTTTATGCTTTTCATGGGTGGTGTTTGGTAATATAGAAAAGTATGGGATCAAGAGGCCTTTGATGGGCCCATTACAACTAAAAAATGCAACAGGGAGAACTCCTGTGTTGGATGTGGGGTCCATAGCCAAAATCAAGAAGGGAGAGATCAAGGTATATGCAATTTGTGTTATAAAAAAATCTTATTTTAATGAAAATTGATATATTTTTCATAGCCCTAATCAATTGTTTAGGACAGGTTGTGCCTGCATTAGATTGTCTCACATACAATGGGGCCAAATTTATGAATGGCCAAGAGATGAACTTCAATTGTATGATTTTGGCAACAGGGTACAAAAGCAATGTGCCATCATGGCTAAAGGTAGTTTCTATCAATTCATTAACTCATTCACCTTGCACTGTTCACTTAGTGATTTTCATCTTGTATTCTAGGATGTTAATTTCTTCTCAAAAGATGGCATACCAAATGGATGGAAAGGAGGGAAGGGACTCTATGCAGTTGGATTCACAAGGCAAGGTTTGTTGGGTGTGTCCATGGATGCCATGAAAATTTCTCAAGACATTGGAATGCTATGGGAAAATATTACAAAGTAGATCATTTTCGATACAAGGGATAATTTGAGATTAGATCTAATAGATGAATTGGCTTATGAGTGACATTCTAGAGAAGGCCAGTTGTTCTAAATTTGGACCCTATTTATCCTCCTCCAAGAACTCTCCCCTTAAAAATAAGTTTAGTTGCTAACTCTCTTAAACCATGTTCATTCTTATTGACATTTTGAAATCACACTAGCTAGTCTTTAAAACTTTTCTAAATTTTTATGGACTCTAAACTTTTATGTTCATTAGTTATAAATCACTTTGCTAGTAAAGAGTGAAGTGTGTGTATGCAATGTAATAGAGGATAAGGTGATCCAATGTATAATGTTGCCATCTTATATGATAGTCCAATACACATGTGGATAATTTGATGGTACATAAATCTAGCAATTCACCTTTTCTTTAAATGTAGTAAATGGAGTACATTGCATTGATAATATGACACACTCTTGGACTTTTGAGGTTGGGCCACTAGGAAATTTAGCATTTAAATTTGATGGGTGGTTGTTAACATCTTGCATTTTTCCATCACACCTTCTTAAGAAGTTATTCATCTTCATTAGAATCATACCATCTAGAGTGGAAAAATTAATCGTCTATGATTGAAAAGGAGAATAATTATTAGTACCTACTAAGGTACTATTGTGTTTGATATCATTCAATTTTTATTTCTTTTGTAAAATAAATAAATTAAATTTTCTTTTTAAAACAACTTCAAATATTTGTAGTTTCTAACCTACAAACAAATTTTAATTGGCTACAACATTTCACTTCTTATTTTAGTTATCATTAGTGTTGAACAAGAATTTAGCATTCCCAAAAATAGTTGGTTAAGGTTACCAGATCACTCTACCTCTCCTAAAAAGTTGCCGACTTTTGGAAGAAATTGAACTACTCCAAGGTCTATGTTGCCAGGTCATGGCAATGCAAGATGACTTAGTGGTCTATGTTACTAGGTCATGGAAGTGCAATATCACTTAGTGGTCTATGTAGTTGTCCCCTTTTTAACTTGGCCTTTTGTGAGATTTTAGTTTTACATCACATAAACTTTTAGTCACAATGGTTAGTGATTTAGAAATGGAAATTTAATTCATCCATACACAAATTTACCATATTAAAACGTTAAATTTTTGGATAAAATTCAAACTTTAAAACCCCAAATTTGAAAACAAGTGGATTGTTTATTTATTACTTCTTTTATTTGTTGGGCATGGTGATTTCAACACTAAATTTGAGTTCTCAACATAATGTTAGTATTTATTTTTGGATTCTCTACTAATTAAAGAAAGAGCGAAATAGTTAGGGTTATTGAAAATAAAATAAATGGATCTTTTTTGTAATGCCACCAATTTATCAATTCATTGAGATGATACAAGAAATAAATCAATCAGTTACTTTTCTTGATTAGTATTACACAATCATAAACACAAAGTAGTGCAATCATCTAAGGATGTCCTTGAATATGAAAAGAAAACATGTAAAATTATTATATTACACATAAAAAATTTACACACCACCATCCATTATCATGATATTACAAGAAAATTTTCATCCAACATGCCTTGGATTCCATCCTTCTCATTGAATTTTAAAGTTAGGGTATTACAACATAACTCAATTCATAAAAAGTTAGGGTATTACAACATAACCCAGTTCATAAAACTCAATAGTAGGAAGCTAGACAAAGATAGAATAGAAGTAGCCCATTTGATTGTAATTACAAGTTCCCTAGAAACTGGGTTATGTTGTAATACCCCAATTTCACCTCTTATTTTAGTTTTCAGTAGATTTATATATATTCTACATATTAATAATTTTATTCTAAACATTTGATAAAAAACTTATACATATTTCTTGTTTATTTAACAAGATGGTTTGTATTTAGTAGTTTATTGTTTGAGCTATTGATAGATTTGGGTGGACTTTCTTTAATTTTTTTGTAGTTTCCAATGACAAAATATTGGTGACTATTACACTAAAAGAATGCCAAATTATATTATTCATAGTTTGTTTCTTCCAAATGTCTCACAACACTTATTTGTTACTTCTCTCAAATGACTCTTTTCATTAGCTAGGTCCATTTACATATACTATAAAAGAAGTTAGTTTCCTTTGTAAACCAAGTAAGCTTCATTTATCCATCAGTTGGTCATTTTCCTCTATAAAACACATAAGATTGATTTGTCCATCATTTGTTTTCTTACAAAAGGGTCAATACAAAATCTTTCATATTTAAATTCCTTCTATTATTTAATGGAAAATTACAACTTTCATTTTTGAATCATTTGGTTGTCCTTATATTATAATTTTAAGAGTGAACGTTGCCAACAATTTAGTGTGCATAAAAAATATTTTTATCCTAGGATTATTTCTATTAGGAGTTGATGTAATTGAGTCTATCACTATATAACATTGAAACAAGTTAAAATAAAATGCATCTTCTTATTTCCTTCATTTGGATGGGTGGGGTTTTTTTAACATATTTTTACATTTGTTGCACATATTTAAACCAACTATTTAGGATGATAGGAGAAAAAAAAAACATTGATTTAAATTAGAGGAAAGAAATACATACAAGAAACCCAACTAATGGATTAACAAAAGTTTCTTCTGCATATTATTATTGGATTCTCCAAAACCATCCTTCATATCGAAATCAAAACAATTTTGGTACTCTTCTTGATTACAAATATCCTCAAAAGTGTCCTAGACTCTTCAAAATTATAAGATCCATCCAATACCTAAATTTGATAAGCTATATATATATATATATATATATATATATATATATATATATATATATATATATATATATATATATATATATATATATATATATATATATATATATATATATATATATATATATATATATATATATATATATATATATATATATATATATATATAGATATATATAGTTAATGGTAAAAGTACTTATATCCTACCATATGCCATTAAATTTATGCCCTAATTACATCCTTGAAATTGAAACATCTTGAGAATGATGACAACAATTCCAAGATGTTTCTTGGAAGACCTAACATTTTTGAGCCATTTATTAGATTACCTGCAAGGATCTACTAGAAAGGTGAAATACTTACCTAAATCACTGTAAATGATGAATTATAAAACTAAAATATTTTAAATTAAGTATTTTTTGTTCATTCTTCTCTACTTGAAAGCTACTTATGCATGTTTTGGTTCATTTTCTTTATATATTTTACTTTATATATAAATATTTCACCAAAATACTATATCTAGGGCCCACCAAAATATTAGAATTCCCATACCTACCTATTTCGTAATAGGGTTTCTATAAATTAAAAAATGTAAGAAATTGATAAGTGACATTTAATTAACATATGATTGGCAAAGTAGTCATTTAATGCATCCAATTCAACAATTTTCATTGAACACTTGTTCAAATACATGGAGTAGATCATTGGATTCTATTCACAAGAAGTAGAGATCACACAAGAAAAAAGCTTCAACATTAAAAAGAGGTCAAATAGCCAAATAATGTAGGGTTTTCTTTGTAATGCCAAACAAATGTTCTCAAAATCTTTGAACTAGGAGATGAGTGTAGTGAGCCAAAAAATTCATTTTAGCATATTCTATAAATTATAAGCATTTGTTCATATCCAAACTTCAAGTTAGATACTAAGAATAAATTGTATACATATATGCTCTTTTTTACTAATAGTGGATATCCAACATACTTGATGAATCCATGCTATTGGTGTCCATAGATATATACATATATTAATGTTAGATAGACAAACATAAAATTTTAATCAGAAGATAGAAGATAGTCAAATATGTTTAAGCATTTACATCAAAATGACATAGATGCCTTACAGTCTAAAACTCATGGAAAGATTTTGCTACATGTGAATGAAATAATATACAACTATTATAAAATATGTGCCATTCTAATAATATTCAAAAGATTGGAAAATTGTTAAATAATCAAAAATATCAAATAATAATAATTAATGGGGCATGTGCAAAAAGATGGGGAGCTAAAAAGTTGCCAAATCACTTTTTGGTCTAAGCAAGTTAAAATGCGAGCATGTTATAACCCACTCATGTTATAATGTGCTTGCATTTTAACCTACTATACATAAAAAATAGACATGTGAGTCATTGTTTTCATTCCCAAATTTAGTGTGAGGGATAAATATGACTAGGGTTATTCTGCGAGTGTGTATTCAATAAATTAGAGGAGAAGTACACAAACACTATGCTGCCACACCATTTCTACTCTTGAGGAAATCATGCATGAGTTCCAAAGACGACACAAGCAAAACAAGGTAGGTTTTGCATTTTTTTTCTAAATTTGAAAACAAATCATTTGTTTTTTGGTGTTTTGATTGAATTTTTATTTTGAAGTTTCATCCAATGAACCCCATGAAACACTCCCAAATCCTAATCCATCAAATAGAGGGGATGATGAGATTCATGGTGAAGAGGAGGCTCAAAACAAAATTCTTCAAACTTCTCCTTTAATTCCTCGCTATCCTCGTGACACACAAGAAAATAATTTAGGGCAATTGAGGAGAACAAAAGACAACTTGAAAGCTTAATTGAAACATTAAAAAATTCAAATGCAAATAATCCTCAGTAGAGATCCCTTGCTACATCCTTAGAGTTGATTGTTTCTCACATTGATTCCACTACAAGACAAATCAATAAGTGGGTTGATTAAATAGAGAGTTGCTGGTAATAATATGCAAATAAATTATCATATAAATAGGTGAAGGACACGAAAATTTAGAAATATGGTCTATGTACCCTATTTGTTGATCTTAGAATTAATGATCCATTACACGAGAGTTGTATAAGATTCCCTATTCACTAGTGTGTACACAATGGAATATCTAAAAACTTTCGAGATAGGTCGTGCATGATTTTTGACAATCAACCATATAACAATAATGAGGTCCTACTGTATTTTTGAGGAAAATCTATTGCAAGTTTATCCTCAATGACATTCCAAACTATTTTGACATGCAAGGTTTCTAGGGTAGAGGCGGTGGCTCTACACAAGATAGGGAGGGGCACATCGTGCCTAAGACCATCCAACTACACCCTTAGTGAGGCCATCATTTCAACATATCACACTCCCTTCTATTTTGAAGGAGAGTGTTAAGGTGGAGATGCTACATTCTATTAGTTCCCTCACCCAATCTTTATTATAGCATGGGATTTCTCTTTCATAGGTGAGACTAGTAGACATTGTCGGTCCCCACATCTTTGTCATTCATGTGGGGACCGATAATGCCTACTAGTTGTCATTCATGTGGAGCTTTATGTGATTACGGGTCTGAGGATGCTCTTGATACAAACATTGGTCTGTATGCTCCACACTCTCAAGACTATGATATATAGTGGTAGGAGTAGGCACATGACACATCCATATTGGATAATATTGTAATAACAGATGATTTGGTAGATAGGACCTTTGGTATCAAGATACACATGTAATTTTTTAAAAGGTTCTGCACATTATTATATTTGTATTTGAAATCTCTAATTAATTATCATTATAAGTTAAAATTAATTTTGGTAATTGTATGCACTATGAAATTCCAAGGCCAAAGTACTCATCCTGCGCTTGTCAGCTATCCAACACAAGTTTATGAGAGGAGGATGAGTCAACATGTATGCAATTTGTAACAAGATAGTAAATATAGTACATGTAAATTTTTTGTCATATATCAATCGTAATCTTATTTAGTGACAATTTGATGATGAAAAGGTGGATGTTGGACCTTCAACATCAGGGGGAGTTGGTGGGGCCAATTATAGAGGTAGTCTCACTGAGGTAAATTTTACTATTTCTAATTTTTATGCTTTTAAATAATGTTATGTAGATTTTTGTCCAATAACCTTATTCTATCTTTAGTTGATGACATCTTTTCAGACTCCTCATACTTGTCAGTCAACAAAGGTGGGCATTACTGCAGTTGTTTTGTCTTTAGTGCCTTTGACTAAGGTATGAGATAGTAACATGTAAATGTCATTATGTATTTCTTATTTTATCTCATGTCATTTAATGTACATAAATGTTATTAATCTTTACTCAAATTTTCTTCTTCATGCTTCTTAGTGGAGGTCACAACTCCAACCCATCCATATACAGATGAAGAGAGACAACAAATGATTAAGAGGGTTCACTAGCTTGTAGTAAGTGATTGATTACTTATGTCATGTTGTATATTTCATGTTTTCTATATTAATGTAAATATTTTTTAATTGTATTAACAAGTGGAGCTTCAAAAATCTCTATCAGGGAGGTCTAGTCGATGGATGAGAGAGCATGAGTCATCAAATGATTCTCCATCTTCATGGCTAAGCAAGGGCCATCAATTATTTAATAGCACTACATAAAATTTTTGATGTTGGGAAGTTTTTTTGTATGCCTATATGGCTTTGTAAATATACTTTTCCATTTTACCGATGTATATCGTTTTACATGCCTATATGGCTTTATATATACACTATATGTTATTTTCATGACATTATGTCTATGAGATTTTACATTATATATATGATGATCAATTATGGTTATGGGATAGATAATGTATCATGCTTAAAATTTTTTATATTACATACTTGTTCTTCAACATTTCCATGAAATGATATGATGATCAATTATGGTTACATGATAGATAATGTATCATGATTAAATGTGACATGACTAAAATTTATGACAAGATCCCTTAAGAAATCCTAATAGTCATGGAAACATCTAATCATTAATTTACAATAAGATTTACACATGTGATTGAAGTATGTACAACCCTCATCCACTAAACTTGCATGGTTGCATGCAAATAGAACACAAGAAAATTTTACAATGTTAGGATATGTTCCAAAGTGCTTGATTAATTCAAAGATTTTGAGAGCATCCTTGTAAAATATATTTTGTGCATATCTTGTAATCATGGTATTCCATGAGACCACATTTCTTTAAGGCATCATGTCAAATAGTTCACATGCCTTGTCTATGTTTCCACATTTTGCATACATGTCTCCCA
The DNA here is from genome assembly GCA_027924645.1 of Cunninghamia lanceolata. NCBI lineage: Eukaryota > Viridiplantae > Streptophyta > Pinopsida > Cupressales > Cupressaceae > Cunninghamia > Cunninghamia lanceolata. The sequence goes on from BSBN01001161.1 coordinate 2,711,003, forward strand.
GGGTAGTTGCAACTACAACATCTGACAAAATTCTTATTTCCTTTATGAGTTGATGGATGTCCATACCTTGTTCCAAAAATCCCATTTTGGCACAGGCAAGGAGGATGTTGGCAAAGGTTGTAGAATTTGGCTTTACACCCACCAATTACATTTGCTTGAAAGTTTCTAAAGCCTTATCAACAAATCTATTTTGTGCATATCTTGAAATTGTTGCATTCCAAGAGGTGATATCTCTTTGAGGTGTTTAGTGAAACCATTCACGTGCCTTGTCTATTCTTGAAAATTTTGCATACATGTCTACTAGGGCATTTGAAACTATAATATCTGACAAAATCCCCCCTTATGTTTTGATGGATGTCCATGTACCCTATTCCAAAGATCCAATTTTGGCATAGGTAGGGAGGATGTAGGTAAAGGTTGTGGAATTTGGCTTTACACCTACCAATTGCATTCTCTTAAAAGTTTCTAAAGCCCTATCAAGAAATCTATTTTGTTCATATCTTGAAATCATTGCATTCATTGAGATGGGATCCATTTGAGATGTTTTATCAAACAGTTGACATGCCTTGTCTATGCTTCCACATTTTGCATACATGTCCACTAGAGAAATTGCAACTACAACATCTGACAAACTTCTCATATCCTTAATGCTTTGATGGATGTTCATACCATGTTACAAATATCCCATTTTGGCATGAGTAGGAATGATGCTAGCAAAGGTTATGGAATTTGGATTTACACTCGCCAATTGCATTTTCTTAAAAATTTATAAAGCCTTATCAACAAATCCATTTTGTGCATATCTTGCAATAATTGCATTCCATGAGATGACATCTCTTTGAGGTTTTCTATCAAATAGTTCACGTGCCTTGTCTATGCCTCCACACTTTGCATACATGTCTACCAAGACAGTTGCAACTACAACATCTAAATATTTCCTATATCCTTTATGCTTTGATGGATGTCCATACCCTGTTCAAAAGATCCTATTTTGGCACAAGTAGGGAGGATGCTGGAAAATTTTGTGGAATTTCGTTTTACACCCACCACTTGCATTTTCTTGAAAGTTTCTAAAGCCTTATCAACAAATCCATTTTTTGTATATATTTCAATCATTAATGTTTCCATGAGATGAAATCTCTTTGAGGTGTTCCATTAAACAATTCATGTGCCTTATTTATGCTTCCACACTTTGCATACATGTCTACCAGGGTAGTTACAACTACAACATCTGAAAAATCCCCCTTCCTTTATGTTTTGATGGATGTGCATGTATCCTATTCCAAAGATCCCATTTTGGCATAGGCATTGGGGAGGATGCTGACAAAGGTTGTGGAATTTGGCTTTACACCCACCAATTGCATTTGCTTGAGAGTTTCGAAATCCATATCAACAAATCCATTTTGTTCATATCTTGCAATCATTGCATTCTAGGAGATGGCATCTCTTTGAGGTGTTCTATCAAATAGTTCACATTCCTTGTCTATGCTTCCACACTTTGCATACATGTCTACCAAGATAGTTGTAACTACATCTGACAAAATTCCCATATCCTCTATGCTTTGATGGATGTCCATATAACCTATTCCAAAGATCCCATTTTGGCATAAGCAGGGAGGATGCAAGCAAAGGTTGTAGAATTTAGATTTACACCCACCAATTGCATTTTCTTGAAAGTTTCTACATCCTTATCAACAAATCCATTTTGTTCATATCTTGAAATCATCACATTCCATGAGATAGTATCTCTTTGAGGTGTTCTGTCAAACAATTTACGTACCTTTTTTTATGCTTCCACACTTTGCATACATGTCTACTAGGGTAGTTACAACTATAATATATGAAAAAAAACCCTCCTTCCTTTATGCTTTTATGGATGTCCATACCCTATTCCAAAGATCCCATTTTGGCATAGGCAAGGAGGATGCTAGAAAAGATTGTGGAATTTCACTTTACACTCACCAATTGCATTTTCTTGAAAGTTCCTAAAGCCGTATCAACCAATCCATTTTGTGCATATCTTGCAATCATTGCATTCCATGAGATGGCATCTCTTTGAACTTTAATGATCTTATACATCCTATGGATTATGTTCTCATATCTATGCATATGTTCTCTTCTCTTACATAACACTTATCTTATGCTTAAATGATTACATTCCCATGACTTATTGACTATGTTTCCAAAATCCATCTAACATATTGTCTTGTGTTTATTATCCTCACTATTGGAGGCAACATTTGGTAACATCTCATTGCACTTTGCTATATGTGATTACAAGATTATATCTTGTTGTTTTAGATGATGTTGTTTATACCATCATTACATTTTTCTTGTGCTAACATGATCATATTTTTTACATATCACTTATTCTCTTCTCCTTCACATATAACCAATTAGAGGGGAGTGCATATAATATCATTAAAATGCTTTAATGTTTATGATTAAAGTGATTGTCTCATGGTTATGACGAATACTTCATAGACCAACATTGTTATATCATGATGGTGCCTTCATAATTGCATATATTAATTTTTATTGTAGGCTCCTTCATAGCCACACATCAATTTGCTTTGCAAGGCACTTCATAGCCACACATTAATTTCTTGTCCATGTTCCTTTACAACCACATACAATAGTCTTATGTAGTCTCCTTCACAACCACATATATCAATTTCCTTTGCAAGTTCCTCTAAAACCACATACATTAGTTTCTTGGGTAGGTTTCTTCACACATTTGACATATATTAGTTTCTTTTGTAGGTTCCTTTGTAGTTAGGTCACACATTAGTTTTTTTTTTAGGCTCCTCCACAACCCCACATTTATGATGGCTTCTCACAACCCTCATCTTTTTCTACTTTTTGCACATTGTTTGTTCACAATGTTAAGTAGTTGCTCATTGTCTATTTTAGATTTTTTCAAATAAAACTCATGGAATTTTGTCCTTACATGTTTCAACACAAACTTATCAAAACATACAAGGTATATACATTGTTTCATCTTGCAATAGGAGTGAAATTTTGCATTTTACATCTCCTAAGGCAGAAATGACTATGCCAACACATTGGGGTGGGTGGCTGAATGCTAGGGGAGGTTTCTTTTTGATGGTGAAGCATCCTAATCATTCTCAACTACATCAGATCGAGACAACCTCTTAAGAGCCCTAAGACAAAAAAGGTGCCAAACTTTGGACCGACTGTTCTCTCAAATCATGACACCTACGAATGTCATCTTTACATGTATATGTGGATGTTAGGTCTACATACAAATACCTACCTTGGATTTTTTAAATTAATTTCATTTTCCTATGGTGGCAAGGAAGGTAATGTTCCAAAATGCTTTAGTTTAATCTAGTGGAAAGGTGCTAGGAGTGAAATTTTGCATTCTACACCTCGTGGGGCCAAACTGGCTACACCAACACATTAGGGTGGGCACGTGAGTGCTAAGGGAGGTTCCATTTTGTACCCCAAGTGTCCCAGTCATTTCATACTACAAGATTCCAACAAAGTCACTTAAGAGCCCTAAGAGTAAAAAACTACCAAACTTTGACGAAGCAGTTCTTAGAATCCATGGCACTTGTGAATGTTCCATTTGTAGACACATAAAAATGATCTTTGCATTATTCATCTTGCATACATCACATTCTTCCAAATCACTTGCATCCTAATGTTATTTAAATATTCTAATGATTTAATTAATCTCGCCAATTTCTTCTAATTAGCCTAATTCCAACATTAATTGAATAAATTCTATTTAATTGATTAATTTCATTAAATCACCACTTTATTCTTCTAAATTAAATAATTTCAATTATTTAATTAAACTATCCTCTTCCAATCTTCAAATCTAAATTAATTAAATAAAATAATTATTTAATTAATTCACCACTAAATTCCTCCTATCCACAACAATTAAATAATTCTAATTATTTAATTAACTAATTATTCCTCCAAAATTAAATAAATTATAAAATTTATTTAGGTCAACTTTTCCAATACCTTCTAAATAAATAAAATTAATATTTTATTTATATCTTATCCTTTCTACCATCATGCACTATAAATTAAATAAATTTATTTATTTAATTTCTAATTATATTCTCAAATCGTCTAAAAATATCTTTTCTTCTATGTGCACAATCAGTCTTATTTTTAGCATGCCAAAAAATAAATCTAAAATTGAGTTAATTGGCTCTAAATCATTCTTTTTATCAATCAACTCATAAAATAGAAAAAAAACATTCTATTTTTATGAAATCAATCCTATCTTTATCCAAACAAGAAGTTAACTCAATAAAACATATTTTTGCATGTACACTTGTAGTGTGCATGTTCCTTCTTGATCTTTCAAATTATCTAATCCATCCATTCCATTGAATTATCTTCACCATTAATCGATCATCCCTAAAAGCTATATATACATCCATTCATCTCTTCACAAATCTTCTTCGATCATTAAGCTTTGGTCATTCATACAACGTTTGAGATTTTGTTATTGTTCAGCACACTTATCAAACCTTTGAGCACATCACCTACGTCCTCTTGTTGCAACCATGATTATGCAATTTATAGAGAAATCCACAAAAAACCAAGGAATTCATACAACCTAGGTGATTTCATTCTTTGTTTTGTTTGCATTGAATTATTGTTATTGTTTAGATTAGTTTTTTAAAGGTTGTAGGTTTGAGTTTTGTTATTCATGATTGATCTATCAAAATCTATTTTACCCTCACACATTTTGGCATGCCCAGTGGGACCCCTTGGTCCCGATCTAATATCGATTGTATGGAATATCTAGTTTGATTTCATAGGTTTTTAACTCTTTTTAAGGAGATATATGAAGGTGAATTTTTAAAGGAAGCTTTTTGGGTGAAAACAAAGGTCACGGTTACGTTCGGAAGCATTGGTAGGCGATGAAAAACATATAATTTGGCCTATTTTGACATAGGTAAAATTGAGGAAACTCTTTTTTGCCTTAGGTACGCAGCTTAAGGCATCACTGTACAGGGACAGGAATATATATATATATATATATATATATATATATATATATATATATATATATATATATATATATATATGAATTTTAAAAAATTATTTTCAAAAAGAAAAAATTAAAAAAAAAAAGTAAAAAGCAAAAAGCAAAAAATTAAAAGATTGCAAAAAAAATGCTATGCAGGTTGTATTATTTCCCTATGGTGATAGTTGTCATTGATATCAAAAAGTATGTCAGCCATGAAGGTTTGTTGATGTTGTGCATGAAGTGATAGTGTTAGATGTGTTGGTGGATAGCTAGAATTGGTATACGAGTTGTTGATATGTATATGCTTGTGTACATGATGCTAAGATCCTTATGAACATGATATTAATTGTTGTCAAAGGTGATACAATGTTATTAATAACAAAGAAGGATATCAAATAGGATTTGTGATCAAAGTGCTCAAGATGTCTCACTTGGTAGAATACTCATCATGGGGACTGTAGAGATTTCATCCAAAGTCCAAGGGTGCATTAGAGTATAGAGTCTTCTTGAAGAAGTATAGATGTACAGAAAGATGATCTTGAATGTAACAATGGTGTTCTTGAATGTAATAATATTTGGTATGATTGTCTCTTGTTTTAGTTCATGTTATTGACCTCAGTTGTTTTGCCTTCATGAGGTTTGGTTTGTGTTGTCAGAGTGTTATGATGGTTAGATGCTATAGTGATTGGGAGATGTCAATAGTATTGATGGAGTTGTGGATTTGATGTTGTATGTTTTCATTGGTGACATTGTTGTGACTTACATTGCGATCAGGACGTTATGCCTCTATATGGTTCAGTGATGTTGATCTTGCTCAATGTATTGTTCAAGATAAATGGTGTTCATGTTGGATATGACATGGATCAGGAGGTTTCATGTTCAGGAGTTGGCAATCTAGAGATTAGGATGTTGCTTCATGTTTGATGGAACAGGTTGTCAGGAGAAGTTCATACTTGGTTCACCATCATGGAATTTGTTCTTATGTGAACATTACTTTATTGGATGTTTCATTTAGATGGAGGTTCATGTTCTTATGTTTGAATCATTAGTGATTCAAAAGATATGTGGTTATCTGGATTTGGTCTTGTAGAGCTCATGCTTTGAGATAGTATGTTGTCTTAGATGACACATTTCTAAAAACCTGAGAACATCCAAAAGCTCAAAGTTCTTTATTCAAATCTATCCTCTACCAAAACTAGAGTTGGTATAAATTCATGTCAAAGATTTATGTTTTGAAGTCCTAATTTCCATCTATCCAAAACCCTAAAACCTCTAGCTAAACCCTAGATATTAAATCCTTCGTAAAGTCCCAAACACTATAGAACCCGTCAGTTACTTTTGTTATAAATCTTAGTTGACTTACTATAACAGGTAAGTCACTTAACCTTTACCTTTTGAAGGAGTGTTTAAATGTTGGTTATGACTGGCCCATTCTTAGCTTAACCATCTTCTCGGGTCATAATACCTAAGTTCAAGTGACATAAATAAATCAAAGGTTTCAATTAAAAGATACAAGGGAGCATAATGATGAATCAATGGTCTAAAATTAAATTAAGTTTGAATTTCAATGGCCAAATTCATATGATTGAAATTGACGGGTAGTTATCAAAGAAGTCCCTTCAACTTCTTTGTTCAAGTATGCAATGAACTCTGGAGACCAGGAAATTTTATTAAAACCGTCTTGAGATGAGTTTTGATTATTGGATGATTGCATTGGGTACTACAAAGTCGTATCTTCATAATCATGTGCAGATTGCAAGATTTGGTGAGGAAAATTATGTTTTTGAAAGGCTTGTAGCTGAAGAGGGTTTATCAATGAATCAGTGAGGGTTTTGAAAATAGGCAATGTATATTGGTTTGTTGTATTCATCATAGATATACCTAAACAACAAAATGCATTAGAGTGTGTATTGGAATTATAAGAACATAATTTTTATGTAGAGATATAATGTTTTAAGAAGGTAGATTTCTCATGAGTAAGGGCATACCAAAAGGATGGATCTAGGAGATGAATGAAGAATGCAGATTCAGATTTATCAATTTTACAGGTGTCTGAGGTGATAACCTATTAGTCTTATTAATGTTTTTTATTAGTTTGTTGAAATCATTTTGATGCTACTTTGTAATGGTGTAAATTGAATCAAACAATATGCAAATGTTAATCATTGGTGAAATAAGGAGTTCTATGATGTTTTGTTTGATGAAGTTGTAATTCTTAGTTAATGAGTTGCAGAGGCTGATGAGATCATTGTAGTATATAGATGTTTATATGCTTTTGTCTGAAAGGGTAAAAGAGTCCAAATGTATGTTTAAGGAAGTTGTACTTGAAGGATATATTGGTTGTAAACATAAGGAGGTGTAAGATTGTGAAATGTTGTTGCATTGCAGAGAATTAGGGTAAACCCCCAAATCATGTTTTATTTTTCATGTTCATTTGATTTCCAGTGAGGCTATAACCAATGAGGTTCTTTTGCCAGTGAGGCATTTTGTGTAGTTAGTGAGGCATTTTCCAAGTGGTTTTTCATCCCTATAAGGGTTTTCCACTCATGAAAAATATGTGTTATGGTTTATCTTTATGTGTGTGCGCTAATGTTTTGTCTTGGATGTCTTGATCATAATGTTTATCATCATATTTGTGCATATGTGTTTGATAGATCATTGAAGTCTCTCTCATTCTCTGTCTTGTAAGTTAAAAGGTGCAAAAGATTTTAAGGTTTATAGACCACTGATTCACCCCCCCTCTCAATGGTCCTATACTCCAACAAGTGGAATAGGAGTGAGGTTCCCTATACAAGTCTAACAGGCTTGGGTAGGTATTGATAGTGGAGTACCGTTGGAAAGTGTAAACAAAATAGAGAAAAGAAATAAGCCAAGCAAAAGGTTGTACAACAAAGCCCAGTAAAGTCATGTGATGAGTTTTCAGACGAGTCTCCTCTGAATGATGATATAAAGTGTAATGAAAGAAAAGATGACTTTGCTGTTGAGATTGATGACATAGAAGGAGACCTCTTTGTGGATGAAAATGGATAGGAGTTTGATGAAGATGATTGTGAGGTTGATTTAGAAGGTGAACTTGTGTGTGCCTTAGATCAAATGAAGTAACTTAGAAAGGAGAATCATAGATTAGATGACCAGCTTCAACAAGAAAAAGATTCCAAAGACAAGGTATGTTTAGATTTTGCAAAAGTTTTTTTAGAGTTTGAAGAGGCAAGAAATTAGGTTGTTAACTTAAAAAGTGAAGTTGATGAATCTAACAAACTAATTATAAGTCTAAAGACTGAAATTAAGGAAGCCAAAAGAATAATAGATGTAACAAAATCTCACCTTGAGGTGAAAAAAATTGAATGTCTGAAATTAGAGGCAGAAATTGTCAATCTGAGAAAAGATTATGAAGGTCTCAAGGTTCTTTCCAAGAAATATCAGAAGTTTGAAGAAAGCACAAACAAGTTGAATGACATGTTAAGCAAACAAAAGCATTACAAGGACACTACTGGTCTAGGTTATGAAGAAGGAGAGTATTCCAAAGAAAGAAATGCACCTAGGAAGAAAATAGACTTAAGTTATCATGATGTTGCTCCTAAAGATGAAGGAAGGAGGACAATCAAGTTCACAAAATCTCTACCTACCAAGCAATCAATAAGGTATAATTACTCTCAATTTCATGGTTATTGTTATTCATGTCATGTTTATGGCCATACAGCAAGAGATTGTGCAAGAAATTGTAGGATGTTTGAGAGACATGATCATATTAGGAATGTCAATAAGAGTTTTATAGCATGCCTAGAAGCAATTATGCTTTCTTTAGTCTAGACAACAACATTATATGTTATAGGTGTAATGTGTTTGGACACAAAGCATAATGGTGTAGGAAAAGTGTGATTAAATCATCTAGGAGCTATATGATCAAACAAAAACAAGAGAATTCCTTAAAGAAGAAGAAAGAAAAACCTATATAGGTTGGGAGAAAAAAATAATCTCTAGGAAAGCAAATCCTGATCTTGTGCACTCTGCACAAGAGACATCTTTTGTTACCTAAATACTATCATGGAGTCAGAGGGAGATGTGTAAGATTTTATCATTTATCCCCATGAAGATATGTCAGTATAATGTGCATTGAGTAACCATGTTTGTGTTCAGCTTCTTCTATTTCCCATTAATTGTTACCAAAAATTGAATGGTTTCTATCAAGAGAAGATGTTTAGTACATATTTTTGTTTTCTTTTGGTTTCTCTACATTTGAAGGTAAGGCTTCTCAGGTGACAATGCCAAAGAAAGGCAGTCAGTGGTCTTCATACTTGATGTGACTGTACCTTCCTTGCTTGATCAGTGGTATGCAGTGATTTCATGTTCTTATGATAGTTTGACAAGACAATGTGCATATTCCTTACTCTTTGCCAGCATGTTCTTTGTTGAATCTTTTGAAATGACTATAGACATACATCCTAGTAAAATTAAAAGTGGGGTTAGTCTATATAAGACTGCGGAAAATGATGTAGTTTTATCATCAGGAGAAAATGGTTTTCATATGTATTAGTGACCAAGGCAGAGTAGAGTGTAATTGGTATAAGTGGGTAGTAATGTTCAAACACAAGGAAGTTGCCACAGGTTTTAGCATGTCAAATATCCCATTGCTGGAAGGTTTCCTTGGTTGCATAGGTGTACAAGAATATATGCAGGGATTTTTATGCTACAGAAAGATCACATGCAATAAAGCTCTTGAGGTTGCAAGTGAACAAATGTCAGTTGTTTGTCTATCATGACATTATGCTTCAGAATCAGTTGATGGGGTTGTTATGCTTCAAGTGTTCATGTTCACTTGTCCTTATATTCACTTCTTCATACATGGTACTATGCTGGTGTCAAAAGGTATATCAGGATGTGTTATGGGTTGATATTAGTGTTTGGAGTGGCTCCATGTTTTACAAAGTTATATCAGTATTGATGACTACCAGATCATTCTTGAGGAGCTAATTTTATGAGGTAGTAGGTGTTCAGTAGTCATGTTAATATCTAGTGGTAGGTTTACTCACAGTGACTCACAGTGACATCGATCTATTATATCTTCCTAGCCTTTCTTAATGAACATCTTTCATAGTTTTTGCATAATGCTAGAAGTTGATTGGTTTACTATTAATCATCATTCTGTTGCAAGTATGAGGTGAACCAATGTTGTCATTGATGTCAACATACTCATATTGCATTGACAAGAAGGATTGGATGAGCAGTGTGCTGAGGATATTGAGAAAATTAGCCTCAGTCAAGAACAATGAAGAACAGTGATAAGAAGAAGGCAAATGTACTGTATAGGATGCGAACCGGAGGATGCGGATTAAAGGGTTTGTAGATATGAGTATTGAGATGTTTTAGTTAAGATTTCAAAGGTCCGCATGAAGATCTGAAGGAGTTGTGGTTGTCGGTGTGGAACCGGTTCCGGCAAGTGTTCAGAGGTGACAAAGGATCACAGAAAGGTCCGGTGAGGTCCGGAATTGTGTAATCCTAATTTGCAGATTGGAAGAAGTGTTTGGGATGTCCTTGTGATGTGTCATCTTGAGTTGTGTATGATTTTGAGGTCTGGAAGTACCTTTTGCATTGTGATAGTGACGACAGACTGTGTTCTTGAAGTTCTGATGAGGAAGAGAAGAGATTCCAGTAAGTAGAGGAAGTGCAGATGTACCTGGTCATTTAGGTAGGCTTGTGAAGGTCCTTGGATCATGTTGAGGTTGTGTTGTTGATCTGCATTGATGGCAGAGCCCAGAATTGAAGATATTCTTCCAGGTGAAGTTCTTGTTCAGACTAGCTAACTGGATGAGTTGTTCATCTTGCGAATGTTCTTGTGGTGGCCGACCGGATGTATTAATCATCTTGCGAATGTCCTTATGGTTGATTGCCAACTTAGATGATTGTTCCTAAGTCGATGTGTTGTATAAATAAGTGTTTGAAAATTCATTTTGTGTGTGTATTGCGGAGATGAGTGTGGTATAGCAAGTGCGAAAGGCAGAGCAGGGGTTTTTGGGCTTAAATGGAATTGATCCGGACATGGTAGAGATGTCATTCTCCAGTTCAAGATTGTGATTCTTATCACTTTGTAGATAGTGTGTCTCCTTGCAGGCAGTGGACCTCTTTGTGAGCAGTGTGCTTGGGCAATGAGCCCTAATTAGCAAGTGCCATTCTTTTTTTTATTCTTCTAACAGAGAATAATCCTTGGGTTAATCACGCCGTGGTTTTTCTCTTAACTGGGTTTTCCACATCAAAATCTTGGTGTTCAATGTGTTGATGTTATCTGCTCTTGTGTTTATGTATTATGCTTTCATGGATGATTAATTGATATGTTGTTAACTAATAACGAAGAATCAAGTGTTTGAAGTAACAAGAAGTTTTTATACAACTGATTAACCCCCCCTCTCAGTTGTATGCCCTAAATCCAACAATTGGTATCAGAGCCAAGTTCCTCTGAAAGGAGCTTAACCGCTTGAGGAGATCCAGGATGTCGTCATACAAGAAGGATAGTCTGAAGTTTGATGGAACCAACTTCACTCTCTGGAAAGGTCGCATGAAATGTCACTTGGAATGTATGGGAAAAGCATACTTGGCCATGGTCTCAAAACCATATGTACCTCCACAAGGTGGTCTGACAACTCTGAATGAAATCACAGATGCTGAAAATAATCTGCAGACCAAGGAAGCTCTTCTAAGCACATTGAATGACTCAGATCTCTCAAATGTTATTGACCTACCAACTGCATATGAGATCCTGACTAAACTGGAACTTCTGTATGAAGGAGATGAGTTTGTCAAGAGTGCAAGGTTGCAAAGTATGAAAGGGAAATTTGAAAGATTGAAGATGAGAGATGATGAAAACATCACTACTTTTATGCCATGAGTGAATGAGCTGGTGTGTGGAATTAGAAATGCTGGTGGAACTCTGGATGAAAATGAGATTTTTTGCAAAATCCTTAGATCCCTTCCTGCTGCCTACAAAATCAAGGTTGCTGCCATTGATGAATTCAGAGCTCACACAACTGTCACAAGAGAACAATTGGCTAGCAAACTAGCTGCATTTGAAATGACCAAGTTTGGAGATGATCCACCCAAGACTGAATCTGCTTTCAAAGCCAGTGCCTATGTGAAAGGCAAATAGAGATTTGATCTGGGAGAAAACTCTTCAAGGAAGATGTCATGGTATGATCAAGGAAGAAGAGACATGGAAGAAAAAGAAGCAGAAACAACTCAACTTGAAGCCCTCATTGCAAAGAGACTACCAAGAGGATCTGGTAAGTGTGAAGGAAAACTACCCTTTAAGTGCTTCAACTGCAATAAGATTGGTCATTTTGCTTCAAGATGTCCGGAAAGATCTACAAGGTCTAATACTAACAAACAAAGGTTTCAAAAGAATTGCTATTATGTTCATGAAGAAGATGACAATGAAGGAGTAACAGATGATGAATCAGAACTAGGAAGCAAAGCCAAAAATGAATGGGTGTTTATTGCCATCAAGGAAGAAGATTCAATATCCTCTGAATCTGTCAATCACAAGGTTGTGGAAAAAGCTTTGGCTGCTCAAGTAGAAGAAAAAGATGATTGGGTTATTGACAGTGGATGTTCTCACCATATGACTGGTGACAAGAATAAGTTCTTGGATTTGGAAAGATATGAAGGAGGAATGGTAAAGTTTGGTGACAATTCTGCTGGCAGAATCAAAGGTAGGGGAACTATTTCCTTTGATGGAAAGAGAAAGACAGGTAATGTACTATATGTTGAAGGATTGAAGCACAATCTTCTTAGTGTTGGTCAGTTAGTGGACAAAGGCTATGATCTCCGGTTCAAGAATGGAAAATGCAGAATCTTTACAAGCTCCGGAACTGAAATTGCATCTGGTACTCAAACAAAAGGTAATATCTTTCATCTGGTTGGTTCAAATGAAAGTTGTCTGCTTGTTCAAATTGATCAGAGTTGGTTATGGCATAGAAGAATGTGTCATGTAAATTTTGATAACATCATCAAGATAAGCAATATTCAGGCTGTAAGAGATCTTCCAAAATTGATGAAACCTACAAATAGTTTGTGTAAAGAATGTCAGCTAGGTAAACAGAGCAGAGTCTCCTTCAAAAGCAAAGATCAGTCCTCTACCAGATTGTTGGAATTAGTACATACTGATCTCTGTGGTCTGACAAGAATCAAGAGTCTGCAAGGTGATAGATATTTCATGTTGCTAATTGATGACCATTCCCGGATGATGTGGGTTACCTTCCTAAAGGAGAAATCAGAAGCCCTTGAGAAGTTCAAAATCTTCAAAGCTATGGTAGAGAATCAAACTGGATTGAAACTGAAGTGTCTAAGGTCTAATAGAGGTGGTGAATTTACATCTCATGAGTTCATTGACTTTTGTGAGAAGTAGGGTATAAGAAGACAGTTGTCTGCTCCTAGAACTCCATAGCAGAATGGAGTAGTTGAGAGAAAGAACTAGACCATCCAGGAAGCTACTAGGACAATGATGTTGGAAGCAAATGTTCCTCAAATGTTTTGGAAAGAAGCTATCAGCACTGCAGTCTACACTCTCAATCAAGTTCAAATTAGAAACAACACTGGTAAGACCCCCTATGAACTCTGGTTTGGGATCACTCCTACTATGAAATATTTCAGAGTATTTGGTAGCAAGTGTTATATTAAAAGAGATGAAGATCTAGGAAAGTTTGATGCTAGAAGTGATGAAGGAATTTTCTTGGGTTACTCCACTCAAAGCAAAGCATACCGGTGTTACAATAAGAGATTGAGAAAGATGATAGAAAGCACTAATGTGAAAGTTGATGAAGGAATTGAGAAGCCCTCAAGATTTTATGAGCTTGATGAAGATGACCAAGATGGTGTTCAGGTTCAAGGAACTCAATCCTCTCCAGTAAGTCAGAGTCAGCCTAATCTGGTAAATTAGGAAGAAGAGATAGGTCTGAATGAGCCTGATCAAGAAGCAGCAGTGTAGGATACTCCCACAATTCCAAGGTATGTAAGACAGAACCACTCTGAAGATCAGATCATAGGTGACAGAAACAAAGGTGTGCAAACTAGAAGGAATATTGCTCAAAATCAGGATGAATGTTGTCTGATTTCAAAGATCGAACCTAAAACAATAAATGAAGCTTGCAATCATGAAAACTAGACCAAAGCAATGGAAGATGAATTGATGCAAATTGAGAAAAATCATACTTGGGATCTTATTCCCAGACCAAGAGACAGGAATGTGATTGGAACCAAATGGGTCTTCCGGAACAAACTGAATGAAGTAGGTGAAGTAATTAGAAACAAAGCTAGATTGGTCTACAAAGGCTACTCTCAAATAGAAGGAATTGATTTTGAAGAAACCTTTGCTTTGGTGGAAAGAATTGAAGCAGTTAGATTATTCCTTGCATTTGCGGCCTTTAAAGACTTCAAGGTATATCAGATGGATGTCAAGTCTGCCTTCCTAAATGGTGATCTGGAAGAAGAAGTTTACATTGAACAACCGGATGGATTTCAATTGTCTGATAATGATGATATGGTCTGCAAGTTGAAGAAAGCATTATATGGATAAAAGCAAGCCCCAAGAGCGTGGTATGAAAGGTTGGATAAGCATCTTGTGCAGATTGGATTCAACAAAGGTACTACTGACAGTAACTTATATTTCAAAATTGATCATGAAAACATTTTGATTGTTGAAGTATTTGTGGATGATATCATTTTTGGAGGAAGAGATAGTATGTGCAAAACTTTTGCAAATCAGATGAAAAGTGAGTTTGAAATGTCTATGCTTGGTGAAATGAATTTCTTTTTGGGTCTGCAAATTACTCAAACAAAGAAAGGGATCTTCATTTCTTAGACCAAATATGTGAAAGAATTGTTGAGGAAATTTGGTATGGAAGATTCAAATCCAATGAACACTCCCATGGCAACCAGATGTAAGTTGAGCAAAGATGATGACTCCCCAAAGGCAGTTCAAACAAAGTATAGATCAATGATTGGTGGATTGTTGTATCTCACTCAGACTAGACCAGATATAATGCAGGCTGTTGGTCTTGTAGCAAGATTCTAGGCTGATCCTAAAGAATCTCATGTTATGGCAATCAAAAGAATTTTTAGGTACTTAAAAGGGGAGGCTGAGTATGGTCTATGGTACCCTAGAGATCCAGATTTCTCTCTTCATGCTTACATAGATGCAGATTGGGCAGGAGATGTGGATGACTGGAAGAGCACCAGTGGTGGAGCATTCTTTTTAGGGAAGAGATTGGTTTCTTGGCTAAGCAAGAAACAAGATGCAATATCTCTGTCTACAACTGAAGCAGAATACATTGCAGCAGCAAGTAGTTGCACTCAAATCTTATGGATGAAGTAGATGCTAAGAGACATTAAAATTGAATATGAGGAGCCTATCACAATTTTCTATGATAATTCAAGTGCAATTAATATTTCTAAGAATCTGGTATTGCATTCTAAGACTAAGCACGTATCTATCAAGTTTCACTTTTTGAGAGAACAAGTGAACAAGGAAGAAGTCAGATTGGAGTATGTTCCCTCCAAGGATCAGATTGCAGATATCTTTACTAAACCTCTTCCTAAGGACTCTTTTGAATATCTCTGGGAGAAGTTAGGGGTCATGGCCCCTCCGGTGATGAACTAAGATGCACTGATGTGCATCAGTCTGGTGGATATCACAGTCATATTTTGTGATCCGGATTGATGATGGGGAGCTGCTACTAAGGGGGAGCAGCTGGTATGATTCTGATGTGTTAGAATTGCAAGTATGAGCCCTTTGCCATTGATGTCAAAGAGGGAGAGAAGACATGTGAAAAACAAGTGGCTGATGATCAAAGGGGGAGCAGCAAATGAGAAGAAGACATGTTGCTGATAGGAGGAGCTATGACAGAAAGGAGAAGTTCTTGTCTTGATGGTTTTTCACATCATATGTTGCCATCAATGACAAAGGGGGAGATTGTTGCAAGTATGAGGTGAACCAGTGTTGTCATTGATGTCAACATACTCATATTGCATTGACAAGAAGGATTGGATGAGCAGTGTGCTAAGGATATTGAGAAAATTAGCCTCAGTCAGGAACAGTGAAGAACAGTGATAAGAAGAAGGCAAATGTACTGTATAGGATGCGAACTGGAGGATGCGGATTAAAGGGTTTGTAGATATGAGTTTTGAGATGTTTCAATTAAGATTTCAAAGGTCCGCATGAAGATCTAAAGGAATTGTGGCTGTTGGTGTGGAACCAGTTCCGGTAAGTGTTCAGAGGTGATAGAGGATCACAGAAACGTCTGGTGAGGTCCGGAATTATGTAATCCTAATCTGCAGATTGGAAGAAGTGTTTGGGATGTCCTTGTGATGTGTCATCTTGAGTTGTGTATGATTTTGAGGTCTGGAAGTACCTTTTGCATTGTGACAGTGACGACAGACTATGTTCTTGAAGTTTCAGATGAGGAAGAGAAGAGATTCCAGTAAGTAGAGGAAGTGCGGATGTACCTGGTCATTCAGGTAGGCTTGTGAAGGTCCTTGGATCATGTTGAGGTTGTGTTGTTGATCTACATTGATGGCAGAGCCCGGAATTGAAGATATTCTTTCGGATGAAGTTCTTGTTCAGACTAGCTAACCGGATGAGTTGTTCATCTTGCGAATGTTCTTGTGGTGGCTGACCGGATGTATTAATCATCTTATGAATGTCCTTATGGTTGATTTCTGACTTAGATGATTGTTCCTAAGTCAATGTCTTGTATAAATAAGTGTTTGAGAATTCATTTTGCGTGTGGATTGTGGAGATGAGTGTGGTATAGCAAAGAGAAGTGCGAAAGGCAGAGCAGGGGTTTTTGGGCTTAAATGGAACTGATCTGGACATGGTAGAGATGTCATTCTCTAGTTCAAGATTGTGA
Source organism: Cunninghamia lanceolata (assembly GCA_027924645.1). Classification (NCBI taxonomy): domain Eukaryota; kingdom Viridiplantae; phylum Streptophyta; class Pinopsida; order Cupressales; family Cupressaceae; genus Cunninghamia; species Cunninghamia lanceolata. The sequence goes on from BSBN01001161.1 coordinate 2,727,920, forward strand.
TTCTTATCGCTTTGTAGATAGTGTGTCTCCTTGTAGGCAGTGGGCCTCTTTGTGAGCAGTGTGCTCAGGCAGTGAGCCCTAATTGGCAAGTGCCATTCTTTTTCTTATTCTTCTAGCAGAGAATAATCCTTGGGTTAATCACCCCATGGTTTTTCCCTTATCCGGGTTTTCCACGTCAAAATATTGGTGTTCAATGTGTTGATGCTATCTGCTCTTGTGTTTATGTATTATGCTTTCATGGATGATTAATTGATATGCTGTTAACTAATAACGAAGAATCAAGTGTTTGAAACAATAAGAAGTTTTTATATAACTGATTCACCCCCCCTCTCAGTTGTATGCCCTAAATCCAACACATTCTTCATGGATTAAGATAAGGTTGTTTTGGTCTGAATGTTTGTGTAATATAGAGTTTCTCCTATGACTGGTCTTGTTGTTTGATGATGATTTTCTCTTCACGTTAGACAGGATAGTTGTGATAAAGGCACATAGAATTCTTGACAAAGGTGTCCCAATGATGAAGGGGGTAAATCACAAAACACACAATAACCAATATTAAACACAACAAATACAACTTTCTTTTATTTATCTGGGCAACTCATTACATTACAAAAGCTTAATTACAATCAGAGGAATCAGTCCTCTACAGGCTGCAACACACTACAGCTACCCTCACCAGGCTCTGGAATCTTCCGCCTTCTATAACCCCCAAATCAGCTAGGGTTTCTATTTTCCTGCCTATTCTTGATTCTACATTTGCCCCTTAACTCTCCTACCACCCAGGGTTCCCAAAAATGGCTATTAATAGCCTTTTTGGCAGCCAACAACCTAATTTCAAATTTTACATCTCCCTCCAAAAATAGGTCAACTTCCGAGAGCCATAACTTTTGATCCGCGACTCTGATTGATGAACTGTTTTATGCGTTGGAAAGCTCACAGAGTGATCTATGTGGTAAGAATCAGCTCTAATAGTTCTAGCCATTTTCAGGCCTGTACGGGGCCATTTAGTGCCTCAAACCTGAGTTTGAATAATTTTCAGGCATTTTTAAAGAAACAAAAACTTTAATATCTTTCAGCTCGCAAATGATCTTCATGTGATTCCTTTGCCAATGGTCTTATATTTCCATTATGTAACTTCCTGTAAATTTTGACTTCATTCCGTGCCCAAATGCAAACTTTCTAAAAATAGTAGTTTACTATTTTTAGCAGTTTGGGAAAACTGAAAGTTCTACATTATTATTTAGGCGATTATGGGACTAGAACCACATATTTTGAGAAGAAATGGGTAGAACATCAACAATTTTGAAACACATTTTTTTTTTGGGTGATGCAAGATTACCCTTACACCACTGGATGCTCCTACATTAGACACCTAGGGTAATTTGAGAAGTGACCTTGTCACGTCTCAGGTGTTTGTGTGAGGAAAACCCAAACGATCAACCTCTGCCTTAGACAACCAAGAAGAATTTTGAATAGGCCTTCCTTTCCATTTCACTAGATATTCTTCATATTGCCTGTTTCGAGTACTCCTTCCCACACGGCTATCCAAGATCTCTTCTATCTCCTCTATTGACGTAGATGCCAGAATACTCAACTGCACTTCTATTGGTCTATTCTCTGTTCCACCTTCATGATATTCTGTTAAATCAATGATGTTGAAAACAGGGGAAATGTTGATCCCACTCGGAAGCTCTACCTCATATGCATTTCCAAAGTCATGCTTCTTCAGGATTCTGCATGGTCCAAATTTCTTCATTTTCAATTTATGGTATGTTCCAACAGGGAACCTTTCTTTTCTCAAGTGAACCATGACTTCATCTCCCACCTGGAACTCCTTATACCTCCTCTTCTGATCTGCCTTAGCCTTGTACTGAGTAGTCATCTTATTAATGTGCTTTCTCACCTCTTCATGCAAATTCTTCATATGTTCTGCAAAGTCTTCAGCCTCGGCACTTGTCTTTTCTCCCTTATCCAGATTCCTTAACTCTAAAGCATTTCTTGGACTATTGCCATATACAATCTGGAATGGTGATTTACCAGTACTCCTATTGATAGAATTGTTGTAAGCAAATTCTACCTGTGGTAAAATCAAATCCCATCCCTTGGGTTTATCTCCTACCAAGCATCATAGTAGGTTACCCAAACTCCTATTCACCACTTCAGTTTGTCCATCAGTCTGTGGATGGTGTGCAGAACTGAACTTCAAGTCTGTCTTCAACTTCTTCCACAATGTCCTCCAGAAATAACCAACAAACTTGGTATCTCGGTCTGAAACTATGCTTTTTGGTAGACCATGTAGTCTCACCACTTCCCTGAAAAATAACTCTGCAATATGAACGGCATCATTAGTCTTCTTACAAGGAATAAAATGTGCCATTTTTGAGAATCTGTCCACCACCACAAAAATAGAATCATGTCCTCTCTGTGTCCTTGGTAAACCAAGAACAAAATCCATACTGATATCATCCTAGGGCTTCTCTGGTATAGGTAATGGTTGATACAACCCTGTATTCTGACTTGTTCCTTTTACCATCTGACATACTCTGCAACTTTGCACAAACTTCCTCACATCCTGCTGCAACAGTGGCCAATAATAATTTTCACCAACAATTGAAATGGTCTTATCTCGACCAAAGTGTCCAACCAATCCTCCACTATGCTTCTCTTTAATCAAGTTCCTTCTCATGGAACTCCTCGAAATGCACAACTGGCTTCCTCTAAACAACATGCCATCTTGGATTATGAAATCCAACCATCTTGTCCTGTCTAAAGTAACAAGCTCCAGACAAGCTTTCCAAGCCTTTGCAAAATCTAGATCTTTAGGATACAAACTTTTGAGCTCATCGAACCCAACAACCTCTATCTTCATTTCTATCAACAAATTTTGCCTTCTGCTCAAGGCATCTGCAACTCTGTTGGACTTCCCACTCCTGTGCTTCAAAACAAAGGTATAACTCTGCAAAAACTCAACCCATTTTAAGTGGCTTTGGTTCAACTTTCCTTGACTATTAAGATACTACAAAGCCTAATGATCAGTATATAAAACAAACTCCTTTGGCAACAAATAATGTCTCTATTTCTTAAAGCCTGAACTATTGCATAAAACTCCTGATCATAAACAGAATACTTTTTCTTGGCATCATTAAGTTTTTCACTAAAATAGGCAATGGGCTTACCTTCTTGGCTTTAAACAGCTCCTATACCACTACCACTAGCATCACAATCTACCTGAAATACTTTATTAAAATCTGGAAGTGCCAAAACAGGTTATTCTACCACTTTATGTTTCAATGTATCAAAGCTCTTGTCTGCTCCTTTAGTCCATCTAAACTCTTTTCTATCCCCTCTCATTGTCTCAGTTAGGGGTGCACAAATGCTACTGAAACTCCTGATAAACTTTCTATAAAAACTTGCCAAACCATGAAAAGATCTTACCTCTGTTACACTCCTTGGCGTAGGCCATTCAATGATAGCCCTTACTTTTTCTGGGTCCATCTTAAGACCTTCTTCTGAGACAACAAATCCCAGGTACACCAACTCCTTTGCAAAACTATATTTCTTTAGATTAATCAACAACTTCTCCTCCCTCAACTTCTCTAGAACTCTTCTGATATGCATCAGATGCTCATCCCAAGTCTTACTAAAAATCAAAATATCATCTAAATAAACAATAACAAAACTTCCCAAAAATTCCTTCAGTACCTCGTTCATGAGCCGCATGAATGTGCTCGGTGCATTGGTTAGCCCAAATGGCATGACTAACCACTCATACAAACCTTCCTTTGTCTTGAAGGCTGTCTTCCATTCATCTCCTTCTTTGATACGGATCTGGTGATACCCACTCTTTAGGTCAATTTTTGTGAAGTACTTGGCTCCACTCAAACAGTCCATGATGTCATCCATTCTTGGCAATGGAAATCTATACTTGATCATTATCTTATTGATGGCTCAAGAGTCTGTACACATCCTCCATTCTCCATCTTTCTTTGGTGCTAGTACTGCAGGTACGGCACATGGACTTAGGCTCTCCCTTATCAGTCCCTTCCTCAACAACTCCTGAACTTGTCTGTTCATCTCTTCATTCTCTGTAGGGGTCATTCTATGGGCTGCCTTGTTTGGCAAACTGGCTCTTGGTATCAAATCCATTTGATGACTTATCTTCCTTTCTGGTGGTAAACCTTCTAGTACATTATCAGAGATAATGTCTTGGAACTCTTCCAACATATATGAAACTTCTGCTAGTACATCTTCACATTTCTCTTGACTAATCTTAGGAATCAATGCAAAGAAATGACTCTCATGCTTCATACCCTCCAAAAAATTCCTACCATCTACCAAGCAAATTCTAGCAGTACTACATACCTTTTCTTCCACCTCCTTCAAGGGCTTCAATTTATGACGAACTCCATCTTTTGTTAGGGAATATGTGTTTGCACGGCCATCATGGACAGCACTACTATCATACTGCCATGGCCTTCCCAATAGCATATGACATGCATCCATCAGTATGATATCACACAGTACCTCATCATGGTAGTCCCCAATCTTGAACTTCACTAAACACTGCTCATTGACCAAAGCTCTATGGTCTTTCTGCAACCATGCAATCTGATATGGATGCGGATGCTTTCTTCTTGTCAACTTCAACTTGTCAAACATCTCTTCTGAAACTAGATTATCAGTGCTTCCACTATCAATAATAATATCACAACACTTACCTTCACATTTGCACCTGGTGTGGAATAAACTTTTCCTCTGATTTGGTTCTTTCTCCTCATTCAACAAGGTTCTTTTGACAACTAGGGTTTCTCTCCTTTTAGCATCTTCAAAATGCTCAGACTGTGCATCTTCATCTACATGTGCAACTCGTGCATTACCTTCAGGTCTCCTATTCGTCCTTCCTTGATGTTGTGGACACTCATATGCTCGATGCCCTTCTTCTCCACATTGGAAACAGGTTCCTCTGAAAACTCCTCTTCCAGGTCCTTGCCCAGGTCTACCTCTTCCTCTTCCTCTTTGCTCACCATTATTTTGGTCACGAGGATGGTAGGTGTTATCTCCTCTTTGATTTCGACTGGTACTAGCTTCTTCACTTTTCTTTGCATCTTCATTTCGTCCCCCATAGGGTCTTCCACTAGTCCTTCCACCTTGACCTCTTCCCCTTTGCTTGTTGTCAAATCTTTTATTCAGCTTCTCTTCCACCTTCAAGGAAAACTGGTATGCATCTTCTATAGTGGTCATTCTGACCAGGCTCAGCTCCTCCTGAATACTCGGCCTCAACCCATTAATGTAATGGGCTACCTTTTCCTTGTTGGGCTCTGCATGGCCTATCCTGATAGTAATCTTATAAAACTCTTCTATATACTCCTTAACAGACTTGTTACCTTGCTTTAGTCCTTGCAGCTTCTTCAACAACTCCATCTCATAGTCCACAGGAATGAACTGCTTCTTCAATTTCTCCACCATCCAATCCCATCTGGTGATCTTTCCTTTTCATCTTTTGTTCCTCTCTAATTGGACCTCCTTCCACCAAATACTGGCATGGCCCTTCAACTTTGTTTTTGCAAACTTGACCCGATCTGGGTCCTCCACATCTTCATACTCGAAATACTCCTCCATGTCATTGATCCAATCAATGAGCTATTCCAGATTCAAATCTCCAGAATATGTAGAAACTTCAATTCTGGGCCTCTTTCCAATCTTTGAAATGGCCCTCAACAACCTAACCTCTACAGGATCTCCTACAGCTTCTTGTTCTTTGTCAGATAGCTCCTCTTCGGCTTCATCTTCGCTTTCTTCTCTTGTTCTCAGATCAAACCCTCTTCGCAGCTCCTCTTGCAATGCATCGATTTGCCTTTGTAGGGCTCTAAAACCCTCTTCTGTCAAAGCATTCCTCCCAACACGATTTCTTCATGGAGGCATCTTGGTCTCTGCAACAAACCCACAACCTTAGGTCTTGGTGCAAAACTACCTCACGGTCGGTGATCTGTCTACACAATCAGGAACCCTTTCTCTGATACCACTTGATGAAGGGGGTAAATCACAAAACACACAATAACCAATATTAAACACAGTAAATAGAACTTTCTTTTATTGATTTGGGCAACTCATTACATTACAGAAGCTTAATTACAATCAGAGGAATCAGTCCTCTACAGGCTGCAACACACTACAGCTACCCTCACCTGGCTCTGGAATCTTTTGCCTTCTGTAACCCCCAAATCAGCTAGGGTTTCTATTTTCCCACCTATTCTTGACTCTACATTTACCCCCTTAACTCTCCTACTGCCCAGGGTTCCCAAAAATGGCTATTAATAGCCTTTTTGGTGGCCAACAACCTAATTTCGAATTTTGCATCTCCCTCCAAAAATAGGTCAACTTTCGGGAGCCACAACTTTTGATCCGGGACTCCGATTGATGAACCGTTTTATGCGTCGGAAAGCTCGCAGAGTGCTCTACGTGCTAAGAACTAGCTCTACCGGTTCTGGCCATTTTTGGGCCTGTACGGGGCTATTTAGTGCCTCAAACTTGAGTTTGAATAATTTTCAGGCATTTTTCAGGAAACAGAAACTTTAATATCTTTCAGCTCGCAAATGATCTTCGTGTGATTCCTTTGCCAAAGGTCTTATATTTCCATTATGTAACTTCCTGTAAATTTTGACTTCATTCCATGCCCAAATGCAAACTTTCTAAAAATAGCAGTTTACTATTTTTAGCAGTTTGGAAAAACTGAAAGTTCTACATTATTATTTAGGCGATTATGGGACGAAAACCATAGATTTTGAGAAGAAATGGGTAGAACATTAACAATTTTGAAACACATTTTTTTTTTGGGTGATGCAAGATTGCCCTTACACCACTGGATGCTCCTGCATCACCCAAGGAGATGTGGTTGAAGTTCATTGCCTTAGTGATGAGATGTTTAGTCAGTTAGGTCAAGCAAGTTATTCCTTGCCATGATTCTTCTTGTGCCTCTTATGAATGAGGTGCAATCATTTGGTTCTTTTTGGACTTGCCATATTTTCCTTTTGTCAGTTGGTGAAGTGTTCTTCATTGGTTCAATGATGTTGAAATAATGTTTTTCCTTAATTGGTACAGTACAATAACATGGTTGTAGTGACATTTATGACAATATTAGGCAATAGTATGCCTTCATTTCATTGTAGCAGTGATTTGTTGTGACAGTTAGTGCACTCATTAATAACTTTGAGTTTTTTTTATGTGTAAGGGTGTGTGTGGGTTATGGTGAGCTAGGTAACAGTTTGGAATGCTCATTGAGGTCTTTCTAGGTTGATGACAATGGCTTCTTATTGCATGGGTTTGATAATAGTGCAAGTATCATGAAAAGATATGTGGTGTTTTGATTAGTGATATTTGTTGTGTTACAAAATTCAAGAGGCTAAGTGTTTGAAGTGGTAGATTTTTCACAGTGCTCAAGGGGTAGAGTATTACAAAGTGTTTGGGGTAGGTTTATATATTGCTAATTAATTGCTTTAATTTTGGTAATCTATTTATTTCTTGATAGTGTAGTACTCTTCCAATCATTTCATGCAGGATAGTGAAATCCTAACTGATCATGTGGACTATGGTTCCTTATTCATTGCTTGATGACTACACATTTGTCCACTCATATATAGTAAAGTTTGAGGGAGATATGTTCTTAATGACAGTAAACTGTGAATGGACTATTATAGTAGTTGCATCTCTATTCTATAGATGTAACAATGGCTTTGATATTATTTGTTTATAGTGATAATTGTATCCATTCATCTCTGACAATGGTTTATAGAAGTGAATGAAGGTAAAATATAACTTCTTTCTACCCCATGCATTCTCTCAAACAGTGATGAGCTAGAGATAGTTTATTGATTCTTTCAGAGTTGATAGGTGTAAGTTTAGACTTTGCATTCTTTGTCTGTATTCTTGTAGATAGTATAATGTGGGCCTTAGAACAATCAGTGCTTTGAAAGACTTGAAACATGTTATGTTGGAACAATGGTTGGGAATAGTGTTGGTTGGAGTAGTAATAGTGTTAATGTCATGATCAAGCTTTGACATCTTTCAGTGGAGTTATAAGATAGGGGGGGCACTTTATTCTTTGTCATTAAATGCAAAAAGGGGGAGAAGGAGTGAGCTTGTCTTTTTCATCAATGACAAAGGGGAAGTTTGTTGCCCTAAGGTGATAGTTGTCATTGATGTCAAAAAGTATGTCAGCCATGAAGGTTTGTTGATGTTCTGCATGCAGTTAAAATGTTGGATGTGTTGATGGATAGATGGAATCAATATATGAGTTGTTGATATGGATATGCTTATGTACATGATGCTAAGATCCTTATGAACATGATGTTAATTGTTTTCGAAGGTGATACAATCTTATTAATAACAAAGAAGGATATCAAAGAGGACTTGTGATCAAAGTGCTCAAGATGTCTCACTTGGAAAAATCCTCATCACGAGGACAGTAGAGATTTCATGTAGAGTGCAAGGGTGCATCAGAGTATAGAGTCTTCTTGAAGTACAAATGTATAGAAAGATGATCCTGAATGTAACAATGGTGTTATTGAATGTAACAATGTTTGGTATGATTGCCTCTTGTTTCAGTTCATGTTATTGACCTCAATTTTTTTCCCTTCATGAGGTTTGGTGTGTTTTGTCAGAGTGTTATGATGGTCATATGTTGTTGTGATTTGGAGATGTCAACAGTATTGATGGAGTTGTGGATACGATGATGTATGTTTTCGTTGGTGACATTGGTGTGACTTACATTGGGATCAGGATGTTATGCCTCTATATGGTTTAGTGATGTTGATCTTGCTTAGTGTGTTGTTCAAGATAAATGGTGTTCATGTTGGATATGACATGGTTTAGGAGGTTTCATGTTCAGGAGTTGGTCATCTAGAGATTAGGATGTTGATTCATGGTTGATGGAATAGGTTGTCAGGAGAAGTTCATACTTGGTTCACCATAATGGAATTTGGTCTTATGTGAACATTGCTTTATTGGATGTTTCATTTAAATGGAGGTTCATGTTCTTATGTTTGAATCATTAGTGGATCAGAAGATATGAGGTTGTCTTATTTTGGTCTTGTAGAGCTCATGCTTTGAGATAGTATGTTGTCTTAGGTGACACATTTCTAAAAACATGAGAACATCCAAAATCTCAAAGTTTTTTATTTAAATCTGTCCTCTACCAAAACTAGAGTTTGTATAAATTCATGTCAAAGATTTATGTTTTGAAGTCCTAATTTCCATCTATCCAAAACCCTAAAACCTCTAGCTAAACCCTAGATATTAAATCTTTCTTAAAGTCCTGAACACTATAGAACCCGTCAGTTACTTTTCTTATAAATATTAGTTTACTTACTATAGTAGGTAAGTCACTTAATCTTCACCTATTGGAGGGGTGTTTAAATGTTGGTTATGACCGGCCCATTCCTACCTAAACCATCTTGTCCAGTCACAATACCTAAGTTTGGGTGATAGAAAGAAATCAAAGGTTTCAATTAAAAGATACAAGGGCACATAGTGTGAATCGATGGTCTTAATATAAATTAAGTTTGAATTTCAATGACCAAAATCATATGATTGAAATTGACTGGCAGTTATCAAAGAAGTCTCTTCAACTTCTTTTTTCGGGTATGCAATGAACTCTAGATGCTAGGAAATTTTATTAAAATCGTCTTGAGATGAGTTTCGATTATTGGATGATTGCATTGGGTACTGTAGAGTCATATGTTCATAACCATGTGCAGATTGCAAGATTTGGTGAGAAAAATTATGTTTTTGAAAGGCTTGTAGCTGAAGAGGGTTTATCAATGAATCAGTGAGGGTTTTGAAAATAGGCAATGTATATTGGTTTTTTGTATTCATCAGAGATATACCTAAACAATAGAATGCATTAGGGTGTGTATTAGAATTATAAGAACACAATTTTTATGCAAAGATATAATGTTTTAAGAAGGCAGATTTCTCATGAGTAAGGGCATACCAAAAGGAGGGATCTAGTAGATGAATGAAGAATGAAGATTTAGATTGATCAATTTTTTAGGTGTCTGAGGTGATATCTTATTAGTCTTACTAATGGTTTTTATCAGTTTGTTGAAATCATTTTGATGCTACTTTCTAATGGTGTAAATTGAATCAAACATTATACAATTGTTAATCATTGGTGAAATAAGGAGTTCTATGATGTTTTGTTTGACAAAGTTGTAATTCTTAGTTAATGAGTTGTAGAGGCTGATGAGATCAATATAGTATATAAATGTTTATATGCTTTTGTCTGAGAGGGTAAAAGAGTCCAGATGTGTGTTTAAGGAAGTTGTACTTGAAGGATATATTGGTTGTAAACATAACGAGGTGTAAGATTGTGAAATGTTGTTGCATTGTAGAGAATCAGGGTAAACCCCTAAATCATGTTTTCTTTTTCATGTTCATCTGATTGCTAGTGAGGCACATTTTACTAGTGAGGTAGTTGTATTTTCTAGTGAGGATATAATCATTGAGGTTCTCATGCTAGTGAGGCATTTTCCAAGTGGTTTTTCATCCCTATGAGGGTTTTCACTCATGAAAAACATGTGTTATGGTTTATCTTTATGTGTGTGCCCTAATGTTTTGTCTTGGAGGTCTTGATCATAATGTTTATCATCATACTTGTGCATATGTGTTTGATAGATTATTGAAGTCTCTCTCATTCTCTCTCTTATAAGTTAAAAGGTGCAAAAGATTTAAAGATTTATAGACCGTTGATTCACCCCCTTCTCAATGGTCCTATACTCCAACAAGTGGTATCAGAGAGAGGTTCCCTATAGAAGTCTAATAGGCTTGGGTAGGTCTTGATAGTGGAGTACCATGGGAAAGTGTAAAATAAATAGAGAAAAGAAAGAAGCCAAGCAAAAGGTTGTACAACAAACCCAAGTCAAGTCATGTGATGAGTTGTTGCATGAGTCTCCCCTGAATGATGATATAAAGTGTGATGAAAGAAAAGATGATTTTGCTATTGAGATTGATGGCACAGAAGGAGACCTCTTTGTGGATGAAAATGGATAGGAGTTTGATGAAGATGATTGTGAGGTTGATTTAGAAGGTGAACTCGTGTGCACCTTAGATCAAGTCAAGCAACTTAGAATGGAGAACCAGAGATTAGAAGACTAGCTTCAACAAGAATAAGATTATAAAGACAAGGTATGTTTAGATTTTGCAAAAGTTTCTTTAGAGTTTGAAGAGGCATGAAATCAGGTTGTTAACTTGAAAAGTCAAGTTGATGAATCTGACAAACTAATTATATAAGTCTAAAGACTGAAATTGAGGATACCAAAAGAATAACATATGTAAAAAAATCTGACCTTGAGGTGAAAAGAAATGAATGTCTAAAATTAGAGGAGAAATTGTCAATCTGAGAAAAGATTATGAAGGTCTCAAGGTTCTATCCAAAAAATATCAAGAGTTTGAAGAAAGCACAAACAAGTTGAATGACATGTTAAGCAAACAAAAGCATTACAAGGACACTACTAGTCTAGGTTATGGAGAAGGAGAGTGTTCCAAAGCAAGAAATGTACCTAGGAAGAAAATAGACTTAAGTTATCATGTTTGTGCTCCTAAAGATGAAGGAAGGAGGACAATTAGGTTCACAAAATCTCTACCTACTAGGCAATAAATAAGGTCCAATTACTCCCAATTTCATGGCGATTGTTATTCATGTCATGTCTATGGACATAGAACAAGAGATTGTGCAAGAAATTGTAGGATGTTTGAGAGACATAATCATATTAGGAATGTCAATAAGAGTTTTTCTAGCATGCCTAGAAGAAATTATCCTTTCTTTGGTCTAGACAACAACATTATATATTATAGGTGTAATGTGTTTGGACACAAAGCACAATGATGTAGGAAAAGTGTGATGAAATCATCTAGGAGCTATATGATCAAACAAAAACAAGAGAATACCTTAAACAAGAAGAAAGAAAAAACTATACATGTTTGGAGAAGAAAACAATGTCTAGAAAAAGCAAATCCTGATCTTGTGCACTCTGCACAAGAGACATCTTTTGTTGCCTAAATACGATCATGGAGTAAGGGGAGATGTGTAAGGTTTTATCATTTATCCCCATGAAGATATGTCAGTATAATGTGCATTGATTAACCTTGTTTATGTTCAGCTACTTCTATTTCCCATTAATGGTTAGCGAATATTGAATGGTTTCTATCAAGAGAAGATGTTTAGTACATATTTCTATTTGCTTCTGGTGCCTCTGCATTTCAAGGTAAGGCTTCTCAAGTGATAATGCCAAAGAAAGGTAGTCAGTTGTCTTCATACTTGATGTGACTATACCTTCCTTGCTTGATTAGTGGTATGCATTGATTTCATGTTCTTATGATAGTTTGACAAGACAATGTGCAGATTCCTTAATCTTTGCTAGCATGTTCTTTGTTGAACCTTTTGAAATGACTATAGACATACATCCTAGTAAAATTGAAAGTGGGCTCATTCTATATAAGACTATGAATAATGATGTAATTTTATCATCAGGAGAAGATGTTTTCCATATGTATTAGTGACTAGGACAGAACAAAGTCTAATTGATATAAGTGGTTAGTAACATGGTCAAACACATAAGGAAGTTGCCACAGGTTTTAGCATGTCCAATATCCCATTGCTGGTAGGTTTCCTTGGTTGTAGAGGTGTAAAAGAATATATGTAGGGCTTTTTATGCTATAGAGAGATCAGATGTAGCAAAGCTCTTGAGGCTGCAAGTGAACAAAGGTCAGTTTTTTGTCTATCATGACATTATTCTTCAGGATCAGTTGATAGGGTTGTTATGCTTCAAGTGTTCATGTTCACTTTTCTTTATATTGCTTTCTTCATACATGGTACTATTCTTGTGTCAAAAGGTAGATCAGGATGTGTTATGGGTTGATATTAGTGTTTAGAGTGGCTCCATGTTTTGAAAAGTTATATATGTATTAATGACTACCAGATCATTCTTGAGGAGTTGATTTTATGAGGCAGTAGGTGTTCATTAGTCATGTTGATATCTAGTGGCAAGTTTACTCATAGTGACTCATAGTGACATCAATCTATTATATCTTCCTAGCCTTACTTAATGAACATCTTTTATAGTTTATGCATAATGCTAGACGTTGATTGGTTTTCTATTAGTGATCATTCTTCATGGATCAAGATAAGGTTGTTTGGTCTGAATGCTTGTGTAATATAGAGTTTCTCCTATGACTGGTCTTGTTGTTTGAAGATGATTTACTCTTCATGTCAGACAGGGTAGTTGTGATAAAGGCACATAGAATTCTTGGCAAAGGTGTCCCAAGGAGATGTGGTCGAAGTTCATTACCTTAGTGATGAGATGTTTAGTCAATTAGGTCAAGTAAGTTTTTCCTTGCCATGATTTTTCTTTTGTCTCTTATGAATGAGGTGCAATCATTTGGTTCTTTTGGACTTGCAGTATTTTCCTTTTATCAGTTGGTATAATGTGCTTCATTGGTGCAATGGTGTTGAAACAATGTTTTACCTTGATTGGTACAATACAATAACATGGTTGTAATGACATTTATGATAATATTAGGCAGCAATATGCCTTCATTTTAGTGTAGCAATGATTTGTTGTGATAGTTAGTGCAGTCATTAATAACTATGAGTTTGTTTGATGTGTAAGGGTGTGTGTGGCTTATGGTGAGCTAGGTAACAATTTGGAATGCTCATTGAGGCCTTTCTAGGTTGATGACAATGGCTTCTTATTGAATGGGTTAGATAATAGTGCAAGTATCATGACAAGATATGTAGTGTTTTGATTAGTGATATTTGTGTTGGCAAAAAAGTTAGTGTCTCCCTTCGGGATTCATGACATGGCTTAACCACCTCCCATTGGTCCTTATCTGAGATGGTAGTGGTTTCCTTATAGGTGCGCCTTTTGGGAGAAATGACCAGCTCAACTCCCTACAAGTGGTATCAGAGCTGGGTCACGGGTTCAAATCTCCTTGGGTAACACTGAGGGAGGGATTGTTGGCAAAAAAGTCAGCATCCCCCTTCAGGATTCATGACATGGATTAATCGCCTCTCGTTGGTCCTTATCTAGGATGGTAGTAGTTTCCTGATAGGTGCACCTTTTGGGAGAAATGACCAGCACAACTCCCTACAATTTATTGTGTTGCAAAATTCAAGAGGCTAAGTTTTTGAAGTGGGAGATTTTTCACAGTTCTCAAGGGGTAGAGTATTACAAAGTGTTTGGGGTAGGTTTATATATTACTAATTAGTTGCTTTAATTCTTGGTAATCTATTTGTTTCTTAAAAGTGTAGTACTCTTCCAATCATTTCATGTAGGATAATGAAATCCTAATTGATCATGTGGACTATGGTTCCTTATTTAGTGCTTGATGACTATACATTTGTCCACTCATAAACAGTGAAGTTTGAGGGAGATATGTTCTTAATGCCTTGTTGTTCTTAATGATGATAGTAAACTGTGAATGGACTATTACAGTAGTTGTATCTCTATTCTATAACTGTAACAGTGGCTTTGATATTATTTGTTTACAGTGATAATTGTATCCACTCATCTCTAACAATGGTTTATAGCAGTGAATGAAGGTAAAATATAACTTCTTTCTACCCCATGCATTCTCTCAAACAATGATGAGATAGAGATAGTTTATTGATGCTTTGATAGTTGATAGGTATAAGTTTAGACTCTGCATTCTTTCTCTATATTCTTGTAGCCGATATAATGTGAGCCTTGAATTAGTTAGTGCTTTGAAAGACTTGAAACATGTTGTAATGTTGGAACAGTGGTTGGGAATAGTGTTCATTGGAGCAGTAATAGTGTTAATGTCATGATCAAGCTTTGACATCTTTCAATGGAGTTATAAGCTAGGGGACACCTTATTCTTTGTCATTGGATGCCAAAACGGAGAGAAGGAGTGAGCTTGTCTTTGCCATCAATGACAAAGCCCAAGAGTTTGTTTCCCTATGGTGATAGTTGTCATTGATGTCAAAATGTATGTCAAGCATGAAGGTTTGTTGATGTTGTGCATGCAGTGATAGTTTTGGATGTGTTGGTGGATAGATGGAATTAGTATATATGAATTGTTGATATGGATATACTTGTGTACATGATGCTAAGATCCTTATGAACATGATGTTAATTATTGTCAAAGGTGATAAATTTTTATTAATAACAAAGAAGGATATCAAAGAGGATTTTTAATCAAAGTGCTCAAGATGTCTCTCTTGGAAGAATAATCATCATGGGGACTATAGAGATTTCATGTAGAGTACAGGGGTGCATCAGAGTATAGAAACTTCTTGAAGTACAGATGTACAGAAAGATGATCCTGAATGTAACAATGGTGTTCTTGAATGTAACAATGTTTGGTATGATTGTCTCTTGTTTCAGTTCATATTATTGACCTCAGTTGTTTTTCCTTCATGAGGTTTGGTGTGTGTTGTCAAAGTGTTATGATGGTTAGATGTTGTTGTGATTTGGAGATGTTAATAGTATTGATGGAGTTGTGGATTTGATGTTGTATGTTTTCATTGGTGACATTGGTGTGACTTACATTGGGATTAGGATGTTATGCCTCTATATGGTTGTGATGTTGATCTTTCTCAATGCATTGTTCAAGATAAATGGTGGTCATGTTGGATATGACATGGTTTAGGAGGTTTCATGTTCAGGAGTTGGTCATCTAGAGATTAGGATGTTGCTTCATGGTTGATGGAATAGGTTGTCAGGAGAAGTTCATACTTGGTTCACCATCATGGAACTTGGTCTATTGTGAACATTGGCTTATTGGATGGTTCATGTTCTTATGTTTAAACCATTAATGGATCAGAAGATATGGGGTTGTCTTGATTTGGTCTTGTAGAGCTTATGCTTTGAGATAGTATGTTGTCTTAGGTGACACATTTCTAAAAACATGAGAACATCCAAAAGATCAAAGTTCTTTATTCAAATATGTCCTCTTTGAAGACTAGAGTTTGTATAAATTCATGTCAAAGATTTATGTTTTGAAGTCCTAATTTCCATCTATCCCAAACCCTAAAACCTCTAGCTAAACCCTAGATATTAAATCCTTCCTAAAGTCCTAAACACTATAGAACCCATCAGTTACTTTTGTTATAAATCTTAGTTGACTTACTACAATAGGTCAGTTACTTAACCTTCACCTATTGGAGGGGTGTTTAAATGTTGGTTATGATCAGCCAAATTCATATGATTGAAATTGACGGATAGTTATCAAAGAAGTCTCTTCAACTTCTTTGTTCAGGTATGCAATGAACTCTAGAGGCTAGGAAATTTTATTAAAATTATCTTGAGATGATTCTTTATTATTGGATGATTGCATTGGGTACTATAGAGTCATATCTTCATAACCATGTGCAGATTGCAAGATCTGGTGAGGAAAATTATGTTTTTGAAAGGCTTGTAGCTAAAGAGGGTTTCTCAATGAATCGGTGAGGATTTTGAAAATAGGCAATGTATATTGGTTTTTTGTATTCATGAGAAATATACCTAGATAGTATAATGCATTATGGTGTGTATTGGAATTATAAGAACACAATTTTTATGCAGAGATATAATGTTTGAAGAAGGCAGATTTCTCATGAGTAAGGGGATACCAAAAGGGGGGATCTAGGAGATGAATGAAGAATGTAGATTCAGATTGATCAATTTTATAGGTGTTTGAGGTGATATCCAATCAGTCTTACTAATGGTTTTTATTAGTTTTTTCAAATCATTTTGATGCTACATTGTAATGGTGTAAATTGAATCAAACAATATGCACATGTTAATCATTGGTGAAATAAGGAGTTCTATGATGTTTTGTTTGATGAAGTTGTAATTCTCAGTTAATGAGTTGTAGAGGCTGGTGAGATCATTGTAGTATATAAATGTTTATATGCTTTTGTTTGAGAGGGTAAAAGAGTCCAGATGTATTTTTAAGGAAGTTGTACTTGAAGGATATATTGGTTGTAAACATAAGGAGGTGTAAGATTGTGAAATGATGTTGCATTGTAGAGAATCAGGGTAAACCCCTAAATCATGTTTTCTTTTTCATGTTCATCTGATTGCCATTAAGGTGCATTTTTCCAATGAGATTGTAACTAGTGAGGTTCTCTTGGTAGTGAGGCATTTTGTGTAGCCAAGGAAGCATTTTCCAAGTGGTTTTTTTATCCCTATGAGGGTTTTCCACTCATGAAAAACATGTCTTATGGTGTATCTTTATGTGTGTGCCCTAATGTTTTGTCTTTGAGGTCTTGATCATAATATTTATCATCATACTTGTGCATATGTGTTTGATAGATTATTAAAGTCTCTCTCATTCTCTATCTTATAAGTTAAAAGGTGCAAAAGATTTAAAGGTTTATAGACCGCTGATTCACCCCCCTCTCAATGGTCCTATACTCCAACAAGTGGTATCAGAGAGAGGTTCTCTATAGAAGTCTAAAAGGCTTGGGTAGGTCTTGATAGTGGAGTACCATGGGAAAGTGTAAAATAAATAGAGCAAAGAAAGAAGCCAAGCAAAAGGTTGTACATCAAACCCCATTCAAGTCATGTGATGAGTTGTTGCATGAGTCTCCCCTGAATGACAATATAAATGTGATGAAGGAAAAGATGATTTTTCTATTGAGATTGATGACATAGAAGGAGACCTCTTTGTGGATGAAAATGGATAGGAGTTTGATAAAGATGATTGTGAGGTTGATTTAGAAGTCAAACTCATGTGCATCTTAGATTAGATCAAGCAACATAGAAAGGAGAATCAAAGATTAGAAGACCAGCTTCAACAAGAAAAAGATTCCAAAGACAAGTTATGTTTAGATTTTGTAAAAGTTTCTTTAGAGTTTGAAGAGGCAAGAAATCAGGTTGTTAACTTAAAAAGTCAAGTTGATGAATCTCAAAAATTGGTTATAAGTCTAAAGACTAAAATTGATAAAGCCAAAAGAATAATAGATGTAACAAAATCTGACCTTGAGTTGAAAAGAATTGAATGTCTAAAATTAGAGTTAGAAATTGTTAATTTGAGAAAACATTATAAAGATCTCAAGGTTTTGTCTGAGAAATATCAAGAGTTTGAAGAAAGCACAAACACGTTGAATGACATGTTAAGCAAACAAATGCATTACAAGGATACTACTGGTCTAGGTTATGAAGAAGGAGAGTGTTCCAAAGAAACAAATGTACCTAGTAAGAAAATAGACTTAAGTAATAATGTTGTTTCTCCTAAAGATGAAGGAAGGAGGACAATTAGGTTCACAAAATCTCTATCTATCAGGCAATCAATAAGGTATAGTTACTCTCAATTTCATGGTAATTGTTATTCATGTCATGTTTATGGCCATATATCAAGAGATTGTGCAAGAAATTGTAGGATGTTTGAGAGACATGATCATATTAGGAATGTCAATAAGAGTTTTTATAGCATGCCTAGAAGAAATTATCCTTTCTTTGGTCTAGACAACAACATTATATGTTGTAGCTATAATGTGTTTGGACACAAAGCACAATGGTGTAGGAAAAGTGTGATGAAATCATCTAGGAGCTATATGATCAAACAAAAACAAGAGAATACCTTAAACAAGAATAAAGAAAAACCTATACAGGTTTCGAGAAGAAAAAAATGTCTAGGAAAAGCAAATCCTGATCTTGTGCACTCTGCACAAGTGACATATTTTGTTTCCTAAATTCCATCATGGAGTTAGGGGGAGATGTGTAAGGTTTTATAATTTATCCCCATGAAGATATGCCAGTATAATGTGCATTAAGTAACAATGTTTGTGTTCAGCTGTTTCTATTTCCCATTAATGGTTAGCAAAAATTGAATCGTTGCTATCAAGAGAAGATGTTTAGTACATATTTCTATTTACTTTTGGTGCCTCTGCATTTGAAGGTAAGGCTTCTCATGTGACAATGCGAAAGAAAGGCAGTCAGTGGTCTTCATGATTGATGTGAATGTACCTTCCTTGCTTGATTAGTGGTATGCAGTGATTTCATGTTCTTATGATAGTTTGAAAAGACAATGTGCAGATTCCTTAATATTTGCTAGCATGTTCTTTGTTGAACCTTTTGAACTAACTATAGACATACATCCTAGTAAAATTGAAAGTGGGATCAATCTATATAAGACTGTGAACAATGAAGTAATTTTATCATCAGAAGAAGATGTTTTCCATATGTATCAATGACCAGGGCAGAACAAAGTGTAATTGGTATAAGTGGGTAGTAATGGTCAAACACACAAGGAAGTTGCCACAGGTTTTAGCATGTCAAATATCCCATTGTTGGTAGGTTTCCTTTGTTGCAGAGGTTTACAAGAATATATGCAAGGTTGTTTATGCTACAGAGAGATCACATGCAACAAAGCTCTTGAGGCTAAAAGTGAACAAAGGTTAGTTGCTTGTCTATTATGACGTTATGCTTCAGGATCAATTGATGGGGTTGTTATGCTTTAAGTGTTCATGTTCACTTGTCCTTATATTCACTTCTTCATACATGCTACTATGCTAGTGTCAAAAGGTAGATCAGGATTTTTTATGGGTTGATATTAGTGTTTGGAGTGGCTCCATGTTTTGCAAAGTTATATCTATATTTATGACTATCATATCATTCTTGAGGAGTTGATTTTATGAGGTAGTAGGTGTTCATTAGTCATGTTAATATTGTTGCAAGTATGTGCCTAATCGGTGTTGTCATTGGTGTCAACATATCTTTGTTGTCACTGGTGTCAACTATATCCTATTCTACTACTTGTTTGGAAACTTTATATGTTAAGAATATTGAGAAAATTGGCCTCTCCAGATTAATCAAGTGAGTTACAGTGAAGTGCAGTATAGATAGTGAGTTGTATGTTGAAGAACAGTTTGATAGATTGCTCTGCAATTCTTTCTTCTTAAAGATCTTGGTCTGTGGATTGGAAGTTATTTTAAGGGTTATCAAAAGATGCTAAATCTTGAGTTCAAGCTTTCAGTATTAAGATTTTAGAGAGTTGCATTCACTAGAGTCAAACTTGCTCTTTCTGATTATTCTATGGTGATAGGGAGAAAGTGTTTTGCTCTGTATTCCTCCATAATAAAGTATTTTTCTCTACGATTCTAAAGGGAAGTTTGGGATGATGATAAGTGCCTACAATTGTAGTGGTTCATGTTTTGGTGGTCTGCAATCTATCTTTCTTTTATGAAAATTGAAGACAGTGAAGTTCATGTGTTCTGGTGTGAAGATTCCTATGGCTAAAGTGATTAAGGTTTGTGTGGTTTCTCTTGATGATTATAATGTGCTTGTAGATGTCTCTTGATCATGTTCCTATCTTGACATTGGTCTGTGTTAAGGAATTGAGATCGTATTTGAAGATTGTTCCCAGATAACGTAGTGTGTAACAAGTATTAGCCGACTTGGTTAATTCCAGTAATTGCAGAGATCCCTTGAAGATCATGAAAGCGTGTTGTAGCATGGAAGATCATGTTTGAGTCCTAGCTAAGGAATGATGTGATCTACACACACTTTTACTTCATTTCCTCTGCAAAATGTTGTAATAGGTCAAGACCTATTTTTGTAAATGTTTGTAATGTTGACCTTGTGGATTGTTCTGATGGTTGATGATTGTAATGCCAACCTTGATGATCATTCCATGTTTAATGAAGTGTATAAATATTTGTAGTTGAGTCATGGAAAATGTGTCTGTGTGTAGAAATGGGAAGATAAGGAAAGAGGTGTAAAGGTAGAGCAGAGTAGAGGAACTATTGTGCTTCAATCTCAGACATGAAGAAGATGTTGATCATGGAAGTGAGCTTGGCAGTGAGCTGCCAGTAGGGTTTAATAGCCCTCAGGATTTAACAACCCTTATTGTAATCTTTCTAGGTTTAGGGTTGAGGCAGTGAGCTTGCTAGACCTAGATATACTTCATGGCAGTGAGCCAGTATGTTCTGGGCCCATGGAGTGACCAAGCCTGAACATCATTTTTCAAATATTGCAATATATTTTAAGAGCTAATCCTCTGTGTGGTTTTTCCCCACCTTGGGGTTTTCCATGTAAATCTAGTGTCTCTGTGTTTAATGTTGTATTTGTGATTAAGTTTCTAATTTCATACTTTCATTGTTAAATAATAATAATTGTGAATGAGTTATTAATGTTTAAGAGGAGAAGTGATTGTGTTTTTGTGACAACTAATTCACCCCCCTCTTAGTTGTCTAATGCATATCATCAATTGGTGTCAAAGCCAAGTTCCTCATAAGAAAGTCTAACAGCTTGAGGAAGATCCAAATGTCTTATAAGAAGGAAGCGTCATATTTTGATGGGACGAATTATGCTCTTTGGAAAGAGTGAATGAAAAGCCATCTTCTTTGTCTTGGTTACAAAGTATGGAAAGATGCAGAAACAAAATACACCATGCCTCAAAATGGTCTAATGAATGAAGATGAAATCAAAGAATATGAGATGGATGTCAAAGCAAAAGATGCTCTGATAAGTTTATTAAATGACTTAATACTAACAAAAGTTGTGGATCTTGAAACTGCAAATGAGGTATGGGAGAAGCTAAAAAATCTATATAAAGGAGATGATTATGTGAAGGAGGCCAAGCTACAAAGTCTAAAAGTGAAATATGAAAGTTTGAAGATGAATGAAGATGAAAACATAACATCCTTTATGCAGAGAGTTGATGAACTTGTCACTAGGATAAAACGTATGGGGGAACTCTAGGTGATAAGGAAATTGTGATGAAAATTCTCAGATCACTACCAAAATCCTATAGTCACAAGGTAGTTGCAATTGAAGAGTTTATGCAAGTAAAGACTATTGACAGAGATCAGTTACTTCATAAGCTTACTGCCTTCGAAATGAGAGAGTTTGGAGATTCCCTGCCAAAAGTCAAGATTGCCTTCAAAGCCAATACTTCTGGGAAAACTTCCACATCAGAAAAATACAAGGTAGAATCTGATGATGAGTTTGATGAAATTGAAGCCAACTTTGTGGATAGACTGTAAAGAGTATCTAGTAAGTTTAAAGGAAAATTGCCTTTCAAATATTTTTCCTGTGGTAAAGTAGGTCATTTTGCTTCTAGATGTTCTAAAAGAATTGAAAAAAATAGAAAAATATATGAGAACAAGCCTAGGACCCAAAAGAAATGTTATTATGTTGAAGATTTTGATGATGATGAAGGAGTATTAGATAATGGTGAACTAGATAATGCTAGTACTTCTGGAAATGAATGCTTGTTTATTGCTATTAAGGAAGATCATGTGTCTACTAATCCTACTAGCTATGTGAAGGAAGAAAAACTAGTGGAAAGTGCTTTGGCTACTTAGGTCATTAAAGATAAGGATGAATGGGTTATTGATAGTGGCTACTCTCACCACATGACTAGTGACAAAAGTAAGTTTGTGAGTTTGGAAAGATATGATGGTGGATTGGTTAGGTTTGGAGATGATATAGCTGGTAAGATTTGTGGAAAAGGATCTATTTCTTTCGATGGCAAGCATAATATTGAAGATGTCTTGTATGTGAAGGGATTAAAGCACAATATTTTGAGTGTGGGTCAAATGTGTGACAAAGGCTATGATTTAAGCTTCAAGGACAATGGATGCAAGATCAGGGAAAGCTCTAAAATAGTCATTGTAATGGGTAAGAAGACTAGAGGTAATATCTATCACTTGAAAGGAACTGATAACTATTGTTTGTTGGCTTAGATTAATGAGAGTTGGCTATGCAATAGAAGGCTATGTCACATAAATTTTGATAACATTATGAAGATAAGTACTACACAGGCTGTTAGAGATTTGCCTAAGCTTGTGAAGCCTACTAATCCCATTTGCTAGGAGTGTCAATTTGGGAATCAAACAAGAACAAGTTTCAAAAGCAAGGACCAATCAGTTGATGAACTAGTTGAGATAGTGCATACATATTTGTGTGGACCTAGCAAAGTAAGAAGTTTACAAGGAGACATGTATTTCATGTTTCTTATTGATGATTATTCTAGAATGACTTGGGTTACCTTTTTGAAAGAAAAAATTGAAGCTCTAGATAAGTTCAAGGCATTTAAGGCAATGGTTGAAAATGAAATGGATTTGAAGATCAAATGTTTGAGGTCTGATAGAGGAGGAGAGTTCACATCAAATGAATTCAATTTCTTTTGTGAAGAACATGGAATAAAGAGATAGTTATTTGTGCCTAGAACTACACAACAAAATGGAGTTATTGAAAGGAAAAATAGAATAGTTCAAGAAGCTACTAGAACCATGATGAAGGAAGCTAATCTTCCAAAAGCATATTGGAGAGAGGCAATTCACACTATTGTATATATCCTAAACAGAGTCTAAGTAAAAGGTAATAGTTCTAAGACTCCTTATGAATTGTGGTATGGTAGAGTTCCTACTATGAAATATCTCAAAATTTTTGGTAGCAAATGTTATATCAAAAGAGAAGAAGGTCTAGGCAAGTTTGATACCAGGTGTGATGAAGGAATCTTCCTTGGTTACTCAACCAAGAGCAGAGCCTACCGGTGCTATAATAAGAGGCTAAATAAGATCATTGAAAGTGCAAATGTTAAAGTTGATGAAAGGAAGGAAAGGTATCTAGAATTAGGTGGATATGAATCAGATGCTTCAGAAGTAGTGCAACATGAAGACAACTCAGATGAAGAGGAACAAGCTCTGGTAAGTGCTACCAAAACTCCAAGGTATGTAAAACTTAATCATTTTGAAGATTAAATCATAGGAGATAAGAGCAAAGGGATCTTAACCAGAAGAAAAGTTGTAGAGGAACAACCAAATTTCTATCTAATTTCCAAGATTGAACCTAAAATTGTGAATGAGGCTTATAATGATGAGAATTGGATAAAGGCTATGAAGAAGAACTAATGTAGATAGAGAAGAACCAAACCTGGGATCTTGTTCCCAGCAATAGATAAAAATGTTATTGGCACTAAGTGGGTCTTGAGAAACAAGATGAATGAGAATGATGAAGTGGTAAGAAACAAAGTAAGGCTGGTATGCAAAGGATACTCTCAAGTTGAAGGAATAGACTTTGAAGAAACATTTGCTCCAGTGGCAAGGATTGAAGCAATAAGAATGTTTTTGTTTTTTACTTCCTACAAAGATTTCAAGGTATACCAAATGGATGTGAAGTCTACTTTCTTAAATGGAGAGTTGGAAGAAGAAGTTTATATTGAACAACTGGAAGGGTTCCAGCCATCAGATCAGGGTGACATGGTATGCAGATTCAAGAAGACATTGTATGGATTAAAACAAGCCCCCAAGGCCTGGTATGCATGGTTGGATAGGTATCTAATATAGATAGGGTTTAGTAAAGGTACTATTGACAACAATCTCTACTTCAAGATCAATGATGAACAAATCCTAATTGTTGCAGTCTTTGTTGATGATATTATTTTTGGAGGAAACAAAGGAATGTGCATAGTCTTTCCTGGAGAAATGCAAGGTGAATTTGAAATGTCCATGTTTGGTGAGATGAATTTCTTTTTAGGTCTACAAATCAATCGCTTAGATAAAGGTATCTTCATCTCTTAGTTTAAGTATGTGAAAGAGTTGTTAAAGAAATTTGGGATGGAAGACTCTAAACCAGTTTTCACACCCATGATAAATGGTTGTAAGTTGAGTATAGGTGATAACTCACCCATGGCGGACCAAAAAAGGTACAGATCTATGATTGGAGGATTACTTTATCTGACTCAAACCAGACCTGACATAATGCATCCAGTTTGTCTTGTAGTGAGATTTCAAGCAGAACCCAAGGAATCTCATGTGATGGCAATCAAGAGAATTCTGAGATATTTGAAAGACACAATGGATTATGGTTTGTGGTATCCTAATGACAATGATTTTACCCTAAGTGCATACACTGATGCAGATTGGGCTAGAGATGTGGATGGTAGAAAAAGTACAAGTGGAGGTGCATTCTTCTTAGGTAAAAGTTTTGTATCTTGGTTGAGTAAGAAACATGATTCAATATCCCTATCTAGTGCAAAAGTAGAATACATTGCAGCAGCCTGTAGCTACACTCAAGTGTTATGGATGAAGTAGACTTTGAAGGACATCTGATTTGTGTATGAAGATCCAATTGCAATCTTTTGTGACAACACAAGTGCCATAAACATATCAAAGAATCTAGTGTTACATTCAAGGACAAAGCACATATCCATTCGGTATCACTTTCTGAGAGAAAAGGTAACATAAAATGAAGTCAAGTTGGAGTATGTCTCTAAAAAAGATTAGATTGTAGGCATTTTCACCAAGCCCTACCTAAGGATACTTTTGAGTATCTCAAATAAAATTTAGGGGTTATCACCCCTCCTTCTCTAAACTAAGATGCACAAGAGTGCATCAGCTTGGTGGTGCTCAGAGTTCTACATCAAGATCCAAATTAATGAGTTTTAGGACTACTTCTCAGGGGGAGTAGTTAGGAGGGAAGAGTTCAGAAGAAAGATCGGATTAGAGCAAAAGAGTGCAAGTATGTGCCCTTTTCCATTGTTGTCAAAGGAGGAGAGAATTCATTTGAAAAAATTAGGTAGACAAGGAGTGCAGATGTGTAAAGAGAAAGGGGGAGATTCTTGGCTTGATGGCTATTGTATTTTTTCACATCATATGTTGCCATCAATGACAAAGGGAGAGATTGTTGCAATTATGTGCCTAATTGGTGTTGTAATTGATGTCAACATATCTTTGTTGTCATTGGTATCAATTGTATCCTATTCTACTACTTGTTTGGAAACTTTATATGTTGAGAATATTAAGAAAATTGGACTCTCTAGAAGAATCAAGTGAGTTATAGTGAAGTACAGTATAGACAGTGAGTTGTATGCTAAAGAACAATTCAATAGATTTCTTTGCATTTCTTTCTGCTTAAGGACCTTGGTCTACAGATTGGAAGTTATTTGAAGGGTTATCTAAAGATGCTAAATCCTAATTTCAAGCTTCCGGTGTGAAGATTTGAGAGAGTTGCATTCACCAGAATAAAACCTAATTTTTTTTATTATTCTCTAGTGATAGGGAGAAATTGTTTTGCTATGCATTCCTCTGCAATAAAGTATTTTTCTCTATGGTTCTAAAGGGAAGTCTGGGATGATGATAAGTGCCTACAATTGTAGTGGTTCATGTTTTGGTAGTCCACAATCTATCCTTCTTTTATGATAGTTGAAGCCAATAAAGTTTATGTGTTCCGGTGTGAAGATTCCTATGGCCAAAGTGATTAAGGTTTGCGCGGTTGCTCTTGATGATTATAATGTGCTTGTGGATGTCTCCTAATCATATTCCTATCTTGACATTAGTCTAAGTTAAGGAATTGAGATTGTATTTGAAAATTGTTCCCAAATAATGTAGCGTGTAACCAGTCTTAGCTGACTTGCTTAATTCTAGTAATTGCAGAGATCCCTTGAAGATCATGGAAGCGTGTTGTAGCATGGAAGATTGTGTTTGAGTCCCAGCTAAGGGATGACATGATCTAGATATGCTTTTACTTCATTTCCTCTACAAAATGTTGTAATAGGTCAAGACCTATTTTTGAAAATGTTTGTAATGTCGACCTTGGAGATTGTTTCAATGGTTGATGATTGTAATGCTAACCTTGATGATCATTCCAAGGTTGATGAAGTGTATAAATATTTGTAGTTGAGTCATGGAAAATGCGTCTGTGTCCAAAAATGGGAAGATACGAAAAGAGGTGTAAAGGTAGAGTAGAGCAGAGGAACTATTGTGCTTCAATCTCAGGTATGAAGAAGATGTTGATCATGGCAGTGAGCCTAGCATTGAGCCACTAATAGGGTTTAAAATCCCTTATTGTAATCTTTCTAGGTTTAAGGTTGAGGTAGTGAGCCTGCTAGACCTAGGTGTACTTCATGGCAGTGAGCCAGTATGTTCTAGGCCCGTGGAGTGACCAAGCTGAAACATAATTTTTCAAAGATTGCAATATATTTTGAGAGCTAATCCTCTCCATGTTTTTTCCCCACCTTGGGGTTTTCCACGTAAATATGGAGTCTTGTGTTTAATGTTGTATCTATGATTAAGTTTCTAATTTCATGCTTTTATTGTTAAATCATAATAATTGTGAATGAGTGATTAATGTTTAAGAGAAGAAGTGATTGAGTTTTTGTGACAACTGATTCACCCCCCACCCCTCTCAGTTGTCTGGCGCATATCAACAAATATCCAATGGCAAGTTTACTCACAATGACTCACAGTGACATCAATCTATTATATCTTCCTAGCCTTTCTTAATGAACATCTTTTATAGTTTCTGTATAATGTTAGAAGTTGATTGGTTTGCTATTAATGATCATTCTTCATGGATCAAGATAAGGTTGTTTTGGTCTGAATGCTTGTGTAATACAGAGTTTTTCCTATGATTGGTCTTGTTGTTTGAATATGATTTGCTCTTCATGTCAGAAAGGGTAGTTGTGATAAAGACACATAGAATTCTTGACAAAGGTGTCCCAAGGAGATGTGGTTATAGTTCATTGCCTTAGTGATGAGATGTTTAGTCAGTTAGGTCAAGCAAGTTGTTCCTTGCCATGATTCTTCTTTTGTCTCTTATGAATGAGGTGCAGTCATTTGGTTCTTTTTGGACTTGTAGTATTTTCCTTTTGTTAGTTGGTATAGTGTGCTTCATTGGTGCAATGGTGTTGAAACAATGTTTTACCTTGATTGGTACAATATAATAACATGGTTGCAGTGACATTTATGACAATATTAGGTAGCAGTATGCCTTCATTTCAGTGTAGCAGTGATTTGTTGTGATAGTTAGTGCAGCCATTAATAACTTTGAGTTTGTTTGATGTGTAAGGGTGTGCATGGCTTATGGTGAGCTAGGTAATAGTTTGGAATGCTCATTGAGGTCTGTCTAGGTTGATGACAATGGCTTCTTATTGCATGGATTTGATAATAGTGAAAGTATCATGACAAGATATGTGGTGTTTTGATTAGTGATATTTTTTGTGTTGCAAAATTCAAGAGGCTAAGTGTTTGAAGTGGTAGATTTCTCACAGTGCTCAAGGGGCATAGTATTACAAAGTGTTTAGGGCAGGTTTATATATTTCTAATAAGCTACTTTAATTCTTGGTAATCTATTTGTTTCTTGACAGTGTAGTACTCTTCTAATCATTTAATGTAGGATAGTGAAATCCTAATTGATCATGTGGACTATTGTTCCTTATTCAGTGCTTGATGACTATACATTTATCCACTCATAGATAGTGAAGTTTGAGGGAGATATGTTCTTAATGCCTTCTTGTTCAAAAACATCCCTTAACCCATTCATCTTCACACACACATTTCAAATTCTAAGGGTATATCAACATTGTGAGTGTAAGTCAAGTGTGTGTGTATGTTCTCTCCAAGAAACCACAAGGTGATCTTGGAGATCAAAAGCACCATTTGACTTGTTTTTCTCACCTTTCTTAGGAGGCTTTCTTGGAGACACACCACTCCAAGGGATGACCTCAAGTCTTGTGTTTTGATAGAGTATAAAAAGTGAGAAGTGAATTGAAAGAAAAACCTCTTGCAACTTGAAATCTTGTCATTCGGGCTAAGCCCCCAAGAACTTTATACCTTGGGGAAGTGAAGGTGAAGGGTGGGTTAGCCTCTTCTCCTAGTTGTGTGGCATTATTTCACTTTCATTTCATATAATTGGGCCCCCCATACCTTGTGTATATTGGGGACATCCCTAGACAACTTATTTATCCTAGCTTAAGACTTCTTGGCCATATCCATTTGACTAATATTAGTCTTGTTGATGTATCTTCAAGTGTTTTCATAATCACAACAATCAATCTTGAAAATTCAAACTTGCCATTATGTTTTGTGTGTGTGATTTATGCATGTAAATGTGAAATCTTTTGTCTGCAAGTTGCCTAGGTCAAGATATCAACAAGTACATCTTACATCATCCTAATTGTCCTTATCATCACTTTCATCCTAATATAAACCCTAATCATCCTAAGTATCCACCCTAGTTCTCTTAAACATACTTGTTATCCATTTATTTATCTAATATTCCAATCCATATCCACATCATCATAATCCTCATCCAATCCAATCCAACTTCTTCTAATTCTCACCACAATCTAATCCCATTCTTGAGCCCCATCTAATCCATCACTTGTCAAAATGGTTCTAATCATTAACAAGCCTAGGAAAAATCAAAAACTCAAAATCTCAATCCTAGGAGGCTATCCTTCTAACTCCAATAATGGTGAGCACCTTGTAGATCATGATGTTTATTTTGAGGAACAAGCCAAAATATAAAGACTTAAACATATGTATCAACCCATTCCACCAATAGAAAACAAGAACCTAGAGGACGATCCCTATGGCACCGGAATAATGTTGGATACACTTAGGTGGTTATATAGAAAGGAATAAGTCACTACCCCATAACAACATCAACAATCCCAACAACAACAACAACAATTCTAAATACAACAACAATGCCAACCGCAACAACAACAATTCCAAATACAACAACAACAATGCCAACTACAACCTCAACAAATTATACCTCAATCCTATGTGTCACCCCCTCAACTTCATACCATCCTAATCTATCCACATATCATGTCAATTCCATATCAACCTATCCCATGTATACCCAAAAACATCCACCCCAAGATTATCCAACTCCTTATTCCAACATTTCAACTCATCATCAAATCCATGTATAATACAATCAAGTTCCTTCACAACAAGAACATGCAAGTCCAAGTTACCCTTTGCACCATGATCATCTGCCCTTAAGTCCTCATGTTACCTTTGACAAGGGAAACACCACTCTAGTTTATACATCTTATGGGTATCCTCCATCATCATCTAATCAAATGATTATCCAAGAGCCTCCTAGTCCTATCCCAACACCACCATGCAATCCATTCACCAATCCATCAACCCCTTCAATCCCTTCATTACCATCTTCCTCTAACTTTCTTAATCCTAGTCCATTAAACCTTTTAATCCCTCCACTGTGGGATATTTCCAATCCGAATCCTAACCCACCAAATCCTAAGCCTAAGCCTACAACACCATCTACCATTATTATCCATCCATTATATTGTCCATCCACCCATAAACTTATGAAGGATGTGATCCAATGGATATTAGCAAGGAATCAACCATCTCCATGTCATCAAACACCTATCCAAGAGCCTATCAAAGAGCCTTCAAACAACATGTCTAGTCCTCCAAATACATCATATAGTCTACAACTTGTTGTATACAGCTAAAAATGACATGACTCTACTTAAATAAATATTTTAAATATTTATTTCATCTTCACATTCCTCTATCAATAAATAAATAAATTTATTTATTTATTTGATTCATTTCCTCTCATTTAATTAAATAAATTACATTTATTTAATTAATCTACATCAACTTTATTCTTCTAAAATAATTAAATAATTTTAATTATTTAATTAAATATTTTATTCTTCCAAATTTAAATAAAATGCAATTTTATTTAAATTAAATCTAAAATCTCCACAAAAATAAAATATATTTAAATATTTTATTTTATTCTTCCAAATTATCTACAAATAATTAAATAAATCTATTTATTTGTTTATGCTTTCTTATCTTCTAAAAAATCTTCAATATCTTCTAAAAATATATTCTTGTCATACAAAAGAAAAAGATAAGTTAAAGCAACTTTAAAGCAACTTTGCTCTTAAATTAGAAAAATAAATTCTAACTTAAGAAAATGAAAACTCATCCTCATCAAGAAAGCATTTAACTCAACAAAGCTTCTTTTTGAATGCCACATGTCCTTCTTCTATTCACGCATGTTAGCATGAACATTCTCCTCCGTTGATCTTCTTATTTCTTCTCAACCATTGATCTTCGTTTGCCCAACTCTATAAATACAACCCTCTTCTTCTATTTCAAAAATCCATCATTCGAGTAAACTTATGCTGCAGGAAATCTAGCACGCCATTGGCGCCCATCTCCATAGCACTTCATTATCATCCACTCACATTTGTGTTTGAAGTTCATCT
Organism: Cunninghamia lanceolata; assembly: GCA_027924645.1. Taxonomy (NCBI): domain Eukaryota; kingdom Viridiplantae; phylum Streptophyta; class Pinopsida; order Cupressales; family Cupressaceae; genus Cunninghamia; species Cunninghamia lanceolata. The sequence goes on from BSBN01001161.1 coordinate 2,758,919, forward strand.
TCAAATACAAGCAAGTATCCTAGCCAACTTCTCCTTATCATCTTGAGGAATCGAAGTGAGGAAGCAAGCTTCCTGAGGGCCATTTCATCTATATCAAGATTAAGAAAGAAAAGGAAAACAATGGAAGGCGTAAGGTAAAGGTTGTAAGTATCTTGTTCTTATTTTAAAATCCCTTTTCCTTTAGATTTCATTGATGTTTTGGGTTATATTATCAATTTGATTAATCCCACATTTCACCCATCACACTTGTCATTCCTACTAAAGAGTCTCCCACCATGAGTCCATGTCTAGATCCATTGTACCTTCATGATGTTGACCATCAAGTGCCTATCAAGCCTATCCAAGAGTCTCCCACTTCCGCTTCCATTCAAGAAAATCAAGAGCTATGTCAAGAGTATAATCTAAATCATGTGGAAACATCAACCCTTTATCTAAATCAAGATCAAATCACCTCCATCCAACCCATCCATAACCTATATATTTTCTATGATCAAGATATTATCCATGATCAAGTTCCTAACCATGAGCAAGCAATCAAAGTTTAACCCATCCATAACCTATATATTTTCTATGATCAATATATAATCTATGATGAAGAACCTATACACAAACAAATTGATCCCATCTATATCACACTTAATCCTATCTATGATCAAGATCCCATCTATGATCAATATCCTATCTATGATCACAAGAACCATGATGATCCTCTTAGCCAATTTTATTCATTCCATGGTCAAAAAATTATCCCTCTACCTATCCATAATCCCACACCTATCCATAAGCAAGATATCCAAACTAACCCTATCCATCCTCCACCTAGTCCTATCCATGATCCAACACCATCCACTTCCATTGATGAGACAATTGGCTCCCAAGTAAACATAGATGATCAAACAAATAGCTTGGATCTTAATGAGCACAAGGATAATCAAGATCCTAATAATCCTTCATCACCCACTATTGACCATATTTCAAATCCACTATCATATTCCCTTGGTCTTAACACCTTCATCCATGAATTTTCCTCCTTTGGAAAGCAACAACCATTATCTACCACCTCACCTTCCCCATCAAATAATGAGCTAGTGTCAAGTGTCCAAAACACCCATGATCCCATTGTCCATCACATACTACAAAAAATGAACTATCAAGGTAAAGGATTAGGCCTTCATGAACAAGGTATTTTGGAACCCGTCCATGTCAAAGACCTTCCACGCTCATATGGCCTTGGTTATATACCCCAAGAAAAACAATCTCAAGATGTTGGTACTTCCTCCATGCCTTCTAAATTCACTCCTATCCATCATAACCACATCATATCCCCAAAACATATATTGTCATTCCTCCCCCATCATCCTACAAATCCCAAAAGAATGTGACCATACACCTTCCTCCATCCACTTTACCACCACCACTTCTGAATCCTAATATCCCTCCATCCACTCTACCTCCACTTATCCCAATGCCTAATATCCCTATGATCCAATCCCCTTCTCCATTTATCCACAAATCCACTTTTAATCCCTCCATCCATAAATCCCCTCACATTCCTAATCATGATCAACAAATGCACACATTGACCAAACATGAAGCTTCCATCAAGTCCATGGGATTCACAAATAAAATTTTGGATGCCTCTACCCATAAAGCAAAAAATCCTAAAAATACTTATGCCTTAGGGCATCAATGCAAAGAGTCCAAGAAAAATCTATCCAAAAGGCTACCCAAGCCCATACTTTCACAAGAAAAAGTCCAAAAATAAAATGGTTTGGGTCCCTAAGCAAAAAGAAATCAAGTCAAATGAAGAATCCACATCCCAAAAATCCCAAATTCCTTCATGCCATAAATCCCAATGCAAAAATCATAAAATCCTAAGTTTGTGTGGGTACCTAAATTTCCACATCAACCATCCCCTAAGAAAATAGGTCCATTACTTCCTACACCTCCTTCTAATTAAAACCTTCAAAATCTAATTTCGTGTGTGCAACTGTTGGTCTTGGTCCCTTTCTATTCCACAACATTTCCACATACCTCCATCTCCCCATCTTTAATCTATTATCCCACATATTTCCCCCATCTTACCTCTATGGTCCATGCTTTTGCTCCATCACCCATTTATCCCTCCATATCCATCCATCATTCACCTCATAACCCACCATCCTTTCTATTTCCATATTCACACATCTACCAACATCTGTGCGCATAATGCTACCTAATATAGTCCATGTGCAAACATGCATTAAAATGATAACATACTACCTTACTATTGGAAGCAGACACTTGAGTCCCTCTTGTCCATATCCACCTATTCCATCCAAATATTTAAAAAAAAATCAGAATAGTAAAGAGAAATCCTTCGTCTAATGGTGAAAACTTGGCAAACAGGTGCCTTGGATAAGTACCATGATGAAAACCTGGCAAACATGCATCATGTGTAGATTGACTGTCCATGTACCTTACACTTGGGGGCATGTTGTCTCATCTCATCTTATCGTTTCCCATCATATCATCCTTATCCATTATATATGCATACTTATCCCATTGGTCCACTTCATCCTCCTTTCCTCCTTTTGAACTTCATAAAGATAGGGATAAAATTTTGAATCAAGCTTTGGATACCTCTTGTTGTATCTCATACTTCCCACCACATCCTATCAATCCTACCATTGCAAGCATTGTCATGCTATATTTCAAGTCTAATATCTTGAATAAGATATGTTATTCCTATGCAACATAGTCCTTAGAGATCACATCCTAAATTCTTCTGTCTATCTATCCTTCATGTATTTCCAATCCATTATCTCCTATTGTTTGTCCTTCTACCTACCTATCCATCCATTCCCTTGTCATCAGTATTTAGTACTAAGGCTATCCAAAAGAAATCTAATGTCACCCAATAAACTTCCAAAAAAAACAAAACATTCCAAAAAAAAACAATCATCAACATCATACCACCCCATATCATCATCACAAAATAAGAACTACATATTATCATAATCATCCTCATCATAATGTGCCTTGATCACATCGATACAGGGTCTGTAGGTAGTTTGGAATATGAAGGAAGTATCTAGTACTCAGGCACATATGATACACCCATTCCATTCCAATCCACAATACATTTTCATCTCTCTTCATCCATCTATCACAATCCATCATATCACCTTGACTTGACTAACTCAAGTAGAAAATAAACTATGTATCCTTTGAAAGCTCAAGTACTTATCAAACTAGAAGTAAAAGACTACTCCTAACACAATATGCTTGCCCAGATACTGCTTGCCACATCTACTACATCCATATTATCCAACAACAAAGTCTTTAATGAATATATTATTCCTATAATAAGGCCCAATCTACCATGAGCACCCTCTTTGGAAAGATAATATGTCGGTTGTGTTTTTGTTTTATCAGTAAGTTTATTTCTTTTTGGTTTATCTTTTGTCCTTTTTAATACATATGTTGCCCTCTTAGGTTGTTGTCCTTGATGAGAAATACACAAAATCTCAGGTTTGTGGCACAATGATAGTTGGCTATCATGACAGTTGGGTATTTGGTTATTGTTATTTGTGGCAGTGCATTTGGAAGCATTTGGTTGACTTGGTATTCATGATGTTATTCATCTGACATCAGGATGGTATTCATGATGTTATTCATATGACATAGTTAATATGTTTAGCATTTGATGCAATTTGTTGTGCTATGGCATTGGTTCTCTCATTGCAGTGGTATTGTGGTTCTTGGCATTAGAGTGGGCTCAAGAGAATTACAGTCAGCTCAAAATTGTATAATGTTTTACAATGATCTTTTCTTGGCAATATGGTTGTGTTGCAATTAATTGAGGCACTTGGTTATCTTCTCTTGATCCTTTATGCAAGTAATGTTCATTTCTAATATGGAAGGTTTCTTGTTACAAATTCTTTAATGTTGTGCTCACCAAGTCTTGATCATTTTTCAAAGTGGCACATAAACTATTTGATGGCATCATTGAGGGGATTTCATTCTTGGTAATCTTCATGTGTCTTAACTTTGCAATTCAATGTTACCAAGGCATGGAGTTATATTTGTTATCATGACATTGATCATTCCTTAACATCTCTTATCTCTTAAGGAGGTTTCATATTGTTAAAAGATGTTAAGATTGTGTGAAGGTAATTATAATTTCTAACTCTAAAGTTAGTGAAAGGCACCATTTGTTGAAAGGGTTCTGATTTGTCATATACAAAAATCAAAAATAACAAAGCTTGTTTTTGGGCCACTTTAGTCATGAACTTGCCCAACAGGTTTCAAGTTTGAGAAGAAGCTAATGTTAATGGTTTCAGTCTATTGGTCACCAGGCCCTTTAGGGCACATCGGGATAGGTAGTCAAGAGATGTATATGGTGGAAATCTTGTTTTTAGAAGCTCATTTTGTAAGGTTAATCTTTGTAACATGTTGCTCTTGACTTAGGGTTACAGTTTTATGCAAAGTATTTCAAGATTCAGTTGTGATGATGAAGATGATCTCTAGGATTTGACAAAGCAACAGTGAATTTCAGCTTGATAGTTAGTTTTTAGACTCAAAGACTTCATTTGTCAGCACTATTTAGGTGATATTATTTTCATTTGAAGTGGTTTATTGTTAAGGGTTTTCTAAGCTATTTTATGGGTGAATGAAGATTATTTACTATGTTGACTAAGTCTATTTTACTGAAGAAAGATAGTAAGAAGAGTATTCTATTATGTTGCTTGGTTCTTAAGATGAAGTTCTTATGTTGAAGTTTTTGTTTAAGGGATTTTTACTATGCCTTTGTGATTTCTTGGTTGGGAGGTTTCTTGACAGTCTTAAAAGCATATCTTATTTTGTTGGTTTCCTTTTCTTATGAGACTTGGGGTTTCTTTGACCTGAGAGGTCTCTATGTCACATATATTTGAGTTTATCCTTATTTGAGACAATGAGGTGTTAGTTTATATATATACATTTCATTTATTTGTTGAAAGGTAGTTATAAAAAGTTTGGTCAAACACAAAATGCTTTTAAACTGTCTACTTTCATCTTGGTTAGGGTTTGCTAAGATTTGTTGATTATTCTTTCTCTTAATGGTAGGGTTTGTTAAGCATAAACTGTTAATTGTTTGAAAAAGAAATACCCACAATGACCTAATGGTTTTTCCATGATGGAAATTTTGATTTGATTCTTCAAAGGATTTTCTTGACAAATTAGACAGTTTATTAACTATCTTGTTTACTACTATTGAAAATATCATTTAAGTTATTTTGGATAGTTGTTGTAACGAAATGGGATAAACCTTGTAATGATCTCAAACCAATTTTGCAAATGGCATTGTTTGACTATATGGCTCCGTCAGTTATTTGTTCAAAAGGCAAATTCTATGCATAGTTAAATTGTTTCAGTTACAAATTCAAACAATTTCATGAAAGAAGGAAGGCATTGAGAAAGTATAAAAAGGCATAAGATGTAAACACCTGATATGATCTTGATGATATTGTATTTACACTATCATTGAGACAATAGCAGTGTGTTGTAATGTAAAAGTATTTCTGATTGATGTGCACAGTTTTGGTTATGTATTCTTGAGTCTCAAATGAATGAGATTGTCAAGATCTAGATTGTAGAGAAACATAGAAACCCTCTGTATTGTATATTTTTATCTGATCTTTGAGAAGTTGTAAGTGATCATGTCACTAAGACAATATGATCATTTCCAGTGAGGCTTATGTTGCCAGTGAGGCATTTTGTAGTCAGTGAGACATAAAGGATAGTGAGGCTTTGCAATTGGTAGTTTTGATGATTAAGCCAATGAGGCATTTACTAAGTGGTTTTTCTACCCCATGAGGGTTTTCCACTCCTAAAATCTATGTCTTATGGTCTCACTTGCTGCATGATTCATTTGTCCATTATACTTGTTTGTTTAGTTATTTAATGCATAATCTCTTGCATTGATAAAGCCTAAATCAACATCTACTTCTATTTTTTAAAGATTGACAATAAAAGTGAATAAAGTTTTTGTTTTCTACAATACTGATTCACCCCCCTTCCCAATGTTGTCAATTACTCCAACAAGTGGTATTAGAGCCAGACCCTTGTGTAAAAGGTTTAACCAACCTAAGGGATTCCCAGTGGAGTACATACCATGTCATTGTTGCAAGTATGGGCCGAACCAGTGTTGTCATTGATGTCAATATATTCCTATTGCATTAGTGATAAGGATTGGATGAGCTGTGTATTGAGGATATTGAGAAAATTAGTCTCAATCAGGAACAGTGAAGAATAGTGAAGACAATAAGGTAAAAGTCCAAGATAAGATGATGATCAGAGGATGCAGTTTAAAGGGTTTGTAGATATGTGTCTTAAGGTGATCCAGTAAAGATTTTAGAGGTTTGCATAAAGATAGGAAGAAGTTATGGCCATTTAAGTAAAATTGGTTCTGATAGGTGCTCAGTGGTGACAGAGTGACACAGACAGGTCCGGTCAGATCTAGAAATGCATTATCCTATTCTGTGGATTTGAGGGAGTGTTAAGGAAGTCTTTGTGGAGTGTCAAATTGATTGGTTCATGGTTTTAAGGTCCGCAAGCATCTATTCCTTTATGACAGTGATGACAGACTATGTTCTTGAGTTTCCAGATGAAGGAGAGAAGGATTTTAGTAAGTAGATGAAGTGTGGATGTTCTTGGTGATTCAAGAAAGCTTGTGGAGGTCTTTGTATCATGTCCAGTTTGTTTTGGTGGTCCACATTCAAGTTGGAGCTCACAATTGAGGAATAACTTATGGATGATCCTGTTCTTCCTGAGATTAGCCGATCGGATGAGTTTTACATCTTGCAGATGTTCTGGTAGATGTTTGCCGACTTAGATGATTATTCCTAAGTTGATGTCTTGTATAAATAAGGGATTACGAAGTCATTTCAAAGGCGTCCTTGTTGTGATGAGAGTGTGGTAGTGAGGAGAAGAGCGAAAGGCAGAGCAGAAGTATTGGACTTTAATGGAACTGATTCAAGCATGATGAAGATGCTATTTTCCAATTCAAGTATGTGATACTTATTCTTTTGTAGATAGTGTGTCTCTTATAGAAAGTGAGTCTCTTGTGAGCAATGTGCTCAGGTAGTGAGCCCTAATTGGCATGTGCCATTTTATTCTTTCTATTCTTCTAATAGAGAATACAATCTTGGGTTAATCACCCCGTGGTTTTTCCCTTAACTCGGTTTTCCACGTCAAAATTTTGGTGTCTTATGTGTTGATGTGTTTCTGCTTTTGATTTAAGTGCATTATGTTTCATGATTAATATACTACTAATCACTAAGAGGATTTAAGTGTGTAATTGAGAGAAGTTTTGGACAACTGATTCACCCCCCCTCTCAATTGTGTGCCCTGAGTCTAACAATTGGTATCAGAGCCAAGTTCCTCTAAAAGGAGCTTAACCACTTGAGGAGACCCAGGATGTTGTCTTACAAGAAGGATAGTCCAAAGTTTGATGGAACCAATTTTAATCTCTGGAAGGGTCACATGAAATGTCACTTGCAATGTATGGGAATGGCATACTGGACCATGGCTACAACATAGTATGTACCTCCACAAGGTGGTCCGAAAACCCAAAATGAAATCACAAATGCTAAAAATAATCTGTGGACTATAGAGGCTCTTCTAAGTGCATTATCTGATTCAGAGCTCTCAAATGTTATTGACCTACCAACTGCTTTTGAGATTTGGCAAAAACTAGAACTTTTGCATGAAGGAGACAAGTATGTTAAATGTGCAAGGTTACAGAGTCTGAAAAAGAAATTTGAAAATTTGAAGATGAGAGATGATGAAAATATTACTACATTCATGCCAAGAGTAAATGAGATTGTTTTCGGAATTAGAAATGCTGATGGAGTCTTGGATGAAAATGAGATTGTTGGCAAAATTCTCAGATCCCTACCTGCTTGTTACAAAATCAAGGCTCTTGCCATTGAAGAATTCAAAGCCCATACAACTGTCACAAGAGATCAATGGGCTGGAAAATTAGCTACATTTGAAATGACAGAGTCTGGAGATGGCCCCCCCCAAGACTGAATCTGCATTCAACGCCAGTGCCTCTATTAAAGGTAAACAAAGCTTTGATCTGGGAGAGAATTCATCAAGGAAGCTGTCATGGTATGAAAAAACAAGAAAAGATCTAGAAGAAGAAGAAGTAGAAACTGCTCAACTTGAAGCCCTTATTGCAAAGAGGCTGCTAAGAGGATCTGGTAAGTATGAAGGAAAATTACCTTTTAAGTGTTTTAACTACAATAAGATTGGTCATTTTGCCTCGAGGTGTCCGGAAAGGTTTTCAAGGAAAAATCCTAACAAGACAAGGTTCCAAAAGAACCGTTACTATGTACATGAAGATGATGATAATGAAAGAGTAATAGATGATGAATCAGAGATAGGAAACAAATCCGGAAATGAATGGGTGTTCATTGCCATCAAGGAAGAAGATAGAATCTCCTCTATATCTGTCAATCATAAGACTGTGGAAAGAGCTCTGGCTGCCCAAGTTGAAGAGAAGGATGATTGGGTCATTGACAGTGGTTGCTCTCATCATATGACAGGTGACAAAAATAAGTTCATAGATTTGGAAAGGTATGAAGGAGGAGTGGTAAAGTTTGGTGATAATTCTTCTAGTAGAATCAAAGGTAGAGGAACTATTTCTCTTGATGGAAGGAACAAAACTGGTAATGTATTGTATGTTGAAGGTTTGAAACAAAATCTTCTCAGTGTTAGACAGTTGGTGGACAAAGGCTATGATCTCCGGTTCAAGAATGAAAAATGCAAGATCTTTGAAAGTTCCAGAACAGAGATTGCATCTGGTACTCAAACTAAAGGTAATATCTTTCACTTGGTTGGTACTGGTAAAAGTTGCTTATTTGTTCAAGTTGATCAGAGTTGGTTGTGGCATAGGAGGATGTGTGTCATGTGAATTTTGATAATATCATCAAGATAAGCAATACTCAACCTGTAAGAGATCTTCCAAAATTGGTGAAACCTTCTAACAACTTGTCCAAAGAATGTCAGTTGGGTAAGCTGAGCAGAGTCACATTCAAAAGTAAGGAACTGTCTTCTACTGGATTATTGGACTTAGTTCATACCGATCTTTGTGGTCCAGCAAGAATCAAGAGTATTCAAGGTGATAGATACTTCATGCTACTAATTGATGACTATTCCCGGATGATGTAGGTAACCTTTCTAAAAGAGAAATTAGAAGCTCTTGAGAAATTCAAAATATTCAAGGCTATGGTAGAGAATGAAACTAGATTAAAATTGAAGTGTCTGAGGTCTGATAGAGGTGGAGAATTCACATCTGGTGAATTCAGAGAGTTCTGTGAGAAAAATAGAATCAAGAGATAGTTGTCTGCTCCTAGGACCCCACAGCAGAATGGAGTAGTTGAGAGAAAGAACCGGACCATCTAGGAAGCATCTAGGACAATGATGATGGAAGCAAATGTTCCTCAGATCTATTGGAGAGAAGTTGTCAGCACTGCAGTCTATACTCTCAATCGAGTTCAAATCAGAAGCAATACCAGTAAGACTCCTTATGAACTTTGGTTTGGCATCACTCCTACTGTGAGGTATTTTAGAGTCTTTAGTAGAAAATGTTACATCAAAAGAGATGAAGATCTAGGAAAGTTTGATGCTAGAAGTGATGAAGGAATATTCTTGGTTTACTCTACTCAAAGCAAAGCATACCGATGTTATAACAAGAGACTGAGAAAGATGATAGAAAGTACAAATGTGAAGGTTGATGAAGGAATTGAAAAATCCTCAAGATTTTATGAATATGATGAAGATGATTAGAATGGTGTTGTGACTCAAGGAGCCCAAGCCTCTTCTGAGATTCAGATCCAGATTGATCTGGTAAATCAAGAAGAAGAGATAAGTTTGAATAAGCCTGACCAAGAAGCAGAAATGCAAGTAACTCCCAAAGTGCCTAGGTATGTAAGACTGAATCACTCTGAAGATCAGATCATAGGTGATAAAAGCAAAGGTGTACAAACAAGAAGGAGAATTGCTCAAAATTCAGATGAGTATTGTCTGATTTCAAAGATTGAACCTAAGACAGTGAATGAAGCTTGCAATGATGAAAACTGGACTAAAGCAATGGAGGAAGAGCTGATGCAAATTGAGAAAAATCACACTTGGGATCTTTTTCCCAGACCTAGAAAAAAAAATGTGATTGGAACCAAATGGGTCTTCCAAAACAAACTAAATGAAGTTGGTGAAGTAATCAGAAATAAAGCCAGATTGGTCTGCAAGGGTTACTCTCAAATAGGAGTTGATTTTGAAGAAACTTTTGCTCCAGTGGCAAGAATTGAAGTAGTCAGATTATTTCTTGCTTTTGGTACCTTCAAGGATTTCAAAGTGTATCAGATGGATGTCAAGTCTGCCTTCTTGAATGGTGATTTGGAAGAAGAAGTGTACATTGAGCAACCGGATAGATTTCAATTGTCTGATCATGGTGATATGGTCTACAAATTGAACAAGGCACTGTATGGACTGAAGCAAGCCCCAAGAGCCTGGTATGAAAGATTGGATAAGCATCTTTTAAAGAGTGGTTTCAACAAAGGTACTACTGACAATAACTTGTATTTCAAAATTGATCATGAGAACATCTTGATTGTTGAAGTGTTTGTCAATGATATCATTTTTGGAGGAAGAGATAGTATGTGTAAAACCTTTGCAAATTAAATGAAAAGTGAATTTGAGATGTCCATGCTCAGGGAAATAAATTTCTTCTTGGGTCTACAAATTACTCAAACAAAGAAAGGAATCTTCATTTCTCAGACCAAATATGTGAAAGAATTGTTGAAGAAATTTTAGATGGAAGACTCAAAGAAAATGAACACTCCCATGGCAACCGGATGTAAGATGAGAAAGGATGATGACTCTCCCAAGGCTGATCAGAAAAAATATAGGTCAATGATTAGAGGACTATTGTATCTTACTCAAACTAGACTAGACATTATGCAGGTTGTTGGTCTTGTTGCTAGATTTAAGGTTGATCCTAGAGAATCTCATGTCATGGCAATCAAGAGGATTTTTAGATATTTAAAAGGGATAGTTGAGTATGGTCTATGGTATCCTAGAGATCATGATTTCTCTCTTCATGCCTATACTGATGCAGATTTGGCAGGAGATGTGGATGATCGGAAGAGTACCAGTGGTGGAGCATTCTTTTTGGAGAGGAGATTGGTTTCTTGGCTAAGAAAGAAACAAGAGGCAATATCTCTATCTACAACTAAAGTAGAATATATTGCAGCAGCAGGTAGTTGCACTCAAGTTTTATGGATGAAGCAGATGCTAAGAGATATCAAAGTGGAGTATGAAGAACCTATCACAATCTTCTATGATAATTCAAGTGTTGTAAACATATCTAAGAATCCGGTGTTGCATTCAAAGACTAAACACATATCCATCAAGTTTCACTTTTTGAGAGAGCAAGTGAACAAAAATGAAATCAGATTGGAGTTTGTGCCTTCCAAGGATCAGATTGCAGATATCTTTACTAAACCTCTACCTAAGGACTCTTTTTAGTATCTCAGGGAGAAGTTAGGGGTTATTACCCCTCCAGTGATGAACTAAGGTGCACTGATGTACATCAGTCCAGTGGATATCATAGTCATATCTTGTGGTCTGGATTGATGACAGGCAGCTGCTACTCAGGGGGAGCAGCAGGTATGATTTTGAAGTAGTGAAATTGCAAGTATGTGCCCTTTACCATTGATGTAAAAGGGGGAGAGAAGACATGTGAAAAACAAGTAGTTAATGATCAAAGGGGGAGTAGTAAAGGGAGAGAAGACATATGAATGGTTGTTGCTGATAGGGAGAGCTATGACAGTAAGGAGAAGTTCTTGTCTTGATGATCAAAACAGTTTTTCACATCATATGTTGCCATCAATGACAAAGGGGGAGATTGTTGCAAGTATGGGCCTAACTAATGTTGTCATTGATGTCAACATACTCCTATTGCATTAATGATAAGGATTGGATGAGCTGTGTATTGAGGATATTGAGAAAATTAGTCTCAATCAGGAACAGTGAAGACAGTAATGTAAAAGTCCAAGATAAGATGAGGATCAGAGGATACGATTTAAAGGGTTTGTAGATATCTATCTTAAGGTGATCTAGTAAAGATTTTAGAGGTCCACATGAAGATAGGAAGAAGTTATGCCCATTCAAGTAAAACTGGTTCCGATAGGTGCTCAGTGGTGACAGAGTGACACAGACAGGTCTGGTGAGATCCAGAAATGCATTATCCTATTCTGCGGTTTTGAGGGAGTATTAAGGAAGTCTTTGTGGAGTGTCAAATTGATTGGTTCATGGTTTTAAGGTCCACAAGCATCTATTCCTTTATGACAGTGATGATAGACTGTGTTCTTGAGTTTTCGGATGAAGGAGAGAAGGATTTCAGTAAGTAGATGAAGTGTGGATGTTCTTGGTGATTCAAGAAATCTTGTGGAGGTCTTTGTATCATGTCTAGTTCATGTTGGTGGTCCACATTGAAGTTGGAGCTTGCAATTGAGGAATAACTTCCGGATGATGGTGTTCTTCCTAAGACTGGCTGACCGGATGAGTTTTACATCTTGCAGATGTTTTGGTAGATGTTTTCTGACTTAGATGATTATTCCTAAGTTGATGTCTTGTATAAATAAGGGATTGTGAAGTCATTTCAAAGCTGTCCTTGTTGTGATGAGAGTGTGGTAGCGAGGAGAAGAGCGAAAGGCAGAGCAAAAGTATTGGGCTTCAATGGAACTGATTCAAGCATGATGAAGATGTTATTTTCTAGTTCAAGTATGTGATACTTATTCTTTTGTAGATAGTGTGTCTCTTGTAGGCAGTGAGCCTCTTGTGAGCAGTGTGCTCAAGCAGTGAGCCCTAATTAGCATGTACCATTTTGTTCTTTCTATTCTTCTAATAGAGAATACAATCTTGGGTTAATCACCCCGTGGTTTTTCCCTTAACTGGGTTTTCCACATCAAAATCTTGGTGTCTTATGTGTTGATGTGTTTCTTCTTTTGATTTAAGTGCATTATGTTTCATGATTAATATACTGCTAATCACTAAGAGGATTTAAGTGTGTAATTGAGAGAAGTTTTGGACAACTGATTCACCCCCCTCTCAGTTGTGTGCCCTAAGTCTAACAGTCATCCCAGGAAGGTCTTTCTACTTTCAGAGCACCATTGTTTGATGGTACTAATTATGCTTTTTAGAAGTATAGAATGATTGGTCACATAAATTCTTTAGGCTTTGATGTCTGGAATGCAATTGAAACTGGTTATTCTAGTTTAGGAACACCATCTACTACTGATGAGAAAACAACTTATGATTGTGATGCAAAGGCTGCAAATGCCATTTTCTATGGTCTATCCAATCATGTCTTAGTCAAGGTCATGGAATACAAAATAACTAAGTCCATATGGGAAAAGTTGTCAAACATCTATGAGGGTGACGAGGATATAAAAGAAGCAATACTTCAAGCTCTGAGAAACAAGTTTGAAGGCTTAAGAATGACTGATGAAGAGAAGGTAGCTAATTATCTTCAAAGAGTCCAAGAAACTATAAACACTATGAGAGGTTTAGGATAAAAAATAGAAGAGATAATTGTTGTTAAAAAGGTGTTAAGAACCTTGTCTCCTAAATATGTGATGTAGCCAGCAACATACACTCAATAGAATTGTGCCATTAATCATGTGTGAGATCCACATATTCGAAATAAATGGAAAAATAAAAGTCTTCTATTCACCAACTCTACCACTAGAATGAGAGAAAACTCTCTTATATCCAAGAAAAACAAAAAAACCAAAAAATTACCTTTTATAGCAGATTTCGACAATTGTTAGATTTTGCCATTTTAGGTAATTTCACATGCATATCTTTGAGACTCCAATTTTTTTTCCAAAAACTTCCTAAAACTAAGGTAGGATGAATTGCCAACTAACATCCTAAAAAACTAGGAAAAAACACTAAATTGCCATTTTGAGGGCCAAGATGAAAGTTTCAAGCCCTGAAAAAGCACCAAAATGGGAACCAACCCACTAGGGTCAGTTGAGAATCGACATGCCACCTCATAACACATCCACCTATAAAATTTCAGCCCAAACAGACATCCAAGTCAAAAGTTATGACCTCTAGAAGTCCCTGCATCATTCTCCTCTGGTTGAAAAAGAACATAGCTCCTCTAAGTGAGTGTCTTCAAACTGCTGCCACTTGACTGGATCCAACCTTTGCACTTCCCACTATGTAATCCATGTTCTATCTGTTGGTGGCAATCCTTTCCACTGTACCAAATACCTATTGTAATGCCGTTGCCGAGTGTAGATAGTTTTCTTATCAAGAACCTGTGCAATCTTTTCATTCTTCTCATGGGGAATGTGGTGGTGCCATGCCACTTCTGGTTGACTATCTTCAGCATCATCCTCAACATGGAATGCATATAAATAAAAAATATTAAACACAAGAGAAATATCTAGATCATCTGTAAACTGACCTCATATGCATTATGATTGATCTTCTTTGTAATTTTGCAAGGACCAATTTTCCTATACTTCAACTTGTGGTATGTTGCAATAGGAAACCTCTCTTTTCTCAAATATACCATCACTAAGTCACCTTCATTGAATGTCTGATGTTGCCTACTAGCATCCACTATATTCTTGTACCTCTCATTACTGTCCTACAACTTCTGTCTCACATCTTGCTGCAACTATTGAATGTGTTCTACAAATGCTTCCCCATCATCACTGATTCTATCTTTCTTCGGTAGCTATACCAAATCTAGAACACCCTTAGGATTCCTTCCATACATAATCTGGAAAGGGGACTTTCCTATTAATTTTTTAATAGAGCTATTATAGGCAAATCTGGCCAGGGGTAATGCCATGTCCCATTGTTTTGGCTTTTCTCCAACAATACACCTCAACAAATTTCCCAGACTTTGATTGACTATCTCTATTTGCCCATCCATATGAGGATGATAGGCACTACTAAACTATAACTTGGTCCCCATCTTCTTCCATAAAGTCCTCCATAAATGACTGAGGAATTTGGTATCCCTATCAGAGGTAATAGTCTTTGGAACACCATGTAGTTGAACAACTTTTGAAAAAAATAACTTTGCTACCCTCATTGCATCATTAGTTTTCTTATAGGCAATAAAATGAACCATCTTAGATAACCTATCAACAACTAAAAAAATGGAGTCATTACCTTGTTGGGTGTGTAGAAGTCCCAACACAAAGTCCATGCTCAAATCTGTCCATGGTGTAGTTGGTACTGGTAATGGCATATACAACACTATATTTTGTGAATGTCCCTTAGCCACTTGGCAGATCCTGCACCTTGTTACATACCTAGTTATATCCCTTTTCATCTTTGGCCAGTAATATTTATCTTATATCAAGGCTATTGTCTTATCCTTTCCAAAATGTCTAGCCAACCCACTACTATGAAATTCTATGATAATGTTTTCCCTCATAAAGCTAGCTAGTATGCATAGTTGTTTTCCTTTAAATAGATACCCAGATACTGGTGCCTTCACTTGTTCCACAATCTCCCAAAAATCACCATCAGACTCGTATAAATTTTTTATGGCATCAAAACCAATCACCCAATTTTCTATTGTGGTCAAAACTGCAACACACCTACTTAACACATTTGCAACTTGATTTTGTTTTCCAGACTTATGCTTCAACACAAAATTGTAACCCTGCAAGAAAGAGACCCACTTGGCATGCCTACTATTCAACTTTTTCTGTGTGTTCAAGTATCTTGATGCAATATGATCTATAAACAATACGAACTCCTGGGGAACTAGATAATGTCTCCAATGCCTCAATGCTTGAACAATTGCATAAAATTCCAAATCATCAGTAGAATAATTCTTTCTCACTTCATTTAGTTTTTCAATAAAGAAAGCTATAGGTTTTCCTATTCAGCTAAGTACAACACCTATTCCCACATGGGAGGCATCACATTCTACTTCAAATACCTTATCAAAATTTGGCAATGCAAGTATAGGTACTTCTATTACCTTTTGCTTCAAGTACTTAAACCTCTCCTCGACATCCTTGGTCCATACAAATTCCCTTCCTTTGGTGCAAATTGTTATAGGAGCTACAATACTACTAAAATTTTGAATGAAATTTTGATAGAAAATGGCCAAGCCATGAAAACTTCTTACCTCTATGATGGTTCTTGGACTAGGCCATTCTAGAATTGCCTTGACCTTTTCTAGATCCATTTTGACACCATCTTTAGAAATGACAAAGCCTAAAAAGACCAAACTGTCCCACATGAACCTACACTTCTTCAAATTGGCATAAAGTTGTTCCTTCCTTAACACACCAAAGATGATCCTCAAGTGTTGTAGCTGCTCTTCTCTGATGTTACTAAATACCAAAATATCATTGAAATAAAGTACCACAAACTTACCAATATAAGGTCATAGTATAGTGTTCATCAATCTAATAAATGTGCTAGGTACATTTGATAAGCCGAATGGCATGACCATCCACTCATATAATCCATCTCTAGTCTTAAAGGCTATCTTCCATCATCCCCTTCTTGGATATGGATTTGGTGGTAGCCACTTCGTAGGTCTATCTTGCTGAAATATTTGGCCCTTGCAAGGACATCCATCATGTCCTCCATACGAGGTATAGGAAACCAA
This sequence comes from Cunninghamia lanceolata, assembly GCA_027924645.1. Classification (NCBI taxonomy): domain Eukaryota; kingdom Viridiplantae; phylum Streptophyta; class Pinopsida; order Cupressales; family Cupressaceae; genus Cunninghamia; species Cunninghamia lanceolata. Next base: position 2,775,606 of record BSBN01001161.1, read on the forward strand.
TACTTGATGGTAATTTTATTAATTGCTTTTCTATAAGTGCACATCGTCCATGTTCCATCTTTTTTTGGGGTCAAAAATGTAGGTACAACACATGGGCTCATGCTCTCTCTCACCACAACTTTACTTATGAGTTCTGTTACTTGCTTATTCAACTTTGCATGTTGTGTTGGATTCATCCTATAAGATGCTTGGTTGGGTAGAGTTCATCCTAGAATGAAATCAATATGATGTTGAATATCACTCTTTGGCTATAGACCATTAGGTAAGTCATTAGGTATAACATCAACAAATTTTTCCAATAGCTCTGCTACTTCTGGGGGTACTGAAATGTCTTCCTCTTCAATTTTTTTCACTACTAATGCATAACAACACCCTATCACCTTCATTTCATTAACAAGATCTCTTTTGGACAACATGGTCTCACTTTTTCCATCACCCTTGAGAGGCAACAAAATCACCTTAGAGCCATCTTTCCAAAAGGTGTATGTGTTTTTCTCTCCATCATGCATAACTTTTCTATCATACTACAATGGCCTTCCCAATAACACATGACAGGCATCCATTGGGACAACATCACACCATATCTCATCCTAATAGATCTTCCCTATGCTAAACTTAATTAGGCATCTTTTATCAATAGTGACTTCATTTCCCTTTTTAAACCATGTAATGCGGTACAGATGAGGATGTTTTTCATAGTGTAAATTTAATTTTTCTACCAGTTCTTTAGAAACCATATTTTCACAACTACCTCCATCAACAATAACTTGACATACCTTGCCACCCAAAGTGCACCTAGTTCTAAAGATATTAGTTTGAATCCATGAACCATCAGAGATTTTGGCTTGTGTTTTCTCCTTCTCTAGAATCACCATTGCTCTTCTCATCATGAGACTTTCTCCCTCATTTGGTGGAACCTCTAGTTCCATCCCTTCCACTTCATGTTGTATTTGAATCAAGTTCACCCTAGGTTGTTTTCCTTGATTTCTTTCTTGCATGTTATAATTTGAGAATTAAAATGCTCTATGACATTCTTTTCTACATCTGAAACAAGTGAAAGGCCTTCTCTGGTTTTCCCATCCTCTACCACTACCATAACCTCTACCTCTTTGAAATCCCCTTCCTCATTCTTGATTTGGAGGATCTTGTCGAGTGTCTACTTATTTTTCCAATCCATGGGATGACTCTCCCCTACCATAATTTGAACCTCCTCGAAATGGGGTTGATGTACCCCATCTTCCTCCTCCATTCCTCTGATGGTATTGTCTGTTTTATTTTTCTTTAGCCTTTAGAGCCAATTGGTCAGCCTCTTCTATACCATTGAGTCGATGCATGCTCAATTCATCTTGAATAGAGAATTTCAGGCCATTCACATATCTAGCAGCCATATGTTCATCAGTTTCTTGATGCTCTACACATATAGACAACGTATAAAACTCATTTGTATAATCTTGCACAGAAGAGAGGTTCTACTTTAAATTTTGAAACCTACGAAAAAGGGTTTGCACATAATCTATGGGCAAAATATTTTCTCTCAACTTCTCCATTTTATTCCATGTCTTGATCTTATCCTTGCCTTTCCTTGTTTGTTCCTTTTGAAGATGATCCCACCAAATCATTGCATGACCCTTTAATTTGGTACATGTGAATTTTACCTTCTTTTCCTCTATCATGGATTTCCATTCAAAAAAATTTCTCATGTCATTGAACAAGTCTATCAACTCCTCTGGTTTAAGACTACCCATATAATCTGAAACATCAACCTTGACGCCTTCATTTTTCCCTCCTAAGGCCCTAAGCATCCTCTCTTCAAAACTCATGCCTTCTAATTCTCCATCTTCATGTTCTATATCTTGATCTACACCTCCTTGACCTATCTCTTCATTAGATTCATCTCCTCCTCTAGCCAGTCTTTCATTGTCCAGCTGTGTTGTAAGTTCTACTACTTACCTTTGCAGATTTTGCATTTCTTTATGCATCTGGGCAAGACTTCCTCTTCATCTTCCTCTCCCATCCATCTTCCCGTTCTTATACCAGATGATGTAGACAGCAACATACACTAAATAGAATTGTGCCATTAATCATGTGTAAGAGCCAAAGATTCAAAATAACTAGAAAAATAAAAGTCTTCTATTCACCAACTCTACTACTACAAGGAGAGAAAACTCTCTTATATCCAAGAAAAACAAAAAAACCAAAAAATTACCTTTTTTTGGTAGATTTCAACAATTGTCAGATTTTGCCATTTTAGGTAATTTCACATGCATATCTTTGAGAGTCCAGTTCTTTTCCAAAAACTTCCTAAAACTAAGGTAGGATGAATTGCCAACTAACATCCTAAACTCGAAACATGAGTTTCAAGTTATTAACAAAAACAACTTTTAAAAAACTAGGAAAAAACACTAAATTGCCATTTTGAGGGCCAAGATGATAGTTTCAAGCCCCAAAAAAGTGGCAAAATGGGGACCAACCCACTAGGGTTAGTAGGGAATCAACATGCCACCTCATAATGCATCAACCTATAAAATTTCAGCCCAAACAGACATTTGAGTCAAAAGTTATGACCTCTGGAAGTTCCTACATCATTCTCCTCTAGTTGAAAAGAATGTAACTCCTACAAGTGAGTGTCTTCAAACTACTGCCACTTGACTGGATCCAACCTCTGCACTTCCCACTCTGTAATCCATGTTCTATCTATTGGTGGCAATCCTTCCCATTGTACTAAATACCTATTGTAATGCCCTTGCCAAGTGTAGATAGTTTTCTTGTCAAGAACTTGTGCAATCTTTTCGTTCTTCTTATGGGGAATGTGGTGGTGCCATGCCACTTCTGGTTGACTATCTTCAGCATCATCCTCACCATTGAATGCATATAAAGAAGAAATATTAAACACAGGAGAAATATCTAGATCATCTGGTAAACTGACCTCATATGCACTATCATTGATCTTCTTTGTAATTTTGCAAAGACCAATTTTCCTGTACTTCAACTTGTGGTATGTTCTAGTAGGAAATCTCTCTTTTCTCAAATATACCATCACTAAATTACCTTCATTGAATTTTTTATGTCGCCTACTAGCATCCACTATATTCTTGTACCTCTCATTATTGTCCTGCAACTTCTGTCTCACATCTTGCTACAACTATTGAAGTTGTTCTGCAAATGCTTCCCCATCATCACTGACTCTATCTTTTGTTGGTAGCTGTACCAAATCTAGAACACCCTTAAGATTCCTACCATACATAATCTAGAAAGGGGACTTTCCTATTGATTTGTTAACAAAACAATTATAGGCAAATTCAGCCTAGGGTAATGCCATGTCCCATTGTTTTGGCTTTTCTCCAACAACAAACCTCAACAAATTTCATAGACTTTGATTGACTACCCCTGTTTATCCATCCGTTTGAGGATGATAGTCACTACTAAACTGTAACTTGGTCCCCATCTTCTTCCATAAAGTCTTCCAGAAATGACAGGAATTTGGTATCTCTATAAGAGGTAATAGTCTTTGGAACACCATGTAGTCGAACAACTTCTAAAAAAAATAACTCTGCTACCCTTGTTGCATCATTAGTTTTCTTATAGGAAATAAAATGAACCATCTCAGAGAACCTATCAACAACTACAAAAATGGAGTCATTACCTCTTTGGGTGTGTGGAAGTCCCAACACAAAGTCCATGCTCAAATCTGACCATGGTGTAGTTGGTACTAGTAATGGCATATGCAACCCTATATTTTGTGAATGTCCCTTAGCCACTTGGCAGATCCTACACCTTGTTACATACCTAGTTATATCTCTTTTCATCTTTGGCCAGTAATATTTATCTTCTATCAAGGCTATTGTCTTGTCCTTTCCAAAATGTCCAGCCAAACCACTACTATGAAGTTCTCTGATAATGTTTTCCCTCATAGAGCCAGCTGGTATACATAGTTGTTTTCCTTTAAATAGATACCCATCTTGCATTAAATATTCACCCTAAAGTGATCCAAGTTACCAGATACTAGTGCCTTCAATTGTTCCACAACCTCCCAAAAATCATCATCAGACTCATACAAATTTTTGATGGCATCAAAACCAATCACCTTAGTTTCCATTGTGGTCAAAAGTACAACATGCCTACTTAACACATCTGCAACCTAATTTTGTTTTCCAAACTTATGCTTCAACACAAAATTTTAACCCTACAAGAAAGACACCCACTTGGCATGCCTGCTATTCAAATTTTTTTGTGTGTTCAAGTATTTCAATGCAATATGATCTATAAACAATACAAATTCCTAGGGAACTAGATAATGTCTCCAATACCTCAATGCTTGAACAATTGCATAAAATTCCAAATCATAAGTAGAATAATTCTTTCTTAGCTCATTCATCTTTTCACTAAAGAAAGCTATAGGTTTTCCTGTTTGGCTAATTACAACACCTATTCCCACATGGGAGGCATCACATTCTACTTCAAATACCTTATAAAAATTTGGAAATGCAAGAATCGGTGCTTCTATTACCTTTTGATTCAAGTATTTAAAACTCTCCTCAGCATCCTTGGTCCATACAAACTCCCTTCCTTTGGTGTAATTTGTTATAGGAGCTACAATACTACAAAAATTTTGAATGAAGTTTCGCTAGAAAGTGGCCAAGCCATGAAAAATTCTTACCTCTATGATGCTACTTGGACTAGGCCATTCTAAAATTGCCCAGACCTTTTCTGGATCCATTCTGACACCATCTTTAGAAATGACAAAGCCTAAAAAGACCAAACTATCCTGCATGAAGCTACACTTCTTCAAATTGGCATAGAGTTGCTCCTTCCTTAACACACCAAAGATGATCCTCAAGTGTTGTAGGTGCTCTTCTTTGGTGTTACTAAATACCAAAATATCATCAAAATAAACTACCACAAACTTACGAATGTAAGGTCATAGTATAGTGTTCATCAATCTCATAAATGTGCTAGGTGCATTTGATAACCCAAATGGCATAACCATCCACTCATATAATCTATCTCTAGTCTTAAAGGCTATCTTCTACTCATCCCCTTCTCGGATCTAGATGTGGTGGTAGCCACTTCATAGGTTGATATTGCTGAAATATTTAGCCCCTACAAGGACATCCATCATGTCATCCATACAAGGTATAGGAAACTGATACTTGATGGTAATCTTATTAATTTCTCTGCTATCAGTGCACATCCTCCATGTTCCATCTTTTTTGGGGGTCAACAATGTAGGTACAACACATGGGCTCATGCTCTCCCTCACCACACCTTTACTTATGAGTTCTGTTACTTGCTTATTCAACTCTACATGTGTTGGATTCATCCTATAAGCTACTTGGTTGGGTAGAGTTGCTCGTAGAATCAAATGAATATGATGTTGAATATCTCTCTTTAGCAGTAGACCATCAGGTAAGTCATCAAGCACAACATCAAGAAATTCTTCCAATAGCTCTGCTACTTCTGGGGGTATTGAAATGTCTTCATCTTCACCTTTTTTCACCACTAATGCATAACAACATGCTGTCACCTTCATTTCTTTAACAAGATCTCTTTCGGACAACATGGTCTCACCTTTTCTGTCATACTTGACAGGCAACAAAATCACCTTAGAGCCATCTTTCCAAAAGGTTTATGTGTTTTTCTCTCCATCATGCATAACTTTTCTATCATACTGCCATGGCCTTCCTAATAACATATGACAGGCGTCCATTGGGAAAACATCACGCCATATCTCATCCTGATAGATATTCCCTATGCTAAACTTAAATAGGCATCTTTTATCAATAGTGCCTTCATTTCCCTTTTTAAACCATGTAATGTAGTACAGATGAGGATGTTTTTCATAGTGTAAATTCAATTTTTCTACCATTTCTTTAGAAACCATATTTTCACAACTACCTCCATCAACAATAACTTGACATACCTTGCCACCCGAAGTGCATATGGCTCTAAAGATATTGGTTCAAAGCCATGAACCATCAATGTTTTTGGCTTGTGTTTTCTCCTTCTCTAGAATCACCACTGCTCTTCTCATCATGAGACTTTCTCCCACATTTGGTGGAACCTCTAGTTTTGTCCCTTCCACTTCATGTTGTGTTTGAATCAGGTTCACTCTAGGTTGTCCTCCTTGATTTCTTTCTTGCATGTTATAATTAGAGCATTCAAATGCTCTATGACCTTCTTCTCCACATCTAAAACAAGTTAAAGGCCTTCTCTGGTTTTCTCATCCTCTACTACTGCCATAACCTTTACCTCTTTCAAATCCCCTTCCTCATTCTTGATTCAGAGGATCTTATCGAGTGTCTACTTGTTTTCTAATCCATTCGATGACTCTCCCTTGCCATAATTTGAACCTCCTCAAAATGGGGTTGATGTACCCCTTCTTCCTCCTCTATTCCTCTGATGGTATTGTCTATTTTGTTTTTCTTCAGCCCTTAGAGCCAATTCATAAGCCTCTTCCATATCATTGAGTTGGTGCATGCTCAATTAATCTTGAATAGAGAATTTTAGGCCATTCACATATCTAGTAGCCATATGTTCATTAGTTTCTTGATTCTCTACATGTATAGAGAGCTCATAAAACTTATTTGTATAATCTTGCACAGAAGAGAGGTTTTGCTTTAAAATTTGAAACCTACAAAAAAGGGTTTGCGCATAATCTATGGGCAAAATTTTTCCCTCAACTTCTTCTCCATTTTATTCCATGTCCTAATCTTATCCTTGCCTTTCCTTATTCATTCCTTTTGAAGATGATCCCACCAAATCATTGGATGACCCTTTAATTTGGTGCATATGATTTTCACCTTCTTTTCATCTGTCATGGATTTCCATTCAAAATAATTTCTCATGTCATTCAACTAGTCTATCAACTCCTCTGGTTTAAGATTCATTTTTCCTTTCTAAGGCCCTGAGCATCCTCTCTTCAAAACTCATGCCTTCTAAATATTCTTCTTCATGTTACATATCTTGATCTTCACCTCCTCAACCTATCTCTTCATTAGATTCATCTCCTCCTCTACCCAGTCTTTGGTTTTCCATCTATGTTGTAAGTTCTACCTCTTGCCTTTACAGATTTTGCATTTCTCTATGCATTCGGGCAAGACCGCGTCTTCCTCTTCCTCTACCAACCATCTTCCCACTCTGATACTAGATGATGTAGCCAGTAACATACACTCAATAGAATTGTGCCATTACTCATGTGTGAGAGCCAAAGATTTGAAATAACTAGAAAAATAAAAGTCTTCTATTCACCAACTTTGCCACTACAATGAGAGAAAACTCTCTTATATCCAACAAAAATAAAAAAACCAAAAAATTACCTTTTTTGGTAGATTTTGCTATTTTAAGTAATGTCACATGCATATCTTTGAGAGTCCATAATTTTTCCAAAAACTTCTTAAAACTAATGTAGGACGAATTGCCAACTAACATCCTAAATTTGAAACATGAGTTTCGAGTTATTAACAAAAATAACTTCTAAAAAACTAGGAAAAAACACTAAATTGCCATTTGGAGGGCCAAGATGAAAGTTTCAAGCCTCGAAAAAGTGCCAAAATGGGGACCAACCTACTAGGGTCAATTGGGAATCCACATGCCACCTCATAATGCATCCACCTGTAAAATTTCAGCCCAAACAGACATCTGAGTCAAAAGTTATGACCTCTTGAAGTCCTTGCGCCAATATGATTCTAATACTTCTGATGTAGAAGAAAGAGACATGAAGACATTAACTGTAGATGTTCTTCATGGTATTTTTATTGCCTATGAAATGAGAAAGAGAAATGATAATCCTAACAAAGAAACTACTTTCAAAACTGTTAAAAAGGCTAATGAAATAAATTCTGAGTCTAAAAAAGTGAATGAATTGAGTATGTTTTAGTAAGAAAACTAAGAAGAGGATTAGGTAGATATCAAGGGAAATTACCCTTTAAGTGTTTCAATTGTGGTAAGATTGGGCATTATGCTGCTCAATGCCCTAATAAAGAACCTGAGAGTCATGAAGAAAATAATAGAAAACTAAGAAAGAAAAAATAGTATAATTTTAAAGGGAAAAATGGTTTCAAAAAGAAAAGTTTGTTTGCTGATGTGATAGATAGTTGCTTAGAGTAATCTCCTGAAGAAGGGGAAGAAACCCTATTTATGACAACAGTTATGTCTAAAAGGAGTTCAAATTCACAAAGTGGAAATTTTAGGTATATACCAAAGAGTTATAGGTCCAACCATGTTGTACAACAAAAGAAATCAAACATTCTTTCCAAAACATCTTTTAATGCTGCTAAAACAAAGTTGATTTGGAAGCCAAAGAAAGTTGATGAAAAGGTAGAAGGAATGCTTGATCAAACATCTTTACATGCCAAGGTAAAAAATGTGTGGGTTTTAGATAGTGGATGCTCTCACCACATGACAAGTGATATAAGCAACTTTATCAAATTTGAATATTGTGATGGTGGCTTAGTGTGGTTTGGAAATGATGATTGTATTCAGATCATAGGGAAAGGTACTGTTTCTTTGGATGATGACTTACCTTTGCATTATGTGACCTATGCAGAGGTCTTAAGCATAATATTTTAAGTGTAACTTAGATCTATGATCAAGGCTTTTATATTCTTTTTTATTCTCTTGGGTGTGAAATTAGAAAGAACATAAGTGAAATTGTTGCAGCAGGATTAAGAACTCAAGGAAACATTTATATTTTGCAAGAAACCAAATCCATGAAAATGGCTGGTTAATTGAGGGAGAGATTGGATGATCTTCTAGTCTAGTCTAGTGGCATACATGATGATTATTTTTGCTCTGAGTTTTTCATTGCTCCATTTGTCTTTCTAAGTGAAATTGTTTGACAGTGGCACTTGTATCTAGCAACATAATTGCCTAATGATATGATGTAGTGGTTATTGTGAAGGAACAATGCACTTGTGACAAAGTTGTTTGGACTTACATGGCAGTGTTTTTTAAATAGTAAAGTGTTAAGGCCTTTGAGGATAATGGAAAGTTGCAGTAGGTTTTTGGTTTCACAGGGAGCTTCTTAGCTTATTTTTCATCCCTAATGTTGTCAATTGATGTATTAATGTGAAAAGTGATTAACAACCTTCATCGTCTTGTGATCTCTTTTCATGTTATTGTATCATGGCTTTATAGTGGCAGTTGGCATTTTGATTCTTAGTTTGATGCTTTCATATACACAGAATTCTCTTTGCTCTTGTTTTAGTACTATTTTCTCTTCCTTCACCTTTGGGATTGTTGTTAAAAGGGAGAGAAATTTAGATGATACAGAGGTACAGTGGTTCGCTTGATGTGGTACAATGGTATATAATGATGTTCCCTTGATGCCTTCATTTCTTGATTCTTGATCATTGATATATAATGGATTCTAGTGCATTCTGGTGTTTCTAATTTCCTTATGTGCTTTCAGTTGGTTCCTGATGTTGAACTATTCCAGATGTTGGTCTATTACAGTGGTATATAGTGATGTTTGCTTTGACAATTTTTGTTTTCAATGACAGTGATCATATCCATGTTTTTGCTCTTTGATGGTCTGCTAGTTCACATGTTTGGCATATTCAGTTGCTATCCTTGATAGTACTTTATCTCTCTTGCTATGATGCATATTCATTCTTTGGTTTTGACAGTGCAATGATGTTTTAGGGCTTTCAAGATACTTTGTGATACATTAGCCAGTAATGGTATGATTTATGTTTCAAGTTTTTTTCTTATCATTTTCTTCTACAGCATGCTATAGATTATGGTTCCTGATCTATTTTAGAGGCAATGGCACACTTCTTTCTTCCTTTGTCTTTAATGCAAAAAAGGGGAGAGAGAGGTGTGTTTTTCCATCAAGGACAAAAGGGGAGTTTGTTGCCCTCTCAGGTTGTTGTCCTTGATGAAAAATACAAAAACTCCCAGGTTTGTGGCACAATGACAGTTGGGTATTTGGTTATTTTTATTTGTTATAGTGCATTTGGCAGCATTTGGTTGACTTGGTATTCATAATGTTATTCATCTAACATCAGGATGGTATTCATGATGTTATTCATATGACATAGTTAATATGTTTAGCATTTGATGCAAGTTGGTGTTCTATGGCATTGGTTCTCTCATTGCAGTGGTATTATGGTTCTTGGCATTACTGTGGGCTTGGTTCTCTCATTGCAGTGGTATTGTGGTTCTTGGAATTATGGTGGGCTCAAGAGCATTACAGTGGGCTCAAATTTGTATAATGTTTTACAATGATCTTTTCTTGGCAATATGGTTGTGTTGCAACTAAATGAGGCACTTGGTTATCTTCTCTTGATCCTTTATGCAAGTAATGTTCATTTCTGATATGGAAGGTTTCTTGTTTCAGTTTGATCAGTATTCAAATTCTTTAATGTTGTGCTCACCAAGTCTTGATCATTTTTCAAAGTGGCACAAAAACTATTTGATGGCATCATTGAGGGGATTTCATTCTTGGTAATCTTCATGTGTCTTAACTTTGCAATTCAATGTTACTAACGCATGGAGTTATATTTTTTATCATGACATTGATCATTCCTTAACATCTTTTATCTCTTAAGGAGGTTTCATATTGTTAAAAGATGTTAAGATTGTGTGAAGGTGATTATAATTTCTAACTCTAAAGTTAGTAAAAGACACCATTTGTTGAAAGGGTTTTGATTTGTCTTATACAAAAATAAAAAATAACAAAGCTTGTTTTCAGGCCACTTAAGTCATGAACTTGCCCAGTAGGTTTCAGGTTTGAGAAGAAGGTAAATGTTGATGGTTTTAGTCTACTGGTCACCGGGCCCTTTAAGGCACACTAGGACAGGCAGTCAAGATATGTATACAGTGGAAAGCTTATATTTTGAAACTCATTTTGTAAGGTTAATGTCATGCCCACATTCTGCATGCGGTCATGACATGCATCGCACATGTCACGTCCACATCTATCATGTGGTTGTTACATGAAATACCAAAACATTTTCCACGCTTCCCAAGAAACCACCTCGCACGCGTAGACGTACTCAGTGGCAATAAGCATAAGGCATAAACAAGTCATTTGAAGGTAGGGTAATGCAATCTCCAACACATTTCCCTTATGTGATGAAGGTCAACTAGGTGGGTCGATGTGAAGCGATTAACGTCTCTAATAGGGTTAGGATCAAGGATTAAACCCTAGGTTAGCCTAAGTGGATGATGGGATTTTGACACAAGTCAAAATCAAAAGCCAAATTCTAGTGCAAGAGAAATATATTTAATACCAAATATAATGTCGATAATCTAGCAATAATAATTTAATCTTATGTAAGGTTAAAATTTACTAACCTAGCTAAACCCTAGATTCTGGAAAAATCTGGCAGCATAACGCCTCATGGGCGTGAGTAGGGTTTATTATAATAAAGCTAATTTTTATCAAAAGTTTATTGGGTTGGTTTTAAATTACATACGTTACACTAGTTAAATTGGTAGAAAAGTTAATTAGATTAATTAAAAACCCCAAAACTCATTAATGAAATCTCTACAAAGATGCCCAGAACATTTTTCAACAAAGCTTGATCAATTTGTTCTCCTTCACATTCTCTATCAATCAGAGCTATCACTACATACTATATGTTATTCCTAATTTCTTGGTAGACTAGATCATGGAAGCATCTTATACTAACTTCATTTAGATATGGCAGGAAACGCCTTGGAATGAAGTAGCGGTATTAGCATTCAAATCATAAATTTTAAGAAGTTTGCCCAACAACATTTATGTGGAGTATTTGTTAACAATTTTGGTAACAAGACACCTATCATATTTTTTAATAGTAAGTAGAGTGGCACTCTGCTTTCCATGGTTGCTTAGGGTTTTCTAGGGTTTTTAGCTTTGACTGCTTTCGGTGCCAATGGAGGCGGTTGCCTTGGGCAGTACCTCTGGGGCTGTGATGGCGGACGCTCTGTCTTACGAATGGAAACAAGCGGTAACAGGGGAACCGCTGGGGTCTTCTAAATGCATGGCGGGTATGCCTATCCAGAAAGTTTCTGCAGATGGCACGGCTCTAGTTATTTTGGATGGTTTGGTTGAAGAAATCGTGGCAAACATGGATCTTGCTCTGGTAGGTAAATTCTTTTCCTTTCGTCCCAATATTGAGATGGTCCGTAAATGGGTTTCCTCTCGGTGGAGAGTTAAGGGTAGTGTTTTGGTCATTGCTATGGCAAGAGGAGTATTCCTATTTAAATTTACCAGTAGGGAGGATATGATTGCTACTCTAGTTGGGGGACCCTGGCTTTATGGGTTGCACTCGCTTGCTTTATGCCAATGGAAACCTGGGTTTGACCCTAGCTCGGATCTCAATAAATCTACTCCTATTTGGGTTCGTTTACCTGGGTTTCCCTTAGAATTCTGGGATGAAAAGATTTTTTCTGCTATTGGTAACTCTTTTGGCCAGTTTGTTACTATGGACCATACTACCCATACTCAACCTCGCTGTGTTTTTGCTCATTTTTGTGTCAATGTGGAGATAAACCAAACCCTTCCTGTGTCCATTGCATTAAACTCCAAATATGGGGTATGGACTCAACCAATCCTTTATGAAAATGCCACCACCTTCTATCAAATATGCAAGAAGAAGGGCCACATAATGACTCAATGTAAGACTAAGCCCACAGGTTGGCAGACTGAATCCCATAATGAGGTTGAGGACCACTCACAAACAACTGTTACCCCTGACCATCAGGGAATGGGGGGTAATGCGGAAAATGCTTTCCCAAAAGACCATCCTGAACAGGCTAAGGACAAGACAAGCCCAATGGCTGCGACTCATAAGGATACTGCTTTGTTGGAGGAGAATGTTGAACAACTTCTAGAAATAGGTTGTCAGAATGAGGCTTTTGACACTACTAGTCAGACGGTCCGACAGAATTCTCCTGGATGTGAGGAGGGCGAAATACAAGATCGTTTGATCAATGAGTTGGTTGAAGATGATAAAGCCCTTGATCTACAGGTTGGCTCTGCTGTTCCCTTAGATGCTAATGACCTTGAGTCAACCATGAACCCTGTGCGAGAAGTTGATGATCATATTGCTGATCCTTCCCTGACAGTTGACATTGGCCCTAGTGGTAGTGGGAATGGTCCTGAAGGTTGGATTACCCCTAAGAGGAAGACTCATAAAGGAAAGAAGACTGCTGATGTTGGCATTGACTCAAAACAAGGGAGACCAACCCTTCGAGAAACTTGGCAAAGAGAGATTGCTAAGGAGATTGCCAGTGGTAAGCAGAAAACTCTGGAGGTCTCCTCCCTCAAACCTTTAAAATGAGGATCTTATCCTAGAATCTGAGGGGTTTCAATAGCCCTTCAAAATAGTTCAAGGTCAAAAACTGTATTTTGGATAACAAGTTAGACATTTTGCTCCTGTAGGAGGTCAAGATGACTGAGAAAAACTTTAAGAAAATTGCTGATTACATATGGCCTAAGGCCGAGTTTTGTATTAGTCCTGCTATTGGGGCTTCTGGCGGGATTGTTACTATGTGGAACAGTATGAAATTTTAGGGCTCCCTTGTGGCTTCTGACAAGCATTTCCTGGTTACCAATTTCTTCTTACCCTCTTTCAACTAGTATCTCATCAATATTTATGCTCCTAACACCAGAGCTCAGAGATAGTCTTTATGGACTGATTTGAGTAATACCCTGACCAAGGCTCTGCGTTCCAAATGGATGTTGGCTGGTGACTTCAATACTCCTTTGTATCCTTCTAAGAAATATGGTGGGAACCTTGATTACTCTGACAGCATGTTTGATTTTGCTGACTTTATTAATGATTGGGGACTACTTGATGTGGAGCTTCAAAATCAGATTTTTACCTGGTCCAACAGGAGACGTGGGGACCATTTGATCCAGGTTAAATTAGACAGGGGTCTTATATCGAGTAACTGGGACAATCATCATAAGATGCAATTATAGGCTTTTCCACGAACCATCTCTGATCATTGCCCTATTTTCCTCCATTGGCATGATTCATGTCAGCGGGGTCCTTTCCCTTTCAGATTTGAAGCTATGTGGATTAAGCATAAGGATTTCAGGCAACTGGTGACCCAATGGTGGCAAATTCCTATCCAGGGTACTCCTATGTTCAGATTAGTTAAGAATCTACTGCATATTAAACAAGAGGTTCATGGATGGAATAGACTCAGTTTTGGTCATGTGTTTTGGCAGAAGAAATCTTTAGCTGGAAAACTTGAGGATATTCAGTAGCAGATTGCTCAAGGTGATGTTTCTGAAGATACTTCTAAACAAGAACATGATCTAATTTTGGAATGGAAGACTCTTATGGGCCGTGAAGAGGTCTTTTGGAAGCAAAAATCCTAGGTTCAGTGGCTTAAGGAGGGCGATCGCAATACTGTTTTTTTCCATATTTCTACCATGAAACATAGGAAGGCTAACTCCATCACAAAACTGTGTTTGGACAATGAGGATGTTATCACTGAGGACAATGAGATTGGGGAACAAGCTGTGTTATTTTTTCAGAACTTGTTGACTGAACCGGCCACTGGTGTTGATAATGACAGGGCTACTAAGCAGTTTATTGACAATATACCCTCTCTCATAACTGAGGACAACAATATGGAAATGCTGAGGCCTATTTTTGAGGAGGAGGTTCATGCTGTTTTATTCTCTATGGGTTCTTTTAAAGCTCCGGGTCTGGATGGCTTCCCTCCTATCTTTTTTCAGGAGTACTAGGATATTGTGGGGGCTGATCTCACTGCTGTGGTTCAGGATTTTTTTAAAACTGGTAAGCTCTTAAAGCAGCTCAACAACACCTTTATTGTCCTTGTCCCTAAAAAGTTGAAACCTACCAATCTTTCTTATTTTCGACCTATCAGCTTGTGTAATACTGTCTATAAGCTTTGTACCAAAGTCCTTGTCATGAGACTTCAACCTTTTCTTGACAAAATCATCTCTCCTCAAAAAGGTTTCGTTCCTGGGTGCCAAATTTTGGATGCTGTGATCTCCACCCATGAAACTATTCATTCCATGGAGAAGAGCAGACTTCCAGGTATGGCCTTTAAGTTGGATATCTCTAAAGCCTATGATAGGGTCTCTTGGGATTTTCTATTTCAAGTACTTAGAAAATTTGGGTTTAATGACAAAATTTATCTCCTCATCTGGACAGCTGTCTCTTCCACCAAAATTTCTATATTGGTTAATGGGATTCCTCAGGGTTTTTTCTCCTCCTCGCGCGGACTCCGGCAGGGGGATCCCCTTTCTCCTTACTTGTTTATCATAATGGCTGAGGCTCTTGTGAGATTCATTCAAGATAATGGGGTCTCTAAACACCTTGTGGGCATTAAACCTGCTTCCTCCCTTGCCCCTATGTTTGTGCAGCAATTTGTTGATGATACCCTTCTTTTTGGCACCTCTTCAGTGATTGAAGCTTGGAGATGGAAGAATATTTTAAACCTTTATGCCCTCGCTTCTGGGCAAAGAATTAATTTCCAAAAGAGTAATGTATATTTTTTTAATACTCCCACTTCTCTCCGTCAAAAAATCATCCATATCCTTGATTGTGCTGAAGATGTTCTTCCTGCTATCTATCTGGGTCTTCCATTTACGATTAAAGAAGTTTCCCCAAATTTCTAGAATAGCCTTTCAGAAAGAACCCAACAGAAATTGATTGGTTGGAAGGGCAAAGTCCTCAGCAGTGCTGGTAAATTGCAGCTTCTTCGGGCTTCCTTGCAAGGTATTCCCACCTATTTCCTTTCTCTTTTCAAAATTCCTACTTCTTTTGTTGCTAAGTTGGAACAGATTCAAAGAAAATTTTTATGGATGGGAGCTGAAGATAAACAACGGATGTCCTTGGCCAACTAGGATAAAGTATGTCTTCCTAAATCCCATGGAGGTCTCAATATCCACAACATACGAAATATGAACAAAGCCCTGCTCTCTAAAATTAATTGGAATTTGATCCATCATCAGAAAGATTGGGGAGAAATCATGCAAGCCAAATATTTGCATGTCACTGATTGGTCTAACTTCCTCCAACAAGAAGGTCTTCCTAAGGGTTCGGTCATTTGGAACAAAATGTTGCAATCTAGAAATCTACTCATGCAAGGGATCCGATGGAAGCTGGGAAATGGCATGGGTATCTAGTTTTGGACTGATATTTGGCTAAAAGACAAGGCTCTCATCTCTTAGAGGGATATGAGTGAGATTGCTGGCATTGCTACTCAGTTTTTTGGCCATAAGGTCAGTGATTATATATCCATCAATAATGGTCACAAGAGCTGGAGGAATTTGTTGGATTGCTGCCCCCATTGCCCTGACCTTGCTTCTAAAGCCCAATTGGTTCAAAAGTTGATTTAGGAAGTTAGAATTCCCCTCTTGCCTCATGAAGATGAGCAATTTTGGTGGCCGGATAAGAATGATCGATTCTCTGTTAAGTCTGCCTATCACTTATTGGTCCCTGAGCTTCATAGAAAGGAGATATGGAGAAAAGTCTGGAACCAAAAACTGATCCCAAAAATTAACATGTTCTGGTGGGCCTCTGTTCATAACAAAATTCTGACCCAAGATAATTTGCAGAAGAGAGGTTTCACTTTGGTCAACAGATGTTGTCTTTGCTGTGAAAAGGAGGAAACAGTTTCTCATTTATTTTTTTACTGTAACTTTGCTAAGGACATTTGGAGCCTTATCCTCAACAATTTTGGTATTCAGTGGGCTTGCAACTCTGATATCCTGGAAGTTATTAACAATTGGTATCCTCCCTTCTCCCATCCCTGGCTCGTTGAGTTATGGAATCAAACTCTGTCGTGCTTGAGTTGGACTTTGTGGAAAGAGTGCAACCATCAGATCTTTAGGGATACTGCTCGAGAGGTCTCTCAGGTCTCTCATACTTTCATTAAGACTCTTGTGGAGAGTGTTACTTCGGCCCATATCTGCACTGCAGAGAAACCTCTGACTCAGGAGGAAGAACAAGTTGCAGTAAACTAGAAGGTTCTCCACCATATTCCAGCTTATAACAATACTAAACTGTTGCAGAGACTCAACACTAAATGGCAGCCTCCAATTTCTAACTGGATGAAGCTCAATTTTGATGGGGCCTCTAAGCTTACTAGTACAGCTAGTGGGGGAGGGATCATCTGTGATGATAAAGGGTGGATGTTTACTATCTATGCTGGAGGTCTAGGTTGTCATAGCAATAACTATGATGAGGCTATGGCTCTTCTTTGGGGGCTTAAATTGGCCATATCCCTTCATATTCAGAATTTGGAGATTCAGGGAGATTCTAAAATGGTCATTGATGCCATATCTAATAAATCAAATGTTAGTATTCAGTTGAAAGACATTATCAGAGATATTTAGTTTCTCTTGCAGAGGTTTATTAATGTGCATATCTCTCATATTTACCATGAGGGCAATGGCGTGGCGGATGCTTGTGCTGAACTCGAACAACGTTATTCAAATTGGAGGGTTTGGCGCCAATTTGATTACCTTCTTTTGAATATTAAGAATCTTATTCTTAAAGACGTGGCCGGGTCTTGATGAGGTTGATGTGTTCGAAAGACAGCTCATACTGTCAGTTCCTTGGGAAGGGGCTGACATGTCCCTTGAAGTACACATCCTTTTGTACTTATTCTACTGTCCAATCCGCTCCTCTCTCTCATAAGGTGAGCGGATGGCCAGATCATCATGGCTTGTGCTACGTAATTATGGTTAAGCATGGGATTGGTGTCTGTAAGGCCTCCCATTATTATGAGATTGTGTGTGATGTTATTACCCACATTATCTACCTTGTTAATGATCGTAATTCTCCTGTTAAGACAACTAAAGAGTCTGGGGGTCTCTATGGAATGTGCTGTCATACCGCTATGGGCGGCGACAGAATTAGAACTGAACCCGTCTCGTGCTGTGAATTTAGGGACAATTTGGTTGCTTGGCATTACTAGAAGGAGGGTGGGATTAGCCCCTATTTGGAGAAGCTTAATGGTTACAGTGAAGCTCTTTCTGAACAGTTTGTGCGGTCTTGGCAGAATCGATGGGTTTCGGTGGGTGGCATCAGATTTGAAGTTTCTGAACGCGTAATAGCTATGGCCACCGGTATGTCCACCCAGGGTTTGAAGCTGCAATGCAAAACTAAAATTGCAGACCTCTCCAGCCAGCAGCTTTTCCTCAGAGATGGTGAAGAATTGGTCCCTTACTAGGGCGGTTTTGACAGAGCCAAGCTGTCGGAGCCATGGGACGCTATTTGTTTTATCCTCATGAAATATTTTACCCTGGAGGAATGCTTTACCAGGTTTTATAACTACCATCTCCCCCTGTTAAATCATTTCCGTCGCAATGCTAAAATTAGTTTTCCATTTTATTTTCTTTCTTTCTTGGAGTTTTTTGTCCTTAGGGTTCGAGTGAAACTGGCTAAAAACCCTGCTCTGAAGCCTATCCCTCTCCACCAGGGCCTTATTCTCTGTTTGTATAATCATCATCTTGCCCTCGAGCCCTCTAAATCCATTCCAGCCACTAGTGGGGACGACGAGCCCTCCTCTAACCCTAAGGATATTCCTGATGTTGATGAACCTGGGCCCTCCTCTGTTCCTATCAAAACTACTGAAGTTTGCACTCTTGTGGCAAATCCTGTCGATTCCCCGGGTCTGACTGCTTCTAAGAAGGGTAAAAAGCGGAAGGTTACTGGTGAAATGGGTACTGGGAAGACAGTGGTTGGGACCCCTAAAACCCTTGGTAGGACCCTGGTGGGACAGCGAAGGGATTCCTTTATTAAAGCTTGTGGGGAGGGTTTTCTTCTGCAGTTCGGTGGTCTGGGCGTATTGCTGGCAAGCTGGCTCCCTCTGCCAAGTTCATTGACTATTCAAAGAGCCGCTCGGATGAATCCACCTGGGGGGACGACAACAGGGATGTGGAGATTCAGGATATTTCAGGTGATGATGAAGACAAGCAGGAAATGCATGATACAGGGGAGGATACTACTGACTTTGCTGGACATGCTGACAAAGCGGGTGATATGTTTGTGGAAGAAGCCAAGGATGCTATGGAGACTGATGATGGTCTGGGGGATGATCTTGCTGGTCTACGGGTCCGCATTGCAAAGTTGGAACGGTTTCTCTCCATTGTCCTCAGGACCTCTATTCTCCTCAACCTCTCTATGCTAAAGAATTTGGGGGTTACTGTCAATACTAATAGTGATGATTTGGCTGAAAAAGTGGATGCTATTATTAACTCTATGGTTTAGTAAGGAGAGTTGTGGTCTCCTCTATCTTTGTTATTTTACTGCTGATACTCTGTTACTCTATTTTTTGGCTTTAGTTTTAATGGCTAGTATTGCTGGTTTTGCTGGCATTATGTACTGGTGGTATATGCTGTTTCTGGTTTAAGGCCCTGTTTCGTCTTCGGGCCTTTCTGTTTTTGTTAAGGGTTCGGCCCCTTGTTTAGCTGCCTTATATAATCAAAAACATTTATGTGGAAAATTTAAACCAAAGGTTAAATTAAAATCAAATAATAACGTTATAAATTAACTGTCCATCTAAGCAAAAATTAGATTAAATAAAATAATTAAATAATTAATCAATCCCAAAATATAGACCAACTAAAAAAATAAATAAATCAACAATTAAATTTACTAATAAAGTAATATAAAGTTAAATTAATTAAAACCGTAATAATTTAATTAATCTTAAATTAATATATACCCACTAATAAAATAATCCAAAACATTTAAATTTAATATTAAAGTAAAATATAATTCCCCAACAGATAGGGGTCCTAAGTGTAGTAATTTCACCCTCTTTCCTTGTTCCCTCTAAATTAAAATTAAAGTTAGAATCAAAATATAAAAGTCACCCAAATAATAGGATGTAAGAAAAATAATTCACACTATTTAATTAAACTATAAAAGAATCCCCACATAAATCTCCCCCCCTTATTCCTTCATTGAATTAAAAAAAATAAAGAAGAAAGAGAAAAAGAATGAAAAGCAAGAATAAATCAAAAAAAGACAATAATAAGATATTAAAAAGGATTTCCAAACTGAATAAATCAAAACCCACTTATATAAAAAATATAACACTTAATCCTTTTACCCATGAGAACAAGAGCAACACAAATTAAATAAATTAATAAAAAACTCAAAAGTCATAGTGAGAGGGAAATTAATAAAATTCTAATTTAAAACTACAAGAGCCCTAAAAGCTCTCCTAATAAAATAATATTTCCTTATGAGATTTCTACCTTAACCGTATTTGTTTTCTTCATCATTCTTCCTTCTCATTTTCTCTTCTATATTTTTGTTTCTCTCTATTTTCTTTTGCAGGTTAAATGTGTGAGCAGCCATAAATGGAGTCAAGAAAAGATGCTATAGAGGTATATTCATAAGATATATATTTATCTATGAAAAAACCCTCTCTTTTTTTCACTTTGTTGCAGGTTGGGAAGTAGGGCAACCATGGACAAAGCTCCCATGGAGGTATATACACTGGGTATATACTCATTTCAAAACCCTCTTTTTTTCAAAAATGTATATATATAAAAAAATACCAGAGATGACTTTCTTTATTTCCAAAGCAAGCTGAGTATACACATGATAGTTATATATATATATATATATATATATATATATATATATATATATATATATATATATATATATATAAAATAAAAAAATGTATTACAGATCAACCAACGATGGCAAAAAAGGAAACAACGGCCACTATGGGAGGTTACAATATGCACGCATTGACAGATATTTTATTTGTTTTAAAAAAAATTAAGCATCAAGGGAAATGGGAATGTGGGGAGGGGGTCGAACCCCCACCCACACTCCACTCCAAAATCACACATAGAACACAAGAGGGGTTGCGGTGGGAGTTTCCACCGTCCATCATTTCCTTAAAAAAATAGCAAAAACAATTATGTTGGCAGTGGACACAAGCATTCAGATTTAATTAATATTTTATTTCTTTCTTTTTTTCTTCTTATTATTACATAGATCCAATAATATATATATATATATATATATAGAAAATAACAGTTTTCCCAAAAACATATTGTTTTCTTTCAGTTTCTTAAAAAATGTAAAATATATTTAAAATATATGTGTGTGTGTGTGCCCACGCATGTGTGCGTGCGTGCGTGCTCAAATTTTTCTATTTTACCAGTTTAATCCAGCAAGCTAATATAATGGTAATTTTATAATAAAAGAATGAAACTATTCTTATATATATTTACATATATATTTACACTCTTATAACATATTCACCTATGAAATCTCATAGAGACAAAAGCAATTATAATTTTTTTTTCTTTTTAAAAGGAAAGGTAAGCATTATGTGTATTCACATATTTTTTTTTTAAAGCAAGAAATGGCAAGCTATAGTGCCCCTCACCTTGCCTTCTATTGGACTGATGGTTCTTCTAGTAGGATTGGATATCATGACATTGGACTCTCTGTTATTATGCTGAGTTATTATGGACCTATTGCTATGATGATGATTGGTGATATTGGATTACTAATATTTTGTGTTTCACAGTTTGATGGACATAATTGGTGTAATGGATTAATGTTACTTCTGAGTTTAAGGTGATATTTAATCATGGTTATGATGCTTTAACAATAATTGTTAGACTAGATCATATTGAATTGATTATTCTACTTTCTTGTTGACAACTGAATACTTAATTGTGGATGTAATTATGTGAATAGAACAGTATTGCATTACTCATGTCTGAGTACCCTGCCATGCTGCGATTTCTGTTTACTGTGTGCATGACTTCATGTTTGCATATATATGTTTAACCTTGAGGTTTGCTGCAGGATGCAGGTACCGGGCATTGACTCCACCTGAAACTAGCAGGTCTGAGCATGCCCTAGCCAATGGAATTGTTGATCGGAGTTAGCATAAGGTTCCCCAGTCATCCGTCGTCCTTGTAGAGGATAAGTCTTCAGTTTTGCGGCTAGTCGTTGTTCTCAGTTTTGTTCATCTCGATGGGTTGTCATCTTGCTTTCTTTGCATGCTTGATGGTCGAGTAATTGTATGACTTATGATTGGTTAATTGTGGTATATAAATCGATAAATTTGATTAATGTCTACTAAATAGATTTATAAATAATTATTAGTTGTTAAATAACATATATATATTAATTATTAAATAAATAAATAAATATTAAAGGAGTTAAATTAGTTATCAAGAGGCATTATAAGTTGTGGAATTGTTTTATAATTAATAAAATAAATATGAAAGTAAATATATGGGGTCAAGTAAATAAATGATTAAATAAAGTAATATGAGTTGTTGTATATTAAATATCTCTATAAAATACTAAATTAAATAAAGTAAAAGTTATAAGTTGTAATTTATTAAATGAAAGTTACCCTTGAGTAAATAAAAGGATAGGGGTTATATTGTAACGTTATTAAAAAATTAAATGAAAGTTAGCTGTGTTTTCGGTTTGCATTGGATTGTGTGTTTATTCCCTAATGGTGGAGTGCAAACAATTAGGGTAGGGAATACTATAAAATAAGCAGAGAGAAGGAGAGAAGGGGGGGGCTGGAGCTGCAAGCCGATCTGAGAATGGTATCAACCCTTCAACTCTGTTAAGCAAGCAAAAACAGGTTCCTTTGTTCTATATCTTATTTCAGTTTTAGTCTATATGCTTGAAAATTGCATTTGTCTAAAAATTTCAGTGGCACCTTAATGAATCTATTTCGTGCATACCCCAGTAAACATTATTATTCATGGAATGACATCTCTACTCCTTTGCACTCTACTCTCAGCTATTTGTTCTTCATTATAGCTTTTAGGACGCTACTCATTGTAAGGGTTATGATCGGAGATGCAGTCCCATTCGTTTGATTTAATCGTGTTCTATTTGGGTTTTTCTGCATTGGCCCTTCCTTAGATGGCTTTCTTTTCTTCAATACCTTTTTCTATTCTCTTGTTTGTCTAAGTCAATTGAGGATATTGTCCACTTTGTTTGTCGGATTAGGATCCTGTTGATCTCGTAAAAACAGCAAGTAACATTATGGTATTGAGATCCTCAGGTTTTAGGAAAATATTGGTAGGGACTGTGTAGGGAATTGCTAAATCGGAAAAGGAAAAAAATATATATATTCTTTTATCCAAGGATTTATTTGGAATTACAAATATGATAATGTTCTTTATGACGGTTTTGGTTCTGGCACAAGTCTTCAAAGACAATCTGCGCACACAAGGAGCAGCTCCATTCTCATTTACCCTATGAAACCCAACAAGTGGGATAAGCAAATATCAGCAGTGGCGCCAGAAGAGAATATATTCTACCTACGCACTACCTACAGAAACAACAGGAACCAACAGCGAAGAGTTCCTCTTCTAAGGAAGTGTATAGAGCCTTCTGTCTATGCAGCCCTAAATTGATGCCTTTGCAAATGGTGGATAAGGCTCCACAAAAACTGATCGCAGCCAAAAACCTATTCTATAGCAGCTCGAGGTTTATTGCTGTGATGGAGACGAAGTAAGGAATTAGTGACTAGGCACCCACTCGTTCTGCAGTGGCACAAGATTGATGAAGGCAGTAGGGACTATGCTGAGTTCATGCACCTTCCTAAGAAATTCACTAATGTTGTAAAATTAAATTATGTCACTCCCCTCCATATAAAACAAGTCCCTCCCCTCCACGTAAATTTTATACGCCCCCCTCCATAGAATGATAAGTCACGCCGATTAGTCCTTACTAAAACTCTTCGAACCCCAAGTTTAGAATGACTTGTAATCCATTAGTTTACAATCCTACAAGGTGCCTTACCCAACGAATATCATTCAAACTCCTAACTTGGCCTGTAACAGATGTCGAACTCCTCTACATTGTGGCTGGGGTTTGGACGCACCTTTCAACAGGCCGACACCTTTCTGCTAGGCTGTGGGTCGCCTTGCAACAAGCCGTGGTGATTCTCCCAAGCCATGGGATGCCTTCACGCCCTCAATCTCCCTTGAATGCCTTCTCAAATGCACAGATCAACCCTCAGTGCCTTTAAACGTCTGAATTGAGCCTAGGTATCGATCTTGAATCGCCTTTGGAAGGATGCTGGCTAAGGTTTCAGATCAGAATCCAAATTAACAACCAGTGCCACTGTAAATACTTTTAAGTCTTTATTCTTATGCGAGCTACATAACACCTTACAGTTTTAATAGGCAAGGCCACACGGGTTGGAAGGTCAACCATATGCACATAATGAATCGTTTACCTGCTCAAGTGCAGAACCCATTCCAAAGCTTCCATTCTAGCATGCACAGGGAGCGTACAACCAAAGATTCAAAAGTGGAGACAACTGCAAGGCCTGCCAGTGGAAGATTGAAAACTTGGGCTCCTGTTCTATTCGCAAGTCTGATCCCTTCAGAGTTGGAATGTGGAACTGGTAAAACCCACTTTCTAACTTCTCTTCTTTCTGTTGTATAAGGCTTTTGCTCAATTTTTCATGAAGTAGGCTGATAGACATATAGATTGGCTGCAAACCCAGAGATTTATTAGGGGACACTTTCAATGTTTTTGCACCCACAGTGATGATCTTGATAAACAACTTTGAATTTTGCAAGTGGATGATGAAATCTTTGTTTAAATAAAGTCATGTCTTGTGGAATTTGCTTTCATGGATTGCTGTCAATGAATACCTTCTGAGAAGGAACCCAATTAATTTTGATTTCAAGAGGAATCTAATTTTCCAGAAAATACTAGGACTGTTTGCATCGATTCAATCGTGTAATGATTCTTTAGTTAATTAACATATGTAATTTTGTCAGGCTTAAGCTGCATGGTTCCAGTCATTTGAAAAACTATACGTGTTGACTTCTTATTACCAGTGGGCTGCTTTGGACTGATCATTTGTTCCTTAAATGAATATCTTATGTTTTTGTTGTGTGACCTTCGGCATTCGGTGGCCATTAAATAAAATATGGATGGAGTCATTTCGGGCATGAGAAGTGGATTCCAACACATAAGCTTGTCTGTACTTAACTGTGAACTAAGACTTTGAAGGCTTTGGACTTTTCTCACCTTGTATTTAATTCATACTATTCTCCTGCAGTTAGTTTATCAATTATAGAAGTTAAATCTGGTACCAACCATAGGATACAAGAACTCTAATTTTTATGGAAGTTCACAAGAGTCTGTTAGTGATTCATGCAGCTATATTTCTCTTTGGTACTTCGGGGAAACATATCCTTTATTACCTTCATTATAAACATCATATTGAATAGTTTTGGGATTTTTGTTGAGATTTTTTGGGAGTACGTGCAATTGAACATATTTAACATTTATTTAGACCATCTGAGGCTGACATATCAGTCCTTAGTAGACTGCTCACCCTAGGTACGCAATTTGTTACCTTGAACCTCCATTATGAGCATACATCACAGAATATGAAAAGGCACAGCACACTATGAACATATAAGATTATAGTAAAGATAGCATTACCATATCATAATACTGTAACACAGATATGCATAGAATAGGAGATCTTCATATATATTTATCAAAATACCAGCTGTCCGGAAATTGTATGGGTGAAGTCTAATGACAAATTGCAGTATTTATATGATTGTTGATTTTATAAGTGCAAAATCATATGTAGATTAATGTTTAACTATATAGAAAATAGGTGATATTAATTACAAAGTTTAATTTAAATTGTTATGATTATTGTTGCTTAATTTAATTCTAGTAACGATCTTATTACAACATCATTATGTAGGTTTTCTTGATTGATGATGTAATGGTGTCCACTGTGCAAGTTGTTAGGTTGTCAGTCCAGAGGCATAGTATAATGTGATTGGTTTTCAAGTATAGTGTTTTTTATGTGTATTGAATATACGATGTTATGTTGTCTCTAGTCATGTATGAGGCAAAGGGTAACGTGAATGATGCATGATCTGATTTGTGAATGTACCTTGGGGTGGTAGTAGTTCCCTTGTGGATGACTTGTTGACCATTTAATTGTATTTATTTGTAATGGATTTTGAATTGAATTTTGTGAATGGGGAGGCATCAGGAAATGTAGAAGGATTATGTGATTTTTGGGTTGCTTCACTTGGAAGCTATGGAAAATGTTTGAGAGTATGTACTTGTAATAAAGTGGATATGCAAGATGGTGAATGCCTTGCAGTGTTACATATACGTGTTCATATGAGGATAATTATTTTTGCAAGATGGTTAATGCCTTGCATGGGTTATGAATCCTCATTGTTCTGATAATGTTTTCTTGCTTGATGGTTAGGGTATTCTAGATGCAGGTAGGGGAGTGGCTTTCAATGTGGGGCCGGTGCCCAAAGTGGCTGTCAGGATAACCCATTGAAAGTTGTTAATTAAGTGAAAACCTAAAATCAACTGGGGGAAAAGGGTAAATTTACACATTAACAAGATAATTGGATTTCCTCTCCCATGCCTGTAGTGCTCGTTTAGACTAAGGATGGGTAGAGAAGGCCTGGTAGGCAAGATCAACTTCCTTGTCCTCATGAAAGGAAGGTTGATTCCGCATGAGTCACCCTATGGGGCCGGCGCCTAGTGAGAGGCTGTCAGGATAACCATAGATGGGGGCCGGCGCCTAGTGAGAGGCTGTCAGGATAACCCATGATAGGACTGTACGATGACACTCTCCCTATTGCAGCCTAGCATTCCCTAGTTGTACTCTTCCCAGTCATTATGTGCTTGCCTCTGGAAGTGTTGTTATGTTGTTTGTGATATTGACTTGTGTTGTTGGAGTTATGTGTTGTCTTGTTCTTATAGTCTACTATCTACCTGACTGTATGTTGAAGTGGGAACCTTATGTTAACTCCTAGCTCGGGGGGTGGACCTCAGGGTTCCACATGGTCGGGTGGAAGAGCTTTTATCCATTGGTATTTCCTTGCTATTGTTCATGTGCAAGGATTTTGTATCGTGTGTATCAGCCGTCAGATCTTGTACCAGGTATGAAGTAAGTGAGTTGTCTTCATGTTCTTGTTTGTGTATCAGTGGATTTATAATGTATGTATTTGAAGGTGTTAAGTAACAATGTAATGATGTACTCGTATGTGAGAAGAAATTGTAACTATGTACTAGACCCTAATGATTATTTATTTGATGTAAATGTTATTGATTTAATGCATTAGATTTAGAATGTTCTACTGTTGTTAGTTAATGATGTATGTCAGATTATATTGTTTGTTGGTCAAGTAATGCCTCCATGATATCTTAGAGAACTAGTCGTTAGGTTGAATGATGTATTTAGATGTGTTAAACATTACTTTGTCACTTTATTCATTTAAAAAAAAAAATTATTCCATTTTTGCATAGCGTAGATGTATTGTTCTCTAAGGTGTTCATGCGGGGCATTACACAAGCAATATATATATATATGAGAGCAAGTATATTAAATAGCTTTTTCTCCTTTCTTTATTTTTTATGAAATAAAACAACAAATAACCACTCTTTTTTTTATATATTTTCACAATCCTTTTAAATAAAATCAACAACTTATTTTTGCATTTGTTTGGAAACATGAAGATGTGAGAATCAAATTTAAACATCTACTTACAATAAGGATAAAGTTTTACATGCAATATTTTTCCCTTGTGCATTTTCTATATTTTCATAAAATAAACAACCACCCAATTTTATTTTCAAGTTCAAAATAGATAAATACAACTCAAGATTTAAAACATACATCTTTACAAACAAGAGAGGAACTATCTCCTCTCTTTACAATGAATAACTACAAATAGGCCAATCTTGACCATAGCTCTTTCAAGAGTCAAAATGATAAAACTCCAAAAAAATAGAAGTCTTTTCTCCCAAGCTCCTTAGCTTCAAAATAATCTGCAATAAAGACATAGAAAGGGGGAAAAAGTCACTAAAACTTCTCTCCTCCCTACCATAGACTCATTCATGAGTCACCCCCGAGCTTGGAGGTCATCCTCACACAAGGAACACACACACCACTTCATAACAAACACTTAAAAATAAAAGCAAGAAGACTCCCATGGCTTGCACAAAACAAAACTTACCAAAAATGAGTTTAATGGACTAGGGGAGTGGACATCACTCAACTCAAGAGTGTCACTCCAAAAACATCCCAAAACATAAATCCCTCAAGGTGTCAAGCCCACACTTATAAACATGATTTCACAACTTTCTCTTGGCTCTCAATCCATATCACAATTTTCTCATATACACATAATGCTCAAATTCACAATTTTGCCCTCAAGGCTAAAACTCTATGAAACCAAGGATGTGACCCCAAGGAGGTTCACTCCTCCCCCACCCCACACATGTTGAGCATTTTCTCCCAAGTAGGAGAGGCTCTCACAACACCCATTCCCAATTTTCCAAAACAACAATGTAAAAACAACAAGATGAAACTCACACACACACAACATGCAAGTAAAGAAAATGCATAAGGAAAGGTATTTTCCTTGAATCCTACCTTATAAAGTCCAAATGGAAGATAGTTGAGAAGATCTCCTCTAACTTCTTCTCTAAGTTGAGCCACCAATTTTCACCTCTAACTTTTTCTCAAAATAACTAAAATTCAAAAATTGCCAAAAGATTCAACAACCCCCTCCCTCCCTTCAAGAGGGATTAAAAATAGGCTCTTCTCATGAGCCTTGAGGAATGGGGAGGTGACACATGTCACCTCCTCACTCCTCCACCCAACTACTAGCAAGACTCTTGGAATGGGGTGGTGACACATGTCATTCACCCAATCCACCAAGTCTCTCTTCCATCCACTCAGGTATCTCGTGAGGATATAAAAGACTTGCTAGATGCTAATGCTAGGCCTTGACCCTCTGGAACTCAAGGCAATGAGTAACATACTCTGCAATATCTCATCTTATACCCACCCAATGGTATATTGTCACAAGTCGGCATGCATCTTCTTCACCCCTGTATGTGCTGCGTAAGGTGCGCTATGAGCCTCTGAAAGAACTACTATAAGAAGGTCACTAGCATGGGGTACATAGATGCACTGATGATGTCTACATAATCCATCTGACTCAAGAGAAAATATTATAAATTTGTCCTTAAGGGCCTTCCGTGACTGGATCTCCTAATGTACCTCAAGGAGCCACTCATCCTCCAGCAGATGTTGAATGATGCACTCTCTCAAGTCCACACTCAAGGTCGAGGTCAGGATCTCGTAGCGCCTCTGATTCAAAGTGTCAGTAACCATGTTCTCCTTCCCTTTGATGTAGTGGACATCAAATTCATACTCACAAGAAACTCCATCCAATGCCATTGGCGGGCATTCAAATTTAGTTGTGTGAAAATGTACTGCAAACTGTGGTGATTCGATTGAAGCTCAAAGTGACGACCCAAAAGAAAGTGCCTTGAAAGAATAGGAGCATGCACCACTGTTGCAAGCTCTAGATCATGAGTAGGGTAGTTCAGCTCATGTGTCTTGAGCTTACATGATTCATATGCAATCGCTCTACCACCCTACATAAGCATGGCTCCCAACCCCTCAAGTGATGCATCTATGCAAACTACACAATCCTCTATAGGATCAAGAACCACTAAGATGGGAGCTCTGATAAGACGCTCCTTGAGGACCCCAAAGGCCCTCTCGCACTGCTCGGTCCAAGTGAAACTCTTCCCTTTTTACTGAAGGGCTGTAATGGGGTGCGCTATCCTAGAAAATCCCTCTATGAATCTGCGGTAGTAACTGGCTAATCCTATGAAACTCCTGACCTCTGTCACACTGGTGGGTGCTAGCCAATCTCTAATAGCTCTGATCTTTGATGGATCTATAGAGATGCTATCACCTAATAGGATGTGCCCCAAGTACTGTACCTCTGTCTTAAAAAAGGCACACTTCACCAAGTTGCCATAAAACTGCTGCTCTCTCAAGCACTATAAAACTTGACGTAGGTGCTCCTCATGTTCCTCCTCAATCCGCGAATAGATCAATATGTCATCAAGAAAAATAATCACAAACCAATCCAAGTAGGTATGGAACACCCTGTTCATGAGACTCATGAACACTGCAGAGGTGTTCATCAAACTGAAGGGGACCATAATGAACTCATAGTGGTCGTATCTAGTCCAAAAAGCAGTCTTATGAATATTCACCTCTGTGATACACAACTGATGGTAAATAGACTTCAGGTCAATCTTAGAGAACACCCTGGCTCCCTGCATCTAGTCGAAGAGATCATCAATCCTAGGTAGAGGATAATGGTTCTTCATCGTCACCTTATTCAACTGCCTACAATCCATTCATAACCGAAGTGACCCATCCTTCTTCTTTACGAAGATAATCGGAGCACCCCAAGGTGAAATGCTTAGTTAGATGTGCCCCTTCTCGAGAAAGTCCTTAAGCTATAACTTGAGCTCTATCAGCTCATGAGTGGTCATCTTGTAGGGTGCACAAGACACTGGCTCGACACCTGATACTAAGTCAATATGAAAGTCTACCTCACGATAGGGTGGCATCCCTAGTAACTCTGATGGAAACATGTCAGCAAACTCTCTCAAGATGGGATGGTCATCTAATGATGCCTCAAGCTCATCCTCTGATTTGTCACTAATTGTGATAGCGAACATCTGACATCCCTTCCACATGCAGTGCTTAAGCTGCTGAGCAAAAATCATACAAACTATTGTGGGCTTATAGATGCCCACTATCTCAACTGGTGTACAATGATCATCTAAGCAGCTAATTGCCTTCCGGCGACAATCTAGCTTGGCTCTATGAGTTGCAAGCCAATCCATACCCAAAACCACATCGTAGGAACCTAATGGCATAACTCTAAGGTTACAAGATGTAGTGAAGGACTCCAAAGAGATCTCACAATCTTGAACCAAGGCATCTACCGACATCCTGGTCCCAGTGGCCAACTCAACCTCCCACCTAATGTCCTATCTAGAAGCCACCAGCCTGTAATGCTCCACTAATGATGTAGATAGAAAGGAATTAGTAGCTCCAGAATAGAAAAGAATAGAAATGGGGGCACCCCCAATCATACCTGATGTCTCAATCATGGATGCCTGATAGTCAGCCCAGCAGTTATCAACAACTGCAAACATGTGGTGGGACTTGCCCACATCCCCTATAGTCTGCTCTGACCCTCCTAAATGGGGTTGTCCCCCTACCATAAAGCCCTGTGGGCACTCTCTAGCTAGATGTCCTGCTCCACCACACACATAGCATGGGCCCCGAGCCTGTATATGTCCCGTCTAAGTCCTACCTGATTGCTACTGTCTAGATCTACTTGTGGAACCTTGTGAACCCCTATATGACTGCTGAGACCTTGTGGGCCCCATAGGTGGTCTCTACTGCCTTTGGTCTCTATGCGGGCCCTGTTGCTGCCAACCTTGATTTTACCCTCCCTGTGCTGTCTACTGGAGTCTAGACCTCTACTGATTCTACTGCTACTATTGTGGAGGTCTAGGAAGTAACGACGGAGAACTAAATCCTCCCCTTTGTGCTGGTAGAGGTGGTCTGCAATAACTCTACTAGTACTGCTGCTACTCACGATCCTGAAACTGGGGGTGTGATCCTTGCCCTCATCCCTATATCTCCTCAGCTATGTATGCCTTCTCGGTAGCATCACTCAATATCTGGGGGTCTGCCATGCATACAGACCCTGTTATGCTATGGTTCAATCCACTGATAAACTTATGAACTAGGAGCTTCTCATCGTGGAGATACTCTGCATATCGAGACAACTTAGTGAATCTACCCTCGTACTAAGCAACAGTAAGCCCTCTCTACTGAAGATCATGAAACTCGTCTATACGACGCTCTCTGTAGTGATCTGATAAATACCACGCATTGAAGTGCTCAATGAAAGTCTCCCAAGTGAGTATGTCCAATGAAAAATGGTGCTTGCACTCCTCAGTGCGCCACCAAGTCGCTGTTGTATCTCACAATAGGTGGACTACCACACGTGCCTTCGTGTTGCCCTCGTAAGGATGCAACGCAAAGCATCTATCTAGACTAATGAGCCAAGCCTTAGCTTCAACTCCATCTCTAGTCCTGGTGAAAGTAGGAGGATTCAACCTCAACACATCCCTAATGGGGTCTCCTTAGTCTCTGTGCCCTCTAATGGGCTCATCTGTATAATAATCATACATCTTGTGAATGATCTGCTCCACTCACGCTATCTCCTCATGCCTTTCATGACATGGAGGGCTCCTGCTACGAACCCTGTAGGCTGATCCAACCTCTTCTACCATCGTATCTAGTATCTCCACAAATGGTTCCACACATGGTCCCTCTTGTGGCTCGACGCGGAGCTCCACATGTGACTCTGCTTGTGGCTCCACACGTAGCTCCTCTCACAGTTCAATGTGGGGCTTAGCACGTGGCTCTATGTGCGGCACATCTACGACCGGTGGTAGCCTATCTAACACTACCTATAGTGCCTAAAGTATCTGTGGTCCAATGTCTTGTATAGGTAGGACCTGTGGTACTGGTGGTGTCTGTGGTGCCTAACCCTTAGCCAAAGAATCATTGTGCACCTCAACGGATGCAGTGTAGTGTGAACACACTCACCGAACTCGTCGGGGAGGCATCCTACAAAATAAGGTAATCACTAATTAATCAAAGTTGCGTAATAAGTAACGTGCCCAAATAAGCCCAGTGTTTAAAGTTAGGCTCTAATACCAAATGTCATGCCCACATTCCCCATGCAGTCACATCATGCATTGCACATGTCATGTCCACGTCTGTCATGTGGTCATGACATGAACTAAAAAATTTTCCATGCTTCCCAAGAAACCACCCCGCATGCATAAGCGTACTCGGTGGCAATACGCATAAGGTGTAAACAAGTCAGTCGAAGGCGGGGTAATGCGATCTCTAGCGTATTTCCCTTACGTGATGAAGGTCAACTAGGTGGGTCGATGCGAAGTGATTAATGTTGCTAATAGGGTTAGGATCAAGGATCAAACCCTAGGTTAGCCTAAGTGGATGATGGGATTTTGACACAAGTTAAAATCAAAAGACAAATTCTAGTGCAAGAGAAATATATTTAATACCAAACATAATGTCGGTAATCTGGCAATAATAATTTAATCCTATGCAAGGTTAAAATTTACTAACCTAGCTAAACCCTAGATTCTAGAAAAATCTGGCATCATAACGTATCATAGGCATGAGTAAGGTTTATTATAATAAAACTAATTTTGATCGAAAGTTTACTGGGTTGGTTTTAAATTACCTACATTACACTAGTTAAATTGGTAGAAAAGTTAATTAGATTAATTAAAAACCCCAAAACTCATTAATGAAATCTCTACAAAGATGCCCAGAAATTTTTTCAATAAAGCTTGATCAATTTGTTCTCCTTCACATTCTCTATCAATCAAAGCTATCACTGCATCCTATACGTTATTTCTAATTTCTTGGTAGACTAGATCATGGAAGCATGTTATAGTAACTTCATTTAGATATGGCAAGAAGCGCCTTGGAATGAAGTAGCGGTATTAGCATTTAAATCATAAATTTTAATAAGGTTGCCCAACAAGATTTATGTGGAAAATTTAAACCAAAGGTTAAATTAAAATCAAATAATAACGTTATTGTAGATTAAAAATCAAATCAAGATAAAAACACAAACCAAAGGCATAGTAAAACAAATAGTTTATACCTAGACAAGAAGTCCCAATCTCATCAAAAGGGAATGAAGCTTTACACCCAAGAGCTCCTAGATGAGATATACCCTCATTGATTCCAATGTGAAATGCTATCTCAAAGACAACTCACTAATTAGCTCAATAGATATTTGGGCATGGTAACATTACATAAAACTTGGACCCCCAAATGGCTTGGGAGAGGTTTTATTTATAGAGATTTTGGAGAGATTTTGATTCAAGGGTGGAGATTGGTTTGAAAGATCAATGGTGGAGGATAAGAGTGATGTGGAGGGCCTAGATTAGATCTTGGAGGAATGGACGGTTATGAATAAATGTGAATCTTTTATTCATTTTGGGAAAAGGGGGAATTAAATGAGTATGGGTGAGTTGGAATATTTAGGAATTAAAGATTCATATGGAGAATGTAAAATGAATTAAAAATTCATTTGGGAATAAGTGGAGATAAATGAGGTATGGGGGTGGTAAGGGGTTGTAAGAGGAATTAATTGTGATGTGGGATATATTTAAATAAAAAATTGACTTATGTGGATATATCTCAATTTTTTATTTGGAGGATGTGGGGAAGGGTGTTAAGCTGAATTTGACCATCTTAATGATAGGTTACGATTAATTAAACATAAGTTTTATTTAATTAATCCTAGGGCTAGGATGAAGTAGGCTAGGGTAGGCAATTAAATAATAGCTATTTAATTGTCTAGGGTAGGGATAGGTCAATTAATAGGCTGAATTAATTAATTAGGCATGATTTAGCTAATTAATTGGGTTTAGTGAGGAGGGGGGAATTGATCAAATAAATATTACATATATATTAAATCAATTGGCTAAGGTTTGGGACTATTGAATTAATGAAATTAATTCAATTGTTGGGGATAGAATGATGAAAAATTAGGTGATGAAGGGGTAATTAATTAAATAAAATTTAATTAATTGAATAGAAGGGAAATTGATATGTTTAGGGATGTCGGGGGTCAGTTTGATGGTAAAAGATATTTTTAGGTGTCTATATTTGCCCCACTTTGATGTGGCGTCAGGACCTAGGAGGGAAGTGGCGTCAGGACGAAGAAAAAGATGCCCCAGCTGCCGGGAAGGAATAAGATGGGTGAGGGATGCCCCCTCGAGAGGTCAGCAGAATTTTTTTTTTTAGGGTGACCTCTTGAAAAGACACGATGGGAGTGACAGTTGGAGAGGGGGCGGAAAAAGAAGATGATAGGAAGAAAAATACAGAAAAAAGAGTGGGCAGAAGGATGACATGGCTTACTATATTAGGACTAGTGGGCCCTTAGAATGCCACATTTTACACACATTGACTTGATGAGAAGGAGTAGAGGAGAGATGGCAGAGCGTAACCCCCAATTCTCTCGACTTCAACACATTTCTGAGTGGTTCCGATCATTTGGCTAGGCACCAGAGGCTAGACCCCAGGTAGGGCCTAACCCTGGCTTTATGATTTTTTAATTTTATCACTTTTTTGGGGTTTAGGAATTGGTTTTTAGAATGGTGGCGCTATTGCAAGGTCACGCAGTGCCAAAAGAACACGGATTAGCGCTATCCTCTGGGTTGGTGCTATCTGCTAGGGTAGAATAGAGGTGGTTTGTTGCCATCTACTTGGAATTTTAGTGCTATCTTCTATAGTAGCACAATATTTGAAAGTGGCTATGGTTTGCCATTTTAGTGCCAATTAGGTTTTATAGTGGCGCTATGTGCTAGACTAGTGCTATTCTTGGTAGTAGTGCTAACTTTTGTTTCAGTGTAGTGTGGAGGATTAGAGCAATATGCGATAAGAGCACTATTGGTAGAATTGATGCTATTCCTTAGAATAGCGCCAAGTGGCAGGGCGGTGCCATTTGGTAAAATGGTGCTAAGTATGCTACATAGTAGCGCAATGTTTGGAAGTAGCACAAACTGTCTTGCGCAGTGGCGCTATTATCTGTAATAGCACCATTAGAAGTAGTAGTGCTATTTGTAAAATGGCACTAAGTATAGTTTGTTTTGGCACCAAATGATTTAGGCATTTAATATTAGAAGGAAGGGGGTGATTTGGGAAAAGGATAGGTAGATTTTTGACCAAAAAGTTGTGGATGCAGGAGCTGGGTTCATTTATAGTGTACTCACAGGAGCGACGAGTGCCGTTGGTGATGGAATTATTAGATCAGTTTGATGATGCCACATAGGCCTAACTGGCTAGGTTGGGGCTCTTAACAGTGGCGTCGATGCTGGTACTACAAGCTCATAGAGCTCTGATGATAGCAGTAGTGGAGCGGTAACATTTAGAGACTTGAACATTTTTGCTTCTGACTGGGGAGATCACTATCACGCTTGAGGATGTTTATCGCATCCTCAAGCTACCTATTCGCGGCCGGTGGGTGAGATGTGACAGAAGGAGGGGGTGGAGGGCCCTGATCAAAGTATTTGGCGAGGATCGCATTGTTCTATCAGTAGATGGGAGGGAGCTGAGTTATGAGGGGACACTGGCGATGGGTATAGATCCCTTTGCCTTATTCATGTGTGCATTGATTGGACGGGTTGTGATACCTGATAGGAGGGGCAGGGGTTTTCTAGTTGGCTGGGGGGAGATGATCAAGGGGATGGTCAGGCATGAGACCATGTATGCCTAGGGACCAACGATGTTGGGGCAGCTATATAATGAGATGCATATAGTTGTCTATCTTTATGATTCAGTGTTGTCAGCCGGGGTTACTCTTCTTCATGTGTGGATTTGGGAGCACATTATAGTCACTTGGCCAAGATGTGGGTACTATCACCAGCCATTTGAGGCCTTTGTATTATTTCTAGTACACTTAGACTAGTCAGGTTCAGTATTGGAGACGGATGCTAGATGATGTCATTCAGGTGACCTGGCGACTGTACATCAGAGTGGAGCCATGGCTTGATGATGATGTTCACCTACCTTTTACTTTTTAGCAATGATATTTGATGGGTCGAGGAGACCACATGATAGACATGTATCTACTACCGTGAGTGATGCAACATTTTGGGTTGCGGCAGGATACACCGCAGTAGATGGCCTGCAGCCATACAGCCCAGGTTACTTTGGATGATTTTGTGGCTTTGCAGCCGTTGCAGTGGGATTGGCAGAGCATGGTTAGGGATGCAGGCACTACCTATGCATGTGATATATGGTGGTAGATGTGGAGACCAACACAGTTCACTGATCCGGCAGAGGAGGTAGTCCCTGCAGAGGAGGCAACGGGGTCAAGGGATGAGGATTTTGGGGATGATGGGGATGATGATTCTAGGGATGACAAGTTCCTCGAGGAGGGTGAGGAGATCATCATAGATTACCTCATTGAGGTTGGAGGGGATGGCGAGGAGGAGGCGGGTCAACTGATGGATGTGTTAGTGGTGGTGACAGCTAGACAGGTGCCCCAATAGCAGGTGAGACAGTGGGCACCTGTACAACAGGTGCCTATTGAGTAGGTGTAGATTGGGTTGGTGCAGCGGAAGAGAGGGCCTCAACAATGTGGGGGATAGCTGAGGGTGGATAGGGGGTGTACCACCACCACAGGTAGCGCAGCAATAGGCTGTCGTCGCTAGGCAGCAGGCAGCAAGCAGCAGGACAGAAGGCAAAGGCAGGCCCTTCTAAGGTTCGAGGGATGACACCTTGTCGGTGACCATGGGGTGAGGAGGAGGAGATTGAGACCCTACAGGCATAGGTAGCTAGCCTGCGGGAGGCTTTGGAGAGCCAAGAGGCAGAATTGGTTTAGGTACGAGGGACAGTGGCCTTATTAGATGACTCAAATGGACAGGTCGCTGCATTACAGGCACAGTTAGCCTAGGCTCAGGGTGAGATAGCCACTTTGATAGGGGAGTAGGATATAGCACTTGCAAGAGCCTGGTAGGTAGAGGCTACAATGAGCAGTTTACAAGCTTCAGGGGCTAGTATGGCCCCAATTTTGACATTGATGTAGACACAGCTGTCCCAGGCATAGGCAAAGATATCTCAGGTACAGGGACAGTTGTTGGAGGCTAGAGGATAGATGGACTATTATCAGGCCATATATCATGTGACAGTGCCTGTAGAGTAGCGTGCACCAAGTTGTAGTCAGGTCAGTGGATCGTGGGCAGCTAGATCACATAGATCTAGGTTAGTTTAGTCTGTCCAGTAGATGATGGGTCCTCCCTCACATGTGCCCCAGTAGGTTCCATAGGTACCGGTATAGTTGTAGTTGCAGCCATAGCCTCAGCCACCAGCAAGACCACAGGCACTAGTAGGGTCAGGATCCCCGACTCCATCAGAGAGAGCTTCGTCTATTTGATAGTGTATCATTATAGCCCTTAGAGGCATTGTATCATGACATTATATTTTTTTGATGTGTATATATGAGCGATGTACATTTTTTTGTGATGATGATATATGATATGATGCTTTTTGATGGCCTATGTGTATGTTTATGATGATCTTATATGGTTATGATGATGCTTATGGATGTTGGATGCTTTATAGATGTGTTGTGTTTATGCAATTATGTTTTTAATGTTATGGATGTACCTATGATGGATGTAATGATGGTTTACTTATTTTGATATATGCATGGTTTGTGTTCTATGGACTATATGATGTATAATGCAAATAAATGTTCAAATTAATAAACATTTATTATGGATGTAATGCAATGGGAATGTATGTTATAAACACCTATTATGTATGGATATAGGACTAGATGATTATAAAATGCAGCTAAATGACTATGGCAAATTAAATGATATGGAAACTAACTGACTCTAAAATGCACTTAAATTATTATGCAACTAAAAGATTCTAAAATGAACCTAATGAGTTATGCAAATTAACAGATTCTAAAATGAACCTAATGAGATGATATGCAATTTAACAGATTCTAAAATAAACCTAATGATTATGAGATGCACAGATTTTAGAATAAACCTAAATGATTATGATATGAAACTAAAAGATTCTAAAATGAACCTAATGAGGTGATGATATGCAAATTAATAGATTTTAAAATGAACCTAATGAGGTGATATGCAACTAACAGATTGTAAAATGAACCTAAATGTTTATGCAAATTAAATGATAGGTGAGATGCATATTAGGTGATAGGTGAAATGAATATGTCTTGATACACATGATGTTCTTTGTTGGACCCTGGGTGGTGGGGCTGTGCGATAGGGGAATAGGTGGGGAGTGGTCAAGGGTGGATGAATGGGTTATGGATAGGATTGGGAATGGTTAGATTGGGAGGGGGTTGGGGATGAGGGAATTGATAGGTCATGAGACACCACGTCATTGAGAGGGGGGGGGAATATGATTAGGTTCGGGATGTGTTACATGGGAATAAGTAGGAAGAGTGGGGTTAGTGAGGGGATTTGGTAGGATGAGGGGGGTAGGTGGTTGTGAAATCTAGGCTCAGATGGTATAGTCGATTAGGATGACGATTTGAGCTAGTAACAGTAGTTTCCTAACTTTAATTGAGAGTATTTCTTAGTTTACTATAGCAATGTAGGATACAGTTCACAAAGGTATGAAAAGACTTAGGTGATGATATATATCCCACGATTGCATGGACTAGACCCACAAACAATAGGTTGATTTCATGCGTGCCCAAGGTAGTATAACCTTGCCTATCCTAGGAAGGGGACTCATAGCGATGAGTGTCCATAGTACATATAAGGTATTGCTGCCTATATATGCAAATGAGGCACGTCATACTAGAACCAACCCAGGCTTCAAGATATGAATACTATTCTTGGAGTAATGAAACCAACCCACAAGCACAACATACAGAAACAATGACCTTGTCTACTCCAGGTGTTGTCCGCTACTTACCGTGATATAATGAGATCAAGGTAGCTTTGGAGGTGATCGAGAGTGAGACAAAAAAGATAAAAAATCAATAATCAAAAAGACCAATGAAAAGATACAAATAGCCTATGTGTGATCTTGCCAAGAGACATGTTGATAGGATGACAGATTCTTGTCCATTGTGGGAAAGATATATCCTAGGATGCAAATCGGTTGGATTTGATTGGAAATTTTTTGAAAGGTGGGCAAAAGAATAGTCTGGCCAGGTGTAGGATTATAGTTGGTATGTTGATTGATGATTTTTGCGTTAGGGACCATGGTCCAAATGTATTCCTAGCGTGTGTCATATAATGGGTCTAGCAAGCTCAGTGAATGGGGACCATTCAAATGGGTTGGATGGGTGCATCTTATGTACTTGAGTACTGAAAACTTCCTTCATATTCCAGACTACCTACATACCCTGTATCCATGGGATCAAGGTACTTTCAAGATGCGGGAGAAAATAATATGTAGTTCTGGTTTGACTTGATGATGTGGGAATGGTTTTGGATGGTTTTAAAGCCTAAATCAACATCTACTTCTATTTTTTAAAGATTAACAATAAAAGTGAATAAAGTTTTTGTTTTCTACAACACTGATTCACTCCCCTTCCCAATGTTGTCAATTACTCCAACAAGTGGTATCATAGCCAGACCCTTGTCTAAAAGGTTTAACCAACCTAAGGGATTCTTGGTGGAGTACATACCATGTCATTGTTGCAAGTATGGGCCTAACCGGTGTTGTCATTGATGTCAACATACTCCTATTGCATTAATGATAAGGATTGGATGAGCTGTGTATTGAGGATATTGAGAAAATTAGTCTCAATCAAGAACAGTGAAGACAATAAGGTAAAAGTCCAAGATAAGATGAGGCTCAGAGGATGCAGTTTAAAGGGTTTGTAGATATGTGTCTTAAGGTGATCCAATAAAGATTTTAGAGGTCTGTATGAAGATAGGAAGAAGTTATGGCCATTCAAGTAAAACCTGTTCTGATAGGTGCTCAATGGTGACAGAGTGACACAGACAGGTCCGGTGAGATCTAGAAATGCATTATTTTGTTTTGTAGATTTGAGGGAGCGTTAAGGAAGTCTTTGTGGAGTGTCAAATTGATTGGTTCATGATTTTTAGGTCTGCAAGCATCTATTCCTTTATGACAGTAATGACAGACTGTGTTCTTGAGTTTCCAGATGAAGGAGAGAGGGATTTCAGTAAGTAGATGAAGTGTGGATGTTCTTGGTGATTTAGGAAAGCTTGTGGAGGTCTTTGTATCATGTCTAATTTGTGTTGGTGGTCCGTATTCAGGTTGGAGTTCACAATTGAGGAATAACTTCTGGATGATGGTGTTCTTCCTAAGACTAGCCGATCGGATGAGTTTTACATCTTGCGGATGTTCTGGTAGATGTTTGCCGACTTAGATGATTATTCCTAAGTTGATGTCTTATATAAATAAGGGATTACAAAGTCATTTCAAAGGCATCCTTGTTGTGATGAAAGTGTGGTAGTGAGGAGAAGAGCGAAAGGCAGAGCAGAAGTATTGGACTTTAATGGAACTGATTCAAGCATGATGAAGATGCTATTTTCCAGTTCAAGCATGTGATACTTATTCTTTTGTAGACAGTGTGTCTCTTATAGGAAGT
Organism: Cunninghamia lanceolata; assembly: GCA_027924645.1. Taxonomy (NCBI): domain Eukaryota; kingdom Viridiplantae; phylum Streptophyta; class Pinopsida; order Cupressales; family Cupressaceae; genus Cunninghamia; species Cunninghamia lanceolata. Next base: position 2,816,635 of record BSBN01001161.1, read on the forward strand.
GAGTCTCTTGTGAGTAGTGTGCTCAGGTAGTGAGCCCTAATTGGCATGTGCCATTTTGTTCTTTCTATTCTTCTAACAGAGAATACAATCTTGGGTTAATCACCCCATAGTTTTTCCCTTAACTGGGTTTTTCCACATCAAAATCTTGGTGTCTTATGTGTTGATGTGTTTTTGCTTTTGATTTAAGTGCATTATGTTTCATGATTAATATACTGCTAATCACTAAGAGGATTTAAGTGTGTAATTAAGAGAAGTTTTGGACAACTGATTCACCCCCCCTCTCAGTTGTGTGCCCTAAGTCTAACAATTTGTATCAGAGCCAACTTCCTCTAAAAGGAGCTTAACCGCTTGAGGAGATCCAGGATGTTGTCTTACAAGAAGGATAGTTCGAAGTTTGATGGAACCAATTTTAATCTTTGGAAGGGTCGCATGAAATGTCACTTGCAATGTATGGGAATGGCATACTAGACCATATGTACCTCCACAGGGTGGTCCGAAAACCCAAAATGAAATCACAGATGCTGAAAACAATCTATGGACTATAGAGGCTCTTCTAAGCACATTATCTAATTCAGAGCTCTCAAATGTTATTGACCTAAGATTTGGTAAAAACTGGAACTTTTGCATGAAGGAGACAAGTATGTTAAATGTGCAAGGTCATAGAGTCTGAAAGGGAAATTTGAAAATCTGAAGATGAGAGATGATGAAAATATTACTACTTTCATGCCAAGAGTAAATGAGATTGTTTGTGGAATTAGAAATGCTGGTGGAGTCCTAGATGAAAATGAGATTGTTGGAAAAATTCTCAGATCCCTACCTGCTTCTTACAAAATCAAGGCTGCTGCCATTGAAGAATTCAGAGCCCATAGAACTGTCACAAGAGATCAATTGGCTAGAAAATTAGCTGCATTTGAAATGACAAAGTTTGGAGATGACCCCCCCAAGACTGAATCTGCATTCAAAGCTAGTGCCTCTGTTAAAGGTAAACAAAAGGTTTGATCTGGGAGAGAATTCATCAAGGAAGCTGTCATGGTATGAAAAAACAAGAAAAGATCTGGAAGAAGAAGTAGAAACTGCTGAACTTGAAGCCCTTATTGCAAAGAGGCTGCCAAGAGGATCTGGTAAGTATGAAGGAAAATTACCTTTTAAGTGTTTTAACTGTAATAAGATTGGTCATTTTGCCTCAAGGTGTCTGGAAAGGTTTTCAAGGCAAAATCCTAACAAGCCAAGGTTTCAAAAGAACTGTTACTATGTACATGAAGATGATGATAATGAAGGAGTAATAGATGATGAATCAGAGATAGGAAACAAATCCGGAAATGAATGGGTGTTCATTGCCTTTAAGGAAGAAGATCCAATGTCCTCTGTATCTGTCAATCATAAGATTGTGGAAAGAGCTCTGGCTACCCAAGTTGAAGAGAAGGATAATTGGGTCATTGACAGTGGTTGCTCTCATCATATGATAGGTGACAAAAAGAAGTTCATAGATTTGGAAAGGTATGAAGGAGGAGTGGTAAAGTTTGGTGATAATTCTTCTGGTAGAATCAGAGGTAGAGGAACTATTTCTCTTAATGGAAGGAACAAAACTAGTAATGTACTGTATGTTGAAGGTTTGAAGCACAATCTTCTCAGTGTTGGATAGTTGGTGGACAAAGGCTATGATCTCTGGTTCAAGAATGGAAAATGCAAGATCTTTGAAAGTTCCAAAACAGAGATTGCATCTAGTACTCAAACTAAAGGTAATATCTTTCACTTGGTTGGTACTGGTAAAAGTTTCTTATTTGTTCAAGTTGATCAGAGTTGGTTGTGGCATAGGAGGATGTGTGTCATGTGAATTTTGATAATATCATCAAGATAAGCAATACTCAACCTATAAGAGATCTTCCAAAATTGGTGAAACCTTCTAACAACTTGTGTAAAGAATGTCAGTTTGGTAAGCTGAGCAGAGTCACATTCAAAAGTAAGGAACTATCTTCTACCAGATTATTAGACTTAGTTCATACTGATCTTTGTGGTCCGGCAAGAATCAAGAGTATTCAAGGTGATAGATACTTCATGCTACTAATTGATGACTATTCCTGGATGATGTGGGTAACCTGTCTAAAAGAGAAATTAGAAGCTCTTGAGAAATTCAAAATATTCAAGGCTATGGTAGAGAATGAAACCGGATTAAAATGGAAGTGTCTAAGGTCTGATAGAGGTGGAGAATTCACATCTAGTGAATTCAGAGAGTTCTATGAGAAAAATGGAATCAAGAGACAATTGTCTGCTCCTAGGACCCCACAACAGAATGGAGTAGTTGAGAGAAAGAACCGGACCATCCAGGAAGCATCTAGGACAATGATGATGGAAGCAAATGTTCCTCAGATCTATTGGAGAGAAGCTGTCAGCACTGCAGTCTATACTTTCAATCAAGTTCAAATCAGAAGCAATACCGGTTAGACTCCTTATGAACTTTGGTTTGGCATCACTCCTACTATGAGGTATTTTAGAGTCTTTGGTAGAAAATGTTACATCAAAAGAGATGAAGATCTAGGAAAGTTTGATGCTAGAAGTGATGAAAGAATATTCTTGGTTTACTCTACTCAAAGCAAAGCATACCGATGTTATAACAAGAGACTGAGAAAGATGATAGAAAGTACAAATGTGAAGGTTGATGAAGGAATTGAAAAACCCTCAATATTTTATGAATATGATGAAGATGATCAGAATGGTGTTGTGACTCAAGGAGCCCAAGCCTCTTCTGAGATTCAGATCCAGATTGATGTCTAGAATGCAATTGAAACTAGTTATTCTGGTTTAGGAACACCATCTACTACTGATGAGAAAACAACTTATTATTGTGATGCAAAGGCTGCAAATGCCATTTTCAATGGTCTATCCAATCATGTCTTAGTCAAGGTCATGGAATGCGAAACAACTAAGTCCATATGGGAAAAGTTGTCAAACATCTATGAGGGTGACGAGGATATAAAAGAAGCAAAACTTCAAGCTCTGAGAAACAAGTCTGAAGGCTTAAGAATGACTGATGAAGAGAAGGTAGCTGATTATCTTCAAAGAGTCCAAGAAACTATAAACACTATGAGAGGTTTAGGATAAAAAATAAAAGAGATAATTGTTGTTAAAAAGGTGTTAAGAACCTTGTCTCCTAAATATGTGATGTAGCCAGTAACATACACTCAATAGAATTGTGCCATTAATCATGTGTGAGAGAAACAGATTCAAAATAAATGGAAAAATAAAAGTCTTTTATTCACCAACTCTACCGCTAGAATGAAAGAAAACTCTCTTATATCCAAGAAAAACAAAAAAACCCAAAAATTACCTTTTATAGTAGATTTTGACAATTGTCAAATTTTGCCATTTTAGGTAATTTCACATGCATATCTTTGAGAGTCCAATTTTTTTTCCAAAAACTTCCTAAAACTAAAGTAGAATGAATTGCCAAGTAACATCCTAAATTTGAAACATGAGTTTCGATTTATTAATAAAAACAACTTTTAGAAAACAAGGAAAAAACACTAAATTGCCATTTTGAGGGCCAAGATGAAAGTTTCAAGCCCGGTAAAAGTACCAAAATCAGGACCAACCCACTAGGGTCAGTTGCAAATTGACATGCCACCTCATAACACATCCACCTATAAAATTTCAGCCCAAACAGACATCCAAGTCAAAAGTTATGACCTCTAGAAGTCCCTGCATCATTCTCCTCTGGTTGAAAAGAACGCAGATCCTCTAAGTGAGTGTCTTCAAACTGCTGCCACTTGACTGGATCCAACCTCTACACTTCCCACTCGGTAATCCATGTTCTATCTGTTGGTGGCAATCCTTTCCACTGTACTAAATACCTGTTGTAATGCCCTTGCCGAGTGTAGATAGTTTTCTTATCAAGAACCTGTGCAATCTTTTCATTCTTCTTCTAGGGAATGTGGTGGTGCCATGCCACTTCTGGTTGACTATCTTCAGCATCATCCTCAACATGGAATGCATATAAATCAAAAATATTAAACACAAGAGAAATATCTAGATCATCTATTAAACTGAACTCATATGCATTATGATTGATCTTCTTTGTAATTTTGCAAGGACCAATTTTCCTATACTTCAACTTGTGGTATGTTGCAATAGAAAACCTCTCTTTTCTCAAAAATACCATCACTAAGTCACCTTCATTGAATGTCTAATGTTGCCTACTAGTATCAACTATATTCTTGTACCTCTCATTACTGTCCTGCAACTTCTGTCTCACATCTTGCTGCAACTATTGAATGTGTTCTGCAAATGCTTCCCCATCATCACTAACTCTATCTTTCTTCAGTAGCTGTACCAAATCTAGAACACCCTTAGGATTCCTTCCATACACAATCTAGAAAGGGGACTTTCCTATTAATTTTTTAATAGAACTATTATAGGTAAATCTGGCCAGGGGTAATGCCATGTCCCATTGTTTTGGCTTTTCTCCAACAATACACCTCAACAAATTTCCCAGACTTTGATTGACTACCTCTATTTGCCCATCTATTTGAAGATGATGGGCACTACTAAACTGTAACTTGGTCCCCATCTTCTTCCATAAAGTCCTCCATAAATGACTGAGGAATTTGGTATCCCTATCAGAGGTAATAGTCTTTGGAACACCATGTAGTTGAACAACTTCTGAAAAAAATAACTCTGCTACCCTCGTTGCATCATTAGTTTTCTTATAGGAAATAAAATGAACCATCTTAGATAACCTATCAACAACTAAAAAAATGGAGTCATTACCTTGTTGGATGTGTAGAAGTCCCAACACAAAGTCCATGCTCAAATATGTCCATGGTGTAGTTGGTACTAGTAATGGCATATACAACCCTATATTTTGTGAATGTCCCTTAGCCACTTGGTAGATCCTGCACTTTGTTACATCCCTAGTTATATCCCTTTTCATCTTTAGCCAGTAATATTTATCTTATATCAAGGCTATTGCCTTATCCTCTCCAAATTGTCCAGCTAACCCACTACTATGAAATTCTATGATAATGTTTTCCCTCATAGAGCCAGCTAGTATGCATAGTTGTTTTCCTTTAAATAGATACCCAGATACTGGTGCCTTCACTTGTTCCATAATCTCCCAAAAATCACCATCAGTCTCATACAAATTTTTGATGGTTTCAAAACCAATCACCCAAGTTTCTATTGTGGTCAAAAGTGCAACACACCTACTTAACACATTTGCAACCTGATTTTGTTTTCTAGACTTATGCTTCAACACAAAATTGTAACCCTGCAAGAATAAGACCCACTTGGCATGCCTACTATTCAACTTTTTTTGTGTGTTCAAGTATCTCGATGCAATATGATCTATAAACAATACGAACTCCTGGGGAACTAGATAATGTCTCCAATGCCTTAATGCTTGAACAATTGCATAAAATTCCAAATCATAAGTAGAATAATTCTTTCTCACTTCATTTAGTTTTTCACTAAAGAAAGCTATAGGTTTTCCTATTTAGCTAAGTACAACACCTATTCCCACATGGGAGGCATCACATTCTACTTCAAATACCTTATCAAAATTTGGCAATGCAAGTATAGGTACTTCTATTACCTTTTGCTTCAAGTACTTAAAACTCTCCTCGACATCCTTGGTCCATACAAATTCCCTTCCTTTGGTGCAAATTGTTATAGGAGCTACAATACTACTAAAATTTTGAATGAAATTTTGATAGAAAGTGGCCAAGCCATGAAAACTACTTACCTCTATGATGCTTCTTGGACTAGACCATTCTAGAATTGCCTTGACCTTTTCTGGATCCATTCTGACACCATCTTTAGAAATGACAAAGCCTAAAAAGACCAAACTGTCCTGCATGAACCTACACTTCTTCAAATTGGCATAAAGTTGCTCCTTCCTTAACACACCAAAGATGATCCTCAAGTGTTGTAGGTGCTCTTCTTTGATGTTACTAAATACCAAAATATCATCAAAATAAAGTACCACAAACTTACCAATATAAGGTCATAGTATAGTGTTCATCAATCTCATAAATGTGCTAGGTACATTTGATAAGCCGAATTGCATGACCATCCACTCATATAATCTGTCTCTAGTCTTAAAGGCTATCTTCCATCATCCCCTTCTTGGATCTGGATTTGGTGGTAGCCACTTTGTAGGTCTATCTTGCTGAAATATTTGGCCCTTGCAAGGACATCCATCATGTCCTCCATACGAGGTATAGGAAACCAATACTTGATGGTAATCTTATTAATTGCTCTGCTATAAGTGCACATCGTCCATGTTCCATCTTTTTTTGGGGTCAAAAATGTAGGTACAACACATGGACTCATGCTCTCTCTCACCACAACTTTACTTATGAGTTCTGTTACTTGCTTATTCAACTTTGCATGTTGTATTGGATTCATCCTATAAGATGCTTGGTTGGGTAGAGTTGATCCTAGAATGAAATCAATATGATGCTGAATATCTCTCTTTGGCTGTAGACCATCAGGTAAGTCATTAGGTATAACATCAACAAATTTTTCCAATAGCTCTGCTACTTCTGGGGGTACTGAAATGTCTTCCTCTTCAAATTTTTTCACTACTAATGCATAACAACACCCTGTCACCTTCATTTCATTAACAAGATCTCTTTCGGACAACATGGTCTCACCTTTTCCGTCATCCTTGAGAGGCAACAAAATCACCTTAGAGCCATATTTCCAAAAGGTGTATGTGTTTTTCTCTCCATCATGCATAACTTTTCTATCATACTGCCATGGCCTTCCCAATAACACATGACAAGCATCCATTGGGACAACATCACACCATATCTCATCCTAATAGATCTTCCCTATGCTAAACTTAATTAGGCATCTTTTATCAATAGTGACTTCATTCCCTTTTTTAAACCATGTAATGTGGTACAAATGAGGATGTTTTTCATAGTGTAAATTCAATTTTTCTACCATTTCTTTAGAAACCATATTTTCACAACTACCTCCATCAACAATAACTTGACATACCTTGCCACCCAAAGTGCATCTAGTTCTGAAGATATTAGTTTGAAGCCATGAACCATCAAAGATTTTGGCTTGTGTTTTCTCCTTCTCTAGAATCACCATTGCTCTTCTCATCATGAGACTTTCTCCCAAATTTGGTGGAACCTCTAGTTCCATCCCTTCCACTTCATGCTGCATTTGAATCAAGTTCACCCTAGTTTGTTTTCCTTGATTTCTTTCTTGCATGTTATAATTTGAGAATTAAAATGCTCTATGACATTCTTTTCTACATCTGAAACAAGTGAAAGGCTTTCTCTGGTTTTCCCATCCTCTACTGCTACCATAACCTCTACCTCTTTGAAATCCCCTTCCTCATTCTTGATTCGGAGGATCTTGTCGAGTGTCTTGATCTTATCCTTGCCTTTCCTTGTTTGTTCCTTTTGAAGATGTCCCACCAGATCATTGCATGACCCTTTAATTTGGTACATGTGAATTTCACCTTGTTTTCCTCTATCATGGATTTCCATTCAAAAAAGTTTCTCATGTCATTGAACCAGTCTATCAACTCCTCTGGTTTAAGACTACCTGCATAATCTGAAACATCAACCTTGACCCCTTCATTTTTCCGTTCTAAGGCCCTGAGCATCCTCTCTTCAAAACTCATGCCTTCTAATTTTCCTTCTTCATGTTCTATACCTTGATCTACACCTCCTTGACCTATCTCTTTTTCAGATTCATCTCCTCCTCTAGCCAATCTTTCATTGTCCATCCATGTTGTAAGTTCTACTACTTACCTTTGTAGATTTTGCATTTCTCTATGCATTTGGGCAAGACTGCCTCTTCATCTTCCTCTCCAATCCATCTTCCCACTCTTATACCAGTGATGTAGCCAACAACATACACTCAATAGAATTGTGCCATTAATCATGTGTGAGAGCCAAAGATTCAAAATAACTAAAAAAATAAAAGTCTTCTATTCACCAACTCTACTGCTACAATGAGAGAAAACTCTCTTATATCTAAGAAAAACAAAAAAACTAAAAAATTACCTTTTTTGGCAGATTTCAACAATTGTCAAATTTTGCCATTTTAGGTAATTTCACATGGATATCTTTGAGAGTCCAGTTCTTTTCCAAAAACTTCCTCAAACTAAGGTAGGATGAATTGCCAACTAACATCCTAAACTCGAAACATGAGTTTCGAGTTATTAACAAAAACAACTTTTAAAAAACTAGGAAAAAACACTAAATTGCCATTTTGAGGGCCAAGATGAAAGTTTCAAGCCCCAAAAAAGTGGCAAAATGGGGACCAACCCACTAGGGCTAGTTGGGAGTTGACATGCCACCTCATAGTGCATCCACTTATAAAATTTCAGCCCAAATAGACATCTGAGTCAAAAGTTATGACCTCTGGAAGTCCCTACATCATTCTCCTCTAGTTGAAAAGAACGCAACTCCTTCAAGTGAGTGTCTTCAAACTGCTGCCACTTGACTGGATCCAACTTTTACACTTCCTACTCTGTAATCCATGTTCTATCTATTGGTGGAAATCCTTCCCATTGTACTAAATACCTGTTGTAATGCCCTTGCCGAGTGTAGATAGTTTTCTTATCAAGAACCTGTGCAATCTTTTCATTCTTCTTATGGGGAATGTGATGGTGCCATGCCACTTCTAGTTGACTATCTTCAGCATCATCCTCAGCATCAATGGATATAAAGAAGAAATATTAAACACAGGAGAAATATCTAGATCATCTGGTAAACTGACCTCATATGCATTATCATTGATCTTCTTTGTAATTTTGCAAAGACCAATTTTCCTGTACTTCAACTTGTGGTATGTTCTAGTAGGAAACATCTCTTTTCTCAAATATACCATCACTAATTTACCTTTATTGAATTTTTTATGTCGCCTACTAACATCCACTGTATTCTTGTACCTCTCATTATTGTCTTGTAACTTATGTCTCACATCTTGCTATAACTATTGAAGGTGTTCTGCAAATGCTTCCCCATCATCACTGACTCTATATTTTGTCGGTAGCTGTACCAAATCTAGAACATCCTTAGGATTCCTATCATACACAATCTAGAAAGGGGACTTTCCTATTGATTTGTTAACAAAACTATTATAGGCAAATTCAGCCTAGGGTAATGCCATGTCCCATTGTTTTGGCTTTTCTCCAACAACACACCTCAACAAATTTCCCAGACTCCGATTGACTACCCCTGTTTATCCATCCGTTTGAGGATGATAGTCACTACTAAACTGTAACTTTGTCCCCATCTTCTTCCATAAAGTCTTCTAGAAATGACAGACGAATTTGGTATCTCTATAAGAGGTAATAGTCTTTGGAACACCATGTAGTTGAACAACTTCTAAAAAAAATAACTCTGCTACCCTTGTTGCATCATTAGTTTTCTTACAGGAAATAAAATGAACCATCTTAGAGAACCTATCAACAACTACAAAAATGGAGTCATTACCTCTTTGGGTGTGTGGAAGTCCCAACACAAAGTCCATGCTCAAATTTGACCATGGTGCAGTTGGTACATGTAATGGCATATGCAACCCTATATTTTGTGAATGTCCCTTAGCCACTTGGCAGATCCTGCACCTTGTTACATACCTAGTTATATCCCTTTTCATCTTTGGCTAGTAATATTTATCTTCTATCAAGGCTATTGTCTTGTCCTTTCCAAAATGTCTAGCCAATCCACTACTATGAAGTTCTCTGATAATGTTTTCCCTCATAGAGCTAGCTGGTATGCATAGTTGTTTTCATTTAAATAGATACCCATCTTGCATTAAATATTCACCCTAAAGTGATCCAAGTTACCAGATACTGGTGCCTTCAATTGTTCCACAACCTCCCAAAAATCATCATCAGACTCATACAAATTTTTTATGGCATCAAAACCAATCACCTTAGTTTCCATTGTGGTCAAAAGTGCAACACACCTACTTAACGCATCTACAACCTAATTTTGTTTTCCAGACATATGCTTCAACACAAAATTTTAACCCTGCAAGAAAGAGACCCACTTGGCATGCCTGCTATTCAACTTTTTCTGTATGTTCAAGTATCTCAATGCAATATGATATGTAACAATACAAACTCCTAGGGAACTAGATAATGTCTCCAATGCCTCAATGCTTGAACAATTGCATAAAATTCTAAATCATAAGTAGAATAATTCTTTCTTACTTCATTCATCTTTTCACTAAAGAAATCTATAGGTTTTCCTGTTTGGCTAATTACAACACCTATTACCACATGGGAGGCATCACATTCTACTTCAAATACCTTATAAAAATTTGGAAATGCAAGAATAGGTGCTTCTATTACCTTTTGATTCAAGTATTTAAAACTCTCCTCAGCATCCTTGTTCCATACAAACTCCCTTCCTTTGGTGTAAATTTTTATAGGAGCTACAATACTAGAAAAACTTTGAATGAAGTTTCGCTAGAAAGTGGCCAAGCCATGAAAACTTCTTACCTCTATGATGCTACTTGGACCAGGCCATTCTAGAATTGCCCTGACCTTTTCTGGATCCATTACCTTTTCTGGATCCATTATGACACCATCTTTAGAAATGACAAAGCCTAAAAAGACCAAACTGTCCTACATGAAGCTACACTTCTTCAAATTGGCATAGAGTTGCTCCTTCCTTAACACACCAAAGATGATCCTCAAGTGTTGTAGGTGCTCTTCTTTGGTGTTACTAAATACCAAAATATTATCAAAATAAACTACCACAAACTTACAAATGTAAGGTCATAGTATAGTGTTCATCAATCTCATAAATGTGCTAGGTGCATTTGATAACCCAAATGGCATAACCATCCACTCATATAATCTATCTCTAGTCTTAAAGGCTATCTTCTACTCATCCCCTTCTCAGATCCAGATTTGGTGGTAGCCACTTCGTAGGTCGATATTGCTGAAATATTTAGCCCTGCAAGGACATCCATCATGTCCTCCATACAAGGTATAGGAAACTAATACTTGATGGTAATCTTATTAATTTCTCTGCTATCAGTGCACATCCTCCATGTTCCATCTTTTTTGGGGGTCGACAATGTAGGTACAACACATGGGCTCATGCTCTTCCTCACCACACCTTTACTTATGAGTTCTGTTACTTGCTTATTCAACTCTGCATGTGTTGGATTCATCCTATAAGCTACTTGGTTGGGTAGAGTTGCTCGTCGAATCAAATGAATATGATGTTGAATATCTCTCTTTGGCAGTAGACCATTAGGTAAGTCATCAAGCACAACATCAAGAAAGTCTTCCAATACCTCTGCTACTTCTGGGGGTATTGAAATGTCTTCCTCTTTACCTTTTTTCACTACTAATGCATAACAACACGCCATCGACTTCATTTCTTTAACAAGATCTCTTTCGGACAACATGGTCTCACCTTTTCTGTCATCCTTGAGAGGCAACAAAATCACCTTAGAGCCATCTTTCCAAAAGGTGTATGTGTTTTTCTCTCGATCATGCATAACTTTGCTATCATACTGCCATGGCCTTCCTAATAACATATGACAGGTATCCATTGGGACAACATCACGCCATATGTCATCCTGATAGATATTCCCTATGCTAAACTTAAATAGGCATCTTTTATCAATAGTGACTTCATTTCCCTTTTTAAACCATGCAATGCGGTATAGATGAGGATGTTTTTCATAATGTAAATTCAATTTTTCTACCATTTCTTTAGAAACCATATTTTCACAACTACCTCCATCAACAACACTTGACATACCTTGCCACCTGAAGTGCATATGGTTCTAAAGATATTGGTTTGAATCCATGAACCATCAAAGCTTTTGGCTTGTGTTTTCTCCTTCTCTAGAATCACCATTGCTCTTCTCATCATGAGACTTTCTCCCACATTTGGTGGAACCTCTAGTTTTGTCCCTTCCACTTCATGTTGTGTTTGAATTAGGTTCACCCTAGGTTGTTCTCCTTGATTTCTTTCTTGCATGTTACAATTAGAGCATTCAAATGCTCTATGACCTTCTTCTCCACGTCTGAAACAAGTTAAAGGCCTTCTCTGGTTTTCTCATCCTCTACTATTGCCATAACCTCTACCTCTTTAAAATCCCCTTCCTCATTCTTGATTTAGAGGATCTTATTGAGTGTCCACTTGTTTTTCTAATCCATTCGATGACTCTCCCTTGCCATAATTTGAACCTCCTCAAAATGGGGTTGATGTACCCCTTCTTCCTCCTCTATTCTTCTGATTGTATTGTCTATTTTGTTTTTCTTCAACCTTTAGAGCCAATTCATAAGCCTCTTCCATATCAGTGAGTCGGTGCATGCTCAATTCATCTTGAATAGAGAATTTTAGGCCATTCACATATCTAGTAGCCATATGTTCATTAGTTTCTTGATTCTCTACATGTATAGAGAGAGCATAAAACTTATTTGTATAATCTTGCACAGAAGAGAGGTTTTGCTTTAAAATTTGAAACCTACAAAAAAGGGTTTGTGCATAATCTATGGGCAAAATTGTTCTCTCAACTTCTCCATTTTATTCTATGTCCTGATCTTATCCTTGCCTTTCCTTGTTCATTCCTTTTGAAGATGATCCCACCAAATTATTGCATGACCCTTTAATTTGGTGCATGTGATTTTCACCTTCTTTTCATCTGTCATGGATTTCCATTCAAAATAATTTCTCATGTCATTCAACTAGTCTATCAACTCCTTTGGTTTAAGACTATCTGCATAATCTAAAACATCAACCTTGACCCCTTCATTTTTCCTTTCTAAGGCCTAGAGCATCCTCTCTTCAAAACTCATGCCTTCTAATTATTCTTCTTCGTGTTATGTATCTTGATCTGTACCTCCTCAACCTATCTCTTCATTAGATTCATCTCCTCCTCTACCCAGTCTTTGGTTTTCCATCTATGTTGTAAGTTCTACCTCTTTCCTTTATAGATTTTGCATTTCTCTATGCATCTGGGCAAGACCGCCTCTTCCTCTTCCCCTCCCAACCATCTTCCCACTCTGATAGTAGATGATGTAGCCAGCAACATACTCTCAATAGAATTGTGCCATTAATCATGTGTGAGAGCTAAAGATTTGAAATAACTAGAAAGATAAAAGTCTTCTATTCACCAACTCTGCCACTATAATGAGAGAAAACTCTCTCATATCCAAGAAAAACAAAAAAACCAAAAAATTACCTTTTTTGGTAGATTTTGCTATTTTAGGTAATGTCACATGCATATCTTTGAGAGTCCAGTATTTTTCCAAAAACTTCTTAAAACTAATGTAGGATGAATTGCCAACTAACATCCTAAATTCGAAACGTGAGTTTCGAGTTATTAACAAAAATAACTTCTAAAAAACTAGGAAAAAAAACTAAATTGCCATTTTGAAGGCCAAGATGAAAGTTTCAAGCCTCGCAAAAGTGCCAAAACGGGGACCAACCTACTAAGGTCAATTAGGAATCCACATGCCACCTCATAACGCATCCACCTATAAAATTTCAGCCCAAACAGACATCCGAGTCAAAAGTTATGACCTCTGGAAGTCCTTGTGCCAATATGATTCTAAAACTTATGATGTAGAAGAAAGAGACATGAAGACATTAACTGTAGATGTTCTTCATGATATTTTTATTGCCTATGAAATGAGAAAGAGAAATGACAATCTTAACAAAGAAACTGCTTTCAAAACTATTAAAAAGGATAATGAAATAAATTCTGAGTCTGAAAAAGTGAATGAATTGAGTATGTTTTAGTAAGAAAACTAAGAAGAGGATCAGGTAGATATCAAGGGAAATTACCCTTTAAGTGTTTTAATTGTGGTAAGATTGGGCATTATGCTGCTTAATGCCCTAATAAAGAACTTGAGAGTCATGAAGAAAATAATAGAAAACTGAGAAAGAAAAAACAATATAATTTTAAAGGGAAAAATGGTTTCAAAAAGAAAAGTTTGTTTGCTGAAGTGATAGATAGTTGCTTAGAGTAATCTCTTGAAGAAGGGGAAGAAACCCTATTTATGACAATAGTTATGTCTAAAAGGAGTTCAAATTCACAAAGTGGAAATTTTAGGTATATACCAAAGAGTTATAGGTCCAACCATGTTGTACAACAAAAGAAATCAAACATTCTTTCCAAAACATCTTTTAATGCTGCTAAAACAAAGTTGATTTGGAAGCCAAAGAAAGTTGATGAAAAGGTAGAAGGAATGCTTGATCAAACATCTTTACATGCCAAGGTAAAAAATGTGTGGGTTTTAGATAGTGGATGCTCTCACCACATGACAAGTGATATAAGCAACTTTATCAAATTTGAATATTGTGATGGTGGCTTAGTGTGGTTTGGAAATGGTGATTGTATTCAGATCATAGGGAAAGGTACTATTTCTTTGGATGATGACTTACCTTTGCATTATGTGACCTATGTAGAGGGTCTTAAGCATAATATTTTAAGTGTAACTCAGATCTATGGTCAAGGCTTTTATATTCTTTTTTATTCTCTTGGGAGTGAAATTAGAAAGAACATAGGTGAAATTGTTGCAGCAGGATTAAGAACTCAAGGAAACATTTATATTTTGCAAGAAACCAAATCCATGAAAATGGTTGGTCAGTTGAGGGAGAGATTGGATGATCTTCCTCATATTTCTCTTCATTAATTCTTTTATGTGTGTTCTCAGGGTTTCAAGTATCATCTTATATCCATGTGGCTGTTGGATGCATTGACTTTATGGTTCTATCTTTATAGTTTAGTAAGTCACAATTGTGACATATTTGGAATATGGTTCTTAGTCTTTACAAGTTCTTGTTATGAGGTGTTTCAAATGAATTATTTGTTTCTTGTTTGAATAGTTTACAATAACATATTCTATGTAGTATTTCAAGTGTCAAAAGATAGTGATGTTTTGACAATTACATGAGGTGCACAAGGTTTGATAGACTATTTTATCAAGGGCACTTGAATCCCCATTGGTCATTAGGTCTTCAGGAGTTGTTTATCATGAAGATCACCATGAATTGTTCATCATGTCATGATAAAAGGGTGCTTCTTTGTTGCTTCTATCTTACAAGTTGCTATTAATGTCAAGCTATAATATTACAAAGTGTTGTTGCTATCTTGTTGATGATTAAGTTTGCAAAATGATCAGTTGTATAATAATGATGTCAAGATGAGAGTGTGATCTAGGTGCTATGTGTAGCAGATCAAGCTTGTTGTCATGCAGATGTTGGATGATTGGTAAGCTTATTGCAATAGTAATGTTACAGAGGGTTGTCTTTGAAGCAAGGCAACTTGTGTTCACTCATTCTTTAGACAGTGAGTAGCATTATGTCATACTACCCTTGCCTATGTAACATTCAAGATATTCTAGTCTAGTGGCATACATGATGATTGTTTTTGCTCTGAGTTTTACATTGCTCCATGTGTCTTTCTAAGTGAAATTGTTTGACAGTGGCACTTGTATCTAGCAGCATAATTTCATAATGATATGATGCAGTGGTTATTGTGAAGGAACAATGCACTTGTGACAGAGTTGTTTGGACTTACATGGCAGTGTTTTTTAAATAGTAAAGTGATAATGCCTTTGAAGATAATGGAAAGTTGCAGTAGGTTTTTGGTTTCAGGGGGAGCTTCTTAGCATATTTTTCATCCCTGCTGTTTTCAATTGATGCATTAATGTGAAAAGTGATTAACAACCTTCATCATCTTGTGATCTCTTTTCATGTTATTGTATCATGGCTTTATAGTGGCAGTTGGCATTTTGATGGATATGCTTCTCAGTTTGATGCTTTCATATACATAGAATTCTCTGTGCTCTTGTTTTAGTACTATTTTCTCTTCCTTCACCTTTGGCATTGTTGTTAAAAGGGAGAGAAATTTAGATGATACAGTGGTACAGTGGTATATAATGATGTTCCCTTGATGCCTTCATTTCTTGATTCTTGATCATTGATATATAAAGGATTCTAGTGCATTCTGGTGTTTTTTAGTTCCTTAAGTGCTTTCAGTTGGTTCCTGATGTTGAACTATTCCAGATGTTGGACTATTATAGTGGTATATAGTGATGTTTACTTTGACAATTTTTATTTTTAATGATAGTGATCATATCCATGTTTTTGCTCTTTGATGGTCTGCTAGTTCACATGTTTGGCATATTCAGTTGCTATCCTTGATAGTACTTTATCTCTCCTGCTATGATACGTATTCATTCTTTGGTTTTGACAGTGCAGTGATGTTTTAGGGCTTTCTAGATACTTTGTGATACATTGGCCAGTAATGGTATGATTTATATTTCAAGTTTTTTTCTTATCATTTTCTTCTACAGCATGTTATAGATTATGGTTCCTGATCTATTTTAGAGGTAATGGCACACTTCTTTCTTCCTTTGTCTTTGATGCAAAAAGGGGGAGAGAGAGTTGTGTTTTTCCATCAAGGACAAAAGGGGAGTTTGTTGCCCTCTCAGGTTGTTGTCCTTGATGAAAAATACACAAACTCCTAGGTTTGTGGCACAATGATAGTTAGCTATCATGACAGTTGGGTATTTGGCTATTTTTATTTGTTACAGTGCATTTGGCAGCATTTGGTTGACTTGGTATTCATGATGTTATTCATCTAACATCAGGATGGTATTCATGATTTTATTCATATGACATAGTTAATATGTTTAGCATTTGATGCAAGTTGGTGTTCTATGGCATTGGTTCTCTCATTGTAGTGGTATTATGGTTCTTGGCATTACAGTGGGCTTGGTTCTCTCATTGCAGTGGTATTGTGGTTCTTGGCATTATAGTGGGCTCAAGAGCATTACAGTGTGCTCAAATTTGTATAATGTTTTACAATGATCTTTTCTTGGCAATATGGTTGTGTTGCAACTAAATGAGGCACTTGGTTATATTTTCTTGATCCTTTATGCAAGTAATGTTCATTTCTAATATGGAAGGTTTCTTGTTTTAGTTTGATCAGTGTTCAAATTCTTTAATGTTGTGCTCACCAAGTCTTGATCATTTTTCAAAGTGGCACAAAAACTATTTAATGGCATCATTAAGGGGATTTCATTCTTGGTAATCTTCATGTGTCTTAACTTTGCAATTCAATGTTACTAAGGCATGGAGTTATATTTTTTATCGTGACATTGATCATTCCTTAACATTTTTTATCTCTTAAGGAGGTTTCATATTGTTAAAAGATGTTAAGATTGTGTGAAGGTGATTATAATTTCTAACTCTAAAGTTAGTAAAAGGCACCATTTGTTGAAAGGGTTTTGATTTGTCTTATACAAAAATAAAAAATAACAAAGCTTGTTTTCGGGCCACTTAAGTCATGAACTTGCCCAGCAGGTTTCAGGTTTGAGAAGAAGGTAAATATTGATGGTTTTAGTCTACTGGTCACCGGGCCCTTTAAGGCACACCAGAACAGGCAGTCAAGATATGTATACAGTGGAAAGCTTGTATTTGGAAGCTCATTTTGTAAGGTTAATGTCATGCCCACATTCCGCATGCAGTCATGACATGCATCGCACGTGTCATGTCCACATCTATCATGTGGTCATGACATGAAATACCAAAACTTTTTCCACGCTTCCCAAGAAACCACCTCGCACGCATAGACATACTCGGTGGCAATATGCATAAGGCATAAACAAGTCATTCAAAGGCAGGGTAATGCAATCTCCAGTACATTTCCCTTACACGATGAAGATCAACTAGGTGGGTCGATGCGAAGTGATTAATTTCTCTAATAGAGTTAGGATCAAGGATCAAACCCTAGGTTAGCCTAAGTGGATGATTGGATTTTGACACAAGTCAAAATCAAAAGCCAAATTCTAGTGCAAGAGAAATATATTTAATACCAAATATAATGTCGATAATCTGGCAACAATAATTTAATCTTATGTAAGGTTAAAATTTACTAACCTAGCTAAACCCTAGATTCTGAAAAAATCTGGCAGCATAATGCCTCATGGCGTGAGTAGGGTTTATTATAATAAAGCTAATTTTGATCAAAAGTTTACTGGGTTGGTTTTAAATTACCTACGTTACACTAGTTAAATTGGTAGAAAAGTTAATTAGATTAATTAAAAACCCCAAAACTCATTAATGAAATCTCTACAAAGATGCCCAGAATATTTTTCAACAAAGCTTGATCAATTTGTTCTCCTTCACATTCTCTATCAATCAGAGCTATCACTGCATCCTATATGTTATTCCTAGTTTCTTGGTAGACTAGATCATGGAAGCATCTTATACTAACTTCATTTAGATATGGCAGGAAGCACCTTGGAATGAAGTAGCGGCATTAGCATTCAAATCATAAATTTTAAGAAGGTTGCCCAACAACATTTATGTGGAAAATTTAAACTAAAGGTTAAATTAAAATCAAATAATAATGTTATAAATTAACTCTCCATCTAAGCAAAAATTAGATTAAATAAAACAATTAAATAATTAATCAATCCCAAAATAATATAGACCAACTAATAAAATAAATAAATCAACAATTAAATTTACTAATAAAGTAATATAAAGTTAAATTAATTAAAACCATAATAATTTAATTAATCTTAAATTAATATATACCCACTAATAAAATAATCCAAAACATTTAAATTTAATATTAAAGTAAAATATAATTCCTCAACAGATAGGGGTCTTAAGTGTAGTAATTTCACCCTCTTTCCTTGTTCCCTCTAAATTAAAATTAAAGTTAGAATCAAAATATAAAAGTCACCCAAATAATAGGATGTAAGAAAAATAATTCACACTATTTAATTAAACTATAAAAGAATCCCCACATAAATCTCCCCCCCTTATTCCTTCATTGAATTAAAAAAAATAAAGAAAAAAGAGAAAAAGAAAGAAAAGCAAGAATAAATCAAAAAAAGACAATAATAAGATATTAAAAAGGATTTCCAAACTGAATAAATCAAAACCCACTTATATAAAAAATATAACACTTAATCCTTTTACCCATGAGAACAAGAGCAACACAAATTAAATTAATTAATAAAAAACTCAAAAGTCATAGTGAGAGGGAAATTAATAAAATTCTAATTTAAAACTACAAGAGCCCTAAAAGCTCTCCTAATAAAATAATATTTCCTTATGAGTTTTCTACCCTGACCCTATTTGTTTTCTTCATCATTCTTCCTTCTCATTTTCTCATTTTCTCTTCTATATATTTTTTTCTCTCTATTTTCTTTTGCAGGTTAAATGTGTGAGTAGCCATAAATGGAGTCAAGAAAAGATGCTACAGAGGTATATTCATAAGATATATATTTATCTATTAAAAAGCCCTCTTTTTTTCACTTTGTTGTAAGTTGGGAAGTAGGGTAGCCATGGACAAAGCTCCCATGGAGGTATATACACTGGGTATATACTCATTTCAAAACCCTCTTTTTTTCAAAAATGTATATATATAAAAAAATACCAGAGATGACTTTCTCTATTTCTAAAGCAAGTTGAGTATACACATGATAGTTATATTTTCTGTAATACATTTTTTTATTATATATATATATATATATACACAATAAAAAAAGTATTACAGATCAACCAACGATGACAAAAAAGGAAACAGCGGCCACTGCGGGAGGTTACAATATGCACGCATTGACAAATATTTTATTTGTTTTAAAAAAAAATTAAGCATCAAGGGAAATGGGAATGTGGGGAGGGGGTCGAACCCCCACCCACACTCCACTCCCAAATCACACATAGAACACAAGAGGGGCTGTGGTGGGAGTTTCCACCGTCCATCATTTCCTTAAAAAAATAGCAAAAACAATTATGTTGGTAGTGGACACAAGCATTCAGATTTAATTAATATTTTATTTATTTATTTCTTTCTTCTTATTATTACACAGATCCAATAATATATATATATATATATATATATATATATATATATATATATATATATATATATATATATATGTATATATATGGAAAATAATAGTTTTCCCAAAAAACATACTGTTTTCTTTCAGTTTGTTAAAAAATGTAAAATCTATTTAAAATATGTGTGTGTGTGTGTGCACGCACACATGCGTGTGTGCATGCATGTGCATGCTCAAATTTTTCTATTTTATCAGTTTAATCCAGCAAGCTAAAATAATGGTAATTTTATAATAAAAGAATGAAACTATTCTTATATATATATATATTACATATATATTTACACCTATGAAATCTCATAGAGACAAAAGCAATTATATTTTTTTTTTCTTTTTAAAAGGAAAGGTAAGCATTATGTGTATTCACATATTTTTTTTAAAGCAAGAAATGGCAAGCTATATATATATTAAAATGAGAGCAAGTATATTAAATATCTTTTTCTCCTTTCTTTCTTTTTTATGAAATAAAACAACAAATAACCACTCTTTTTTGTATACATTTTCACAATCCTTTTAAATAAAATCAACAAGTTATTTTTGCATTTGTTTGGAAACATGAAGATGTGAGAATCAAATTTAAACATCTACTTACAACAAGGATAAATTTTTACATGCAATATTTTTCCCTTGTGCATTTTCCATATTTTCCTAAAATAAACAACCACCCAATTTTATTTTCAAGTTCAAAATAGATAAATACAACTCAAGATTTAAAACATACATCTTTACAAACAAGAGAGGAACTATCTCCTCTCTTTACAATGAACAACTACAAATAGGCCAATCTTGACCATAGCTCTTTCAAGAGTCAAAATGATAAAACTGCAAAAAAAATAGAAGTCTTTTCTCCCAAGCTCCTTAGCTTCAAAATAATCTACAATAAACACATAGAAAGGAGGAAAAAGCCACTAAAAATGCTCTCCTCCCTACCATAGACTCATTCATGAGTCACCCCCAAGCTTGGAGGTCATCCTCACACAAGGAACACACACACCACTTCATAACAAACACTTAAAAATAAAAGCAAGAAGACTCCCATGGCTTGCACAAAACAAAATTCACCAAAAATGAGTTTAATGAACTAGGGGAGTGGACATCACTCAACTCAAGAGTGTCACTCCAAAAACTTCCCAAAACATAAATCCCTCAAGGTGTCAAGCCCACACTTATAAACATGATTTCACAATTTTCTCTTGGCTCTCAATCCATATCACAATTTTCTCATATACACATAATGCTCAAATTCACAATTTTGCCCTCAAGGCTAAAACTCTATGAAACCAAGGATGTGACCCGAGGAGGTTCACTCCTCCCCCACCCCACACATGTTGAGCATTTTCTCCCAAGTAGGAGAGGCTCTCACAACACCCATTCCCAATTTTCCAAAACAACAATGTAAAAACAACAAGATGAAACTCACACACACACAACATGCAAGTAAAGAAAATGCATAAAGAAAGGTATTTGCCTTGAATCCTACCTTATAAAGCCCAAATGGAAGATAGTTGAGAAGATCTTCTCTAACTCCTTCTCCAAGTTGAGCCACCAATTTTCACCTCTAACTTTTTCCCAAAATAATTAAAATTCAAAAATTGCCAAAAGATTCAACAACCCCCTCCCTCCCTTCAAGAGGGATTAAAAATAGGCTCTTCTCATGAGCCTTGAGGAATGGGGAGGTGACACATGCCACCTCCTCACTCCTCCACCCAACTACTAGCAAGACTCTTGGAATGGGGTGGTGACACATGTCATTCACCCAATCCACCAAGTCTCTCTCCCATCCACTTGTCCTCTCTTAATTAAGTGGGAGAGAAAGGTAGAGCCAAATGAGTGGGTGCCACATGTGCCCCAATCATCTCCTCCTAAGAAGGCCCACTCAACCCCAAAGTACCCTCACCAATTGTGGGAGAGGCTTAGAGTTGAGTCCTCCACAATTAAGGGGTCTTGAAGACTCCCCCAACCTAGGGAAGAGGAAAGGAAGAGGTTGAGTGTTTTACCCACTCATCCTCTCCCTCCCAAGCTTCTATTTTCGTCACTTTACTTTAGGGTGAAGTTAAAGTGACCAAATGGGAGTTTACCTAAGGTTACACAAGCCCAAATGACCCCTAGACCCTAGGGGTACAACCCAGGGTCAAGTTTAACCCATTTTGAGCACCAAAGGTTGAGTAAAAACACATAAAAGGGGTCACAAAAATTATAACTCAAAAATAAAATTCAAATGACACTACAACTTACAACACCAATTAGAAATCAAATAAAAGAAGGGTAGACCTACCCCAACTAACACCATGCAACAATATTACAAAAATTTATCATGCAAACATAGTTGATCTTGGTTTCTCTTGGAACTAGATCGGCTTCACATGGGAAAACAACACAGTGTGTGGGATGATCTCCGAGTATCTATGGCATTGTTAGACACATCTATGCACTTAAATGAAATGTTAATCCCACATGTATATAATAGCTAAAGCAAATTGAAACATACACTCACATCATCACAAGATCATATAAACATCAAGAAATCTCATCATAATTAAAACATCTAAATTTTGTATTTTTAAACATCCATCACAAGATAAGGTCTCATAATAAATTTCTAACTAAAATCACATGAATAGTATCCCAATAGCATCGTAATGTAAATCATATGTCTAACATCATCAATGAATCAATATCAAGGTCTAGCCACATCGTAACCATGCTAAACATAATAAATCCACATAAAGCATAAAGTCTAACAATCTTGCAAATTAGGATCAACAGTCCCATAAGTCTAATATGTTGCATCAACAATAAAATAAAGTAGTCAAATATAAGGGAATGAAAAGGTAGGCCTCACATCCTCACCCCCTAAGACTGTACTTCCTCCTGGAAGTCGTCAAAGAGGTGAGGATAAAGGGCCCTCAATCTCATTGCATCCTCCCATGTCACCGTGACCTCATGTACATGTCCCACTAGACACTAACCTAGTCCAGCCCTCGACCTCGAAGGCCTAGCGTCCAACGAGCCAATATGTGAATTGGCTCCAAATCCAACTTACCATCTACCTCTACCTAAAGAGCACTCTGATCCAATACATGAGATAAATTAGATATGTAACACCGTAAAATAGAAACATGAAAAATATCGTGGATACGTGACAGACTAGGTGGCAAGGCTAGACAATAGGCTATAGATCCTATCTGCTCTAAGATCTTAAAAGGTCTAACAAAATGAGGTGCGATCTTAGAGCCCTTTCTGTAACAAATTGGACTCTTGTGCGATCATACTCTTAGGAACACTCTGTCCCCACCTGAGAAGCTTCGATCTACTCTCTTAGCATCAGCATACTTCTTCTATCGATCCTGAGCCTCCTGAAGTTTGCCTAATCAAAGTCACCTACTGCTCCATATCTTGAACCAACTCTGGCCCTATCGCAACCTTGTCCTCAATATGGTCCCAACTCAAAGGTGTCCTATAAGGTCTGTTGTACAAGGCCTAAAAAGGAGGCATACCCAATGAGCTATGATGCCCATTGTTGTAGGCAAACTCAACTAGATACATATACTCCTCCCATCTACTCTGGTGATCCATGACATACATACAGAGCATATCCTCAAGAACCTGATTAACTTTATCTGTCTATCCATTAGTCTCAGGATGATAAGTGGAACTGAAATTGAGCTGTGCGCCCAACGCCTACTGCAAGGCTCTCCAAAAGACTGAAGTGAACACTGAATCCCTGCCAAAAATGATACGGCGAGGTACCCCATGTATTCTAACAATCTAATCCAAGAATACTCTCACCACAGATGGTGCATTGTACGTCATGCATACTAGTGAGAAATGTGCCACCTTGGTCAACATGTCAACTGTCACCATGATGGCATCATGGTGGCATGATGACATAGGAAGACCAACAATGAAGTCTATGGAAATAGTGTCCCATTTTCACTCAGGTATCTCGTGAGGGTATAAAAGACTTGCTAGATGCTGATGCTTGGCCTTGACCCTCTGGCACTCAAGGCAACAAGTAACATACTCTACAATATCTCATCTTATACCCACCCAATGGTATAATTGTCGCAAGTTGGCATGCATCTTTTTCACCCCTAGATGTGCTGCGTAAGGTGATCTATGAGCCTCTAAAAGAACTACTATATGAAGGTCATGAGCATGGGGTACATAGATGCACTGAAGATGTCTATGTAATCCATCTGACTCAAGAGAAAATTTTGTAAATTTATCCTTAAGGGCCTTCCATGACTGGATCTCCTAATGTACCTCAAGGAACCACTCATCCTCCAGTAGATGTTGAATGATGCACTCTCTCAAGCCCACACTCAAGGTCGAGGTCAGGATCTTGTGGCACCTCTGACTCAAAGTGTCAGTGACCATGTTCTCCTTCCCTTTGATGTAGTGGACATCAAAGTCGTACTCGCATAGAAACTCCATCCAATGCCACTGGCGGGCATTCAAATTCAGTTGTGTGAAAATGTACTACAAACTGTGGTGATCCGATTGAAGCTCAAAGTGACGACCCAAAAGAAAGTGTCTCGAAAGAAAAGGAGTATGCACCACTACTGCGAGCTCTAGATCATGAGTAGGGTAGTTTAGCTCGTGTGTCTTGAGCTTACGCGACTCATATCCAATCTCTCTACCACCCTGCATAAGCATGGCTCCCAACCCCTCAAGTGATGCATCTGTGGAAACAACAAAATTCTCTATAGGATCAAGAACCGCTAAGATGGGAGCTCTGATAAGATGCTCCTTGAGGACCCCAAAGGCCCTCTCACACTGCTCGGTCCAAGTGAAACTCTTCCCTTTTCGCTGAAGGGATGTAATGGGGTGCGCTATCTTAGAAAATCCCTCTGCGAATCTGCGGTAGTAACTAGCTAATCCCATGAAACTCCTGACCTCTGTCACACTGGTGGGTGCTGGCCAATCTCTGATAGCTCTGATCTTTGATGGATCTATGGAGATGCTATTGTCTAATAGGATGTGCCCCAAGTACTGTACCTCTATCCTGAAAAAGGCACACTTCACCAAGTTGCCATAAAACTGCTGCTCTCTCAAGCACTGCAAAACCTGACGTAGGTGCTCCTAATGTTCCTCCTTAATCCGCGAATAGATCAATATGTCATCAAGAAAAATAATTAGAAACCAATCCAAGTAGGTACGAAACACCCAGTTCATGATACTCATGAACACTGCAGGGGTGTTCGTCAAACCGAAGGGGACCATAGTGAACTCATAGTGGTCATATCTAGTCTAGAAAGTGGTCTTATAAATATTCACCTCTGTGATACACAACTGATGGTAACTAGACTTCAGGTCAATCTTAGATAACACCCTGGCTCCCTGCATCTGGTCAAAGAGATCATCAATCCTAGGCAGAGGAAAATGCTTCTTCACCGTCACTTTATTCAATTGCCTATAATCCATGCATAACTGAAGTGACCCATCCTTCTTCTTTACGAAGATAACCAGAGCGCCCCAAGGTGAAATGCTCAGTCGGATGTGCCCCTTCTCGAGAAAGTCCTTAAGCTGCAACTTGAGCTCTGTTAGCTCATGAGTGGTCATCCTGTAGGGTGCACAAGACACTAGCTCAGCACCTGATACTAAGTCAATATGAAAGTCTACCTCACGACAGGGTGGCATCCCTAGTAACTCTGATGGAAACATGTCAGCAAACTCTCTCAAGATGGGATGGTCATCTAATGATGCCTCAAGTTCATCCTCTGATTTTTTACTAACTGTGATAGTGAACATCTGACATCCCTTCCACATGTAGTGCTTAAGCTGCTGAGTGGAAATCATACAAACTATTGTGTGCTTATGGATGCCCACTATCTCAACTGGTGTACCATGATCATCTAAGCAGCTAATTGCCTTCCGGCAACAATCTAGCTTGGCTCTATGAGCTGCAAGCCAATCCATACCCAAAACCATATCGTAGGAACCTAATGGCATAACTCTAAGGTCACAAGATGTAGTGAAGGACTCCAAAGAGATCTCACAATCCTAAACTAAGGCATCTACTGACATCCTAATCCCAGTGGCCAACTCAGCCTCCCACCTAATGTCCTACCTAGAAGCCACAAGCCTATAATGCTCCACTAACGATGTAGATAGAAAGGAATCAGTAGCTCTAGAATAAAAAAGAATAGAAAAGGGGGCACCCCTAATCATACCTGATGTCTCAATCATGGATGCCTGATAGTCAGCCTAGCGGTTATCAACCGCTGCAA
Source organism: Cunninghamia lanceolata (assembly GCA_027924645.1). Lineage (NCBI taxonomy): Eukaryota > Viridiplantae > Streptophyta > Pinopsida > Cupressales > Cupressaceae > Cunninghamia > Cunninghamia lanceolata. The sequence goes on from BSBN01001161.1 coordinate 2,842,741, forward strand.
GCATGTGGTGGGACTTGCCCACATCCCCTATAGTCTGCTCTGACCCTCCTAAATGGGGTTGTCCCCCTACTGTAAAGCCCTGTGGGCACTCTCTAGCTCGATGTCCTGCTCCACCACACACATAGCATGGGCCCTGAGCTTGTATATGTCCCGTCTAAGTCCTACCGATTGCTACTGTCTAGATCTACCTGTGGAACCTTGTGAACCCCTATATGACTGCTGAGACCTTGTGGGCCCCACAGGTGGTCTCTGCTACCTTTGGTCTCTACGTGGGCCCTGTTGCTGCCAGCCTCAATTTTTCCCCCCCTACGCCCTCTGCTGGGGTCTAGACCTCTGTTGATTCTATTGCTGCTATTGTGGAGGTCTAGGAAGTAACGACGGAGAACTAAATCCTCCTCTTTGTGGTGGTAGAGGTAGTCTACAATAACTCTACTAGTGCTACTACTGCCCACGATCTTGAAACTAGGGGTGTGATCCTTGCCCTCGTCCCTGTATCTCCTCAGCTATGTATGCCTTCTTGGTAGCATCACTCAATATCTAGGGGTCTGCCATGCGTATAGACCCTATTATGCTATGGTTCAATCCACTGATAAACTTATGAACTAGGATCTTCTCATCGTGGAGATACTCCGCATATCAAGACAACTTAGTGAATCTACCTTCATACTAAGCAACAGTAAGCCCTCTGTGCCGAAGATCATGAAACTCGTCTATGCGACACTGTATGTAGTGATCTGATAAATACCACGCATTGAAGCGCTCAATGAAAGTCTCCCAAGTGAGTGTGTCCAATGTAAAATGGTGTTTGCACTCCTTAGTGCGCCACCAAGTAGCTGTTGTATCTCACAACAGGTGGATTGCCATATGTTCCTTCGTGTTGCCCTCGTAAGGATGCAACGTGAAGCATCTGTCTAGACTAATGAGCCAAGCCTTAGCTTCAGCTCCCTCTCTAGTCCTAGTGAAAGTAGGAGGATTCAACCTTAACACATCCCTGATGGGGTCTTCTTGGTCCCTGTGCCCTCTAATGGGCTCATCTGTATAATAATCATACGGCCTGTGAATGATCTGCTCCACTCATGTTATCTCCTCATACCTTTCGTGACATGGAGGGCTCCTGTTACAAACCCTGTAGACTGATCCAACCTCTTCTACCATCGTATCTAGTATCTCCACAAATAGCTCCACACGTGGTTCCTCTTGTGGCTTGACGCAGAGCTCCACATGTGACTCTACTCGTGGCTCCGCGCATGGCTCCTCTCGCGGATCAATGTGGGGCTTAGCACATGGCTCTATGTGCAGCGCATCTACGACCGGTGGTAGCCTATCTAACACTGCCTATAGTGCCTAAAGTATCTGTGGTCCAATGTCTTGTATAGGTAGGACTGTGGTACTGGTGGTGTCTATGGTGCCTGACCCTCAGCTAAAGAATCACTGTGCACCTCAACGGACGTAGTGTGGCGTGAACATGCTCACCGAACTCGTTGAGGAGGCATCCTACAAAATAAGGTAATCACTAATTAATCAAAGTTGCATCATAAGTAACGTGCCTAAATAAGCCCAGTGTTTAAACTTAGGCTTTGATACCAAATGTCATGCCCACATTCCCCATGCAGTCACAACATGCATTGCATGTGTCATGTCCACATCTGTCATGTGGTCATGACATGAAATACTAAAAAATTTTCCACACTTCCCAAGAAACCACCCCGCATGCATAAGCGTACTTGGTGGCAATACGCATAAGGTGTAAACAAATCAGTCGAAGGCAGGGTAATGCGATCTCTAGCACATTTCCCTTACGCAATGAAGGTCAACTAGGTGGGTCGATGCGAAGTGATTAATGTTGCTAATAGGGTTAGGATCAAGGATCAAACCCTAGGTTAGCCTAAGTGGATGATGGGATTTTGACACAAGTTAAAATCAAAAGCCAAATTCTAGTGCAAGAGAAATATATTTTATACCAAACATAATGTTGGTAATCTAGCAATAATAATTTAATCCTATGCAAGGTTAAATTTTACTAACCTAGCTAAACCTTAGATTTTAGAAAAATCTGGCATCATAACGCATCACAGGGATGAGTAGGGTTTATTATAATAAAACTAATTTTGATCTAAAGTAGACTGGGTTGGTTTTAAACTACCTATGTTACACTAGTTAAATTGGTAGAAAAGTTAATTAGATTAATTAAAAACCCCAAAACTCATTAATGAAATCTCTACAAAGATGCCCAGAACATTTTTCAATAAAGCTCAATCAATTTGTTCTCCTTCACATTCTCTATCAATCATATCTATCACTGCATCCTATACGTTACTTCTAATTTCTAGGTAGACTAGATCATGGAAGCATGTTATACTAACTTCATTTATATATGGCAGGAAGCGCCTTGGAATGAAGTAGCGGTATTAGCGTTCAAATCATAAATTTTAAGAAGGTTGCCCAACAAGATTTATGAGGAAAATTTAAACCAAAGGTTAAATTAAAATCAAATAATAATGTTATTGTAGATTAAAAAATCAAATCAAGCTAAAAACACAAACCAAATGCATAATAAAACAAATAGTTTATACCTAGACAAGAAGTCCCAATCTCATCAAAATGGAATGAAGCTTTGCACCCAAGAGCTCCTAGATGAGATATACCCTAATTGATTCAAATGTGAAATGCTATCTCAAAGACAACTCACTAATTAGCTCAATAGATATTTGGACATGATAACATTACATAAAACTTGGACCCCCAAATGGCTTGGGAGAGGTTCTATTTATAGAGATTTTGGAGAGATTTTGATCCAAGGGTGGAGATTGGTTTGAAAGATCAATGATGGAGGATAAAAGTGATGTGGAGGGCCTAGATTAGATCTTGGAGGAATGGAGGGTTATGAATAAATGTGAATCTTTTATTTATTTTGGGAAAATGGGGAATTAAATGAGTATGGGTGAGTTGGAATATTTATGAATTAAATATTCATATGGGGAATGTAAAATGAATTAAAAATTCATTTGGGGATAAGTGGAGATAAATGAGGTATGGGGGTGGTAAGGGGTTGTAAGAGAAATTAATTGTGATGTGGGATATATTTAAATAAAAAATTGACTTATGTGGATATATCTCAATTTTTTATTTGGAGGATGTGAGGAAGGGTGTTAAGCTGGATTTGACCATCTTAATGATAGGTTAGGATTAATTAAACATAAGTTTTATTTAATTAATCCTAGGGCTAGGATGAGGTAGGCTAGGGTAGGCAATTAAATAATAGCTATTTAATTGTCTAGGGTAGGGATAGGTCAATTAATAGGTTGAATTAATTAGTTAGGCATGATTTAGCTAATTAATTGGGTTTAGTGAGGAGGGGGAAATTGATCAAATAAATATTACATATTTATTAAATTAATTGGCTAAGGTTTGGGACTATTGAATTAATGAAATTAATTCAATTGTTGGGGATAGAATGATGAAAAATTAGGCGATGAAGGGGTAATTAATTAAATAAAATTTAATTAATTGAATAGAAGGGAAATTGATATGTTTAGGGATGTCGGGGGTCAGTTTGATGGTAAAAGACATTTTTAGGTGTCTACATTTGCCCCTCTTTGACATGGCATCAGGACCTAGGAGGGAAGTGGTGTCAGGTCGAAGAAAAAGATGCCCCAGCTACCAAGAAGGAATAAGATGGGTGAGGGATACCCCCTCGAGAGGTCAGTGAAAAAAAAAAATTAGGGTGACCTCTTGAAAAGACGCGACAAGAGTGAAAATTGGACAGGGGGTAGAAAAAGAAGATGATAGGAAGAAAAATGGAGGAAAAAGGCTGTGATCTGCACCCTAGAGGGGAAAAAGAGTGGGCGGAAGGATGACATGGCTTACTATATTAGGACTAGTGGGCCCTTAGAATGCCACATTTTGCACACATTTACTTGGTGAGAAGGAGTAGAGAGAGATGGCAGAGCGCAACCCCCAATTCCCTCGAATTCAACACATTTCTGAGTGGTTCTTATCATTTGGCTAGGTACCGAAGGCTGGACCCCAGGTAGGGCCTCAGCCTGGCTTTGTGACTTTTTAGTTTTATCACTTTTTGGGGGTTCAGGAATTGGTTTTTAGAATGGTGGCGCTATTGCAAGGTCGCGCAGTGCCAAAAGAACGCAGATTAGCGCCATCCTCTGGGTTGGTGCTATCCGCTAGGGTAGACTAGAGGTGGTTTGTTGCCATCTGCTTGGAATTTTAGTGCTATCTTCTATAGTAGTGCAATATTTGAAAGTGGTTATGGTTTGCTGTTTTAGTGCCAATTAGGTTTTATAGTGGCGCTATGTGCTAGACTAGTGCTATTCTTGGTAGTAGTGCTAACTTTTGTTTCAGCGCAGTGTGGAGGATTAGCACAATATGCGATAAGAGCACTATTGGTAGAATTGACACTATTCCTTAGAATAGCGCCAAGTGGCAGGGTGGTGCCATTTGGTAAAATGGTGCTAAGTATGCCACATAGTAGCGTAATGTTTGGAAGTAGCGCAAACTATCTTGCGGAGTGGTGCTATTATCTGTAATAGCACCATTAGAAGTAGTAGTGCTATTTGTAAAATAGCGCTAAGTATGGTTTGTTTTGGCACCAAATGATTTAGGCATTTAATATTAGAGGAAAGGGGGTGATTTGGGAAAAGGATAGGTAGATTTTTGATCGAAAAGTTGTGGATGCAGGAGTTGGGTTCATTTATAGTGTACTCACGGGAGCGACGCGTGCCGTCGATGATGGCATTATTAGATTAGTTTGATAATGCCACATAGGCCCGACTGGCTAGGTTGGGGCTCTTAACTGTGGCATCGATGTTGGTGCTACGAGCTCATAGAGCTCTGATGATAGTAATAGTGGAGCAGTACCATTCAGAGACTTGCACATTTTTTCTTCTGACTGGGGAGATCAGTATCACGCTTGAGGATGTTTATCGCATCCTTAAGCTACCTATTCGTGGCCGATGGGTGAGATATGACAGAAGGAGGGGGTGGAGGGCCCTGATCAAAGTATTTGGTGAAGATCGCATTATTCTATCAGCAGATGGGAGGGAGCTGAGTTATGAGGGGACACTGGCGATGGGTGCAGATCCCTTTGCCTTATTCATGTGTGCATTGATTGGAGGGGTTGTGATGCCTGATAAGAGGGGCAGGGGTTTTCCAGTTGGCTAGAGGGAGATGATCAAGTGGATGGTCAGGCATGAGACCATGTATGCCTAGGGACCAGCGATGTTGGGGTAGCTGTATCATTAGATGCATATAGTTGTCTATCTTTATGATTCAGTGTTGTCAGCCGGGGTTACTCTTCTTCATGTGTGTATTTGGGAGCACATCATAGTCACTTGGCTGAGATGTGGGTACTATCACCAGCCATTTGAGGCCTTTGTATTATACTTAGTACACTTATATTGGTCAGGTTTAGTATTGGAGACGGATGCTAGATGATGTCATTTAGGTGACCTGGCGACCCTACATCAGAGTGGAGCCATGGCCTGATGATGATGTTCACCTACCTTTTACTTTTTAGCAACGATATTTGATGGGTTGAGGAGACCACATGATAGACATGTATCTACTACTGTGAGTGATGCAATAGTTTGCGTTGCAGCAGGATACACCGTAGCAGATGGCCTGCAGCTATATAGCCCCAGGTTGCTTTGGATAATTTTTTGTCTTTGCGGCTATTGTAGTGGGATTGGCAGAGCATGATTAGGGATGCAGGCACTACCCATGCATATGATATATGGTGGTAGATGTGGAGACCAACACAGTTCATTGATCCGGCAGAGGAGGTAGTCTCTGTGGAGAAAGCAATGGGGTCAAGGGATGAGGATTTTGGGGATGATAGGGATGATGATTCTAGGGATGACAAGTTCCTGGAGGAGGGTGAGGAGATCATCATAGATTACCTCATTAAGGTTGGAGGGGATGGCGAGGAGGAGGCGGGTCAACTGATGGATGTTTTGGCGGTGGTGGCAGCTAGGCAGGTGCCTCAGTAGTAGTTGAGACAACGGGCACCTGTACAACAGGTGGTTATTGAGTAAGTGTAGATTGGGGTGGTGCGGCAGAAGAGATTGCCTCAACAACATGGGGGATAGCCAAGGGTGGACAAGGGGGTGTACCCCCACCATAGGTAGCATAGCAGCAGGCTGTCACTATAGGGCAACAGGCAGTAGGGTAGCTGACAGTAGGGTAGCAGGCAGAGGTAGGCCCTTCTAAGGTTCCAGGGATGATACCTTGTCGATGACCATGGGGTGAGGAGGAGGAGATTGAGACCCTGCAGGCATAGGTAGCCAGCCTACAGGAGGCTTTGGAGAGCCAAGAGGCAGAGTTCATTCAGGTATGGGGGACAGTGGCCTTGTTAGATGGCTCAAATGGGCAGGTGGCTGCATTACAGGCACAGTTAGCCTAGGCTCAAGGTGAGATAGCCACTTTGATAGGGGAGTAGGATATAGCACTTGCGAGAGCCCGACAGGCAGAGGCTATAGTGAGCAGTTTACAGGCTTCAAGGGTTGGTATGGCCCCAGTTTTGACATTGATGCAGACATAGTTGTCCTAGGCATAGGCACAGAGATCTCAGGTACAGAGATAGTTGTTGGAGGCTAGAGGACTGATGAAATTATCAAGCCATATATCATGCAACAGTGCTTGCAGAGCAACGTGCACCAAGTTATAGTGAGGTCAGTGGATCGTGGCCAGCTAGATCACATAGATCTAGGTTAGTTTAGTCTGTCTAGTAGATGATGGGTCCTCCCTCACATGTGCTCCAGCAGGTTCCATAGGTACTAGTACAGTTGTAGCTGCAGCCACTACCTCAGCCACCAGCAGGACCATGGGCACTAGTAGGGTCAGGATCTCTGACTCCATCAGAGAGAGCTTCCTTTATGTGACAGTGTATCATTGTAGCCCTTAGAGCCATTGTATCAGGACATTATATTTTTTTGATGTGTATATATGAGTGATGTACATTTTTTTGTGATGATGATATATGATATGATGCTTTTTGATGGCCTATGTCTATGTTTATGATGATCTTATATGGTTATGATGATGCTTATTGATGTAGGATGCTTTATGGATTATATGCTATGGATGTGTTGTGTTTATGCAATTATGTTTTTAATGTTATGGATGTACCTATGATGGATGTAATGATGGTTTACTTATTTTGATATATGCATGGTTTGTGATCTATGGACTATATCATGTATAATGCAAATAAATGTTCAAATTAATAAACATTTATTATGGATGTAATGCAATGGGAATGTATGTTATAAACACCTATTATGTATGGATATGGGACTAGATGATTATAAAATGCAGCTAAATGACTATGGCAAATTAAATGATATGGAAACTAACTAACTCTAAAATGCACTTAAATTATTATGCAACTAAAAGATTCTAAAATGAACCTAATGAGTTATGCAAATTAACAGATTCTAAAATGAACCTAATGAGATGATATGCAATTTAACAGATTCTAAAATAAACCTAATGATTATGAGATGCACAAATTTTAGAATAAACCTAAATGATTATGATATGCAACTAAAAGATTCTAAAATGAACCTAATGAGGTGATGATATGCAACTAATAGATTCTAAAATGATTATGATATGTAATTAAAAGATTCTAAAATGAACTATAATGCAATGTAGACTAAAAAGATTGTAAAATGAATGTAATGAAATGATATGCAAATTAATAGATTTTAAAATGAACCTAATGAGGTGATATGCAACTAACAGATTCTAAAATGAACCTAAATGTTTATGCAAATTAAATGATAGGTGAGATGCATATTAGGTGATAGGTGAAATGAATATGTCTTGATACACATGATGTTCTTTGTTGGACCCTGGGTGGTGGGGCTGTGCGGTAGGGGAATAGGTGGGGAGCGGTCAAGGGTGGATGAATGGGTTATGGATAGGATTGGGAATGGTTAGATTGGGGGGGGTTGGGGATGAGGGAATTGATAGGTCATAAGACACCACATCATTGAGAGGGGGGGGAATATGATTAGGTTCGAGATGTGTTACGTGGGAATAAGTAGGAGGAGTGGGGTTAGTGAGGGGATTTGGTAGGATGAGGGGGGTAGGTGGTTGTGAAATCTAGGCTCAGATGGTATAGTCGATTAGGATGATGATTTGAGCTAGTAACAGTAGTTTCCTAACTTTAATTGAGAGTATTTCTTAGTTTACTATAGCAATGTAGGATACAGTTCACAAAGGTATGAAAAGACATAGGTGATGATATATATCCCACGATTGCATGGACTAGACCCGCAAACAATATGTTGATTTCATGCGTGCCCAAGGTAGTATAACCTTGCCTACCCTAGGAAGGGGACTCATAGCGATGAGTGCCCATAGTACATATAAGGTATTGCTACCTATATATGCAAATGAGGCATGTCATACTAGAACCAACCCAGGCTTCGAGATATGAATACTATTCTTGGAGTTATGAAACCAACCCACAAGCACAGCATACAGAAACAATGACCTTGTCTACTCCAGGTGTTGTCCACTACTTACCGTGATATAATGAGATCAAGGTAGCTTTGGAGGTGATCGAGAGTGAGACAAAAAAGATAAAAAATGAATAATCAAAAAGACCAACGAAAAGATACAAATAGCCTATGTGTGATCTTGCCAAGAGACATGTTGATAGGATGACAGATTCTTATCCATTGTGGGAAAGATATATCCTAGGATGCAAATCGGTTGGATTTGATTGGAAATTTTTTAAAAGGTGGGCAAAAGAACAGTCTGGCCAAGTGTAGGATTATAGTTGGTATGTTGATTGATGATTTTTGTGTTAGGGACCATTGTCCAAATGTATTCCTAGTGTGTGTCATATAATGGGTCTAGCAAGCTTAGTGAATGGGGACCATCCAAATGGGTTGGATGGATGCATCTTATGTACCTGAGTACTGAAAACTTCCTTCGCATTCCAGACTGCCTACATACCCTATATCCATGGGATCAAGGTACTTTCAAGATGTGGGAGAAATGAACATGTAGTTCTGGTTTGACTTGATGATTTGGGAATGGTTTTGGATGATTGTGATGGGATGAGTTGATAGATGTTGATGGTTGAAAGTTACAGCAAGAATGATGTATGGGGGGTGATATTGTATTGTTTTTGGATTTTTTTATTATTTTGTATTGTTTTTGGATTTTTGATTTTATATATATATATATATATATATATGGTTTTTTTTGGGGGTTTTATATTGTTTTTTATTTTTTTTATTTTCAACTATACAAAAGGGAGCTTACAAGGATCCTTGTTCCATGAGTTAGCCTTGGGATGGGATAGTGTGGGGTGGGTGATAGGACTTGATGTTTCAGAATTCTAAGCCATGGAATATGTGTGATATGGAGTGTTGCAATGGAAAGAGGACTTATTAGATGGTAGAACTAGCCACTACACATGGTGCCTGAAATAGGTTTTCACCATGGTACTTATCCAAGGCGTCACCGAAGTGATTTTCACCATTGGAAGTTTTTATTGCACTCAAATTTTTCTTTATTTTTTTTGATTTTTTTATTTTTTGATGGGATACTCGATGGGTTATGCGTAGAATTTTTTCAGATGTAGAATGTTCATAGGCTCTTCCAGAGGTTGCCCCTCAGGTGTTGCAAGCTGGTATGCTCCTGATCTGTAGCTACCTATGATGACATATGGCCCTAGCCAATTGGGTTCAAACTTGCCTTTCTTAGGGTGCTCCTACAAGTTTTTCTAATTTTCCATAAGGACAAGATCACCTACTTCAAATTTTTAGTTTCTGATTCCCTTTTTATAGATTCTCCTGAGGTGATTTTGATAGGCCTGTAGGTGGTTCAACGCATTCAGACGTTTCTCATCCAGCAATTCTAGTTGATGCAACCTTGCCACTTGGTATTCCTCGTCAGTGATTATGTTTTGTAGGGATACTCTTAAGGATGGGAGCTCGACCTCAATAGGTAAAATGGATTCAGATCCAAAGACTAGGGAAAATGGAGTGGCTCTTGTGGGGGTGTGGATGCTTGTATGATAGGCCCATAGGGTAGGGTTGAGCTGGAGGTGCTAGTCACAGCCAGCTTCATTGACTATCTATTTTAGATTGCGAAGGATGGTTTTATTTGAAGCCTCTGCTTGACTATTTCCTTGAGGGTAATATGGGGTGGAGAAGTGGTGTTTGATTTCAAATTTTTCACACAAGGTGTGAACTTATTGGTTCTTGAATGGCTTTCCATTATCGGTGATGATGGAATGAGGGATACCATAGTGACAGATGATGTAATGGAGGATAAATGTGGATATCTGAGTGCCAGTGGTGTAGGTGAGTGGTATTGCTTCCACCCACTTGGTGAAGTATTCGGTAGCTTTGATGATGAACTTATGGCCATTGGATGATGGTGGATGGATTTTCCCTACAAGGTCGAGTCCCCACTGTGAAAACAACCACAGTGTCATGATTGGTTGTAATTCTTGTGTTGGTGCATGAATGAGATCTCAATGTTGTTGACATGGTAGGCATTTTTTGATAAACTGGTAGGAGTCTTATTTCATGGTTGGCCAATAGTATCTAGTCCTCAGTATCTTTTTAGCAAGTGCAGGTCCACTTGAATGTGCCCCACAGATACCTACATGTACCTCTTGCAAGGCCACTTCAGCTTCCCTAGAGTCTAAACATCATAAAAGCGTGCCCTCAAGACTCCTTTTGTATAGGGTGTCTCCTACAAGTGTGAAGCGGGCAACTCGACAGATGAAAGATTTTCATTGTGAGGTGGATAGGTTAGGAGGGATGATGTTGTCATGGAGATATAGGTAGGTTTCTTGATACCATAGGGATAGCAGACCAATGACTTCGCACACTAGCTCAAATTGAGGAACATCATATGCTAGGATAGGGAGCTCCTCTATCAGGAATTCACACTTCTTGTTGTCTTTCTTCATGTCGACCAAGGACCTGATGGTAGCCATGGCATCTGTAGCTTTGTTGTTTAGCCTTGGGATCTGCTCACAGTGGATGTCATCAAAGTAGTCTTTAAAGTTGCCAACCATCTTTTTATAAAGTAGTAGCTTATCATCCTTGGTCTTGTACTTATTGTTTACTTGCCGGATGACTAGTTGAGAGTCTCCATAAACTTTTAGCTTCTCAATTTTCCATTTGATTGCCATTTGGAGACCTGTGATAAGGGCCTCATAGTCTACCATGTTGTTGGTACATGGGAATGTGATTTTGAATGACTTGAGGATTGTGTCACCTTGAGGGGTAACAAATAGGATGCCTGCCCCTGAGTCTCTGTGTGTGTATGATCCATCGAAGTACATTTTCCATGTTTTTGTTGTTGGTGTTATGTTCAAGATGGCTTCATCAGGGAATTCTGTTAGTGTCAAATGTTCTGCAGGAATGGGTGCTTCAGCCAGCTGATCAGCGATAACCTATCCTTTGATGGATTTTCTCTCAATGTATTCAATGTCAAATTTAGTGAGAATCATGACCCATGTTGCCATTCTCCCAGTAAGAGTAGCTCTATTTAGCAGATATTTTAGTGGATCAATCTTGGCGATGAGCTTGGTTTTATGATTGAGCATGTAGTGTCTTAATTTTTGTGAAGTAAAGACCAGGGCTAGACATGCTCGTTCAATTAGCGTATAGTTAAGCTCATAGGATATCAGAGTGTGGCTGATGTAATAGATGGCTCTTTCATTTCCTTGTTCATTGTGTTGTGCTAACAAGGCTCCAATAGTTGTCTTTGTTGCTAAGATGTAGAGTAAGAAGGGTTCTCCTTGCATCGGTGGAGTTAGAATAGGGGGATTAGTCAGGTATTCTTTGAGTTGATCAAAGGTAGCTTGACACTGGTTGTTCCAGACAAAAGCTATATCTTTTCTAAGTAGATGCTAGAATGGTTGACATTTATTGGCCAGTTGAGCAATGAACTGATGAATAGATTGGAGTTTTCCTTGCAAACTTCTCAGCTATTTGAGTGTTTTTGGAGGAGGCATTTCAGTGATAGCCTTGACCTTTGCGGAATCCACCTCGATTCCTCTTCTGGAGACTATATATCCCAAACATTTTCCTGAGGTGACACCGAAGACACATTTCTTTGGATTTAGGCAAACATTGTATTGCTCCAGTCGGTCAAATATTTTCGCCAAGACATCGAGGTGTTCTCGTGTCTTCAATTTCCCTAGCAAGTCATCCACATAGTCTTCCATGATGTGGTGGAAAAGATCATGGAAAATGATACTCATGGCTCTTTGATACATGGCTCGAGCATTCTTTAGACCGAATGGCATTACCACCTAGTAGTATGTCCCCCATGGACATATAAAGGATGTCTTATGTTGGTCCTCCTCTGTGATCCAGATTTGGTTGTACCCTGAAAAGCCATCGATTAGGGATAGCATCTCGTGTCTTGTCGTGAGATCCACTATCATGTCAATGTTAGGCAATGGGAAGTCATCCTTTGGGTAGGCTTTGTTGAGGTCTCAGAAGTCAGTACAATAGTGGATTCAGTCATTAGGTTTGGCTACTGGTACTAAGTTGGAAACCCATTCAGGATAATCAATTGGGTGAATGAACCCAACATCCAGTAGTTTCTTTAGCTCTGCTTTGACTAGGAGGGCCACCTGAGGATTCATTTTTTTGAGCTTTTGCTTTTCTAGTTTTGCATCAGGGCATACTGCAAGATGATGAACGACCAAGGCAGGATCAAGCCCTGGCATGTCTACATAGGTCCATGCAAAATTGCGATTTCTGTGTTTGAAGAATGTTAGGAAGTTTTCTTGCTCTACTGTGTTGAGAGATTCCACCCTGAAAGTGATTTTTGGCTCTTCTTCTATCCCAAGATTCATCTCTTGGGCTGGCTCTACTAGGATGGGTGACCTATCTGGATAAACCTTGTCTATCTTGGGAAGGCCCATGCTTCCATCTCCTAGTGCCTCATGGAGGTTTTCACCAGGAGATACTTCTTTTGTTTTTACTTTTTTGGGATCTGACGCTGCCGTGGAATGGTTTTCACCATCAAATCCATGTTTGATTTTTATATTTTTATGACTGGAAGCAGGGGTTGTCTCTCTAAAATAAGCATGTGTATCAATTTCCATGATGTATCGTACTCTGTGATCTCCCAGGGGGAAGCGATCTCTAACCCCCATCATTTCAGCAATGGCCTCATCGTTTGGTGCTACATCAAAGATAGGAGGTCCCTGTTGGTCCCAGTCTATGAGGTCCAAGTAGACAAGTGGTAAGTCATTGGATGATGAGGTTAGGGTGGTGACTATGTAGATGGTGCATATGGATGAGTCAAAGAAATCAGCAAAGTCACTAAAGGAGTCTTGAGGGCCTGTTTTGTTGACATTGTCAACTTCAAGGGAGACCGTAGCGACCTCGGCTAAGATACATTCACCGGTAGTGAGGATACATTTTCATTGACTATATCCCAACCCTTGAGTATAGGGGTTTCTTGTTACTTGCACCAGTTCCACGATCCCCTGTTCATGAAGTTTGATACTGCCTTGTCCTTTATAACCCATGTTTTGACAATTTCAGACCCTTTACCATAGATTTCTGTTGGTATGGTGGGGGCTTCTTGCTCAGACTCTTCATCCTTGTATATCTAGGATGAGATAGCTTTGAGCACATCCTGATCTAGGAGATGTTTCTTTTCAAAGATGGGTGATGGTTTACACTTGATGACGACTGTGTTGGCTACTTCTATCTTTGGGATGCCAAACATTTTAGGATTGGGTAATGTGCCCACACAAAAGGTACCATGTAGGTTGTATTCCCCACATCCCATGTCACTAAGCTTGATCTTGACCTCAAGCGGTGGAGGTGTTTGGGAGGAAGTGGTGGTAATATTGGCAGGGTCAATGTATGAGGTGGAAGCTGTTGGATTGACTTTGGTGGTGGCTTTGTTGTATGGACATAAGGTGTGGTCATGGATTTCCAAGAAACTGTAGTATTGGAAGGGGTGGGGTTAGCATAGACAGTTACTTCTGTGTTGTTGTGAGGGAACTTGAGGCATTGATGGAATGTGGATGGGACTGCTTGCATGGCATGGATCCATGGTCGGCCAAGAAGAATGTTGTAGGGGAGGTTAAGATCAAGGACCTGACATTTTGTTTCCAGTATTTTCTATCCCACTTGAATAGGGAACTTGATAGTGCCTTCAAAGAGTCATTTGGTGTCATCATACCATTTGATTGTGATGCACTCGTTGGTGTCTACAACCATATTTGAGTATCCCAAGTGTTTTAATAATTTAAGAGTGCATATGTTTAGGCCGGAGCCACCATCTATTAAGACTCTTTTGATTATGTGTTTGTGGATACAGACTTTGATGTGTAAGGCGTCATTGTGTATGTGTTCAGAGGCAGGAAGATCCTTTTCTGAAAATGTGGGATGGTGAGGTGTAGTGATATGTCCTACCATGGCTTGGAATTTGGTCATATTCAAGTTGGTGGGAACTTGAGCTTCCAAGAGTGCTTTGTTGAGGACATCTTTGTGAAGGGGGGATGTACGGAACAACTCAAGTATGGATATTTGTGCAGGGGTCTTTCCTAGATGCTCTAGGAGGTTGTACTGATTGGTAGGTGATGGATGTGTGGTTGGATGAGGGGGTAGGGATCTGATGTGGAAGCAGGTGTTTGCTCAGTGGTAGGGGCTGTGCGGATGGATACATGGCCACGACGAGTTGTAATGGTGCAATCAGGTGCTTGTGCCCGAATGGTGATTGTGTTGACATGGTGAGATGATGGCTCTATCCACCCTATGGTAGAGTCACAGGATGTGGGTGGTGGGGTGACGTTGTATGCTTGATTGGATGAGGAGGCTTTATTATGGTTAGGTAGTGGATCCTTGTAATCTCCAAGGTTAGCATTTGGTGATGGTTGGGTGGCTTGATCAAGGCTAACTTGATTTTGATCTATGAGATCTTGGATGCAATGCTTTAGTTTCATGCAGTCAGCAATTTTTTGGCCCACAACGCGATGGTATTCGCAATAGTCATTTTCGTTGTACCATGCGGCTTTGAGCTTGGTGCAGGACCACCTTGACAAATTGATACTTCCATAGGAGTTTGATTAAATTTTAATGGTTCAACATTATAATGAGGTTAATCAAGTCACTATTAGGTGTTTAGGTCATTAGGAGGTTTAAATATGCAAAATATTGCATACAATGTAAAGGTTGTCATGTAAAATTAGAAAAAAGATGCAAACTTGGAAGTTGAAGGGTCATTTGGCTCTTAGTTCATTCCAAGGAAGTTAGAAACTGAAAGGTCATGTTGTAATGCCTTTAAAATGCCTTGTATCCATTTGTGAAGTTGTGGGTGATTGGAGATTTGAACATGGAATGATAAAAGACACTATTTTTTGTATTCTACTTCAGAAATTTGTTGTTTTCTTGCATGGTATGGCCTAGTATGGGTAGGAGGACATTTATTTTTGATTTCAAATGAAATTATATTCAATCACCCTCCCTTTCCTTTTTGTCTCATCGAATTTGGTGCAATATTGAGGAAGTTATGACCATTTTAGTGACTGCAATTTCTAGAATTCTCCTATAACAGTCTTGTTGCAGCGTTTGGTACGGTTTTGTACAGATATATACAGGGACAAGCCATATATGGTTGGAACTAGGATTGAGTTTCCTTTCAAATGAATCATGTATGAGGTCTTCACTCAATTTCTAGAGGAAGATATCACATTTTTTCTAAAACTGCTCTGTTAACTAGGTTAACTAGGGTTTTGGTAGGAAAAATGTCATAAAACCTCATTCCATTGTGGGAATCCTCTAAAACTTAGTGAAATGGAAGTAGAGGGATTTATTGACATGTTGACCAAGGCTCAATACTGAAAAATTTGTTTTGGTGTGTTTAAATTGATGCCCTAGGTGACTGTAGCAGCATTTTCCTTGTTATCTTTGCATTTGAAGTGGGAAAACAAGCATAGAATGAAATTGTCTTGCAACTTGACCACAAAATCCTTGAAATACATTGTTTTACCATCCATGTGAAGTTTCCAAGGGGTCTAGAGAGTTTGGTGGTTCCATCCAAGGGTACTTGCTTCACAAACTAGGCCTAATTAAGGCTTAAAACCACTAGGAGGGTTATTGGTTAGGGCGTACTTTCCAAAACAACCCAAACCCAATCTAGAGTATGTTGTGGGGAGGCATAATGGGTATCTATTTTATGTCTGAGAGTTGCATTTGGATCTTTGTATAAAAAGTTATTGGGATTGTTCTCTGTTTGTAGGGCTACTTCCCTTTCTTGAGGTTTGTGAAGGAACTAATAGTTCAAAGTTCGATGCACCTTTGCCAAATGGATGGGATGGATTCTAGTACATGCCCAAACACTATATCTAAGAAGAATTCAAGAACCTTAACTGTTGTTCCCACTTTTCCATGAAGATCCTTATTTTTGGGCTTTTGGGGTGAATAGAACCTTGTCTTGTTTGTCCTTTTTCTTGTATCCACTGTGTGCTCTGCATCAAATTGGTATCAGAGCTGGCGAAAGATTTGGGTGGTGTGTATTTGTTTCTTATGACTGAGAAGGCAGGTGAAGAACTAAAGGAAAGCTGAAGAGTTGTGTTGGTGACCGTTATTTTGTTTGCTAAGTTGTTTGGTTGCAGGTGCTTGGTCCATCTAGCTGCGAGAAAGAAGTTTCTAAGGTTGTGTGTGAGGGAAGACAAGAGAAGGTCTATCATGACCATTCTCCAATGGAGATTAGGCTGGATAAGGGTACAGAGAGAAGCCACTAAGGAGAGAATGGTAGGATGTATCACTAGAATCTACTGTTGGGTGAGATGGATGGTTTGGTGAGTTGGTGTGGTAAGGCAGTAAAGAGATGGATACCTGACTGAAGAAGCACTTGATGTTGTAGCCTGAAGAGTACTCCACTGATGGGAGTAGAGGGAGCCTGAATGTGCTCTAAAATGTTGATGGTAGTTTTCCATTGTTGGTTGGTTGGTCACTATTCCATTGATGTGAAGATTTGAAGCCTGAAGCTGAAGAGACAGAGTGAAAGATGAAGAGAGAGACAGAGATGCAGAAAAAGAGTTTTGTTTTGCAGATACATTTCCAAGGGACTTGGAAATCTTTGTTGGTTGGTTGTATGGTCCAGGAGCACCTTGAAAAATTGATACTTCCATAGGAGTTTGATTAAATTTTAATGGTTCAACATTGTAATGAGGTTAATCAAGTCACTATTAGGTGTTTAGGTCATTAGGAGGTTCAAATATGCAAAATATTACATACAATGTAAAGGTTGCCATGTAAAACTAGAAAAAAGATGCAAACTTGGAAGTTGAAGGGTCATTTGGCTCTTAGTTCATTCCAAGGAAGTTAGAAACTGAAAGGTCATGTTGTAATTCCTTTAAAAGGCCTTGTATCCATTTGTGAAGTCGTGGGTGATTGGAGATTTAAACATGGAATGATAAAAGACATTGTTTTCTATATTTTACTTCAGAAATTTGTTGTTTTCTTGCATGGTATGGCCCAATATGGGTAGGAGGACATTTATTTTTGATTTCAAATGAGATTATATTCAATCAGCCTCCTTTTCCTTTTTGTCTCATCGAATTTGGTGCAATATTGAGGAAGTTATGACCGTTTTAGTGACTGCAATTTCTAGAATTCTCCTATAACAGTCCTGTTGCAAAGTTTGGTATAGTTTTGTATGGATATATATAGGGACAAGACATATATGGTTGGAATGAGGATTGAGTCACCTTTCAAATTAATCTAGTGTGAGGTCTTCACACGATTCCTAGAGGAAGATATCACATTGTTTCTAAAACTGCTCTGTTAACTAGGTTAACTAGGGTTTTGGTAGGAAAAATGTCATAAAACGTCATTCCACCATGGGAATCCTCTAAAACTTAGTGGAATGGAAGTAGAGGGAGTGATTGACATTTTGAACAAGGCTTAGGACTAAAAAAATTGTTTTGGTGTGTTTAAATTGATGCCCTAGGTGACTGTAGCAGCATTTTCCTTATTATCTTTGCATTTGAAGTGGGAAAACAAGCATAGAATGAAATTGTCTTGCAACCTGACCACAAAACCCTTGAAATACATTGTTTTACCATCCATGTGAAGTTTCCAAGGGGTCCAGAGAGTTTGGTGGTTCCATCCAAGGGTACTTGCTTCACAAACTAGGCCTAATTAGGGCTTAAAACCACTAGGAGGGTTATTGGTTAGGGCATACTTTCCAAAACAACCCAAACCCATTCTGGAGTATGTTGTGGGGAGGCATAATGGGTATCTATTTCATGTCTGAGAGTTGTATTTGGATTTCTATATAAAAAGTTATTGTGACTGTTCTCTGTTTGTAGGGCTACTTGCCTTTCTTGGGGTTTGTGAAGGAACTAATAGTTCAAAGTTTGATGCACCTTTGCCAATGGATGGGATGGATTCTAGTACATACCCAAACACCATTTTCAAGAAGAATTCAAGAACCTTAACTGCTATTCCTACTTTTCCATGAAGATCCTTGTTTTTGGGCTTTTGGGGTGAATAGAACCTTGTCTTGTTTGTCCTTTTTCTTGTATCCATTGTGCGCTCTGCATCAGAGCTCATTCTCTTGACGTGGTCTAATAGGTGGGAGTGTGATCAAACCTTTCTTGAGAATATGTCGAGAATGTCCTCGATGGGTTCCCCTAAGGGTGTAAATTGCCTTCGAGGTTAGTTTTGTTTATTTTGCCCCCTTGGGTTGTTTACATTAGCAGTATATGTATGTGCAGGGGTTTGATTTTTTATATGTTGGATGGCTTTCACATCCGTGACACCATCATCCAAAGTGTTCTTATTCTTCCCCCAATAGCGTGGTTTGTCATTTGATTGTGCGTTGGTGTTATTGTTTGTATTGGGGGTGTTGATATGGAGTTTGTTGTTGTTGTTGGATTTGTTGTCATACAATTTGATGGAGCCCTTTGTGATGATGGCCCATTCAATGGTAGTACCTTTGTTGATGACTTCTTCAAAGGTAGATGCATAAAGGATTTGTAAATGAAACCCTATTCCCTGATTGAGGGTGGTCACAAACATGGTGATGTGTTGTTTTTCAGGAATTGGCCATGGGAGTTTACTTGCTAAGCTTCTCCACCTCTGCAAGAAGGAAGCAAAGGCTTCTCCATTCTTTTGTTTTGTGTTGCAAAGGTCTATCATATATATTTCATGCTCAAAGTTATAGGAGAAATGGTTTACAAATTTTTCTGTAAGCTCAGGGAAAGACCTAATGCCTGGGGGGAGATGCGCGAACCATTCAACAGCTTGACTACCGAGGCTTCTTGGGAATAGTCTAATTAGATATGTATCATTATTTGAGACTTCTAAGTAAGTGATGTAGAACTCCCTAAGATGATCCCTAGGGTCTCCCTTTCCCTTGTATTTGTCAAATTTAGGAATCTCAAAATTCTTGGGGAAAGGGGGCATGTACAATGTTCGATCAAATGGATAGGGACAAATATCCTCAAAGGAATAGTGCTTGCACTTTCCCCCAGTTTGCATGTCGTATACCTTTTAGATCAAGGCCTATACAATGGTTGTGAGATCCTGTGTTGGTTGTGGTTGGGGTGTTTAGGCTTCCTTATGGATGAGGTGTTGGGGATTAGGTGGAGTTTGATGTTGAAGGTTTTGGGAGGTCATGTTTTGATATTATGGGGTGGTGTTTTGATTGATTTGTGTGAGATGTTGTTGATGAGTGTAGAGTTGTTGGAGAATGTGTGGGGGTATTTGGGGGTTGGGATTATGTTGATTTGATGATGTTATGGGTTTTGTAGATATGTGACAATGGACAGATTGACATTAGATGGGTGGACGTTAGATGTATTGTAAGGTGGTTGTGAGAATAATTGTCTTAGGTAAGCTATGGTTTGAGGGTTGGGTGAAGGCACGCTCATGGAGGCACTTATGTGTGAGGTTCCCTTGGATGCCTAAGGTGATTTGTGGGACAGAAGAGGTTACATTAGTTGTGATAGTGGATGTGGTGATGGGTTGGGAAGTGGTAAGTTTGGAGGTACTTGTGGGAATCATATATGTGCTAGAAGAAGAGCTTGTGGAGGTGGTAGATGTGGTGGGTGTTGACGTTTGAGAGATGATAGGTTAGGTGTTTGATGTAGATGTTTGGGTGTTTGATGTGGTAGGATTGGTGGCAGAGGTGGATGGTTGGGATGATGTCGTGTTATGGGGTGGTTGGGCACCAATTTTGAGGAGATAGTCAAGAAATCTATTTGGATCCAACCTTAGGACTTTGTCAAGTATGTCCATGCTATCAGCATCTTGTGTAAAGTTCAAAACTTCTTGATCATCTTGGGACATGGTGGGTGGTGGTGGTGGTTGTAAAAACTGGAAGGGGTTTTCGTTGGGATTGTATGTTGGGATTTGGAAGATCATAGGTAGATTGTCTATTTGGTCGATGGGTATGTTGTTGTTGTTGGTGTTAGGCATTCCTATGCCGCCATATTGTCCATATTCTACCATTTCTTGATTCTTTTTATGTTGTGATCTAGTTATGGGCATGCACGAGTATGGATTTGATTTTGAGGTGGAGTGAAATGGAGATGGAGACCTTAGATAATTTGGATTAAATTGTTGGACCCAAAGATGGATGTGGTAGAAGATGAAGGGGTGATTGTATTGCGATGAAAGATTGATAGGTTTTTCAAAAAGATGTTAACCTAAGGGTGATAAGAATGGACAGTATTTGACTTTTTGCACAAATTTGGACCAAAAGGTAGATGATGGATGATGTTTGTTTGAAGAGATTTTTGATGTTTGATTTTGATGAGAGATTAGGTTGATGTTTTTCAAAAGGATTTGATGGTCAACAAATTGAGCTTAGGTAAGATCTAGATTCATGTCATACAAATAGATGTTTCTCTTTGTTTGGGGTAGACTAATGAATGGGTCTTAGTCTCAGGAAAGTCAATATGCAAATAGCACCAATACACAGGTGAAATGGTGCCAAAAGAAGATAGAGATGGCGCTGAAATAGGGCAGTGTTAGTCGAGGCCCTGAAAAAGATAGATTTTGATGGCAAATTTTGGATTTGTTTTGATTAAGATTTGATCAAATGATTCTCATTATCTCTTGGCAAGTTGTTTGAAAATAATTTAAGCACATTAATCACACAATAACCAAGATTTTTGTTTGTAAAAAAGGACATGTGATTTTGTTAAACAAGCACTTTGTACAACCTAAGACGAAGATATGATAGTATTTGTTGAATCCTCTAGCTACTCCTATTCAAAGCGGGTAGCTCCAAGATCTTGGTAGTATCGGCTCCTCCTTACAATTGCACACACTTCTCATGCATACCAAGATCTGGGTTTCCTATAAGGCTTGTCCCTCACCAAACCTTTGGATTATCCCTGCTACCTCGGATACGAACTGCATGAATCAGGGCCGCTTCAAAGGTTTCCCTTCTGTGTCAACAAATAGAAGGTTTTTGGCTTGCTAAACAAAGGTTCATAGTAAGGGCATTCGTTTAGGTGGTTATACGTGCAGCAACGCTACTCTCCATTATGGAGTCTCCCAGCCTCCAAAGGTTACGCCTTGGAGGGTTTTGGGGGAGGTTGGTTGTCGATATAACACAACAATACTTGTTGCTTGTGACTTTCGTCACAAACACATTAAATTATATAGCGACTCAAAAGACCTTGGCTTTAGCTTGTTGTCACTTGGGTCATTCCCACCTTTTGAAGCAGGGTGGCAGGCCCTCTAAAGATTAACAAAAGCAACACAACCACAAAAATAATTTTCATTCCCAAGTTCATACAAACATGTGAGAGGAGAGCATACATATTCTTTGTGCTGGCATCACACTAAACATGGTTCATTTTAGTTCTGTGGATTATGTTGGGGGTGATTAATGTAAGTGTTGTGAGAAGCTTTTGATTCCCAAGGTCACCAAATGGTGCGAGGGAAGAGCATACACTTTTCACACTACAAACACAAACCATGAAAACACTTCACACAACTTAGATTGGTTTTCTTGATTATATGAGTGGAGAATGTAGATTGTTGTTCTTTTTTAATCTAATGATTTCATTGATGCAATTTGTGGTTCTTTTTTAAAGCCCAAAAAATAAAATATTTTGATAGTTGTTGGCAAGCACTTGTGAATTTTAGAACACCAAATTTAAATATTTTCTAAGCTAATGCACACACACAAAGATTTGATTGTTTGTTTGTTGATCAATTTCGTTGTACCAAATCAAAGTGTTTGTTTCTAAGCCAACATGCAAGGGTTCGTTTTAAGTTTCAATTGAAGTGTTTGCTAAACTAAAGATTAAAAAACCCTACAAACACTTGTTAGTGCCCGCAAAATTATGGTGATAACTTGCAAACAACTTGTCAGTCCCTACACAGAATGAAAAGTTAGTTTTTGAAAATAGCACTAAAACAAAGACCTAATGGCACCACTATGGACAACAATGGTGCTACTAACATAAATCGATAGCTAAACTTGACACTCTAGACAAATAGCACTGCTTTACAATATAGATAGTGCTGATAAAACAAATAACGCTAGTAAATCATACAGACTATGACAAAATTAGATATGGTGCCAATACATTATACATAAGGCATTAACACATTACATAGCGCTAATACTACATACATAAGGTGCTAAAATGTAAAATGGTGCTAATGTGAGTCTAACAATGTGCCACTATGCGTACAATCGAAGGGTTTGGTTATAGTTGAGAATAGTGCCAATCTGGGCTCTGATAGCACCAATACAAGCCTGAACTGGTCCATCCTACAAAACAAAGGTGTTTCTTAGCAAAACAGAGGGTTAGACAACACACTGAAGAGGTCATGTTAGTCCTATTAGTATAACAAATGAAAAGACAAGACCAAATGAAAGCTAGAGTGCATGTGTCTTTAAACAAATTTTGGCATGACCTCCCCTTCTTCTGTTCAATATTCCTGCAAAACGGAGCATAGATAACACTATAAAACCATAGGAAAACTAGAGATTGAACGGATTTGTGAGTGACAATTGAGAGAGAAGATGCTCTATGAAATAGCGCCAAAGCAGTATATAGCGCTGAAATAAGCCACATATAGTGACACTGCGCAAGGCATATGGCGCTACACCTACAAAATCACATCTCAAGCACAAAAACTCACAAAAACTCACAAAAATAGATTAGATTATGGACCTTGTGGGTCCCACTGGGCATGCCAATGTAAATTAAGAAATCAAATCAAGGTAAAAACACAAACCAAATGCATAATAAAACAAATAGTTTATACCTAGACAAGAAGTCCCAATCTCATCAAAAGGGAATGAAGCTTTGCACCCAAGAGCTCCTAGATGAGATGTACCCTAATTGATTCAAATGTGAAATGCTATCTCAAAGACAACTCACTAATTAGCTCAATAAATATTTGGGCATGGTAACATTACATAAAACTTGGACCCCCAAATGGCTTGGGAGAGGTTCTATTTATAGAGATTTTGGAGAGATTTTGATCCAAGGGTGGAGATTGGTTTAAACGATCAATGGTGGAGGATAAAAGTGATGTGAAGGGCCTAGATTAGATCTTGGAGGAATGGAGGGTTAGGAATAAATGTGAATCTTTTATTCATTTTTGGAAAAGGGGGAATTAAATGAGTATGGGTGAGTTCGAATATTTAGGAATTAAAGATTCATATGGGGAATGTAAAATGAATTAAAAATTTATTTGGGGATAAGTGGAGATAAATGAGGTATGGGGGTGGTAAGGGGTTGTAAGAGGAATTAATTGTGATGTGGGATATATTTAAATAAAAAATTGACTTATGTGGATATATCTCAATTTTTTATTTGGAGGATGTGGGGAAGGGTGTTAAGCTGGATTTGACCATCTTAATGATAGGTTAGGATTAATTAAACATAGGTTTTATTTAATTAATCCTAGGGCTAGGATGAGGTAGGCTAGGGTAGGCAATTAAATAATAGCTATTTAATTGTCTAGGGTAGGGATAGGTCAATTAATAGGTTGAATTAATTAGTTAGGCATGATTTAGCTAATTAATTAGGTTTAGTGAGGAGGGGGAAATTGATCGAATAAATATTACATATTATTAAATCAATTGGATAAGGTTTGAGACTATTGAATTAATGAAATTAATTCAATTGTTGGGGATAGAATGATGAAAAATTAGGCGATGAAGGGGTAATTAATTAAATAAAATTTAATTAATTGAATAGAAGGGAAATTGATATGTTTAGGAATGTCGGGGGTTAGTTTGATGGTAAAAAATATTTTTAGGTGTCTACATTTATAAATTAACTCTCCATGTAAGCAAAAATTAGATTAAATAAAATAATTAAATAATTAATCAATCCAAAAATAATATAGACCAACTAATAAAATAAATAAATCAATAATTAAATTTACTAATAAAGTAATATAAAGTTAAATTAAATAAAACTATAATAATTTAATTAATCTTAAATTAATATAGACCCCCTAGTAAAATTATCCAAAACATTTAAATTTAATATTAAAGTAAAATATAGTTCCCCAAAAGATAGGGGTCTTAAGTGTAGTAATTTCACCCTCTTTCCTTGTTCCCTCTAAATTAAAATTAAAGTTAAAATCAAAATATAAAAGTCACCCAAATAATAGGATGTAAGAAAAATAATTCACACTATTTAATTAAACTATAAAAGAAACCTCACATAAATCTCCCTCCCTTATTCCTTCATTAAATTAAGAAAAAATAAAGAGAAAAGAGAAAAAGAAAGAAAAGCAAGAATAAATTAAAAAAAAAGACAATAATAAGATATTAAAAAGGATTTCCAAACTAAATAAATCAAAACCCACTTATATAAAAAATATAACACTTAATCCTTTTACTCATGAGAACAAGAGCAACACAAATTAAACAAATTAATAAAAAACTCAAAAGTCATAGTGAGAGGGAAATTAATAAAATTCTAATTTAAAACTACAAGAGCCCTAAAAGCTCTCCTAATAAAATAATATTTCCTTATGAGTTTTCTACCCTAACCCTATTTGTTTTCTTCATCATTCTTCCTTCTCATTTTCTCATTTTCTCTTCTATATTTTTTTTCTCTCTATTTTCTTTTGTAGGTTAAATGTGTGGGCAACCATGAATGGAGTCAAGAAAATATGCTATAGAGGTATATTTATAAGATATATATTTATCTACCCTCTTTTTTCCCCTTTGTTGTAGGTTGGGAGATAGGGCAGCCATGGACAAAGCTCCCATGGAGGTATATGCTGGTAGGTGGTGACTAATCAGGAAAATACTGTACACTAGTAACCGACATAAAGCTTGATAAAAATGGCTAAGGGTTAGGGTTTTGGTTGATATTGTATTGTAGGATTTGCAACGGTATTGAGTTGTAGGGATTGTTGGTTGTAATCAGTTTGATTTAATGGATAATAATATTAGACTCTCTGTTGGTGGATGTAGCCCGAGTTTGGGTGAACCACGTTAAAACTTGTCTCTCATTGTTATTATTTCTATGTATTTTCATTCCTCTATTTAATCTTTATTTTCGTTTTATTGATATCTTTTGTCAGCTAACCCTAACAAGTGGTATCAAAGTGGGTTGTGTCCGATTATCATCTATAGGAAGGTCTCACGGTTGAGTGGGAGCAATGGCGAATGAGGGTAAATTTAAGGTCGATAAATTTAATGGGCAAAACTATCAGTTATGGAAGATGCAGATGGAGGATTACCTCTATCAGAAGGATTTATGGATACTGTTGGAAGGAGTAGCCAAGAAACTGACAACAATGATTGATGAGGATTGAAATCTTCTTGATAGAAAGGCACTGGGAACCATTCGGTTGTGCCTGGCACCATCGGTGGCATTCAATATAACAAAAGTGAAGACAATAGATGGTCTAATGAAAGATTTGGCTAAATTGTATGAAAAACCCTTAGCCTCAAATAAGGTATTTCTCATGAAGCGTTTGTTTGATCTGAAAATGGCTGAAGGTGGATATGTGATAGATAAGTTAAATGAATTTAATACGATTGTCAGTCAATTGACTTCTGTAAATGTAAAAGTTGATGAAGAAGTTAGAGCTCTCTTGATATTATGTTCTTTGCCTGAAAGTTGGAATAGTTTGGTAATGGCGGTTAATAACTTTGTTTCTGATTCAAATACCCTAAAATTTGATGATGTTGTTGGTGTTATTCTGAGTGAAAAAATTTGTAGGAAAAGTTTAGGTGGATCCACATCAAGCAATTTTTTGAGTACAGAAAGTAGGGGCAGATCAAAGGAGAGAGGGAAAGGTTCTAGAGGTCATGGTAAGTCACGAGGAAAATCAAAGAACAAGAGATCCCAATCTAGAGGACAGAAGGATTGCTGGTACTGTGGGAAACCAGGTCATCTGAAGAAAGATTGCTGGTCTCAGAAAAATAAAGGAGACAAACAAGAAGGCAATAAGGAGGCAAATGTGGTAAGTAATAAGTTTGAAAATGATGCTTTGATTCTTTCCCTAGATAATGCTGATGATTCATGGGTTTTAGATTTAGGGGCCTCATTTTATGTTATGCCCCATAGAAGTTATTTTTTTGATTATGTCCAAGGGGATTTTGGGCTGGTTTATTTGGGAAATAATGAACCTTGTTAGATTATTGGAAAGGGAAGAATCAAGATGAAGTTGCAGAATGGGAATCATTGGCTACTACAAGAGGTAAGGCACATTCCAAGGCTCATTAGGAATTTAAATTTAGTAGGGTAGCTAGCTAAAAAAGGTTGCATTGTTACATTTACTGATAAAAATTAGAAGGTTTCAAAAGGTGCCTTAATAGTAGAAAAAGGTGTGAAAGTAGGCACCTTATATCTTTGTACAAGTCATACTACTTTAGCTATTGTAGAGAAAAAATAAACAGGTTCAGGAACAGTTGTTGTAAGTTCATAGGAAGAGATTGAAATAGTTGCTGCAGGTTCTGAGACAACGTTGTAGCATAACAAACTTGGGCATATGAGTGAAAAAGAAGGTAATTCATTTTAAGAAAGTTTTACTAGGACTGAAATGTATTAATATAGATTTCTGTGAAAGTTGTGTGTATGGCAAACAAAAGAGAGTCAATTTTCTCAGAGATGGGAAGCAAAAGAAAGATGAAAAGTTGGAGTTTGTCCATACAGATGTATGGGGACCAGCTCAGGTATCTTCTCTCGGTGGCTCTTGATATTATGTTACATTCATAGATGATGCAACTAGGAAGGAATGGATTTATTTCCTTAGGTAGAAATCTGATGTATTTGAAACATTTAAGAAATGGCGAAGCTTGGTTGAGAATGAGATGGTTTAAAGATTAAAATGTCTCAAATTTGATAATGGTGGTGAGTATTGCAGGAAAGAATTTGAGGATTATTATTCTTTTAATGGAATTCATAGGCAGAAAATGGTTCCAGGGACTCCACAGGAAAATGGAGTGGTTGAATGCATGAATAGGACAATAATGGAGCATGCAAGGACCATGATATTGCATGTTGGGCTACCTTTAAACATGTGGGCAAAGGCTATCAACATTGTTGTATATTTAATTAATAGAGGTCCTTCAGTTCCTTTGGGCTGTGGTATTCCAGAGGAAGCATGGATAGGTAAGAAGGTGAGTTATTCTTTTCTCAAAACCTTTGGATGTGAAGCATTTGCACATGTAGATTCTGAAAATAGAACCAAGCTTGATGCAAAATAAAAAAAGTGTACCTTTGTTCGATATGGCATTGATGAATTTGGTTATAGGCTTTGAGATTGTGAGAAGCAGGGATGTTATATTAAATGAGGTGTTGTACAAAGATCAATTGTAGAAGCATGAGAAGAAAGAAAAGGATTGTGGTGTTGGATGATACTCTAAATAGTGATGTTCCAGTGGTTCATCATGCTCTGCAACAACAACAAGAAATACCAGAAACTCCAATAAATGTTAGACGGCCAACAAGGCTAAGTAGACCTCTTAAAAGGTTTTCTCCCTCTTTGTATTCTATTTTGTTAACAGATGTTGGTGAACCAAAAGGGTATGATGAAGCTATGCAGGTGGATACACAGGATCAGTGGGAGCTTGCAATGAAAGAAGAAATGGATTCCTTACTAAAAAATCAAACTTGGGAATTATGTAAGTTACCTGTAGGTAAAAAGGCTTTACCAAACAAATGGGTTTATCAGCTGAAAGAGGAAGATGGATGTAAGAAAAGATTTAAAGCCAGGTTAGTTGTAAAAGGATTTGCACAGAAAAAGGGCATTGGTTTTGATGAAATATTTTCTCTGGTTGTCAAGATGACTTCTATTCGTACTGTTTTAAGTATTGTGGCTACTGAAGATTTGCATTTGGAATAGCTTGATGTGAAAATTGCCTTTCTCCATGGTGAGTTGGAAGAGGAGATATACATGGAACAACCCCGAGGATTTGAGGTCAAAGGTAGGAGAAATTGGTGTACAGATTGAAGAAGAGCTTATATGGCCTGAAACAAGCACCTCAATAATGGTATCTAAAATTTGATAGTTTTATGGCTGAGCAAGGCTACATTCAGTGTAATTCTAACCATTGTGTTTATTTTAAAAGGTTGGATAATGACAGCTACATTATTTTATGTTTATATGTTGATGACATGCTTGTAGCTGGGTCTAACATGGATTACATAAGAGAGTTAAAACAGCAGCTAGCACAATCATTTGCTATGAAGGATTTGGGGGCAGCAAAACAAATCCTTGGTATAAAAATTTGCAGAGATAGGAAGAACAGAAAATTGACTCTATCTTAGGCTGCTTATGTTGAAAAAGTGTTGCAGAGATTCTATATGGAGAATGCAAAAGCTGTCAACACACCTTTGCCTAGTCATTTAAAATTGACTAAGGAGATGTGTCCAAATACACAAGAGGAGGAAGAAAAAATGTCCAAGGTACCATATGCTTCAGCTATAGGAAGTTTAATGCATGCCATGGTATGCACAAGACTAGATATTGCACATGCTATAGGAGTCGTAAGCAGGTATATGAGTCATCCCAGTCTGGAGCATTGGAATGTGGTAAAATAGATTCTTAGATATTTGAGATGTACATCCAATAAACATTTATGTTTTGGGGGCTCTAATATTGATTTAGCAGATTATGTAGACTTAGATTTGGTAGGTGATATTGATACTAGGTGGAGTACTACAGGTTATGTCTTTACTGTAGGTGGGACAATGGTGAGTTGGATTTCCAGATTGCAAAAGGTGGTTGCTTTATCCACCACAGAGGTAGAGTATATAGCTGCAATAGAGGCAAGCAAGGAGATGATATGGCTGTAATCTTTCATGGAAGAATTAGGCAAAAAATAGGCTAACAGTTCTTTGTATACAGATAGTCAGAGTGCCATACATCTTACAAAGAATTATGCCTTGCATTCAAAGACCAAACACATACAGTTGAGATATCACTTTATTCGATTAGTGTTGGATGATGGACCATTAAGGCTGGAAAATATACATATAGATGAAAATCTAGCAGATATGTTTACAAAGGCAGTGACAAGGGAGAAGATAAGCTCCTCTTCAGCTTCGGTTGGTCTTCAAGACTGAAACAATAAAATTAGAACAACAGAGTCTAGGGTGCTTATTTCCAATGGGAGCTGCACACGCAGCGGTGTCGTCTAGGCTCAGTCTCCAAGTGGGAGATTGTTTGGTGAGGAGCATGATCAGTCTCCAAGTGGGAGATTGTTAGTAGGTGGTGACTGATGTGGAAAGTACTGTACACTAGTAACCGACATAAGGCTTGATAAAAGCAACTAAGGGTTAGAGTTTTGGTTGATATTGTACTATAGCATTTGCAACAGTATTGAGTTGCAGGGATTGCTGGTTATAATCAATTTGATTTACTGGATATAAATATTGAACTCTCTGTTAGTGGATGTAGCTCGAGTTTGGGTGAACCACGTTAAAACTTGTCTCTCGCTATTATTGTTTCTGTGTATTTTCATTCCTCTGTTTAATGTTTATTTACATTTAATTGATATCTTCTGCTGGCTAACCCTAACAATATATACACTGGGTATATACTCATTTCAAAACCCTCTTTTTTCCAAAAATGTATATATATAAAAAAATACCAGAGATGACTTTCTTTATTTCCAAAGCAAGCTGAGTATACACATGATATATATATAACCATGGCCACCGCGGGAGGTTGCAGTATGCATGCATTGACAGAGATTTTATTTGTTTAAAAAAAAATTAAGCACTAAGGGAAATGGGAATGTGGGGATGGGGTCGAACTCCCACCCACACTCCACTCCCAAATCACACACAGAACACAAGAGGGGCTGCGGTGGGAGTTTCCACCGTCCATCATTTCCTTAAAAAAAAAAAAAACAATTGTGTTGGCAGTGGACACAAGCATTTAGATTTAATTAATATTTTATTTCTTTCTTTTTTTCTTCTTATTATTACACAGATCCAATTATATATATATATGGAAAATAACAGTTTTCCCAAAAACATACTCTTTTCTTTCAGTTTGTTAAAATATGTAGAATCTATTTAAAATATGTGTGTGTGTGTGTGCACGCTTAGATTTTACTATTTTACTAGTTTAATCCACTAAGCTAAAATAATGGTAATTTTATAATATATATATATATATATATATACACACACACACACACTTTTATAACATATTCACCTATGAAATCTCATAGAGACAAAAGCAATTATTATTATTTTTTCTTTTTAAAAGGAAAGGTAAGCATTATGTGTATTCACATATTTTTTTTAAAGGAAGAAATGGCAAGCTATATATATATTAAAATGAGAGCAAGTATATTAAATATCTTTTTCTCCTTTCTTTCTTTTTTATGAAATAAAAAAGAAAATAACCACTCTTTTTTTTATACATTTTCACAATCCTTTTAAATAAAATCAACAACTTATTTTTACATTTGTTTAGAAACATGAAGATGTGAGAATCAAATTTAAACATCTACTTACAACAAGGATAAATTTTTACATGCAATATTTCTTCCCTTGTGCATTTTCCATATTTTCATAAAATAAACAACCACCCAATTTTATTTTCAAGTTCAAAATAGATAAATACAACTCAAGATTTAAAACATACATCTTTACAAACAAGAGAGGAACTATCTCCTCGCTTTACAATGAACAACTACAAATAGGCCAATCTTGACCATAGCTCTTTTAATAGTTAAAATGATAAAACTCCAAAAAAATAGAAGTCTTTTCTCCCAAGCTCCTTAGCTTCAAAATAATCTGCAATAAACACATAGAAAGGGGGGAAAAGCCACTAAAACTACTCTCCTCCCTACCATAGACTCATTCATGAGTCACTCCTGAGATTGGAGGTCATCCTCACACAAGGAACACACACCATTTCACAACAAACACTCAAACACAAAATCAAGAAGACTCCCATGGCTTGCACAAAATAAAACTCACCAAAAATGAGTTTAATGGGGTAGGGAGTGGACATCACTCAACTCAAGAGTGCTACTCCAAAAACTTCCCAAAACATAAATCCCTCAAGGCCTCAAGCCCACACTTATAAACATGATTTCACAACTTTCTCTTGGCTCTTAAGCCATATCACAATTTTCTCATATACACATAATGCTCAAATTCACAATTTTTCCCTCAAGGCTAAAAATCCATGAAACAAAGGATGTGACCCTGAGGAGGTTCACTCCTCCCCCACCCCACACATGTTGAGTATTTTCTCCCAAGTAGGAGAGGATCTCACAACACCATTCCTAATTTTCCACAACAATAATGTAAAAACAACAAGATGAAACTCACGCACACACAACATGCAAGTAAAGAAAATGCATAAGTAAAGACATTTGCCTTGAATCCTACCTTATAAAGCCCAAATGGAAGATAGTTGAGAAGAGCTCTTCTAACTCCTTCTCCAAATTGAGCCATCAATTTTCACCTCTAACTTTTTCTCAAAATAATTAAAATTCAAAAATTGCCAAAAGATTCAACCCCCTCCCTCCCTTCAAGAGGGATTAAAAATAGGCTCTTGTCACGAGCCTTAAGGAATGGGGAGGTGACACATGTCACCTCCTCACTCCTCCACCCAACTACTAGCAAGACTCTTGGAATGGGGTGGTGACACATGTCATTCACCCAATCCACCAAGTTTCTCTACCATCCACTTGTCCTCTCTTAATTAAGTGGGAGAGAGAGGTGGAGCCAAAGAAGCAGTGGGTGCCACATGTGCCCCAATCATCTCCTCCTAAGAAGGCTCACTCAACCCCAAGGTACCCTCACCAATTGTGGGAGAGGCTTGGAGTTGAGTCCTCCACAATTAAGGGGTCTTGAAGACTCCCCCAACCTAGGGAAGAAGAAAGGAAGAGGTTGAGTGTTTGACTCACTCATCCTCTCCATCCCAAGCTTCCATTTTCGTCACTTTACTTTAGGGTGAAGTAAAAGTGACCAAAAGGGAGTTTACCTAAGGTTACACAAGCCCAAATGACCCCTAGTCCCTAGGGGTACAACCCAGGGTCAAGTTTAACCCATTTTGAGCACCAAAGGTAGAGTAAAAACACATAAAAGGGGTCACAAAAATTATAACTCAAAAATGAAATTCAAATGACACTACAACTTACAACACCAATTAGAAATCAAATAAAAGAAGGGTAGACTTGCCCCAACTAACACCATGCAACAACATTACAAAAATTCATCATGCAAACATAGTTGATCTTGGTTCCTCTTGGAACTAGATCGGCTTCACATGGGAAAACAACACAGTGTGTAGGATGATCTCCGAGTATCTATGGATTCGTTAGAAACACCTACGTACTCAAATGAAATGTTAATCCCACATGTATATAATAGCCGAAGCAAATTGAAACATACACTCACATCATCACAAGATCATATAAACATCAAGAAATCTCGTCATAATTAAAACATCTAAATTTTGTATTTTCAAACATCCATCACAATATAAGGTCTCATAATAAATTTCTAACTAAAATCACATGAATAGTATCCCAATAGCATCATAATGTAAACAATATGTCTAACATCATTAGTGAATCAATATCAAGGTCTAAC
Source organism: Cunninghamia lanceolata (assembly GCA_027924645.1). Classification (NCBI taxonomy): domain Eukaryota; kingdom Viridiplantae; phylum Streptophyta; class Pinopsida; order Cupressales; family Cupressaceae; genus Cunninghamia; species Cunninghamia lanceolata. The sequence goes on from BSBN01001161.1 coordinate 2,875,793, forward strand.
CACATCGTAAACATGCTAAACATAAAAATTCACATAAAGCATAAAGTCTAACAATCTTGCAAATCGAGATCAATAGTTCCATAAGTCTAATACGTGTCATCAACAATAAAATAAAGTAGTCAAATATAAGGGAATGAAAAGGTAGGCCTCACAGTTAAACTTTGTAACATGCTGCTCTTGATTTAGGGTTACAATTTTATGCAAAGTATCTCAAGATTCAGTTGTGATGATGAGGATTATCTCTAGGATTTGACAAAGCAACAGTGAGCTTCAACTTGACAATTAGTTTTTGGACCGAAAGACTTCATTTGTTGGCACTATTTAGGTGATATTATTTTCATTTGAAGTGGTTTATTGTTGAGGGTTTTCTGAGCTATTTTATGGGTGAATGAAGCCGTTATTTACTGTGTTGACTAAGTCTATTTTACTAAAGAAAGATAGCCAGAAGAGTATTCTATTATGTTTCTTGGTTCTTAGGATGAAGTTCTTTTGTTGAAGTTTTTGTTTAAGGGATTTTTACCGTGCTTTTGTGATTTCTTGGTTGGGAGGTTTCTTGACAGTCTTGAAAGCATATCTTATTTTGTTGGTTTTGCTTTTCTTATGAGACTTAGGGTTTCTTTGACCCAAGAGGTCTCTCTGTCACATATATTTGAGTTTATCCTTATTTGAAATAGTGAGGTCTTAGTTTATATATATACATTGCACTTATTTGTTGAAAGATAGTTATAAATAGTTGGGTCAAACACAAAATGGTTTTAAACTGTCTACTTTCATCTTGGTTAGGGTTTGCCAAGATTTGTTGATTATTCTTTCTCTAAATGGTAGGGTTTGTTAAGCATAAAGTATTAAAGGTTTGAAAAAGAAATACCCATAATGACCTAAGGGTTTTTCCATTATGGCAGTTTTGATTTGATTCTTCAAAGGGTTTTCTTGACAGATTAGATAGTTTATTAACTATCTTGTTTACTACTGTTGAAAAGATAGTTTCATTATTATTTTGGATAGTTGTTGTAACCAAATGGGATAAACCTTGTAATGATCTCAAATCAATTTTACAAATGGAATTGTTCAACTATATAGCTCTATCAATTAGTTGTTCAAAAGGTAAATTCTATGCATAGTTAAATTGTTTCAGTTACATATTCAAATTGTTTCATGAAAGAAGGAAGGCATTGAGAAAGTATAAATAGGCATAAGATGTAAACACACGATATGATCCTGATGATATTGTATTTACACTATCATTGAGACAATAGCAGTGTGTTGCAATGCAAAAATATTTCTGAGTTGATGTACACAATTTTGGTTATGTATTCTTGAGTCTCAAATAAATGAGACTATCAAGATCTAGATTGTAGAGAAACAGAGAAACCCTATGTATTGTATATTTTCATCTAATCTTTGAGAAGCTGTAAGTGATCATGTCAGTGAGACAATATGATCATTGCCAGTGAGGCTTATGTTGCCAGTGAGGCATTTTGTAGTCAGTGAGACATAAAGGCTAGTGAGGCTCTGTTATTAGTTGTTTTGATGATTAAGCTAGAGAGGCATTTACTGAGTGGTTTTTCTACCCCATGAGAGTTTTCCACTCTTAAAATATGTGTCGTATGGTCTCACTTGTTGTATGATTCACTTGTCCATTATACTTGTTTGTTTAGTTCTTTAATGCACAATCTATTGCATTGATAAATCCTAAATCAACATCTGCTTCTGTTTTCTAAAGTTTGACAATAAAAGTGAATAAAGTTTTTGTTTTCTACAACACTGATTCACCCCCCCTTCTTAGTATTGTCAAGTACTCCAACAACCTATTCAAGATGATGAAGGGGGTAAATCATAAAACACACAACAACAGAAAAAAATAGAACTTTATTTTATTGATTTGGACAACTTATTACATTACAAAAGCTCAAATACAATCAGAAGAGTCAACCCTCCATAGGCTGCAATACACTACAGCTTCCTCTCACAAGACTCTGGAATCATCTACCTTCTGTAACCCCAAATCAGCTAGGGTTTCTAGTTTTCCCACCTATTCTTGACTCTACACTTTCCCCCTTAACTCCACTACTGCCTAGGGTTCCCAAAAATGGTTATTAATAGCTTTTTTGGTGGCCAACAACCTAATTTCAAATTTTACATCTCCCTCCAAAAATAGGTCAACTTCTAGGAGCCATAACTTTTGATCCAGGTGTCTAATTGACAAACTATTTTATGCGTCAGAAAGCTCGCGGAGTGCTCTAAGCGCTATGAACTAGATCTATTGGTTCTAGCCATTTTCGGGCCCATACGAAGCCGTTTCATGCCTCAAACTTAATTTTGAATAATTTTTAGGCATTTTTTGGGAAACTGAAACTTTAATATCTTTCAGATCGCAAATGATCTTTGCATGATTCCTTCGTTAAAGGTCTTATTTTTTAGTTATGAAGCTTCTTGTAAATTTTCACTTTATTTCGTGCCCAAATACAAACTTTCAAAAAATAGCAGGTTGCTATTTTTAGCAGTTTCAAAAAATTGAAAGTTCTACATCATTATTCAAGCGATTATGGAACCAGAACCACAAATTTTGAAAAGAAATGGAAAGAACATCAACAATTTTGAAACACATCTTTTTTTTGGGTGATGCAAGATTGCCCTTACACCACTGGATGCTCCTACATCAGACACTCAAGGTAATTTGATAAGTGACCCTATCACATCTCAGGTGTTTATGTGAGGAAAACCTAAATGGTCAACCTCTGCCTTAGACAACCAAGAAGAATCTTCAACAGGCCTTCCTTTCCATTTCACCAAGTATTCTTCATATTGTCTATTCCAAGTACTTCTGCTCACATGGATATCTAAGATCTCTTCTATCTCCTCTGTTGAAGTAGATGCTGGAATACTCCACTATTATTTTGTTGGTCCATTCTATGTTCCACCTTCATGATATTCTAATAAATCAGCAATGTTGAAAATAGGGGAAATGTTGATCCCACAGCAACTCTACCTCATATGCATTTCCTGAATCATGTTTATTCAAAATTTTGCATGGTCCAAAATTCTTCATTTTCAGCTTATTGTATGTTCTAATTGGGAACCTTTCTTTTCTCAGGTGAACCATGACTTCATCTCCTACCTAGAATTCCTTATATCTCCTCTTTTGATCCGCCTTAGTCTTGTACTAAATATTCATCTTATTTATGTGTTTTTTCACCTCTTCAAGTAGATTCTTCATGTGTTCTGCAAAGTCTTCATCCTCAGCACTTGTCTTTTCTCCTTTGTCCAGATTCCTTAACTCTGAAGCATTTCTTGGACTATTGCCATATACAATCTGGAATGGTGATTTACCAATACTCCTATTGACAGAATTGTTGTAAGCAAATTCTGCCTGTGGTAAAATCAAATCCCATCCCTTGGGCTTATCTCCTACTAAGCATCGTAGCAGGTTACCCAAACTCCTATTCACCACTTCGGTCTATCCATCAGTCTGTGGATGGTGTGCAAAACTAAACTTCAAATCTATCTTCAACTTCTTCCACAATGTCCTCTAGAAATAACCAACAAACTTGGTATCTCAATCTAAAACAATGCTCTTAGGTAGACTATGTAATCTCACCACCTCCTTGAAAAATAATTCAACAATATGAACAGTATCGTTAGTCTTCTTGCAAGGAATAAAATGTGCCATCTTCAAGAATCTATCCACCACCACAAAAATGGAATCATGTTCTCTCTGTGTCCTTGGTAAACCAAGAACAAAATCCATACTAATATCATCCCATGGATTCTCTGGTATAGGTAGTGGCCGATATAGACCTGTATTCTGACTTGCACCTTTCACCATCTGACATACTCTGCAACTCTCCACAAATTTCCTCACATCCTGCTGCAACTGTGGCCAATAATAATTTTCACCAAAAATAGCAATGGTCTTATCTAGACCAAAGTGTCCAGCTAATCCTCCACTATGCTTCTCCTTAATTAGGTTCTCTCTCATGGAACTCCTCAAAATGCACAACTGGCTTCCTTTAAACAACATGCCATCTTGGATTATGAAATCCAACCATTTTGTCCGGTCCAAAGTAACGGGTTCTAGACAAGCTTTCCAAGCCTTTGCAAAATCTGGATCTTCAGGGTACAAACTTTTGAGTTCATAGAACCCAACAACCTCTATCTTCATTTCTGTCAACAAATTTTACCTTCTGCTCAAGGCATCTGCAACTCTATTGGACTTCCCACTCCTGTGCTTCAAAACAAAAGTATAGCTCTGCAAAAACTCAACCCATTTTAAGTGCCTCTAGTTTAACTTTCTTTGACTATTAAGATACTACAAAGCTTGATGATCAATATATAAAATAAACTCTTTTGACAACAAATAATGTCTCCATTTCTTCAAAGCATGAACTATTGCATAAAATTCCTAATCATAAACATAATACTTTTTCTTAGCATCATTAAGCTTCTCACTAAAATAGGCAATGGGCTTACCTTCTTGACTCAAAACAGCTCTTATAACACTATCACTAGAAGCACAATCTACCTGAAATACCTTATTGAAATTTGAAAGTGCCAAAATAGGTTTCTCTATAACTTTCTACTTCAATGTGTCAAAACTTTTGTCTACTCCTTTAGTCCATCTAAACTCTTCTCTATCCCCTCTCATTGTCTCAGTTAGGGGTACACAAATGCTACTAAAATTTTTGGTAAATCATAAAACACATAACAACAAAAAAAAATAGAACTTTCTTTTATTGATTTGAACAACTTATTACATTATAGAAGCTCAAATACAATAAGAGGAATCAACCCTCCATAGGATGCAACACATTACAACTTCCTCTCACAAGACTCTGGAATCATCTACCTTCTGTAACCCCAAATCAGCTAGGGTTTCTAGTTTTCCCACCTATTCTTGACTCTACACTTTCTCCCTTAACTCCACTATTACTCAGGGTTCCCAAAAGTGGTTATTACTAGCATTTTTTGTGGCCGACAACCTAATTTTAAAATTTGCATCTCCCTCCAAAAATAGGTCAACTTCCGAGAGCCATAACTTTTGATTTGGGTGTCTAATTGACAAACCGTTTTATGTGCCGAAAATCTCATAGAGTGCTCTACACGCTAAGAATGAGCTCTATTGGTTCTAGCCATTTTTGGGACCATACAGAGCCATTTAGTTCCTCAAACCTGAGTTTGAATAATTTTCAAGTATTTTTTTGAGAAATGGAAAACTTTAATATCTTTCAGCTTACAAATGATCTTTGCATGATTCCTTCACCAAAGGTCTTATTATTCAGTTATGAAGCTTCTTGTAAATTTTTACTTCATTCTGTGCCCAAATGTAAGCTTTCTAAAAATAGTAGGTTGCTATTTTTAGTAGCTTAGAAAAACTAAAAGTTCTACATCATTATTCAAGTGATTATGGAACTAGAACCACAAGGTTTGAAAAAAAATGGAAAGAACATCAACAATTTTGAAACACATCTTTTTTTAGGTGATGCAAAATTGCCCTTACACCACTGGATGCTCCTGCATCACAAGACTACCTTGATTTTTCCACATCTTGGTATGTTGCGATGCAGTATGGATTGGGGCATAGTCATTGCTTTCATATGTCATATTTGTGGGATGAGCTTATTATCCTACTATGGATAATATTTATCTTATTTGTGTTGGTATTAGCATCTTGCATATCAATATCTTTTGCATCTATGGTTTTGTACATGCCTTGTGTACTAAGATCATTGTATGTTAAGACTATTTTCCATTCACATGTCCAACAAGGTTCTATTATGTCTACTAGATATAAGTTCAAATTGTTTGTTTGCATAATCAACGTCCTACACATTAGATACATCGTCACCTTGGTCTTCTATATCCTGGTGCATAGCATCCCTTGCTATATCAAAATAAGGATTTCTCTTTACATTTTATAAATCATAACCAAAGCAACATCACCCCATCCATCCCACCCATACATCCTAATAAAATCTATAGCTTTTATGAAGATCGATCAATCCGATATCAATTCTTCTATTCTTTTTCCATTTATCTTCCACCTTTTATCTAACCTTTTCATCGACATATCTCTATCTACTCACCCTTTTCTCTTCTTTTATTTCAAGAGAGCACTTGTGTTCTTTGAACTCATCTGTCCTCTTGAAGGGGCTGTAGACACCCAAAATTGACCTAATTATCATTAGTATCAAATATTGCATTATTTATCATCTGCATTTGTTTAACACACTTGAACAATTTTTCCTTTCATCTAAATCACTTATTTCTTCTATTAATTAAATAAATATATATTTATTTATTTAATTCATTATCTATTTCCTCTAATCTATAATTAAATAATCATTAATTATTTAATTATCTCTATTTCTATCTATTTTAATTAAATAAGTCTTATTTATTTAATTAAAATTCCTTTCATAATCCCACTTTCCAATTAATTAATTAAATTTTATTTATTTAATTAATTTCTCTTATCATTTATCTTCATGAGCTGACATGTGTGCCTCTTTTATTTAAAAAACATGTGTGGTACTACATATTTTATTTAATATCTTTCACATGTAGTACTTTTTATGTATACGGTCACATATGAGCCTCATCTTCCCTCCACTTGTCATTTACACATTCACCTATGACTATCATTTCATCTCAGTTGTTCATATAGCCACCAAATCTCCAACATTGATTGATTTTGGTTGAGGTCTATATAAATGCCCTGTCATTCCATACTAAAGCCAACATTTTTCATATAGTGTCTACATTATCATCTCGAGCATACTGATCATTTTAGCATCCAACTAGCTTATTATCATTATCATCCATCCATCATGGTAGCTGTGATCTTCATAATTGTTCATTATTGAAAAAGCAATCCACATCACAAACAAGGAATCATACAATCTAGGTGATATTGTTCTTAAATTGCAAGCTTTAATTTCACTTGGATTTGATTCTTTGATGGTGGTAGGATTAGGTTTTTATTTGTAATGCTTGATCTTATTGACTTGATTTTTACCTATCACATTTTGGTACACCTGGTGGGACACACGTCGTTAATTAACTTTGTTGTTTGAAGTTGTTTTATGAAGTTCAAATTTTTTAGAGCACTTACGGCAAGTTTCAGTCGCTTTTGAGTTTACAGCAAAAATGCCTAAATACAGCTATACAATTGGCAAATTTAAGGACTAAAAATAGAGAGAGAGAGAGAGACGGAGACATATCTCATGATTTAGTAAAAGTTCTATTTGATTATCTTTATGTTAAAAGAAAAAAGCTAGTTTAAAGATTTGAAAAGTTAACTTTATTTATGTTTTTTTTTTTTAATTTGAAGTGTTTTTTTATAAATTAAACTTATCTTGAAATTGATAATTCATACTAATATTTAGTCTTTACCTATTTAATTAATTATGATAATTAGTTTAGTAATGATGTTTGCATTCTCTACTTTACATGGTTTAGTCATTAATTAAAAAACAATAGTTGATTGAACTTGATTATGTATAAAAGTGACTGTATACTTATTATCATAATTTAATATTTTTATTATTATGAAAGATGTTAATTGTTGTTGATTTAATTTATTATTAAAATATTAACTTGAATATGTCCTTGTTAATTTAAAATTTAAGAACCTAATTAGGTAGTTAAATCATAATATTTTATAAATTTGAATTAAGGAGTTAATCAATTGTGGATAAATGAATTTTATTGTAATATTGATTATTCATTTTAAACTATAAAGAAATAGTTTGATTATTTAGTTAATTTTTTAAATTAAAGAAAGTATTTAAGTTAAATATTAGTTTAAGTAAGAGATTCCTATAAATTAAATTTATAACATATTTTATTTTGTACTAACGAATTAAATAGATCTTTACAAGTTTAAATGAAAATTAGTTCAATGCTTATATATTTTATTGGTAATTTTATTAATCCTGACAAGTAATTACATAGTGGGATATTCTGATGAAATTATAAAGTTGACGTTAATAAATGAAAACATTTTTTAGTCAAACTATGCTTAGTCAAACTAATAGATTTTTTTATTGTTTGAATTTTTATGTTGAGATTATTAGGGCAATTTACACAAAGGCCAATCATGAACCTAGACCTTCCGAGAGTTTGTCATCAATAGTGAACTTTAGGTAATTGTCAATCATAATTTTACACCTTGTCTCATTTACCCTTTGAAAAAAATATTTCCGCCTTTTAGCCCACTTGTATGGTTGACATACAGGTGGGCTTGTCACAGGCATGACATACCATATTTAATAGCCATGGAGAGAATTCCTATTTCCTAAGGAGTTTGTCTAGAGAATATCAAGAATTGCCTTTGCATCGACAATTATTGAGGCACTTTTCTCATGAGCTTATGCTCATGTCTTCTTCCATGCCCATTAGTTAGGGTGTTATTTTCCCTATGTTGTGTTGTGCAGTTATGGTTGTTGTTAACCCATAATGAAGTGTTTCTCATTCTATTCTGTTTATTTGGTCTAGTCTACACCATAGAGTTTTCTAATTTCTCACCACATTCCTCTAAAATATGCATCCCCAACTAGAGCCACTGATGGCCTGCATTGAAGTTTTTGGATCCATGGTAAAAATATCTCTAGTTTTTCTTATATTTTAAGGTTTTTAGAATGCTTTACAGAATAACTTTCATGCCTTAGAATCAAAATCCTAAGTCTTCAACCCTAAACCCTAAGCCTATGCTTTATTGTTATATTTTTGCATTGACTTGCTAATCCCAATCCTCAATCTTTTAAGTCACAAGTTAAGTCCTTAAGTGTCATGTTCTATTGGCTCTTTGAGCTTAATAACTGACTCATCCTATCAACCTAATATTTCCTAAGTTTGAGTCTTTGTTCATTAAAGATTTAGAGCAATGGCTATCATTGTGTCGTGAGCTCTATATTTGTCAGATCTGTCAGAGTTGCACTAATGTGCTAGCCTTCAATCTCAAATCAGATGGATCCAAGGTTTTCTCAGTTGAGTAGCCCTTGATGTGCTCTCTCTTTATTGTATCATAGGGCACATCTCCTAGAAGATTTCAAGGATATCCTTTGCGTTAATGATTTTATTGCAAGAATGAAAGTGTAGCAATATAAAGGATAATAACACAAACAAATATTATATGCACAAATAAAAGAGATGAGACTCAATTATTGGAAAAATAGATAATTTGTAATTATAAACTTAGAACACATTTTGTACTTTATGTCCTCATCAGCAGAGTGAGATAATTATTAAAAATAAGTGAGTGAAACCTTCATATATAGGTTTCACTTATGTCCTTTAGAAAGGTCACAACCCAAAAGAGATATGGGTCGGCCAAACTTGAAATTATCACAAAAAATATGATAAAATAGGATAAAAATAAATTAAAAACATTGAAAAATGAAGGGAACCTCACCTACGTTGGTCTAGGTGATAAAATATAATAGGATACACATCATCGGAGTTCTATAGAGGATCTAGGAGGGCCTACAAAATGATATTATATTTTATTCTTTCCAAGGAAGCTTTGTAAGGAGCAAAATTTTCTCCAACAGACCAACAGATGACCAATATGCTTCAACTAGAGATCTAGCAACAATTTCTCTAAAAGAGGTCTAAGAATGTGATGATTAATTCCAAGAGCCTTAGAGAACTCATTGTTATCCAGCTTAAGGACCACAGGGAGCTTAGGAAGACCAATTCTAATTGTCTTGGAAAGAATTTTCTAGGCCAAAGAGGGCCTATCCTCAAAATTAACCTTAATGAAGATAGAAAGGAGAAAATGGAATGGGTAACCTCGAGCATGAAGGCAGTGAAAAAAATTATGCTTAATCTCATGGAAATTTTATTTGCAACTTTCTCGAACCAAGTACCTCCTTAACTCACTAAGAATAAAACCACTTTTTTGAGGAAGTTGGTGTTTGGACTTAAAGAGAAGATATTGATAAACATCAAGAGGTTTGTGGTAACATCTAGTACTGAATTGTCATGAAGCATTGAAATATGGACCCTTGTAGAAGATAATGTCCAAAATGTTAACCTCAGAAGCTAAAACATGGGTAGTGATCTTGATTTCTAGATAGATACATGAATAAGTTTCAAAGAAAAGTTGCAAACTATCAGAAGAGCCATGCCAAATACGATAGGTATCATCTATAAAGCACTTGTAGAGGATTCATTGATGAAGATTAAGTTCACATTCTACTCTCCATCCAAGGAAACAAAGGAAGAGGGATGCATAGATAATGACATAGTTACTACCCATGGCCATCCCTCTGATCTACCTGTATGTTTTTCCATTCAGTTCTAAGTAATGTTCCTTAAGAACTAACTTTGCAAGGCTAAGTATGAAATTTACCTTTCCAAGAGGTAAACCATCATTGATGAAGAACTTGAGAGCCTAAAGACCTACATTAGTGGGGATGCTAAGATAAATACTCTCAATATCAAAAGTGAAGATCAAAACTTCAAAAGGAAACTGGAGAGTGCTGAGATCATGAATGAGGGAATTTGAATCTAGTAGGTGGTTGGGTTGCTTCTTCAAGATAGAAAATAATTGAAAGTGGAGCCAACATGATGATGGTTCCAACAGATAACCACAATAGGAGCATATTGGTCTACCAACTAAGGAAGGCTTGTAAATCTTCAGTATGAGGTAGAACACATAGGCTTTTGTAGAGTTAGACTTTACTTGAAGGAGGAAGCAAAATTCATCATGACTAATTAATTTAAATCCTTCTTAGCTTTAAGGGAGAGAGATTTCTCCTTAAGGAAGAGACGTTCCTAGGAAACAAAAGGAACCTCAACATAAATATCAGAATCAGAGAGTTTTCGTAGACCTTTTGAAACATACCACTCCTTGTTGAGAATAGTGATGCCGAGGTTCTTATCAGCAGGATGGATTATAATTGATGGATCATCCCTAAGAGAATGAATGTCTTGTTGTCACTGTTGAGGGAAAATCTTGCTCCTTTGAGTCTTCACTGAAGAGAGACGAGAATTCAAAGAGAGTCATGCTTGACCAATATTGTATTCCAAGGGGGGATAGAATTTTTTAGGATTCCAAGAAGGAATAGGAACCTTAAAGTGGGTAATATGATCATCATAATCATAAAAAATTGTAGAAATCTGAAAAGAGGGACAACCAGACTGATTTTAGGGATTAAAGAATCACTTAAGCTTGAGACAATGAGAAAAAGTGTTAAATTCTTTAAAAACTTCTTTAGGACACATGGGAGGTAGACTCAGAATAAACTTGTCCTTATCTGAGTAAGCTAAATCCTTAGCATGTGAGCACAAGTGTGGTGGTGTGGGTCCCTTCCAAGCCTACACTGTTGTGATGGGGTGATGCGTGGGTCAGAAATTAAAGATTGATGCTAAGCTAGAAAATTTTCATTAGAAAATGGTTTCTTTCAGTGCTACAATGGATAATTTGTCTCTCTTGGACTAACCTCAATTGTTCACTCTCTCACAACAAGCCACATCAATGTTTCTCATTCAAATTTGAAGATTTTCTTGTTGCAGGTAGCCAAATTGAGTACGCATGCACTGGTAGAAAAAAAAAACTATTGCATGACTTCTCTTGCATGGATCTTGAAATTTTAATCTATGTTGTTTGAGCTGGTGAAGCAGGTGTTTGTAGAATATAGGATCACAATTTGACACTAGGTACATCTCGCCAGTGAATCATGATCTCTAGTTAGATTTTGATGAGAAGATTGGACATTAGTTGTCTGAAGTAAGAGGAGGTCGTAGGCAAGTTTTGAGGAGTTATAAGTATCTTGCACCTCCATTTACTACTTTGGGGGTTGTGATAGATTTTAAGAGATTTCCAAATAGGGAGTTAAGTGTGTGAAACATGCAGATGATCAAAATAGAGTTATGGGAGTTGTTGGCAAGTAGAAAGTACTCAGGTTAAGAGCCTTCTTCCATTTTTTCTATAATAGAAGTGTTTCTGTGATCAATTTGTATCATCTTTTTACCATGGGTACAATTCTAATTATTTCCCTTCTGGTCTTTCTTCTTGTGTCTTCCATTTTCAAAAAAGGCATACCCCTATTTTCTTGGCTACAAATTTGTCCATTCCGAATTAAGGATAGGATAATTGTTGACTAGGAAATGGGAGGATCTGGTAAGAATAGGAATCTTTGGCATCAATAGCCTTACTGTTCCCTCATATTCACTAACATGTAGTGTCATTCTGCTAAGGGAGGGCTTAGGTTGTTCTGAGGCTCCAGTTGAATGTAGTTGTGTAGATGGAGCATATAGAATTGTTGTAATTCCAGTGACCTTGGCTGCATTTTTGGATCAGACACTCAGGAAGAGAGGTGAAATTATGCTCTTTCCCCTTCTCTAGGCTAAATAGCATTCATCAGAGGCACAGTTGTAATAGTGGAAAAATATGATACCTAGGTGGCCTAATTGGTGATGAAGAATTTGGATTCTATTGATAGAGTCAGAGAAGAAAACATCTAGATGATGGTGATGCCTGCGGTAGTTTCCTCTAAAGGGTAGTTAGGATTGTTTTCTGGTCTAACTTTTGATGGTTACCTTAATAGCCCTAGGAACTCTAATACTTGGTGGTTTAAAATTGAAATATGGGGAGTCATGTGGACAACCCAATGGCCTATGCTCTAGGTATAAATGTAAGACAAAGAGACAACTATCTTGAATTATCTAGGGAACTTGAGTCTGGTTCACATAAAAATATGTTGTCATCATCCTATTTTGTAATGTAAGAGTCCCCTTGTGTTATAAAAGGGTGGTGCTCAATGTTCTATGATGCTAGAAAAAGTCAAAAGGGAAATTAGGAAAGAGGAAATTGGTTTAGTCTATGCTAAGGTCTCAGACCTTTGTTTGTAAGTCTTTTATGATAGTGTTGTAGTTTTGTACTTTGTACTTATATGAAAATCATACTGCTATGTAACTGCCTCTAGCTTTGAAGTGTAATGTTCTTTTAATGAAATAATCAAGGATTATGGATTTATTCTTACACATTTGTTGTAATGAGTTTTTCACATGGTTTTCTCTTTGTTCAAGGAATAGTGTAAATGCTTGCCTGAAAGATACAATACTATTATGATTTCAAGGGGATTACCAAGAATGGTTGCATTGTATCCTTTAGGAGGTCTTATTATCATAAAGTGATGATACTATAAATGACCATCTAGAATTCATTTAAAATAATGTGATGTTTTCTTGACATTGTGACTCTATTACCCATATCAAGCACCAGTCAATCCTTTCCATGTTCAGTTCTAGGATCCCAATTCTTAAATGATGAATCCAAAGTTGTCTGTAACTTATTTATAATTGTGTGTACACTCATACTAGATGACTGAGGGACTACCAAGAATGGGCAATCCTAGTACTAAGTATGCAAATTCTTGTCAATGTGTATGGAGCATTTATCTGTTAGACATTACAATTTAATTGTGTTGTTCATTTTTGCTTAGTTTCATTAAGGGAAACCCACCTAGGTCCTATAGATCTTGAAGAGTAGGGGAGAAGAGTGAAATATAAATCTCCCATTCATTGGCCAATTTGCACTTAATTTTGAGAATAAAAGGCTTTCACCCTTTTAGAAATTAGTGGGTACAGTTTAGAGAACCAAAATAGAGAGGAAAAAAAGAATGAGCATTAGTTAAAGACCAAACCCATAAATAGAAAGAGAAGTGTTGAAATCAAGTAGGTGGGAAAATAAATCCTTATGAGGATTACTAGGCAACCATGTAGGAGCATGAAGTCTCATCTCCTCGTCTGACAAAGGATGAGTTGGATTGTGTCTATGAGGGGTCACCTATGGTGTTGCCTCCTCATCTTAAGATACCTCATCGTTCCCCCCTACACACTCCTCATCATTTTCCTCTACCTCAAGATTGTATTCCTTGTTAGTAGAGTCCTCAATTTCTTCAATGACCATCAACCTTTGAGTTTGGGATCCTCTCATCTATCTTTGTCTTCTTCGTGCATCACAAGCTACTCTAGTAATTAAGACTCTGGGATTCAACAAATTCCAAGTAATCACTCTCTACTCAACATCACCCATCTTGTGAATAGACTAGTAGAAAATAGAAACTAGGGAAAACTCCTTGGGAAAGTCCTCTCCAATCTATTGAGGGACTCAGTCAACATGGTGTGCCTCAAATGAACCAAGCATGTCTGACTATTATTCCACACCTCTACAAAACTCTCAAATCTAACTATCTCCTAACCATAGGCTCTTCATGTCAACATAGGGATCGGGAATCATGTTCGCAACAGTGAGAGTGTCCACTGTGTGTGTACTAGCATCAAAGTAACCAAGATGACCCCATCATGTAGCCCTTGGTAATCTAGGATCTAAAAGTGGCACAACCTTCTAGTATGGTCTAATATGCTCAAGGATCTATGGCATGACCAAAGAAGTGTGGCTAAATGCAAATGCCCCTCACCTCACAATATGGAAGTCCTGGTAAACCATAGAAATGATATCAACTCCACATGCGAATATTGTACCTTGCTCTATAAATTGAATGATGAGTGCCCAACACCATATGAGTCTTGTTGACCCCTTGTCTCCCAATAGTCTCGAAGCAATCAAACCAATGAGGAACTTCCGTAGGGGTGAGATTTTTTTAGGGTGGGCACTGAAGTGAGCTATACTCCTATATGATCTCTTAGATGACTCACCCCCATAATAGCTACCTAGGCCTATCTCTCTCTATCTAATTCACTCTTAGGAAAGATAAGTCGCTTTCCTCTCACAAGAACTACCAAGATGTGGTAAACGTCATACAAGGTAATAGTACATTCCCATGAACTTGGGGGAACCTAAGGTATTCTTGTCTGTATCCCAATATGTTAGAATGTCACAACAAATATGAGATGAGGGATGAACCACAAGAACTTTGGATACCCTATATAATATTTCTTTCTTCATAATAGCATGATCTTCTGAAGATAGGGCCTCATAAGCATTAGCAAACCAAGACTTCTAACGAGTCATATTCCATTGAATACACATATCCTGTTACACACAAAGAACCACGTGCCAAATCCCCTTTAACTTAGAGAAACTTAAAATGAATTGTAAAAATTGCAAAATTCCACAAAAAAAAACATATATTCCCTAAAAACTTGTAATAAAACAATGAGGTTAGTGTCAAAATTAGACAAAAATAAAGTGTCAATTACATCACCAAAAAGAAGACTATAGTTAGAGTCAAACTAGAAGCCCCCTTGGTGACCTTGTTGCACAACAAGATCCCCCTAGGTGACCCTATCTGACAACAAGATCTCCCCTAGGTGACTAGCCCTAACAAAAGGGGTTACCCTACCCTACACCCTAGCATGGTAAAAATGCTCCAGAAACACAAATTTCATCCAAATTTGACAAACGAAAAGGCATACACACTCTAAAATAGGAAAACTAATGTATTGCAATAATAAAAATTGACAAAAATGGATTCTTTTTAGATAAATCATCAAAGCAATTTAAACAAGGGTTTTGAGAGGAGTTTTTCATGCTTTTGATACCTAATTGTTAGCAAAAGAACAGTTGCTTTCCATCTTTGTGATCCTCTCATCAATAGCTTCCCATCAACTGTTCACTTGCACAATTTCATTACCATTTGACCTCTATTTCTCAGATTTCTCCTCTTGTAGTGTAGTTTCATTTGATGCATTTTTAAAGTAGTTTGTAGCTTTTGTAGTGCTCTTGTGCCCTCATGTTGTGTCCTTTCATCCTTGCAGGTCCCCATGGAAAAGTGAAACCACTTAGGTATACTTATGACACGACCGATGGTAAGTTCACTCATTTTAATTTCAGTACTCATTTTAAACATTTTAAATGTTGAACTAATACTTATTATTGTAGGTACAATTATGAGAAATCAAAAAATAGGTAAGGCCTAGTTTGGGAATGGTACCTCCCTTCATGTAGACTATTGTCCCCAAGGGTCAAAATATGTTAGCACTAAAAAATGGATGGGCCTACATTGTAATCATATGATGAGTTGTAATCCTAAACACATACATGTAAGTGTGTAAATATGACCTCTCAACAAGCGTTATTCTTGGTGACATGTGGATGGGCTTCCCTCCTTCATTTTTTCATCTCCTCCCCCTGGCTACCCCTTCCTACTCCTATTTTTCATTTACTTTTCCCTTGTTGACATTTCATATTTTTTACTCTTTAGCCCTGTCAACATGTCCTATTAGTGTCATAACCTAGGAAATTCAACTTTCCTTGGACCATTTAAATCCTCTAGAGGCCTCCAATTGATCTCCCACACCATCCCCAACCCTCATTTTTCATCTGCCTTTTCCCATTTCTAGGTCACCCCTTTTAATTTCTAGATCTCCCCTTGGTGACCCTACTGTCAAAGGGGGGATCCTATCTAATCTATCACTTTGGCTAGTTTCGAAGGCCAAATGTCTTCTCCACCTTCTCAAGATCATTCTTAGCCCTGCAAATCAATCCCAAGTCTTCATCTTCCTAAAGTCACCCCTTTTTAGTCTAAGGTCACCCTTGGGCAATCCCTAGGTGACCTTGGATCACCCCTAGGTGACCCTACTAGTAAAATCAGTGACCCTATCATGTTTTCAAATGTAATTTCCTCTTCACTTTGGGCCCAAAATAGCTTTGTTTTGACTCTAGATAGTTTGCATGCAAATTTGACCCTAACTGAGCCTAGCATATTCTTAACTCATTCTTCTATTTCAATCATCCATAATTAACTCAATTGATCTATTCTTATCTCACCTCACTCTCATCCTAGCTCTCCTTCCTCCATAAGTAATAACCTATCAAGATTTGTTCATTTCCTAATCAATTGAGTTCACTATCAAATCAACCTAGTTCACTCCTCAATCAACCATGTTAACTCTTCAATCAAAATGAGTTAACTTTCCAATTAATCCCATGCATTGTGAGCTCTCTAACACTATAAATACCACCTCTCTCAAGAAATACCGGAGGAAAATGCATTATTGTAGCCATTCATTAGCTTTGTTTTTTCTCTCCACTTAGCATTTTCATTCTCTCCATAGGAATTGTGTGCCTTTTTCTTTTTAGTATTATTACAAAGCTTTCAAAAGCTTCATTTATAATTGTTACGCTTGTGAATTGCCAAGCCCAAGTGCTTCATAGATTTCATAGCTCATTTCAATCATAGCTTTCATAGCTTATTTTGAATCAATTGCTACTCCATCCCTGTCACCAAGAGGAGTACACTGCTACTATAGAGGAGAGGAAAGGTTACCACACAAAGCATTTATGAGGATACACTAGGCTCATGCACTAAAGGATTCAGATTCTTCATGCTTTAAGTAGTTAATTAAATCACAATTCGCTCTTGGAAAATGTAATCTTGTTGTTGCAATTTTCTTGATAGGTTCATTTCAAGTTGATTAGATTAGTTTTTATTAAACTAGTTTCATTCCAATTGATAGATTAGATTTCATTTTTGCATTCTCATTATTTAGATTAGATCTAAAATTGACTTGCAGTAAAAACAAAAATATAGTGTAGATTCCATTTAGAAAATTCATGTTAAAAGTGCATTCATAATTCAAATTCTTATATAATTATGTCACTTTGCTATTCAATTTTGGGAAAAGAATAAAAAAAAATTCTTTGCATCCATACTAGTTGCATTCATATGAAAAACATAAAAAGTACAAAAACATTAGAAAACTTAGAAAACTTGAACCCTCAATTTGATCACAAGGTAGAATTCATTTACACAATCAAACCCTCGATTTCATCATGAGGAACACTTCACAATTCAACATAAAAAACAAACCTTTGATTTTAGATCAAAATCAATTGAAGTCAAACACAAGGTCAACCCTAGTCAACTCTCTCTTATCCAAGCATTCGAATGTATCTAGGAATTAGAGGTGAGTCGATTAGGGCACTCCTTGAGGAAATAAACAAAACACATCCTACACCACAACAATCACAAAAAAGAGTAGAAGAGAAATAACACTCTCAAGAGCAAGAACAATGTATTTAAGACATAGAGGATAGGTTACAATGCACTAGGATCATCAACAATCGAAATTGACATCCATCTAGGTGTTGGAACCTAAGGAACCCAAATAGGAGATTGATAACTAGTGACCCTTTAGGTCATATTATTATCTCAACCACAATAGCCACAAAAAGGGCTTCACACATTGAAATATATAATAGACCCTAGGACCAATCAATCTCTCTCCATGACATTCTATCCCATAAGAAAAGAACGACGCCTAGGTCTCACCCTTACTCGATTGTCTTTTGCCATGAGAGTGAGAGTGACTTGGAGGTCACCCAAGGAAAGGAGAGGGTTCATGTGCTATATTGAAGCTAGGTCATCCATGTTTTTGCCTGAGTCATGTTTTGAGGTGTATAGTATTAGAGTTCATCAATCATCTCTTACATGGTATTAGAACATCCAAATCTGCAAGCCCCTTCTCAGATCCAAAAAATTAGGCAAGAGCCATTTTTTGAATGTCTTTTTATAAAAATTATATCTCTTTATTAGATTAAAATCAACTTAAAAAGTCAGATTAGCCTTTTATTTGGCTTAATTGGAGCACTAGAGGCCAAATATGCAAGGGTTTGAAGCATGTGTTTTTTTCAGATCTGGAGGGAAGCTATAACATTAAAGAATTTTGGGTCAAACCAAACCTTTCCATCATGCTCAAAAGGCCCAAAAACCTAAATATCAATTATCAAATCACTAAAATCAAGTCTGGGAGCATTTAAAGCAATTTTTTTTGCTTTTAGAGCCATACGACACTTATATAGCGTTTGTTGTACAAAATTATTAAAAAATAAATAAAAATAAATCATGGGCATACCTTTCTCAATTTGGATAGGGTGTCCCATTTTTGGGCTGCCAATCTAGTTTTTGGACTAGTCAAGCCCTATTTTTGAGTTCTGCAATCCCCTTTTGGGACCCACAAATAAGGATGTGAGCAATCCAAACAATAAAACTAGCCCCTTGGGCCCCTTATTTGAGCCTAAAACCACACACAAGACTCTATAGCTAATGTAATCAACCACTGCTATCCTTTCCAGGTTGCTACTAACCTTCACAAAGGGCACTACCACTCATTCTGAACTTGTTGCCTCCTATTGACACCTCCACTAGGAAATTCTAGGCACCATGGCCCAATTCAAATCCTTTGTGCCACCAAATCTCCACATCTAATTGTCTAAATGTCCAAAATCTATCAGTTCAACTTAGAGTAACCTAGTTTCCACCCAAGCATTGCCCAATCACTATCAAAGGACCACCATCCTGCCACCTGTCATTTCTTTTCTTTTTGGAATAAGTTGGGCAAATGAAATCAGATTTTCACAAACAAATAGGCTTTGGAAATTTAGTTCTGAGCACAATCCAATGGAGTTGATATTTTTCTATATTTTTCTACTACTAAATTTAATTATTGTTTGAAGTCTAGATCATCTTTTTAACTTCCAACCTCATAACTTTTTGCCTCAATCTCTAATTCTCATGATTCTTGTGGCATTGAAAAGGTAGTTAGGAGATCAACATATCCATCTATGCACTTTTTATAGATTCAGTCTCACATATCTTTTATTTAGTTTGTCAATTTTACACATTTTAGTTGATAACATGGACAACCTGATACCTGGAGAAGTTCTTTTTTTTGTGGGATTCATATTGACTTCTATATTTCTACACTTTAGTTTTCTAGTTTGATTCATATTAACTTCTATATTTCTACACTTTATCTTACTATTTTAATCATGTCACCAAATTTATGGAAAGAAAAGGCATAGAATAGATGGATGCATGCTAAAATGACTTGATGATTTAACACTTTTGTATAAGCTTCATCAATTAGAATAGTTGTGCATAGTCAATGGCATCAATTTGTTAGATTCTTCTATAATAGCATGTGTAAAGACATCTCCATCTCCTGTTGCTTCTTTGGGAGCTTTCAGTGATTCTGTACAGTAGGACCACATAAGTCTTCCAGATCGACCTTATTAGGATTCCTATTTATCAGACATTGCATCTTTGTTTGTGGAGTCTCACATTTAAGATCTAGAAGACACATTTGAGGCATCATCTCTCCTCTTTGATGATAGTGATGTCAGCCCATCTTTAATGTTTTCAGATCTAGTTTAGTATCTTTCCTCTCTTGGTTCTACTTCTTTGATTGGGCATTTAGTTTCTAATTTGGAAGAGAAATCTTTTTCTAGCATGAGGTTGCCATAGTTGTATTCTAAGACACACATTTAGATTTGGATTCCTTTCATCCAAATTGTGGGAGTTTCTTCTACATACACTAGTGGATTTGTTTCTTTTGAAATGGAGAAATGTTGTTTACAGGTAGTGGATTTTGTTTTGTCTTCAGGCATTCATCATTATCAGAAGAGTTTCTTCTTCATGGGGGGATCTATCATCTCATTAATTCAATATCTCCTATGGGGGTATTCATTGTATATTTGTGATCCATCACTTGTACATTCTTCATCTTTTCTCTCTTTTGGGGAGGAGTTTTTTCCCATGTGATTTTCTCCTTTACTCCATTTGTGAGAGATGTTTTGTACATGGGTACCTAATATGGACTTGTATCTAGGACCCATCTTTTCATAATTTGCATTTTTATCATTCTCCCTAAGTTGCACCTGATGGGGGTTTTGGTGTAATTATTTATTTAATTACACTTTATTAAGTTTACTTGGGGATTTTTTAAGATCTTAGGCTTTTCTATCTTGAAAATATAAAAGAAAAATCTCATATGTAATTATCAAAATCTAATATCATTATTGCATCCAATATTCATGCAAATTTATCTTCTCTACATTTTTCTCTTGCAGAAGGAAATCTTTGGTTTTGCAGTTGATTTTGGGAGCTTGAGTCCATTGATGACTCTTACATGGTATCAAAGATCACCAATCAACTCTTACATATTTATCTCAAATCAATCATTTGATAAGATTAATTTAAACCATTGTACTAATTTTAAACATTAAATTAAAGTCATTATTCTAAACAATCATTATTCTCAAAATGTTACTCCAAGTATAATCTAATTTAATATTCAACATTTATTAACCAAAATATTCATCATTGAAAGACATAGAATATAATAAATTCCATCTATCAATTTTAACTACTTATGAAACATAACCAATTTAAACCATATCATCCGAATTAATAATCATGAGCTCCCTAACATAAATCCTTATGTTTTTTCCTTATCACTAGTCATAGAAAATGGAGAAACTCTAGGGTTCTACAAAGTGTCTAACAATTGTCAATCAAGAGTAAGTAGTTTCCTAAAAAAATGGTTTTAGGTAGATTGCTAAGCACTAGAAGAGTGTTACAATATGAATGATTCTAACTAGCATGTTTTTTCATAAAGGAATAGAACATCAAGATGAGAGTACTTTAAATTTAAAAACTTGAGATATATAGGGAAGTTATTTAGTGAAACAAGAGGTTACATGAGGTACAATTAATATCAATTGAGGTAAAAGAAATGATTGAACTACCATGCCTCACAAATTTAAAATTATGAATTTCTACCTGATGGATGAGAACTACACAAATGAATATCTAGATAATATATTTTGTATTTATAATAGTGGATATGAAACATTGGATTAATAAAACTTCATGGCTCTCCTACATTGCCTCACATAAATAGTTGGTATGTCATTGGTGTCAACTACATAAAAAATCCCAGTTGACTTCAAACCTACAAATAACCTTTTACTATGCAACAAAATTTATCAATTGCACTACAATCATGCATGTAAATGGATTTGAATTTTCTCACTCTTGTTTTGACTAGCATCAAAATCACAATTCACCAAATGTTGAATATTAGTTCCTCCCTCCTCCATTGGGTAAAATTAAGAATTAATTATTACAAAAATACCAAAAAAAATTAAAATCAAGAAATCCATTCAAATATTAACACACAAAAAATGGAATAAATTTTAATCTTAAATATGTTAAAAGTAATGGTGGCGATGCCTTGTCCACAAGATGATAATTCAAGAGCTAAAAAAATCTTTACTTGCATAGAAAGAAATGATTTTTCATTTATAAGGGAATATTATGAAAAAAATCACCAACATGATTTTCTAAAGACATAAACATGATGTAGAGGGTATAATTTGATTTAGAAACATAATGTATATGGGGAAACTACTTAATGAAACAATAGTTTATGACATGCAATCACTCACACTCTAACCAAGAAATAATTAGCACTTGCACCCATATGAGGTTCAAGGAATATGTCACTAGGAACAACCGACGAGTTTAGAAAATTTTCCAACCTCAGACAATTCTGAGCACTATAATGCTCACATATAAAAGCCTATCAGCTAATTAAACTATTATCATTCATACAATATAGGAATTAATTTAATTTGATGGATGACTGATGCAACGAGGCACAAGGGAAGAAAATAAGGTTTAGTCTTCTCTACCCACTCACCCACTTCACTACTCCAATCCAACCAAAGTCACATTCAAGGGCATGTGAAGGATTTGTGGTCTAGGCTGTTGTCCAACCCCTAAGGCTTCTTTCACACCTCAAGGTAGGTCTACAACCACTTTACCAATAGTTGGTTTGATCCCTAACTTCCCACAACTCTCCAACCTTGACTAGGCCTAGTAAGGCTACTAGCCCTCCAAAACTAGTTTTCTCCACACAACTTGACAAAACCCTAAATGACTAGGCAAGAAAATGATGGATTTGAATACCCTTTAAGGGGCTCTAACAAACTTCCAAGCCTCTAATCTCAACTCTACTCTAGCAACTGAGAACACCCACTAGGTCTCTAGGCCTAATTGATCAATTTAGGGCTAGGTTACAAAGTAAGTGGTCTAACTTGGGTTCATAGATTAGGGACAGGAACTTGGATCACCTCTACCACCTCCAAACAACTCAAAACCACCATTCATTCACTCACCCTTTTAGGATTTTGTCATTTACATCAGCAAATAGCATAAATTTGGTCAAATACCTATGAATACTTGACCTAGGGCATCACTCCCAAAATTTAAGACAGACTTTCCTAGCCAAATGCTTTTGGAATTAAGTAATGCAAATCCCTAGCCTGCATTTCACCGATTTACATGAGATTTCACCAGTTGAAATGCATTCTAGGGCAGATTTTGTATGAAAAACCCTAGAAAATAGGGTTTTTGACCAGTTTGGAAACAAATTACAATATCTCCCTCCTACGATCACTTCAGGACCTCAAACTTGTTGCATTCGAACCCTGACTCCAATGAGTTTCAGAAAAATAACATTGATCCACTTGGCCAATCCATACAAGCCATACAACAATAGAAAAATAGGGGAAAATAGTAAATTTTCTTTATTTCTATGCCTAAAACTCCGTACCAACACTTCTCTGTTGTACAGGAGTGAGATGACAATAGTATAAACTGATCCAAGTTGGTATCCAACCTCCAATAATAGTTTTCAACTGTCAAAACTGAGTGGCAACCGGCCCAATGTGTCATTGACACCATTGGCAACATTTTACACTATGGTATTTTTGTATTAACACAAGGTTGTCATTTGGTTTAGCTTGTCCAATGGAATCAAACCACCATCATACTCTCTAAAACATGCTAAAACATCAAGACTATCAAAAAGACTCAAGAAAACATCATTAGACCTACTAGGCCTAAGTGTCACTACTAGGGTCAAAATGGACTAAGAAGGATTTGAGGCTTATAAGATTACCCCAAACCTCTTGACCATATAGAGTGGACCTTACAATCATGGCTAGAAGCCTTATTACTAAACATACTAAACAAAAACTTCAAATTTGTCAAAATGCATCAAAATGCTCTTAGGTGCCCTACACCATATACCCACTGTTAAACAAAACTCAAGTCTCTTGAGTTGGGAATGCTGTCAAATGTGAATCCTGCCTTCTCAATGTCTGCTCTGCTCATCCAAGTGGCATCCTCCTGACATTTATTGAGCCACTTCACCAAATATTCATAATAGGTGTGCCTCCTAGTTTGTTTTGCAATCCTTTTATCCAAAATACATTCAATTTGATTAGGAGATGAAGGAATCAGTTCTTGAAGTGTCTAATCAGTTTGTTGCTCTATAATAGATGTCTAACGATCAGATCCTTTATAGGGATAAAGGTCTGCTACATTGAAGATTGGTGACAAGGCAATGCCATCCAGAAGTCTGATTTTGTAGGCATTTTCTCCACATTTCTTTAGCACTTCACAAGGCCCAATCTTCTTCATAAGTAGCTTGGTGTATTTACCTGTAGGGAGCCTCTCCTTTTTAAGGTGTACCATGACCAAATCCCCTTCCTTGAACTATAGATCCTTTCTCTTTCTGTCATCAAACTGTTTATACTTTTGAGAAGTGGACTGCAATTTCTATTTTACTTGTTCATGGACATCTTTCATCACTTGGACAAAGTCTTCAGCTAATGCACTGCTCTTCTCCAGTCCTCCAACCTCTCTAAGTTCCAAAATGCCCCTTGGGTGAGTGCCATAAACAATTTGAAAAGGTGACAGGCCGATGCTTCTATTGACAGTGTCATTGTATGAGCACTCTGCCTGAGCCAAAATTGAATCCCGCCTAGCACCCTGCTCTTTAGTTAGGCACCTTAGGAGGTTGCCAAGTGACCTGTTGATCACCTCAGTCTAACCATCAAACTGAGTATGATAGGCTAATGATAATGACAAGTTTGTACCTAGTCTTTTCCAAAGTGTCCTCTAGAAGTGTCCTATGAACTTGGGGTCTCTGTCAGAGATTATGGACAAAGGTAAACCATGTAATCTGACTATTTCTTTGAAGAAAAGACTTGCTATGTGTGAGGCATCATGTGTGGTTTTACATGGGATGAAGTGAGCCATTTTTTAGAACATATCTACAACCACAAAAATTTTGTCATGTCCATTCTTGGTCCTAGGCAAACCAAGTACAAAGTCCATGCTAATGGAATCCCGAGGCTTTGAAGGGATAGGTAGTGGAGTGTATAGACCTGCATTGGATGTATGTCCCTTGGCTCTTTGACAGATTTGACAAGTTTCTACAAACTTTCTTACATCAGATGGTAACCTTGGCCAATAGTAGTATCTTCTAACCAATTCTAGGGTCTTATCAATGCTAAAGTGGCCTACCATGCTGCCACAATGCTTCTCTTGAATGATACACTCTCTAATAGACCCTCCTGGGATACATAACAGGCTGCCTTTGAAAAGAAATCCATCTTGTATCAGAAAATCAGAAAAATCAGTATTATACCTACCTATCATGGCTTTGCAAACCTAGTAAGGTTCCTTGAAGTCTTCATCATCTGCATACTGATCTTTGATGGCATGTATACCTATACTCTCCAACTGAATGGTTTGAACAACAAGATTCCTCCTACTTAAGGCATCAGCTACCTTATTGGCCACTCCTTTCTTGTGCTTAATGGAGAATGTACATGCTTGGATGTACTCCATCCACTTAATATGCCTGTGGTTTAATTTATGTTGCCTATTGAAGAAGCTCAAAGCATGGTTATCAGTAAAAACAACAAACTCCTTGGGTAGTAAATAGTGTCTCCATTTTCTCAATGATTGAACCATTGCATATAATTCTAGATCATAGGTAGAATAGTTCAGTTTTGCCTCATTTAACTTCTCACTAAAGAAGGCTACAGGCCTCCCATCTTGACATAGGACTCCTCCAACAGCCCTCTTACTTGCATCACACTCAACCACAAAGGTCTTATCAAAATCAAGTAGCACTAGGACCGGTTGTTCTGATATTTTCTTCTTTAATAGTTCAAAGGCTTGATTGGCCTCATTTGTCCATACAAACACACATTTCTTGCCCCCTTTTATGGTGTCAACAAGTGGAGCACAAATGACACTAAACCCTCTAATGATCTTTCTATAAAAACTGCACAAACCATGGAAACTCCTTACCTCAGAGGCTGTAGTAGGTGTGGGCCAATTAAGAATGGCTTCCACTTTGCTTGGATCCATCTTGAGACTGCCCTTAGAGATGACAAACCCCAAGAATGTCAATTCTTCTTGTAGGAAGACACATTTGTCAAGGTTAATTCTCAACTTCTCCTCTTGAAGCCTCCTGAGCACTTGATGGATATGCCTTATGTGATCTTCCTTGCTATCACTAAAAACCAATATATCATCCAAATATACAACAATGAACTTGTTAAGGAAAGGTTTTAGCACCTCATTCATCAACCTCATGAAGGTGCTTGGTGCATTTGATAAGCCAAAAGGCATCACAACCCATTCAAATAGCCCTTCATTGGTTTTGAAGGCCGTTTTCCACTCATCCCCCTCCCTTATCCTAATTTGGTGATAACCACTTTTTAGATCCATCTTGGTAAAATACTTAGCCTTACCCAAGCAATCCATTAAATCTTCTATCCTAGGCATTGGAAATCTATACCTGATAGTGATCTTGTTGATGGCCCTGGAATCAGTGCATAGTCTCCATGTGCCTTCCTTCTTGGGTGCAAGTACTGTAGGTACTGCACATGGGCTAATACTCCTCCTTATAATCCCTTTATCCAACAAGTCTTGGATTTGTCTTGCCACTTCTGCATTTTGCTCTAGGGTCAACTTGTAGGCTGCTTGGTTTGGTAGAGTGGATCTAGGGATGAGATCAATGCAATGACTAATCTCCCTCTTTGGTGGAAGGGCATCCTTACTTTCATCGGCTATCACATCATGAAACTTCTCCAATAGTTCCTCCACTTCTTTTGGTCCAATCCTCCTAAGAGGCTACTACACTTTGGTCTTCTTAGGATTTGCATCCTTGGGCTTGATGACTACTACAAAACATGGCACTTTCTCCTCCTTGAGGTTAGCCAAAAACTCTTTTTCACCTACTAACATAACTAAACTAGGAATAATCTTTTCCTTGCTGTCATTAATCATAGGAGTCATTGTGAAATTTTCACCATTTTTAGACAAATGAATTACATTTTGCTTACCATCATGTTGCCAAGGCCTTCCAAGAAGAAGGTGGCATGCATCCATATCCACTATCTCACAAAGAATCCTATCATGATATTCACCTATCTTGAATTCAACCCAACATTGTTCTTTCACCACAATTTGTTGGTTCTTGGTTAGCCAAAAGACTCTATAAGGGTTAGGATGAGGTATCCTTTGCAATCCTAACTTAGTCACCATTTCATTAGAAGCTAAATTCTTAGAAGAACCTGAATCAACTATTACCTTGCAGACTTTTCCTTTCACCTTGCAAGTGGTTCTAAACAAATTGTTTCTTTGGGGCTGCTCCTTGGTGGCTGGCATGATGAGAGACTAGTTAAACATGATGCATTCTCCACTCTCTGGTGCTGCAGACTTGGAAGAGGCAGTTTGGTATGATGTGGTGCTTTGACAGTCATCCTCTTGAAGGAGCTGCACCCTTCTATCTTTCTAATTTGCAGTAGTGTTTCCCATCTTCTCCAGGCACCTAAAGGACTGATGTCCTATCTGATTGTAGGAGAAACACCTTCCAGTGAACATAGTGGAACCCCTGCCTCTACTTCTTCCTCTACCATTACCTCTCCCTTTCAACTGACCCTAATTAGCACTGTTTCTGTCAGCCTGCACTTGACTACCCTCTTGTGATCTACCATCTTGGGGTCTAGGAAAGTTCTCTGTTTTGAAATCTACCTCTGCCTCTGAAATTCAGATTGCCTCTACCCCTACTGTTGGAATCTCCTCTCCTTCTTTGTTTGTCCTCAATCCTCAATGCCATTTGAAAACACTTATGCACTGTCTTAGGGTTAAAGAGACTTAATTCATATTGAATGGAGAACTTAAGGCCATTAAGATACCTTGCAATCTTCTATTTTTCATTCTCAAGCATCTTGGCTTTTAAAGACATCTTGTGAAACTCCTTGGTGTATGTGCTTACGTCCATGTCCTTCTGTCTCAAGTTTTACAACTTCTTGTGCAAGTTGACTTCATAGTCTTTAGGAACAAATTGCTTCTTGATTTCAAGTACCATCTTCCTCCAGGTAGTGATAGGGTTCCTATCATCCTCTATCCTCTCATTTTGAATGAAGTTCCACCAACTTAAGGTTGGCCCTTTCATTCTAGATTTGGCAATCCTTACCTTCTGATTTTCTGCCACTTCTTCACATTCAAAATAGTTCTCCATTGCCTCTATCCAATCAAGGCACTCCTTTGGATTCATCTTACCAGGAAACATAGGTAAATCCACCTTACTATCCCTCCTACTTAACTTTCCAAGTGCATCTACGAATTGTCTTTCTGACATGCCTCCTTATGGCTCTTGCATTGGCACTTCTTTTTCTTCATCTTGATCCTCTTCATCTGAATCCAAGATGACCTCTAGTTTCTTCTTCTTATCCTTGTCCTTCTTTAACTTCTCTATCGCAGCCTCCATCCTTTTGTTCTTGGTTGCTTGCTCTCTGACTATCTTTGCTAATTCAGCATTAGTCACCCTTGGAGGAATTTCCTCCTCTTCTTCTCTATCTCCCATCTCTTTGATGGCTCTGATACCACCTGATGCAGAGAGGCACAAGGGAAGCAAATAAGGTTTAGTCTTCTCTGCCCACTCACCCACTTCACTACTCCAATCCAACCAAAGTCACATTCAAGGGCATGTGAAGGATTTGTGGTCTAGGCTGTTGTCCAACCCCTAAGGCTTCTTTCACACCTCAAGGCAGGTATGCAACGACTTTACCAATAGTTGGTTTGATCCCTAACTTCCCACAACTCTCCAATCTTGACTAGGCCTAGTAAGGCTACTAGCCCTCCAAAACTAGTTTTCTCCACACAACTTGACAAAACCCTACATGACCAGGCAAGAAAATGATGGATTTGAATACCCTTTAAGGGACTCTAACAAACTTCCAAGCCTCTAATCTCAACTCTACTCTAGCAACTCAGAACACCCACTAGGTCTCTAGGCCTAATTGATTAGTTTAGGGCTAGGTTACAAAGCAAGTGGTCTAACTTGGGTTCATAGATTAGGGACAAGAACTTGGATCACCTCTACCACCTCCAAACAAGTCAAAACCACCATTCATTCACTCACCCTATCAGGATTTTGTCATTTACATCAGCAAATAGCATAAATTTGGTCAAATACCTATGAGTACTTGACCTAAGGCATCACTCCAAAAATTGAAGATAGTCTTTCCCAGCCAAATGCTTTTGGAATCAAGTAATATACATCCCTAGCCTGCATTTCACCGATTTGCATGAGATTTCACTAGTTGAAATGCATTCTAGGGTGGATTTTGTATGACAAACCCTAGAAAACAGGGTTTTTGACTAGTTTGGAAACAAATTGCAATATCTCCCTCCTACGATCACTTCAGGACCTCAAACTTGTTGCATTCAAACCCTGACTCCAACTAGTTTCAAAAAAATAACATTGATCCACTTGGTCAATCCGTATAGGCCATACAATAGCAAAAAAATAGGGAAAAACAATCAATTTTCTTTATTTTTGTGCCCAAAACTCCGTACCAACACTTCTCTGCTGTACAGGAGTGAGATGACAACAATATAAACTGATCCAAGTCGGTATCCAACCTCCAACAATAGTTTTCAACTGTCAAAATTGAGTGGCGACCGGCCCAATGTGTCATTGACACCATTGGCAACATTTTACACTATGGTATTTTTGCATTAACACAAGGTTATCATTTGGTTTAGCTTGTCCAATGGAATCAAACCACCATCATACTCCCTAAAACATGCTAAAACATCAAGACTATCAAAAAGACTCAAGAAAACATCATTAGACCTACTAGGCCTAAGTGTCACTACTAGGGTCAAAATGGACTAAGAAGGATTTGAGGCTTATAAGATTACCCCAAACCTCTTGACCATACAGAGTGGACCTTACAATCATGGCTAGAAGCCTTATTACCAAACATACTAAACAAAAACTTCAAATTTGTCAAAATGCATCAAAATGCTCTTAGGTGCCCTGCACCAATGACAACCAGAACATAGATTTAAGATAGTAGCTATATTTCCTATATTTATTGTACCAATAATGTTTAATATTAAATTTTGGATTAGTAAAATTTAACAATATTTAAAACATTGTACTATATAACAAGGAAGTGATTTTTAAGATATGTGTTGTAGATACTTTTGGACTATAAAAATATGTTGTAATGAAAATACAAAATTTGAAATCTATTTCATTAGGGTTACATGCATGAAAACTCATAAATAACAACTTATATCTCAAGGGAAATGATATTGCAATGAATCCAATGAATATGAGTAATCTAGAAGATGAAATTAAAAGGATATTAACATTTAATGTGCCATATGAAATAGAGATATCATATATAAGATGAATCATTTCAAATTTTAACATTTACAATGCCTAAAGAATAGAATAGAAATTTGTTTCTATTTATTATGTTTAATTAGGAGAGAGAAATTGAAAAACAAATTTGTTTAAGGTCCTCCATGCTTGGGATTTTACCTCATAAGAGAGGTTAGAAATAAGGGGGAAGTTTTACTATGAAATAGCTAAGAAGCATAAGAAACTTAAACTTTTACAAGGGATTGAAAGAAGTTTCATACTTCAATTCTATCACAACTAATCTCCAAATGTCCTTCTAAGCACTACATCAGTTTCAAAGAATATATCAGTCACATGTATGTAGGTATAGAAGTTAGTTAAAACTAAGGATATAATCACAATGTAGTAAGCATGATTGTGTCATTAATATACTAAAATGCAAGAAATTGTGCCCTAATATAGAACAAAGGATAGGGATTAGTTTGTAATAGAATTTGTAGCATAATTCTAATAACAAAACATCAAAATAGATCATCGAACACATTTACATAACTAGATCCCCCACATTGATAAAAGGAGCTAAGAAAGCATACTTATTTCCTTAGTTTAATTGTTTTCAATTATTAGTGATGTGTTTCTTTAAAGCTCAATACTAATTTGAAAAATTATTATTATTTTTTTGATCTAAAATTTGAATTAAATTATATAAATTAATTAGTTGTGCCTTCATTAGAAAACATATTTTTACCTTACAATTTTACATCCTTAACAAATAAATAGTTTCAAACCCAAAGACTTCTAGAGCTATAAATTAATGATGTTATGGAGGTTGTCGAAGACTTCTTTAGAACTGGGAAGCTCTTGAAGCAATTGAACAACACTTTTATAGCTCTGGTTCCCAAGAAAAGAGACTTGAACTCCATGGGGGATTTTAGAACCATAAGCTTCTGCAACACGGTTTATAAAATCTTCTCTAAAATTTTGGTTTTCAAACTTCAAACTATGTTGGAAAAGCTAATCAGTGGTTGCCAAAAAGGGTTAATCCCTGGTAGAAATTTTTTTGATGCTACTATATCTGCTCATTAAATTCTTCACTCTATGGATAGATGCAACCTTCCAGGTATGGTCTTCAAACTTTATATTTCAAAAGCTTATGACAGGGTTTCTTGGGATTTCCTTTTTGAAGTCCTTGAGAAATTTGGTATCCAAGACAAGGTCTTGAATCTAATCAAGGCATGTGTAAATACTATCAAGTTCTTGGTCCTTATGAATGGAATCCCTAGAGGGTTCTTCAATGTTGGGAGAGGGCTAAGATAGTGCACGACCCTTTATCCCCATATCTCTTTATAATTCTGGCTAAAGTAATAGGTAGAATTATGACAAGGATGTTGAGATCTAAAGAGCTCAAGGGAACTAAAACTACCACTTTGATTGATCCATCTACCATTCAGTAGTTTGTGGATGATGTCATACTTTTTGGTTCAGCTTTTGTGGTGGACACTCAAAAATGGAAGAGGTTGTTGAATGAATATGCTGCTACTTTGGCCAATGTATTAATTATGAGAAAAGACAAATATACTTCTTCAACACCAAGGTGGATTTGTAGCAGAAAATCAAAGCTATATTGGGATGTGTTGGAGCCAAGATGACTAGGTCTTATCTTGGTCTCTCTAGATATCTATTAAGGAAGTTTCCTCCATGTTTTGGAATTCTATCCTTGAATGGATCCAGAAGAAGCTCATAGGATGTAAGGGTAAACTTTTGAGCCAAGCTGGTAAGTTTCATCTCCTTAAGGCCTCCTTACAAGGGGTCCCCATCTATTTTTATCTCTTTTCATGATTCCTAAATACCTTTCTAAAAAACTTGAAAGAATTTAGAGGAAATTTCTTTGGTTTGGGTTAGAAGAGAAGAAAAGAATAGCCCTCATAAATTGGGACATAGTTTGTTTACCTAAACATCAAGGAGGGTTGGGTTTAAGGAAAATTTATTTGATCAACAAAGTACTTTTGGCCAAGGTGGGTTAGAACCTTTTAAAAGATAGTAAGGATTGGAGTGGCATCATAAGGGCTTAATACCTTTCTAATATGGCCCCAATCAGTTTCTTTCTATAGTTGGAATACCTAAAGGATCTATAATCCAAAGATCCTTTGCAGAAAGGAATAGAATGGAAGCTTAGTAATGGGAGAATGATAATTTTGGGAAGATAACTGGTTAAAGGAGAAACCTCTCTCTAGTGGTCAGAATCTTAGAAGATTAGCTGATATTACCACTAGTTTTTTTGGTGAACTTACTTCATATTACATATTGCATTAGGGCGGAGTTTTCCTATGGAAACAACTATTAGAATGTTGTCAGAGTCATAGTGACCTCTCACAAAATGTTGATGATCTACAAAAAGATCTCCAATGATGTAGAATTCCATTGTTTCCTAGGATGGACGAAC
Organism: Cunninghamia lanceolata; assembly: GCA_027924645.1. Taxonomy (NCBI): domain Eukaryota; kingdom Viridiplantae; phylum Streptophyta; class Pinopsida; order Cupressales; family Cupressaceae; genus Cunninghamia; species Cunninghamia lanceolata. Next base: position 2,908,524 of record BSBN01001161.1, read on the forward strand.
TATTATGAGCCAAAGATAAAATGGGCACCTTCTCTCTTAAGTCAGCTTACAATCTATTGTTAGACTTTGCTAATGATAATAGTATTTAGAGGAAGGTGTGGAATCACAACTTAATATCTAAGGTGAATTTCTTTTGGTGGTTAGCTTCCCACAATAGGTTCCTCACCTAGGACAATTTGAGAATTAGGGTATTCCAAATCCCTAACAGGTGTGTTATTTGTCTTAAGGATGAGGAATCTATATCCTGCCTACTTCTCCACTATGAATTCACCTGGGAGGTGTGGAGTATGACCTTCAAAATCTTGGTATCAGTTGGAGTATGAATAAAGACTTGATTTCTTTCATTGAAAATTGGACTACCCCTTTCTCCCATCCAATCTATAAAGAAGTGTGGTACCAGATTCCTCCTCTCCTCACTTGGGATCTGTGGAAGGAATGAAATAATAGAATCTTTAGGGATAGCCCTAGAACTACCCAAGAAGTCTTTTGCATCTGCTCCAAGTTACTAGCTAAAAATGTTTCTCATTGTATTCTGAAAGCTATTAAAGCCCCTCCTAATAATAAAGAAATCGATATCCTTAGAAGGTAGAATGTCTTTCTACACAATTGCAAGGCTGATAATACCAAAAAGTTAGCTCTAAAAAACACTAGATGGACTCCCCCTACCGAAGGTTCGATAAAACTAAACTTTGATAGGGTTGCTAAGGGTAACCTTGGAGCTTCTAGTAGTGGGAGAGTCTTGAGATCTTATAAGGGTGAACTAGTCACTTCTTATGTTGGTGAGTTAGGAATAAATTCCAACAATGTGGCTAAAGCCATGGCTCTCCTCTAGGGGGTTAAAGTTGCCTTATCCATTGGCATCAAAAACTTGCTGATAGAGGGACTTGAAACTTATTATTAATGTTATCCAAGGGAAATTTGGAGTGGGATGACATGTAGTTGATATCATCCAAGATATTAAATACCTCCTCTTTAATACTTATTTATAGAGAGGGTAATGGTGTTTCAGATGCTATGGCCAACTTTGGGGTTAACCTTAATTCTAAGAGATGTTGGAGATATAAAAATAATCTTTCTAGTAATGTCAAATCCTACCTATGTCTAGAGGCACAACCTATTCCTTCTTAATGGATGTAATAAATTGGGATAATACTAAGTTGGAGTATATATTCAGGTATATATTGTTAATACTCATTGGAAGCTTTTCTTATATAACCAACTATCTCAAGGGGTGAGTTGAGTGGTTGTTTCCAGACAAGGAGACATTGGCTTAAATCATTTCATGGAACCCATGTGGAATGAGATGATGTAGATGAAGATGAGATGGACGGAGGATGGCCATATCATCTATTGCCAACTCCTCTGAATCACATGGCCTTGGATGACATGGTCATCAGGATTTGTTCAAACTCTGGTGGTGCCTCCTTCCAATGATCATCTCCTAAACATTGATCATAATTGACAATTATGATACAGGATGTGAAGCGGATTATGAGGCTAATTTGAGTATTTTTGTTTGGTGTGGGAGCAAATTTCATAATTGCAATTGGCATCATTTGGTTAGAAAGTTGAGAAAAATCAGAGACTCAATCCTTTGCCTTTGGTTCTTTCTACAATAGTTAAACCAACTCTTTTACAGTGGTTCAAAAAGCTTGGTTATGTGGGGAGACATGGTTAGAATGGAACCCAACTCCTATGAAGATTTTAGGGTGGGCATAAAATGTTTTGGAGTATTCTCTATGAGGGAGGTATCACCTTGTTTCTGGAATGTCTTAATGGGCTTGATGAAATCCTATCTATCTAGTTTGCTATGTCGTGGGACAAGAGGGTGGTATAACTAGGTGGTGTGCAATTTGAGATTAGCAAGGTGATTATAGCTCATGCCACTAGTTTATTGTGCAAAGGCAAGAAACTAAGGAAGTAGAGCATAGTCCAAGACAATGATACTATGGTGTTGTTCTTGAAGGAGGGTGAAACCCCCGTGAGGCTGCAAGGGAGTTTTGAAAGGTACAAACTAGTGTCTCCATGGGATAAGGTATGTTTCATGTTGATGAAATATGTAATGTTGGAGGGTCACTATAAATTCTTTTACCATTACCACTTTGCACTTCTAAACCACTTCAGACACAAGGTTATTATTATCTTTCCATTTTATCTATTGTCTTCTTTAGAATCCTCTATTAGGGTGGCTAAGGATTCCTATGCTAGAATCCCCAATGTCATTTTTGTCTCCCTACACTAGGGTTTAATCCTATATCTGTATCAGTTTCATCTATTCCTCTACCCTCATAAACCAATTAATGTCTTTCTAGTTGAGGATGTGCATGTGAAGGGTTTGGTAGAGAATGTCCCTCGTTCTCCTGCTAGGGAAGGGTCTACTTCTGAAACTATGGTAGTTGTTGATGCAACCTCAGGTAATTTACCCCCTGCAACTGGTAGGTCCCCTTTGAGTGAGCCCCTAGTTGTTGTTGGGGCCCCCCTTGGATTTTATGTCCCCTGTTGTTGGATCCCCATGACCCAACCTAAGAAGAAAAAGCAAAACCCTATGAAAGTTTCTCTGCCTGAAAATGCTACCATGGGTGTTTTTTATGAACCTGTCATTCAACCCTTCCCCCCCTCTATTATTGGTTCCTCGGTCGTAACCCCTGATAATTCATGTCAAAAGAAGGTGGCAATGGGACTTTGCAACCTGAAGAATAGCCTAGCTCTATTTGCAGATAGGAAGAGGCCGTTGAAGAAAAGTGGCTTGACTGATACCTTGAGGAAGACCAAGGCTAAGAAGCCTAAGAGGATTTGTCTTTGGATAAGGAGGTGGGCTATAAGATTGGGGGGGTTGCAGAGTCTACCCCTAAAGGGGATCGCATAAATCACAAAGGTGCAGATATGGATGAAATGGAGGTGGTGGGGAACAAGGAGAAGGACACTATTAAAAACATTGATGACAAGTTGAAGAAGCTTAGTGATTCTACTACTAGGAAGCCATGCATAAGATGCTCCAACAAACTTGCTAGTATTTAAACCCCTAAAGTTAAAATTGTGGAAGATTTAGGTGATTTAGACTTAGAGGATGAAGGGGAAATTCAACAAGTGAAGCTTACCTCAGAGTGGGCTAATTGTCAAGATGGAGCTAGCTTGTTTGAGGAGCTTAATAACTCCTACTATGATTCTAAGGAGGTGGAGATTGAATTGTAACCTAAAGAGGTTGATCTGGTTAAGGAGAATGTCCACATGCAGAGGGAGTGTGTGAATTGTGATCAGATCATCAGGGAGAATGCTTAGCTAAGATCAAGAGTGGATTCCATGGAAGGGAAGGTGAAAGTCATGGTTTGTTTGAGTTTGAGGGTGATGCATCTGGTTGCTACTACTCTAGCAGTTCTACATGACTTCAAAATAAAGAGACATGGGTTGGATCCTAAGGCGTTCGTGAACTACAAGGATATGTATGGATTCCTTAAGGAGGACTAGAGTCAGTTGTTTCCTTAGCTTTTCTTTCTACTTTTGTTTGTGTTTTAGGTTATGGTTTATGTATATGTCCCTGGACTTTAGTATGATAGTTTATTGTTAGTGTGTTGCTTTTCTGCTATTGGTGGCCTGCATGGCCTATTTTACTTCCTATTGGGGGCTTTTGTTAAAGGGATTTGCACCCTTCTTTGCATCTTACCATAATAAAAAAACAAATAAATAGTTTCAAAATCCATTATTAATATATCAAAGTTGAAACTATATAAATTTAAAGATCTAAATATATTTGTATAAGAGATAGATATGTATGCCTTAAGGTAGGGGAATGTTAATGTGCATAAACCAAGGTTATTGCTAGGAAAGAAGATGTCATGTATTGGAGGTGATGGATTGATTCTAAAAAATGTTGAAGATAAGTTAAATATTCTAAATACTTAACATCTAACAAGTCATTTGTCTCATATATAATAACCAAATCCCCAATTTCATTACATTTCATCTCTAGTAAGTTTACACTAATTAATATACATGAAAAAATGCTCACCCATTAACCTATAAATATGACAATTAAAACTTTAATATATTTAAAATTTATTAATTATACACATAAAAACAAAAATCTAAAATTTAATCTATCAAATAACTTTAAAATATGAGAAACTTAATTTTTTTCCATTTTTCTAAATCTAATGTTTGAAATGATGTGTATGCAATCTTCTTAACTAATTGAGAGGGTGATGAATAGTCCTCCTAGTGTGTATGAAATGTTTCATGTGTCTCAAGGTAATTGTGGAAAGAAATTTGGTATCCTAGTTAACCATATTTATAGAATGCCTTTAGTGAGCCAAATTTTAGTCAAAGTAATATGCTTATAGCAAATTATTGAGGAAATATAGATTTTTACTATGACATCTAAGGAAAAATCTTCTCTCACAATTTCAAATAAACAAGAGTTTAGGAATACTACATTTTCTTCTAATCTATCTAAATCTGAAATAACAATAATTATTTTTTGTTTTTACATTTAGAAATACCAAAAGAGATTTTTAAAATTGACCAAAAATAATTGAACAATCCAACTAAAATATACAAATTAAAACTCATTTTCCTAATTGAAATGCTATTATTTTCCAATACCAAACTTATAAAAGTCAAATGTTTATATACTATAATATTAAAAATTCAATTTAATAAAAACAAAAAAATAGTAATATATATAAAAATTAAAATATAAAACTTAATGTACATTAAGATATATATACACTTAATCTCTTTGATTGAATGAGAAATTATCATCTAATATATATGAAGTGTTTTAGGAAATCTTCATAATCTATCTATAATCCATCAATATTGAAATAAAAAATAAAAAATAATAACTACGATACATTATAAAAACTAATTGATAAGATGAGGAAACTCAATGATGTGATGTTTAATTAGATAATCATAGCATTCTATCCAAATTATAGGTTGTTTCTTGAAAATATTCAACCAACCACTAAATTACTAAATTATAGTTTTAAAGTATTTGATCATTCTTATTTTATTTACACTGGTATTTGTATTAGACCGGTTTTAACATGCATTGACTTTTAAAAAATTATTCATTGTATTAGTTAGGTTAGAGATTTGTATGTAAAATGGAGCGTATCAACATATCAAATCATTCAAATGATAAAAGCACAAAGACTAGATCACATACAACAAACATACAGAGGAGACGAGATCACACATTATATTCCAAGTTGAAAGAAAATAGCAAAGACAAAAAAAAAGTGGAAACAGAAGTGGTAGAAGCAGAAATATTTGTGGACTCCAACTAGGAAGAAAGTCTTTCGATGCCTAGTGGAAGAAATATTTGTCGACTCCATTTGGAATTTGTGGTGTTTTAATTCAAATGTCATATTATAATGTCTAAAAACACTGTAAAAATGTGTAATAGTTAAGAGCAGCTGAACATCTCAAATAGTTGTAGTCAAACATACATGATATATAAGTTTAAACGATTTAAACAAAGATTTCCAACTCTATACAGGTTAGACCTTCATTGGGCATGTAGGAGTCTAGGACAACACTGAGAGGGGGGATGAATCAATGTTGTGTAGATTTTTGCAACTTATTTTAACTTTTAATTTACAAGACTCTGAAAGAGCAAGTCATCAATAAGCTATTACACATATATGTACAAGTTTGATAATGAACATTATGAGCAGGATCACATAGAGATAAATCTTAACATAGAAGAAAATACACACATAGAAGCATATCATTAACACAAGAATTACTTGAGTGGAAAACACTCTCGGGATAGAAAAACCACTCGAAACTGCCTCACTGGCTTAACTGAAAAGCATGCCTCACTGGCAATACAAAATGTATCTAGGAGCACCAACTCCTTATGGAGCACCAACTCCAATACCAAACAGAAGCACCCACTTCCTACACTTATATACCTCACTGGTAAACAAATAGGTCTCACTAACCAACAAGCCTCACTGGCTAATACAAGGCCTCACTGGAAAACCAAATCACCAATAGAAGTTATAAACTAGATCAGAAGGATACTCTGTTTCCATTCAATTCTCAATTCCTTCACACCTGCATAACAATTCATCTGATTATCTCTGCACAGTATCATATTATCATCTTTCTTTTCTCTTCAAGAGGATGTCATAGAAAATGTCTTCATTTCTATTTTCAATTCTGCACACACTCGTCAATGTACCTTGAAAAACCATTATATACAATTTCAAAAACCTTTCACATTCTACACAATCATTTTTCATCTGCGAAGAAATTAATTTTCTCTTCATGCCCATGACTGTTCATTTTCTTCTTCTCTGCAAAAACAATTCTCTGCATAAACTATTACATCCTGCAATAAAATTATAAACAATAGGACTCTTGGAATTTCACTTCTCTTTGCAAGAATATCTTCTTTAAACAAATATCTTTCATATTTTTGAAATCTTCAATCTGTTCATTTTCCTTCAATCTTTTAATCTTCCTTGCACAACCTATCTTAAAAATAAGATCATAAGAAAAACACAACACCATTCGTCTTCCTCTTGCTCTACAATCATTTCTCTGTAAAAAAATAGCTCAAAAAAAAATTCTTCAACCAATGCCTTTTTCACATAAAAAAAATCCTCTGCTCACAAAATAAATCTTCAATAAAAGGCATTTTGTCCCTTCAACTTCTTAAAAAATTCTTTAATTTGTGAAACTCATCTTCAATCAAATCATTTCATCTCATTAAAAAAAACTATTCAATCTGCCCCCCAAAAAAAATGAAACATTTCTATTTTCAAACCCCCCAAAAAATCTCTCTTAACTATACTTATAAGAGGGAAACAAACTTCCATAAAAAATGCCCTCTTAAAAAATTCTCCTTACTTCACTTATCATGGGAGAAGTTTTTAAGATAAGATATTTCTTAAAAAGAGGTTTTTAAGAGATAAGATATTTCTTAAAAAGAAGTTTTTAAAACTCTTAGAAAATCAGCCTTTTTAAAGGCTAAAAAATAGCCTTATAATACTTATCTCTAAACAAAGCATCATTACAGCCTTGAGCCCGTCAAAAAGAATGCTAAGGGGTCAGCGTCTAAATTGACTTTTGATGCATTTTATTAAAAACAAATCTTCATTAAATATCTTTGAATGATATGGCATGAGCATCGAATACTTCAACTTGACATATTGGATGGCTTTGTATAAATCGAACTCTTAAAAAAAAATAAGACTTGTCTTCTCTTTTTTTTCTTTGCATTTCTCCCTCGATGCTTTATGAATCAGGTTCTAATAAAAAAACAATGCAATTTAAACATTCTTTATATACCTCGCTCAAGCTTTTAAATGGTTATCATTCTTTTCGGTGAAGCTAGCAAATAGGGCCAGTTTCCCAATGATGAAAGCACCCATTATATGCGGTGACCTACTATTGTGAGTCAACTTCAATTTATAAAATAAATTGCTTAAGTCTTTAAAGTCTTAAACCTTTAATATACCTTAAGCTCTAAAAAAATATCAACCTTTGACAAATCTATCAACCATTTCACAACCTTGAGGCAACCTTGAAGCAACAATACTCTGACCATGACCTGAGTTCATATGAGAGAAACATCATCACATACATGTGGGAAAGCAACATCATAATATTACAACCTGTAAACCTCTCTGAGAACACATGACCAATCACATGTGTCTACACAACTTGAACTCTCACATGATGCTCACGAACCCTGCAAAGCTTGTAACATCCTTCTTGTGTCCAACATCATAACCTTTATAGCAGACTCATATCACTGTATGAACTCCTCTGATTACTTCATTTGACAACTCTTTGAAAGCATCTAAAGCATAGCCATACAATCCCATCAATACTACATTACACCAAACCAACTCCACATCTCTGTGAACTATCTCCTCCTGATATCCTGCAACAACTATGGCAGCTTTACATCATCGACTAAACATACTTTTGACATCAATGACAACCTATCACCATCAATCTCCCCCTTTGTCATTGATGGCAAAACCACATGATGCAATTTTTCTTTCTCCCCCTTTTTGACATCTGATGACAAAGACTATTATCTCCCCCTCAGAAAATAACTCCACTAAAAGATGTTAAAGCTTGATCATAACATTTACAAACACATTGCATTATGAGGGCTTTGAAGACATAAACTCCTGTAATCTTGTTATCTTCAACCAAAAAATTAGAACCACTTGTCATTCAAAGTATTGAAGGCACTGAATGCAATTTTGCTAAACTTATCATCTGAAGCACAATACCACTTCTTATTACAATTTCACTATGAAGATGAAGACTGACACACTCCTAATGACATCATAATCAACTTTTCTTGTATCAATGTAAAGACAACAAGCTCTCAGCAAGATTATTATGACATCCTTGTAATGAAGCATTTTCATTATAAAGAGCATCGTAATGCAACAACATTAAGTCAAACAAATCTCTGAAATTCACTTCAACATAATATTAGTTTTTGACACAAAACCAATATGTGGATGAAGAAGACATATCTCTGCAACCAAATCATATACACACCAGTACTCTTTGATGAATAATTTTACAGGCAAAAATCATGAAGACTCCTCATCACACAGTTCTCAACATAAGATGCCATGAAGACCATCTTATAAGACCTTTACTTGCCTATGATTTGATGAAATAAAAGACACACCATCAATGTCAAAAGAAACTCTAGATTGTCATAGCTTGAAACACATACTTGATACCACTTCAAAAACTAGAGGCACACAATTTGCACATACCTTTGTGAAACATGTCAAATTATTGCACCAATGATCAATTCTAAATGAAAATTCATTCTATAACCAATCTATTCTTGCACATCCTTTTTGACATGAAAAGAATGAAGATCACCCTACTGTTCTTGCACATCTCTTTACAACACACTGTCAAATCTGATATATACATAACCACATCTGAAACATATTGCAATCAACAAGAATTAATGCCTCTTGACTCTATAATACAAATCAGCCAACCAATATCTTCTTGCAACAACATTTTCCAAAACACTTTGGATTGCAATACATGTCAATTCAACCTTGTAATCATCAACATGATCAGGAACAATTTGTGCATTTGAACTCTTGAAACACCTTTTCAATATCTTGAAAGCATAATAAGCCAAAGAACACCTGAAACACTATCACATACTAAACATCAACATTGTCAGTAGCACCAACATTAGCTGTATGAATTTAATTTCATTAGATTGGTAAGAGTAAACATGACAAGATCATCATATCCAATGATCTCCTTCTTGAAACTTCTTGGGGTTAACTGATAGAACATTTGATACCTCCCCCTTACTTCATACTATCTATTATGCAACTGATGATGTAACTTGTGCAGGATGCACAAGATTAGGATCCTTCTTGTCCTGACTTTGCTTTTGCTTCCACACTTTCATAGGTGCTTTCTTCCTCCAAACCTTTTCTGCCTCTTTCCATTTCCAACCTATCAAATTAGATGATGCTTTTCTGCAACTATGAGCTTTATGACCAAAAGAATTGCAATTATAACAAACTATGTTATAATCAAAATCAATTGCCTGATAATACCTTTGAGTACTCTTCCATGTAGGATCATACCTTCTATGCACTTTGCAATTTCTTTGTATGCGTCCAACATTATTGCACTTGTAACAAACAATATCAGTATTCCTTTTGCAATTAACTGATTTGTGTCCAAATTGATTACAAGTATAACAATAACCATTGAATGAATAGTTATACCTGTACATGTATGTTTGTCTTATAGCAGCAGGTTTTCTGAAATTCCTTCTTTGATTGTGCACAAATTCATCCCTGGTTTTCTATTCAGCTTCACTCTTCCTTTTACCTTCTGTGGCAGTAGCATGATGACTTAAATCAATTTTCTTCCTGGGAGTTTCTCTGGCTTTTGAACATTCTCTTTCAAATCCTAAACCAGTAGTATCCTGATGATTCTTCTGTTTGCCCAACATCTCATGCAACTTGTTTGAGCTATCTTCAAACACTTGATATTTCTTAGATAAAGCCTTGAGACCATCATACTCTTTTCTTAGATTAATAATTTCACCCTCTAGTTTTAGATTCTCAATCCTTGTAACTTTAAGGTCAGATATTGAGACATCAGCAATCCCCTTAGCTTCTTCAATTTATGTCTTGAATTTAGCAATTAGTTTGTCTGAATCATCAATATATGTCTTTAAACTAAAAATCTGACATGCGGCCTCTTCAAGATCTGTAGATACAAATTCAAGTTTGAAAGTGTATTGACTTTAGATTCTCTTTCTTGTTGCAGCTGCAAATTTAGTTTCTAATTTTCTCTCTTATACTTCTTGAGCTCACTCAGAGCATATATAAGCTCTCCTTCCATATCAATCTCACAATCTTGTTCATCATATTCTTGATGATCATTACTTGTGATGTTAGCTTCTGAATCTGATTGAGTTTGAACTTCAACTCCTTCATTTGAAATTTTCTTTTCATTTCCACTTTCTTCACACACCAGAGTGTCCTGAGCTATTTCACACTGCACAACCTTACAAGAAATATCATTAGATAAACCAGATAAAATAACCTTCTTGGCTATATGATTGCATTTAAGAGCCTCTTTGTTATTTGCAGAATTACCATTCTCAACTGACATTAAAACATCATATCCTAAGGAGGATAAATACACTTGCATTCTAACATACCAAATTGAAAAATTTGAACCATCAAACTGAGGAACTTCTAAAATTTTTTCTTCTAATACAATATCAGATTCAACTTGGAGAACATCTTTATCAACTAACTTTATATCAACATCTGGATTTGATATGGATGATGTCTTTTGTGTCTTTTGACCAAATGAAGCTTGACATTTCTCATGTTCTTATTTCTTCTGCACTTACCCATTGAACTCCACACACAGGACCTACCCAAGCTGATTAAGCTTCAATAGGGAAACTAGCTCTGATACCAATTGTAGGAGTCTAGGACAACACTGAGAGGGGGGGTGAATTAGTGTTGTGTAGATTTTTGCAACTTATTTTAACTTTTAATTTACAAGACTCTGAAAGAGCAAGTCATCAATAAGCTATTACATATATATGTACAAGTTTGATAATGAACATTATGAGAAGGATCACATAGAGATAAATCTTAATATAGAAGCAAATACACACATAGAAGCATATCATTAACACAAGAATTACTTGAGTGGAAAACACTCTCGGGGTAGAAAAACCACTCGAAACTACCTCACTGGCTTATCTGAAAAGCATGCCTCATTGGCAATACAAAATGTATCTAGGAGCACCAACTCCTTATGGAGCACTAACTCCAATACCAAACAGAAGAACCCACTTCCTACACTGATATACCTCACTGGTAAACAAATAGGTCTCACTGACCAACAAGCCTCACTGGCTAATACAAGGCCTCACTGGCAAACCAAATCACCAATAGAAGTTATAAACCAGATCAGAGGGATACTCTGTTTCCATTCAATTCTCAATTCCTTCACACCTGCATAACAATTCATCTGATTATCTCTGCACAGTATCATATTATCATCTTTCTTTTCTCTTCAAGAGGATGTCATAGAAAATGTATTCATTTCTGTTTTCAATTCCGCACACACTCGTCAATGTACCTGAAAAACCATTATATACAATTTGAAAAACCTTTCACATTCTACACAATCATTTTTCATCTGTGAAGAAATTAATTTTCTCTTCATGCCCATGACTGTTCATTTTCTTCTTCTCTGCATAAACAATTACATCCTGCAATAAAATTATAAACAATAGGACTCTTGGAATTTCACTTCTCTTTGCAAGAATATCTTCTTTAAACAAATATCTTTCATATTTTTGAAACCTTCAATCTATTCATTTTCCTTCAATCTTTTAATCTTCCCTGCACAACCTATCTTAAAAATAAGATCATAAGAAAAACACAACACCATTCATCTTCCTCTTGCTCTGCAATCATTTCTCTGTAAAAAATAGCTCAAAAAAAAATTCTTCAACCAATACCCTTTTCACATAAAAAAATCCTCTGCTCACAAAATAAATCTTCAATAAAAGACATTTTGTCCCTTCAACTTCTTCAAAAATTCTTTAATTTGTGAAACTCATCTTCAATCAAATCATTTCATCTCATTAAAAAAAAACTATTCAATCTGCCCCCCAAAAAAATGAAACATTTCTATTTTCAAACCCCAAAAAAAATCTCTCTTAACTATATTTATAAGAGGGAAACAAACTTCCATAAAAATGCCCTCTTAAAAAATTCTCCTTACTTCACTTATCACAGGAGAAGTTTTTAAGATAAGATATTTCTTAAAAAGAGGTTTTTAAGAGATAAGATATTTCTTAAAAAGAAGTTTTTAAAACTCTTAGAAAATCAGCCTTTTTAAAGGCTAAAAAATAGCCTTATAATACTTATCTCTAAACAAAGCATCATTACAGCCTTGAGCCCATCAAAAAGAATGCTAAGGGGTCGGGGTCTAAATTGACTTTTGATGCATTTTATTAAAAACAAATCTTCATTAAATATCTTTGAATGATATGGCATGAGCATCGAATACTCCAACTTGACATATTGGATGGCTTTGTATAAATCAGGCTCTTAAAAAAAAAAAGACTTGTTTTCTCTTTTTTTTTCTTTGCATTTCTCTCTTGATGCTTTATGAATTAGGCTCTAATAAAAAAATAATGCAATTTAAACCTTCTTTATATACCCCACTCAAGCTTTTAAATGGTGATCATTCTTTTCGGTGAAGCTAGCAAATAGGGCCGGTTTCCCAACGATGAAAGCACCCATTATATGCGGTGACCTACTATTGTGAGTCAACTTCAATTTATAAAATAAATTGCTTAAGTCTTTAAAGTCTTAAACCTTTAATATACCTTAAGCTCTAAAAAAAATATCAACCTTTGACAAATCTATCAGCCATTTCACAACCTTGAGGCAACCTTGAAGCAACAGTACTCTGACCATGATCTGAGTTGATATGAGTGAAACATCATCACATACATGTGGGAAAGCAACATCATAATATTACAACCTGTAAACCTCTATGAGAACACATGACCAATCACATGTGTCTACACAACTTGAACTCTCACATGATGCTCATGAACCCTGCAAAGCTTGTAACATCCTTCTTGTGTCCAACATCATAACCTTTATAGCAGACTCATATCACTATATGAACTCCTCTGATTACTTCATTTGACAACTCTTTGAAAGCATCTAAAGCATAGCCATACAAGCCCATCAATACTATATTACACCAAACCAACTCCACATCTCTTTGAACTATCTCCTCCTGATATCCTGCAACAACTATGGCAGCTTTACATCATCGACTAAACATACTTTTGACATCAATGACAACCTGTCACCATCAGGGCATACACAATTTCACATGTTCCATCCTTTCCTCATCACTTTGCCCCTCTATTTAAGGTGTTACACTAAACTCTACCGAGTATAAGATTTGTTGCATGTTGAGGAGTAACAAGTCTTTGTTTGACTTGAAACCCTATTACTAGCAATTGGATCCATATGTTTAATGGCAAGTAGATAGTTTTTTATTATGTTAAAACTTTGTTAGAGATGGATACCTTTTCCATAATCAAATTCTTAATGCAAAATTTAAATCATTTGTTTGTAGGATAGGAATTAGTGCAATAATTAACTTTTTTTTATAATAGAACTATAAGTAACTTGTCTATATTCTATATATGTACTAAATTAATTGAATTCCTTCTTGATTTTTATATAATCCCCATAGAAACAAGTGCAATCCTTATAACAAAAGTAGAAGAAAAATAATAGAATTAAAATGCATTTAAAAACCAAATACTTCACGATTATAGCCCAACAAAGGAATATTCCACTAAAGTCCACAAAGACACAATCTCCATCAAAATAGTTTTCTATAATCTATTATCATAACACTTAAAACTATCATCTTCCAAATCAAATTAATTCTAGAAGACTTATAAAACACAATTTCTCTACCAAAGTGTTGTTTGTACAACTGTTCTATAGGACCCCCCTAATTATTTTCTTCACTAAATATGTTCAACCAAATATCAAGTTTCACAATAATTATTGAACTCTCTAAAACCATTTGCATGAATCATAGATCAATGTATTTATTTAATTAATCTAATTTATGTAAATCTTTTATTTTCTTTACAACAAGTTACAAATTATAAATCATTTACAAATTGGTGCAAGAAATAAGTTGCTATGAAATTTTATTCAATTGATTATTTACCAATCTTTGTAACACTCGTAATAGTGAAAAGGAGTGTACAAAAATTTGCAAAACTCCTATCCAAGGAAATGAAAAAAAATATCATTTAATCTTTAATTTTTGTTTTGTCAATAACAATCGTAGCAGTAAATTTATATTAAAAAAGAGAATAGTTACAACATTCTGCTATTGTAGATTAGCTGAGCAACCATCCTTGACATATGAGGGGCATTTACATATGGAGCCCCAAGCGGGCATGGAAGAGGTCAAATCTTTCACCCTGGCAAGAACTGATGAGTCTGCCCTCATGGCATTTTTATATGCTCCTATGTTCACCAATTGGTCTACAAGGGCATTGGCTTCACGATAAATGTGATTTATCATGAATTCCTCCAGATTTTCTAAAATTTCTAATGCTTTCTCCAAAAGGGAGGCCAAGCATCAATTGGGGGTAGATTTTGTTCTGATGGCATTTACAACATTTGCCGAGTCTCCTTTGATCTCAACCTTTCTAAGCCCCAATCTTTTGCAAATTAGGAGACCTTCTATAAGAGCACTAAATTTTGCAAGATTGTTTGTGGCTATTTCCATCGGTTTAGCCAACTCTGCTATCTTAAGTTTGTCCCATGAGTGGATGATGCACCTGATCCCAACCGGGCCCGGATTCCCCCAAGAGGCCCCATTGAAGTTAAGCTTATGCCAACCAAACACAGGGGGTTGCCACTTGGCATTGTCTCTCTGTGCTTTGGTGTCCTTACCCCCATTACCAAAAAGGGGGGCACCTTGAGGCCATTCCATTTCTTCCTCATCCTAGAATCCCAGTCAGTGAACTTGTAATCCTTGTTGATGTGAGAGAGGTTTCTATTGTTAATAGTCTCAATAATTGTTGCTTCTAGTTTTAACAAAAATCTTTCCAATGTCATACTCTTCTCCTTAAATATTCTCCTATTTCTCTCCTTCCAGACTTCCCACAACACCATCGAAGGACCACAAATCCAGAGATTTCCAAACAGGCTTTTAGGCTCCAATCTAGGCCAGCTATGAAACAAACGAAGAATGTCCTTGGGAAGAGTTATTGACCAACCAAGTTTATCACACATCCACATCCAACACGAATAGGTGAAATGACATTCCAACAATAGATGATCATATGTTTCTTTTACAGATCCACATAGGACACATTTCGAAGGGCTGTAATGAAATGATCTGCAATCAAAATTTTGCCCTGAATGGTTGCCCAAGACATTGTTTATCCCAGCATAGCTGGACCTAGAGGGTATCTAGAGGGGTACCCAATCCTTTGTAGATGACTGAGAAACCATCTTTAACACTGTATTCACCTGTATTTGATTTAGTCCAAACCAATCTGTCTAGGCCTTTCCTAAAGACTAGTTTTCTCTCTTGTAGGATTAACAACAAAACATCAAAATCCTTCTAAAGATTAGGGTTCAAAGGAGTCTTCTTCCATCACCATCTTGAGACAGAATGAGCCTCCTCAAAAACCACATAATCTCTAACTCTGTTAACCCATATTAATTTAAGGTGATGCTTAAGTTCATCTAACTAGACCAATTTCACAATCTAAGGATAGCCTCCCCAGGAGTCTTCCCAAAATAGCATAGATCTACCATCCTTTACATCCCATGACAAATGATCTATGATAATGTTTCTACATTTCAATATAAAATTCCAAATCCTAGATCCTTTTGGGGCAGCCAATGATCTAAAAATACTATCTCTTTCTGAGCTCTACAAATATTTATCATGGAGAATTCTTACCCACTTCAGATCAAGTTGCTCATACATTCACCAAATAGATTTTGCTCCCAAAGTCTGATTCTGCCATAGTTGATTCCTGATGCCTAGGCCACCATCCACTTTGGCTCCACAAATTTTATCCCAAGAAATTAGAGGCATTCGTTTCTTATCCTCCAAGCCCTGCCAATAAAAAATTCTCATTATCTGAATCATTTTACTATTTTCCCCAGCTGATAAGGCAAGATATGACATCAAATATATGGGAAAAGTAGAGAGAACTGATTTGATCATGACTAATCTACCAGCCCATGTGAGCCATTTCTCTTTCCAAGAGGAGAGCCATTTTTCCATCCTCTCTTTCAGGGGATCTCATAATCTTGTGGATCTGATCCCTTTGTCTAAAGGGATGCCCAAATACATACATGGGAATGAGCCCAACTTAAACCTTAGAATTCTTAAGGTTTCTCTTTCTCTTTCTCTTTCTCTTTTTAGCTTCATATTAAAAAAGAATATTTCTAATTTTTCTGCACTCACCTCCTGACCAGATTCTTGTTCATACTGCTTCACGATATGCCTTATCTTTCAGACTTCTCTTTTCTTACCAGCACCCATCAACAAGGTATCATTAGCAAACTGCTAATGGGATGAGGGTTCCAACCTGCTTGTAATCCTTATGCCTTCTAAATCTCTCAGATCATAGGCCTTCTTGAAAGCATGACCTAATGCCTCTGTCATGATGATAAAGAGAAAAGGTGAGAGAGGATCACCTTGCCTTAGTCCCCTAGAGGCTTGAAAGAAACCTTCCAGGGATCCATTTACCAGAACTGAGAACCTGGGGGTAGAAATGTAGAAGAAAATCCAATCAATCTATTGCTTGCAAAAACTAAAGGCCTCCAGACATTTGCACAAGAATCTTCAATCCACTTTGTCATATACCTTCCTGATATCGAGTTTGAATATCATACTAGGCTCCTTATTATGATGGATGGAATGAATGGCCTCTTGGGAAATAATCACCCCATCAAAGATAGAGCGATTGGGAACAAATCTAGTCTGCTTCTCAGAGATGATGTCAGTCAATATTGTCTTCAACCTATTTTCCATTACCTTGGTCATGATCTTATACAATGTGTTGCAAAAGGAGATGGGCCTGAAATCTTGCCATTTAGATGCCCCTTCTTTCTTAGGAATTAATGCTATGAAGGTATTATTGATTTCCTTGATGAATCTCCCTGAGTGTCTGGCAGCTTCTAAGGCTTTAACAACTTCATCTAGACTATAATGTAGCAACACTTCTAAAAAAAGCCTGCAGGGAAGCCGTCAGGGCCGGGGGCCTTATCTGGATACAGTTGCTTGAGAGCTAATTCAATTTCCTCTCTAGAGAACCTATCATTAATCATTTTATTTTGGGCTTCAGTGACTAAATTTGGAATTACATGAAGGAGACTATGTTGATTCGCAAAGTCAGAGCCATCCCAATTGTTAAGAATGTTCTTGAAAAAATTAACAGCACTGTCAGCAATCTATTTAGGATCCTCAATGATGGACCCATCTTCCCCTACAATCTTAGGTATTCTGTTAGAAGATCTTCTAAGTTTGGTGGCATTATGAAATAATTTCATGTTTCTGTCACCGACATTGAGCCAAACTTCCCTAGATTTCTGCCTCCAGTGTATCTCTTCTTTAGATAAAATGTCCTCATACTCTTGTAGCAATTATTTTTCCTTATCATAACTACTTTGATCCATTCCTTCTCGTATTAATTTTTAATTAATGGCATCTAGATCTTCCTCTAGTCTGATCTTTTTTGCAAAGATATCCTTGAAGTGGACTCTATTCCATGCCAACAGCTTCTGTTTGGTGGCCTTCAAATTGGAGACGAGGCAAAACATCTTGGATCCAACAAAATGATTTTCTTTCCACCATGTTTTAATCAAATCGAAGAATTATTTATTTTTCATCCACATTTTCTCAAATTTGAATGGGCAGCCCAATGGTTTTCTCCCTCCAAAAACTTCTAAAAGCACTAGAAAGTGATCTGAACCTGACCATGGAAGGATAGAGGCTTTAAATTCATATGGGAATTTAGAAAGATCCCCCTTTAAGAAGAATCTATCCAGTTTCTCAGCAATGGCATTGGGACCAAGATGCTTGTTGCTCCACGTGAAGGATCCATCTGTTGTCTCCAGTTCCAATAAATTATGCTTGCTGACACACTCCTGGAAATCAGCTTGTTTTTGGCTAGTTAATTGGGAGCCCCCTTTCTTGTCTGATGGATGTAGGATGGCATTAAAATCCCCCCCAATGACACATAATTTTTCTAGGATGGAGCCCAAAAAGTTGTCTAATTCCACCCACATTTCTCTCTTTTTGGAGATCAGGATTGGTCCATAAATGGTGATAACAACAAACTTCATGTTAGTACTGAGACATTGAATCCATCCACCAAGCCAATTTCTGCCATTAGCCAGCTTGTCAAAGGAGAAGATGTTCTACCTCCAAAGGATGGATACACCTCCAGAAGCAGCTTCCGAATCAATTGCTTTAGGTTGCCAATATCATAATCTCCTTACAAAATTTTTAACTTCTTCTTCTCTCATCTTAGTTTCTTGGAGAAACAGTAGATCTATCTTTGTTACAGTACATCTGCGCTTAACCAAGCACTACTTGTTAGGGGCACTAAGACCCCTAACATTCTAGGATAAAAAAATTATTGATCCTAAGGAAGGGTTCTTCTCGTCCCCGGAGTTAGTAGAGAGGTGATCTTTGTTTGTCATTCGGCCTCTCCATCCTTCATTCTCCCTCTTCGGTTTCCTGGTGCTTTCTCACAATCTGGTGAGATTGTGTTAGAGTTATCTTGAAGGATTCCCAAATCAGGTATACTATGATACTTTGTATTCTCAGGAATGCTCAGGTATACTATGACACTTTGTATTCTCAGGAATGCTCAGGTATACTATGACACTTTGTATTCTCAGGAATGCTCAGGTCTACAATTCTATTGTCAGAATCCCTTCCCTCCTCTAGTTCCATAATTTTCCTAATCAATTCTTTATTCTCCAGGGGAGCTCCCTCCCCTTCTTCTGCCAACTCCATTTCATCACTATCAGGCTCAACTTCTAGCTCCTGCCTAGCCTCCTTGTTTAGAATAGGGAATCTACTCTTCCCACTATTCTATTTATCAAATATAATTGTTCTACTAGGGGATATTGTATTTCTCAGCTCTAATGCACTTAAACTTCTATCTATTTCCTTCTGAATCTCCTCAGCCTTTGTTCTCATGGAGTATAGCCTACTCTGCAAATTCGTGTTGTCACACAGAGATGTGAGACCCTTTGCCAGTCCTTTTGGTGACAAAATTTCATTCTAGATTACTTGAGTATTAGGGAAAGAGAATTGGGTATCCTTGGTGCCCCATGAAATATTTTTGACTACAGGCCCTAATTCATAGTCAACCCCTTTTCTTGTGCAGTACGAATTATTTGCAATAAAACCTTGGCTCAGAATGCAGTTACCTCCAATTCTGGATATAATTCCACTGATATTTCTTGAATCCATACCCATTTGTCTGTGATGATCTCCAAATTGTCCAAGAGATTTAGATCTGGATCAATATCCACCAAAATTTTGGGGATTTTTGATTTCCTGAAAAAGAAGTCTTTTTCAATTCCGATCAAACTTCCCAAAACTTTGCCAATCTTTTCCAGAGCATCCTTGTTCCAGTAGTCCTATGATAGTTTTGCCAGTTTTATCCAAAAGGGGTATCTTTTGGGTTTATGCTGCTTCTAAGGATCAAAATTTGGCTCCCAATCAGTTTTGTAAAAATAGTGCCCCTCAAAAAATAATGGTTCTCCAAAAAGAATTCTATTCTTACTGCTTTGGTCTATGCAATCAAGTAGAAAATAATTGTTGGGCAGGATTCTTGCACTTACGCGACCTTCAAACTACTCCTTCCACCAATTATGAATAGCTTCTAGGGATGTGCCTTTTCCCATCCATTTGACGAAGAGCCCGCAGTCTCAATAATGAGCCCTAATCGAATCCAAAATATTAGAGGAAATAGTCATTGCTTTTCTCCTAGAGCTTCGTGGCTTAAATTCTAATAGCTGCCTTTCCTTATTCTGCCGCCTTATCTGTTTGACATAGGGTTCCTCAAAACTTTTTCCTCTCCAAGAGTGTCTAACTGGCTCCGATCAAGGGTTATCCTTAAAGGATGGAGCCCTAGATCTCCATGATCTATTGCTATTATGGTGTATGTGAGACTGTTGTCGAATTTCCTTCGCCCCGGGAGCCACTTTGCTTTCTTTCCTTGTCCTCCCATTCTGAGGAATCCACGCAGGTTGCCTTCTGGCCTTTGGATTGCCTATCAGCACCATATTTGTACCCGTGGCACAATTCGAGATGCCTGATTGCCGAGTGTGGACATTTTGTATTTTTCTAGAAAAGTTCTCTCCATGTCCATGTTGTGCTCCATTCGCCTGTACCCCCTGCTTCTGCTGGCAAATTCCACCGAAATATCCCTGCCTTCGCACTTGTTCCATATTTTAAAGTATAAGATATTTGTTGGTCAACAAGTAAATCTTGTTTTTAGAGTGAGTCATATTTAAAAGATTACTAATATTTTTTAATTTCAAGAAATTACAAACATATTCAAGTTGATAAATTCTTTTGTTAATTTCATTCTATAAAATTCTAAATATTATCATTTAATCTTTAATTACAATATTTACATTCATTAAATGTCTTAAAATCTTGGAACTACTAGGTAATTATCCATTTTGATTGTTTATATTTCATTATGATTAATTTTTAGATAATTTGGCTAGATAATTCTAATTCAATTATCTAGAAAACAATTAATCTAGAGAATAAAGTTTGGTCCCATAATAGAATTGAAATAAATGCAATAATTAAAAAAGAGAATAAGGGGGTTTAGCTTTAGGATCGATGATAGATAAATGATGTTCATGATTTTTGGAATGATTTCTTTCTATCATAATTTTTTTTGCCTCAATCTAATGAACAATTGAGAGTTTGAACTAGAACTAAAATTAATGTGATAATTAAATAAGAGAATAGGGGGCCTTAGCTCTAGGATCGATGATAGATAAATGATGTTGATGTTGTTTTGGAATGATAAGTTTACTTTTTTCAAAAAATTATTCACCTTGGTTTGATGAATATTTCAAGATTTGAACTAGTGTAGAAACATCTACATATCAATTCCATGTCTTGCAGGATCAATCCTGACTACTACAAACCTGATCTTAATGTGTCAATTACCAAACTCTTGGGATGAGATTTGGATGCAACATGTTGAAGAATCCTTTCTTTAAATGAGTAACAAAGAGTGTCAAAATTGCCAAACTCATAGGATAAGATTTGGATGCATGTGTTGAAGAAGCCTTGCTTGAAATTGAATAATGTGAATTAATGAATATTTAATCAAAATAATTGAATTAAACAACTATGTTAATGACTGTGATTGGGTGGGTGAAGTGCAGTGAAGAAGTGCCACACCATCTAGATTGAGAATCATACACAGGGTGAATTTTTACTTGAGACCTTTGTGGCCTATGTCACTTTATAGCTTGGTTATTGAGAACTAAGGGAAAGTCCACTCCAATGCCTTAGCTACCCTCTTCTTATCCTTGTTGATTAGATCAAGTGTATCCAATCTTGTGTTAAGATAAACCATGATGTAATATGTATATGCAGCCAACTCATGTGACTCTTGTGTGAGTGTTGGCATCTTTCTTGAGACTCTTCTATGTGTGTGAGTTTTGGCATTAACAACTATATATCCATGATCTTCGTCTCTATAGATCAGGGGTTTCTTAGAGTGGCATAGGAATCTATTTCTCTTGATGATGGTAATATGGTTGGGAGGTGGTAACATTCTTCATTAGTCCTTTCATGAAGATATCTTGGGAGCTAGAAGAATTCCTTGTTCAATATTCCATGATGTAAGCATGTGGTGGCTTGTGATTATTGGAGCACCTTAGAGGTGGCTCATCATTGATGTAATATTATTCTTTTTATCATCTATGTATTGGAGTGTGATCCTTCCATGTTTGGGAAGTGAGATCTACCTTGTAGTCATGTTATGTCTCATTTGACTGGAGTTTGATCCTTGTTTTGGAAGGAAATTAGTATATTGTGGACTTTATTCATGTGTTGAAATGATTAAATTGGGATGTTGGAGTCCTCTTTTATATTTGCAACATTTGCTATATGTTATGCTTATGTATTTTCTTTTATTGTTCTCACATTATGGGAGAGATTTATATTTTTCCTTTATTTTATCTTGACATTGGTGTCGAAGGAGTATGGTATTTCATATTGCTTTTATCATATTTAGTTATGTAACCTTTCCTTTAAGTCTTGGTGTCGAAGTTCAATTTCCACCTTGTTCCTTGTGAACCATGCACTTAGGAGGCTCTTGTGTGGCCAAGTTTGAGTCCATGATCCATGATGTTACAGGTTGTAGAATCTATGGACAACGCACTGGTGGGGAATTTTTTTGGCTTCAGGCCCAATATTGAATTGGTTCTTCGCTGAATGATGACCAAGTGGTCTCTTAAGGGAGTGCCTCAGCTAGTGCTATGGCAGGAGGTATGTTTTTATTTAAATTTACCTCTCAGGAGGACATGCTGTCAGTTTTAGCTGGTGGTCCATGTCTATATGGGAAGCATTCACTTTCTCTGTGCAAATGGAAGCCTAGTTTCAACCCCAAGGCTGACCTCAATCAGTCAGCACCAGTGTGGGTTCTGTTATCGGGTCTTCCCTTGGAATTTTGGGATGAGAAAGTTTTTGCCTGGACAGGCAACTCCTTCAGTAACTATGTCACTGTTGATAAAGTTACGAAGGCTAAGGCGAGATTGGTATATGCCAGATTCTATGTTAATGTAGACATATTGAAGGCTCTCCCCACTTCATTATATTGGAATCCTAGTTTCGAAAGTGGACACAAAGTATTCAATACGAAAATGCTAGGATGTTCTGCCAAAATTGCTTGAAAGCTAGTCATGTCTTTACCCAGTGCCAAGCTCCAAATCATAACCCTCCCTTGGAGTCAAAACAAGTCATGGAGGACATGGAGGAGTGCCCCTTCAAGGAGGATATTTTGAAGATAGTTGACTCCCCCCCAGCTTCTTTGAAGAAGAAAACCGCTCTAGAAACTCCTGTGAAGATACCCAAATAGACTAACTTCCCACCACAAGCCTCAAGCTTCTCCACTGCAAGTGGATGAGAACCTGGCTGTTGAACTGATAGTTGTTGGGGAGTAGAGTCAGAAGTCGGAAGATATGGAGATGGGAAATCATCTAAGGTTCAAGAATCAGTTGTAACTAAGGAGGGGTCAGGGAAACATGGAAGAGGGAGAGATAGGAGTGGGATCTCAGCCCATAGAAAAGTGCACTGTCACTACAGAGCAGGGTAAATGGAGTCACTAGTCCTGGGGACCTGCGAGGGTTCTCAAAACTAATACGAGGGAACTGATGAAGAATATCTTGCTTGCCCCAAGGGCAAGTTCAAGTGGGAAGTTGGAGGATAAGGAAAGATGGATTGTTGCGAAGAAGGGGAAAAGTAGCAGCCATAAGACAACTGATGTGGGGGGAGATAGTAAGGTCGCTAGGCTAACCCACATGAAGACCAGACAAAAGGAGATGGAGTAGGAGATTGCTAGTGGGAAGTAGTCCACCTTGGTAGCCCCCTCTAGAAAGATCAAGAAATGAAGATAATATCTTGGAACATAAGAGGGTTGAACAGTCCTCATAAGCAGTTGCTTGTTAGGAACTATGTTTTTGATAATAAAGTTGATATCCTTCTTTTGCAGGAAATAAAAATGTATGAGGAAAGCTTCAAATCTACCCCTTAAATATATTTGGCCCAATGTGAAGTATGCTATAGTGAGGCTACTAGTGCCTCAGGAGGAATTGTTACTCTTGGAGGCAAGACATTACTGGTAACCTCATATCTTGTTTCTAAGAATCATGTGGAGATTTCTTTTCGCTCTCCTCTTGAATGGTGGATGTTGATTAATGTTTATGCCCCCAATACTCGTAGTAGCTGAAAGGAAGTTTGGGAGAGTCTAGCAGACAAAATTAGGAAAAACAAAAGTATCAATTAGATGGTAGCGGAGACCTTAACTCACTCTTTTCCCTTCAGAAAAAAGGGGGGGTTAACTAACTATTTTGATAGCATGATGGATCTTGCTGATTTTCTTGGAAATGTAGGTCTTATGAATGTGGAACTGTCAGGACAGGCCTTCACCTAGTCAAACAGAAGACAAGGTAGTAATCTAATTTAGGTTAAATTGGATAGATTCTTAATCTCTTCCTACTGGACTATTATGATAGTCTACATTTATCTACTCTCCCTAGGATTGGTTTCAAACTATAGCCCATTCTTGCTTAACTGGACTGGGAATGGTAACAAAGGTCCTTTTCCCATTTAGATTGAAATGATGTGGGCCCTTCATCTTGATTTCACAGATTGCTTGTTAAGATGGTGGATGATACTAGTTCAAGAGCCGGCTATGTTTAGGCTAGTTAAGAAATTGGCCAATGTGAGAAACAAGGTGAAGGGCTAGAATAAATTTACTTTTGGAAATGTTTTGAGTAGGAAGAAAAGCATTATGGAAAAATTGAAAGAAGTTCAAAGCAAAATTGATCAGGGAGACATATCTGAGGATCTGTAATTGATGGAGAAGGAATCTCTCCAAGGAATGGACCTAGACTATTAAGAAGAAGAGGTCTATTGGAAATAGAAATCCAGGGTTCAATGGCTTAGAGAAGGGGATAGGAACACCTCCTTTTTCTATCAATGTACATTAAGACACGGGAAGGAGAAATACCTTCAGAGCGCTTAGAGATGAACAAGGGAGACTTGTGGAGGACGAGGAAGAGATTGGAAATATGACGACAGAGTACTTCGAAACATTTCTAACAAAACACAATCAAGTGTGTTGAGGACACATAAACCCTCTCCTGGAGGTGATTCCTAATATTCACTCTGAGGAGGATAATTACTTGTTGACCAAAGCCATTACCCTGGAGGAGGTTAGAGTGGTTGTGTTCTCCATGGGAGCTTACAAAGCCCTAGGCCCTAACGGGTTTCCTTTGGCATTTTTTCAGATGTTTTGGGAGATTATTGGTAATGATATCTTTCTGGTGGTGCAGGATTTCTTCAGGACAGGGAGACTCCTACGACAGCTGATAGCACTTTTATAGCCCTTATCCTAAAGAAGACTGAAGTTTAGACCATGGCAGATTTTAGACCAATCAGTCTTTGTAATATGATATATAAGGTCTTCACTAAACTGTTGGTGTTCAGATTACAGCCCTTGCTGGATAAAACTCATTGCTCCTACCCAGAAAGGATTCATCTCGGGGAGGCAGATCCTAGATGTGGCAATCACCACTCATGAAATAATTCATTCCATCCAAAAAAGCAACACCCCAGGTATAATTTTCAAACTAGATATCTCAAAATCTTATGACAGGGTCAGCTGGGGACTTTCTTTTGAGAACTCTCAGGAAATTTGGATTCAATGAAAAAATCATTAGCGTAATTAAAGAATGTATATCTACAGCTAGATTTTTAGTGCCGGAGAGGCATTAGAACAAGGTGACCCTCTTTCACCTTACTTGTTTATCCTGATTGTTGAAGTTTTGGGAAGGAAAGCTTGTAATTTGTTATACAAGGGACTCTTCGCAGGATAAAACTTGCTTCAACAGCCCAAAATTCAAGTGCTTCAACAATTTGTGGATGACACTATATTGTTTGGGTCAACTTTAGTGGTGAAGCTAGGAAGGTGGAAGGGACTTTTAAAGAACTATGAGGCAGTTTCAGGTCAGAGTGTCAATTTTGAAAAAAGTCATATCTACTTCTTGAATACTCTTCCAAATCTCCAACAAAAGATTACTGGAATTTTGGGGTTGTTCGAGCAAAATTCTCTCGGCTACGTATATGGGCCTCCCTCTAACCATTAACAAAATCTCTATGGAGTTCTGGAAGGTGCTGGTGGAAAGAATTCAAAGAAAACTGGTGGGATGGAAGGGTGATCTCTTGAGCCAAGGTGGAAAGTTTTAGCTTCTCAAAGCTTCTATATAGGGATGCCTAATTATGTGTTAAGTTTCTTCAAAATTCCTAAAATGTGGTTGATAAGATCGAATAGATCTAGAAGAAGTTTCTTTGGATGGGGGTTGAAGAGAAAAAGAATTGCCCTTGTAAGCTGGGAGAGAAGTTTGGGAGCCTAGAAGACAAGGGGGTCTGGGTCTTAGAAGAATTCATTTGATGAACAAGGCACTATTAGCCAAGATAGGGTGGAACCTTATCTAGAATAGTACTAATTAGGGGGATATCATGAGATCCAAATATCTCAGTGGAGACCAAGGTAGAAGTCTTATAGTGAAGGCGAGCCTTCCCAAGGGCTCACTTATTTGGAATGGGACTATTAAAACTGGAGGCCTCATCCAACAAGGTTTGAGATGGAGGATTAGGGATGGTAAAAGAGGTCAGATTCTGGAAAGACTAGTGCTGAAGGATAAACCCTTGATAGAGATGGATTATGGCAGGATTGTGGGTAGGACTAGCGAGGTGCTTGGCACCAAAGTGGTTGGCTACATAAGAACTTGTGAAGGTCTCCAGAGTTGGAAAGAGATCTTAGGTTATGCCCAGGATGACAGTTAGAGGGTAAAGATGGTTCATCTTCAAAAAGCTTTAGAAGAATATAGATTATCATTTTTAATCAAGAGGGACAAGATGGTCCTGGGATAAGGATAAGAGAGGGTTGTTTACTGTCAAAAGTGCATATAATCTGCTGTTAAACCATGGAGAAGGAGGAGCTTGGAGTAAAATCTAGTTTCTTAAACTCATTCAGAAGATTAATTTCCTTTTTGGTGGACTTTAATTCACAATAAGGTCTTGACCCTAGACAAATTGAAAAGGAGAGGATTCCTTATGCCAACCAAATGTATATTGTGTGAATCTAAGGAGGAATCTTTAGCTCATCTCTTCCTTCATTGCAGTTTTACTTGGGAGGTCTGGGGACTCACTCTTCAAAAGCTGAATATTAAATGGATCCTGAATGCTAAAATGGAAATGTTGGTGGGGGAATCGAAGCACCCCTATAATCTAGTTCTACCAATTTTGAAGAAATTTGGAACCAAATACCTCCCCATTTAGTTTGGAGTTTGTGGAAGGAGCGTAATAATAGAATCTTTAGGGAAAAATGTAGAACCCCTCTAGAAGTCTTTCAATGTTTTGTAAAGCTGTTA
The DNA here is from genome assembly GCA_027924645.1 of Cunninghamia lanceolata. Classification (NCBI taxonomy): domain Eukaryota; kingdom Viridiplantae; phylum Streptophyta; class Pinopsida; order Cupressales; family Cupressaceae; genus Cunninghamia; species Cunninghamia lanceolata. The sequence goes on from BSBN01001161.1 coordinate 2,935,832, forward strand.
GTTGAAAACATCAATTCCTGTCAGTTTAAAGATGTGGATAGCCACTCGGGAAGAGAAGAACTAAAAATGATAAAGAACTAGAATTTGAACTCATACAAGGTGGACATGACCAAGAAGTTAGCCCAGGATAGAACCAGATGGACTTCACTGCAGCAAGGGTGGGTTAAGCTAAACTTCAATGGCACAGCTAAAGGGAACTCGGGGGCTGCTAGTGGTGGTGGTATCGTAAGAATGGATACTGGAGAATGTGTTGTTGCTTATGCTAGAGGGATTGGCATTAAAAGCAATAATGAAGTAGAATCCATGTGGCTATGCTATGGGGTATCAAGGTAGCTATCTCCATGAATATCAAAAGACTGCATATTGAAGGTGATTCCCAGTTAATTGTGAATGTTGCCCTTGGTCATTCTTAGATAGGAGGGAACCTTGAGGATATCATGGGGGATATCAAGATCCTTCTTAATGGTCTGGAGGCATATAAGATTTCTCATATCTGCAGAGAAGGAAACGTTGTGGCTGATGCCTTGGCTAATGTTGGAAGTGGGAAGGATGGATGGTGATGTTGGAGAAGCACCTTAAGTTTGTCTCAAGAAATTCATAACCTGATTGAGCAAGATAGAAAGAGATAGGAAATATAAGTGATGGGTGATGGTTGTTGTTCTTTGGTATCACCAGGGTGTGAGACAGGCGGGGGTTCCTAGCTTTGGGGAAAGCAAGACCAACAGTTCAAATTTTCAAATTATTTCTAGCAGGATTGTCAAGAATCTCCTACAGGATGAGGTGGCAGGGTTGTGGTTGAGTCAAGTGGGTCCTATTAACAGAAGTTGGGGTAAAGGGGTCCACAGGGATATAGGGGACAATATTGATAATAGTACTATGAGGAGATTGATGGGAAAGCTTGGTTGGCGTGCCAAAAGGTGTAAGGACTTCAGTATTGATGGAGATCTGGGGTCAGGATTTCACAATTCAAAAAGGATGGTGAGTGGATAGGTGGCTGGGAGATGAAGGATGGATGTGATGGCTAATTTCATGATCCATCATGGTTGGTTTAAGATGGAGGCTGGCGTCACCTATCTTCACATGAGGTGGTGGCTAAATCCTTCCCCTGATGAGATGTATCTAGGTGGTGATCTTAAGCCTTTTAACAATAATAATTGCATCGTCATCATTACTACAACTCAGTATAATTTCTATTTTAGTGGTCCCTTTCCTAATTTGAAGGCTATGAATTGTGATTATTTCCATATTGATCAAAACCAGTTCAGTTTCCTTAGCCATTCTTAGACCAGTAAGATGGGAGGAGACATCATGAAAATTGAACCCAGCTCGGCTGAGGAATTTAAGTAAGACCCTATTATTTGGCATATTATCCAAGAGGGGGAGGTGGTGCCTTTCCTTCAAGGGATGCCAGGGCACGATGAAAATCTGTCAAGACAGTTTGCGGAGACATGGGATGGGGAAACCAGAGAAGTCAAGATTGGGAAGATTGAACTCCAAGTTTCTGAGGAGTTCATTGGACAAGCCACTGGTTTACCCACGAAAGGCAAAAAGCATTTGAGGTGAAGCAAAGTGGCCGACCCAGAGCACATGAATCTCTTCTTTTGTGAGGGGGAGGCTCCTATAAAACTTCATGGTGGGTTCGTGAGATGAGTTGCTGGTGCTGTGGGAACAAATCTGTCTCATGATAATGAAGTTCTTCACGCTAGAAGGATGATTCCAGGTATACTACAACTATCACTTTGCTCTCTTAAATCATTTTTGGAACAAGGTTGAGATTGTCTTTCCCCTCTTTTTACTCTATTCACTAGATAATTCCATTAAGTCTGTTAGGGAGCTTAGGGCCAAGAATTCCAATCATCCTCTCATCCTGATACATCAAGGCCTTATTTTGAAATGTATCATTTCCATCTTGCCCTATGTCCACCTAAACCTATTCAAGTTAAGATTTTGGAGGACCCACAACTAGGTAGTTCTCATAGAGGTAAGGGTAAATTGAAAACTTGCATTGGGACTCCTATAATTAAGGGCGACCCTAGTGTTGTGGAAGGGAATCTGTTTGAGACCCCTGCTTCTACTAAAAACACAAAATAAAAGCATGTCACTCCAGTGCAGGGAAGGAAATCTGGCAAGAGAAATAGGGTGGAGGAAATGGAGGGAATTCTAACAAAGAAGTAGAAGGAAGGGAAGGATGTTGCCACAGAGGATGCTCCTATGAAAATTGTGGAACTGGACACTATTCTAGAAACTAAGGGTAGTAGTGAAGGTGGGGAGACTGTTCTTCCGAGTATCTGTCATTCCAAAAGGATTGCTGGGAAACCACAGATTAGTTCTCCAGGGGTGGAAAGGTTTGAGGGCTCTAAGTTTGTGGAAGAGACTGTGGATGAAAAGGGAGAGGAGACTCTAACTAATTCTATGCATGAAGTTGAGGGCACTAGCCACTTTGCCTTGATGAATGAAAGCAGCTTGAAAAGTTTGGAAGGTAAGAAGAAGGCCACTGTTGGTAAGAAAGATGCAGGGGAGGTTGTTCATCAAGACAATAAGGAGAATTGTCCTCTGTGTGTCAAACATGCAGAGGATATCTAGAACCTTCAAAAAAGAATGGACTCGATGCAGAACAAATGGAAGGTCATGGTGGATTTCACGGCTAAAGCTTTACACCGGGTGGCTTCCATATTCATTGCGGGGAAGGATCTGGATGACAAGGTTAAACAAGTGGGCATTGATATCTTAGACAACTACAAGGAGATGGTGGAGTTCCTAGCCAAGTTTGGGGTGACTGATAGCCCGTAGTTTCTTGTTTCTCTTGTTTTATGTTTTCTCTGTCATTTCGTTGTGTTTTGTTCTATTTTTTTGGTATGTTTTTTCTATGCTTTCAATCTGCTATTTCTGGCATGTTAATGGCTTAATGTCCTTGGGGCTATTTGTTAAAGGGATCTGGACCCTAGTTTCCAGTTGAACTTATCAAAAACATGTAAATCAATGAAATTATGCCTCATTAAGTGCAAAAGATGAGCTTATTGGTTTTATGCCTTAGTATTTTTCTAGATTTTGTTTTTACAATTTATAAAAATAGCCTAAAATACATGTAGTATGTCTTTACCAATCCTTATTACAAGTTGCATTTAGAACCTCCAACTCAAAGTGTTGTGGGTCTAGAGTTTAGAGATCATTTGTACTTTGTAGATGTGCAAGCTACAAATGGTTTCTAACTTTCAAAGGGGTTGTTGGTTTAGAGTTTGGAATTCATTTACACTTTGCAGACATACAAACTATAAATGGTTTTTGAAGTTTGAGGTCATTCTAAGTTAGGAACTAGAGTTCCTTTGCACTTTGCAGATACATGTAAACTATAAATGATTTATGGAGCCCAAAGTACTCTTATGGTTAGTATATAGGGTTGTCTTGCCACTTTGCATGTTATGATGTGTAAATGGAACCCAAACCCTAAGAATGTACAAACTACAATTTCAACCTAGATTTTGAGTCCAAGTCAATGTTACAAATTATAGGTTGCTTCCTATTTCTAAAACCCAGTCCTTGTGTAAGTTCTTGAAACCTAAACTTTTATCATTTTTTTCCTTTTTTCCTTCCAAATATTTGAGATATATGAGGAGTGGTCTAGTAGAGATGTTGAAGGGTTTTTCAATGATTTGAAAATTTTGGTCACTCCTCCATGTCTCATTTTCCATGCCAACCATGGTGTTTTGTCACAAGGTTCTTTTAAGTCTTCTGCTTGTGTCACCTTACTTATAATGCATGGGTGTGCATGCCAAATGTGTCATCATGGATTTTTATGACACCTTGGGCACATAAGTGTTTCGCGTGGTGGCTTATGACCACTTTTGTACTGTGAAAAATTTATTCAGTCAATTTTTTGTTCATTAGTGTCTTGAGCATAAGCTTGGGGAATTACATGATCAAATGATGTATGAAAAAGCTTAAGAGAGTTAAGGGATTTATTTGTGTATATTCTGGAGAAGGTGTTGTCTACTAAATTCCTTTCCATGATCTTGATATCTCTATAACTGATTGAGAATTTGAGGGGATAATGTATATGTCTCTAGTGATACTTTTACTAGCTTATTGTTGTTGATTAGTTGACTATCGTAGTAGTTGTAAAACCTTCTCAAAGTTTTTGGGAATTTTTTTCATAATAGCATATGAGGTTTCTTTAAGTATTTATGGATGATTAAGTATGTCTATCTACGTGAAATTTCTTGATTAATTTGAATTTCATGGTAGTGAAATTACAACTAGATTGATGAGATCTTCTATGCATTTCTAGATCTATGTTTTAAATTTACATGAATGTTTTTCTCTCTTTCAAGTTCTTCACTCCATTCCCAATGAAATTGACATTGGTCAAAAATGGCTAAATGATCATATTTTCCAAATATCCTCATCCTTGTTTATTTATAGAATTAGTGTAGGACGGGTTCTACCAATCACATGATTCAATAATATGAAATTTTGTCAAATATTTTGAGATATGATGTTTAATATATCTTAAATGAGTTATACATGTTAGGTTTTCAAGTTGCACATAATGTTTGAGAAGCATAAGGGGATTAATCTAAGGGGATATATTTTTTTTTACATCTTTAGTTGCATGCATAGTTTGTGTTCAGTCTACTATAAAAGATATCTTTATGTCTATACGACCAATAAGTGAGTGTAATGGGTATTTAGTGACAAATAATTTAGATATTTATACACAAAGGGTGTGGCTGAGTTATGTGGCCCAATCCATACTTTCATTTCTTTGTAATTCTCCTAACAAGATCTCTAGGAATACCCTCCTTGGTCCTACAAAGCCAAAAGTGTAAAAGAGTTTCTTCATCTTGTCAGTTGGCCTATAATTGCTAGCAACCTAATGATGAATCATGTCCTTTTAATCCAAATCAACCTATGTTCCTTAGGTTTACATTGCAAGTGTATTCTCTATGGTTGCAAGATATAGTCTAGACCACCAAAAATCTCCCCACTTCTCTGATATAATTATCTTCCTTAGCTTATCATTCATGATTCCCACACTTTTTTATTCATAGTTTTAGTAACCCTCATATAATGTTTTCTTCTAGTATTTGTTCTAGATTTTTTAACTCTCCCCTCTTGATTTTCATTGGCTAATTTAGGTGGTACATTAACTCTCATAATTTTTTTCCTAAGGATTTTCCTTAGTCATAAAAATTATAGCATTCCTTAGACTCTCCAAGCCATGCATAGAACTAGCTTTTTTCAATTGGCTTCCCTTATTTGAATGTGTCTGAGTTGGCAAATTCATTATTTCCTTTATGTTTAACCATTTTACTAAATGTTTTAGCCTTTCTCTCTATAATTCTCTAGTTTCATCCATGATACTTATGACATTCTTCTTGGCACATCTATTTTCATGAAATTCCTTGATAATATTGACTTATTTACTTTGGATCATTATTCTTGATTTCTTCCTAATCCATTTAAATCATTCAATCCAATGGCTCCTATTGTCATAGTGATTAAATAATTACCTCTCAATGTCATCTACTATTAATCCACACTTTGCACCATCGTTAAATACAAATGCATTTTTATTGAAAAAAACATATCCCTTTTACTTGGCTTGTCCTTATCCCTATTAGTAATTTCCCATAATGATCCATGAAAAGATTAGTCTTCACATGATAATCTAAGAATTCATAAATTTTAAGAAAAAATCCTCTAAATAAACATTAGTCTAAAATATTAATCTCAAATTAAGCATTTGTGAACATTAATTTGAACCATTATTCTAATTAAACGTCATTATTCTAAAAAAACATTATTCTCAAAATTTTACTCCAAGTATAATCTAATTTAGTATTCAACATTTATTAACCAAAATATTCATCATTGAAAGACATATAATATAATAAATTCCATCTATCAATTTTAACTACTTATGAAACATGAGGTCAATTTAAACCATATCATTTGAATTAACAATCATGAGGTCATTAACATAAGTCCTTATGGTTTTTTCCTTAACACTCATCATCGACAAATGGAAAAACTCTAGGGTTCTATAAAGTGTAACAATTTTTAATTAGGAAGCCTGCACAGGTAGTGGAGTTGTCTTGTGACTTGGGATGGCTCCTCAAGATCATGGGTTCGACTCCCTACTGAGTTTACTCGGTGATATGGGCTAGTGAGCTATTGCGTACCCCTCCAAGGACTAGTCTCACCCCTCCGCTCACCTCTCAAATGAGTTGCAAGGTGGAGGGTCACGGGGACACCCTGGGTTACCACAAAAAAAATTAATTAGGACTAAGTAGTTTCCCAAAAAAAAATTTAGGTATATTTCTAAGCACTAAGAAGAGTGTTACAATATGAATGATTTTAACCTTGTTTTTTTATACATAGGGATAGAACATCAAGATGAGAGTACTATTAAATCTAAGAACATGAGATATATGGGGAAGCTAATTAATGACACAAGGGGTTACATGAGGTACAATTAATGTCAATTGAGATAAAAGAAACAATTAAACTACCATGTCTCACAAATTTAAAATTATGAATTTCTACCTGATGGATAAGAACTACACAAATGTCTAGATAATAGTTTCATTACATGTATATTTGGTATCTATAATAGTGGATAGGATATATTAGATGAACAAAACTTCATGACTCTCTTATATTGCCTCACATAAATAGTTGGTATGTTGTTGATGTCAACTATATAAAAAGTCTTAGTTGACTTCAAACCTACAACCAACATTTTGTTATGCAACAAACTCTATCAATTTCACTATAATCATGCATATAAATGGATTTGACTTGTTGTCACTCTTGTTTAGACTAACATCCAAATCACCATTCAGCAAATGTTTAATATTAGCTCTTCCCTCCTACACCAAATGTTTAATATTATCTCTTTTCTCCTACATTAGATATAATTAAGAATTAATTAGTGCAATAATAAAAAATAAGAAATTTAAAATCAAGAAATCCATTCAATTATTAGCACACAATAAATGGAATAATTTTTTAAATATGTTAAAAGTAATCATGAGAAATCTGTTCAATTATTAGCACACAAAAATGGAATAAAATTCAATCTTAGATATGTTAAAAGTAATGGTGATGATGCCTTATCCAATAGATGATAAGTCAAGAGCTAAAAAAGATTCATTACTTGGATAATAAGGAATGACTTTTCATTTAGGAGGGATATTATGATAAAAATTCACCAACATGATTTTCTAAAGATAAGTTACATCATGCAAGAGTATATTGATTTAAAAACATAACATATATGGGGAAACTACTGAATAAAACAATAGTTTGTGAGAAGAAATAATTAAACTGTTATCATTCATACATTATAGCATTTAATTTTATTTGATGGATGACAACCATGAACATAAATTTTAGATAGTATTAATTCTATTTAGTATATTTATTGTACCAAGAAGTGTTTATATTAAATTTTTTATTAGTAAAATTTGACAATTCTTCAACACTGTATATAAAAGGGAGGTGATTTTTAAGATGTGTTGTAGATATTTTTGGACTATAAAAACATCCTATTACTAAAATATAAAATTTGAAATCTATTTCGTTAGAGTTACATTTATGAAAACTCATATATAACTTAGACCCCAAGGAAAATGATATTGCAATGAATCCCATCAATGTGAGTAATGTAGAAGATGAAACTGAAAGGATATTAAAATAGAAAATAGCTTTTAACATTGAATGTGCCATATGAAAGAGAGATATCATATAGAAGATGAATCATTTCAAATTTCAACACTTACAATGCCTAAATAATAGAATAGAAACTTTCTTTTGTTTATTATGTTTAATTGGGAGAGAGAAATAAAAAAAATGTGTTTAAGGTCATGCATGCATAGGATTGTGCCTCATAAGACATGTTAGAAATAATCGGAAATGTTTACAATAAAATAACTAAGAAGCATGAGAAACTTAAAATTTTCCAAGGGAGTGAAAGAAGTTTCATGCTTCAATCCTATCACAACTAATGTCTAAAGGTCCTTCTAAGGACTACATTAGTTTCAAAGAATATATCATTTGCATGTATGTAAGTATAGAAGTTAGTTAAAACTAAAGACATAATCACAATGTAGTAGAGATGATTATGTCATTCATAGACTAAAATGCAAGCAATTGTGCCCTAGTATAGAGCAAAGAATAGGGACTAGTTTGTAATAGAATTTATAGCATAATTCTGATAATAAAACATCAAAACTCATCATCAAACACACTTACATAACTATGACCTCCACATTGACAAAAAGAGCTAAGCAAGCATAACTTATTTCCTTAGTTTTGTTATTACTAGTGACATGTTTCTTCTTAGCTCAATACTAATTTGAGATCTGATTTTTATTGTTTTGAAATTTAAAATTTTAATTAAATTGTAAAAATTTATTAGTAGTGTCTTCATTAGAAAACATCTTTTTACCCTACAATTATATATCCTTAATATACAAATAGTTTCAAAAGCCATTATTAATATATCAAAGTTGAAACTATATAAATTTAACTTGAGGATCTAAATATACTTGTATAAAAGATAGACATGTGTGCCTTGAGGTAGGGGAATGTTCCTTGTGCACCTATTCATGATGATTTGTATGCACATGACACAACAATATTTCTAAATTTCCTAATTGTCCTTTGTTAGCACATGATGGTGGTTACCTTGATCAAATATATACCATTCAATACCCTAAATTACAGAGATTAGTCTAATGATTTTTATGACAACCCTAGGTATGTGATGTAGAGGTAGGGTTCAACTCAATCCAAAGGGCTCATACCAATAGTTTCTTCAAATTTCATAAGCTTTCCTCTCAAGCAATCTACTTATACAAAGGTACAAAGAGGGTCTTCAATACTTCAAAACCTAAGAAGGTTACTAGAGGTCTTCTTACCCCTCAGGAACTTAGACACAACCATTCAAAACCCTTACTCAAGTCTACACTCTTCAATTGTTGTCTATTCCTTCTCAAGCCACCCAAATCCTAGTAGCCCTACCACCAACAAAACACCAAGTCTTAATTCCAAATTTCAAATTCTTGATCTAAACCGTCATCCACACTTTAACAATGCTCTTTCATCAAAACCCTACTTGAAAGCATCACTTTTCACCAAAAGAAGACATGTGATTTAACAATTATAGATTGTAGTGTTGCAATGTTAATTGTGATTGAATTTTAGGAATTTAACATTTAACAATTCCAAGCATTATATTCATCATAAATAAGTCAATTTTAGTCAATAGAAGCTAAAATATATGCATTTGCAATCATGGATTAGTTAAGGACAACTAGGTGGTAAATTTGTTGCCATTGGCAACTTCACAAATGTGGTGACTTACCTTGTCCTCCTTGGTTTTCTCCATGGATCTCCATCATTGTCTTCATGAATCATATAATTCATCATGTCATAGTGCCTTCAACATTCCATAATTGACTATCCCACTTGACAAGAGGCCTAATTAGGCTTGTGCAAATAGGTCACTATAGGTTTTTTGATCTCTAGGCTTCCAATCTTCAAACCAATACAATAAACATGTCAAATTGGGTCTGCCTCAACCTTTTCAAGCATGAAGTCCCATGTACTCTTCACTTGTAGCCTCAATAGGTGACTCTCCTTTAAACTTATCCTCATCTAGGACTAAAGTGAACTTTGTACCATAATGCTTTGTATGGCTGCAATAACATTGTGCAATAATGCTTTGTATGGCTGCAATAATTTGCTTTGTTTGCTTTGTACCTATTTTGGTTGAGCACGACATTTACTCTTTTACATGATTATTATATGTACATTTAGTATGAATGGTTGAATGACATGTATTTTAGTTATTTGTAGGGACTCATTTCTTAGGAACTAATATTCGTCTCTTTATCATGCTACAGACAAATTCTTCATCATGCCGAGGAAATGATCAATATTTAAACCAACATAGGAAGAAATAGAAGCTAAGAATGAGAAGAAAGCATCAGCTATGAGGGAACTTCAAGAGAAGAGGAAATTGGACATGATAAATGAAGACATTCCAATTGAAGAGGAACCGCAACCATCACAAAGACATATGGTATTGGCGGCACAAAGAGAATGAATGCAAAAATTTTGTGCTATGAGAGATTTGAATACCATAGTTGGAGACACGTCCTCTACCGCAAGTCAACATGTAGGGACACCATCTACCACATCTCAAGTTGAGAGTACATCATCACTCACATGTGATGAAGGAGGTATGCCATCATTCCCACCTCAACCTCAAGGTATGTCATCTATTCCATCTTCGATCAAAGGTATGCCATCTAGCCCATCTCATTTAAATATTGATGAAATTCCTAATGTTGAGATGAATTTACCTAACTTAACACCACCTAGAATTTTGCATAGAAAGCCAAAGTATTTGATTGATATTGATGAGAATATTTTGCAGCCAATGGAAGGTAATATTCCAAAACATACTTGTAGAAAATATGCTCATAAGATTTGGAGATTGTTCTTTGAAAAGTTAAATGAGACTGCAAGATGTCAACTATTCGTTGAAATGATGTGAAGTATAAAGTATAGGTCCATCATGAAGATTCTTGGGTTAAGAACATCAAAGGATTCAAGTGAAAAATCTATTGTCAAGAATCTAATGAGTGCGTATGAGAGTGTGGGTAACACCTCACGCACAAAAGATAGTAATGCAACACAGCGTGTGATTACATAGACTATAGTAAGTAGTCAAATGAGGAAAGCTCATCTTATTAGAAAGACAAGTCAAGCATTGAGAATTAATAGGAAAATTTTATCAAGAGCCATTGGAAGATGCCAAAGAATTGAGGACACTAATGCCAATGAATTATGGGCGTTCTTAGGGAGACTACCACGAAAAGATAAACCAATTGTTGAAGCATTGAGATCACTAATTGAAGACTTTTGGAAGAATTACACAAGGCTATCTTTGAATCAAATGGATGTGGTAAGAAGGAGAATTGGTAGTCGGAACTGTGAGCCACATCCAAAGCATTTTTTGGATGAGACTCAAACACAATTTTTTGATAAATTTCTAGAGAAGTATCCTCAAATTAGAATTTGTCAAAGATATTTTGAAATGCTAGAACTTTTCTATGTCAAGATAAATCACACATGCACTACTTTTTGTAGATTACATATTAAATTTTCTAACCATTTTGATATTTATCGGTCTATATGTTTAGATTTGCATACTAACAATATTTTGCAGGGTTGTGGCATACGTGCCCCACCAACATCTTCAAGAGAGTTCATGTTAAGAATTTTATGTGAAAGCGAGGAAGGTTAAATATTCTACAAGAAATTATGCTTGGATGGCACATGTCATCGTTGCGGTGGCTTGCAACGTATGCCAATATGTGAACATATGGAAAGAACACATGCGGTTGGAAATGAACTAGTAGAGTTTAGCAAGTATAAAATAGTGGCATACAATACAAAAGATGGTAAAGAAGCAAAGATGTGTGAATTGGTTATTGAAAAGATTCCAGTGTATCAATTTATGCCTATATTTCGTGATAGCATAGTGTATGAGTATGCAAGACATGCCCACAGAGCTCAATGGTTGGACTTGCAATTCAAGTTATGCAAGGACACAATTTTGCTTGGTAGAATTGTTTCAGTCGTCGACTTTGCAGAGAACTACAGTCTACAACCACAGCGTGAGGTGCAATCACAATATTACAACTCCACACAAGTTTCTATATTTATGCACATCACATTCATTCATGCTAATGATAGTACAAAGGATGATAGAAAGATCATAAGGGAGTATCATTTCTATATTAGTGATGATCGCATGCATTCTACAAAGTTCGTGCAAGCTTGCTTTTAGGTGTTCTACAATGATTTGGCTAGAAGGGGCATATCGTTCAGTTAGCATATCATATGGTCGGATAACTATGAGCCACAATTCAAGAACTCACGAAATTTCTATTGGCTGAGCAGGAGGCATAATTTTATAGGTATTCATTATACGTGGAACTTTTGTGAGTTCAGGCATGGAAAGGGGGAGTATGATAGTGTAGGAGCATGTATCAAAAGATTCATAACATGAGAAGAGTTAAAGTATAAAGACAATGCAAAGTTGACAGATGTAAAATTGATCGTCAAGTGGTGTAATGCTTCCATGGGTCCAGGTAATGAAGGTAAGTCTTTAGTTCATAGATTTTTTTGGTTGATAGATGCTACTAACATTGCACCATATGAGGACTGTTCTACACTAATAGGATCAGGTGAGATGCACTCTTTTAGAAGCTCAATTGCAGGTTCATGGAGTATCCATACGCGAAAGATGCCATGCTTTTGTTCTTCCTAAACAATTCAAGCCTGGGATGAGTGCAAGTCAAATGAGTGGTTGACGAATGGGAGTTAAGTTATCTTAGCCCACTTGACACATATTGACCCTTGACGGCACTGGAACTAACACAAATGTAATCATCAGTTGACTTTGACGACATAGTAGATCTAGTTCAACTAGGTAATATATCTATTTGCATAGTTTTTGAAATTCCTAATGTCATCTTACTTTGTAGTGTTTTTGTAGTGCTAACTAATTTCATCTAATTTGCTACACATATCAATGTAGGGCATGTATACATAGTTATTGCAGGTGAAGATAATGAAGAGGGAACAAATTATTACTTGTGTCATTGTGTTAAGACCAAAAATAAATTGGAGACCCCAATTACAGATGGAGAAAACATCAAATATCCTACAGGCTCAGTGGTTGTTACTGGAACATGGCTTAGAAGGTACCCACATAAGAGTGTTAATGTTTGGCTATTTCAGGACTTTGACACGCATCAGAAGATTCTTCATTACTCAAACCTTGTCGTGGCATCCAATGTTCATTTGATACAATATCGGGGTAGACCTTTGAACAAGACCTTGTGGAAGGTGCGTGAGTCTAACCATGAAGTAATACTTGACACAATAAAGAGTAGAGTAGACCCGGATGGTTCATTGGATTGATTTATAAGTATTCACATTGATTTTGTAAAGTCATGTTACATTGAGTTGTAAGTATGCACATTAACTTGTAAGGATTGTCTTTTTTTATTTGCTGCTGCATTTTTACACATATACACATTTTTACATCATCATGTTATGCTTCATGAGGTTAGACCTCAGTGATGGATGAAGTTGATCCTGAGAATAATGTATAAAATCTAGATAATGTATAAAATATAGGTGTCTCTAGGTGTCTTGGTTTCTAACTAGATAATAAGTGTCTCTAATTATGTCTTAGGTATATACGATATGTCAACTAGGTAGATAGAGACTAGAAAAAAGGTATTTAATCTAATCTAGGTGTCTTAGGTAGATACTATATATCAACGACCTGTCTAGAGACTAGAACAAGGTATAATCTAGAATAATCTAGGTGTCTTCTAGCTAGGTGTCTTCTATAATTTAATCTAGGTGTCTTAGGTAGAACTGTAATCTAGGTGTCTAGTTGACTTAGGTCTAGACTACAATAAAGTATAAAGACTAGGTGTCTTAGGTCTACTATGTCTATAAAATCTAGATGTACATACTATACAATAGGTGTCTTATGTGTCCTACGTCTACTAGAATACATGTGTCTTAGGTCTTAGGTGAGGCCACATGAGCTTCCACCTTCACATGGTTGGCCATGTTAGTCTAGAATATTTATATTTCTTGAAGCTAAGGGAAGCTCTTTTTCTTAATAGGAAAACTTTATCGACTTCAGTTGCACTAATGGTGCAGGGGCACACAGGTTGTCATACCTCTTTAAGAGGGGTCAAAAAGTGAAATTTTGTTTTGATAGAGTCAATTGTATGTAATAAGGTCTTCTAAGACTATTTCATGTGTTTTTAAGTCAATTTGAGTCATTTGGGGTCAGTTTGAATGTAGTGCCCCTCCATTTTCACTTTGGTTGTGTCAGGTATGTTTGACATTTGGTTATTTGGTTTGGATTGTTCATTTGATGCTATTGGTTAATCATGGCATTAAAATAATATTATTAGTCATTAAAACATTTTTGATAATTAAATAAATAGAAATGCCTTTATGCAAATTTAGTGCTGAAAATTTAAAAGGGTAAACCCAAATTTATAAATTATTATTTTAGGCCCCTATATTATTTATAGCACTATAGTTTATTAGCTATATTAATTTGTTACATTTTCTAGAGGCTATTTTATATTATTGGTGCGTGAAACCTTATTTTATATAAGGAAACCTAATAAAATATAATGTTATTAAATATTACTTTAGGATACCTAATTATAATTGCTTGAGGACAAACAATTTTGAGTGGGGAGGGTTGTCATGTCCCTATAATAATTTATAATTGAATTGTTTATTTAAATAATAAGTTAGCCTTATATAAACTAAATATATAATATATTTATTTAAAATATATTATTAATATGTATTATTTAATAAATAATATTATTAATTTAATATAATTTAAATATTATAAAATATATGAAATATATATATTTATATTTTAATTAACTAGATATATTATAAATATAAATATTTTAATATAATATTTATGTGAGTAATTAATAAGATATATTATTATATATAAAAATAAATATTATGAAGAGTCTTATCTATTAAAGTTAGAAAGTAAAGTAATTTGGAATAAGACAAAGTAATACGGTTAAACAAAAGGTTAAATTCAAAATAAAATCATATAAAAATAAAAGTCTAATAAGACAAACATTATCCCACCATATTATATGCTTGGAAATAAAATAAAATAAAAGAGCTCCTGTACTTAATAACAAATGTATTTATTTATACTATATATATTATATAAATAATGTACTTTAAAAAGATTAAGGGGAGGTCGAAGGAAGATATTTATAAGTGCAGCAAATTAATAAATAATATATTATAAATATATCTAATAATATAAATACAAATATTATTATTATTATTATCTTATATTGTAATATAAATATAAATAATATATCATTTATTATAATGATATAATATAATAATAAACATCTTTTAACATATCCTCTTATGATAAGGGAGTTACGTATGGTTAGAACTAGTTTTACCACAAAAGGGAATTAATATAAAGTAATAAGAATAATAAGAGACATACCTCTTCGAACATATCCCTTGAAAGAGAAATAAATAAAGGTTGTGAGATAGAAGGAAATGATCATGGAAATAATGAAGTAATAAAAAGAAATAACTAAACAGTTGTGAATTCAATAAAGGTAATAAAGAAGGAACATCATTTGAATTCATCAAAGACATAGCAAGAAAATATCACAAGGAAGACACAAGGGCAGCCAAGGAAAAGGATCATGGGGAGAAAATATAAAAAGAGAATGGGATAAATACATATATTTAGATCTGCATTTTATAACAACAATGCAATAAAGACTATATTACTACAGCATAGGTAAGGAATCCCAGGTAAAGCAGGTAAGTAAGTATTTATATTTACTTATTCAATTTATGATTTGTAAGAATTTATAATTACTTGTTCAATTTATGACTTGTAAAATATAAATGATAAGATTATTAAGTAGGAACTAATTATGTGTGTTTATGTATGAAAATGAAATTAAATGATGAAATATATGTGTACATGTATGATTTTAACAATAGGCATTATGACATGATATGTCATGATAGAGTCATATGAACTTTGGAAATGATTAGAAGCTTATTGATTAAGTAAATAGAATACATGATGAATAATAATGCAAATTATCATAGCCTAAGATAATAAGGTATGGATTAAATGATGTATGAGAGATAACAAGTATGTATATGTATAGATGAAGATTAATTAAGGCCTTAGGGTAAAACCTAGGGAGAAGGCTCTAGGATAAAACCTAAAGATTAATAAAGGCATGAATTCCTAAAGGTAGATACGAGACTTCCTAATTAACCCCTAACACTAAGAAGGTGGGGTAGATAGTTATGGTAGGTATTGATCATTCCATGGGAATGGGCCTTAATTGACGAATCAAGGATATTATGGGCCTTGATTGACGAATTAAGGGTATTACTATGGACCTTCGATTTAAGTACCGAAGGAATGGGCCTTAGTTGACGAACTAAGGAATTATAGGCCTTAGTTGATGAACTAAGGAAGTATGGGCATTGATTGAAAAAACTAAGGAATAATATTAATGGACCCATAGGATTGAGATGACATCACCTACCTAACAAATCTTCTCTCACAAGGTGGAAGGTGAGGTTAATAAGAGGCCTAAGGATTATCTCACCTGAGGAGAATCATGATGTATGGAAAAATGAATTTATGAAATGGCAAATAGTATATGGTTATGTTTATGATTATCATCAAGGTTAAAAGGAAATGAAAAATGGAATACTAATGTTCTCTTTTGGTAAGTTGAAATTGTTTGCAAGGGTGTGAAAATTTTGGCTTGCTAGAATGGGACATTATATTGAGTCTTTGAGTCTTGTTGCAAAAAAGTGTCAATGTTGTCAAGTTGCACAAAGAAACTTTTGCATTTTTGGTGTCCTGCACTTGATGCAACCAAAATGATAGTTCCAATGTGTTCGGATGGGTACGTTTAAGTTAGGCATGGTCCTATTTTTCACCCAAACATGCTGAAACAATCCGAGCTACATTGTACTAATGATATCCCTGAAGTTTCTAAAGTGCAAAAAGATAGCAATTTTTTATGAGATGTTACTCAGAAACCATGTCACTTAGAAACATTTTGTCTAAAACAACGCGATCACATAGGGTTCCTCTACAATAACCTCTCTTAGTTTTTATATCTTTGAGGCATTTTCCTGTGGTGAAAGGATTTCTATTGCCCCAAAAATCGTCAGAAGGAGGTAGTGTAAAGTTGCAAAGGGGTGTAACTTTCATCCTGCTCCTAATGTGACCAAACTGATAGTTCCAACGTGTCCAGATGGGTATGTCTAGGCTAAGCATGGTCCTATTTTTCACCCAAACATGCTGAAACAGTCTGAGCTATAGTGTACCAACGATATCCCTGAAGAGTCTAAAGTGCAAAAAGGTAGCAATCTTTGACAAGATGTTACTCGGAAACCATGTCACTTAGAAACATTCCATCTGAGGAAACATGATCATGTAGAGTCCCTCTACAATAATGATGAAGGGGGGTAAATCATAAAACACACAATAACAGAAATTGCACATAGAAAATAGAATGATATTTTATTAATATGGGTAAAACATTACATTACAGAAGCTCAAATACAATCAGATGATGAATCCCCTATAGGTTGCAACACATTACAACTCCCTCTCTCAAGACTCTAGAATCATGTACCTTCTATAACCCCAACTCAGCTAGGGTTTTTGTTTTCCCACATATTCTTGACTCTACACTCTCCCCCTTACTCGTCTACCCCAAGGGTTCCCAAAAATAATCATTTATAGCTCTTTCTGGTGGCCACCAGCTTAGTTTCAAAATTTGCATCTCGCTCCAAAAATAGGTCAACTTCGCGGGGCCATAACTTTCAATCTGGCCATTAGATTTTCAATTATAATACCTTTTCGGAAAGCTCTCGAAAAGACGGTTGTGCACAAGCAATACCTAAAAGTAAACTACTTGGGTTTCCCACCAAATTTTGGGCCCATTCAAAGCCTCTAATTGCCTCAAATTTGACTTTGAATATTTCAATAGGATTTTAGAATTTGAAATTTTAATATCTCACAAATGACAAATGATATTGAAGTGATTTCTTCACCATTAGCTTCAATTCACCATTCTATAGGTCCATGTAAGATTTTGTATCCAACCGTGGACAAATGCAAACTTACTAAAAATAGTAACCTTGCCAAATTTAGCCCTTATTGAAAAGAAACAACATTTTTTTTTGGTTGATGCAAGATTGCTCTTACACCCTATATGCTCCTACATCAAACACCTAGGGTAATTTGAAAAGTGACCCTGTCACTTCTCATGAGTTAGAGGGAAACCAAAATGGTTAACCTTAGTCTCAGATAACCATGATGAATCTTCAACAGGCCTTCCTTTCCATTTCACCAAGTATTCTGTATATTGCATGTTTCTTGTGCTCTTATCCACATGGCTATCCAGAATCGCTTCTATCTCCTCCGTTGAAGTTGATGCCAGAATACTCCACTGTTTTTTTGTTGGTCCATCCTTTATTCCACCTTCATGATATTCTAATAAATTAGCAATGTTGAAAATAGGGGAAATGTTGATCTCACTCGGTAGCTCTACCTCATATGCATTTTTTTAATCATGTTTCTTCAAAATTTTGCATGGTCTAAATTTCTTCATTTTTAGCTTATTGTATGTTCCAATTGGGAACCTTTCTTTTCTCAAGTGAACCATGACTTCATCTCCTACCTAGAATTTCTTATATCTCCTCTTCTGATTCGCCTTAGCCTTGTATTGAATATTCATCTTATTAATGTGCTTTTTCACCTCTTCATGCAAATTCTTCATGTGTTCTACAAAGTCTTCAACCTCGGCACTTGTCTTTTCTCTTTTGTCCAGATTCCTTAACTCTAAAACATTTCTTGGACTATTCCCTTTTACAATCTAGAATGGTGATTTACCAGTACTTCTATTGACAGAATTGTTGTAAGCAAATTCTGCCTATGGTAAAATCAAATCCCATCCCTTGGGCTTATCTCCTACTAAGCATCGTAGCAGGTTACCCAAACTCATATTCACCACTTCGGTCTATCCATCAGTCTGTGGATGGTGTGCAGAACTAAACTTCAAATTTGTCTTCAACTTCTTCCATAATGTCCTCCAAAAATAACCAACAAACTTGGTATCTCGATCTGAAACTATGCTCTTTGGTAGATAGTGTAAT
The DNA here is from genome assembly GCA_027924645.1 of Cunninghamia lanceolata. Taxonomy (NCBI): domain Eukaryota; kingdom Viridiplantae; phylum Streptophyta; class Pinopsida; order Cupressales; family Cupressaceae; genus Cunninghamia; species Cunninghamia lanceolata. The sequence continues at coordinate 2,954,663 of BSBN01001161.1, forward strand.
CTCACCACCTCCCTGAAAAATAACTCTACAATATAAATAGCATCATTAGTCTCCTTGCAAGGAATAAAATGTGCCATCTTCAAGAATTTGTCCAGCACCAAAAAAATGGAATCATGTCCTCTCTGTGTCCTTGGTAAACCAAGAATAAAATCCTGATGTGGCCAAGGGGTGTAACTTTTTTCCTGCTCCTGATGTGACCAAATTGACTATTCCAACGCATCTAGATGGGTATGTTTAGGCTAGGCATGGTCCTATTTTTTACCCAAACATGCCGAAATAGTCCGAGCTACATTGTACCGACGATATCCCTGAAGAGTCCAAAGTGTAAAAAGGCAGCAATCTTTGATGAGATGTTACTCAGAAATCGTGTCACTTAGAGACATTCTATATAAGGCAACATGATCATGTAGGTTCCCTCTACAATAACCTCTCTCATTTTTTTATACCTTTGAGGCATTTTCCCATGGTGAAAAGTTTTTTGCTACCCCAATAATCATCAGAAAGAGGTAGTGTAAAGTTGCAAAGGGGTGTAACTTTCATCCTACTCCTGATGCGACGAAACTGACTATTCCAATGCATCTGGATGGGTACATTTAGGCTAGGCATGGTCCTATTTTTCACCCAAATATGTCAAAACAGTCTGAGCTACATTGTACCGATGATATCCCTGAAGAGTCTAAAGTGCAAAAAGGCAGCAATCTTTGATGAGATGTTCCTCAGAAACCATGTCACTTAGAGACATTCTGTCTAAGGAAACATGATCACGTAGGGTCCCTCTACAATAACCTCTCTTAGTTTTTATATCTTTGAGGTGTTTACCCATGGTGAAAGGTTTTCTACTGCCCCAAAAATTGGCAGAAGGAGGTAGTGTAAACTTGTAAAGGGGTGTAACTTTCATCCTACTTGTGATGCGACCAAAATGACTATTCCAATGCATCTGGATGGGTACATTTAGGCTAGGCATGGTCCTATTTTTCACCCAAACATGCTGAAATAGTTCGAGCTACATTGTACCGACGTTATCCCTGAAGAGTCCAAAGTGCAAAAAGGCAGCAATCTTTGATGAGATGTTACTCAGAAACCATGTCACTTAGATACATTTTGTTTGAGGTAACGTGATCATGTAGGGTCCCTCTACAATAACCTCTCTCATTTTTTTATATCTCTGAGGCGTTTGCCTGTGGTGAAAGGTTTTTTGTTACCCCAAAAATTGTTAGGAGGAGGCAATGTAAAGTTGCAAAGCGGTGTAACTTTTGTTCTTCTCCTCGTGCAACCAAACTGACAATTCCAACATGTCTAGATGGGTATGTTTAGACTAGGCATGATCTTGTTTCACATCCAAACATACCAAAACAGTCCGAGTTACAAATACTAACTAGTCTTCAATCTTCAAACACTACAAATACCATGATATCCTGCATAAAGTTGTCTTTTAGCCTTTTATAAAGGCATGCCCATCAAATTCAACCGCATAGATATGATTGTTTGTATTCTAAATTCCTTTTAAATACTAACCTTCCAATCCTTTTTCCCACCCTCATATCAATTAAATATGACCTTCGATTATGATATGGCACTCGGGCTTATGAGAGTTTACTAGAGAGGCCGTATGAGTTAGGTTGAAGGGTCGGTGAACTAATGACTTAAAGACCCTTTAGTAGATTGATTTAAGTGATAGTAACTTGTGATTATAATTTAATATTAAATTAAAACAAAAGTGCACTTTACACACCACAGGCAATTGAGGGTTTTAAAGTCTTAAGAAAAGTAGATTCTTTTTAGGGTTTAATGCCTAATATGCAAACCCTAACTATCAATAAGAAGGACTTAAACATTCTAACTTTCATCAAGAGATATTTAGGACATTTTAGAGACCTCAAGGACATCAAAAGAAAGACATTAGAGTATGACACTTATCATAGGCTTAGGGTTCTAAGACATGAACAACTTCACATTTGAATCAAACTCATGACTCCCCTTGATAAATATAAATCTCCTTGATGTTGACATTGAATTATGATTATGAAAGTTTGTGTCTTCTCTGACTTCTTATTACATGAACAAAACCACATCCACCATGAACATGAACCTTGCATCATATCAACCTTCCTAGATAGACCTTATCATGAAAACCATATTCACAACAAAACCTTGCATGAACAAAACCACATCCACCATGAACATGAACCTTGCATCATATGAACCATGTTTGTCTTGTGCAGCATCACCATGAACTGAGAAACCTTATCATCAAAACCATATTCACAACATCATGCACCTCATGACCATGAATCACTATATCACCTTATCAACATCATGGCATCAACCTTGACATCAATGATAAACAACCTTGACCCTTTGACTTCAATGACAACCTTGAACCTTGATTGTTGATGACTTATGGAAGCCTATAGCCCTCATGTTATGTTGCATACTAAAATTAGGTAAGACTCAATGTACTCTCATAACCTCACCTTATATGCAAGAGGAATTACATTTCATAACCACAATCGTCATCAGGTGCTCATAAGCATATGATTTTGACTATCTTATTCAAAACAACAAACATACTCTTTGCATCCCAATATGGTATAATAACAAGAAATTAAGAAATATTTTCAATTGAGCAACTCATAAAGAATATGGATCAGCATACTCATTTAAATATTTTCAATTGAGCAACTCATAAAGAATATGAATATTTTATATTCAACATGATGATTCATTTTAATTTTAAATACAACTTTTATCTTTTAGTTCCAAAATAAGGTTTAGGTGATACTTGAATAACAATAGCTGGCTTATTGGATCAACAAACATCCTATGTAATACATTTGGACTTTAAATATTTGAAGTAACCATCTACAAATATCCATTCAAATGTTGATTTAAAATGCAAATATGGATGCCATCAATAAAAAAGATTTGTATTAACTAAATATCCATATAGACATACATCAATATCTTTCAATATAAGTATAATATATATACAAAATAGCCATATAGGCATACAATGTCTCCTATATGCAATACAAAATATATATCCACAAATGCCATATAGGCATACAAAAAAGGACCCCAATAAGCATTTATTCCCCTTTGTTCGGTGAAGGGAATAGATCATGAGAAGCCTTTGATCTTCAGGAGGATGGAGATGTGTATGAGGGTGGCCTTGTACGAACCTGAGGGCTCCTCCTCCTATTTAGTTCTTTGTGGATCTGTAACTGTTACAATAAAAAGTATAGACATTAATATATAGAAATTATATGTTATAAAAAATGAAACATTTAACAAAATAATCACTTACCGCTACCATATAATCTATCTCCTGATTTGCCTTAGTAGCAGGATTAGGCTGTGTTGATGTCATGTCTTATACAAACCATCCAGATAGAAATTAAACTTCAAATCAATAATCATTTAATTTTTTTAAAATAAACAACTATAACAATGAATGTAAATTGAAATTTACTAATCTGTCTCATACCCCCGTCAATGCATGGAGCTATGAATCGCAGTGGACACACCATGCTCCATTGCCCAATGAACTTCAGGAGGTGTCTCTGTAGCCTGCATCATCTAAAAATAAAACAACATTATTCAATTATGAAACTAGAATAGTGATGCAAATCATGGCTCCTAACATACACACACATTCACCTAAACATGGAAGTACACACAATAAAGCATACTATGATATTTATTATCAACAATGCATCACTATGATGCAACTAGACACATAATACACATAATTACAGTGAAGATTTTTCTCTCTTGGTGATATACTATAGCTCTTTCTTATAGATGTAGGGATGGAAGAAATTGAGCCAATAGGATTGACATAAGTTTGTATGGGAAAGGGTTATTGTAGATTTGAAGATTTCGATTAGGGGTGATTTGTTGCCCCCATAACTAATACCTAAAACCTAGATGATGTTCGAGTCAATCATATGCTATATAAGATGTCATAGGTGATGCAGAGGAAAAGATCTACTCAACTTCATACTAGGCAAAGTTCATTACAAAGTGTTTCAAACCCACAATCTTATCACAAACCAAAGCCCACAACATAGCACCATTTTGTTTTGTTCTATTTTTCAGGCCCAACCAGACCTCACAAGGTCTTCTCCTATCTTAGGAATGTCAATTCAAGAGAAATAAACATTTGCCAAGGACTGTTTCATCATGCATGCAACTATCTCTACAATGGTTGTCATAAAAGCTAGTAGCCCTGTTTTAGGGACTGTCAGAGCATAACTTTTAGTGGAGGCCTCCATTCAAGACTGTCAAGGCACTTTCAAATACCCATTACTGAGATCTACCACATATCCCAAACTCAATATATGTTATTTTGTAAAGAATTTCCCAAAACAGGACTGACAACGAGCTAAATAGACCTATTAGGCCTTGTCAACACAAGGGCTTATTGAAAGAGGACACTCCATGACTCCCCACACCTTGCCAATGCATGGAACACTTCACAAAAGGTCTGCACATGCTCATTTAATCATCAAAATACCTTTCCAATTGATATTTTACCAAACCCTAATCCTATACCTCTCAACTGTTCTTGAAACTCTATTTTATCTGGACTGTCACAGAAAAATAGTCATAAAACTTTGATTTTCCCCCATCAACCTTAGATATTTGGTCGGACACCTCTAGAATTTGAAGGTAAATAATACTACAGTAATTTTCCACCAAGATCAATAACATGCAATGGAAAAATTAGAAGAAATACAAGATTTTCAGTCACTGTTTACCCTAATCAGGGTTTCCTGACAGTTTTCACAAAACATGCAATATCTTACAGAAAACAACATTAAAATGCATGAGACCAACTACAAATGGAAGGTGGTTGAAGGATCTAATACATGCAATCCATTAGACATCCATGCATTTTCATACAGGGCCGTACAATACCAAAAGACAACAAATTTCTGAAGGAAAATACAGGAAAATAGTGTTTTTTCTCATTCCATGTTTAGATCTTCAATCACCCACGAGTTTACAAAGGTTAAAAAGCCTATTTAAAGGCATTACACTCATATCTCTTTAGTTTCCTACTAATTTCTAACTTCCTCCAAGTGAATGACCCTCATGACCTTTCATATTCCATATGTTGCATTGCAACTTTACAATTTTGCAAGGTTTATATTTGTGATACCTTTGCATTTTACAAAAATGAACACAAGACTTGAACCTAAACATATGTGAATTGGTCCAAATGACCTTGTTACAAGGTAGAAACATCAATTTGTCAAGGTGCTCCTGCACCAATAGGCTAATGCCCCTCTCTGGTGTCATGTCTTGGGGTCTAATTGGTGGTAATTGCATGAGATTATTAGAGAGAATTTGTCAAAGAATAGTGTGGAGGGGATCAACAAGCTTTGGTAGACATGTATGGAAAATGTGGTAGCATAGACAAGGTAGTGAGCTATTTGAAAAGATGACTCAAAGAAAAGTGGTCTCATGGTGATGTCCTTATCTATGCATCTGCTTCTCATGGCATTCCGTGAGAGTACATTTTTTTGAGCCATTTTTTCAAATTTAACTATATTATAATTGAAATTTTGTCATCTATCAACATCTAGCTATTAGTTATGCAATGTTTAATAATGTTTTGAGTTTGAAAGATGTGCAATGCAATGTAATCAATGATATGAATATAAAATACAAAAATCTAATAAGTATAATTCATTAGTTAAACTATTTATTTTATTACCTCAGTGAAGCTTTGAACTACACCACCACTGGTAGGTGTTGCCATGAAATCTCCAAGATTAACCTATTCAACATCAAAAATTAGATATTAGAATACCATTCATATAAAAATGCTATTCACATGTAATATTTATAATTATTTACTAGGTACATACCTCGGTAGTAGATGTCGTAGTGTAAAATGTAGGTGGAGTACTGTTGAGAACTGCATCAATGCTATGACCCTGAAATTTCATCAAAATCATCAAACTAAATTAGTTCATCTTGCATTTTAAAAATGAAATTTAATAAATTAAATTCAACGAACTTGCTAATATTTACCTAAGTATCAAGGCCTAAAGTCCACTCAGGAGGGTATCTGTCATCACCATCTGCACAACTATAGATGTAGCCTGTGCACCTACATCCTGACTATCCATGTGGTCATAACACAGGCTGACCCACAAGTTTGACAAGTATGGGGTGGGACCCTACTCCTCGCACTATCTCCCAACCCACGCCGTGCTAGAACACTGGCATGCTCTATGATACTCTGGGTCAAGGCACTAATGGACTAAAGTGTATCAACCTCAACCCTCTCCTTCACAATGGAAAGGATAGACACATGCTCATGGGCTGGTCTGCTGATTACTTGTCTCACTGGCCATTGTGGGTCAACACGTGCCCCTAGTCTATCTTGTGCTGACTCCCCACCTCTACCCTAGAAGTCCCGCATATCAAAATAGTTTGGCACTTTATTGAGGACAAACTCATAGTAGAGTTTCCTCAAAAAGTATTGCGGTACCTCATTATTGTTGCATGGAGGATGGTCAAAAACCATCCACCAGCTCTACCCAAAATTGTCCCTTATCACTTAGTTGTTGCACCAATGGATAAGGAACCTCTTGTATGTAATGGGTGGAGGTTGATTTGTTTGTGGGTTTGTGAAAATAGAACACAAGTCCAATTTTGTAATTTGTAATTTTTTCACATTTTCATATGATAGCTTGTCTACATAATACTCTCTAAACTCTCTCCTCTTATCAGACCAACTAAATATTTGCTTGCTAATTGAATCTACATTTGATAACATAGATTGAAGAGATTGAGCAAGCATGGACCTATGCAAGATTGAAGTTGAAGGATCTTTCAACCTTGCAATTATGTCTTCAATTTCTTTTTTATTGTTTTCAATTTACCCCATTAGATTTTCTTGTGTTCCAGGGGCATGTCAAGGAATGGATGGAGGAGTTTACTGTTCAGGTTGTTCTTTTACAGGGATTTCCTCTTAAGGAATTTGTGGATTTTGATGAGGAGGAGGAGGAGGTACATTAACATTTCCTAACAATTAAGAAAATTTACATCAAAAATCAACTCAAACCTACCTATTTAGAAACAAATTCAAACAAAAAAATGAATAAAACTCACTCCTTTGGCCTGCTCAATGTCATGGCGGTATTTTGGCAATGAATTGGTGAGATTTTGGTGTTGAATTGGGTCTTCAAAAATATGACCGCACTCCTTAGAGTTTGCAGGCCATGGGTGTAGAGAAAAAAAAGAAATCAAATGAGAAGAAATGCTCTTTTATATATATATATATATATATATATATATATATATATATATATATATATATATATATATAATTAAACATAATACAGTCGCGTTATGGTTTGGTTTTACCGAGCCTTAGGCTCGTAATTACCAAACCATAATGCGAGCGCATTATAATGCGCTCACATTATGCCATAATTATTTTTGAAAATATTTTGGCCACTTTTTGGCCCCCCAACTCTTTGCACTTACCCTATGTCTACATGACAAATTAAATAAACTCGTTATGTCAGAGAATGTCCCCTTGGGGGCTTTTCCCTCTTAAGGTTTAGCTCTCGGGTCCTTAGAAAGCATTTAGATCATCTTGCATGTTAATTTTGACTCCTGATGAGAAAACCCTAAAGTCTTATGGAAAATATGACCTAAGGGGTGCTATTTTGATGATCCCCAAACAAAAATGGGAGGGTGGGCTTGGGTGATAGTGCCCTAGTCCTGCCCTATTTTAGGTTTGCCCTAAATTTAAAAGTTAGTTTTATGACCATAATTTAGGTCCTATGCCAACATCTCAAGTTTGAATTATGAAATTCTTCTCTGAAACACATGTTTAGGTTTTCATTTGTAAACTAAAAGATGATTACAAACTTTAGGCATATTTGTGATTTTAAGATAATCATTGTTGCATAGTAGAGAATTGTTATTGTGTTTGTGATTGCAGATTTGACTTCATCTTCTCATGTGATTGAAGAGCCTTTATTTATGTGAGATCTACACTACAAGGTGATCTCTATTATGTTTTTGATCATTTATCATTTAGATTTTGCCTCTATCCTGCAAGGATACACACTCTTTATCTAACAACAGTGTTTGGAAGACTTGAATGTCTCTCTGGGGCTTGATTGAGGCAAGCCTCTAAACACCATAACTCGCTCCCACACTCCTTTGTGATTGCAGGTTACAAGTACTGAGTTTCACAGAGTGGAGTTGCAAAAGGAGGTTACAAACAACAAGGATTCAAGATCTGAAAGAAAGAAGACAAAATTCAACATTTTGGGACAAGGGCACTAGTCCCAATGTCCTCCACCTTTTCTGGGGCAGAAACAGAAGATACAGTGCAAATCAGTGTCGAAAGGAGATCCAAATTCTATGAAGAAAATTATACCTTGAACTAAGGCACTAGTCCCAGTGTCCCTGACTATTCCGCATTCAGAACTTTAAAAAATAGTGAGTTAACATTCTCTATCCTCCACCTTAGTCTAAAAGGATTTGTCGTAATTCATCAATTTGCTTACTATTTTTCTTATTTAGGGTTTTAAGAGTACTTAAGCATTAATTTGAGATATTGTTTGATAACATCTGAGCTTCCACATCGTTCCAAGAGGCAGCCCAACCTATTAAGTGATTGCTCTCGCTTAGTAGAGATTCAACTCGGTTGATATTCCATTGAATGTTTGATGAGAAGGGAGGATCTAAACCAAATCAACCACATTCAAACAATCCCCCCTTTTCATATAAAATTTTTTTGTGAACCCATGTTTTTGGTCTTTTTGCACCTTGTTGAGTGTTGTGTGATATATTTTCATTCATTCATCTTATTGCATTCGAAAAATTACAAAAAGAAATTAGAAATTTTGAAAAAATTATCATCTTAGGCTTGTATTTTGGCATAATTTGAATTAATTGGCATTTAATTTAATTAAATTTCTATCATTTTCATTATATATTATTTAAATTACATAAATTAATCATTCATTATTCATTTGCATTACATTTTCATGCTTAAATTGTCAAAAATTGCTTGAAATTGTGTAATTTTCATAAAAACCTAGTTTTGCATTAGCTAGGGTTTGTAGTCAAAATCTCATTTCAGATTTTACTACCCTTTTAAAATACTCATTAGGACTTATTTCTAATTGTATTGTTGTATCATAGTTACTTTCATGCAAAATTTCATGTCTAGGGTTTGAAAACCTTGCATTTTCACTAGATTTGGCCTTATTGTCTCTCTAGAATTGCATTACAAGCATGTTGTGAGGAATTTTATTGAATTATTTGACTATTATCAAGGTTATAATCTTCTTCCTCTCCTCAAATTCCTTACAACACCCTTTCCATTAGACATTTACATTGAAAATTGGTGAAAATTGTATATTTTAGGTATATTTTCACTAGGTTTTGACTTGTCATCACTCTAGACTTGCATCAAAGGCATGTTATGAAAGATATTGTTGCATCATTGGGCTTTTCTTAGTCATATTATTTTCTATCCCTCTTGAAATTCCTTACAACACCTCTTCTTTCATTCATTTGCATTGAAAAAAGTTGAAAAAATCTTTCATTTTAGGTCATATTCATACATACTTTTGCATTTGTTTCTCACATAAGTGGTGAAAATATTTAAAATCTGATTTGGAATTCATTTGAAAACATACACATGGCTTCTGAATACAATAATAATGCTAGGCTTCCTCCTAGGCCTTATTTGAAAAGACGAACCCCTGAACTTGAAATAACATTTACACCTCATGACAAAGAAATGGTCTAGATACTGAAGGGCCTCTTTATATTACAGTAAACATAATGGAAAGACCTATGGATGGAATACTTATATCCTAATTGCATGACTAATGTGGTTATGAAAGAATTTCTCCTTAAACATGACTTGGCACAAGATTATTAGCAACCGTCAGATTTGAGAATTAAAACACATAATGGAGATTTGATGAATACAATTGAAAAGATAACCTTATTGGTCTCAGTTTATGATAAAGTTGTGGATCAGTTATTTGATATTATTCCCTTATCTGACCTCTTTCGTGTAAAACTAGAACATCCATGGATTAAGGCTATGAATTTCATTCCCTCAACTAATCACAAATGCTTAAAATTCCTTTTGCATGGAGAGATACATACTATCTGTCGTAATTCATATCAACCTTTGGCTAAGAGAAAGATTGTCACTCTTTATTACTTTTGGCTGCAACATGATATAGACCCTGAGCCACGAAGAGACTAATCTTTCCTAGAATATGGATGATACAAAGCAAAACAACAAGCTAGAGTGGCTAGACCTCCTTTACAAATAATAAGAGAAGAACAACATGCATTTAAGACCCCCTTAGAGAAAAAGGAAAATGACAAAATGATATAAGAATAACACAACACTATTATGACTATGATGAAATAATCAGCATGATAGAAGTGGATAAGGGAAAGCTTCATAACTCACCTCATCCACAGAGAGATGGTATCTATGTTGAAGTCCCTCCCTCGCCATCCTTACAAGGATTAGGAGATTTTCATCGACAACAAAACATTCCATCGAGAAAAATGAAATTTGAACATGGTGCTTCCTCCTCAAATGTGCAAACTCCTATGGAAAAACATAACACTTCATTTGAAGAGATAAGTAATAAGACAAGAAGGAATAGATAAGCAAGAGAAAGGAGGAAGAGAAGACAAATTTTTCCTAATGAAATGCACTTCAAGAAGAAAACATTCAACCTAACATTAAATCAAACTAAGACAAACTTAACACTGAACAATTGGAAAATAAGAACAAAAGTTGGGCTATGGTACCTTACACACCTTTTTCCTCTAGCATTCGAGATTGGGAGGAGGATGATTTACTCATCGACAACCCTTAGTTCGGTTGTGCCTACATGTAAGTATTTCTAATCCCTTTACCTTCGTGTTGTGTTTCCCCCGTGATGTGTTATGTGTTGTTTATGGCTCCGAGGATGACCCTTGATTCTCTCGTAAGTTCAAGGATACTAGGAGATGACCTTTGTTGTGACCCTTCTTCTATTTGTATCATCATTCTTCTCTATTTCCTCTCCTCTACTTTCATTGTTGTGTGTTGTACCTTATGGACATAACGTTACGGTTGGTGACTTGGGGGTACCCTCCTACATGACTGTCCTTAAGACACTTGTTTAGATCCTCTCTTGATTTATTGTTTACCTTCCACTAGTGGTACTATCTAGCTGGAGGATGATGAAAAACATATTATACTAATGGAGACCTAGTGTCCCTTCGGTGAGAAATAAAAAAATGGACCTAGTCCATACATGATGATGGGGTTGATATATATTATCCAACGCTTGGCTACTAGAATCACTCCGTGTGCTATCTTGATGTTGTCTTATCGTACTTACAAAACATAACAATATTGCTGCTCCGTGCACTTTGTCTATCTTAGATCTTGTTTTCCTCAGTTCTCTATGTGAATGATCACATGAATTGTTGATAATATGGATGCTAACACCTTTTCTTGTAGGAAATTGTGTGTTTGTGGGAACATTTGGTGATTGTAAAGTACATGTCACCTCTGGGGGGCATGGGCTTTGTGAGAGCTTGTGTTCCCTTGTATGTTTTCTCTCTACCTTAATGTTCTTGATATTGGTACATGATATCAACCACCTTAAGGTGGGGCATATATAAGGTAAGTTGTCTGATGATTTTGGTACTAACGAAGCGTGTTTGAAGCCCTCTACGGAGGTAGGATGTTGTATCTTTGAGTAAGTGCACATCTTTCTTTTCTCTATTGCAATCTTTTAAGCCCTCTACAGAGGTGGGGATGGTGTATTTCTTGAGGAGATTGTGCATCCTATCATTTTCTAAAAGTCCTCCAAGTAGGTGCGAAGTGAATTTGAGACTATCCTAACCCTTAAGTGTGTCTTTGATGATTGTTGTGGCGAAGCCCAATCGTCAGTGTGTGCCTGTAATGTGCCTAAGATGGTTGTGAACTAGCAATAGGTTTCTTCCATCACTTATTTTTCATGTTTTCTCCATGTCTTCCATGTGTGTGTGTGTATGGCATGTTTGTTCCAAAGCATACTCTAAAGACTAGTGGAGATGAGTCCCTCATGTGCTTTGGGATTTGTATGGCATGTTTGTTCTCAAGTGTGGTCTAGAGACATGTGGTGATAAGTCCCTCCTACACTTTGAGATTTGTATTGTGTGTCTATTGCACCATATGTAGTCTAAAGACGTGTGGCAATGAGTCCCTCCTACATGTTTGGTTGTGTGTTTACTTTCCTTGTACTTGCATTTTGCATTTCATAGATGAGAAAATAAAAAAGAAAGAAATAATCACTACATTCAATTTATTCATTATGTTTTGCGCGTCTTCTCCAAGTTTTGGGAGACTGTAATTGTCTTCTCCATGTTTTGTGTCCATGTTACTATCTTCAATGTGTTTGGCGTGTCTTCACCGTGCTTGGCATGTTTGTTGTGTTTGTTGACCTTACTTTAATGCATGTATTAGCCTTGCATTTATACATACATTAAAGTGGGGGCTAAATGTTATGTTGGAAAATATCCCCTTGGGGGTTTTTCCCTCTTAAGGTTTAACTCCCAGGTCCTTAGAATGAATTTAAAGCATCTTGCATGTTAATTTTGACTCGCGATGAGAAAACCCTAGAGTCTTATGGCAAATAGGACCTATGGGGTGCTATTTTGATGATCCCCAAACAAAAATGGGCGGGTGGACTTGGGCACTAACACCCTAGTCCTGTCCTATTTTGGGTCTACCCTAAATTTAAATGTCAGTTTTATGACTATTATTTAGGTCCTATGTCAATATCTCAAGTTTGAATTAGGAAATTCTTAGTAGGAATCTTTGTAGTTGCATATATAAGCATGTTTAGGTTTTCATTTGTAAACTAGAAGATGATTGCGAACTTTAGGCTTATTTGTGATTTCAAGATATTCATTGTTGCAGAGTAGAGCATTGTTATTGTGTTTGTGATTGTAGATTTAACTTCATCTTCTCATGTGATTGAAGATCCTTCATTTATGTGAGATCTAAACTACAAGGTGATATCTATTGTGTTTTTGATCATTTATCATTTGGATTTTGCCTCTATCCCACAAGGATACGCACTCTTTATCTAACAATAGTGTTCAAAATACTTGAATGTCTCTCTGGGGCTTGACCGAGGCAAGCCTCTAAATACCACAACCCCCTCCCACACTCTTTTATGATTGCAAGTTATAGGTACCAAGTTTTGCAGGGTGGAGTTGCAGAAGGAAGTTGTAGACAATAAGGATTCAGGATCTAAAAGAAAGAAGATGGAGTTCAACATTTTGGGACAAGGGCGCTAGTCCCAATGTCCTCCACCTTTTCAAAGGTAGAAATGAAAGATATAGTGTAGATCAGTGTCAGAAGGAAATCTAGATTTTGTGAAGAAAATTGTACCTTGGACTAGGGTGCTAGTCCCAATGTCCTCGACTATTCTGCATTCTAAACTTCAAAAAATAGTGAGTTAACAATCTCTATCCTCCACATTAGTCTTAAAGGATTTTTTGTAATTCATCAATTTGCTTACTATTTTTCTTATTTAGGGTTTTTAGAGTACTTAAGCATTAAATTAAGATATTGTTTGATAACATCTAAGCTTCCATATCGTTCCAAGAGGCAGTCCAACTAGTTAGGTGATTGCTCTTGCTTAGTAGAGATTCAACTCGGTTGATATGCCCTTGAATGTTTGATGAGAAGGGAGTATCTAAACCAAATCAACCACATTCAAACAATCCCCCCTTTTCATATAAAACAACACTCCTAGATCCAAGAAACATCCTTAGAGATCTATAAGTTCTCTTAAGTTAAAATAAAGTTATAACTCAACCATAGCTATTAAGATATTAATTTCATCAATTATGTAATACAACATAATACAAAGTCAATAGCCCTCTATTATACAAATTTAAAATGTCAATATCTAAGATCATAAATATTCAAGTCTAAGATAAAACATTTACTAAATATTTTGGATTCAAACTCAAATAAAATATAATCTTTATTACTATCCCATGACTTGGAAATTCGATATAATTTAAGAAAGTAAGAAAACAATCAATTAAGATATAAATACTTTACTTTCTATTCTTGATTCAAATTTAAATAGAATGCAGTTCTTCATTGCTATTCTAGAGTTAAGGAAATTTTATATAATTTAAGAAGGTATGCATAAACTATCAAAGATTACTTTTATGCTAGAAATTTGTATATGATTTGGATAAAACAACTTCCATTAAGAAAGCCATAACTTTTTTAAAATAAAATATTTTTCTAATTTTAAAATGTGTTAGAAAAGTAACATAGAGATCTGAAAAATCTCATAAATATTTTAATAATAAAATCCTTTAATATAATTTTCCAAGAAAATCAGATGATCAATATATTAATAATTCTCATAACAATAGCATAGATAGATAGTCAATCATTTACACATGTCTCATAATTGGGATCCGAGTATTTAGTAAACTATGCTTTTTTATCTAAGTATTTTTGTGAGAATTTAGTAAACTATGTTTTTTATCTACAATAAAATATTAGAGGAAACTAAGTTCTTAAAACGAAACTTATTGAAGGCACAACAAGTTACTCGTTTTTCTCAAAATAGTTATAATAGTACAGACATACAATTACAAATAATTTTATATCTTGACATTTAGAATCTTGATATTTCCAATTATTTTATATGTTTTATAAAACTTAGTTGTGCTCTATTCCTAAAATTTTGACGAAAACTAGTTTTTGGTCCAAACAAGCCATAACACAAGCACATTATAATGCACTCACATTTTAAAGTAGTTAAAATGGGAATCCTTGAACTTCCTTCACTCAAGGAAGAAACCAGGGGTATATACATAAAATAAACATTTAAGTATAAGTTGGTATTTACCTTTTATCATTTGCCTTTCTTATACTTTAAGTTATATTTTATGTATATACTGGTAGGTTGTTTGAGAGTGGTTTTAGATCCATACAAATTAAATTGTAGATTCTAGAATTTGGAGGATCCCTCAAATTTTAGATAGTCAAATTTTTAGGGTTTCAAGGTTTCAAACTTAGCCAAATTTAGGGGTTCAACAACATGCATCAGGGTAAAGGCATAGATACCCCTTATGTTGCAAGGTGTGCACCCTTGGTCTCCTTGTGTTGTGTAGCATAGCGCTTGGGTTTGTGACAAGGATTAACCGCCTCCTATGGATTCCTTAACTCTAGTGGTTGTATTGGGCATTAACAGGTTGATCTTCTTGTGCAACTGTAGACACCCAAAAATGACCATGTCATCGCATCACTTGCATCTCAACATTAATTAAATAATCTAATTATTTAATTAATTTCATCAAAATCATCAAATTCTTCCAAATCTCCTAAATTTGACATTAATTGAATAAATCCTCTTTATTTAATTAATCTCAATAAATCAACTTTATTCTTCCAAAATTAAATAATTTCAATTATTTAATTAAATCGTTATATTCTTCCAAAATTCAAATCCACATCAATTGAATAAATTAATTATTTAATTAATTTATCATTTATCTCCTCTTATCCAAACAATTAAATAATTTTAATTATTTAATTAAATCAATTATTCTTCCAAATTTAAATAAATCATTCAAATTTATTTAAATTGAATATCTCTTCTAAAAATAAAATATAATCAAATATTTTATTTATCCTTCATCATGCAAAATCAATTAAATCAATTTATTTGTTTAATTTATTTAAATCTTCAAATCTATTCTATGTCTTCTATCATGCACAAACAATTAAATAAATTTATTTATTTAATTTACTTTTTTATCTTCCAATTCTTTTAAAAATAAATATTATTCATCATGCACACAAAATTAAATAATTTATTATTTAATTTATCTCAAATCATGCAAAAAGCAAATTTAAAGTTGAGTTAATTAACTTAATCATTATTATTTATATCACCAACTCATAGATTAGAAAAAAAAAATATTTCTATTTTTATGAAATCTATAAATATATCTGTTACATGTCTTTTTATGTCAAATCAATCAGTTAACTCAAATAAAAATATGTTTTTGTGTGACACATGTCAGGTACACATTCATCATGAATTCTAGATTTATCTCATCCATTCATTCTATTGAATTATCTAGGCTGTTGATTGATCTTTATTGAAACCTACATAAACTCCCCTCATCTCCATAACAAATCCTCTTCGATCATTTATTCTCAGGCATCCATACAGCGCATTGAGCATTCATCGCATTGTTGAGCAGACTTCTATCTTTTGAGCACAAACACAATCTACATCTGCTTTTTGCAAACACGGTTTCACAATTTGAAGAGCAATCCACATTCGACCAAGATAACAATGCAATCTAGGTGAAAGCTTTCATTGTTTGTGGTATTATTCATTGATTATTTGGTTGTTTGCTTAGATCGTTATCTTGATGTTATAGGATTGAGTGGTTGATTATTTCATTATTTTAATTATCTATCGATCTTAATTTTATTCCTATACACATTCAGGCACACCCTGTGAGACCCACTAACCTTGCATTTTTCTAGAAAAAAGTTAATTTTTTGAAGCTAGGTACGGAAAAGCGCAATCGCAACATAGATCTGAAGATCCTTGTTCACTAGTTTGAAATAATAGGTGTTGAGCATTCAAACAGTGTAACCTTAACTCAAAAGATTTATGGGTTTTGTTAAAAGCATCGAAATCATATTTGGGTATCTCTTATTTTTTATAGAAAATACACAGATTTTGAGAAAAATAAATCACAAATATGTGTCCCTATTTTTAGTCTATGCTTTTTTTTTTTTACTTTTTTAGAGCAATTTCACGAAATTGGGCATATCTTTTGCATATGGAGTCAAATTTTTGCAAAACTAATAGTGTTGGAAAGATGGTTCTCCCAATGTTTCTGTGGTGAAGAAATTTTTAGGTAATTTTATCAAATTTGTCAGGTACACTTAGTCAAAGTCAACCCTTCTTTGCAAACTTCAAATAGTCATAACTTGTGCAAAATTTATTCAATTTTCACAAATTTTTTTTTGAAATTGCATAGAATTTCATGTAAAATCTGATCATAATATCCAATATTTTGTACCTAATCATTATTATCATATTTGTTTCTAGATTACTCATTTTTCACCTAATAAGTTAAGTACTTTTGGTCAATTGATTTATTTTTTGCTAACTACTTGATTTTTGTGGAACTAAACCAACTTGTTGCAGCATCTTATTACTCAAACAAAGCAAATAGATTTTTCTAACATGTTCATGAGGGATAAGCTTTGAAGAAATTGTCAAATCTATCACACTAAGTCTTAGAAACATATTGCTTTCTTAAGGGGCAATTGAACAATCATCTTTTTGTAATCTAAGTCTTAGAAACATATTGCTTTCTTAAGGGACAATGGACATGAATACAAAAAAACTTCAATTTTCTAAGGGATAATGGACATGAATGCACAAACACTTCAATTTCATAAGGGACAATTGACAACTACAATCGTGTGTGTGCCTAATCTAGTTGCATAATGGGACAATTAAACCTTTGTTTAACATGCTTGATCTTACTTTTCAGTTATTCCTTTAGAAAAGCCTTCTTTTGGATTGTTCTTCATCTAAAAGGGATGACCCTAAGCTGAGATTTCCTTTGAACCGCTATATAAAAGGGATAAGGCAAAAGCCAAGTCTTAACTGACGTTAGCCTTGCCTTGAGGTGTCAAATCGAAAAGAGGTGTACTAGAAATTTGTGAAAACAATTTTAACATTGTGCAAAGTGTTTGAAACTCTTAGTAGGATTGGTTAAAGCTTTTAGTAGCTTTCTGCATGCTCGCAAGATGTTGGTCCCTTAAAGCTACTAAGTACCATATAGATAGTGACTACCTATTTCACCTCTAAACATTGCGGTAATCATCAGTGCAAGGGAAATCGGTATAAACCCCTAAGATTACTCACCATTGACTCCCTTGAGAAGAGATAGTATTCCCTCAACTAGCATAAGCTACTTGTGACCTACTTTTGGCTTTCTGATGGGAGGGTGAGATATCCCTACCTAACATCTCTAGCAAAGATAGAAATGTATGACACCTATATGGAATGACATTTGGTCAACAGAAAACTAAGTTTTGAGCTGAACTACCACAATGAAACCATGTCTTTAGGGATAAAAGTACTTGAATTGTTTGCAATTGTCTTATACCTGTGAAAACATTAGGCTTTTTTCGTGAGCCTAGAACATACACTATCTATTGTGTCAGTCCTTTTTACCACTTTGTTTGATGTGTTTTCTCTTGCCAAAGCAAACCCAATCAAAATCAAATCCAAATCTATCAAAATTTACCTTATAAACATCATTGAAACCATTTTAGCACCTTTGTAACACATCCCAGTGCCTCTGGCAGCATAGTCCAACGCCTCTAGTAGCATAGTCCAGTGCTTCTGAAACACAGTACCTCGCCTTTGGTATAAAAATCCTATGCCTTTGTAGCAAAGTCCAGCGCCTTTGGTCCAGTAAACTATTTATTAAGTTCTCTTGCCAAATCTTAGCAAAAATCACACCTTTTTGTCAAACATCTACCTCTGAGTGCAAAAAATCAAATCAAACTGTCTTGTCTTAGTGCATCCCATGGTAACCACTAGACTCCAACAATCAATGAAAGCTGAGCAAACTACCCCAAAGAAATGCAAATCACCTCCTTATACACCTCAACCAAGTCATTCCACCATGTCTCAAAAAGGTACTCCCCAAACACCAACTGACAAACCAACCAATTTTCAAAATAGGCCGTAGCATGACAAAACAACCAATCCCCAGGAAGGTAATGTCCCTTCAACAGAGATACCTTAATTTACTACTGGCATGCCTCGAGACTTTGTTCCACAAGGTTACACCATAGGTTAAGTCCCATCTAAAGAAGAGCAAAACTTTCAAGAAGGTCAATCCTCTCAAGAAGATAGACAAGACCTTGATGAAATCATGCAAGATCCTAGAGCCATAGCCACATTTGACAAACTCCATTGTGAGAATCAAGATCATTTATTTCTTTTACTTGTGGAACAAGGAGCTAAACTACCCCAAGACTTAAATGATCTATCTAAACTTAAAGAGAAAAACAAATCTCATGATGCTATGACTATTGTCCAAACTATGTCAATTGTATCCACTTCCATACCCAAACAAGTCTCACAAGGGAGGATGACGAATCCTTTCGCTGCTCAATATGAAAATCCCCTCTATCAAAATCAAAATCCAACAACAGAAAGACCAATATCACCACTCTTGACTCCCATGGAGATTTATAAACTACAACATGATACTCTTCACCATCAAGTAGAACTAGCAAGACAAGCCGCTCTAGCTAAACAAAACCAACAACCTCCAAGCATATCATAAATGCCCACATCAATTGGAAAAAGGAACATTGGCCACCCCATCATGAGATAATTTTCCACCAAATTACAATCTAGGAAACACTTATGTAGCCATACAATAAGGGTCACAACAGACATCACCCCCAATGTCATCAACCCTCTGTATTACTAATCCAAGCAATGTCATACAACCACAACATTCCCAAAACATCAACACAAACATCATCACTCCCCCACAACATTCCAAAAACATTAATAAAAACATCATCACTCCCCCACAACACTCCCAAAAGATCAACACAAACTATATCCCTCCACCACAATGATCATCAACACTCAACCTCACCTATTTCAATCAACCCCAACCATCTCAAAACATATCTATCTATGTCCCTCCACTACAAAGATCATCCACACTCAATCTCTCCAACACTTATCTCAATATCCCTTAACATTCTTGTTACTAAATTATGCTCACACCTAATTTAGCAAGGCTTGAGTTGTAGTTGTAACAAAAGAAATAAAAGAATTTTTTTCAAGTGTATAATCAATCAGTTGAATGCATGATATCTTGGCAAGAGAACAACAAAGATCATTTGTCAGGATAATGTGACAATCTAATCAGAACTGTCAAACCATCCTGACAAGTAAAGTTTTATCAAGTGACAAGAGATTAGACATTCAATGAAAGATAGGTATCTAACTAGTTTTATCTTTCAGTTATGATATGGTTGAAGTATTCAAATATCACAATTCAGTGTGAGGGAAAGGTATGTACAAACTGTCATTTCATTATCATGTTTTAAACATATGCTTGAAATCAGATTTAGTTGATCTATCCTATGCACTTGATTTAGAAAGCAAACATACATAAATCATTTGCATAAGGTAAAGTAATTGATCATATTTAAGAGAATGTTTAAATGTGTCCCACACAAGCCGTGGGAGTGACTAAACTAAGCCAATGCAAACATTGTGCAAGCTATACATCTGTAGATAAAAGGAAAAAAAAAGAATGCATGAGGAAAATGGATATCCATCATTGCCTTATCTTATGTCGTGGTCAAGACTTGTTAAGTCTTAAGATGTAATGATCAAGACACAGGGGCTCGTGAGGCCGAGATCCCTTTTGTCTTTTCATTGATATTCTTTGCAAAGTCAAATGTAAAAATCATGTCGAGGTAAGGCTTAAGCCTTTTTCTTTTCTTGCCTAAGGATTGACAACATGAAGACAAAGCCAAATGCCTTATATTCATTTTTTCTGAAGGACATATGATTATTAAAGTCAGCAAAGGTAATTATTCAAAGGTATGAAGAAATGCAGAAATGGCGATAAAGTAATAATTACATTATGAAGTCAAAGAATATGCATCGATTTACATTGGGTAAATATCATGATAGTATGCATTATGAAGGGGTGATAAGGTATCCAAATATTTTCAAAGGTGGTGAAGGGTATATGATATTGTTTTCTTGCATGAAAATATAAGGATTTTTTGTATAGATACATGGTATATGAGTTGATATGCATGGAGTGATAATGTGGTATATTTTTATACCTTGTATGCACTTATGATGCATGATGTGTTCTTCTTCTATGCATGGAGTAATAAGGTTGTATACATATGTATGATGTATGATTGTATGGAGAAATAAGGTGTTGTATTACATGAGATGATCTATTTTTTGTATGGGAGACATAAGGAGAGGGATATTTTCTATCCTTTTGCATGCATGATGATCTAGTCGTCTTGGCATCATTGTTAATGCAATCATGCAAATTATGTAGATCAAAAGGGAGAGATAAGGGCTTGATTTCATTTCATCCATTCTTGCATGTTTTTATAACTGAAAATAATGTAAATAAGTAATAAAGTAATATTTTATAAATTACTTTATTATTTTGTCACATGTTGTAATTCATAGAGATAAGGCAAAATGTAACTCATAATAGAGTAATTATCTCATAATTACTTTATTCCTTTCCCACATCATTTGCAATGCAAAATCATGCAAAATTGGAGTTGAGTTAACTTAAGACTTTGGAGTCTTTTTGCATGGTTTGGAGGGCAAATTGGAGAGTTTTGGTTAACTTTTTGGTCAGACACATAGAGAGGGTCAGTTTGGAGCTATTTTTTCTCATTTTGGGATAGTTTTGGCCCTTATTTTTAGGGATTTCATTGTTTTCTCATGGATCAATTTGGAGGGCTTATTTATAGAAGCAGTTGACTGCAGTTGACCTTTTTAGGTCTCTTGGAGAGAGCAGATTATATATTGTATGAAAAACTTAGGTTTTTTTAGTTCTTGCCTTTTTGCTCTTTACACTTTGAGAGAGAGAAGGTTTTGTAACTCACTTATTTCAGATTTATAGAGATTACAATAGGTTACAGGTTCTATACTTTGTCTTTTATGTAATTGTTCCTTTATTTTTCAGCTAAATCAAGTGTCTACCTTTCCATTAATGTAGCTTTTGTGAATGATTTGATGAGATTTTATTGTGTTTGAACATCATAACCTTTAAAATCATTGTCTCATTTATACTTGCATGTGTTAGATAGTATTGAAAATTACAGGTCTTAGGCTATGCAATTGGAGAAGTTTTCTTTTATGTTGTGAAAAACCACATTTCCTTCAAGAAGAAATTCTTTTCCAGCCTCCCTTAGAATTATTTATGTGATCAAATTGCAAAAAATGGTTTGTGTGGATAGATTATCTGAGATCTATTGTTAGTTATATTGCCAAGTTTTTCAATCAATTTTAGGTGCATTACCTTTTTTTATATTACAGTTATAGTGCTTTTAGAACACCTTTTTAACCCTTTTCCACACCAAAGTCATAGATCCAATTAAATAGTTTAGGGGAACCAGTCCATAATCTAGAGGTTCAATCTCACAATAGGTCACCCGCAGCCTGAGTTTGATTGCATGTTACACAAGATTGCCGAGCCTCACAACTCTACATAACGGGTGCAATCCTACTCGTTAAAAATTCTCAAATCCAATCATCCTATGGCTATACTCTGCCATGGCAACCAAACCCAACAAAATTTATCTTTCCTCCACTAAATAGTTTCTTCACACCTCCTCAACAATATCAACAACAAAACACTTTTGTCATCCCTCCGCAAGAATCATAGAGCCAACATTCTTATCTAGCACCACCTCTACATGTGTAAAATCAAAACAACCAACCCCAACCCAATCCAAATCAATCATACAACACATATGACCCAAACCAATCATACAACCCGTATAACACTAATTCCTATGGCTTCAACTACAATCTTCCCTATGGGCAACAACAACCACCCTTCGTGCAATAGGAGACTCTTCCAACACCCCCAACAACTATGGACTTTAAACTTCCCGAGGTACAACAAGTAGTTGATCTTACATTTGGTCATACTAAGAAAACCTTCTCCTTAGAGGAGGTTTGCCCTTATCCATTTGATCAGTCATTGCAAATAATCCCTTTTCCTTGCAACTTCACTATACCCAAATGTGATAAATACAAGGGAAGAGGAGACGCAAAAGACCACCTTAGAAAATTCTCACTTGTTTAGAGGTTGCACATAATGACACATATCTCATGCACCTCTTCTCTCACAGTCTTAGAGGTCAAGCTACAGAATGGTTCTTGCATCTACCTATGGGTATCGAATCTTTTAAAAAAAGCTTGCAGAAAATTTGCCACCTATTTCTCATACAACACAGAACATGAGGTCTCTATGACCAACTTATGTAACAATAAATAGAAAAATGGGGAAACTCTTATCTCCTTCCTTCAAATATGGAGACACATGGCTAGAAAATTCCCATTCAAAATACCTGAAAAGTAGCTTGTTAGCATATTTGTGCAGAACCTTAACCAATAGTTGGGTTTCCATTTGCAAATACTAAGTGCTACAACCTTTGATGAGATTACCTATAAAGGCATCAACATTGAAAAAGCCCTCATCACTAAAGGTGTGGTCAAAATCTTCAAAGATAATAAAGACAATCCCCCCAACAACAATCAAATGATAAGCCCAAATATTGGAACAAAAACAAAAATGTGGTCAATGATGGTTTGGTAGATTCCAAACATGTCCAAACATTACAAACACCCATTAATCTTTCATCAAAACAAAACTAACCTCCACCTCAATAACAACAACAACAACAATGACGACAACAAAACCAAAACCAACAAAATCAACAAGAGCAGCCTCCCCAAAATTATCCTCCAAGGCGTAAGTTCACTACCTTGAGAGAACCTATAGAGTTGGTTCTAAAGAAACTTGTGCAAAATGGACTCATCACGCTACTAGATGCTCCCCCATATGGCGAACCTGCTTTCAAACCCACATGGTACAAAGATAATGAATATTGTGAATACCATAGGACCAAAGGACATAGAACCATATCATGCATGAAACTCAAGCACATGATCCAAAACCTTATTGATAGAGGTGAGGCACTTTTGATGCACCTCCAAATCAAAACACCAACAAAGACCTCAACATGTACAAGGAGCCATTCCCTAACCATGGTCAAGATCAAAATACCACTAAAGGTAAAGGCATTAACAAAGCCTCAACTTCCTATGATTCTATTATCAGTTGCTTTGAAGAAAGTCATGTGTCTACCATCACTATCAAAGGTAAATCTATAGATTGCGCAGTCAACTTGTCGTGGTCGTGTCACCCTTCATGGGCCTACACCAAGTCTCCCAACCCAATCTGATTATAATCTTGTAGAACATCTAGGGAAAAACCCTGCAGAGATCTCTATTTTGGACCTTCTCCAATCATCACCCACACATAAAGCTGTGCTAGAAAAGGCCCTCCAAGATTCTTATGTTCCTAATAACATAGCTTTCATGGATTTCTAAGATATAATAGGTAACATTGCCTCACCATACAATGTGGTCTTTTCTAAAAAGGACCTCCCATCCCATGATCCATGTCATAATGATGCCCTTCACATTGAAGTCTTCATCCATAAACAAAAGATCAAATGCATAATTATAGATGGTGGTGCTGGTCTCAATCTATGTTATCCTAAGTTACTTAAACAATTAAGATACTCTGAGGATCAAGTCAACATTGACCAAAGCATTACAATCAAAGGGCATGATGATGCTAAGCACCATTCAAAAGGTGTTATCCACTTGCCTATACAAGTAGGCCCCATCATGCTTGAAACTAGGTGCCAAGTCCTTGACATTGAGCTACCATATAATATTATCTTAGGATACCCATGGATTCATGCCATGAAAGTTGTTCCCTCCACATACCATCAGTCTCTCAAGTTCCCATTTAATGGTACAGAGATCACTATCCCAGGAGACCCTAATCTCTTTGAATTCTGTCATACCTTGCAAGGAAGTTACAAGAACAACAACCAAGTGCCCCATAATGACAAAGCCTATGAATCCCCATTGTATGTCAACCCTAAAAATCTGAAAAAAGACTGCGAAGTTGAACCTAATCCTAATCATCTTCCCAAAATCAAAGCTGACATCCGTGATATAGGCTTTGGTGAATATGATATCTCTAAATCTTGTTGTGTAGGGTGGATACCCTTATCCCCTAAATCCTACGGCCAACCACCCATAGCTAAAGTGACTAAGAAAGTAGCTATCCCCCCACCAGCATCTCTAAACAAATTCCAGGAGGGAAATTTATTGGCAGAGGAAACTATTGAAGACATCTCATCTTGGCTCTACAAAGAGAAAGAACCAGTCACAATACCAGTTAAACAATATGGCAATGGCCTAAGAATTGTCAAAAACATGGGCTACAAAGGCAAAGGTGGCCTTGGGAAAGATACTCAAGGTGAAATATAACCCATTATTGTGAAGAAGAAACTAGACAAGAAGGGGTTAGGATATGGTAGGAAGGTACCACGCATCTTGGACATCGAGGGTATTCTTGACGAGGTAGCACAAACTTCTCTCACAGATTCGACATCTAAAGAGGATATCATCAATGACTCTTACCTCCATATGACTGAACTATTCACTGAATCCTCCATATTTATGGTATCATCTGTATCCTTAACATCCACCACCAACACCCAGATTGTAACACTTGTCTACCCTAAACTTATCGATTGGGACCAACAAGGGTCCCCCGTTCTAGATGTTTTTTAGAATGACGAAGCTATTGCTGAGTTCATGGGACTCCATGATGGTATCCCTCTTGGCAATCACAAATCTGGTTTTGTAATGGAACCAGATCAAACTACTTATTTTGGTGAGAATACCAAATCCTCCAGTTGCAAAAGTAAACATAAAGAAAGATCTCTAGGTGAAAACCACACTGTGGCACCTCTTGATCAGAAAATAGTAAAAATAAAGGATGTATCTGAAGGTGAAAACCCAATTGTGGCACCTGAGGATGGAGAATTTGACCTTCCCCTACCATCTAAGTATCAAGAGAAATTAGCTCTCCTAGTGGAAGATTCTACAGAGATAAATCTTGGCACAGAGCAACATCCTAAGACCACAATAGAACTACAGGTATATGGAGACTCACAACTAGTCATTCGACAAGTCACAGATGAGTACCAAACAAAAGATAAAAAGCTAGTCCCTTACAAGAAACTAGTGGACGCCTACAAACCACACTTTTCTAGCATCACTTTTGAACAAATTCCAAGAGAGCATAACAAAGTTGTAGATTCTATGGCTTCTGTGGGGTCACTCATAGACATGCCTACAAACACACAGAAATGTGAATTCTTGATCGAGCAATTATTGATACCAGTCGTGGATGTTCCAACTACTGAAATCATCTACAAACTTGTTGGTCCCAATTCCCCATGGTATGAAGATATCTATGAATACCTTAAACACGATACCTTTCCCTTTGAGCTATCTGCAACCCAATGTAAAACCTTTATCCATTAAGCCTCCCATTACATCATCTAGGATGATACACTATATCACCAGAGTCTCGATGGTATCCTCCTAAAATGTCTTAACATGGAAGAAGTTGATGCTACCTTCTGGGAAATACACAAAGATGTCTGTGATGCACATTCTACTAGTCCTAACCTCACTAACAAAATACTCAGAACAGGTTATTATTGGCCTACAATAGAACAAGATGCTTTATAGTTTACTAAGAAGTGTCGGTAATGCCAGTAACATGGAGATTTGATTCACGCACTAGCTCATGAACTACAACCTGTGACAACTACATGCAATGGGGTATTGACCTCATAGGACAAATCCACCCATCCTTATCCAATGGCCATAAATTTATCATTACCGCCACTGAGTACTTCACGAAGTGGGTCAAAGCCATTCCCATAACTTATATCACTGGCAAACAAATAGCCAAGTTTATCCTTAACTACCTCATTTACTGGTATGATATTCCCCAAGCCATTATCACTGATAAAGGGAGACCATTCAAGAGTCAAGATGTCTATGCCTTGTGCACACAATACAATATCCAACATCACTTTTCCACTCCCTACTATTGGTGCAGGAGCACCAAGCTATCGAGATTTTATCTGATTTTCCCTAAGGTTCTCTTGTTCAGATAAGGTCTTTGAGACCATTTACATGTTATTAGGCTTGAAAGCCATATTTGTAAGGGACCATGTCCATTTTAGCTAGGGTCTATTTTACATGTTTACTATAATCTTTTATATAAGCCTTTGTAGAGGCATTAGGACAGTTTTTAATTTTAATATTTGTTTAAGATAGTCATTAAAGTTTCCTTGTTGTAAGCCTTCTAAGGCATGTCTAGGTGTGTTGATGTGTTAAAAACCTTGTCCAAAGGTTAGTCAAGAGTTAAAAAGATTTCTAATCATGAAAACAGTCGGTAGGAGACAAGTTTCAAAAAAATAGTTTCAAGAAGACAGTTTCCATTTTAAAACAACAGTTAAAAAGAAAGAGAAATTGATGGTTTTGGAAATGAAAAAATGTTTTCTTGCATTGTAGGAGGCTAGTATGAAGCCAAGGAAGATTGTATAGAAGGAATACATTCAAGAGATTGGAAAAAGATATCAAAAAGACACTATTTTTCTGCTCTTTACTATTTTTTCTATATTTTTCTGCCTTTCCCTGCCATACCCGCGACTGTACGGCTTCATTATTGCCCCAAGTTCATGTTGGATGGAAAATAGGAAGTGTTATCTTTGATTTCAGTTTGGTTTGGGAGCTTAACTCAAAACAAGATGGAAGTTATGCAAGTTTTTCCAAAAACTATTTTGCGACTGTTTTTGAATTTACACTTTGTAATAGTCCGTACCTTTCAGCTGTACGGCCTTGTCATGGGATGGTGGGTACTTGGAAATGAAGGTTAGGGGATAGGCTATCCATTTGAGTGAAATTGAACCCTTGAAGTTAAAGAATGATAGATAGAATCTCCAAAAATCCCAAATTGTTTTTAGGAAAATTGTTGTCTTTGTCAGAAAAAACCATTGTTTTCTGCCTTGATCCGTACTAGTACGGCTGAGGAATAGTTGATGTTTATAATGCATGTTTAGAGTGGAGAGTTAAATTTCATATACAAGTGGTTGGAAGTCTTGACACAAGGTTTAGAGTGAGAAATCATTGTTTTGGTGTTAGACTGTCATAAATCCTAAATCAGGGTAATACTGAGCAATCCAATGGATATGTCTTCATTCCATTGATCCCTTCTATCATTGATCAATGGAATGATCTGTATACTAGTTAAAGTAATGTCTTGTAATGGTTTCCAGAGGCAAGAGGATGGTTGATGTTGAGAGTTCCATATGAATGACCCTGCAGAGTTGTATGCTGTGGCTTTGGAGAAGGACAGCAATCACTACAAGGTAGGAAAAGGTAAATTTGATGAATTGTTTCTCTGTCAATGAAGACAATAGGCATGTAGGTATGTGATTTGGCTTGGCATGTTGGATTAGACCAAGTTGTGTTAGAGGGAGATTACTCCAAGGTGGATATTGGGACTTTCCTACTCTTGGAGCTATGAGATTGTGACTGCCCATGAAGGGTATGATAGGTGTTGCTGTCCTGCAGGGTCTGTATAGTGGTTTGGCAAGATACCTTAATGGGCTTAGGTATAACTTGCAGGATGAGATTGGGTTAGCAGTACCAAAAACACTTGGAGAGTGTTTTCAGTTGGCCATCAGGGCTGAAGAGAGAGTAAATAGGAAGCAAGAAAGGCAAGGAGGTTATGGAAGAGGAAATAGAGGTAGGGGCAAACCTACTAGTGAAGTTTAGAACAACAATGAGAAGGGTAAAGAGTTGTCTACAGAACAGAGAGGTGGACATAGAGGTGGAGGTAGATTTGGATTAGGAAGAGGAGTGTTCACAGGTAGATGTTACCACTACAATGAGGTGGGACACACATCTTTCAACTGTCCCAAGAAGGATGGTGTTGACAAGACCAAGGATAAAAGAGTTCACTTGGCACAAGAGGAGGAGAAGCCAAAAGAACCAGAAATGTCGTCAGCCTCTCCTATGATGGATGGAGAGATGCTCATGGTGGAAAGAGGTAAGATGCAGCAACCACCACAGGTATCTATTTTCAGAACTAATTGTTTGAGCCATGGCAAGATATGCAAGTTGATTGTAGATTCAGGTTCTCATGATAACTTAGTTTCTTGGGAAATGGTGAATAAGTTGGGGTTGAAGACTTTTGATCATCCCAGTCCTTACCATGTCACTTGGGTGAGTTAGGAGCAACAGGTAATGGTCACTAAGAAGGCTTATGTTGATTTCACAATTGGTCCATATCAGGACCCTATTTTATGTGATGTTATTCCTATGACATGTGGGCATGTAATTTTGGGCAGACCATGGCAATATTCAAGAAGGACAATTCATGATGGTTATACTAATACCTATGTAGTGCACAAAGATGGTAAGAAGTTCAAATTGATTCCTTTACCTTGTGAGGAGAAGAAGTAACAGGTTACAATTTTCTTTGGAGAGAAATTGAAGTTGAATGTGCAGGTTCAGGGTGATTGCACACAACAGACACAGATGCAACACAAGAAGGTGGATGACAGTCCTAGAGAGCAGCAGGCTTGGGACTTGAGTTATGTCAAAGTTGGAGACATTGAGTGTCCTATAAGGAGCCATCAGAAGGAAGACAAACAACAGAAGGTGCAGGGAGGAATGAATCAGAGCCTCCAGTTGAAAAGAGCTAAAGCATTGCAGCAGCAAGGTCCTAGACAAGGACACCAAAACAATTTTTATGGTTCTAACACTGTTTACAGGAGCCATGTAAGTTGCAGACGGAGAAAGATAACTCTGGGTGAGTTCATGTTTCCTAGTATGAGGAACATTCCATCGAGATGGAAGATTGGTTGGAGCAGATCCACTAACTCTTGGGACAAGAGTTTTCATCATGCCGGGGAGTATGGTGCAGGAGCACCAAGCTATCGAGATTTTATCTGATTTTCCCTAAGGTTGTCTTGTTCAGATAAGGTCTTTGAGACCATTTACATGTTGTTATTAGGCTTGAAATCCATATTTGTAAGGGACCATGCCCATTTTAGCTAGGGTCTATTTTGCATGTTTACTATAATCTTTTATATAAGCCTTTGTAGAGGCATTAGGGCAGTTTTTAATTTTAATATTTGTTTAAGATAGTCATTAAAGTTTCCTTATTGTAAGCCTTCTAAGGCATGTCTAGGTGTGTTGATGTGTTAAAAACCTTGTCCAAAGGTTAGTCAAGAGTTAAAAAGATTTCTAATCATGAAAACAGTCAGTAGGAGACAAGTTTCAAAAAAATAGTTTCAAGAAGACAGTTTCCATTTTAAAACAGCAGTTAAAAAGCAAGAGAAATCGATGGTTTTGGAAATGAAAAAATATTTTCTTGCATTGTAGAAGGCTGGTATGAAGCCAAGGAAGATTGTATAGAAGGAATTCATTTAAGAGATTGGAAAAAGATATCAAAAAGACACTGTTTTTCTGCTCTTTACTATTTTTTCTGTATTTTTCTGCCTTTCCCTGCCGTACCCGTGACTATACGGCTTCATTATTGCCCCAAGTTCATGTTGGATGGAAAATAGGAAGTGTTAGCTTTGATTTCAGTTTGGTTTGGGAGCTTAACTCAAAACAAGATGGAAGTTATGCAAGTTTTTCCAAAAACTATTTTGTGACTGTTTTTGAATTTACACTTTGTAACAGTTCGTACCTTTCAGCTGTACGGCCTTGTCATGGGATGGTGGGTACTTGGAAATGAAGGTTAGGGGATAGGCTATCCATTTGAGTGAAATTAAACCCTTGAAGTTAAAGAATGATAGATAGAATCTCCAAAAATCCCAAACTATTTTTAGGAAAATTGTTGTCTCTGTAAAAAAAACCATTGTTTTCTGCCTTGATCCATACTAGTACGGCTAAGGAATAGTTGATGTTTATAATGCATGTTTAGAGTGGAGAGTTAACTTTCATATACAAGTGGTTGGAAGTCTTGACACAAGGTTTAGATTGAGAAATCATTGCTTTGGTGTTAGACTGTCATAAATCCTAAGTCAGGGTAATACTGAGCAATCCAAAGGATATGTCTTCATTCCATTGATCCCTTCTGTGACTAATCAATGGAATGATCTGTATACTAGTTAAAGTAATGTCTTGTAATGGTTTGCAGAGGCAGGACGATAGTTGATGTTGAGAGTTCCATATGAATGACCCTGCAGAGTTGTATGCTGTGGCTTTGGAGAAGGACAGCAATCACTATGTCATGCCCACATTTTCCTTGTGGTCACAACACACATCACATGTGTCATAGCCACATCTGTTATGTGGTTATGACACGAGATATGAAAAAATTTTCTCACACTGTCCTAAAAACCCCATCGCATGCGTAAGCATGCTCGGCGGTGTTCTCTCATGGTGAAAACATTACAGTTTTCGGTGGGATATAAGTACAATTGCGTGCAACCAGACGCAAGTAGACCAACAAAAGGATCTCTACAACGCCGCTAACGTCATTGCAAGAGTGAGATTACCAAAGTTCCTAAATCTAAATCTCGGCAAATTTTGGCAGCATAACGCCTTACGGCGTTAGTGGGAATTACTCAGCACTCTTTTACGCACGTGGTTCGCTGATAGATTAACAACTTCCCACGACGCCTTGTTCCAAATAAACTGACTAGTGATCTCCCTATTTAGTCAATTTTCAGCAAGGCACGGTTGACTATCTCCTCTCTTGTTTCCTGAAACATACTCCTCCTACGACTTAGCATTCTCAACAAGGCGGTTTGTTTGCTCTCTCTTCCCTTTTCTCTGGGTCTTAATTTTGATTGTATTTTTATCGCGCTCACCTTAACTATTTCTGTGATAATTTAGTTTGTTTATATTTCGGTCTCTCTCTCTTTCATTTTCTATGCTTTCTTTATGTGTATCCGGTCCTTTCTTCATGATTTACGTCAATCAGGGTTATCACTGCATCTATTGTTGATATTAAACCTAACTTCCGGATGGTCTAGGTCACATAGGCTGGTTTACTACTTCTCTGGACTCGGTCTCCTAATCTTCTCCAATCTAGGTTCCTCT
The DNA here is from genome assembly GCA_027924645.1 of Cunninghamia lanceolata. Classification (NCBI taxonomy): domain Eukaryota; kingdom Viridiplantae; phylum Streptophyta; class Pinopsida; order Cupressales; family Cupressaceae; genus Cunninghamia; species Cunninghamia lanceolata. The sequence continues at coordinate 2,986,570 of BSBN01001161.1, forward strand.
TCTACGTATGTATTAATTAATCTTGTTCCTAAGCAGATTTAGCGGAAGGGTCTGTCAACTTAGTTCTCTTATCCCATTTGGGAAAAGTCGCGTATTTTCTCCTCTGTGTTTTCCAATGTTAGTTTTTCTTCTTCTGACTCTCTTACAGGTTTACTTATGAGGACGTTTACTACAGTTGAGATTAAAATAGCCACATGGAATGTCTGTGATGGCTTCTTAAGTTTATTTCCAGTGATCTTTTAAGCAAGGTGTCGTGTAATTTTCCTCTTCATTTTCTGGGTGATTGAAATTACGTTGATAGTTGAAACTTCCGAGAAACTCTTTCCGGAGTCATACCGTATATTCCTTTATGCTCTTTTTAACTTATAATTTTATTTTCTCTTAATTATAATTACTGTTGTTATTATTACTAATAATTAATCTTAATATTTTTATTGTAAATCATATACCATTGTTAAATTATGTAGGAGGCTCATCTCTTTATAAAACCCTTACCATGGAAATATAACAAAATCCCTGTTTAATTACGTTTGTACTCCACTTAAGACGAAAACATAATTCCCATATCTTGAAACCCCCCCTTTTTTTTTGACTTAATTTTGCACATCCCCTTGTTATGAATGATAGAGAGGGCCTCATAAAATGGCCCAAGACACCTCTTCTATGTATATATATACCATATATATAAATATATATATGTAATTTATATACATATAGAACTATATAACTAAATATATCTATATTTATTTACACTTCCCTTTCAAAACATAATTTATATATATAGCTATATATATATATATATATATATATATATATTTATATATGACATATATTATGCCAACATATATATATATATATATATATATATAGATATATATATTTTTGTTTTGTTATTTAAATGAACAGATATATATATATATATATATATGACATATATTATGCCAACATATATATATATATATATATATATATTACATATATTATGCCAACATATATATTTATATATAGATATATATATTTTTGTTTTGTTATTTAAGGAAACCAATGCTTATATGTTAGGGTGTTATGACTATTTACATTACTGTTATTATTATTTTTTATATTTGTGGGATAGCAGTTCCTGGAATTGTCAAACTATTAAACTTTATTATGATTTCGGAAAAACTAATTGGGTGATGTTTGGATAAGTTTACATTTCAGAAAAATTAATTAGGTGATGATGGAAAATTGTAATATGATTTCATTTATGTTAATTAGTCCTATGTCATGATAATGCATGCTTTTAAGTTGCTTCGGCTATGATGATTTTATGTGGTTACTGATCTTGTAATTTAGTGTGCAGGAATTACTAATCGAACCATAGATTTCGGAGATCATTCCACACCTTGTTATTTGTTATTCCCTGTTAAGCCGATCTGGTTCCACGAGGAACCAAGATCTCTTTGTGTTTGATGTAATGATGTAATGTGGTCTTTCGTATGGTCAAGTGGGTTAGGCTACCCTCATGTAATATTATTTTATAATTTGTGTTGTAAAAAGGATTGAAATTGAATTTCCTTATTTTATTTAAATTTATGAGGCCTTTTCTTGTGCTTTACCTTGACCAGGGGTGTCTTGTATGAGTTAAAGTTGACCCTGGGTTATACCCCATGGGTCCAGGGGCCCATTTGGCATGGGTAACCCTTGAGTAACCTCCATCTAGTCATCTTAACTTCCCCCTGAAGTTAAGTGGCGAAAATTGGAGGTATGGAGGGGACATGATGGGTTGTACCAACACCCAACCCATCCCCTCTACAATCCCCAAGGTAAGAGATGCCATCCATTATTGAAGGATTGACTTGAAGTCACCTTCTCCATTACTGAGATTCCCCCATGTGAAGTGGGGCCACCCATGTGAGGGAGGGAAGAAGAGGCATGGGTCACCTATCTTTTACTCCTTTAACTCCTTTTATTTCTCCCATACGAAAGAGAAATGACAGGAGGAAAGGGATAAGGAGTACTCTAGGGATGGGTGAGTGACATAAGCCACCAGGACAGAATAGTGGTTTTGGGGAAGGGTGAGGAGGTGACAAGTGTCACCTCCCCATTCCTCGAAACTGAAAAGAAATGGGGTTATTTGTTTCCAATTTTGGGAGGGGAGGAAGTTAGTTGAATTGTGGGGAAACTTTCATTCTGTGTTTACCAAAAATAGAAAAGTTAGCTTGCAGGAGAGAGAAGGGAGAGGGAGTTGGTGGCTAAGGCTGGAAGAGAACTCTGTGGGTTCTGCAACAGCTTCATTCCAGGAGGGCTTTGTAAGGTTGGTTTGATTTTTACCTTTGCTGAATGTGTATGTAAAGTGTGTGAATTTGTGTTTAGATTTATTTTCTGTGGGGTTTGTTGTCGGGTTATTTGACAGAGCTTCTCCCACTTGGGAGAAATGCTCATCAAGTTTGGGGTAGGGGAGGAGAGATCCTCCTCGGATGCATACTTGTTTCCATCTTTTGGGATGTTGAAAGCCTTCAGGGCATGTATCTGTGACTGTATCTTTGACTTGAGAGTCAAATACAGATTTCTTAAAAAATGTGTGATCAAACTTGGTTTGAGACCAAGAGAAATTGTATTGGTTAACTTATCTGTCAGGGTGACATTCTGGAGTCGAGTGTGTCCACTCTCCTGCCCCTTATGAAACTCACTGTAGTTGAGTTTCCGTGTTGTGTAAATTACCCACAGGTGTTTGTGTGCTTTGGGATTGTTGTTGTTACTGTTGTGAAGTGGAGTGCTTGAGTTACCCAGGTGTGAGTATGGTCTCCCTAGCTCAGGGGTGACCCTCTTGCGGGTCTACGGAAGGGAGGAGAGCTAGATGAGTGGTGTTTTCTTCTTTGTTTGTCTTTGATACGCAGGTTTTCTCTTGGAGCTTCTGGTTGGCTTGGGAGGAGTTATATTTGTGAAGAAACAGTTATTCTTCTTTGTCATGAGAATTAGGCCAAGTTCATTTCATGAGAGTTGAAGAGAGAGCACCTCTCTTGATATTGTTGTAATTTATTGTTACCCTGGGAGAGAAGGAAATCACCTCCCTGATCTTGTTATTGATGGACTTTTACTTGGTTGTCACAAGCTATCAGTTGTATATTGTTCATATCTGGGAAGTTAGTTGTTGTATCCATGGTTTAAAATTGATTCTCTTGCTATGTGTAGTGGAAGAATTAACTTTTCTATAATATGAATGTGGTTTTCAAGTCATGTTGTTTTGTAAACCTTTTAAAATTGTGTTTAATATGTTAATGAAAGGAAGAGTTCATTTCTTATTTGCAATCTAATCTGAGTTTGTTTATGTAATTGTAAGATTAGAACTGCTTAACTAGTTGAAATGTTAGTTTTATAGTTGCTATAAGGGAAAAGCCAGTTGTTAAATGTTTAAGTTTATTCTCCTTAACTAATGTTTTCAGTTAATTTGTAAAGATTAAGGGAAATCTAGTATGTATATACTTCTGGTTGTCAATTTGAGAAAGTGAGTGATTTATGAAAATGGGATATATATATATATATATATATATAAATATATAAATATAATATAGTTGGTATGTAATTATCATTCTTTCTAAACATAATAATAGAAACTGAATAAATTGTTTTATTAAGAGACTGAAATAATAGTATATATATATATATATATGGATATATATAAATATATATATATCTATAAATATATTATATATATTTTATTATCATCGAAATGCATTAAAACCAGATTACATTGTAGGACTGTCGATATTTAAGAACGCTGTGTTGAAAACACAGTCGCAGCCTTGTATATGGTGGGCGGTGGGGAGTAATCCCCACCGCAGCCCCCGTTTGTATTAAAACAGAGGTGTGGGGAGGGGCGGAGCCCCACCCACACCCCACATCGTGGGATGTGGGTGGGGCTCCGCCCCTCCCCACATCCCCCTGCCCCTTAAAACCCCCGCGGAGCTACACTCCGCCACATACAAGTCCGCCGCTATATTTCGCGGCCTCTGTTCCTCTGTGCGGCCCGACCCTTGCCGCCATTTCTCTACTTCACAGCAGAAAACATAAAATGTTAAGCATAAAAAAAATGTTAGCGCTGTTTAGCCCTAACATATAAGCATTGGTTTCCTTAAATAACAAAACAAAAATATATATATATCTATATATAAATATATATGTTGGCATAATATATATATATATATATATATATATATATATCTGGTTCATTTAAATAACAAAACAAAAATATATATATCTATATATATATATATGTTGGCATAATATATGTCATATATAAATATATAAATATATATATATATATATATATATATATATATATATATATATATATATATATATATATATATATATATATATATATATATATATATATATATATATATATATATATATATATATATATATATATATATATATATATATATATTATGTTTTGAAAGGGAAGTGTAAATAAATATAGATATATTTAGTTATATAGTTCTATATGTATATAAATTACATATATATATTTATATATATGGTATATATATACATAGAAGAGGTGTCTTGGGCCATTTTATGAGGCCCTCTCTATCATTCATAACAAGGGGATGTGCAAAATTAAGTCAAAAAAAAAAGGGGGGGTTTCAAGATATGGGAATTATGTTTTCGTCTTAAGTAGAGTACAAACGTAATTAAACAGGGATTTTGTTATATTTCCATGGTAAGGGTTTTATAAAGAGATGAGCCTCCTACATAATTTAACAATGGTATATGATTTACAATAAAAATATTAAGATTAATTATTAGTAATAATAACAACAGTAATTATAATTAAGAGAAAATAAAATTATAAGTTAAAGAGAGCATAAAGGAATATACGGTATGACTCCGGAAAGAGTTTCTCGGAAGTTTCAACTATCAACGTAATTTCAATCACCCGGAAAATGAAGAGGAAAATTACACGACACCTTGCTTAAAAGATCACTGGAAATAAACTTAAGAAGCCATCACAGACATTCCATGTGGCCATTTTAATCTCAAATGTAGTAAACGTCCTCATAAGTAAACCTATAAGAGAGTCAGAAGAAGAAAAACTAACATTGGAAAACATAGAGGAGAAAATGCGCGACATTTCCCAAATGGGATAAGAGAACTAAGTTGACGGACCCTTCCGCTAAATCTGCTTAGGAACAAGATTAATTAATACATACGTAGAAGAGGAACCTAGATCGGAGAAGATGAGGAGACCGAGTCCAGCGAAGTAGTAAACCAGCCTATGTGACCTAGACCATCCGGAAGTTAGGTTTAATATCAACAATAGATGCAGTGATAACCCTGATTGACGTAAATCATGAAGAAAGGACCGGATACACATAAAGAAAGCATAGAAAATGAAAGAGAGAGAGAGACCGAAATATAAACAAACTAAATTATCACAGAAATAGTTAAGGTGAGCGCGATAAAAATACAATCAAAATTAAGACCCAGAGAAAAGGGAAGAGAGAGCAAACAAACTGCCTTGTTGAGAATGCTAAGTCGTAGGAGTATGTTTCAGGAAACAAGAGAGGAGACAGTCAACCGTGCCTTGCTGAAAATTGACTAAATAGGGAGATCACTAGTTGGTTTAGTCAGAACAAGGCGTCGTGGGAAGTTGTTAATCTATCAGCGAACCACGTGCATAAAAGAGTGCTGAGTAATTCCCACTAATGCCGTAAGGCGTTATGCTGCCGGAATTTGCCGAGATTTAGATTTAGGAACTTTGGTAATCTCACTCTTGCAATGACGTTAGCGGCGTCGTAGAGATCCTTTTGTTGGTCTGCTTGCGTCTGGTTGCACGCAATTGTACTTATATCCCACCGAAAACTGTAGTGTTTTCGCCATGAGAGAACACCGCCGAGCATGCTTACGCATGCGAGGGGGTTTTTAGGACAGTGTGAGAAAAATTTTTCATATCTCGTGTCATAACCACATAACAGATGTGGCTATGACACGTGTGATGTGTGTTGTGACCACAAGGAAAAGGTGGGCATGACATTTGGTATCAGATGCAGGGAGCCGGAGTGTTCTCGAAAATCGATCTAAAATCTGGGTATCACCAATTGCGCATCACGGAGGCGGATATTCATAAAACTGCTTTTCGAACCAGATATGGCCATTATGAATTCACAGTGGTACCTTTCGGGTTGACGAATGCTCCTGCAGTATTCATGAGTCTCATGAACGGGGTGTTCCGTACTTACCTAGATCGGTTCATGATCATATTTCTAGATGACGTCCTCTATCCGATCCCAACTCAAAGGTGTTCTGCATGGTCTGCCATATAACGCCTAGAAAGGAGGCATACCCAACGAGCTATGATGCCCATTATTGTAGGCAAACTCAACTAGATACAGGTACTCCTCCCATCTAGACTGGTGGTCCATCACATACATGCGAAGCATGTCTTCTAACACCTGGTTAACTCTCTTTGTTTGTCCGTCAGTTTCTGGATGATATGCTGAACTGAAGTTGAGCTGTGTGCCCAACGTCTGATGTAAGGCTTTCCAGAACGATGAAGTGAATACGGAGTGTTTGTCAGATATAATGCGGCGAGGTACCCCATGAAGTCTAACAATCTGATCAAGAAACACCTTTGCCACTGATGGTGCATTGTATGTTGTGCATAATGGTGAAAAATGCGCCACTTTGGTCAGCTTGTCAACTATCACCATAATAGCCCACATTTTCATATTTCTGAGGGAGATCACTAGATTTCCCTTTTTACTTCTGTTGATATGACTATTTACAATACTGTTATTATTATTTTTTATATTTGTGGGATAGCAGTTCCCAGAATTGTCAAACTATTAAACTTTATTATGATTTCGGAAAAACTAATTGGGTGATGTTTGGATAAGTTTACATTTCAGAAAAATTAATTAGGTGATGATGGAAAATTGTAATATGATTTCATTTATGTTAATTAGTCCTATGTCATGATAATGCATGCTTTTAAGTTGCTTCGGCTATGATGATTTTATGTGGTTACTGATCTTGTAATTTAGTGTGCAGGAATTACTAATCGAACCACAGATTTCGGAGATCGTTCCGCACCTTGTTATTTGTTATTCCCTGTTAAGCCGATCTGGTTCCACGAGGAACCAAGATCTCTTTGTGTTTGATGTAATGATGTAATGTGGTCTTTCGTATGGTCGAGTGGGTTAGGCTACCCTCATGTAACATTATTTTATAATTTGTGTTGTAAAAAGGATTGAAATCGAATTTCCTTATTTTATTTAAATTTATGAGGCCTTTTCTTGTGCTTTACCTTGACCAGGGGTGTCTTGTATGAGTTAAAGTTGACCCTGGGTTATACCCCATGGGTCTAGGGGCCCATTTGGCATGGGTAACCCTTGAGTAACCTCCATCTAGTCATCTTAACTTCCCCCTGAAGTTAAGTGGCGAAAATTGGAGGTATGGAGGGGACATGATGGGTTGTACCAACACCCAACCCATCCCCTCTACAATCGCCAAGGTAAGAGATGCCATCCATTATTGAAGGATTGACTTGAAGTCACCTTCTCCATTAGTGAGATTCCTCCATGTGAAGTGGGGCCACCCATGTGAAGGAGGGAAGAAGAGGCATGGGTCACCTGTCTTTTACTCCTTTAACTCCTTTTATTTCTCCCATGCGAAAGAGAAATGACAGGAGGAAAGGGATAAGGAGTACTCTAGGGATGGGTGAGTGACCTAAGCCACCAGGACAGAATAGTGGTTTTGGGGAAGGGTGAGGAGGTGACAAGTGTCACCTCCCCATTCCTCGAAACTGAAAAGAAATGGGGTTATTTGTTTCCAATTTTGGGAGGGGAGGAAGTTAGTTGAATTGTGGGGAAACTTTCATTCTGTTTTTACCAAAAATAGAATAGTTAGCTTGCAGGAGAGAGAAGGGAGAGAGAGTTGGTGGCTAAGGTTGGAAGAGAACTCTGTGGGTTCTGCAACAGCTTCATTCCAGGAGGGCTTTGTAAGGTTGGTTTGATTTTTACCTTTGCTGAATGTGTATGTAAAGTGTGTGAATTTGTGTTTAGATTTATTTTCTGTGTGGTTTGTTGTCGGGTTGTTTGACAGAGCTTCTCCCACTTGGGAGAAATGCTCATCAAGTTTGGGGTAGGGGAGGAGAGATCCTCCTTGGGTGCATACCTATTTCCATCTTTTGGGATGTTGAAAGCCTTGAGGGCATGTATCTGTGACTGTATCTTTGACTTGAGAGTCAAATACAGATTTCTTAAAAATTTGTGATCAAACTTGGTTTGAGACCAAGAGAAATTGTATTGGTTAACTTATCTGTCAGGGTGACACTCTGGAGTCGAGTGTGTCCACTCTCTTGCCCCTTATGAAACTCACTGTAGTTGAGTTTCCGTGTTGTGTAAATTACCCACAGGTGTTTGTGTGCTTTGGGATTGTTGTTGTTACTGTTGTGAAGTGGAGTGCTTGAGTTACCCAGGTGTGAGTATGGTCTCCCTAGCTCGGGGGTGACCCTCTTGCGGGTCTACGGAAGGGAGGAGAGCTAGATGAGTGGTGTTTTCTTCTTTGTTTGTCTTTGATACGCAGGTTTTCTCTTGGAGCTTCTGGTTGGCTTGGGAGGAGTTATATTTGTGAAGAAACAGTTATTCTTCTTTGTCATGAGAATTAGGCCAAGTTCATTTCATGAGAGTTGAAGAGAGAGCACCTCTCTTGATATTGTTGTAATTTATTGTTACCCTGGGAGTGAAGGAAATCACCTCCTTGATCTTGTTATTGATGGACTTTTACTTGGTTGTCACAAGCTATCAGTTGTATATTGTTCATATCTAGGAAGTTAGTTGTTGTATCCAAGGTTTAAAATTGATTCTCTTGCTATGTGTAGTGGAAGAATTAACATTTCTATAATATGAATGTGGTTTTCAAGTCATGTTGTTTTGTAAACCTTTTAAAATTGTGTTTAATATGTTAATGAAAGGAAGAGTTCATTTCTTATTTGCAATCTAATCTTAGTTTGTTTATGTAATTGTAAGATTAGAACTGCTTAACTAGTTGAAATGTTAGTTTTATAGTTCATTGCTATAAGGGAAAAGCCAGTTGTTAAATGTTTAAGTTTATTCTCCTTAACTAATGTTTTCAGTTAATTTGTAAAGATTAAGGGAAATCTAGTATGTATATACTTCTGGTTGTCAATTTGAGAAAGTGAGTGATTTATGAAAATGGGATATATATATATGTATATATATATAATATAGTTGGTATGTAATTATCATTCTTTCTAAACAGAATAATAGAAACTGAATAAATTGTTGTATTAAGAGACTGAAATAATAGTATATATATATAGATATATATATAATTATATATATATATATATATAAATATATTATATATATTTTATTATCATCGAAATGCATTAAAACCGGATTACATTATAGGACTGTCGATATTTAAGAACGCTGTGTTGAAAACACAGTCGCAGCCTTGTATATGGTGGGCGGTGGGGAGTAATCCCCACCGCAGCCCGCGTTTGTATTAAAACAGAGGTGTGGGGAGGGGCGGAGCCCCACCCACACCCCACATCGTGGGATGTGGGTGGGGCTCCGCCCCTCCCCACATCCCCCTGCCCCTTAAAACCCCCGCGGAGCTACGCTCTGCCACATACAAGTACGCCACTGTATTTCGCGGCCTCTATTCCTCTGTGCGGCCCGACCCCTGCCGCCATTTCTCTGCTTCACAGCAGAAAACATAAAATGTTAAGCATAAAAAAAAATGGTAGGGCTGTTTAGCCCTAACATATAAGCATTGGTTTCCTTAAATAACAAAACAAAAATATATATATCTATATATAAATATATATGTTGGCATAATATATGTCATATATATATATAGATATATCTGGTTCATTTAAATAACAAAACAAAAATATATATATCTATATATATATATATATATATGTTGGCATAATATATGTCATATATAAATATATATATATATAGCTATATATATAAATTATGTTTTGAAAGGGAAGTGTAAATAAATATAGATATATTTAGTTATATAGTTCTATATGTATATAAATTACATATATATATTTATATATATGGTATATATATACATAGAAGAGGTGTCTTGGGCCATTTTATGAGGCCCTCTCTATCATTCATAACAAGGGGATGTGCAAAATTAAGTAAAAAAAAGGGGGGGTTTCAAGATATGGGAATTATGTTTTTGTCTTAAGTAAAGTACAAACGTAATTAAACAGGGATTTTGTTATATTTCCATGATAAGGGTTTTATAAAGAGATGAGCCTCCTACATAATTTAACAATGGTATATGATTTATAATAAAAATATTAAGATTAATTATTAGTAATAATAACAACAGTAATTATAATTAAGAGAAAATAAAATTATAAGTTAAAGAGAGCATAAAGGAATATACGGTATGACTCCGGAAAGAGTTTCTCGGAAGTTTCAACTATCAACATAATTTCAATCACCCGGAAAATGAAGAGGAAAATTACACGACACCTTGCTTAAAAGATCACTGGAAATAAACTTAAGAAGCCATCATAGAAATTCCATGTGGCCATTTTAATCTCAACTGTCGTAAACGTCCTCATAAGTAAACCTGTAAGAGAGTCAGAAGAAGAAAAACTAACATTGGAAAACACAGAGGAGAAAATGCGCGACATTTCCCAAATGGGATAAGAGAACTAAGTTGACGGACCCTTCCACTAAATCTGCTTAGGAACAAGATTAATTAATACATACGTAGAAGAGGAACCTAGATCGGAGAAGATTAGGAGACCGAGTCCAGCGAAGTAGTAAACCAGCCTATGTGACCTAGACCATCTGGAAGTTAGGTTTAATATCAACAATAGATGCAGTGATAACCCTGATTGACGTAAATCATGAAGAAAGGACCGGATACACATAAAGAAAGCATAGAAACTGAAAGAGAGAGAGACCGAAATATAAACAAACTAAATTATCACAGAAATAGTTAAGGTGAGTGCGATAAAAATACAATCAAAATTAAGACCCAGAGAAAAGGGAAGAGAGAGCAAACAAACCGCCTTGTTGAGAATGCTAAGTCATAGGAGGAGTATGTTTCAGGAAACAAGAGAGAAGACAGACAACCGTGCCTTGCTGAAAATTGACTAAATAGGGAGATCACTAGTTAGTTTAGTCGGAACAAGGCGTCGTGGGAAGTTGTTAATCTATCAGCGAACCACGTGCGTAAAAGAGTGTTGAGTAATTCCCACTAACGCCATAAGGCGTTATGCTGCCAGAATTTGCCGAGATTTAGATTTAGGAACTTTGGTAATCTCACTCTTGCAATGACGTTAGCGGTGTCGTAGAGATCCTTTTGTTGGTCTGCTTGCGTCTGGTTGCACGCAATTGTACTTATATCCCACCGAAAACTATAGTATTTTCGCCATGAGAGAACACCGCCGAGCATGCTTACGCATGCGAGGGGGTTTTTAGGACAGTGTGAAAAAAGTTTTTCATATCTCGTGTCATAACCACATAACAGATGTGGCTATGACACATGTGATGTGTGTTGTGACCACAAGGAAAATGTGGGCATGACATTTGGTATCAAAGCCAATTTTAAACACTGGGCGTATTTGGGCACGTTATTATTCCGCAACCTTGGCTAATTAGTTTCTACCTTGTTTTGTAGGATGCCTCCCCGACGTGTTCGACGAGTGCGATCATGCCACACAGCGTCAGTCGAGGTGCACAGCGATTCCTCAGCCGAGGGACTGACACCCGTAGTTACAACAGCACCACCTGCACCACCTGTACCACAAGCACCACTAGTACCACAGGCGACACTAGTAGTTACAACAGCACCATCTGTACCACCTGTACCACAAGCACCACTAGTACCACAGGCGACACCAGTATTGGATATAGGTCCACAGATCTTATAGGCACTACAGACTATGTTAGATAGGTTACCGCCAGTGATTCCTGAGCCACGTATAGAGCCTCGTGTTGATCCGCGAGAGGAGCCACGTGCCAAGTCACGTATTGAGCCACGTATGGAGCCCCGCGTTGATCCACTAGAGGTGCCACGTGTGGAGCCCTTCGTTGAGATTCCCAACACAACAGTAGAGGAGGTGGGGTCAGCCTCCCGAGCAAGGAGCAGGAGTCCTCCGAGACTTTTGAGACGAGATGAGATCCAGGGGGCAGAACAGGTTCAGCATGGGTTATACGAGGATGGTGTGGAAGAGCCACTTGTGAGACTTAGAGACGGAGGGGACCCCATCAGAGATCTACTGAGGCTCAACCCACCCACTTTCGTAGGTGCTACAGAGGGAGCTGTGGCCGAGGCTTGGCTGATTAGCTTAGACAGGTGTTTCGCATTGCGACCATATGGAAGCAACACGAAAGCACGAGTGGCAGTCCATCTTCTTAGGGATGCAATAGCCACCTAGTGGCGCACAGAGGAGTGCAAGTGCCGACTATCCATGGATACACTCACATGGGACATCTTCATTGAGCGCTTCAATGCGTGATATTTGTCCGAACATTATAGACAGCGCAGGATCGATGAGTTCCATGATTTACAGCAGAGGGGACTCACCGTTACTCAGTATGAGAGTCGATTTATAGAGCTTTCTCGTTATGCGGAATACCTCCATGACGAGAAAATCTTAATACACAAATTCATCAGAGGGCTAAATCATGGGATAGCAGGACCAGTTCGTATGGCAAATCCCCATACCATGAGCGAGGCTGTTGAAAAGGCCCTTATATCAGAGGAAATTCAGGGACGAGGGTAGAATTCATGCCCGCAGTACCAGGAACGTAATCCCCAACAACAGCAAAACTTCCGAAGGCCTCAAAATACAACACAGAGAGGAGGATATAATCCTTCATCATTACCTCCTAGGCCTCCACAGTAGCAGCAACATCAGCAAAAATCCAAATTTCAACAGAGGGGACAGGGAGGACAGAACCGTGGATGGCAGCAGCAGGGTTCACGTAGAGATCAGAGACAGCAGGGTTCATCGGCAGAACCCGCGAGGTCCCAGCAGTCTTACAGAGGCTCACAGGGATCCACTGGACGGACTGGGCAACAACAATCAGGCAGAACACAGTCAGGGCAGTTACAGGTTCGAGGACCATGTTATGTGTGTGGTGGGGCAGGGCATCTGGCTAGAGAGTGCCCGCAGGGATTTACTGCAGGGGGACAGCCCCGATCAGGAGGATCTGAGCAGACCGTAGGTGACGTGGGCAGAACCCACCACATGTTTGCAGCGGTTGATAACCGCCAGGCTGATTTCCAGGCTTCTGTCATCGAGGCAGCAGGTACGATTGGAGACTTTTCCATTTCGATCCTTTTTGACTCAGGAGCTACTAACTCTTTTTTGTCTACATCGTTAGTGGAGCATTGCAGGCTGGTGGCTTCTAGGCAAGACATTAGGTGGGAAGTTGAGTTGGCCTCAGGGGCCAGGATGTCAGTAGATACCTTGGTTAAAGACTGTGAGATCACATTGGGATCATTCACCACAACATGTGACCTTAGGATTATGCCATTAGGATCTTACGGAGTAGTTCTGGGTATGGATTGGCTTGCGGCACACAGAGCCAAGCTTGACTGTCGCCAGAGGACGATTAGCTGTTTAGACGATCATGGTTCGTCGGTTGAGATAGTGGGCATTCAAAAGCCCACGGCTGTTCGTATGATATCCACTCAGCAGCTTAAGCGCTGTATGTGGAAGGGATGTCAGATGTTTGCCATCACGGTCAGTGATAGAGCAGAGGATGAACCTGAGGCTACTTTAGATGATCACCCTGTCCTTAGAGAGTTTGCCGATGTATTTCCACCGGAATTACCAGGTATGCCTCCACGCAGAGAAGTGGACTTCCACATCGACTTGGTGCCGGGTGCAGAACCGATATCCCGTGCACCCTATAGGATGACTACACATGAACTCACTGAACTTAAACTGTAGTTAGAGGAATTACTTGAGAAGGGGCACATCTGACCTAGCGTTTCACCATGGGGTGCACCAGTTATCTTCATGAAGAAGAAGGATGGGTCTCTTCGTCTATGTATGGACTACAGGCAGTTGAACAAGGTGACAGTGAAGAACCGTTATCCTCTACCTAGGATTGACGGCCTTTTTGATCAGATGCAGGGAGCCAGAGTGTTCTCGAAAATCGATCTAAAATCTGGGTATCACCAATTGCGCATCACGGAGGCGGATATTCATAAAACTACTTTTCGAACCAGATATGGCCATTATGAATTCACAGTGGTACCTTTCGGGTTGACGAACGCTCCTGCAGTATTCATGAGTCTCATGAACGGGGTGTTCCGTACTTACCTAGATCGGTTCGTGATCATATTTCTAGATGACATTTTGATTTATTCACGGACTGAGGAGGAGCATGTAGAGCACTTGCGTCAAGTTTTGCAGCAATTACGAGGGCAGCAGCTTTATGGCAACTTGGCGAAGTGTGCCTTCTTCAGGACAGAGGTGCAGTATTTGGGACACATTTTATCAGGCGATGGCATCTCCATAGATCCATCTAAAATTAGAGCAATTCAGGAGTGGCTGGCACCCACTAATGTGACAGAGGTCAGAAGCTTTATGGGGTTAGCCGGGTATTATCGTCGGTTTGTCGAAGGCTTCTCTAGGATAGCACATCCCATTACTTCCCTTCAGCGAAAAGGGAAGGGTTTCACCTGGACCGAGCAGTGTGAAAAGGCTTTTGGAGTCCTCAAGGAGCGTCTTACTAGTGCTCCTATTTTAGCGGTCCCAGATCCTACAGAGGAGTTTGTAGTTTGTACAGATGCATCATTAGAAGGTTTGGGAGCCGTGCTTATGCAGGGTGGTCGAGCGATCGCATACGAATCGCGGAAACTAAAGACACATGAGTTAAACTATCCTACTCACGACTTAGAGCTCACAGCAGTTGTACATGCTTTGGTCCGCTGGAGACACTTCCTCTTAGATCGACGCTTTGAACTCCATTCGGATCATCATAGTTTGCAGTATATTTTTATAAAGCCCAATTTGAACACCTGCCAACGGCGTTGGATGGAATTCCTATGCGAATACGACTTCGATGTCCACTACATCAAAGGGAAGGAGAACGTGGTTGCTGATGCCTTGAGTCGAAGGCGCCACGAGATCCTAACCCTGACCTTGAAGGTGGACTTGAAAGATCGCATCTTACAGCATTTACCGGAGGATGAATGGTTTCTTGAGGTGCAGCAAGCATTACTAAATCAGAAGGCCCTTGAGGGCAAATTTACAGGATATACCCTTGAGTCTGATGGTATGCCTCGACATCGGCAGCGTATCTATGTACCCCATGCGGGTAATCTTCGCACAGTAATCCTATCAGAGGCTCATAGAGCACCCTATGCAGCACACCCAGGAGTGAAGAAGATGCATGCTGACTTACGACAGCTTTATCATTGGGCTGGGATGAGGCGTGACATTGCCGAATTTGTTGCTCGTTGCCTGGAATGTCAGAGGGTCAAGGCCGAACATCAGCATCCAGCGGGACTGTTGTACCCTCACGAGATACCTGAATGGAAATGGGACACCATTTCTATGGATTTTATCGTTGGTCTACCTATGTCATCATGTCGCCATGATGCTATTATGGTGACAGTTGACAAGTTGACCAAAGTGGCACATTTTTCACCAATATGCACAACATACAATGCACCATCAGTGGCAAAGGTGTTTCTTGATTAGATTGTTAGACTTCATGGGGTACCTCGCCGCATTATATCTGACAGAGACTCCGTATTCACTTCATCGTTCTGGAAAGCCTTACATCAGGCGTTGGGCACACAGCTCAACTTCAGTTCAGCATATCATCCAAAAACTGACGGACAAACAGAGAGAGTTAACCAGGTGTTAGAAGACATGCTTCGCATGTATGTGATGGACCACCAGTCTAGATGGGAGGAGTACCTGTATCTAGTTGAGTTCGCCTACAATAATGGGCATCATAGCTCGTTGGGTATGCCTCCTTTCCAGGCGTTATATGGCAGACCATGCAGAACACCTTTGAGTTGGGATCGGATAGAGGACAGAACAGTCATCGGCCCAGAGATAGTTCAGAATATGGAACTGCAAGTCAAACAGATAAGACAGAGGCTTCAGGAAGCACAGGACAGGCAGAAAAAGTATGCCGATGCTAAGAGGACAGACCGAAGCTTCTCTGTGGGGGAAAGAGTATTTTTGAGAGTGCGGCCACACAAGAGTCCAATCCGTTACGGAAAAGGCTCTAAGCTCGCACCTCGATTTGTAGGACCTTTCAAAATCTTGGAGCGGATAGGACCAGTAGCCTATCGTCTAGCCTTGCCACCTAGCCTGTCACGTATCCACGATGTATTTCATGTATCAGTTTTACGTCAATATATTTCTGACTTATCTCACATGTTGGATTGGAGTGCTCTTCAGGTAGAGGCAGACGGACAGCTGGCATTGGAGCCAATTCACATATTGGCTCGTCAGACGCTGGCCCTTCGAGGTCGAGAGCTGGACCAGGTTAGAGTCCAGTGGGACCTATACGACGAAGTCACCGCGACTTGGGAAGATGCAGAGAGACTGAAGACCCTTTACCCTCACCTTTTTGACGACTTCCAAGAGGAAGTACCATCTTAGGGGGAGAGGATGTGAGGACCGCCCTTTTTACTTCTGTTGTTATGACTATTTACATTACTGTTATTATTACTTTTTATATTTGTGGGATAGCAGTTCCCAGAATTGTCAAACTATTAAACTTTATTATGATTTCAGAAAAACTAATTGGGTGATGTTTGGATAAGTTTACATTTCAGAAAAATTAATTAGGTGATGATGGAAAATTGTAATATGATTTCATTTATGTTAATTAGTCCTATGTCATGATAATGCATGCTTTTAAGTTGCTTCGGCTATGATGATTTTATGTGGTTACTGATCTTGTAATTTAGTGTGCAGGAATTACTAATCGAACCACAGATTTCGGAGATCATTCCGCACCTTGTTATTTGTTATTCCCTGTTAAGCCGATCTGGTTCCACGAGGAACCAAGATCTCTTTGTGTTTGATGTAATGATGTAATGTGGTCTTTCGTATGGTCGAGTGGGTTAGGCTACCCTCATGTAACATTATTTTATAATTTGTGTTGTAAAAAGGATTGAACTTGAATTTCTTTATTTTATTTAAATTTATGAGGCCTTTTCTTGTGCTTTACCTTGACCAGGGGTGTCTTGTATGAGTTAAAGTTGACCCTGGGTTATACCCCATGGGTCTAGGGGCCCATTTGGCATGGGTAACCCTTGAGTAACCTCCATCTAGTCATCTTAACTTCCCCCTAAAGTTAAGTGGCGAAAATTGGAGGTATGGAGGGGACATGATGGGTTGTACCAGCACCCAACCCATCCCCTCTACAATCCCCAAGGTAAGAGATGCCATCCGTTATTGAAGGATTGACTTGAAGTCACCTTCTCCATTAGTGAGATTCCCCCATGTGAAGTGGGGCCACCCATGTGAAGGAGGGAAGAAGAGGCATGGGTCACCTGTCTTTTACTCCTTTAACTCCTTTTATTTCTCCCATGCGAAAGAGAAATGACAGGAGGAAAGGGATAAGGAGTACTCTAGGGATGGGTGAGTGACATAAGCCACCAGGATAGAATAGTGGTTTTGGGGAAGGGTGAGGAGGTGACAAGTGTCACCTCCCCATTCCTCGAAACTGAAAAGAAATGGGGTTATTTGTTTCCAATTTTGGGAGGGGAGGAAGTTAGTTGAATTGTGGGGAAACTTTCATTCTGTGTTTACCAAAAATAGAAAAGTTAGCTTGCAGGAGAGAGAAGGGAGAGGGAGTTGGTGGCTAAGGTTGGAAGAGAACTCTATGGGTTCTGCAACAGCTTCATTCCAGGAGGGCTTTGTAAGGTTGGTTTGATTTTTACCTTTACTGAATGTGTATGTAAAGTGTGTGAATTTGTGTTTAGATTTATTTTCTGTGGGGTTTGTTGTCGGGTTGTTTGACAGAGCTTCTCCCACTTGGGAGAAATGCTCATCAAGTTTGGGGTAGGGGAGGAGAGATCCTCCTCGGGTGCATACCTGTTTCCATCTTTTGGGATGTTGAAAGCCTTGAGGGCATGTATCTGTGACTGTATCTTTGACTTGAGAGTCAAATATAGATTTCTTAAAAATTTGTGATCAAACTTGGTTTGAGACCAAGAGAAATTGTATTGGTTAACTTATCTGTCAGGGTGACACTCTGGAGTCGAGTGTGTCCACTCTCCTGCCCCTTATGAAACTCACTATAGTTGAGTTTCCGTGTTGTGTAAATTACCCACGGGTGTTTGTGTGCTTTGGGATTGTTGTTGTTACTGTTGTGACGTGGAGTGCTTGAGTTACCCAGGTGTGAGTATGGTCTCCCTAGCTCGGGGGTGACCCTCTTGCGGGTCTACGGAAGGGAGGAGAGCTAGATGAGTGGTGTTTTCTTCTTTGTTTGTCTTTGATACGCAGGTTTTCTCTTGGAGCTTTTGGTTGGCTTGTGAGGAGTTATATTTGTGAAGAAACAGTTATTCTTCTTTGTCATGAGAATTAGGCCAAGTTCATTTCATGAGAGTTGAAGAGAGAGCACCTCTCTTGATATTGTTGTAATTTATTGTTACCCTGGGAGTGAAGGAAATCACCTCCCTGATCTTGTTATTGATGGACTTTTACTTGGTTGTCACAAGCTATCAGTTGTATATTGTTCATATCTAGGAAGTTAGTTGTTGTATCCATGTTTTAAAATTGATTCTCTTGCTATGTGTAGTGGAAGAATTAACTTTTCTATAATATGAATGTGGTTTTCAAGTCATGTTGTTTTGTAAACCTTTTAAAATTGTGTTTAATATGTTAATGAAAGGAAGAGTTCATTTCTTAATTGCAATCTAATCTGAGTTTGTTTATGTAATTGTAAGATTAGAACTGCTTAACTAGTTGAAATGTTAGTTTTATAGTTCATTGCTATAAGGGAAAAGCCAGTTGTTAAATGTTTAAGTTTATTCTCCTTAACTAATGTTTTCAGTTAATTTGTAAAGATTAAGGGAAATCTAGTATGTATATACTTCTGGTTGTCAATTTGAGAAAGTGAGTGATTTATGAAAATGGGATATATATATATATATATTAGTTGTTATTTATTTATCATTTTTACCGAATATGAGAAACTAACTATCTGTTGTAATGAAGAAAGTTGAATGGTAATATCCAAATAAAATATATATATACATCAATATATATATATAAATATAATATAGTTGGTATGTAATTATCATTCTTTCTAAACAGAATAATAGAAACTGAATAAATTGTTTTATTAAGAGACTGAAATAATATATATATATATATAAATATATATATATATATATATATAAATATATATATATATATATATATTATATATATTGAAATGCATTAAAACCGGATTACATTGTATGACTGTCGATATTTAAGAACGCTATGTTGAAAACACAGTCGCAGCCTTGTATATGGTGGGCGGTGGGGAGTAATCCCCACCGCAGCCCCCGTTTGTATTAAAACAGAGGTGTGGGGAGGGGCGGAGCCCCACCCACACCCCACATCATGGGATGTGGGTGGGGCTCCGCCCCTCCCCACATTCCCCTGCCCCTTAAAACCCCCGCGGAGCTACGTTCCGCCACATACAAGTCCGCCGCCGTATTTCGCGGCCTCTATTCCTCTGTGCGGCCCGACCCCTGCCGCCATTTCTCTGTTTCACAGCAGAAAACATAAAATGTTAAGCATAAAAAAAAATATTAGGGCTGTTTGGCCCTAACATATAAGCATTGGTTTCCTTAAATAACAAAACAAAAATATATATATCTATATATAAATATATATGTTGGCATAATATATGTCATATATATATATATATATCTGGTTCATTTAAATAACAAAACAAAAATATATATATCTATCTATATATATATATATATATATATGTTGGCATAATATATGTCATATATAAATATATATATATATATATAGCTATATATATAAATTATGTTTTGAAAGGGAAGTGTAAATAAATATAGATATATTTAGTTATATAGTTCTATATGTATATAAATTACATATATATATTTATATATATGGTATATATATACATAGAAGAGGTGTCTTGGGCCATTTTATGAGGCCCTCTCTATCATTCATAACAAGGGGATGTGCAAAATTAAGTCAAAAAAAAAGGGGGGTTTCAAGAAATGGGAATTATGTTTTCGTCTTAAGTGGAGTACAAACGTAATTAAACAGGGATTTTGTTATATTTCCATGGTAAGGGTTTTATAAAGAGAAGAGCCTCCTACATAACTTAACAATAGTATATGATTTACAATAAGAATATTAAGATTAATTATTAGTAATAATAACAGCAGTAATTATAATTAAGAGAAAATAAAATTATAAGTTAAAGAGAGCATAAAGGAATATACGGTATGACTCCGGAAAGAGTTTCTCGGAAGTTTCAACTATCAACGTAATTTCAATCACCCGAAAAATGAAGAGGAAAATTACACGACACCTTGCTTAAAAGAGCACTAGAAATAAACTTAAGAAGCCATCACAGACATTCCATGTGGCCATTTTAATCTTAACTGTAGTAAACGTCCTCATAAGTAAACCTGTAAGAGAGTCAGAAGAAGAAAAACTAACATTGGAAAACACAGAGGAGAAAATGCGCGACATTTCCCAACTGGGATAAGAGAACTAAGTTGACGGACCCTTCCGCTAAATCTACTTAGGAACAAGATTAATTAATACATACGTAGAAGAGGAACCTAGATCGGAGAAGATTAGGAGACTGAGTCCAGCGAAGTAGTAAACCAGCCTATGTGACCTAGACCATCCGGAAGTTAGGTTTAATATCAACAATAGATGCAGTGATAACCCTGATTGACATAAATCATGAAGAAAGGACCGGATACACATAAAGAAAGCATAGAAAATGAAAGAGAGAGAGACCGAAATATAAACAAACTAAATTATCACAGAAATAGTTAAGGTGAGCGCGATAAAAATACAATCAAAATTAAGACCCAGAGAAAAGGGAAGAGAGAGCAAACAAACCGCCTTGTTGAGAATGCTAAGTCGTAGGAGGAGTATGTTTCAGGAAACAAGAGAGGAGACAGTCAACCGTGGCTTGCTAAAAATTAACTAAATAGGGAGATCACTAGTCGGTTTAGTCGGAACAAGGCGTCGTGGGAAGTTGTTAATCTATCAGCGAACCACGTGCATAAAAGAGTGCTGAGTAATTCCCACTAACGCCGTAAGGCGTTATGCTGCCAGAATTTGCCGAGATTTAGATTTAGGAACTTTGGTAATCTCACTCTTGCAATGACGTTAGCGGCGTCGTAGAGATCCTTTTGTTGGTCTGCTTGCGTCTGGTTGCACGCAATTGTACTTATATCCCACCGAAAACTGTAGTGTTTTCGCCATGAGAGAACACCGCCGAGCATGCTTACACATGCGAGGGGGTTTTTAGGACAGTGTGAGAAAAGTTTTTCATATCTCGTGTCATAACCACATAACAGTGTGAGAAAAGCTTTTCATATCTCGTGGTTTTCAAGTCATGTTGTTTTGTAAACCTTTTAAACTTGTGTTTAATATGTTAATGAAAGGAAGAGTTCATTTCTTATTTGCAATCTAATATGAGTTTGTGTATGTAATTGTAAGATTAGAACTACTTAACTAGTTGAAATGTTAGTTTTATAGTTCATTGCTATAAGGGAAAAGCCAGTTGTTAAATGTTTAAGTTTATTCTCCTTAACTAATGTTTTCAGTTAATTTGTAAAGATTAAGGGAAATCTAGTATGTATATACTTCTGGTTGTCAATTTGAGAAAGTGAGTGATTTATGAAAATGGGATATATATATATATATAAATATAATATAGTTGGTATGTAATTATCATTCTTTCTAAACAAAATAATAGAAACTGAATAAATTGTTTTATTAAGAGACTGAAATAATAGTATATATATATATATATATATATAAATATAAATATATTATATATATTTTATTACCATCGGACTGCATTAAAACCGGATTACATTGTAGGACTGTCGATATTTAAGAACACTGTGTTGAAAACACAGTCGCAGCCTTGTATATGGTGGGCGGTGGGGAGTAATCCCCACCGCAGCCCCCGTTTGTATTAAAACAGAGGTGTGGGGAGGGGCGGAGCCCCACCCACACCCCACATCGTGGGATGTGGGCGGTGCTCCGCCCCTCCCCACATTCCTCTGCCCCTTAAAACCCCCGCGGAGCTACGCTCCGCCACATACAAGTCTGCCGCTATATTTCGCGGCCTCTGTTCCTCTGTGCGGCCCGACCCCTGCTGCCATTTCTTTGCTTCACAGTAGAAAACATAAAATGTTAAACATAAAAAAAAATGTTAGGGCTGTTTAGCCCTAACATATAAGCATTGGTTTCCTTAAATAACAAAACAAAAATATATATATATATATATATATATATATATATATATAAATATATATGTTGGCATAATATATGTCATTTATATATATATATATATATATATATATATATATATATATATATATATATATCTGGTTCATTTAAATAACAAAACAAAAATATATATATCTATATATATATATATATATATATATATATATATGTTGGCATAACATATGTCATATATATATATATATATATATATATATATATATATATATATAGATATAGCTATATAAATAAATTATGTTTTGAAAGGGAAGTGTAAATAAATATAGATATATTTAGTTATATAGTTCTATATGTATATAAATTACATATATATATTTATATATATGGTATATATATACATAGAAGAGGTGTCTTGGGCCATTTTATGAGGCCCTCTCTATCATTCATAACAAGGGGATGTGCAAAATTAAGTCAAAAAAAAAGGGGGGGTTTCAAGATATGGGAATTATGTTTTCGTCTTAAGTGGAGTACAAACGTAATGAAACAGGGATTTTGTTATATTTCCATGGTAAGGGTTTTATAAAGAGATGAGCCTCCTACATAATTTAACAATGGTATATGATTTACAATAAAAATATTAAGATTAATTATTAGTAATAATAACAACAGTAATTATAATTAAGAGAAAATAAAATTATAAGTTAAAGAGAGCATAAAGGAATATACGGTATGACTCCGGAAAGAGTTTCTCGGAAGTTTCAACTATCAACGTAATTTCAATCACCCAGAAAATGAAGAGGAAAATTACACGACACCTTGCTTAAAAGAGCACTAGAAATAAACTTAAGAAGCCATCACAGACATTCCATGTGGCCATTTTAATCTCAACTGTAGTAAATGTCCTCATAAGTAAACCTGTAAGAGAGTCAGAAGAAGAAAAACTAACATTGGAAAACACAAAGGAGAAAATGTGCGACATTTCCCAAATGGGATAAGAGAACTAAGTTGACGGACCCTTCCGCTAAATCTGCTTAGGAACAAGATTAATTAATACATACGTAGAAGAGGAACCTAGATCGGAGAAGATTAGGAGACCGAGTCCAGCGAAGTAGTAAACTAGCCTATGTGACCTAGACCATCCAGAAGTTAGGTTTAATATCAACAATAGATGCAGTGATAACCCTGATTGACGTAAATCATGAAGAAAGGACCGGATACACATAAAGAAAGCATAGAAAATGAAAGAGAGAGAGACCGAAATATAAACAAACTAAATTATCACAGAAATAGTTAAGGTGAGCGCGATAAAAATACAATCAAAATTAAGACCCAGAGAAAAGGGAAGAGAGAGCAAACAAACCGCCTTGTTGAGAATGCTAAGTCGTAGGAGGAGTATGTTTCAGGAAACAAGAGAGGAGACAGTCAACCGTGCCTTGCTGAGAATTGACTAAATAGGGAGATCACTAGTCGGTTTAGTCAGAACAAGGCGTCGTGGGAAGTTGTTAATCTATCAGTGAACCACGTGCGTAAAAGAGTGCTGAGTAATTCCCACTAACGCCGTAAGGCGTTATGCTGCCAGAATTTGCCGAGATTTAGATTTAGGAACTTTGGTAATCTCACTCTTGCAATGACGTTAGCGGCGTCGTAGAGATCCTTTTGTTGGTCTGCTTGCGTCTGGTTGCACGTAATTGTACTTATATCCCACCAAAAACTGTAGTGTTTTCGCCATGAGAGAACACCGCCGAGCATGCTTACGCATGCGAGGGGGTTTTTAGGACAGTGTGAGAAAAGTTTTTCATATCTCGTGTCATAACCACATTATGATCTGATACCAAATATGAAATCCATGCTGAACCTGTTCTGCCCCCTGGATTTCATCTCGTCTCAAAAGTCTCAGAGGACTCCTGCTCCGTGCTCGGGAGGCTGACCCTACCTCCTCTACTGTTGTGTCAGGAATCTCAATGAAGGGCTCCACATGTGGTACCTCTAGTGGATCAACGCGGGGCTCCATACGTGGCTCAATACGTGACTCAGCACGTGGCTCCTCTCGCGGATCAATACGAGGCTCTATACGTGGCTCAGGAATCACTGGCGGTAACCTGTCTAACATAGTCTGTAGTGCCTATTGTTGGATCTAGGGCATACAACTGAGAGGGGGGGGGGGTGAATCAGTTGTATAAAACTTCTTGTTCTTTCAAACACTTGATTCTTTGTTGTTAGTTAGCAGCATATCAATTAATCATTCATGAAAGCATAATACATAAAAACAAGAGCAGATAAGCATCAACACATTGAACACCACGATTTTGACGTGGAAAACCCGGTTAAGGGAAAAACCACGGGGTGATTAACCCAAGAATTATTCTCTGTTAGAAGAATAAAGAAAAATGAATGGCACATGCCAATTAGGGCTCACTGCCCGAGCACACTGCTCACAAAGAGGCCCACTGCCTACAAGGAGACACACTGTCTACAAAGTGATAAAAATCACAATCTTGAACTGGAGAATGACATCTCTACTATGTCCGGATCAGTTCCAATTAGGCCCAAAAACCTCTGTTCTGCCTTTCGCACTTCTCTTCGCTATGCCACACTCATCCACACACCACACACCGAAATGAACTCACAGACCATTATTTATACAAGACATCGACTTAGGATCAAACATCTAAGTCGGCAAGCAATCATAAGAGTATCCGCAAGATGAATAACACATCCGGTCGGCCACCACAAGAACATTCGCAGGATGAACAACTCATCCGGTCGGCTAAACAGAGCAAGAACTTCATCCGGAAGAATAACTTCAATTCCGGGCTCTACTATCAATGCGGATCAACAACACAACCTCAACACGATCCAGAAAACTTCACAAGCCTACCTGAATGTCCGGATACATCCGCACTTCCCTTACTTGCTAGAATCTCTTGTCTTCCTCATCCGGAACTTCATGAACACAGTCTGTCGCCACTGTCATAATGCAAGAGGTACTTCCGGACCTCCAAATCATACACAACTCGAGATGGCACATCACAAGGACATCCCAAATACTCTTTCCAATCCGCAGATTAGGATTGTACAATTCCGGACCTCACCGGACTTTCTGTGATCCTCTGTCACCTCTAAGCACTTGCCAGAACCGGTTCCACACAGACAGCCATAACTTCTTCAGGTCTTCATGCGGACCTCTGAAAACTTGACTAAAGCATCTCAAGACTCATATCTGCAAACCCTTTAATCCGCATCCTCCGGTTCTCAACCTATCCAATATATTTACCTTCTTCTCATCACTGTTCTTCACTGTTCCTGACTGAGGGTAATTTTCTCAATATCCTCAACACACAGCTCATCCAATCCTTCTTGTCGATGTAATATGAGTATGTTGACATCAATGACAACACTTGTTCACCTCATACTTGCAACAATCTCCCCCTTTGTCATTGATGGCAACATGTGATGTAAAAAACCATCAAGACAAGAACTTCTCCTTTCTGTCACAGCTCCCCCTATCAACAACAACTTTTTACATGTCTTCTCTCCCCCTTTGATCATTAACAACTTGGTTTTCACATGTCTTCTCTCCCCCTTTGACATCAATGGCAAAGGGCTCATACTTGCAATTCTAATACATCAGAATCATACCAGCTGCTCCCCCTTAGTAGCAGCTCCCCATCATCAATCCGGATCACAAGATATGACTGTGATATCCACCGGACTGATGCACATCAGTGCATCTTAGTTTATCACCGGAGGGGCCATGACCCCTAACTTCTCCCGAAGATATTCAAAAGAGTCCTTGGGAAGAGGTTTTGTAAAGATATCTGCAATCTGATCCTTGGAGGGAACATACTCCAATCTGACTTCTTCCTTGTTTACTTGTTCTCTTAAATAGTGAAATTTGATAGATATGTGCTTAGTCTTAGAGTGCAATACCGGATTCTTAGAAATATTAATTGCACTTGAATTATCACAGAAAATTGTGATAGGCTCCTCATATTCAACTTTGATGTCTCTTAGCATCTGCTTCATCCATAAGATTTGAGTGCAACTACCTGCTGCTGCAATGTATTCTGCTTCAGTTGTAGATAGAGATATTGCATCTTGTTTCTTGCTTAGCCAAGAAACCAATCTCTTCCCCAAAAAGAATGCTCCACCACTAGTGCTCTTCTGGTCATCCACATCTCCTGCCCAATCTGCATCTGTGTAAGCATGAAGAGAGAAATCCGGATCTCTAGGGTACCATAGACCATACTCAACTGTTCCTTTCAAGTACCTAAAAATTCTTTTGATTGCCATAACATGAGATTCTCTAGGATCAGCCTGGAATCTTGCCACAAGACCAACAGCCTGCATTATATCTGGTCTAGTTTGAGTGAGATACAACAATCCACCAATCATTGATCTATATTTTGTCTGATCTGCCTTTGGAGAGTCATCATCTTTGCTTAACTTACATCCGGTTGCCATAGGAGTGTTCATAGGTTTTGAGTCTTCCATATCAAATTTTCTTAACAATTCTTTCACATATTTGGTCTGAGAAATGAAGATCCCTTCTTTTGTTTGAGTAATTTGCAGACCTAAGAAGATATTCATTTCACCAAGCATAGACATTTCAAACTCACTTTTCATCTGATTTGCAAAAGTTTTGCACATACTATCTCTTCCTACAAAAATGATATCATCCACAAACACTTCAACAATCAATATGTTTTCATGATCAATTTTGAAATATAATTTACTGTCAGCAGTACCTTTGTTGAATCCAATCTGCACAAGATGCTTATCCAACCTTTCATACCATGCTCTTGGGGCTTGCTTCAATCCATACAAAGCTTTCTTCAACTTGCAGACCATATCATCATTATCAGACAATTGAAATCCATCCGGTTGTTCAATGTAGACTTCTTCTTCCAGATCACCATTTAGGAAGGCAGACTTGACATCCATCTGATATACCTTGAAGTCTTTGAAGGCAGCAAATGCAAGAAGTAATCTGACTGCTTCAATTCTTGCCACCGGAGCAAAAGTCTCTTCAAAGTCAATTCCTTCTATTTGAGAGTAGCCTTTGCAAACCAATCTAGCTTTGTTTCTGATTACTTCACCAGCTTCATTTAGTTTGTTCCGGAAGACCCACTTGGTTCCAATTACATTCCTGTCTCTAGGTCTAGGAACAAGATCCCAAGTATAATTTTTCTCAATTTGCATCAATTCATCTTCCATTGCTTTGGTCTAGTTTTCATCATTGCAGGCTTCATTTATTGTTTTAGGTTCAATCTTTGAAATCGGACAACATTCATTCTGATTTTGAGCAACATTCCTTCTAGTTTGTACACCTTTGCTTTTGTCACCTATGATCTGATCTTCAGAGTGGTTCAGTCTTACATACCTTGGAATTTTGGGAGTATCCTGCACTGCTGCTTCTTGATCAGGCTCATTCAAACCTATCTCTTCTTCCTGATTTACCGGATCAGGCTGACTCTGTCTCACCGGAGAGGATTGAGGTCCTTGAACACTGTCTTGGTCATCTTCATCAAACTCATAAAATCTTGAAGGCTTCTCAATTCCTTCATCAACTTTCACATTGGTGCTTTCTATCATCTTCCTCAATCTCTTATTATAACATCGGTATGCTTTGCTTTGAGTGGAGTAACCCAAGAAAATTCCTTCATCACTTCTAGCATCAAACTTTCCTAGATCTTCATCTCTTTTAATATAACACTTGCTACCAAATACTCTGAAATATTTCACAGTAGGAGTGATGCCAAACCAGAGTTCATAGGGGGTCTTACCGGTGTTGTTTCTGATTTGAACTCGATTGAGGGTGTAGACTGCAGTGCTGATAGCTTCCTTCCAAAACATTTAAGGAACATTTGCTTCCAACATCATTGTCCTGGCAGCTTCCTGAATGGTCCGGTTCTTTCTCTCAACCACTCCATTCTGCTGTGGAGTCCTAGTAGCAGACAACTGTCTCCTTATACCCTGCTTCTCACAAAAATCAATGAACTCACCAGATGTAAATTCACCACCTCTATCAGACCTTAGACACTTTAGTTTCAATTCGGTTTGATTCTCTACCATAGCTTTGAAGATCTTGAACTTCTCAAATGCTTCTGATTTTTCTTTTAGAAAGGTAACCCACATCATCCGGGAATGATCATCAATTAACAACATGAAATA
Source organism: Cunninghamia lanceolata (assembly GCA_027924645.1). Taxonomy (NCBI): domain Eukaryota; kingdom Viridiplantae; phylum Streptophyta; class Pinopsida; order Cupressales; family Cupressaceae; genus Cunninghamia; species Cunninghamia lanceolata. Next base: position 3,015,212 of record BSBN01001161.1, read on the forward strand.
TCTATCACCTTGCAGACTCTTGATTCTTGTCGGACCACAGAGATCAGTATGTACTAATTCCAACAATCTGGTAGAAGACTGATCTTTGCTTTTGAAAGAGACTCTGCTTTGTTTACCTAGCTGACATTCTTTGCACAAACTATTTGTAGGTTTCATCAATTTTGGAAGATCTCTTACGGCCTGAGTATTGCTTATCTTGATGATGTTATCAAAATTTACATGGCACATTCTTCTATGCCATAACCAACTCTGATCAATTTGAGCAAACAAACAACTTTTATTTGAACCAACCAGATGAAAGATATTACCTTTTGTCTGAGTACCGGATGCAATCTCAGTTCCGGAGTTTGTAAAGATTCTGCATTTTCCATTTTTGAACCGGAGATCATAGCCTTTGTCAACTAACTGACCAACACTAAGAAGATTGTGCTTCAATCCTTCAACATACAGTACGTTACCTATTTTGCTCTTTCCATTGAAGGAAATAGTTCCCCTGCCTCTGATTCTGCCAGCAGAATTGTCACCAAACTTTACCATTCCTCCTTCATACCTTTCCAAATTCAAGAACTTATTCTTGTCACCAGTCATATGGTGAGAACATCCACTGTCAATAACCCAATCATCCTTTTCTTCCACTTGAGCAGCCAAAGCTTTTTCAACAACTTTGTGATTGACAGATTCAGAGAGTATTGAATCTTCTTCCTTGATGGCAATAAACACCCACTCATTTCCGGATTTGCTTCCTAGTTCTGATTCATCATCTGTTACTCCTTCATTGTCATCTTCTTCGTGAACATAATAGCAATTCTTTTGAAACCTTTGTCTGTTAGTATTAGACCTTGCAGATCTTTCCGGACATCTTGAAGCAAAATGACCAATCTTATTGCAGTTGAAACACTTAAAGGGTAGTTGTCCTTCATACTTACCGGATCCCCTTGGCAGTCTCTTTGCAATGAGGGCTTCAAGTTGAGCCGTTTCTGTTTCTTCTTCTTCCATGTCTCTTCTTGCTTGATCATACCATGACATTTTCCTTGATGAGTTTTCTCCCGGATCAAATCTCTGTTTGCCTTTCACATAGGCACTGGCTTTGAAAGCAGATTCAGTCTTGGGAGGATCATCTCCAAACTCAGTCATTTCAAATGCAGCTAGTTTGCCAGCCAGTTGTTCTCTTATGACAGTTGTGTGGGCTCTGAATTCATCAATGGCAGCAACCTTGATTTTGTAGGCAACAGGAAGAGATCTTAGGATTTTGCAGACAATCTCATTTTCATCTAAAGTTCCACCAGCATTTCTGATTCCACATACCAGCTCATTCACTCTTGGCATAAAGGTAGTGATGTTTTCATCATCTCTCATTTTCAATCTTTCAAATTTCCCTTTCAGACTTTGCAACCTTGCACTTTTGACAAACTCATCTCCTTCATACAGAAGTTCCAGTTTAGTCAGGATCTCATATGCAGTTGGTAGGTCAATAACATTCGAGAGATCTGAGTCATTCAATGCACTTAGAAGAGCTTCCTTGGTTCGCAGATTGTTTTCAGCTTCTGTGATTTCATTCAGAGTTGTCAAACCACCTTGTGGAGGTACATATGGTTTTGAAACCATAGCCAAATATGCTTTTCCCATACATTCCAAGTGACACTTCATGCGACCTTTCCAGAGAGTGAAGTTGGTTCCATCGAACTTCGGACTATCCTTCTTGTATGACGACATCCTAGATTTCCTCAAGCGGTTAAGCTCCTATCAGAGGAACTTGGCTCTGATACCAATTGTTGGATCTAGGGCATACAACTGAGAGGGGGGGGGTGAATCAGTTGTATAAAACTTCTTGTTCTTTCAAACACTTGATTCTTTGTTGTTAGTTAGCAGCATATCAATTAATCATTCATGAAAGCATAATACATAAACACAAGAGCAGATAAGCATCAACACATTGAACACCACGATTTTGACGTGGAAAACCCGATTAAGGGAAAAACCACGGGGTGATTAACCCAAGAATTATTCTCTGTTAGAAGAATAAAGAAAAATGAATGGCACATGCCAATTAGGGCTCACTGCCTAAGCACACTGCTCACAAAGAGGCCCACTGCCTACAAGGAGACACACTGTCTACAAAGTGATAAAAATCACAGTCTTGAACTGGAGAATGACATCTCTACTATGTCTGGATCAGTTCCAATTAGGCCCAAAAACCTCTGTTCTGCCTTTCGCACTTCTCTTCGCTATGCCACACTCATCCACACACCACACACCGAAATGAACTCACAGACCGTTATTTATACAAGACATTGACTTAGGATCAAACATCTAAGTCAGAAAATAATCATAAGAGTATCCGCAAGATGAATAACACATCCGGTCGGCCACCACAAGAACATTCGCAGGATGAACAACTCATTCGGTCGGCTAAACAGAGCAAGAACTTCATCCGGAAGAATAACTTCAATTCCGGGCTCTACTATCAATGCGGATCAACAACACAACCTCAACACGATCCAGAAAACTTCACAAGCCTGCCTGAATGTCCGGATACATCCGCACTTCCTTTACTTGCTGGAATCTCTTGTCTTCCTCATCCGGAACTTCAAGAACACAGTCTGTCACCACTGTCATAATGCAAGAGGTACTTCTGGACCTCCAAATCATACACAACTCGAGATGGCACATCACAAGGATATCCCAAATACTCTTTCCAATCCGCAGATTAGGATTGTACAATTCCGGACCTCACCGGACCTTTCTGTGATCCTCTTTCACCTCTAAGCACTTGCCAGAACCGGTTCCACACAGACAGCCATAACTTCTTCAGGTCTTCATGCGGACCTCTGAAAACTTGACTGAAGCATCTCAAGACTCATATCTACAAACCCTTTAATCCGCATCCTCCGGTTCTCAACCTATCCAATATATTTGCCTTCTTCTCATCACTGTTCTTCACTGTTCCTGGCTGAGGGTAATTTTCTCAATATCCTCAACACACAGCTCATCCAATCCTTCTTGTCGATGTAATATGAGTATGTTGACATCAATGACAACACTTGTTCACCTCATACTTGCAACACCTATAAGATCTATGGACCTATATCCAATACTGGTGTCGCCTGTGGTACTAGTGGTGCTTGTGGTACAGGTGGTGCAGGTGGTGCTGCTGTAAATACGGGTGTCAGTCCCTTGGCTGAGGAATCACTGTGCACCTCGACTAACGCTATGTGGCGTGATTGCACTCATCGAACACGTCGGGGAGGCATCCTACAAAACAAGGTAGAAACTAATTAGCCAAGGTTGCAGAATAATAACTGCCCAAATACGCCCAGTGTTTAAACTTGGCTCTGATACCAAATGTCAGAAGAAGAAAAATAAACATTGGAAAACACAGAGGAGAAAATGCGCGACATTTCCCAAATGGGATAAGAGAACTAAGTTGACGGACCCTTCCGCTAAATCTGCTTAGGAACAAGATTAATTAATCCATACGTAGAAGAGGAACCTAGATCGGAGAAGATTAGGAGACCAAGTCCAGCAAAGTAGTAAACTAGCCTATGTGACCTAGACCATCCGAAATTTAGGTTTAATATCAACAATAGATGCAGTGATAACCCTGATTGACGTAAATCATGAAGAAAGGACCGGATACACATAAAGAAAGCATAGAAACTGAAAGAGAGAGAGACCGAAATATAAACAAACTAAATTATCACAGAAATAGTTAAGGTGAGCGCGATAAAAATACAATCAAAATTAAGACCCAGAGAAAAGAGAAGAGAGAGCAAACAAACCGCCTTGTTGAGAATGCTAAGTCGTAGGAGGAGTATGTTTCAAGAAACAAGAGAGGAGACAGACAACCGTGCCTTGCTGAAAATTAACTAAATAGGGAGATCACTAGTCGGTTTAGTCGGAACAAGGCGTCGTGGGAAGTTGTTAATCTATCAGCGAACCACATGCATAAAAGAGTGCTGAGTAATTCCCACTAATGCCGTAAGGCGTTATGCTGCCAAAATTTGCCGAGATTTAGATTTAGGAACTTTGGTAATCTCACTCTTGCAATGACATTAGCGGCGTCGTAGAGATCCTTTTGTTGGTCTGCTTGCGTCTGGTTGCACGCAATTGTACTTATATCCCACCGAAAATTATAGTGTTTTCGCCATGAGAGAACACCGCCGAGCATGCTTACGCATGCGAGGGGGTTTTTAGGACAGTGTGAGAAAAGTTTTTCATATCTGTTATGTGGTTATGACACGAGATATGAATAACTTTTCTCACACTGTCCTAAAAACCCCCTCGCATGCGTAAGCATGCTCAGCGATGTTCTCTCATGGTGAAAACACTACAGTTTTCGGTGGGATGTAAGTACAATTGCGTGCAACCAAACGCAAGCAGACTAACAGAAGGATCTCTACGACGCCGCTAATGTCATTGCAAGAGTGAGATTACCAAAGTTCCTAAATCTAAATCTCGGCAAATTCTGGCAGCATAACGCCTTACAGCGTTAGTGGGAATTACTCAGCACTCTTTTACGCATGTGGTTCACTGATAGATTAACAACTTCCCACGATGCCTTGTTCCGACTAAACCGACTAGTGATCTCCCTATTTAGTCAATTTTCAGCAAGGCACGGTTGTCTGTCTCCTCTCTTGTTTCCTGAAACATACTCCTCCTACGACTTAGCATTCTCAACAAGGCGGTTTGTTTGCTCTCTCTTCCCTTTTCTCTAGGTCTTAATTTTGATTGTATTTTTATCACACTCACCTTAACTATTTCTGTGATAATTTAGTTTGTTTATATTTCAGTCTCTCTCTCTTTCATTTTCTATGCTTTCTTTATATGTATCCGGTCCTTTCTTCATGATTTACGTCAATCAGGGTTATCACTGCATCTATTGTTGATATTAAACCTAACTTCTGGATGGTCTAGGTCACATAGGCTAGTTTACGACTTCGCTGGACTCGGTCTCCTAATCTTCTCCGATCTAGGTTCCTCTTCTACGTATGTATTAATTAATCTTGTTCCTAAGCAGATTTAGCGGAAGGGTCCGTCAACTTAGTTCTCTTATCCCATTTGGGAAATGTCGCGCATTTTCTCCTCTGTGTTTTCCAATGTTAGTTTTTCTTCTTCTAACTCTCTTACAGGTTTACTTATGAGGACGTTTACGACAGTTGAGATTAAAATGGCCACATGGAATGTCTGTGATGGCTTCTTAAGTTTATTTCCAGTGATCTTTTAAGCAAGGTGTCGTGTAATTTTCCTCTTCATTTTCCGGGTGATTGAAATTACGTTGATAGTTGAAACTTCCGAGAAACTCTTTCCGGAGTCATACCGTATATTCCTTTATGCTCTCTTTAACTTATAATTTTATTTTCTCTTAATTATAATTACTGTTGTTATTATTACTAATAATTAATCTTAATATTTTTATTGTAAATCATATACCATTGTTAAATTATGTAGGAGGCTCATCTCTTTATAAAACCCTTACCATGGAAATATAACAAAATCCCTGTTTAATTACGTTTGTACTCCACTTAAGACGAAAACATAATTCCCATATGTTGAAACCCCCCCCCTTTTTTTTGACTGAATTTTGCACATCCCCTTGTTATGAATGATAGAGAGGGCCTCATAAAATGGCCCAAGACACCTCTTCTATGTATATATATACCATATATATAAATATATATCTGTAATTTATATACATATAGAACTATATAACTAAATATATCTATATTTATTTACACTTCCCTTTCAAAACATAATTTATATATATATATATATATATGACATATATTATGCCAACATATATATATATAGATATATATATTTTTGTTTTGTTATTTAAGGAAACCAATGCTTATATGTTAGGGCTAAACAGCCCTAACATTTTTTTTTATTCTTAACATTTTATGTTTTCTGCTGTGAAGCAGAGAAATGGCAGCAGGGGTCGGGCCGCACAGAGGAACAGAGGCCACGAAATACAGTGGCGGACTTGTATGTGGCGGAGCGTAGCTCCACGGGGGTTTTAAGGGGCAGGGGGATGTGGGGAGGGGCGGAGCCCCGTCCACATCCCACGATGTGGGGTGTGGGTGGGGCTCCGCCCCTCCCCACATCTCTGTTTTAATACAAACGGGGGCTGCGGTGGGGATTACTTCCCACCGCCCACCATATACAAGGCTGCGACTGTGTTTTCAACACAGCGTTCTTAAATATCGACAGTCCTACAATGTAATCTGGTTTTAATGCATTTCGATGATAATAAAATATATATAATATATTTATATATATATATATATATACTATTATTTCAGTCTCTTAATAAAACAATTTATTCAGTTTCTATTATTCTGTTTAGAAAGAATGATAATTACATACCAACTATATTATATTTATATATATATATTTATATATCCCATTTTCATAAATCACTCACTTTCTCAAATTGACAACCAGAAGTATATACATACTAGATTTCCCTTAATCTTTACAAATTAACTGAAAAGTCTCATTAACATATTAAACTTTATTATGATTTCGGAAAAACTAATCGGGTGATGTTTGGATAAGTTTACATTTCAGAAAAATTAATTAGGTGATGATGGAAAAGTGTAATATGATTTCATTTATGTTAATTAGTCCTATGTCATGATAATGCATGCTTTTAAGTTGCTTCGGCTATGATGATTTTATGTGGTTACTGATCTTGTAATTTAGTGTGCAGGAATTACTAATCGAACCACAGATTTTGGAGATCATTCCGCACCTTGTTATTTGTTATTCCCTGTTAAGCCGATCTGGTTCCACGAGGAACCAAGATCTCTTTGTGTTTGATGTAATGATGTAATGTGGTCTTTCGTATGGTCGAGTGGGTTAGGCTACCCTCATGTAACATTATTTTATAATTTGTGTTGTAAAAAGGATTGAAATTGAATTTCCTTATTTTATTTAAATTTATGAGGCCTTTTCTTGTGCTTTACCTTGACCAGGGGTGTCTTGTATGAGTTAAAGTTGACCCTGGGTTATACCCCATGGGTCTAGGGGCCCATTTGGCATGGGTAACCCTTGAGTAACCTCCATCTAGTCATCTTAACTTCCCCTTAAAGTTAAGTGGCGAAAATTGGAGGTATGGAGGGGACATGATGGGTTGTACCAACACCCAACCCATCCCCTCTACAATCCCCAAGGTAAGAGATGCCATCCCTTATTGAAGGATTGACTTGAAGTCACCTTCTCCATTAGTGAGATTCCCCCATGTGAAGTGGGGCCACCCATGTGAAGGAGGGAAGAAGAGGCATGGGTCACCTGTCTTTTACTCCTTTAACTCCTTTTATTTCTCCCATGCGAAAGAGAAATGACAGGAGGAAAGGGATAAGGAGTACTCTAGGGATGGGTGAGTGACATAAGCCACCAGGACAGAATAGTGGTTTTGGGGAAGGGTGAGGAGGTGACAAGTGTCACCTCCCCATTCCTTGAAACTGAAAAGAAATGGGGTTATTTGTTTCCAATTTTGGGAGGGGAGGAAGTTAGTTGAATTGTGGGGAAACTTTCATTCTGTGTTTACCAAAAATAGAAAAGTTAGCTTGCAGCAGAGAGAAGGGAGAGGGAGTTGGTGGCTGAGGTTGGAAGAGAACTTTGTGGGTTCTGCAATAGCTTCATTCTAGGAGGGCTTTGCAAGGTTGGTTTGATTTTTACCTTTGCTGAATGTGTATGTAAAGTGTGTGAATTTGTGTTTAGATTTATTTTCTGTGGGGTTTGTTGTCGGGTTGCTTGACAGAGCTTCTCCCACTTGGGAGAAATGCTCATCAAGTTTGGGGTAGGGGAGGAGAGATCCTCCTCGGGTGCATACCTGTTTCCATCTTTTGGGATGTTGAAAGCCTTGAGGGCATGTATCTGTGACTGTATCTTTGACTTGAGAGTCAAATACAGATTTCTTAAAAATTTGTGATCAAACTTGGTTTGAGACCAAGAGAAATTGTATTGGTTAACTTATCTGTCAGGGTGACACTCTGGAGTCGAGTGTGTCCACTCTCCTGCCCCTTATGAAACTCACTGTAGTTGAGTTTCCGTGTTGTGTAAATTACCCACGGGTGTTTGTGTGCTTTGGGATTGTTGTTGTTACTGTTGTGACGTGGAGTGCTTGAGTTACCCAGGTGTGAGTATGGTCTCCCTAGCTCGGGGGTGACCCTCTTGCGGGTCTACGGAAGGGAGGAGAGCTAGATGAGTGGTGTTTTCTTCTTTGTTTATCTTTGATACGCAGGTTTTCTCTTGGAGCTTCTGGTTGGCTTGGGAGGAGTTATATTTGTGAAGAAACAGTTATTCTTCTTTGTCACGAGAATTAGGCCAAGTTCATTTCATGAGAGTTGAAGAGAGAGCACCTCTCTTGATATTGTTGTAATTTATTGTTACCCTGGGAGTGAAGGAAATCACCTCCCTGATCTTGTTATTGATGGACTTTTACTTGGTTGTCACAAGCTATCAGTTGTATATTGTTCATATATGGGAAGTTAGTTGTTGTATCCATGGTTTAAAATTGATTCTCTTGCTATGTGTAGTGGAAGAATTAACTTTTCTATAATATGAATGTGGTTTTCAAGTCATGTTGTTTTGTAAACCTTTTAAAATTGTGTTTAATATATTAATGAAAGGAAGAGTTCATTTCTTATTTGCAATCTAATCTGAGTTTGTTTATGTAATTGTAAGATTAGAACTGCTTAACTAGTTGAAATGTTAGTTTTATAGTTCATTGCTATAAGGGAAAAGCCAGTTGTTAAATGTTTAAGTTTATTCTCCTTAACTAATGTTTTCAGTTAATTTGTAAAGATTAAGGGAAATTTAGTATGTATATACTTCTGGTTGTCAATTTGAGAAAGTGAGTGATTTATGAAAATGGGATATATATATATATATATAATCTGGTTGAACCCTTACCATGGAAATATAACAAAATCCCTGTTTAATTACGTTTGTACTCCACTTAAGACGAAAACATAATTCCCATATCTTGAAACCCCCTTTTTTTTTTTACTCAATTTTGCACATCCCCTTGTTATGAATGATAGAGAGGGCCTCATAAAATGGCCCAAGAGACCTCTTCTATGTATATATATACCATATATATAAATATATATATGTAATTTATATACATATAGAACTATATAACTAAATATATCTATATTTATTTACACTTCCCTTTCAAAACATAATATATATATATATGACATATATTATGCCAACATATATATATATATAGATATATATATATATATATATATATATATATATATCTATATATATATATATATATATATTTGTTTTATATATATATGACTGTTATTATTTTTTTTATATTTGTGGGATAGTAGTTCCCGGAATTGTCAAACTATTAAACTTTATTATGATTTCGGAAAAACTAATTGGGTGATGTTTGGATAAGTTTACATTTCAGAAAAATTAATTAGGTGATGATGGAAAATTGTAATATGATTTCATTTATGTTAATTAGTCCTATGTCATGATAATGCATGCTTTTAAGTTGCTTCGGCTATGATGATTTTATGTGGTTACTGATCTTGTAATTTAGTGTGCAGGAATTACTAATCGAACCACAGATTTCGGAGATCATTCCGCACCTTGTTATTTGTTATTCCCTGTTAAGCCGATCTGGTTCCACGAGGAACCAAGATCTCTTTGTGTTTGATGTAATGATGTAGTGTGGTCTTTCATATGGTCGAGTGGGTTAGGCTACCCTCATGTAACATTATTTTATAAATTGTGTTGTAAAAAGGATTGAAATTGAATTTCCTTATTTTATTTAAATTTATGAGGCCTTTTCTTGTGCTTTACCTTGACCAGGGGTGTCTTGTATGAGTTAAAGTTGACCCTGGGTTATACCCCATGGGTCTAGGGGCCCATTTGGCATGGGTAACCCTTGAGTAACCTCCATCTAGTCATCTTAACTTCCCCCTGAAGTTAAGTGGCGAAAATTGGAGGTATGGAGGGGACATGATGGGTTGTACCAACACCCAACCCATCCCCTCTACAATCCCCAAGGTAAGAGATGCCATCCATTATTGAAGGATTGACTTGAAGTCACCTTCTCCATTAGTGAGATTCCCCCATGTGAAGTGGGGCCACCCATGTGAAGGAGGGAAGAAGAGGCATGGGTCACCTGTCTTTTACTCCTTTAACTCCTTTTATTTCTCCCATGCGAAAGAGAAATGACAGGAGGAAAGGGATAAGGAGTACTCTAGGGATGGGTGAGTGACATAAGCCACTAGGACAGAATAGTGGTTTTGGGGAAGGGTGAGGAGGTGACAAGTTTCACCTCCCCATTCCTCGAAACTGAAAAGAAATGGGGTTATTTGTTTCCAATTTTGGGAGGGAAGGAAGTTAGTTGAATTGTGGGGAAACTTTCATTCTGTGTTTACCAAAAATAGAAAAGTTAGCTTGCAGGAGAGAGAAGGGAGAGGGAGTTGGTGGCTAAGGTTGGAAGAGAACTCTGTGGGTTCTGCAACAGCTTCATTCCAGGAGGGCTTTGTAAGGTTGGTTTGATTTTTACCTTTGCTGAATGTGTATGTAAAGTGTGTGAATTTGTGTTTAGATTTATTTTCTGTGGGGTTTGTTGTTGGGTTGTTTGACAGAGCTTCTCCCACTTGGGAGAAATGCTCATCAAGTTTGGGGTAGGGGAGGAGAGATCCTCCTCGGGTGCATACCTGTTTCCATCATTTGGGATGTTGAAAGCCTTGAGGACATGTATCTGTGACTGTATCTTTGACTTGAGAGTCAAATACAAATTTCTTAAAAATTTGTGATCAAACTTGGTTTGAGACCAAGAGAAATTGTATTGGTTAACTTATCTGTCAGGGTGACACTCTGGAGTCGAGTGTGTCCACTCTCCTGCCCCTTATGAAACTCACTATAGTTGAGTTTCCGTGTTGTGTAAATTACCCACGGGTGTTTGTGTGCTTTGGGATTGTTGTTGTTACTGTTGTGAAGTGGAGTGCTTGAGTTACCCAGGTGTGAGTATGGTCTCCCTAGCTTGGGGGTGACCCTCTTGCGGGTCTACGGAAGGGAGGAGAGCTAGATGAGTGGTGTTTTCTTCTTTGTTTGTCTTTGATATGCAGGTTTTCTCTTGGAGCTTCTGGTGTTTTCGCCATGAGAGAAAATGTGGGCTATTATGGTGACAGTTGACATGCCCACATTTTCCTTGTGGTCACAACACACATCACATGTGTCATAGCCACATCTGTTATGTGGTTATGACACGAGATATGAAAAACTTTTCTCACACTGTCCTAAAAACCCCCTCGCATGCGTAAGCATGCTAGGCGGTGTTCTCTCATGGCAAAAACACTACAGTTTTCAGTGGGATATAAGTACAATTGCGTGCAACCAGACGCAAGCAGACCAACAAAAGGATCTCTACGACGCCGCTAACGTCATTGCAAGAGTGAGATTACCAAAGTTCCTAAATCTAAATACCGGCAAATTCCGGCAGCATAACGCCTTACGGCGTTAGTGGGAATTACTCAGCACTCTTTTACGCACGTGGTTCGCTGATAGATTAACAAGTTCCCACGACGCCTTGTTCCAACTAAACTGACTAGTGATCTCCCTATTTAGTCAATTTTCAGCAAGGCACGGTTGACTGTCTCCTCTCTTGTTTCCTGAAACATACTCCTCCTACGACTTGGCATTCTCAACAAGGCGGTTTGTTTGCTCTCTCTTCCCTTTTCTCTGGGTCTTAATTTTGATTGTATTTTTATCGCGCTCACCTTAACTATTTCTGTGATAATTTAGTTTGTTTATATTTCGGTCTCTCTCTCTTTCATTTTCTATGCTTTCTTTATGTGTATTCGGTCCTTTCTTCATGATTTACGTCAATCAGGGTTATCACTGCATCTATTGTTGATACTAAACCTAACTTCCGGATGGTCTAGGTCACATAGGCTGGTTTACTACTTCGCTGGACTCGGTCTCCTAATCTTCTCTGATCTAGGTTCCTCTTCTACGTATGTATTAATTAATCTTGTTCCTAAGCAGATTTAGTGAAAGGGTCTGTCAACTTAGTTCTCTTATCCCATTTGGGAAATGTCACGCATTTTCTCCTCTGTGTTTTCCAATGTTAGTTTTTCTTCTTCTGACTCTCTTACAGGTTTACTTATGAGGACGTTTACTACAGTTGAGATTAAAATGGCCACATGGAATGTCTGTGATGGCTTCTTAAGTTTATTTCCAGTGATCTTTTAAGCAAGGTGTCGTGTAATTTTCCTCTTCATTTTCTGGGTGATTGAAATTACGTTGATAGTTGAAACTTCTGACTGGAGTCATACCGTATATTCCTTTATGCTCTCTTTAACTTATAATTTTATTTTCTCTTAATTATAATTACTGTTGTTATTATTACTAATAATTAATCTTAATATTTTTATTGTAAATCATATACCATTGTTAAATTATGTAGGAGGGTCATCTCTTTATAAAACCCTTACCATGGAAATATAACAAAATCCCTGTTTAATTACATTTGTACTCCACTTAAGACGAAAACATAATTCCCATATCTTGAAACCCCCCCTTTTTTTTTTGACTTAATTTTGCACATCCCCTTGTTATGAATGATAGAGAGGGCCTCATAAAATGGCCCAAGACACCTCTTCTATGTATATATACCATATATATAAATATATATATGTAATTTATATACATATAGAACTATATAACTAAATATATCTATATTTATTTACACTTCCCTTTCAAAACATAATTTATATATATAGCTATATATATATATATATGACATATATTATGCCAACATATATATATATATATATATATAGATATATATATTTTTGTTTTGTTATTTAAATGAACCATATATATATATATATATATATATATATATATATATATATATATATATATATATATATATATATATATATATATATATGACATATATTATGCCAACATATATATTTATATATAGATATATATATTTTTGTTTTGTTATTTAAGGAAACCAATGCTTATATGTTAGGGCTAAACAGCCCTAACATTTTTTTTTATGCTTAACATTTTATGTTTTCTACTATGAAGCAGAGAAATGGCGGCAGGGGTCGGGCCGCACGGAGGAACAGAGGCCGCGAAATACAGCGGCGGACTTGTATGTGGCGGAGCATAGCTCCGCGGGGGTTTTAAGGGGCAGGAAGATGTGGGGAGGGGCGGAGCCCCGCCCACATCCCACGATGTGGGGTGTGGGTGGGGCTCCGCCCCTCCCCACACCTCTGTTTTAATACAAACGGGGGCTGCGGTGGCGAATACTCCCCACCGCCCACCATATACAAGGCTGCGACTGTGTTTTCAACACAGCGTTCTTAAATATCGACAGTCCTACAATGTAATCCAGTTTTAATGCATTTCGATGATAATAAAATATATATAATATGTTAGGGCTAAACAGCCCTAACATTTTTTTTTATGCTTAACATTTTATGTTTTCTGCTGTGAAGCAGAGAAATGGCGGCAGGGGTCGGGCCGCACAGAGGAACAGAGGCCGCGAAATACAGTGGCGGACTTGTATGTGGTGGAGCGTAGCTCCGCGGGGGTTTTAAGGGGCAGGGGGATGTGGGGAGGGGCAGAGCCCCGCCCACATCCCACGATGTGGGGTGTGGGTGGGGCTCCGCCCCTCCCCACACCTCTGTTTTAATACAAACGGGGGCTGCGGTGGGGATTACTCCCCACCGCCCACCATATACAAGGTTGCGACTGTGTTTTCAACACAGCGTTCTTAAATATCGACAGTCCTACAATGTAATCCGGTTTTAATGCATTTCGATGATAATAAAATATATATAATATATATATATATACTATTATTTCAGTCTCTTAATAAAACAATTTATTCAGTTTCTATTATTCTGTTTAGAAAGAATGATAATTACATACCAACTATATTATATATATATATATATATATATATATATATATATATATATATATATATATATATATATATATATATATATATATATATATATATATATATCCCATTTTCATAAATCACTCACTTTCTCAAATTGACAACCAGAAGTATATACATACTAGATTTCCCTTAATCTTTACAAATTAACTGAAAACATTAGTTAAGGAGAATAAACTTAAACATTTAACAACTGGCTTTTCCCTTATAGCAATGAACTAAAAAACTAACATTTCAACTAGTTAAGCAGTTCTAATCTTACAATTACATAAACAAACTCAGATTCAATTGCAAATAAGAAATGAACTCTTCCTTTCATTAACATATTAAACACAATTTTAAAAGGTTTACAAAACAACATGACTTGAAAACCACATTCATATTATAGAAAAGTTAATTCTTCCACTACACATAGCAAGAGAATCAATTTTAAACCATGGATACAACAACTAACTTCCCAGATATGAACAATATACAACTGATAGCTTGTGACAACCAAGTAAAAGTCCATCAATAACAAGATCAGGGAGGTGATTTCCTTCACTCCCAGGGTAACAATAAATTACAACAATATCAAGAGAGGTGCTCTCTCTTCAACTCTCATGAAATGAACTTGGCATAATTCTCATGACAAAGAAGAATAACTGTTTCTTCACAAATATAACTCCTCCCAAGCCAACCAGAAGCTCCAAGAGAAAACCTGCGTATCAAAGACAAACAAAGAAGAAAACACCACTCATCCAGCTCTCCTCCCTTCCGTAGACCCGCAAGAGGGTCACCCCCGAGCTAGGGAGACCATAGTCACACCTGGGTAACTCAAGCACTCCACTTCACAACAGTAACAACAACAATCCCAAAGCACACAAACACCCGTGGGTAATTTACACAACACGGAAACTCAACTACAGTGAGTTTCATAAGGGGCAGGAGAGTGGACACACTTGACTCCAGAGTGTCACCCTGACAGATAAGTTAACCAATACAATTTCTCTTGGTCTCAAACCAAGTTTGATCACAAATTTTTAAGAAATCTGTATTTGACTCTCAAGTCAAAGATACAGTCACAAATACATGCCCTCAAGGCTTTCAACATCCCAAAAGATGGAAACAGGTATGCACCCGAGGAGGATCTCTCCTCCCCTACCCCAAACTTGATGAGCATTTCTCCCAAGTGGGAGAAGCTCTGTCAAACAACCCGACAACAAACCCCACAGAAAATAAATCTAAACACAAATTCACACACTTTACATACACATTTAGCAAAGGTAAAAATTAAACCAACCTTAGAAAGCCCTCCTGGAATGAAGCTGTTGCAGAACCCACAGAGTTCTCTTCCAACCTTAGCCACCAACTCCCTCTCCCTTCTCTCTCCTGCAAGCTAACTTTTCTATTTTTGGTAAACACAGAATGAAAGTTTCCCCACAATTCAACTAACTTCCTCCCCTCCCAAAATTGGAAACAAATAACCCCATTTCTTTTCAGTTTCGAGGAATGGGGAGGTGACACTTGTCACCTCCTCACCCTTCCCCAAAACCACTATTCTGTCCTGGCAGCTTATGTCACTCACCCATCCCTAGAGTACTCCTTATCCCTTTCCTCCTGTCATTTCTCTTTCGCATGGGAGAAATAAAAGGAGTTAAAGGAGTAAAAGACAGGTGACCCATGCCTCTTCTTCCCTCCTTCACATGGGTGGCCCCACTTCACATGGGGGAATCTCACTAATGGAGAAGGTGACTTCAAGTCAATCCTTCAATAATGGATGGCATCTCTTACCTTGGGGATTGTAGAGGGGATGGGTTGGGTGTTGGTACAACCCATCATGTCCCCTCCATACCTCCAATTTTCGCCACTTAACTTCAGGGGGAAGTTAAGATTACTAGATGGAGGTTACTCAAGGGTTACCCATGCCAAATGGGCCCCTAGACCCATGGGGTATAACCCAGGGTCAACTTTAACTCATACAAGACACCCCTGGTCAAGGTAAAGCACAAGAAAAGGCCTCATAAATTTAAATAAAATAAGGAAATTCAATTTCAATCCTTTTTACAACACAAATTATAAAATAATGTTACATGAGGGTAGCCTAACCCACTCGACCATACGAAAGACCACATTACATCATTACATCAAACACAAAGAGATCTTGGTTCCTCGTGGAACCAGATCGGCTTAACAGGGAATAACAAATAACAAGGTGCGGAATGATCTCCGAAATCTGTGGTTCGATTAGTAATTCTTGCACACTAAATTACAAGATCAGTAACCACATAAAATCATCATAGTCGAAGCAACTTAAAAGCATGCATTATCATGACATAGGACTAATTAACATAAATGAAATCATATTACAATTTTCCATCATCACCTAATTAATTTTTCTGAAATGTAAACTTATCCAAACATCACCCAATTAGTTTTTCTGAAATCATAATAAAGTTTAATAGTTTGACAATTCCAGGAACTGCTATCCCACAAATATAAAAAATAATAATAATAGTAATGTAAATAGTCATAACAACAGAAGTAAAAAGGGCGGTCCTCACACACTACAAGGTAGGAAAAGGTAAATTTGATGAATTGTTTCTCTGTCAATGAAGACAATAGGCATGTAGGTATGTGATTTGGCTTGGCATGTTGGATTAGACCAAGTTGTGTTAGAGGGAGATTACTCCAAGGTGGATATTGGGACTTTCCTGCTCTTGGAGCTATGAGATTGTGACTGCCCATGAAGGGTATGATAGGTGTTGCTGTCCTGCAGGGTCTGTATAGTGGTTTGGGAAGAAACCTTGATGGAATCTTGATGGAGTTGGCATCCTGGAAGGTGTGTCCTAGAGTCCTTCATTGTGTGTGTGTCAAGAGTAAGTTGGAGATGGTGTTGGAGGTTGTCTTCAGAGATCTTTGCATGTGAACTTATGTTCATGCTTTTGCTGTCCATGATGCTCTACATCAACTATTCACAGAGTAATGACCAAGCTGAGGCTTCCAACAAAACCATTCTAAAAATCCTCAAGAAAATGGTCAATGAAGCTGGTCATGATTGGCACCTACAACTCAATCCCTCCCTATGGGCCTATCATACTAGTATCAGAACACCAACTGGTACAACAGCCTATGCTTGGTCTATGGCTCTAAAGTCATTCTACCTATAGAGGTCGAGATCTCATCCCTCAGAGTATCCATGTAGCACTTGATTAATGGAGAGGAGTATCACACTTCCATACTAGCTAAGCTAGAACTATTAGATGAGAGATACCTTGCAACACTTAATCATCTACATGTCTATCAAAACCGCCTACGGCACAACTATAACAAGAAGATCAAAGAAAGATGGTTTCAAGTTGGTGATCTTGTCTTAAAGGAAAATTAGATAAATCAAGCAGATCGAGGAAAGAAGGGCAAGTTTGAGCCTAATTGGTTAGGACCCTTTGTTATCACAGCAGCATATGGATCAGGATCTTATACTTTAGCAACACCTGAAGGCATTCCTCTAGATGAGACACTCAATAGTGTTCATCTCAAGAGGTTATTTGTCTAATCCTTAGAGTATCCATGTCAAAAAATAAAATAAATAAAATAAAATAAAAATAAAAAAATAAAAAAATCATCAAATTTTTTTTAAAAAAATACATCCTCTAGTGAAAACCTGGTAAACAGGTACCTTGGATAAGTACCATGGTGAAAACCTAGCAAAAAGGCACTATGTGTAGAGTTAGCATCCATATTCTATTGAGGCTTCTTTATTCCATGTCTATTTTATAATAAACTTCATCGATCCATCCATAATAAAATCGTTGACCTTTTACATTTCCATTTCCCTATCTAGAATAGCTTGGAAATTTGTCAATGTCCATCATCGTTATCCTATGTCAAGTTATCCATGTTAGCTTATCCTATGTTGAGTTATCCATGTCAATCATCATCATTATCCTATATCAAATTTCCATGTAAGCTTATCCTATGTCAAGTTATCCATGTCAATCATCATTGTTATCCTATGTCAAGTTATCCATGTCAGCTTATCCTATGTCAAGTTATCCATGTCATCTTATCCTATGTCAGTCATCCATAATAACACCTCTACCAGAATGGGGGTAACTCTTTCCTTAACCTAGGTTTAGGAATGGATCCTTATTCGCGGTTCATCAACAATCTCAAACAAAAAAAAAACACTACAAAAATAAAAACAAAAACAAAAACACATCAACCTTGAAACAAAAACAAAAAAACACATCAACCAATCCATCATTCATATCAATTATCTTATATAGATGGTCACACTCTCAAAACTATACTAACTGTCTTATATGAAGTGTTTCATTTCTGAAACCAAACACCTTCATCCTTGTGTTGATCTAGGGATATATCATTCCCCACAATGACAACACAATCATTATCAATCATTAAACACCAGCAAGAACTACATATTTTCTCATCTCAATCTTAAGGTACCTTGATCCCATGGATATGGGTATGTAGGTAGTCTGGCATATGAAGGAAGTATCCAGTACTCAGGTACGTAAGATATCATCATCTCCAAACACAATCATTATCAATCAAACAAAACCTAGAACTACATATCATCTCATCTCAATCTTAAGGTACCTTCATCCCATGGATATGGGTATGTAGGTAGTCTGGATTATGAAGGAAGTATCAAGTACTTGGGTACATAAGATATCATCATTTCACCTACCCAAGCTCAAACACCTTGACTCACTCATCACTCTACCTAGAACTACATATTATCATATTCATCTTTCATCATAATGTGCCTTGATCCCGTTGATACAGGGTATGTAGGTAGTCTGGAATACGAAGGACGTATCCAGTACTCAAGCACATATGATCCATCATTCATCACCCATCTCAATCCATTGACATTACATCTTTCTAGCCTTCCATTTATCAAAATCCATCCACCTCGCCTTGACTAACTCAAGAAGCAAAACAAACAAACTATGCATCCTTTCAAAGAAAAAGTCCTTCAACAAACATGAAGCAAAGAAATTTACTCACAGAGCCATATGTTTTCCTACATATTGATTGCCAACATCTACTACATCAAATCAATTGTCTTATACAGGATGTTCCATTGTCGAAACTAGACCATGCATCTTATACGACATGTTTCTTTTCTTGACATTATCCTATCAATAGATCAAAACCCCTTAACAGATATATCATTCCTACAATAAGGTTGTTATCTATCCAATCTACCCAAGCAATCCAATCTATCCTAAGAAACCTCTTTGGCAAGAGAATATGTTGGCTGTATGTTTACTTTGTAAGTCAGTCAATTTGCTTTCTAGTTATCTTTTTGTTCCTTTCCCATTATCTATTCAAGACTACCTTGATTGATCTATATCTTGGTATGTTGCAATGTAGTACAGATTGGGGGCATAGTCATTGCTTTTGTGTGCCATGTTTGAGGAATGATCTTTTATCTTACTTGGCATCATATCTATCTTTTGTGTGTGTTACAACCTAGCATCTTACATATTAATATTCTTCTTACATTTATGTATTGAAGTTTATTTTATGTTCAATACTATGGCTCATTTATATGTCCAACAAGGTTATATTATGTCTAAAGAATCTAAGTTCAAACCACCTTGGATGTGCAGGTAGTTTGGCTAAGGAACCTGATGATGAGGATGGAACAAGAGCTTCTGTTAATACTTTTGGGAGCATGATGCATATTGTTATTATGCAGAGATTTATTTGGATAAGGTGATGCAGTAGTATGTTGTTAGGATAGGTGGAAAGGGTGGCATCATACCATTGGACATATGGGTGACATACGAGTATGAGATATGATTGCTAGAGTCCCTTCCCTAGTGCTTTGGCTATTATGTACATGTGCTCTAACTTGTATGTTTGAGTGAACAGGTACCAGGCATCGACTCCACCTGAATTGGTAGGTTTGAGCATGCCTTGCACCCAATGGAAGTAGTTGACCGGAGATAGCACTTGGTCCCCCACCCTAACCATCATCCTCAAAGAGGATGAGTACCTAGTTTGATACCTTGTCAAGTACTATCAGTGGCCAGTCAGTGTTGCTTGAAGTTTTGACTTTTGACCTTGGTTAGTGGTTAGGTAATTGTTTTGGCTTTTGGTTTAATTTGTCTGATAATATGCCTTAGTTATCTTATGCATTAAAATGGATTGATAAATAATATATATAATCCTAGTTGATAATAAAATAAAATTATAGTGTAATATTATAATTAAGAAATAATAATGAAATAGTAAATAAATAGAATATTATAAATTTGGTTATATAATTAATTATAATATGTGAGTGAATGTGGGTAAATGGTTTTATCCATTTGTGTAAAATTATTTATTGTGTGTATGTTTAAATTATGTTGGTTGCATATATTTTATTTATTTTTAATAAGGGTTAGTAGGTAGTTAGTTTGGGTAGTTGTAAATTTATTTTGTACAGGAGTGGGAAAAATAACTTCCCTCCCTTCATTATTTATTAAATGGGGAGGGAGAATTTTGACCTAGAGAATTTGGGGGCTTTTTAATCTTTTTAGAAATTACTTTATTGGGAACACTGTGCATTATAAATTTCCATGGAGTTTTTTTTTAAGAGGTGGTTGCAATATTTTAGACCCGAAGAACAGAAGTTAATTGAATGGTAAGTGCATTATATTTTATAGATTTTGTCACCAATTTTTACTTATGTTTTCTACACAATGAAATTTAAATTATTATCTTTTCATTGTTGTTTATAATTATATTTTGTTAGGGTTTAATATAGTGCTATAAAATAATATTTTATACTATCTTTTAAATTTACATCACTCTATTTTATTTACAATTGTGGTACAATATTTTATATTTTATAAAGGTTATTTCCAACACTACATTTTATTTACTGTAAAGCTAGTATAAAATATACTATTAGGGTAAAATATACTATTTTATTAGGGTTTATTTCTAGTACTATATTGTCATGTCCCCATATTAAAGCCTTGTTTAAATTGAAGATTTAAACAATATATTTAATTACACATAAATATTAATAATTAAATATTAATAAGTTATATAATATATTATCATATTACATGAATATAAATATCAAATATTATTATTATTATACTCATAAGATATTAATAGATATAAATATTATTATAATATATATTATTAATAGGAATTAATTAATTAAATAATATATATATTAGATATTAATATTATGTATGTGACTCTTTGAAGAGTCACCATTCTTCGTAAGAGGCATAATGGAACATATATTATATAAATAGCCATAGCAAGGAAGGAAAGGGGATCAGATTTGGGGATATAAGAAAATAAGGAAGTCTAAAGTAAGCAAACAGAAGTCTTTAAATATGAAGGTCAGAAAGTATGGAATAATAGTAGCTTGCATTTAATTTAAGAGGAAATATTATAAATATATGGGAAATAAATAAAAAAAGGAATATCGGCATTATAAATAAATATAATTAAATCCACATTATATTTATATATTTAAATCTGCATATTATATATATATTTCTAAGTCATAAGTAGGAAAGATATCATAAATACATATAGGGAGGAATTATTCAAGTAAAAATATATATATATATATACAATAATATTAATAGCATATATAATAATATAATATAGAGATATAATTAATATTATAACAAATACAATAATATAAATATTAAAGAATAGGCGAAAGAGAATAGAATCCAGTGAGCCAGATTCAACAAGACAAGCAACATAAAGAGGTACGTGCACTTTCCTTTATTAATAGGTTAGGTAATATAAATGTTGTAGATGAATAGTATGAATATAAATAAATGAATACTGCTTATATCAGCATAATAATAATAATTGGAATATATTACCATCATTGATGTATATACATTCATTATGTATAAGTATGCATACATAATAGGTATAATAATATGAGAATAAATAGGAGTGTAGAAATAAGGTAAATCTACTTACATATATGAAAATGGATATAAATATGAATATGAAAGTGAATATAAAAATTATTATGAATATGAAAATGGGATTATGAGATCATAAGCATACGGACATAAGTATGAAAAGATTTTTAACTGTGTACTTATCAATTAAATCAAGCTTTTAGTGATGAATAAATATATTGGTCAGTGGATTGATTACTTCTTATAGATAAGTCATTGAGAGTTGGGGACATTTAAAATAAATAAATAAATTACATTATGTCTAATTATAATCTTTGTTAGGAATAAGTAGTTATAACGTTTCTTATACCATTTAAACAATGTTTTGTTTATTTTGATTTCTCATTAAATGTTCATGAGATTCAGTTAGGAATAAATAGAAAGGTTATATTCTTTACGTAGAATAAATTATTTATAGATGATAATTGAAATGTATTTTTCTAGTTAGAATTTACAATATACCAGTTGCAGAGAAATTAAAACCATGGTAAAAACATACAACAACTCTAGAGACTTAAGTTCCAAATTAAGGCTTAGTTGATGTTTTAATTGAGTAGAGTCATGTATAGGTAAGAATAGTAAGTAGTTAATCTTAATTAGATTTTAATTAATTATGAATTATCTTTTTATATGCTATCTTTGAATAAAGAGAGAAAGAGTTATCATAGAAGGATCTCATGTTTAGAATATAGGATTTTCTTAATTTTCTGTTATAATAAAAGTTGGCTCTTTGTGTTAAGTAAGAATAGATTATTGTGAAATAATTACATATAGGTAATTGTCTTTTATGTTTACTATCTACTTACACTGTGCATAGAATTATGAAAATGGTCTATTCTAAAATCGAGATTGGATAATAACCAAGTTACAATCTTATATTGATAACTTTGTTATGATAAATTCTTTGTAGTAACCAATGTATCTAGACTATTAGATTAAATGTTCATGCTTTTGTTATAGTGGGATGTAAGTTCTGTGTCATTGGGAAGTTGGATTGTAGAGGCTAAGAAGGGTGTAGTTGTGTGTATGGTCCTTATGATATGTAACCCTAAAATGTTGTCTCCTATTCTGACATGAACTCATTTAATTGTGATGAACATTCAAAGATGATTAATGCCTTGTTTGGTATATGGATTATGTGGTTATGATGGTTGTGCAAGATGGTCAATGCCTTGCCCAGTGTAGGGTTTACTAGTTGCAAAGTAGGGGGAGTGGCTCTCAATGGGGGTCGGAACCCATAGTGGTGTCCAGGACAACCCATTGAAGGGTTTCTTAATCCAGTGATAACATTAATAATGAAATAGGGGAATGGGTAGAATTCACATTAATCAAGATAATGTATGCCTCACTCGTGGCTCAAATGCTCATTTAGGCTTGAGATGAGATGAGAAGGCCTGGAATGGTAAGATCAACTACCTTGTCCCTATGAAAGGTACATTGATTCTGCATGAGTTTGTATGGGGACCAGGGATCAGGAGAGGCTGCCAAGACAACCCAAAGATGGGAGTCGGGGCCTAGTGAAGTCCACCAAGACAACCCATATCAATCCATGTGATGACACTCCTCCCTGTTGCAGTCTAGCACTCCCTAGTTGTATTTCCTCCCTTAATTGCGTAAGTGCCTCTAGAAGTGTAGTTAAGTATGTCAGTGATGTTTATTGTGGACAGTTTGATAATTGGTGTCATGTATAACCCTACTTCTTGTGTTAGTCTATTGTTCTCCTTACTATCTATGAGTGTGGGATCTTGTGTTATCTCCTAGCTCGGGGGGTGGACCTTAGGGATCCACATGGTCGGGTGGAAGAGCTTTTATTTCCATTGGTTTTTCCCTTGCCAATGTCCGTGGGTGAGGAGGATGTATCTTGTGCATTATATATCAGATCTTGTACCAGTTTGAGGAAGATGATTATGCATACTCATGGTCTAGCCTTGTGTGACAGTCGATTCATAATGTATGTATTCAGAAAGGTGATAATGTAATCAATGTAATGAATTACTCATGTGTATAGGAATTTGTACATTCACATGTAATCCTAATCAAGTTGATTATTCATCTGATGTTATGATATGGAGATGTATATGTTTATTCATTTAATGCTATAGATTTAGAATGATCTACTAGTGTTAGTTAATAATGTATGTTGAATTATGTTAATTGATTTGGCAAGTAATGCAACCATGAAATCTTAGAGGACAAGTCGTTAGTTCAAATGATGTGTATAGATGTGTTAACATTACTTTGTTATCTTATTCATATAAAAAAAAATTATCCTTCTTTGCATAGCATAGATATGTTGTTCTCTAAGGTGTTCATGGCAGGGCATTACACTATGGCTCATTCATATGTCCAACAAGGTTATATTATGTCTAAAGAATCTAAGTTGAAACTGCTTGCTTGCAGAGTCAACATCCTTGCACTAGGACATCATAGCACCTTGGTCTGTTATACCTTCGTCGCAAACTATCTATGTGCTATATCAAAATTAAGGATTGCTCTTTATAAACATTTGTGAAACCATTACAACAAGCTTATCCATTTATCCATCCATTTATCCATATCATCATATAGTTTTCAAGTAAAGATCAATCAATAGTCTTTCTATCATGTTCTATTATATCTCCACTTTCTTCTATCTATCATCTATCCAGTCACGTCTGTCTCAACACAATCTTCCAGTTGAGCGTCAACCCAGTTCTTCTGTCACTTCCTTGTCTTTCCTCTCGAGGGGGCATCCTATGCCAGCTACACTAGGGTAGCTAGCTACACTGGGGCATCAAAATTGTATCATGTCTTCAAAAATTGTTTTCTTTGAACCAACGCTATACACTGTATTGCATCAAAGAGGGGCAAAATGTAGACACTCAAAAATGACCATGTCATCACATCACTTGCATTTCAACAAATCACCTACATTTCAACGTTAATTAAATAATCTAATTATTTAATTAATTTTATCAAAATCATCAAATTCTTCCAAATCTCCTAAATTTGACATTAATTGAATAAATCCTCTTTATTTAATTAATGTCAATAAATCAACTTTATTCTTCTAGAATTAAATAATTTCAATTATTTAATTAAATCATTATATTCTTCCAAAATTCAAATCCACATCAATTGAATAAATTAATTATTTAATTAATTTATCATTTATCTCCTCTTATCCAAACAATTAAATAATTTTAATTATTTAATTAAATCAATTATTCTTCCAAATTTAAATAAATCATTCAAATTTATTTAAATTAAATATCTCTTCTAAAAATAACATATAATCAAATATTTTATTTATCCTTCATCATGCAAAATAAATTAAATCAATTTATTTTTTTAATTTATTTAAATCTTCAAATCTATTCTATGTCTTATATCATGCACACACAATTAAATAAATTTGTTTATTTAATTTGGTTTTTTATCTTCCAATTCCTTTAAAAATAAATATTATTCATCATGCACACAAAATTAAATAATTTATTATTTAATTTATCTCAAATCATGCAAAAAGCAAATTTAAATTTGAGTTAATTGACTTAATCATTATTTGTTTTATCACCAACTCATAAATTAGAAAAAAAGTATTTCTATTTTTATGAAATCTAAAAATATGTATGTTCCATGTCTTTTTATGTCAAATCAATCAGTTAACTCAAATAAAAATATCTTTTTGTGTGACACATGTCAGGTGCACATTCATCATGAATTCTAGATTTATCTCATCCATTCATTCTATTGAATTATCTGGATCATTGATCGATCTTTATTGAAACCTATATAAACTCCCCCCATCTCCATAACAAGTCCTCTTCGATCATTTATTCTCAAGCATCCATACAGCACATTGAGCATTCATTGCATCATTGAGCACACTTCTATCTTTTGAGTACAAACACAATCTACATCCACTTGTTGCAAACATGGTTTTACAATTTGAAGAGCAATTCACATTCGACCAAGATAACAATACAATCTAGGTGAAAGCTTTCATTGTTTTTGGTATTATTCATTGATTATTTTGTTGTTTGCTTATATCGCTATCTTGATGTTATAGGATTAATTTGTTGATTATTTCATTGTTTTGATTATCTATCGATCTTGATTTTATTCCTATACATGGCAACAACAACCGTCTTTCTAACAATTGGTATCAGATCTTGGGTCACAGGTTCAAACCACTCACTTGCACTAGGGGGATTGTTTCAAGGTATGCGCCCTTGGTCTCCTTGTGCTATGCAGAACTGCCTCTCATGGATTCATTAACTCTAGTTGTTGTATCGGGCATTAAAAGGTTGATCTTTTGGTGTAATGGTAACTATCTTGCTAACATCTTATGTCTCTTTCTATCTCTCCCTCTATCTCTTTATCTATATATCCCCTCTCTCTCTACCCCACTTTCTATATTTTCCATCTCTCCCCCTCTCTCCCTCTCCTTCTCCCTCTCTCTCTCTCCCTCTCTCTATCTCCATCTCTCTCTATCTCTTTCTATCTATCCCCCCTCTCTCTCTCTCTATCTCTCTATGTCTCCCTCTCTCTATTTCTTCCTGTCCTCCCTACCTCTTTCTATGTCTCCCTCTCTATCTCTCTCTAATTCTCCCTCTCTCCCTACCTCTTTATAGTCTCCCTCTCTCTAACTCTATATCTCTATCTCTCAGGTATCTTTCTCACTCTAATGTTATATCTCTTTATCTCTCCCTCTATCTCCTTCTATCTCTATCCCCTTGTCTCTATATCTCTCCATCTCCCTCTCTATCTCTCTATCTATCTATCTCTCCCCTCTCTCTATCTCTCCCTTTCTCCCTCTCTCCATCTTTATCTCTTTATCTCTCTATCCTCTCTCTATCTCTATCTCTACCCCCTCTCTCTATCTCTATCTCTCTCTTGCCCCCTCTCTATCTCTTTATCTCTCCCTATTTTTCTCCCTAGATATATATCTATGTCTCTATCTACTCTCTCTCTCCCTCTCTCTATCTACTTCTCTCCCTCCCTCCCTCCCTCCCTCTCTATCCCTCTCCCCCTCTTTCTATCTCTATCTCTAGATATATGTCTTATTCTCTATCTCTCTATCTCTTTATATTTCTCTCTCACTATCTCTATATGTCTCTCCCCCTCCATCTCTTTCTTTCTCTTTCGCTATCTCTTTATATATCTCCCTCTCCCTCTTCCTCTCTCTATGTCTCTCCCCCCTCCCTTTCTCTCTTTCTCTCTGTCTCTCTATCTCCCTCCCCCTCTCTCTCTTCATCTCTCCCTCTCTCTCTCTATCTCTCTATCTACCTCACTTTCTATAGTTTCCCTGTCTCTAACTCTATCTCTCCATCTCTCCCTCTATCTCTTTCTATCTCTCCCTCACCCTCTCCCTCTTCCTCTCTATATCTCTACGTCTACCTCTCTATCTCTCTCTATCTCTCACTCTCCCTCTACCTCTTTCTATGTCTCCCTCTCTCTAACTCTATATCTCTATCTCTCTATATATTTCCCTCTCTAAAGTTATCTCTCTATCTCTCCCTCTATCTCTTTCTATCTCTATCCCCTTGTCTCTATATATCTCTCTCCCTCTCCCTCTATATAGATCTTTATCTCTCCTCTCTCTATCTCTCCATTTCTCCCTCTCTATCTCTCTATCCTCTCTCTATCTCTATCTCTACCCCCTCTCTCTATCTATATCTCTCTCATGCCCCCTCTCTATCTCTTTATCTCTCCCTCTTTTTCTCCCTAGATCTATATCTCTATCTATTTCTAGATCTCCCTCTTTATCTATCAAGATATCCCTCCATCCCTATAGAGCTCTCTCTCTCTCTAACTCTATCTCTCCCCCTATCTCCCTCTCCCTCTCCCTCTTCCTCTTTATCTATCTATGTAGATCCCTCTCTATCTCTTTATATCTCTCCCTCTCCCCCTACCTCTTTCTATGTCTCCCTCTCTCTAACTCTATATCTATATATATATATATATATATATATATATATATATATATATATATATATATATATATATATATATATATATATATATATATATATATATATATATATATATATATATATATATATCCATCTCTCCCTCTCCCCATCTCTATCTCTATATCCTCTCTCTATCTCTATCTCTCCCCCTCTCTATCTCTACCTCTCTAACTATATCTTTATATTTCTCACTCCCTCTCTATATCTCTCCCTCTCTTTCTATCTCTATCTCAAAGATTTAGAGAGGGAGGGATAAAAAGTAGGAGAGAGAGATATATAGATGGAGGGTGAAATAAAAAGATAGAATTAGAGAGAGAGGGAGAGATAGAGATAGAGATAGAGAGAGGGGGTAGAGATAGAGATATAGAGACGATAGAGAGATAGACATGGGGAGAGGTAGAGATGGAGAGATAAAGATAGAGAGGAAGAGATAGAGAGAGGGAGAGGGAGAGGGAGAGATATAGAGACAAGGGGATAGAGATGGAAAGAGATAGAGAGAGGGACACACACACACAAATATATATATATATATATATAGAGAGGGGGGGATTATAGATAGATAAAGAGATACAGAGAGATATAGAGAGACCTAGGGGGTCCCTGTGCCTTTACCCCAATGCATGTTGTTGAACCCCTAAATTTGGCTAAGTCTAAAACCCTAAAACCCTAAAAAATTAACTGTATGAAATTTGAGGGATACTCCAAATTTTAGAATCTACAATTTAATTCCTATGGATTTGAAACCACTCTCAAACATCCTACCGTATATACATAAAATATAACTTAAAGTATAAGAAAGGTAAATGATAAAAGGTAAATACCAACTTATACTTAAATGTCTATTTTATGTATATACCCCTGGTCTCTTCTTACAGTGAAGGAAGTTCAAGGATTCCCATTTTAACTAATTTATAATGTGCTCACATTATAATGCCCTCACATTATAATTTGTGCTCATGTTATAATGCACTCGTATTATGGCTTCATAATTACCAAGCCATAACGTGCTCACATTATAACATGAGCATGTTTTTTCCTACTTTGGGAATTCCCAACCCTAAGGATTGGATTTGCCTTGGGAATCCAACCCAAAGGGTTGGAGGTACCTTTTGGATTCTAAGGACATGTTTTTAACAGAAGTTAGAAAATTCAACCAAATATCGTGTGTGTTCCCCTATGGTTTACACATTTTTCAATGTCAATACGAAAAAATGCCAGGACGACTTCAAGTTTTTTATTAGCTTTCTAACCATGTAGTTTTTTCAAAAACCTAATAAAATTATGGTTTCCATCTTCAAGTTCTTTTGTTAATGTGTTCTTTTTTCAAAAAACCTATGTCTAGTATTTCTAGTGTCATTTTTTACACGTTTATCAAAATTTGAAACAAATTATATTTTTAGATTTTAGACTCAATTCTATACACATTGAATTTTTTTATTTATTTTTGTTTAGTTTTCAAAAAAAGGGGGGGGAGCATGCTCAATTGTTTATTTTTTAGGATGTGTCCACTTTGAAAATTCATAAAAAATCATATATTCATAAAAAAAATTAATAGAAAAAATAGGCATAAACTACATGGTGTTAGCTAATTTTTCACCATTGTGATTTGTCTAATACTTTAAAAAAGTTGACATTTTAGGGGGAGCACACCAGACACTATGTTATATTTTTCTGACAAAAATAACAACACTTTGTGTGCTCCCCCTATTTGAACCTCTTAATCTCCACCATTTTTAGAAAAAAAATTAATAGTTTTGAAACTAGACTCGGAGCACTCCAAAACTTGTTCTTATCACATCTTCTAATTTTGAGTGTGGATATCTTCAATTACTCATGCAAGATCAAGTTTTTTTTATTTCAAAAAAAAGTGGCCACTTTTGACCCCCTTTTGCTCCCCCATTTCCATGCACTTACCCTTTAATTAAAGACGAAGCATACTAGTTTTTTTTAAATATAGTTTTAATTTCTTAAAAATCAGTGAACTTGTTTAGTTCACAAAACAAGAATAATGTAAGATGAAATTATAAAAACTATAGGGAACATTTATCCCATATTTAGAAACTACATATCCTAAATTTTGAGGTACCCATTTTACCATTTACAAACTATAACCAATTTCCCATAGTTTCCTATTTTCTTTTCAAGAGAACTAGTTTATGATTCATAAACAATTGAATAAAATTTCAATTCTTTCTCGAGGAAAAATTAAATTCATTAATTAAAGGAAAACTAAATATTATCTACATCTTTTCATGATAAGAATCTTACCTTGAAATAAATCTTGTATAATCTTCAATTTGGTGAAGATCTTAAAATTCTAATTCTCCACAGCGAACATATCCACTCTCTTCATTCTTCTTCTTTGTGTAAGTCTCCATGTTTTCTTTTCTTTTCCTCCCTTCTCAATAATCAATAATTGCATGGAAAATAATCAGATTTAAATGAATTCTCTTCCCCCCCCCCCCCCCCAAAAAAAAAAAAAACACCTTTCCAAATAAATGTTTTGCTTTTTTTTCTTTTTCTTCCTATTTTTATTTCCATCAAATCCTCGAAAATCTTTTCACCTTACAATCTTCACATATAAAATCCATGAAATTAGAAAATAAATGAAAGTGACATAACTCCTTTCCATTCACTTCTTCATTTACTAAATTAAGCCCCACTATGAAATAGTTAGGGAAAGAGTAAAAATTCTTTTCAATAAGTAATTAAGATATTTTCTAAATTAATTGCCACTCAACAACTATTAATTTAGGAAATAAAACATTTTTATCCATAAGATAAATAATACAATTTAATTATTATTAAAAGACTAATCTAATAAATCAAATAATTAAATAATGCACATGCTCACAAGTTATGAAAATAAAATATAAGAATATTTATTTTTCCTAAGCATGCGTGAGAATATTTTCCCATCACAACCCTTTTATTTTAGATACTACAAAGAAATAATTAGTAAATGCCATAACTATCATGTGGCCAAAATTAGAAAATAATAAAATCAATTAAGAAATATTACAATATCAAGTAAATTAATTAGAAATATTGCATGTATAGATTTATAAATTTATATACAACTAGATATTTAAAATATTTAAATTAGTCAAACTCTCAGAAATTGATTATTCTATTTACAATAAATTATCTTTCACAACACCACACACACTAGTAAATGCATCAAATCACCTAAAACAATTATTTTTCAATTAAATTCAAATGTAGATCAGGATGACATTACCATAACCGAGCATAGCTCTATACATTAATGCATGGGTATACCTTATTGTTATAGCTTGTTCACCTATCAAGATGTTGATTACCTCTGTTTGTTCATAATAGCATAGTCCATGTGTCTAACATTCAAAAACTTGTACAAGAAGCATGAGTAATGATAAAATAGATATCAATAAAAGAATTAATCTTAAATCCTAATATAAATACATCGAGGCATAAGATAAAACATTCCAACAATTATATATTATGATAATTTGTAACAAGATTTAATCAGCAACATATATAAACTAAATAATTATCCAATCCAACTTCAAGACAATCCTAATATTCTCCTATCATTACAATGTCAATAAGTCTATCATTATAGTTACTAGATAGAGTTTTAGTGGCAATTTTTTAAAAATTCTCTAAGAACATTTGCATAAGAAATGCCTCTTAACTAGGTGCTCTCATCTCATTGACATATTTTTCATAATTGTCTTTTTAGTGCATGACATTAAATATTTATTTAATTTTTTTGTTTCATTATGGATGAAGAGGAACAAGAGACTTTGATTTCTTATATTTCAAATTTGAGATTTTTACTTCAATGATTTTGACATGCTACAAAAAATACCTCCTACTTATCAAGTGATGAGCTAAAGGGGCTCTAAAATGAATGGTTCATAAGGCACAACACTTACTGAAGGTTTTGCAAATGGGGTAGCAAGCTAAGTGGGTTTTATCTTGAGGGAAACTCCATGGTTAAGCGTGCTTGAGTCAGAGTAGTACTAGGATGGGTGACCTCCCAGGAAGTCTTGATACTTCACCCCTGTGTGCATCACCTAGATGCAGTGAGTTCTAAGTGGACCATTCATTAACATGAGAGATGGGTTCACGTGAACCACTACTCATGAAATATGGGTCATGTGTTTGACTCAAAAACTATGCAGTTAAACCCTTAAATATATCATAATTTGACATGCTGTGAAAAATACCTCCTACTTATCAAATGATATGAATATCTTTAAATTGTTTAACAATGCTAAATTCTACCAAAAAAAATTATAATTTATATATATAATTGTTATTTTATTCCCTCTCATAATCTAAGATAAAGTTTTGTCACACCAGAAACATGTCTAACAAGTCATTTGTCTCATATATATTAACCAAATTCTCAACTCCATTGTATTCCATCCCATATTAAGTTCACGCTTATTTAATATACATGAAAAAGTACTCACCCATTAACCCATAAGTATGACAATTAAAATTTTAATATATTTAAAATTTCTTAATTATATACATAAAAATAAAAATCTAAATTTAATCTATAAAATAACTTTAAAATATGATAAACTTTAATTTTTTTCTATTTTTATAAAATCTAATGTTTGAAATGTTGTATATGTAATCTTCTTAAATAACTAAGAGGGTGATGAATAGTCCTCTTAGTGTGTATTAAATGTTTAATGAGTCTCAAGGTAACTATGGGAAGAAATTTGGTATCCTAGTTAACCATATTTATAGAATGCATTTAATGAGGCAAATTTTAGTCAAAGTAATATTTTCATAGCAAATAGCAAATTGTTGAGGAAATTTAGATCTCTACTATGATATTTAAGGAC
This sequence comes from Cunninghamia lanceolata, assembly GCA_027924645.1. NCBI lineage: Eukaryota > Viridiplantae > Streptophyta > Pinopsida > Cupressales > Cupressaceae > Cunninghamia > Cunninghamia lanceolata. The sequence continues at coordinate 3,047,940 of BSBN01001161.1, forward strand.
AAATCTTCTCTAACAATTTTAAATAAACAAAAGTTTAGGAATACTACATTTTCTTTTAATCTATCTAAATTTGAAATAACAATAGTTGTTTTTTGTTTTTACATTTAGAAATGCCAAAAGACAAAAAATAAAATTAAATTAAACAATTCAACTAAAATATACAAATTAAAACTTCTTTTCATAATTGAAATGCTATAAATCTTAAGTTATTTTCAAATCAAATTTATAAAAATCATAAATATATATTATATAAAAGAAAAATTAAAAATATTAATAATATATAAAAATCAAAATGTAAAACTTAACCTACAAAATACTTAAAATTAAAACTAAGTATCTCAAATATTATATATACACTTTCTTCTCATTGAATGAGAAAGTCATGAATTATCTTTCTAAATGTATACACTTCTTCTCATTGAATGCAAAAGTCATGAATTATCTTTCTAATGATAAAATCTTCATAATAGATTAAATATTTAAATTAAAAATTAAAAAATAATAATAATGATATATCAAAAAGTAATTGATAAGATGAAGAAACTCAAGATATGATATTTTATTAGATTATCATAGTATTCTATCCAAATTATAGTTATTTCTTGAAAACAATCCACCAAATACTAAATTACTCAACTTATATAGTTTTGAAGTATTTGATCATTCCTATTTTTATTTAAATTGGCATTTGTATTAGACTGGATTTAACATGCATTGCCTTTTGAAAAACTATTCATTGTATTAGTTTGGTTACACTATTGTATGTAAAATGGAGTGTATCAACATATCAAATCATTCAAATGATAAAAGTACAAAGACTAGTGTGATTTCTTGTATATTAGGCATTGCACAAAACAGACAGGAGACAAGATCACATATTATATTCAAAGTTGAAAGAAGTTGACAGAGACAAAAAGTGGAAGAAGAAGTGGCAGAGGCAGAGGAAAATATATTGCCTGTTTTTAATTTTCTACTATGATTCTTCTCTGTCCGTTGTGTCTATTTTTGTATCTAGTCCTAAGTGTCTATTTTTGTATCATAAAGAGAACCACATTTAGTGGGCTTGAAGGAAAGAAGGAAAGTGTGTTCTGAGCATTGTGCCTCCATGTGTATTACGTTTCCAACATGGAAGAAAGTAATCTAAGAGTAATTTTGACAATGCTCAGAACACACTTAACTATTACGTTTCCAAGGAACAAAGTCTTCAGTTGCCCAGTGGAAATTTTGGAAATATTGCGGTGTTTTAATTTAAATAAATTTTGATGTAAAAGTCACTATACAGTTAAAAATTCAGAAACTTACATTAAAATATTATGAAATGTGATGTCTCTAATTTAAATATATACTCTACATCATATTATGATATAATTTAAATAGGTTGTTCTTAAATATCATCCACTTCAACAGTCAAAGGTCAATTTTGGCCAATAAAAATAGGACAAATATTTACCACTTTTTGTTGTGAATGAGGTGTAAAATCTCTATTGATTATAAATATATGTTAAATACCAGATTATGATGTTTAAACCCACTATAAAAACAAGTAATTTAGCCGATAGGCTTTATATGAGCATTTAATATATCTTTTTGGCTCGATGTCAGTAAAATTTTTGTTGGAATATTTCACGGGAGGAGCCTAAGACTATCAATCGCCTTTACAAAGCTTACCAAACTTATCTGTAATCTTAGTGGAGGACACTTCTAACTTGCTTGGGCTATAGAGAAGCCCGCCCAAGGGTTGCAACTTTAAAAAACGGTTTTCAAAGCTTTTACAAAATGTGCAATTTCTTTTACCTGCCTTTAGTATCTAAGTTTGGCACAGACTAAAATAGATTATTTTATTCTAAAATAGATTATTTTATTCTCGTCAAAGCTTTTACAAAATGTACAATTTCTTTTACCTGCCTTTAGTATCTAAGTTGACACCGACTAAAATAGATTAATTTATTCTTAGCAAGAAATCATCGTGGTTCTTTTAATAATTTTTTTCACTGATAAGTTTTGTAAGTGGGCATTCATGTCTAGAATCAAGTATTTCTCATGCCATTTTTATTTTTGAGTTACCGGTTTTGTTTTTCAATCATTGGTTGTTTTTAATTCATTCTTATCACCAAAAGACAGCCCTAAAATCTCTTTTATTTTTTCATTGTCTTGGCAAGTCAAAAAATTAGAGGGAGCAGTGGCATCATGCAAGCATAGGAAAAGAAGATGCAATTGAGGACCTCCATTGAATGGAAGGAGGGTGAAATCAAAGCCGCACCCCCATGGGTTGCAAACTTTGATGGTACTAGGCAAGGGTGCAAATGTACTCATAAACAAGCATGTTTCGGTCACCCTTTTTGAAAAAATGCATGATCAAAACATAGTCTCATGGAATGTCATGATTGCAAAATACTTTGAAAATGAAAAAATAGTGGAAGTAGTCGAGCTATGTTTGAACAAAGTGACATGAGTTGGACTGCAATGATCATAGGACATTTACAATTTTATTGTTGTTCATACAGGAGCAGAGGAAAAAAAAGAGTTAGAGCAAAGTAAAAATCAATGAAGTTAGGAGGTAATAGAGGATGAGAGAGATGAAGAGGGTGAGGAGGTGAACAACAAAGGCATCCACTACTTCAAACGAGTGGTGAACAATGAGTTCAAGGGAGAGCATGGGGAGTTGAATGCAGGCTAAAAAATGTTGTAGCCCTTGGGTTACCACCTGGCTCTAGGAAAAGCTTTAAGTGTGGAGATCCAAGCCAACCTATTTCATTTGGTTAGGAAGAGGTCAAGACCCTCCCCAAGTATGGGGATGAGGAAGGGAACAACAGTATGCCACCAAGCCTATTTTATTATTTGTTTAACAATAATTTTTTAAATTGATTGCTTGTGGGCTAGGAATCAATGCAATAATTATCTATTTTTTGCAATAAAGCTATGAGAAACTTGTCTGTATAGTAAATTAATTAAATCCCTTATTCATTTTTATATAATCCATTGTAGAAACAAATACAATCCTTATAGCAAAGTAGCAGAAAAATAATTAGTATTAAAATCCATGTAAAAACCAAATATTTCATGACTATAACCCAACAAAGAAATACTCCATTATTTAAGTCTATGGACAAAGACACAATCTCCATGAAAATAGTTTTTCATAACCTATTATAATAATAACAATCCAAATTTTCATCTTCCGAAGCAAATCAATTATTAAAGAGTTAAAGAACACAATTTTTCTACCAAAGCTTTACTTTTAGAACCTCTCTCTCTCTCTCTCTCTCTCTCTCTCTCCAACCACATATCAAGCTTCACAACAATTACAAAATTCTATAGAACCAATTCAACAATCACATATGCCATTTACATAAATAGTGCATGGGTACACTATACAAAATAGACACTAGTACTAGGGTTTCTCAAAGTTTTAGGATCTACAACTAGGTAATTATCTTCTCTTTGCAAACCACATGTGTTACATAAATAGAGAGAAAATAAATAATTTTAAACCACATCTCTTACAAATGTCATTCATAAATATCTATCAATTTGTAGTGGGCCCTTACAACATGTCTTATATATGTACTGCAACTTTTTAAAATTCCCACATGTCAATTGACAAAGTACTAGTGTTTCTCAAAGTTTTAGGATCTACAACTAGGTAATTATCTTCTCTTTGCAAACCACATATATTACATAAATAGAGAGAAAATAAATAATTTTAAACCACATCTCTTACAAATGTCATTTAAAAATATTTATCAGTTTGCAGTGGGCCCTTATAACATATCTTATATATATACTGCAACTTTTTCAAATTCCCACACATGTTATCTCCTACCAAACCAACATGAATCAAGAACATTTTCATATATGGATATGCCTTTAATTTTATATTTTACTTTTCATAATTCCTATTATTATTGTTCACCCATTTACTTATATAGTTTTAAATAGTCTCAACCAATGAGCACACACATGTGGTGGAGCATGTGTTACTTTCTTCTTTCTCTACTACTAGGCAGACGTGAGTATGGTATCTACAAGCCACATGAAAATATGCATTCTTTATATTATGCACTATCACATTAGGAGAGACACTAAGAACGCCATACAATGAAGATGAGAGGAAGCATCTTAAGAATGAATTGCTCTAAATATTTGTAGCCATTTTATGTGCGGGCTACTTCAGTCTAACTCCAATTCTTATCCTCAAAATTTCAATTGAAGCATAATTGGTCATAATATTCTATTTCTTCTATAAGACATTTACTACTTACAATTTCCACAACATGCTCAACATTCCATCTATCTTCCTCCCATACTCTTATGGCTAAACTCATAGTTTTCTCAATAAAAAGGCTTGCAATATGCATGAATATCTATTATTCCTCATTGTCTAATGTGTCAAAACTGGTTTTAAGTTTAACCAATATGTTTTGAGGCAAAATCTTGCAAAAATTTATTCACCTCCATTCTTGCTAACTTATAATTAAGGGTGATCCCCATGTTTATAAGAACCCCTTCATCACAGATAGTAACGATCACCAAACCTTCATAGACTTCATACCCAGGACCACTAAAGCATCTAGTTGTTCCATGTCATCTATATCATCTAGAACAATAAGAAGACTCAATTTGTTGCTCCTTCCTAAACAATTCCAAAGATTTCTAGTTCCTTCATCTACATTATGTAAACTAGGATGAACTTCATTGAATAGCTCTTTAAGGAGAATATTTTGTAGAGATGCTAATTTTCTTCTAGTTCAATCTTCTCTCACATCAAACAAAAAATCATGCTTGAGTGTATTTTGAGAGATTTTGGTTGAACAACTTTTTAGATAATTTTGTTTTCTTAATCCACCCATCATTATCTTAGCATTCTCTTTTAATTTTTAACTCACACCTCATTTCAAAATCTTCTACAATCTCCTCAAGTCCTGCTAGATGTTTGCTACACCCCTTAATCCTATGGGTTCATAGGGTTATAAGTAGTCATCTTGTGGCTACCTTAACTCTTAATTTAGTTATATAATCATTAATATAGTCTTATATAGGTAGTTAAGTTATCTGGGTGACATCCAAGGCATAAGAATGGTATATATAGGAGGTAGAGTTTAGTTATTATCATCATATTAAGTATTGTGTTCTTATTGAAGTCTATTGCAGGTATCCCCCTCAAAGTGATTATAAGTGCATAGGGTTATGAATAGTTATGTAATGCCCCCTCTTTTTGGCTTCTGATAGTTGGTAGTTTTACATTGCTCTTTGTCAGTTCTGAGATAGTTGTTAGTTCCCTTTTTGCTTTTAGACAGTTTTGAGACAGTTAGTAGTTTTATATTGCATTTTGTCAGTTTGAGATATTTGAGTTATTAGACTATGGTTTATGTTTATTATGATCACGATGGACTATGTTTGACTGATATGGTTTTTGACATGTGTTATGAGTTATGATGAGATTGACATGATTAGTAATGGTTTAATATTATCATGTTTTATGCGATTTGTTGATATCTGATTTTAAATAAAAATGTTTATAGTCTTGTTTTAGAGCAAGGATGGTGTAGTACTACTCATGTTGAGAAACCTACTATGCCATGATTCTCTAACTCTGTGTGTGTTTGATATATATTCATTTATTCATATACAACCCATTGTTCTAATGCAGGTTGCAGGTACCGGGCCTTGACTCCACCTGACTTAGCAGGTCTGAGCAGGCCCTTGCACCAATGGATAATGTTGATGGGAGATAACATGAGGTTTCCTTAGGTCAATTTCTATCTACAGTCTGTAGTCGTGAGTCTGGATGTCACTCTTTGGTCCTGGACTCAGTTTTGGTCGTCAGGTGGTATGTTGAGTTATTGTCAAGTTTTGCTTGGTATACCTATGTGTATCTTGGAATTGTAGTAATGATTATTTTAATAAGAATAATAGTAGGTCTTGATATAATAAATGTGAAATTGGAAGATAATGAAAAATGTTTTAATTAAGATTACATTAATAGCTTTAATAATTAATAATAATGATTTTGGTCATAAGTAACTAATATTATATTATTTGTTTATTTTAGTGTTTCGTGAGTGGAAAGATATTATTAGTTAATAAATTTATTGTCTGTCATGATTTCAAAATATTTCTGAGAAAGAAGATTCAGTTGCATTCAATTTTTAGGGATTTACTGGGATTTTAAAAGGGATTCAGGAGTGGAAATTTAAGGGAGTTTGCCTATTTCTGGGGGAAAAAAAAGGAAAGTTATTGGGGGGATTCAAAGCTGGAGGAACCTAACTTTAAGCAGGAGGGTTTTACTTGATGAAAAGCCTTTATTTACAGAGAAATTGAGCTACCAGGTACGAAATGAGGATTTTGCAATCTTTCTTCAAATAATAAATTTTCTCCAGTATTTTGGTCCTTTAGTAAAGTCATTGTTTCTTTATATATATATATATATATATATATATATATATATATATATATATATATATATATATATATATATATATATATCTTTGGGCCTATTTATCTAGATTGTTTAGTTGAGCTTTTGTCAAATACTTGATAATTGATATAGTTTTGACTATCTAGCTTCTTTAATACAATGATCGAAATACTTGAATATTCAATGTTATTCCTTAGTATTGTGTGTCTCTATTATTCAAATCTCTGTGATTAGATGGCTAAATACTTCTAATAAGGGCATTCTGCCAAGCGGGTTTCATACCCTATTCACCACTCACAGCAACTGCTATTGCTTGAAAGTTTTAGACATTACTTTTTGAGCAAAGCCATTCTGTAACCTTTAAACTCGGACATATCTATGACAACTCCTTGTGGCATTTTGCCATCACTTCACGTGCCTTGGCTAAGTCTCTTTTTCTTCTTGCATGCTCTCTAGAACATCCTCTTCTTTCAATCAGCCTACCCATTATGCTAATGGATGTCCATGCCAGATCCAAAGCTCATGTTTAGTGTTTATGAGGTCAGCTCAGTTGAGGGTTTTGGGCTTTACGTCTACCGATCCATTTCATACTTTATTTTTTTTTGTTGTGATGCTTTAATTCTTTTTGCATGCCTATTTTTCCATGCATTTCCACCATTCTTTTGTTTGATGGGCAAATTCGTCTTGTCTTTGTACCTGAGCACTTCTTTCCACCATCCATCAACATCTTGTAGAAAGGACCAGCTAAAGGAGGCATTTTTTTTGTTGTGCTTGCCTCACAAAACCTTCACTCTTCCTTTGCTCAGGGCGTTGGAATGTGCCTCATGCAACCACCACATGTTATAAACTTATCTCAATGATAAAGTGACCTCTTAATAGTTAGTACTGTGGAACATTCTTGCACACATATCAATCAATGCTGGCACCATTCTTTATTTTTAAAACAAGATTTTCAACCAGAACTTTCTCTAATTAACAATTGCCATCTGGTGTTATCTAGATCTCCTTTAGGCTCCAAGAATGTTTTTTTTTAATTGTTATCTATTTTGGGTATATCTCTTCTTTGGTTCTTTAATCTGTAATTTAGAAAATTTCGTAGTAGCGTTAGTTTCTTAGTTCAGTTATGAATTATAATAGAAAGACTCTTTTCATAGGTATTTAGGAATGTTTACCAATGTCAAATGAAAGTGCATGCTATTGAATTAGAATTAAGAAATAATTTAGTTAGCTTTCATTAACTTGTTTTCGAAATACTAGTGGTCATATGCTTATTTATATATTTAGATATTTCCTTATGTATGAAAAAATAGTTGCTCAGCCATGTGGTTTTATAGAGGTTTTAAAATCAAATTAGAATACTTTTAAATTAACTTAATTGTGTTTGAGAAGAATGTTGAATAAAATATTTATTTTTGTAAATATATCACTATTTTATGCATTGAGAAAAGGAATAGTAGGATAGAATCATCTAATTGGTTAGGTTTATATTTGTAGCATAGCCATAATTTGAAATGGTATCATGATGGCTTAATAGGAATATTAGCGTAATAGGTTTAGTAAGTTGTCATATTCTGATATGATTCATAGTTGATGTTTTAATTAATATAGGTGGAAATTTCTAATGATAAGTATTTTTTTTTCTCTTCTTTCTTCAGTGGGATGGTATAATGAATAGTAATTTTGTTATAACAATTTAATGTGCTAGCCTTTTAACGTATAAGGAATATTATGTCATAATCAAGTGAAATTACAATGTTAGATAGTGGTTGTATGGATAGGTTTGTCATGGAATTCAAGTTGCATGCAAGTAAGATTATTTTAATCTTGTAGTCAAAATTAGTTGGGTCTAGTTATTAAATTATAATGCTTCCATTGAGGGTTCTTTTAATACTTTATATTCATATCTTTATCTCATATTGATCTTTTGCCTATGTCGATTTGTGAGCTAAGCGAGTTTAGAATGTGGTTGGTTAACCCCAAAGGCTAGGTTACTTTGAATCCAATGTAGTAATGTGATGTTTTCTCTTGATATGAGGTCTTGCTGTGATTCCAGGGAAAAATGTTGTTTTGGACCTTAGTTTTGAAATTGACTTTGTAGCGATTCGGTATGCAAAAGGATAGATGCCTTGCAGTCTCATTTCATGCAGGTCATTTTAGTGGTTTCTGGTTGTTGGCTAGGGGTTTCTAGTTGCATGTAGGAGAGTGGCTTTCATGGTGGGGCCAGTGCCCAAAGTGGCTACCTATGTAACCCCATGGAAGTTATAATCAAGTGATAACTTAATAACTTATCTAGATGGGTTGGGTAGTAATTCACACATCAAGATAAGTAAGATGCCTCACCCATGCCTTGAGTGCTCTCATAGGCTAAGGATGGGATGAGAAGGCCTAGTTGGCAAGGTCGACCTCCTTGTCTCCATGAGATGATGTGTCATCTCTGCATGTGTCACCCTATGGGGCTGGTGCCTAGAGAGAGGATGCCAGGGTAACCATAGCTGGGGGCCGATTTCTAGTGAGAGATAGCCTAGGTAACCCATGCTAGGACCATGCGATGACACTCTTCCTACTACATCTTAGTTACTTCCTCTTTATCTTTTGTTGTAGCCTTTGGAGTATTATCTTGATGATTTGACTTATCTTGATGATTTACTTGTCCTGATGATTTGACTTATCTTGAGGATTGACTTGTCTTGATGATTTGACTTGTCTTGATGTTTGAGTAGTCTAGATGATTTGTGATGATTTGAGTTGTCTGTGTTAAACCTTTATCTATTTACTTGTATCTTTGACTTAGTGGGACCTCATTGTTATCTCCTAGCTCAGGGGGTGGACCTTAGGGTTCCACAAGGTTGGGTGGAAGAGCTTAATCCATTGGTCCTTTTAGATGTTATGGTTCGAGATCAATGCAAAAGTGTTCTAGTTCCAGATTTGTTCTACATCTTTAGAGTTGTAGTATACATTAATAATTGTACTATTTTGTAAACTGATGTGATTGATCTTGTAATCTTGTATTGAACCTTTGTAATTATTCATCTTTGCAAATGAATGATGTAAATCCTCTTCTAATGTATTATTATGTATGTCACTTGTATTGTTATAATTTTATCTGATGCAGTTATGTTCCCTAGAGGTGTTAGTTGTTCATTTAATTTAATGTTGTTAATAGTGTAATTGTATTTAATGACTAATGCATTTACTTGCTTCAAAAAAAATATGTCTTTTATTTTTTCTCTTGTAGTCTAACACTCTAGGGTTGCATGACGGGGCATCACATTTGGTATCAGAGCCAAGTTTAAACACTGGGTACTCTGGTTACAATTGAGCCTATTATGTGACCTAGTTTTTAAACTCTGTAGATTAACTTCATCCATGTTGTTTCCCTATCTATGTGTAATAAATCATCTTTTGGTGTTGTAGGTAGATTCTTAGAGGTAGGGGTTGAGTTCGTGGTAGAGGTAGGGGTTGTGGGAGAGGTGGTGGCAGTACACCTCCTCCTAGTTCTCCTCATGAGAGTGCCCATGAAGGTGGGGGTCAGAATATGGAAGGTCAGGACCAGCTTGAGGGAGCCCAGTTGCGACAGTTACTTGAGGAGGCCCTTGCCCATTTAGGCCCTAGACAGGAGGTTGAGCAGCCTAGAGGGGATCAGGAGGTAGATCAGCCAGAACCTAGGGAAAGAGAGAGATCACCTAGGCAAAGAGAGATGATAGCTAAGCAGGAGGCCACTTTAGCCAGTCATATGAGGGATCTTTTGAGGGCATGCCCTCCCACCTTTGATGGAACTGGTAGTGGTCTAGAGGTAGAGACATGGTTACTGGATATAGGCAGGTGTTTTGCCATGCATCTATATGGAAGCAACACCAAGGCTAGATGTGTTATTCTACATCTCAGAGGTTTTTCTTTGACTTGGTAACTTTTAGAGGAGCAGAAGTTGCACTTGGACATTAGCACTATTTCTTGGGAGTTGTTCTTAGAGAGATTCAGAGCCCATTTCTTGTCAGATCATTGGAGGTAGCATCACGTAGATGAGTTCCATGAGCTAAGGCAGATGGCCATGTCAATTGAGCAGTATGAGCATAGATTCTATGAGCTCAAGCAGTATGTGGGTATCTAAGATGACAAGTCTATGTTAGTACAACATTTTATCAGGGGCTTAAAAGCTCGGATCAGTGGAGGGGTTCGTGTATTTGAACCTAAAACTATGGAGCTAGTAGTGGAGAAAGCTCAGTTAGTGGAGGAGAATTTGGTGATGGCACTTAGAGGGCACACAGGTGTGCACATTGGTAGTGCACCTTCTATAGGTGTTGGTGGTTAGTCTCAAGCAGCCAGCTCTTCAAGAGACCATCATGCACATGACAAAGGCAAATGGAAGCAACAGTAGTGTTCTCAGTCACAACCAAAGAATACTCAGCCTTAGCAAGGTAATAGATTTCAGTCCAAGAAAGATCATTCTTGGCACCAGAATAGGTGTAACTGCTTCGATCCGCCAGCTTAGAGTACACAGTATGCAATGAGTAAAGATAACTTTTAGTAGTCCAATGCTTCTTCAGGTGGTAGAGGTTTCGATAGAAGCTCAGGATGCTACTCTTGTGGACAGCAAGGCCATATAGCTAGGTAGTGTCCACAAAGGAACGCTTCAAGTTTTGGTCAAAGGCTGGCAGCTTTAGCACTGACCATAGGTGACGTGGGAAGGTCTCATAGAGTGTTCGTAGCATTTGAGCATCAGGTGACAGCCTTGGAGACTGTAGGTAGGGGATAGACAACCTTCTTTGGAGATCGTGTGCGAGCTGCCGCTTCGGGAGTAGACTCTCAGAGGCAGAGACGTGGAGCAGGTCAGGATCCAGTGGGATCCCAGTGATGGAGCTTCTACTACCAAGGAGGATGCTTCCAAGTTGAGAGAGTTATATCCCTTACTTATTTGCAGGCTTCTAGGAGTAAGCCTGATTCTAGAGGGGGAGGATGTAATGCCCCCTCTTTTTGGCTTGTGATAGTTAGTAGTTTTACATTGCTCTTTGTCAGTTTTGAGACAGTTGTTAGTTCCCTTTTTACATTTAGAAAGTTTTGAGATAGTTAGTAGTTTTATATTACATTTTGTCAGTTTGAGATATTTGAGTTATCAGACTATGGTTTATGCTTATTATGATCACGATGGACTACATTTGACTGATATGCTTTTTGACATGTTATGAGTTATGATGAGATTGACATGATTAGTAATGGTTTAATATTATCATGTTTTATGTGATTTGTTGATATCTAATTTTAAATAAAAATGTTTATAGTCTTGTTTCAAAGTAGGGATAGTGTAGTACTACTCGTCTTGAGCACCCTACTAAACCGTGATTCTCTGACTCTGCATGTGTTTGATATATATGCATTTGTTCATATACAACCCATTGTTCTGATGTAGGTTACAGGCACCGAGCCTTGACTCCACCTAACTTAGCAGGTCTGAGCAGACCCTTGCACCAATGGATAATGTTGATGGGAGATAGCTGGGGATTTCCTTAGGTCAGTTTTTGTCTACAGTCTGTAGTCTTGAGTCTAGATGTCACTCTTCGGTCCTAGACTCAATTTTGGTCGTCAGGTGGTATGTTGAGTTATTGTCAAGTTTTTCTTGTTATACCTATGTGTATCTTGGAATTGCATTAATGATTATTTTAATAATAATAATAATAGTAGGTCTTGATATAATAAATGTGAAATTGGAAGATAATGAAAAATGTTTTAATTAAGATTACATTAATAGCTTTAATAATTAATAATAATGATTTTGGTCATAAGTAACTAATATTATATTAATTGTTTGTTTTAGTGTTTCGTGAGTGGAAAGATATTATTAGTTAATAAATTTATTATTAGTTGTGATTTCAAAATCTTTCTGAGAAAGGAGATTTAATTGCATTTAATTTTTAGGGAGTTAGTGGGATTTTGAAAGGGATTCGGGAGTGAAAATTTAAGGGAGTTTGCCTATTTCTAGGGAAAAAAAAAAGGAAAGTTATTGGAGGGATTCAAAGTTGGAGGAACCTAACTTTGAGCGAGAGGGTTTTACTTGCTGAAAAGCCTTCATTTACAAATAAATTGAGCTATCGGGTACGAAATGAGGATTTTGCAATCTTTCTTCGAATAAGAAATTTTCTCCAGTATTTTGGTCCTTCAGTAAAGTCATTGTTTCTTTATATATATATATATATATATATATATATATATATATATATATATATATATATATATATATATATATATATATATATATATATATATATATATATTTCTTTGGGCCTATTTATCTGGATTGTTTAGTTGAGCTTTTGTTGAATACTTGATAATTGATATAGTTTTGACTATCTAGCTTCTTTAAGACTATGATCAAAATACTTGAATATTCAATATTATTCCTTAGTATTGTGTGTCTCTATTAGTCAAATCTATGTGATTAGATGGCTAAATACTTCCAATAAGGGCATTCTGCCAAGTGCGTTTCATACCCTATTTGCCATTCAAAGTGATTACTTTTGCTTGAAAGTTTTAGACATTGTTTTTTTAGCAAAGCCATTCTGTAACCTTTAAACTTGGACAAATCTATGACAACTCCTTGTGGCATTTTGCCATCAGTTCACACACCTTGGCTAAATCTCTTTTTCTTCTTGCATGCTCTCCAGAACATCCTCTTCCTGCAATTGGCCTACCCATTATGCTAATGGATGTCCATCCTAGATTCAAAGCTCATGTTTAGTGTTTATGAGGTCAGCTCAGTTGAGGGTTTTGGGCTTTACGTCTGCCAATCCATTTCATACTTTTTTTTTTGTTGTGATGCTTTAATTTTTTTGCATGCCTATTTTTCCATGCATTTCCAGCATTCTTTTGTTTGACGGGCAAATTCGTCTTGTCTTTGTACCTGAACTCTTCTTTCCACCAACTATCAACATCTTGTAGAAAGGACCAGCTAAAGGATGCATTTTTTTTGTTGTGTTTGCCTCACAAAACCTTCACTATTCCTTCGCTCAGGGCATTGGAATGTGCCTCATGCAACCACTGCATGTTATAAACTTATCTCAATGCTAAAGTGACCTCTTAACAGTTAGCACTGTGGAACATTCTTGCACACATATCAATCAATGTTGGCACCGTTTTTTTTTTTAAAACAAGATTTTTGACCAGAACTTTCTCTAATTAACAATCGCCACCTAGTGTTATCTAGATCTCCTTTAGGCTCCAAGAATGTTTTTTTTTTAACTATTATTTGTTTTGGGTATATCTCTTCTTCAGTTCTTTAATTTGTAATTTAGAAAATTTTATAGTAGCATCAGTTTCTTAGTTCAGTTATCAATTATAATAGAAAGATTATTTTCATAGGTATTTAGGAATGTTTACCAATGTCAAATGAAAGTGCATGCTATTGAATTAGAATTAAGAAATAATTTAGTTAGCTTTCATTAACTTGTTTTCAGAATACTGGTTGTCATATGATTATTTATATATATTTAGATATTTCCTTATGTATGAAAAAATAGTTGCTCAGCCATGTGGGTTTATAGAGGTTTTAAAATCAAATTAGAATACTTTTAAATTAACTTAATTGTGCTTGAGAAGAATGTTGAATAAAATATTTATTTTCGTAAATATATCACTATTTTATGCATTGAGAAAAGGAATAGTAGGATAGAATCATCTGATTGGTTAGGTTTATATTTGTAGCGTAGCCATATTTTGCAATGGTATCATGATGGCTTAATAGGAATATTAGCGTAATAGGTTTAGTAAGTTGTCATATTCTGATATGATTCATAGTTGATGTTTTAATTAATATAGGTGGAAATTTCCAATGATAAGTATTTTTTTCTCTTCTTTCTTTAGCAGGATGGTATAATGAATAGTAATTTTGGTATAACAATTTAATTTATTAGCCTTTTAATGTATAAGGAATATTATGTCGTAATCAAGTGAAATTACAATGTTAGATAGCAGTTGTATGGATAGGTTTGTCATGGAATTCAAGTTGCATGCAAGTAAGATTATTTCAATCTTGTAGTCATAATTAGTTGGGTCTAAGTATTAAATTATAATGCTTCCATTGAGGGTTCTTTTAATACTTTATAGTCATATCTTTATCTCATATTGATCTTTTACCCATGTCGATTTGTGAGCTAAACGAGTTTGGAATGTGGTTGGTTAACCCCAGAGGCTAGGTTACTTTGAATCCAATGTAGTAATGTGATGTTTTCTCTTGATATGAGGTCTTGCTATGATTCCAGGGAAAAATTGTTGTTTTGGACCTTAGTTTTGAAATTGTCTTTTTAGCGATTCGGTATGCAAGAGGATAGATGCCTTGTAGTCTCATTTCATGTAGGTCATTTTGGTGGTTTTTGGTTGTTGGCTAGGTCTTTCTAGTTGCATGTAGGAGAGTGGCTTTCATGGTGGGGCCAGTGCCCAAAGTGGCTGCCTAGGTAACCCCATGGAAGTTATAGTCAAGTGATAACTTAATAACTTATCTAGGTGGGTTGGGTAGTAATTTACACATCAAGATAAGTAAGATGCCTCACCCATGCCTTGAGTGCTCTCACAGACTAAGGATGGTATGAGAAGGCCTAGTTGGCAAGGTCGACATCCTTGTCTTAATGAGAGGATGTGTAAGCTCCGCATGTGTCACCCTATGGGGCTGGTGCCTAGAGAGAGGCTACCAGGGTAACCATAGATAGGGTCCAGTTTCTAGTGAGAGATAGCCTAGGTAACCCATGCTAGGACCATGCGATGACACTCTTCCTACTATAGCTTAGTGACTTCCTCTTTATCTTTTATTGTAGCCTCTGGAGTATTATCTTGATGATTGACTTGTCTTGATGATTTGAATTATCTTGACGATTGACTTGTCTTAATGATTTGACTTGTCTTGATGTTTGAGTAGTCTGGATGATTTGTGATGATCTGAATTGTCTATGTCAAACCTTTATCCATTTGCTTGTATCTTTGACTTAGTGGAACCTCATTGTTATCTCCTAGCTCGGGGGGTGGACCTTAGTTCCACATGGTTGGGTGGAAGAGCGTAATCCATTGGTCTTTTTGGATATTATGGTTCGAGATCAATGCAGAAGTGTTCCAGTTCTAAATTTGTTCTACATTTTCAAAGTTGTAGTATACATTCATAATTGTACTATTTTGTAAACTGATGTGATCAGTCTTGTAATCTTGTATTGAACCTTTGTAATTATTCATCTCTACAAATGAATGATGTAAATCCTCTTCTATTGTATTTTTATGTATATCACTTGTATTGTTATAATTTTATCTGATGCAGTTATGTTCCCTAGAGGTGTTAGATGTTCATTTCATTTAATGTTGTAAATAGTGTAATTGTATTTAATGACTAATGCATTTACTTGCTTAAAAAAATGTTTGTTATTTTTGCTCTTGTAGTCTAACACTCTAGGGTTGCATGACGGGGCATCACAATTTAGGTTGTGGCTGCCTTAACTCTTAATTAAGTTATATAATAATTAATATAGTCCCATAGAGGTAGTTAAGTTTGTCTAGGTGACATCCAGGACATAAGTATAGTATATATGTGAGGTAGAGGTTAGTTATTATCATCATATTGAGTAATGTGTTCTTATTGAAGACTATTGGAGGTATCCCCCTCAAAGTGGCATATTATTATCACGTATTTGTAGCATATTTACTATTATATGCTTATATTGTGTAAGTTGTTTTATTACAATGTTTGGCTACATATAGAGGTTTTATCCTTGTACTTGGTTTTCCACTATTTACACTATGTCTTCGTAGAATTAGATGAAAAATAAAATTTTCTCCTTAAAATAGGTAGCTAAATCAACTTTAATGGAATAAACAATAGGATGAAAGTTCAAAGTTGTGTCCCACTTTTATAAATGAAATGGTCAACACTGATATAACTTTTTAACTTGAATCACTAGAAAGCAACATATACGCTTTGAATTTTGAAATAATGTAAACCAATGAAATGCAAATTTTTAGTGTATTTTATGTTTATATATATAATTTTAAAAATTATTTGAATGTGGCTTTTTGTAAAATTGACATTATAATTTAGTTTCTGATAAAATGTTGAAAAATGAGGTTAACCAAGATACCACTTTTTATATAGTAAATTTCATTTATTTTCCTTCAATTTTTTTTTTGCATTTATAAATTAAAATTTTAGTGCATGGATTAATTTTTTCCCAGTTCAATAAATATATATTTCTAAATAAATCTTGTAAGTTGTCTGTACTAAAAACACAACTATTTCGATGAGACATCACTTTTTGTCTTAACTCTTTATCTAAAATAGAAAACTGTTATATCATCTTGACCTAAAATCTCTCCTCTAGTGCACCATATTTTTTCAAAAAAATTAGTAAACTTTAGTATTTTTCTTGAAAGAAAATCAACCTTATATTTTTGTGCTAATAACCTACTTTTAGTAAAATTAAAAAGAAAATATAAACACTAATTAAACTATTAAATATTTATATTTTTTAAAATTGCACTTATAGATCTATAAAAAGGTATATTCAATTTTTTAAAATATTATTTATGTTAGTAGGAGTTGTGAAAACATTAATTTTTTCAAATAATTTAGTTTTTTGTAAATTGGCCCCAAATTGATGCTACATATGTATCTAGTGGACACTTCCAGCTAGAAAAATATGGCCCAGATCTAATTCAACTAGAATGAATCTAGCTAGAACATGTGTTTGACCAAAATTAACTTTTACTTAGAAATTCTTAAATTCATTTGTGTTGATAAGTTGTTCTGAAGTGGGACACAACTTTGAATTTTCACCCATTAAGAGAAAGTAGAATTATTAATTAGACTTAAAACATAAGGAAATCTTACTATAAATTGAGTTCACAACTAGTGATAAATGAAATATAATGAGGAGATTGTTTCTAATTAGCAAGATGTTGCAAATTCCTACTATTCTATTGGCATTAAGAGAATCCATCAACATATTGTCATTTTTCTATGTGCTAAAGTTTTGAAGACTTCATGTTGTAAAACACAGGAATAATCTCAACTTTATTCTCTAACATCAGAGCCAACTCAACCAAACACCAAGATGACTCTACATATCCTTTAGAAAAGATGGCGATTTAAATTGCTATAGATTATATGGTTGTCTTAATGGTAGAGAGAAATGATTCTCCAAGTTCTTTCTCTTCTGAATCAAGAAATTCTCATAATCCTTCTGCCCAAAGAGAATTGTAAAGCTAGAGAGATAGAGTTTGTTTTAAACTGGGGCCTTTATGGTTGATGAATACATCATACAATCATGAAGATTTAGGCACCTACATCCCTTTTCCCTGATGCTTAATCCTAGACAAAATATTAACTCACATTTTTTGGCTAGATAAGAATAAACTAGCAAGGTGAGTTGAAATTGAGGGAAGTAAGCTCATATAAATAAATAAATGGAGGACAACTAAATCATAAATGGCAGTAAAAATACTACATGACAAATAATGAAATAGAACTTAGGTTATTAGGGTATGTAAAGGAAATTATATCAAAGTTGTTCCCTCTATTAGAGGGAGAAAGCTAGTTTTTCAAATCAATAGTTGAGAACTAAGGAGAAGAATGCAAGATGATTAGATTCATTCTCATTGAACACATGTTATCTAGTATTAGTCACTATCCCAAACACTTGTCAAACAAGGTTGTTAAATTGACAAAGTTGGCACCTCCTCAAAGTTGTCAAAATGTTGACGAGGATTATCAGTTGATGGATGTTTTTTGGCATTTTCACACCAATGTTGAAAGAAAAATCCCTACGAGTGAGCTAAAGGTTCTTGCTTCACTTAGGGAAGAAGATTTGAGTAAGGAAGAATTAATGATCATGATTGACAAGGTAGACTCCGATGGTGATGGTTATATTGGCTTGATGGATTTTATCCATCAAAACACAAGCAAAGTTGTGAGTCTTGACTCTAATTCTAAGATCAAAGATGCCTATAGATTATTTGATGTGGTTAAGAAAGGGTGTATAATGGATAAAGCCCTTCATGAAATTTTCACACATTTAGGTGAAGAGAGTAATTTGGATGGTTGTCATTGTCTTGTCTACATAGAAAATAATTGTATTCCATTAGAGGTTATCTTGTTATTTCATATAGCCAAACACTTTATAAGAATCCACCAAAATTTTGTACTTGATATACATGTAAATAATCTTAATATGAAAAGTTGTATGTGTAGAAAAGATAAATCACCTCGGTGATAAAAGAAGGGATAATTTTCCCTTGTGAAAAGGTGTTCTTGAGAATATAGGTTGTCAAAATTAAAGATATTTATAGTAGTCTTTAGGGTTTTTGTGTGTTGTAAGAAGAATGTGTGGAACCTCCTTTAATTAGCACTCTATACATAATGTTGTGATATTGAGATGAGTAGTGGATGACAATGACATTTGATAATTGTGGAAGATGTGTAGTGTTATTCAGTCTATGTGTGTGCTATGTGGTGTGCTTCCATTGGAGGGTAGATAAACCTTCCCACCAACTAAACTAAATGATGTTCATTTTATAAATGGAGTACAATTGATAGTTGTAATCATTTCAATAACACACATTAGAGATGATAAAGTTTCATACTTGAACAACTTAAAGAACAATGGCAACACATCATAGGCACAAAATCAAAAAATATAAATCTCATAAAAGATAGGATAAATATAACCATAAAATTAGATTTTTGTCCATTAAACTATGTTGTTGGAAAAGGAAATACATGCTCAACATTTCCGTAAGTGCATGAATGGGTGGTATAATCAAATTGTTGTTGGCATGGAACAATTGCATAGATGACAACCAAATTTATCATTCAAAACATAATGGGGAAATTTAACTTAGGCGATGTGTGTTTCCCAAGGTTGTTTGAACTATCTTAATCCTATCAACTCGTACACCTTAGATCCCATTGACCAGATCAAGTCTTGGTATATAATTTATTTAATCCCTAACTTTTTCTCACCATGTGACGAGGGCCTTGTGTGTTGCTAGCATTGCTTGAAGAAACATTGTTGAAGTGATTCTAGGTGATTTGTATATTTGTCAGAACTCCTTTTCCGTTCAACCTGAAAAGAAATTAACTCAAGTAAAAATTAAAATAAAGAAAACATCAAAGAGTAGTCATATATTATTATACAAACAAAGAAAAACATCTAATTAAAAAGATGCTCAAGAATTGGTGAGTCAATTTTGACTCAATACAAAAGTTGTTCATTAAAGGTGTTCAAATTTCATACATGTAAGGTGGAGATTCATTATAGAGAATTTGGATTATATTCCAAAGACATCAAAGTGCATATATTCCATCACTTCAAAAACTTGATGGGAAATTTGAAGATGAAAATGAATAAAGTAATAATAAATGCAATGTCAATAGGTTTTTTGTTTCCTAGTATTTATGACATTGTTTGCAAAAATTTACAGTCAAGGTCTAATTGATGGTAGTCATTTTAATCTCCACCATTGATCTATCTAATTCATCTAGTACTCCTCACTAAGGGAATGTCTATTGGTATAATTTTTTAATAAATTTTCATTATTTTTGAGCTATTGATATTGTTTATGTCTAATTTAGAACAAAATAAAAAGGGATTAAATAAATATTAAACCCTTTATTCTAAATCAAACCATACCTTCAATTGAGCTAAAGTTGCATGTAAAATAGAAAAATAATAAAAGATCTTACCAATGTAACCTTGTTTCACCAGCAATGGCGGTTATGCTCTATGATTTATGATTGAAAGAAGTAGTGTCAAGTTCTCAAATCAATAACATAACATTGCATTCAGGACTAATATCTTATGACATATGAGAGGCTCGATTTATAGATTTTTTATGGATGGATTGATAAGGATAAGAATTGAAGATAGTAAGGATAAGATTTTAGAAAAAAGTAGGATAAAGATGAGCATAAATCATGAAGATATGAAAAAATATTTATTTATTCCAACTAGGTGCACACTAGTTAGAAATATAAATAAATTGAAAGGGATAAATAAGATAGGATAAGATTCAAGAAAGGATAATTAATAGAATTATCTAATTATTATAATTAATTAGATGCACATTAGTTAGAAATAGAAATGAATCATGGAAGAGATATGATAGGATATGAGTAGATATGATTGAAAATAGAAAGGAATCATGAAGAAGATATGATAAGATTAAATAAATAAATATTATTTTTTAATTAATGTTGGAATATTAGAAGAATAGTTAAATTAATTAAGTAAATATATGATTTATTTAATTAATGTTGGAATATTAGAAGAATGGCTAAATTAATTAAATAAATGTGATTTATTTAACTAATTCAATGATGTGAGAAAGTTAGTGAGATGCTAAAATATGGTTAAATTTAGGTGTCTATAGATATTTAATAGATATTTGTACTTATTGAGTTAATATAATATTGTAATGGTGAAATTTGCACAATCATGTCAATTTTATTTAATTTTGGGTTTCTTTTGATGGAAAGTTTTAATACAATTATATATTGATAAATAATATATTTTTGTGTAAGTTGGGTTTTTTAGAAACCAGGAACATTAAGTGAATTTGTAAGTACCGATTCAAGCCACTCGAGACAAATAGGAGCACGCTCAACCTGCAAGAAAACAAGTATTGTAAACAATGGACAACTGGAATGTAAAATATGGGGTAGTGAATTAGCTTCCAAGAGGTAGTACATATAGGGCATAATTGACTAAGAATAGTCGAGCCAAAGATTAAAAAATCTCACTAAGAATAGTGATGCTTGAAGTATAGGAAAAGCAACCACTTAACTCAGTTAAGCTAATCTAGTAATGCTAAGTATAACTCAAGGCTAAACATAGACTGATGTACACAACTAAGTAAGCTTAATATACACCAACACCCCCCTTAAGCATAGCTTAGGTGGGATAAATGAAGATGGGTTCTAGCAACTAGGCCTGATCAGGTACCCATGTACAATACAATCTCATAAAAATGAAGAAATGAAGAAGACCACATGGGAAAAAACTCCCCTTCAAAAAGAGAGAAAAAGATAAAAGAAGAGGACTAGGAAGCCTCCTAAGATGATAACTCTACACCAAGCCTAAAACCATGTCACTCTGACTGTGATGATGTAAATAGCTCCCCCCCATAGGAGAGAAAGAGTCTATGTAGCCCTCCACAATGAAGTAGCCCCCATACCAAAAGAGAATGCTCATGTATGAATTCTAAAAATGATCCATTTGTGGAAAATGACATTTCTCCCTTTAGGAAGAAACAAATCCAATGGTGAATAGAGAAGTAACTCCAACTCAAAGAAGCAAGGTGGGGTGGTAAGTCTCATGATGTATCTTATCTCAGAACATTTCTCAAATGTTGTCATGCTAATGTCAAAATGAGTCACAAACAAATTAGGAGTCCCAAGCCTAACTGAAATAAGTGGCCTCTCAAAATCATATGAAAACTAATGAAGAGAAAGATCCAAAGAACTGATGTATGGATGTGGAATGTCAATGCATGCCATATGGCTACAATGCAAATCCCATGAGATGTCCTGCAAAGAATCACTGGAAGCCCTCAACGAAGCCTCTCTAAACTCTATAGTAATAGTAGGTGTATGTATACTATCATCAAACATGAGGATGAGATCCTCTAAGGAACCATTAAGATATGATATGTGAGACTCTACAAACAAAAAAGAGAGTCTAGCAGAAGTGTCTCTAAATGAAGTGAATCCTGAATATGACCCTACTATAATTGATTGGTAGAAACTCTTAAAGGAACAACATTAAACTCAGAAGTGGAGGTATAGAAAGCATGTTCCCTTTAATGTGACAATGTAAGTTTCCCACCAATTCAAGTCTTAAGATGGATGGAGATGGCACCCCATCACTGTCCTCACTATTAGAACTGGAAGAAGAAGAAACATTTTCCTCATGAATCTGCTGTAAGGCAATAGTAGATGAAAGAGATGAATTCTTGATGTCCTAGTGCAAAGAGTTTATTGGCACCTAAAAAAACTAGTTCCCAACTTGGTTTATTTTTCCCCAAATTCATCATGACCTTACTTTGTGCCTTTGTTGTTCAACCCATCAGTTATATCCAATATGAGACTATTTTGAATGGGTTCCCTCTAAGAAGTTTCTAAGTGTTTTCCTTTTGAAGTGCAAGGAAGAAACCCCTAAAAAATAGCTAAGTCCAAGAGAATCCTAGATTTTTCCTTATGTTTTTGTCTTTGTTAGAACTTCAGAGTTTGGCCTTCTATCTTCTGTCATGCCTTTCCTATCAGCTCTAATTTTCCCCTTGGTAATCCAAAATTCACCTAAGTGTTTTGGATGTCGGGGGTCAGAGTGGTGGTATTCTGCCTTCTTCCAAGCATGTGTCAATGAGAATGTCTGATCGCCAAAGTGTGCCAAGGCTCTAGGTTTTTCTAAGTAATGTGGATTTTTGAAGGTTAGAGTTGCGGTCTGCCTTCTTTTTCCAAGTTAACAGAAGGGTGAGGGCCTGGGGGGTCAAAGTCTGATGAGGCTTTAATTCTTCTAAGTTTTGGGTAGTGATAGGTGGGAGGTTTCTTGTCTTCCTTCCTTTTGCAAACCATCAGATGAAAAAGAGAGAAACAATGCCTATGTCAGTGAAGTGGGTGGTTTGCAAACCATCAGGTTCATCGATCACTCGAGTTGCCAATAAAGGGAAAAGTCAAAGCTAAGAAAAAATAAACAAACAAAGGATAGTTCACAAAAGGGAAGAATCACTAATAGGAAAGATAAAGCAAAATCCAAAGAGAAAAAGAGCAAAAAAGGTGAAAGAGTCGGCAAAGTGAAGGAGTCAGCAAAGTTGGAAGTTCACAAACTTTAGAGTTCACTGACAGAAAGAAGCTCCACCAACGGAAGAAAGGTAAAGATAGAATTGTTCCATGGTTCATGAAAAAGGAAAACCACTAACAAAGGGAATGGAGAAGAAAAATGGAAGACAAGGAAATAGGCAATCCTTTGTCAAAAAAATTGATAGTTTGTTAACCTGATAGTTCACCGATTGGAGAGTTTCTCCGACCAATGAATTGGCCGACAGGGAAAGGAGGTGCTCAATGCAGAAAGGAGAATGTACCAATAAATCAAAAGATGAAAGATGAAAATCAACCAGGTAGAAATTCAAATTCTCTAGGGACGCCAAAGTATACCAAAAATCAAAGGACACCTGAAGAGGAGAATTGAAATACAACACTTTAAAATTGTTGTAAAAGCTTCTAAAGGGCACAATTTCTTGGATGCCTAAAATCATACCATGATCACAAGATGTTGTAGGTGGATAGGCACCCAAAAATTAATGTTGTAATCCAAGGTCATATAGGTGGTTGAAATAGTGAGGGTTGTTAGCAATATGTAGAGCATAAATGAAAGCTAGTCGAAGGAGACTACACACTATACGAAGGCAGGAGCCAACAGAAGACACATCCTTAGATATAATAGATATAGTATATATAGAGATAGGAGATAGTAGAATATAAGAAAGCATGATAGGAGAATAGGAGTATATTTTGATGTAAACAATGACATAAAATTCATGTATGTAACTAGTGAGGCAGAGACTTAAACCTTTTGGAGAATGTATAAATGATGTGTGCATTTGATTGCTATTAATATATATATATATGGAGGTCTTCCAGTACTGAGTAACTATGTGTGTTATATTATTTTGATGTATATGTGATGCTCTATTTATTTATTCTTTAGGTTTTTCTATCAATCTCTAGCTGCCTAACTGGGGTATAAACTGACTACAAAGACTGACTGAGGACTGGATCTCCAGACCCATATCTCCTCTACATTTATTGCTAACATTTGGTTCCATTTTCAGGACTCTGGAAGAAGGTAGTTAAAGATTGAAAGGGCAAAACATCTAAAGAAGTAGAGCAGAGTTCCAAAAAAGAGAAAAGGTGAGGTTGGCAGGAAAAAAATTTCAAATTGTGAAGGAATTCAAATCTCCTTAAGTTTCTACCTCTATGAGAGGGGGTAGGTACTTAAGGGGATGGCAAGTGGGAAGGGGGTAGGGTTCACAAGGACCTTTCAAATGATGTGACTCTTAAAATAAGGACTCCATGGGATATAAGAGTACTAATGGAACACCAAACCTGGAAAACCCATGGTGAAAGGAGAGAAGTGGAGGAAAAGAGAGATTGGTGAAGAAATCAAAACTAGTATGGAGATAAGAAGAGAAGAGAGATTGAAGCAAACTCAAGAAAGACAAGAACATTACTTCAATAGAATGGAAAGGGTAGAAATGATGGAGGAAAGAGGGATAATAGAAGATGCAAAAGAAAAGACAGAAGAATTTGAAGAACATGTCACTGAGGGTGCTGCTGGAAGGAAGGAAGAAGACAAGCACATCATGAAGCATGTTGTTGAGCGTACCAAGGAGGGTGCTGCCAGAGAAAGAAGGTTGAACAAAGAAGACATAGAGAGTGTTACAAAGGATGTTGATGAGCACACTAATGTGGGTATTGCCAGAGAAAAATGTGGAAGGGAAAGAGAAGAAACATGTAAACTAGGGTTTATATCGTAGACTGCTAGAACATATGAGTTAACACCAGAGATTTTTAAGATGTATGGGGAATATATAGAGGAGTTAATTTGTCAAAACATAAAGGAGATAAGAGAAGGAGGAGAAGATACGGTAAACATTGAGAGAAGTTTTAAGGGTTTTGGAAGGTTATTTGAATCATCATTGGATGTCGACATGATGTCATTCAAAAAGAAAAGAGAATCACCTAATTTGAAGAGAAACTTTGAAGAGACACAACCCCTAGACCATGAGTCACCCCGAGTGCCATATAAAGTCAAGAGAATTTCAATAGAGAAGGAAGATATTAAATCACACAAGGAAGCAGAGAGAATAGCAAAGATCTAGAGCAATTTTGTAAAGGTTTTAGGAGAGGAGTACTTTGAGATATGACTACAAAGAGATAAGGGAAGAGAAGGGAAGTGAGTTTATAGAAGACAACATAACCGAAGGAGCAGACTAGAAGAGACTTACCATAGAGTATCAGAGATTGTGAGAAGATCATTCATGGATATTCCTATCAAGATACCAATCTTTGAGGATACTACTAAAGAAGCTAGACACATTTTTATATTGGAGTCAATTTTGAACTGGAAGGGAGTAAAAAGAGATGAAATCAAGCTATTTGACTTCATAGACACCTTATAGAATGAAGAATTGAAGTGGAATATGAAGACATGTCCAAATAGTGACAAGGACTGGGATGATATCAAGAAGGAATTTTTGAAGAAGTTTGGAGTTCCAGATGTTTCGACAGAAGGGGTAAGTAAAATAAGAGATTTGATGTAATCAGAGAAAGAATCATTAAAGGATTTTGATCAAATATTCAAGGAGACAATTAGGAGATTAGAGGAACCCTTGATTGAGAAGCAAAAGATAGAATGGTTTATTTCTAGAATAAGCCCTGAAATAAGGTCATCTCTAGATGGAAGTATTTTTTAGACATGTGTAGAAGGGTGACACTAGCCTGCTAGATAGAGTCTAAATCCTAGTGCAGACAAGATAAGATGAAGGAAAACCTAGAATTGGAAAAGTTGAAGTTGGAATTGGAGTAGTTGAAGCTGAGGCAGGAGATATTGGCTAAGCAAGAGTAGAATACACAAAAGAAAAGACCTAATATCTAGTGTTTATATTGTACAAGAGAAGGCCACTTGAGAAATGAATGCCCTAGGTTGAAAGGCAAAAGATAATCTTCTGTAATAAAAGTAGACACCAAAGCAACAAAGAAAAGGATTGGTGTAGGGGCACCTAGTCAACACCTAGTCAAGACATAAAATCTTGCATTTTTGACATTTTAAATTTTGTAATTTTTTTGTGAGTGGAGAGGCATAAGGGGAATTATGACATTTATTAGAGCCATAAAGCCCACTAAGGGAAATTCCATGTAATTAAAAGACTAAAATTGGATTTTCCTATTTCCTAGGCATGAACTATTATTTTGAGCAGTTAAGATAGAATATAGAAAAAGGTTGTTTTTTAGTTTTTTCCCACAATGAGGGAGTGGGAATTAGTAATTAATAATGGTGGAAGGAATTCATGGCCTTAATATACTTGAGCAAGAGAGAAGAAGATAGGTATGTGAAGAAAAAGTAAAGATACAGTAAGATATATGATCCTGTTTTAAAGAAATTCTATTTTTGGGCTACATTTTGGTAATTTTCTCCCATTGGTACAGATAGTCATGCTTCAAAATCAGTTGGATGGTAATGTATGGGCTCTCTTGAATGTTGTGCTATAGGTTTTGAAGGAAGAGAATTGAATTTAGAGAATATATAAACATTTAAGATAAATCTGCCCTATTTTTTCATTAGTTTTTTTTACTATTTCTCATGCCTGTACGTGACCGTACAAGGCTATCAAGGACATAAATAGACATGGCTGTGTAAAGATCGAATAACCTTTCATCTGAACCTAATTGGAGGCTTTAAGAGGATAGAATAAGCATTTTGTGGTTGTTTTTGTGTAAACTGGTTTATAAGTAGGGTTTTAAGAGGATTTAGTAGGGTTTATGAAAATCGATTGTTTCTTAATTTTTTATATATGCTTCTTAGGTGGAAATAAAGGGAATAGGTTATTTTTATATGTATTTCAATTGGGTTTTTTTGGTAGGAGCAGGGACAAAGAGAATATGAATTTTGAGGCATGAAGCACCTAATACCCTCATGTATTAAGCCTCTTGCTTTTGGTAGAGTAGTGATTGGTTGATAAGTTGACTTGGATGACCTTAGAACCCCAAAATCTATTGAATCACATAATTTTACACTTGACTCATGCTTTGGAATAGGGTTTGGGAGTTGGAAGTGCATTTTACCCATTTTTCCTTTGTGTAGGTAGCCTAATTAGGCCTAAAATCAGCAAGAACAATCCATTTTTGAGGCTTGTGTTCCAAAAGACCACACCCTACATGTTTGGTATGTTGATTAAATTGACAATGGGTACTCAAAAATCCCTTAACAGTCTGGTTTGGAGGTTAGCATCTCAATTTATTGCATGACAGTCCCTTTAGGAGGGCTCTAAGGAAGTGGGTCAGTCTATGAAGGAAGTGGTACAAGGAGGTACCTCCAGAGCATTGTGGTGGTTTTGTGAGCTTGATAAAGTCAACCATAGATGGTCTAGGGTCCCTAGGAAGTCTAGGAGAGAGACCATGTATGTAAACCCAAAGATGGTGTTGTGGTTTAGTGTGGAAACAATGGACAAAGAGAGGATGGTCATGTCTAGTTTAAAGACAAATGCAGCAATTAGGTCTATAAGGGCCTAAGAGTCTTGTTTACCCTGCCATCCCCTACATCCTCTTTCCTCCTATGAAGTTGGTTTTTATCCCTTTGTGGGTTAAGCTCTGCATCAAATTGGTATCAGAACATAGTTGGTAGATTAGTTGTGATTGTGAAGTGTTAAGTTGAAAAGGCAGTTTGTCAAGATGCCTCCAAGAGGAAGAAACATGGCTCAAGAGATGAATGAGCTAAAGGAAAACATGATAGAGAATTGAGGGAGCTGAAGGAAAGAATGGCTACCCTATAACAAAATTAGAAAAGAGGAGTGGCTCTAGGTGATGAGAATGAGTCTGAGGAAGAAGAGGAAGCTAAGTATGAAGATGTGGAAGAAGAGTTAGACCTTGAGGACTAGAGGATGGTAAAGTTGTTGAGGACAGTGAAAGAAGACAAGCAAAAGATAAAGATAGATGTGCCAAAGTATGGAGGAAACCTTAGTGATGAAGAGTTGTTAGACTAGATTGTAGCATTGGACAATCACATTGAGTGTGAAGAAGTTCCTGAGGATTAGAAAGTGAAGATTGTAAAGACCAAGCTGACAGGTCATGCTTTGTTATGGTGGGATTATCAACAAATAGAAAGGAGGAAGCAAGGAAAGGCAAAGATTATCTCATGGGACAAGATGGTAGCAAAAATCAAAGGTAAATTCTTGCCTAAAGATTATGAAGTTCAAATGTTTAAAAAGCTTCAGAGTTTTAGGCAAAAGGAAATGGATGTTAAGACATACACTAAAGAGTTTTATAAGATGAGTATAAGGTCTGGTCAAAATGAAAGTGAAGTGCAAAAAGTTGCTAGGTATATTGGTGGTTTGAGATTTAACATGCAGGATGAACTAGTGTTGGCAAATCCAAGGAATGTTGAAGAATGTTATTAGATGGTAGTAAGAGTGGAAGAGAAGCTAAAGAGAAGACAAGACAAGATAGCCAAAGGTAGAGGTAGAGGATCTTTTAATGCAAAACAAGTCAATGAGAGTCGAGAGGAGATGAACAAGGCACAAGGACAAAGTGCAGATTTCAGAGGCAGAGGTTCTAGAGGCAAATTTGGTGGTGGAAGGAGTGCAAACACCTTTATGGGTAAGTGTTACAATTGTCAAGAGTTTGGGTACCCAGCATATAAGTGTCCTGAGAAGCAAAAATTTTCAAGTGATGGTGAAAGGAAGAATGAGAGGAGGAATCAGTTAGTCCAAGAAGAAGAATGTGGTGGTTCTACTCCCACTAGTTGTGTCGACGAAAGAGGAGAGACATTGATGTTGAGAGAGAGAGCACTATTGAAGACCTCCAGGGAGAAGGAGCCGATTCAGAAGAAAGCATTATTTAGGACAACTTGCAAGTGCAAGGACAAGGTATGTAAAGTGATAGTGGATTTAGGATGTACTGATAATATGGTGTCTAGTGAGATGGTAGACAAACTAAGGTTGATGAGAATGCCTAGGGACACACCTTACAAAGTCTCTTGGGTAAGTGATCATCAGTCCATTTTAGTGAGTGAGCAAGCATTAGTAGAGTTCAAGATTGGAGCATATGAGGATAGAGTACTTTGTGACATCCTACCCATGGATTGTTGTCATGTGACACTTGGAAGACCCTGGCAATTTGATAGGTCTATAATCTATGATGGAAAAGCTAACACCTACACCATAAGGAAGGATGAGAAGACTTTTATGTTGATTCCATTGCAGGAAGAAGCCAAGGAGCAGTCAAGGACAGCAAAGATGATAATGTTTGATAAGAAGGAGCTAGTGAGGATTGAAGAGAAATAAACCAAGAAGTATATAGCCTTTTCAAGGCATAAAACTTTTGAGACAACAAATGGGAAGTGTGAAGATGAGTTGCAGCCAGTTGTAAAGAAGAATGTCTTCATGTGGAAGGAGGTAAGTAGAAATGTATCTAGGTCTGAGATAGAGAAGTGTAAGAGTGGAAAGCTTGTGGAAAGGAAAGAAATAAATGAAGGGATCTTAGTAGGGATAGTCACGTGCCATGTCGTGATGAGTACAGAGAAGAGGTAGTTGGATGGCGTGAGGAAAGAGATTTCTAAAGGTGATTGGACAGAGAAAGGTACAGTAGCAGGTTTGACAGAGGTTTGGAAAGGTGATGGTACAGTTGGAAGTGAAAAGAATGAAGACAAAAAGAGCATGGGGCAGAGGACTATGCAAGAGATGAAAGGAAAAGGTTGAGAATAGAGGTAAAATAGAGTGAGGTGGCAGAGTTTGGTGATAAGAAGGCTGACAGAATACTCTATGACAGAGTAAAGCAAACTTCAAAGAAAGACAAGAGCAAAGATAACAAGGACAGTAAAGGATGAAAGAAAGATGAACCTGATAAATACAAACATGAAGCAATGGAGGACAAGTTACAAGATTCTTTCCAAGAGACTTGGAAAAGTTTCAAGGTGGGGTGTAAGGTGCAGGGGCACCTAGTCAACACCTAGTCAAGGCATAAAATCTTGCATTTTTAACATTATAAATTTTGTAATTTTGTTGTGAGTGGAGAGGCATAAGGGGAATTATGACATTTATTAGAGAAATAAAGCCCACTAAGGGCAATTCCATGTAATTAAAAGACTAAAAGTGGATTTTCTTATTTCCTAGGCATGAACTACTATTTTGAGCAATTAAGATAGAATATAGAAAAAGGCTGTTTTTTAGTTTTTTCCCACAATGAGGGAGTGGAATTTAGTAATTAATGATGGTGGAAGGCATGCATGGCCTTAATATACTCGAGAAAGAGAGAAGAAGATAGCTATGTGAAGAAAAAAGTAAAGATACAGTGAGATATATGATCCTATTTTAAAGAAATTCTATTTTTAGGCTGCATTTTGGTAATTGTCTCCCATTGGTACAGATAGTGATGCTTCAAAATCATCTGGATGGTAATGTATGGGCTCTCTTGAATGTTTTTCTTCATGTTTTGAAGGAAGAGAATTAAATTTAGAGAAGATATAAACATTTAAGATAAATCTGCCCTATTTTTTCATTAGTTTTGTTTTACTGTTTCTCATCCCTATACGTGACCGTACAAGGCTGTCAAGGACACAAATAGACATGTCTGTGTAAAGGATTGAATAACCTTTCATCTGAACCTAATTGGAGGCTTTAAGGGATAGAATAAGCATTTTGTGGCTGTTTTTGTGTAAACAGGGTTATAAGTGGGGTTTTAAGAGGATTTAGTAGGGTTTATGAAAATTGATGGTTTCTTGATTTTTAATACTTGCTTCATAGGTGGAAATAAAGGGAATAGGTTAGTTTTATATGTCTTTCAATTGGGTTTTTGTGGTAGGAGAAGGGACAAAGAGAATATGAATTTTGAGACTTGAAGCACCTAATACCCTCATGTATTAAGCCTCTTGGTTTTGGTAGAGTAGTTGATAAGTTGACTTGGAATGACCTTAGAACCCCAAAATATATTGAATCACATCATTTTACACTTGACTCATGCTTTGGAATAGGGTTGGGAGTTGGAAGTGCATTTTACCCATTTTTCCTTTGTGTAGGTGGCCTAATTAAGCCTAAAATCAGCAGGAATAGTCCATTTTTTAGGCTTGTGTTCCAAAAGACCACACCTTGCATGTTTGGTATGTTGAAGAAATTGATAATGGGTGCTCAAAAATACCTTAATAGTCTGGTTTGGAGGTCAGCATCTTAATTTATTATATGACAGTCCCTTTAGGACAACTACAAGGAAGTGGGTCAATCTATGAAGGAAGTGGTACAAGGATGTACCTCTAGAGCATTGTGGTGGTTTTGTGAGCTTGGGATAGTCAACCATAGATGTTCTAGGGTCCCTAGGAAGTCTAGGAGAGACACCATGTATGTAAACCCAAAGATGGTGTTGTGGTTTAGTGTGGAAACAATGGACAAAGAGAGGACAATCATGTCCAGTTTAAAGACAAATAGAGAAGTTAGGTATATAAGGGCCTAAGAGTCTTGTTTTCCTTGCCATCCCCTACATCCTCTTTCCTCCTATGAAGTTGGTTGTTATCCCTTTGTGGGTTAAGCTCTGCATCAAGGATCAATTCAGTAAACTGTGGATTATGTGGAGAATGGGATAACCAAGAAACACTGGATTCCCCTTCACAAAACTTCTAGAGCAAAAGAGACTTTGTTGATGAAGAAGATAAAGCATGGTATGGTGGAAACACTAAAAACTCTACAGAGAGCAATAACATGACATATATGAAAGAAAGAAACAGATATGATCATGACTACAAGCAACCAAGTTGGATAAACCAAAGGAATGTCAATGCAAACAAAATTCAAATTCTAGTGGTCCATCATATGGAAATAGTTATAATAATGATGACAGAGAATAGTTTAGAGGCTATAGAGGAGGCAGAGGCCATGGAAGAAGTCAAAGAAGGAGGGAGGATGCAACATTCTTCAATTGTGGTAAGTTAGGACACTTTGCTAATGAATGTTGGTCCGAAAGGAAAACATAGTGTTCATTTTGTAACATCACATAGCATGATTTATTCTCTTGTGAGAAAGCACAAAATACTTTTGGAATGCACAACCACAATCTAAGAGTGATGAGTTATAGGACTTGAATAATCAAAAAGGAGCAAGGATCATAAGAAGGGCACCAAAAGATCAAAGAGCATGAACTTGCCAGAAGAACAATAGAGAGGAGACAAACATATCTTCAACTGAATCCATAGAAGAAGAAGAGTACTACCAAAGATGCACACTAAAACATACCACAAAACAAAGAAGGAAAAGGAAGGAGAAAGCTACGGTATTGACAAGACAAGTAAAAAATACCGAAAGATAGTATATCATTGAGACAAAAGAGGAAGATAGCGAGGAGGATGAAGAATTTTTCACTACTAAGAAATAGCATGAAGAAGTGGTGAAGGAGGCTAAACAAAAAAAAAAGAAAGGAATAATAAAAAGAAAAAGCAATATAAGTAATTTTTCACTAAAGGAGAAGTGAATGCTCTCAAGTAGTTAACCCAATTGACACAGCAACATAGACTTATTGAGAAACTGAAGCAATTCACTAAGTATTGGAATAAGGAGCAAAATCAAAAGAGTCAACTATAGAGGATGGGAAGGACAGATAGAGAATGGAAGACAAAACCACTAATGGTGGATGTTCATATGAATCATAGGAAAGTCCAAAATGTGATGATAGATTTGGGAGCACATGTCAACATGATAACAAAAAAGTTGTGGGAACAGTTAGGAAGACCTAAGTTGTTAGAAATAACTTACAATCTAATCTTGGCAGATGGATCTAACATGTAAACAATGGGAACATGGACACAAGCAGAAGTTAATCTAATGGGGATCAAACATGTCTTAGATTTCATTGCGGTAGCCATGAAGGATGAAGGAGAATCTTTCAATGCACTTTTGATCTTGAGATGGTTTGTAGATGCAAATGGTTTCATAGACTCCTGGAAAGAAGGATTATCATTTTCCAATGAGAACAAAGTTATCAATAGCCCTTTGGGATCATCAATGGAGGAAGCATATATACAAGAAACCAATCAGGATGAAGATAGTGACAAGGATACAAAGATCTCACTGCTAAGGACTCAATATCTAGAAGAAGAAGAAGAAGAAAGAAGAAGAGGCTCACTTCCAAGAATGAACTAATATAATTGCATCTAACAAATGCATGGGTTCAGTTCCAATGAAGCTATACATACCTCAAGATAAACAACAGCTTCGTAGCATCACTAAAAATTGTAAACACCTTCTACTCACTACATCTAGTAGCCTAACACATGAAATCTCTCACTTTCTGGATCAAATTTGCATCACAACATCATATCCCCCATGCACCCACATATTCATGAATCCTTGACACTTATTTTTACCATAGTTACCCTTGACAACATTCTCCAATGTTGGCAACAAATCTTAGCTCATAAAATTCAAATTAGATTTGGACCTAAACATCCCTTTGAAGGAAATGAATGAATGTAGACCACATCATGCCTTAGGATGGACCTAAATCTAGTCTTACATGCTTCATCACACTTTCACAATCACCAAAGCATAACCGGAATTAGTGCAAACAACCAAATCGACCAAACTTGTGTTAACACTAAGAACTTTTAAGTACACACTTCCTTAAAGATAAAAACACCTATCAGACCTTGCATAAAGCTTTAACATAATCTAGAAACATCTACAAACAACTTGAAGTCACATGGAAACTAATGAATTCAGCCACAACAACTTTCACCTAAAGGAAGTTCACAATCTGCTTACAAACAACACTGTCGAACTCTGCTACACAATAAATTGCTTTCTATAGCACCAAATCACAAACCTTTTGGATAGAAGATAGATAAGGACCTTGTAAGAATATATTTAGAACCACAACACCTGAAACCATTCTGTGGAGAAATGTGAAGAAAAATACTTTCTCCTAGACACACTGCAAACACTATCAGACACTGTCTTTAAACTGGTGAACATAACTTTCACTGCACAGTGATTCAAAGTACCAAATTCTAGATCTAGCATCTTAAAACACTTCTCAACAACATATCCAAACCACACACTCAAATCTCTAACACAGAAGAAATGCGGAGAAAAAACTCGAATAGTATTGTATAAGCCACAAGACTTCTTCAACACATTGTTTCCAATATCAATCAAATTTTCTCAAAAGCACTTGGAAACTCAGCAAGACGAACATATTCTTAACACCTTCAACACTTTTCAAGGAAATCACATCATCATTAATTCAACAACTTAATCAAATAACAATAGTAACAATAGAGAACACAGTTGACACCAATGACAACACAAACATATTGACATAGATGACAACACCGATTAGCACATACTTGCAACAATCTCCCCCTTTTTCATTGATGGAAACATAAGATGTGAAAAACCATCATGAAACAACTCTACACTAATCTCTCTCTCCTCGATTCTTTTATACATCTTACTCTCTTTTTCTCCTTTTGTTTTTCACATAAACTCTCTCCCCCTTTGACATCAATTGCAAAGGGTGACACATCTTTTTCAAGCTTTCTCATGATTATGATACTGCACATACTTGCACTATTCTCAATTGCTCTGAATACTCCCCCTTAGGAGTACACACCAACCTATATCAACTCTTACTCCCCCTGTCTACAATAATCATCAACACCACTACCTACTCCCCCTGAGAGGTAGCCTCCATCATCAGTCAAGAGAAGAATGAATCTTAAAGCACACTGGACTAATGCATCTCCTTATGCATCTAGTTCAAAGGAGGGGAAATAACCCCCAACTTCTCCTAGAGATACTCAAATGTATCCTTAGGAAGAGCCTTAGTGAATGTGTCAGCAACCTGATTCTTTGTAGGCACATACTCAAGCTTCACTTCATTCTCTGCAACCTTCTCTCTCAGAAAGT
Organism: Cunninghamia lanceolata; assembly: GCA_027924645.1. Classification (NCBI taxonomy): domain Eukaryota; kingdom Viridiplantae; phylum Streptophyta; class Pinopsida; order Cupressales; family Cupressaceae; genus Cunninghamia; species Cunninghamia lanceolata. The sequence goes on from BSBN01001161.1 coordinate 3,083,038, forward strand.
GATACCTAATTGAAATATGCTTTGTCCTTGAATGCATCACTGGATTATTTGAAATGTTAACGACTCTAGTATTATCACAAAAGATAGGAATTGGCTCATTATACACAACTTTGATATCCTTCAATGTTTGTCTCATCCATAACACTTGTGTGCAACATGATGCTGTAGCAATATACTTTGCCTCTGTAGTAGATAAAGATACTGAATCTTGCTTCTTGCTTAGCCAAGACACAACTCTATCTCCAAGAAAGAATGCACCACCACTTGTACTTTTCTTGTCATCTACACATCCGGATCAATCTACATCTGTGTAGGTACTTAGGGTAAAGTCATTGTTCTTAGGATACCACAAACCATGATCCAACCCTCAAATATATGAATATCCTCTTCAGCACCATGACATGTGGCTTTTTAGGATCTTGAAATCTTTCCACAAAATAAACTGCACGCATGATATTTAGTCTGGGGTAGTTAGATATAACATTCCTCCAATCATTGATTTATATTTTCTCTGATCAACCTTAAGGGAATCATCATTCTTAATCAACTTGCAACCAATTGTCATGGGGTGCAAACCAATTTAGAATCTTCCATTCCAAACTTCTTCAACAATTCCTTTACATGCTTTGATTATGAAATAAAAATTCCCTTATCTGTCTAATTAATTTGCAACCCAAGGAAGAAGTTCATCTCTCCACACATCGACATCTAAAATTCTTTTTGCATGTCATTTGCAAAGTCCTTACACATACCTTCATTTCCACTAAAGATTGTATCATCCACATAGACTTCAACAATCAGGATTTGATCTTTGCTTACCTTGATGTACAAATTACTATCTACAGACCCTTTATTGAATGCCTCCTGTAACAAATACTTGTATAACCTTGCATATCAAGCTCTGGGAGCTTGTTTTAGTCCATACAATGTCATCTTCAATCTACATACCCTATCTAGTTTGTCTGACAACTGAAATCCATCTTGTTGCTCTATGTATATGTAACGTCAGAAAATGTCCCCTTGGGGGGCTTTTCCCTCATAAGGTTTAGCTCCCAGGTCGCTAGTGTGCATTTAGGACATCTTACTTCATAATTTAGCATCCTAATGGAATGAACCCTAGGTATCTTGGCAAATAGGACCTAGGGGGACCCCTTGCACTAGACCCTGCCCAAAATAGGGGGAGGACTTGGACACCTGCCCCCTAGTCCTACCCTATTTTGGGGAAGTCCCAATTTTTGGGTGTCGGCATGTGACTATTATTTGGGTCCTATGCCAACACGGTAAGTTTGAATTATGAAAATCTTGGCAGGAGTGTTTTTAGTTGCATATAAAAGTATGTTTAGGCATTCATTTAGAAACTAGATTATGTTCATGTGATTTTGGCATCCTAAAGGTGATTCAAGGTTTTCATTGTGTTGCAAGGCCAGATTTGTGTGGTTTATGTGTTTGTGTTTGCAGACTTCAGCATCCATTTCATCATGGAATGAAAAGCATCTTCCTCCCATGAGATCTTCACTACAAGGTGACATTATATTGTGTTTGTAATCATTATTTCCTTTGGTTTTTGCCTCTACCTCCCTACCACGCATTCTTTATCTGACAAAGGTGTTCAAAGACTTAAGTGTCCTCTAGGGCTTGACTGAGGCAAGCCTCTAAACACCACAACTCCTTCCCAAAGTTTTCATGGTTGTAGGTTATAGGTTGAGGAACTGGACAAAGTGAAGTTATAGGAAGGTATCTTGGAGTGTCAGAATTGCAGAACAGGAAGAAAATCTACCCCTTGGACTTGGACGGCCACTCATTAGTCCTCCAAGTTCCATGACGGGAAAATATCTAGAATAGCAGGAAAGAGTTGTAGACTGAGTTCTCAGATCCAGACAAAAATATATGCCTTGGACTTGGGTGCCCACTCCTGTGTCCCCAACTTTTCCGCCTCAGAACCCCAAAAATAGGTACTCTATGATTTGATATTTTGCATCCCTCTGCAAGAGCTTTTTCTGTAATTCATCCATTTATTGTTGTATTTGCAAAATTAGGGTTTTAATGGTCAATTAAGCATAAGAGAAGGAAAATTAATAATTGAATACCCTAATCCAAGTTTCCCTACATCTCACAGTGACCTAGGGTATGATAGTGCTTTTCCACTCAACCCTAGGTCCTTGAATGTTAAGGGTGAAAGGAGGATTTAAACATCTAACAACTAAAACATTAAACAAATCCAAATTTTACTTTAAACATTTTTGTGAACCCATGTTTTTGGACTTAAATTACAACTTGCTGAGTGTTTGTATTCATATTTGGATTGATTTCATTGATTCATATAGTTATTCATCTTATTGCATTAAGAAATTTTCAAAAAAAAATGAAAATTTTGAAAAATTCAAAAAAATTGTGTTGTTAGGCTTACTAATTTACATCAATTCTTTTTAAATTTCCCTAATTTATGATTTTTACATCACATCTGATATAAACTACAGAAAATTATAAAAATTCAATAGTTGGCATTGTATTTTCATCATTTAATTGCTAGGGTTTTGTAGAAATTTTGACAATTTTCCTATAACCTAGTAATTCCAAAATCTAGGGTCATTAGGCAAAATCTTCTTTCAGATTTTTATACTAATTTTAGAGGCTCATTAAAATTATAATTTTTCTGTAGTATTGTATTTTAGGGTAAATTTTCATTTAGATTTAAATATTTGAATTTTTGCATAGAAAATTTCAACAAAAAACTAGCAATTTGCATGCATTTTCATTAAATTTGCACTTGCATTTTGCATCTTAGAGTTTGGAATTCATTTTCAGATCTAAGTACACTTCATTTTCATCACAAATCAGACTTTAAAACATTCATATAGCATTTTATATCAAGATCTCAAAACCTAGGGCTTGAAAAACATCGATTTTCACTACATTTGGCCTCATCAACTCTCTAAATTTGCACCATAGGTCTGTTGTGAAGGGTATTTTTGAACTAATTGATTTTTATCAGGGTAATTATTTTCTTCTCCTCCTAAAAATATTCACAACACCTTTTTATTGGGCTCTTGTATTGAAATTTTGGTGAAAAACTACACATTTTTGCTATTTTTGCCCTAGGGTTTGGCCTAGTTTGCACTCCAAGTGTGTTGTGACAAATTTTATGGATTGAGGTGACTGATATCTTTTATTTTATTTTATTCACCTCCTAGAATTCATTACAACATTCCTTTTTCTAGGTCTTGGAGTTGAAAAACCATGAAAAATAGCACATTTTTCATGGTTTTCACTAGGGTTTGACCTTAAGTACCACTAAAAGCATGTTGTGACAGATATTTTGACATTAAGTGGCTGTTATCACTAATATATTTTTCTTTCCATCATCATTTTACTCGCAACACCCTATGTCATATTCTTTTGCATTGAGATTTGGTGAAAAAATCACATATTTTAGCATATTTTCACTATATTTTGACTTGTTGTCATCTTAGATTTGCATCAAGATTGTGTTGTAAAGGATCTTATTGCTGTATTGGACTGATATAAGACATAGTATTTGATTCCCCTGATCAATTTCCTTACAACACCTTTGCTTTCATAAATTTGCATTGAAAAAGTACAAAAAATCAAGCATTTTAAGATCATTTTTGCATATAGTTTGCACTTGTCTTTTGCATACTCTTAGAAAATCTGATTTTGCATTTCATTATGGCATCTTCATGTTATTCATGTCTGAAATATTTGCATGAGTATATCCTAGATTTTGAAAATTTCTCTAATTTCACTAATGAGAATCCTCATATTCTAGAACACATAGCTTATATCGGTGGTATTGATGCTTCTATATGTTCTACATATGAGTTGCAATTACTTTGTTATACACATGATTTTAGTATCTTCACTTTACTCATAGGAGCATATCCTTTGATATTAGAAGATTTAACCAAATTCATCTCTAGGAATACTCATGAGAAAGATGAGAGTGAAAAACCCTTTTCCGCTACAAAGTATGATGATGATGATGTTAGACTTAGGGCATACAATTGAGAGGGGGGGTGAATTAGTTGTGCGAAACTTTCCCTTTTTAAACACTTGAATCTTCTTTACTAATTAGCATAATATTAATCATGAACCATAATGCATTTAAATCAGAAGCAGAAACATATCAACACATATGACACCAAGATTTTGACGTGGAAAACCTGGTTAAGGGAAAAACCACGGGGTGATTAACCCAAGAATGTATTCTCTGTTAGAAGAATAGAAAGAAAAAAATGGCACATGCCAATTAGGGCTCACTACCCGAGCACACTGCTCATAAGAGGCTCACTGCCTACAACAGACACACTGTCTACAAAGGAATAAGTATCACCTTTATGAACTAGAGAATAGCATCTTCAGCATGCTTGAATCAGTTCCATTTAAGCCGAATACTTTTGCTCTGCCTTTCGCACTTCTCTTCACTACCACACACTCATCACCACAAGACACACTTCAAAATGAATTCATAATCCCTTATTTATACAAGGCATCGACTTAGGAACAATCATCTAAGTTAGAAAACACCTACAAGAACATCCGCAAGACATGTAATACATCCGGTCAGCCAGTCTCAAGAAGAACACCAATATCCGTGGTTATTCTTCAAATGCAAACTCTAACTTCAATGCGGACCACCAACATTAACTAGACATGATCCAACAATCATCATAACCTTCCCTGAATCACCAAAAATGTTCACACTTCATCATCCTACTGGAATTCTTCTCTCCTTCATCCGGAGCTACAAGAACATAGTCTGTCATCATTGTCACAAATGAATAGGCTCTTCCGGACCTTCAACCCATGAACTAATCTAGTTGATACTTCACAGGGATGTCCTCAACACTCCCTCAGATCCACAAAATGGGATAATGAAATACCGTATCTCACCAGACCTATCTGTGGCCCTTTGTCACCTCTGAATACCTGCTGAAACCGGTTCTACTTGAGTGACCATAACTTCTTCAGATCTTCATGTGGACCTCTAAAATCTTGACTAGAGCATCTCAAGACTTATATCTACAACCCCTTTAAACTGCATCCTCTGATCCTCAAACTATTGAGGACTTTTACCTTCTTGTCATCATTGTTCTTTACTATTCCTGATTGAGACTTATTTTCTCAATATCCTCAGTACACAGCTCATCTAATCCTTTTCATTAATGCAACATGAGTATGTTGACATCAATGACAACACCGGTTAGGCCCATACTTGCAACAATCTCCCCCTTTGTCATTGATGGCAACATATGATGTGAAAAACCATCAAGACAAGAACTTCTCCTTGTTGTTACAACTCCCCCTAACAGCAACAACTATTCACATATTTTCTCTCCCTTTATTGCTTCCCCTTTGATCAACAACCACTTGTTTTTCACATGTCTTCTCTCCCCCTTTGACATCAATGGCAAAGGGCTCATACTTGTAACTTCACTACTTCATAACATACCAGCTACTCCCCCTGAGTAGCAGCTCCCTTATCATCAATCCAGATCACAAGATATGACTGTGATATCCACCAGATTGATGCACATCAGTGCATCCTAGTTCATCACCAGAGGGGCAATAACCCCTAACTTCTCCCTGAGATACTCAAAAGAGTCCTTGGGAAGAGGTTTAGTAAAAATATCTACAAGCTGATCCTTGGAGGGCACATACTCCAATTTGACTTCACCCTCGTTCACTTGCTCTCTCAGAAAGTGAAACTTGATAGATATATGCTTAGTCTTAGAATGCAACACTAGATTCTTAGAAATATTTATTGCACTTGAATTATCATAGAAAATTGTGATAGGCTCCTCATATTCTACTTGAATATCTCTAGCATCTGCTTCATCCACAAAACTTGAGTGCAACTTCCTACTGCTACAATGTATTCTACTTTAGTTGTAGATAGGGATATTGCCTCTTGTTTCTTGCTTAGCCAAGAAACTAACCTTTTTCTCAAAAAGAATGCTCATCCACTTGTACTCTTCCTATCATCCACATCTCCTACCCAATCTACATCTGTATATGCATGAAGAGAAAAATTATGATCTCTAGGATACCACAGACCATACTCAACTATTCCTTTTAAGTACCTAAAAATTCTTTTGATTGCCATGACATGAGATTCTCTGGGATCAGCCTGGAATCTTGCCACAAGACCAATAGCCTGCATTATATCTGGTCTAGTTTGAGTGAGATATAATAATCCTCCAATCATTGATCTATACTTTATTTGATCTATCTTAGGAGAGTCATCATCTTTGCTCAACTTACATCCGGTTGCCATGGGAGTGTTCATTTGCTTTGAATCTTCCATTCCAAATTTCCTCAACAATTCTTTCACATATTTGGTCTAAGAGATAAAGATTCCTTTCTTTGTCTAAGTAATTTGCAAACCCAAGAAGAAATTCATTTCACCGAGCATTAACATTTCAAACTCACTTTTCATTTGATTTGCAAAGGTTTTACACATACTATCTCTTCCTCCAAAGATGATATCATCAACAAATACTTCAACAATCAAGATGTTTTCATGATCAATTTTGAAATATAGGTTACTATCAGTAGTACCTTTGTTGAAACCAATCTTCAAAAGATGTTTGTCCAGCCTTTCATACCATGCTCTTGGGGCTTGCTTTAGACCATACAGTGCCTTCTTTGATTTGCAAACCATATCACCATGCTCAGATAACTGAAATCTATCTGGTTGTTCAATGTACACTTCTTCTTCTAAGTCACCATTTAGGAAAGCAGATTTGACATCCATCTAATACACTTTGAAATCCTTGAAGGTAGCAAATGCAAGAAATAGTCTGACTACTTCAATTCTTTCCACCGAAGCAAAGGTTTCTTCAAAATCAATCCCTTCTATTTGAGAGTAGCCTTTACAGACTAATCTGGCTTTATTTCTGATTACTTCACCAACTTCATTTAGTTTGTTCTGGAAGACCCATTTGGTTCCAATCACATTCTTGTTTCTAGGTCTAGGAACAAGATCCCAAGTGTGATTTTTCTCAATTTACATCAACTCTTCCTCCATTGCTTTGGTCCAATTTTCATCATTGCAGGCTTCATTTATTGTCTTAGGTTCAATCTTTGAAATCAGACAATATTCATCTGAATTTTGAGCAATTTTCCTTCTAGTTTGCACACCTTTGCTTTTGTCACCTATGATCTAATCTTCAGAGTGGTTCAGTCTTACATACCTTAGAACTATGGGAGTTTCTTACACTTCTGCTTCTTGATCAAGCTCATTCAAACCTATCTCTTCTTCCTGATTTACCGGATCAGTCTGAATCTGACTTTCAGGAGAGGATTGAGCTCCTTGAACTAGAACACCATTCTAATCATCTTCATCATACTCATAAAACCTTGAGGGTTTCTCTACTCCCTCATCAACCTTCACATTTGTACTTTCTATCATCTTTCTTAGTCTCTTGTTATAACACCGGTATGCTTTTCTTTGAGTAGAGTAACCCAAGAATATTCCTTCATCACTTCTAGCATCAAACTTGCCTAAATCTTCATCTCTTTTGATGTAACATTTGCTACCAAAGACTCTGAAATATCTTACAGTAGGAGTAATGCCAAACCAGAGTTCATAAGGGGTCTTACCAGTATTACTTCTGATTTGAACTCAATTAAGAGTATAGATTGCAGTGCTAACAACTTCTCTGCAATAGATCTGAGGAACATTTGCTTCCATCATCATAGTCCTAGATGCTTCCTAGATGGTCCGATTCTTTCTCTCCACTACTCCATTTTGCTGTGGAGTCCTCAGAGCAGACAACTGTCTCTTAATTCCATGTTTCTCACAGAATTCTATGAACTCACCGGATGTGAATTCTCCACCTCTATCAGACCTTAGACATTTCAACTTTGTTCCTGTTTCATTCTCTACCATAGCCTTGAATATTTTGAATTTCTCAAGAGCTTCTGATTTCTCCTTTAGAAAGGTTACCCACATCATCTGGGAATAGTCATCTATTAGCAACATAAAGTATCTATCACCTTGAATACTTCTAGTTCTTGCCGGACCACAAAGATCAGTGTGAACTAAGTCCAATAGTCCGGTAGAAGATAGTTTCTTGCTTTTGAATGTGACTCTGCTCATCTTACCCAACTGACATTCCTTGCACAAGTTGTCAGTAGGTTTCACCAAATTTGGAAGATATCTTACAACCTGAGTATTGCTTATTTTGATGATATTATCAAAATTCACATGACACATCCTTCTATGCCATAACCAACTCTGATCAACTTGAACAAACAAGTAGCTTTTACCAGTACCAACCAAGTGGAAGATATTACCTTTAGTTTGAGTACCGGATGCAATCTCTGTTCTGGATCTTTCAAAGATTTTGTATTTTCCATCCTTGAATCGGAGATCATAGCCTTTGTCCACCAACTGTCCAACACTGAGAAGATTGTGCTTCAAACCTTCAACATACAGTACATTACCAGTTTTGTTTCTTCCATTAAAAGAAATAGTTCCTCTTCCTCTGATTCTACCAGCAGAATTATCACCAAACTTCACCACTCCTCCTTCATACCTTTCCAAATCTATGAACTTATTCTTGTCCCCTGTCATGTGGTGAGAGCAACCACTGTCAATGACCAATCATTCTTTTCTTCAATTTGGGCAACCAGAGCTCTTTCTACAACTTTATGATTGATAGATACAGAGGATATTGGTTCTTCTTCCTTGATGGCAATAAACACCCATTCACTTTCAGATTTGTTTCCTGTCTCTGATTCAACATATGTTACTCCTTCATTATCATCTTCTTCATGAACATAGTAACAATTCTTTTGGAACCTTGATCTGTTAGGATTTGGCTTTGAAAATCTTTCTAGACATTTTGAGGCAAAATGACCAATCTTATTGCAGTTAAAACACTTAAAAGGCAATTTTCCTTGATACTTACTGGATCCTCTTAGTAGTCTCTTTGTAATGAGGGCTTCAAGTTGAGCAATTTCTACTTCTTCTTCTTCCAGGTCTTTTCTTTCTTTTCCATACCATGACAAATTCCTTGATGAGTTCTCTCCCAGATCAAATCCTTGTTTACCTTTCACAGAGGCACTGGCTTTGAATGCAGATTCAGTTTTGGGGGGATCATCTCCAAATTCGGTCATTTCAAAAGCAGCCAGTTTGCCAGCCAATTGGTCTCTTGTGACAGTTGCATGGGCTCTGAATTCATCAATGGCAGCAACCTTGATTTTGTAAGAGGCAAGAAGGGATCTGAGAATCTTACCAACAATCTCATTTTCATCGAAGACTCCACCAGAATTTCTAATTCCACAAACTAGCTCATTCACTCTTGGCATAAAAGTGGTAATATTTTCATCATCTCTCATCTTCAATTTTTCAAATTTCCCTTTTAGACTTTGTAACCTTGCACTTTTAACATACTCATCTCCTTCATGCAGAAGTTCCAATTTAATCCAGATCTCATAGGCAGTTGGTAGGTCAATAACATTTGAGAGCTCTAAGTCAGTTAATGTGCTTAGAAGAGCCTTTTGGTCTGCAGATTATTTTCAGCATCTGTGATTTCATTTAGGGTTCTTGGACCACCTTGTGGAGATGCATACACTTTTGTGACCATGGACTAGTATGCCTTTCCCATACACTACAAGTGACATTTCATGCGACCTTTCCAAAGAGAAAAGTTGGTTCCATCAAACTTCAGACTATCCTTCTTGTATGATGACATCCTGGATCTCCTCAAGTGGTTAAGCTCCTTTTAGAGGAACTTAGCTCATATACCAATTGTTAGACTTAGGGCATACAACTAAGAGGGGGGGTGAATCAGTTGTGCGAAACTTTCCCTTTTTAAACACTTAAATCTTCTTTAGTGATTAACATAATATTAATCATGAACCATAATGCATTTAAATCAGAAGAAGAAAGATATCAACACATATGACACCAAGATTTTGACGTGGAAAACCCGGTTAAGGGAAAAACCACGGGGTGATTAACCCAAGAATGTATTCTCTGTTAAAAGAATAGAAAGAACAAAATGTCACATGCCAATTAGGGCTCACTGCCCGAGCACACTGCTCACAAGAGGCTCACTACCTACAAGAGACACACTGTCTACAAAGGAATAAGTATCACCTTTATGAACTGGAGAATAGCATCTTCAGCATGCTTGAATTAGTTCCATTTAAGCCCAATACTTCTGCTCTACCTTTCATACTTCTCTTCACTACCACACACTCATCACCACAAGACACACTTCAAAATGAATTCACAATCTCTTATTTATACAAGGCATCGACTTAGGAACAATCATCTAAGTTGGCAAACACCTACAAGAACATCCGCAAGATGTGTAATACATCCGGTCGGCCAGTCTCAAGAAGAACACCAATATCTGTGGTTATTCTTCAAATCCAAACTCTAACTTCAATGCAGACCACCAACATTAACTGGACATGATCCAATGATCATCATAACCTTCCCTAAATCACCAAAAACATCTGCACTTCATCATCCTACTGGAATTCTTCTCTCCTTCATCCAGAGCTACAAGAACACAGTCTATCATCACTATCACAAATGAATAGGCTCTTCCGGACCTTCAACCCATGAACTAATCTAGTCGGTACTTCATAGGGACATCCTCAACACTCCCTCAGATCCGCAGAATGGGATAATGAAATACTGGATCTCACCGGACCTATCTGTGGCCCTCTGTCACCTATGAACACCTGCCAAAACTAGTTTTACTTGAGCGACCATAACTTCTTCAAATCTTCATGCGGACCTCTAAAATCTTGACTGGAGCATCTCAAGACTTATATCTATAACCCCTTTAAACCGTATCCTTTGATCCTCAACCTATTGAGGACTTTTACCTTCTTGTCATCGCTGTTCTTCACTATTCTTGATTGAGACTTATTTTCTCAATATCCTCAGCACACAGCTCATCTAATCCTTCTCATTAATGCAACATGAGTATGTTGACATCAATGACAACACCAGTTAGGCCCATACTTGCAACAGATGATGTACCTTCCTCTCATCCCACTACTCTCCCTAGCCAAGATGTAGCATTAGTGGATGAGAAAAGGTCTCTCACATTAAATCCTTTAGGGGTGGATGTTGGGTACAATCAAGAGGGAAACAATGTTAATTCAATCGTCATTAATAGACCTTGTAGCAATATTCCTAAGATGATTGTCTGAGGGGCACTTAGTGCACCCTCTTGTTTAAATTCAGTAATTACTATTCAAGGTTGACTCCTAAATTACATCTATGAATATGCACAACAAATTTCTCAACCAAGTCAAGGTGTTCAAAATGTGTTACAACAACCACACCCCAATGTGATTTCTCAGACCTACAACACTCGTAATAAAAAGAAAAGTAACCAAGCACTGCATGTGCCTATGTCTCTTCCATGTTCTCAACCTATGCTCCCCCACCACCTTGTCTTACTCATAAAAGTGGTCAAGAGTATGATCTTGTTGAACAGCTTCGTACTACTCCAGCTAAGATCTCTCTTTGGGATTTAATACAAACATCACCTACATACCATGGAATGCTCTAAGAAGCTTTGTAAAAGGTGATTATCCCACCTACTGCTAAGCCTAATGATGTAGCAGTTGTATTGGATAGTATGCATGCGACAAAAATTTATATACTCTTTCAACCACGTGAATTACCATCAATTGAAGTTCAAAACCAATATGATCATCTTGTAATCTTTGTCACAATAAATAAAGCATTGGTAAAACGAGTTATGATTGACAATGGATCGGCTCTTAATGTTTGTAGCATTGACCTACTACACCAAATTAAAGCTAACACATCACAAATCACACCAAATGGCATTAGCATTCATGGCTTTGATAATGTTGGATGACAATCCATGGGCACTCTAACTCTACCTATATAAGTAGGATATGTGCTTGTGCCTACCCTGATTCATGTCATGCCTTGTTCTTTATCTTACAACATGATTCTTGGTAGACCTTGGATTCATGCATTGAAGGCAGTTCCTTCCACCTTACATCATTCAATCAAATTTATATTCAATGGTAAACTTCATATTATTCATGCTGATCCTGAACCATATAATTGTTTAAATATTAAAATGCAAAAACTAGTTTACAATCATATGATCTTAAACAATTCATCAAAGCCTCTAGCCACGAATGATGTTGTGAAAGACTCTCAACCATCAAATGCACTTGTTGGTGATGATTGGGGTTCATTAGATTTTAATCCTTGCAGTATAGGAGAATATAAAATCAATAGCCTTGACAAATCAGAAGTAGCATCAATCTCACCTAAGCACTCTTTTGAAGCACCTAAGAAACCTAAAGTCCCCTTGGTCGAAAATAAAAACAATAGTCTCACTTATGCCACAAATTACGAGACCTATGAGGCTTCACCATCTTCTAAGGAAATGACATCCCTTTATGGTCGAGGATTTAAAATCCTTTATAACAGTTGTGAATATATAGGTAAGGGATGTGGTGTAAATCAACAAGGGATTCGAGTACCTATAGAATCCACTTCAACACATTACTCAAGTGGCATTGGATATAATCCTTTTAAAGAAAAGGAAGCTTCATGTCATCCTAAACTTAATGTTAATTCATCAAGATCAAAACAACATGATAGATATCCTAGATATGTATATTCTTAACAATGGTACCCTAATAGGTAAGTATCTCTAACTCTTTATCTCTCTCATGATGTGCTTCCACCGTAATGTGTTATGTGTTGTTTAGGCCTCCTAGGATGACCCCTGATTCTGTCATAAGGTCCGAGATACTAGGAGACCACCTTTGTTGTAACCTTCTTCTATTTGTATCATCATTCTTCTATATTGCCTCTCTCTCTGATTTCATTGTTGTGTGTTGTGTCTTATGGACATAGTGTTGTGGTTGGTGACTTAGGGGCACCTTGCTACGTGACTGTCCCTAAGACACTTGTTTCTCCTCTCTAATTTATTGTTTCCCTTCCTCTAGTGTTTCTATCTAGCAGGCGGATGATGAAAAAAATATTTATACTGATGATGACCTAGTGTCCCTTTTGAGAGCAATCAAAAAATGGACTTAGTTCCTAATATGATGATGGGGTTGTATATTTTATCTGATGCTTGGCTAGTGGAAGCACTTGTGCTTTCCACATAGTGAATTTGATGATGTTTTTATCGCATTTACAAACCTTAACAATACTACTGCTCTGTGCACCTTTGTTTGTCTTTGAATCTAGCCTTGGCGGTACTTGATTCGGAGAGCTTCATGATATAGCCCCACAATTATCCTTGAACTCTGAATTTGTAGTATAACCTTGTCTCTTTGTGTGGTTGATCATAAGCCTTGTTGTTGTTTATCATGATTTTGTAGACACTAACATGTTTCTTGCAGAGATGTATTTGTGGGAACATTTGGCGATCATGAAGTACATGTCACCTCTGGGGGGCATGGGCTTTGCAAGAGCTTGTGTTCCCTTGTGTGTTTTCTTCCTACCTTAACGTGCTTGATATCGATACCTAATATCAACCACCTTAAGGTGGGGGCATATATAAGGTAAGTTGTTTATTGTAGATGTTAGCAATGTGTTTGTCCTCAGATGTAGTTTAAAGACTAGCTTGATGAGTGCTTCCTGCATCCTGAGTTTGTTTGCAATCAATCAATCAATCATGTAAGCCCTATGTGGAGGTAGGATATATCATGTATATCCTTTTTATCTTAAGCCCTCTACAGCTGTGAGGATGGTGTATTTTTCAGAGCAGATTACATCATCCTGTCATTTTCAAAAGTGCTCTGCAAAGGTGGGGAGCGGTTCTGTGACTAACTCAACCCTTAAGCATGTCTTTGGTGATTGTTGTGGAGAATCCCAATCATCAGTGTGTGCCTATAATGTGCCTGAGATGGTGTTGGACCTAGAAATAGGAACACTCCATCGCTTGTCTACCATGTTTTCTCTGTGTTTTCAAGTGTGTGTGTTTGGCATGCTTGCTTTGTTTAACATGTCTATTGCCCCATATGCAGTCTAAAGACTAGCTTGATGAGTGCTTCCTGCATTTTGGGAGGTTTTGCATGACTTGTGTGTGTGTGTGTTACCCCATATATGCGGTTTAAAGACTAGCTCAATGAGTGCTTCCTACATTATGGGAGGTTTGTTTACTTTCTAGTACTTGCATCTGCATTTCATAAATAAGAAAAAGAAAATAAAAGATATCATTTATGTCTTCCATGCATTAAAGTGTCTTCTATGCATTCACTGTCTTCTCCATGTTCTATGTGATTATAACTACTTTCTTCGTGTTTTGCGTGTCTAGTACTATCTTCTATGTGATTGGCGTGTCTTCTCCATGCTTGGTGTGTTTGTTGTGTTTGTGACTGCAATTTCATGCATGTATTGGCCTTGTGTTTATACATACATTAAAGTGGGGGCTAAATGTAACATCGAAAAATGTCTCCTTGGGGGCTTTTCCCTCATAAGGTTTAGCTCCTGGGTCTTTAGTGTGCATTTAGGACATCTTACTTCATAATTTGGCATCCTGATGGAATGAAACCTAGGTATCTTGGAAAATAGGACCTAGGGGGACCCCTCGAGCTAGACCTTGCCCAAAATAGGGGGGAGGACTTGGGTGCCCGCACCCTAGTCCTACCCTATTTTGTGGTAGTCCCAATTTTGGGTGTCGGCTTGTGACCGTTATTTGCGTCCTATGCCGACACAATAAGTTTGAATTACAAAAATATTGGTGGGAGTGTTTGTAGTTGCATATAAAAGCATGTTTAGGCATTCATTTAGAATCTAGATTATGTTCATGTGATTTTTGCATCCTAAAGGTGATTCAAGGCTTTCATTGTGTTGTAAGAGTAGATTTGTGTGGTTTATGTGTTTGTGTTTACAGATTTGAGCATCCATTTCATCATGGAATGAAGAGCATCTTCCTCCCATGAGATCTTCACTACAAGGAGACATTATATTGTGTTTGTGATCATTATTTTCTTTGGTATTTACCTCTACCTCCCTAGGCATGCACTCTCTATCTGACAAAGGTGTTCAAAGACTTAAGTGTCCTCTGGGACTTGACTGAGGCAAGCCTCTAAACACCACAACCCCCTCCCAAATTTTTCATGGTTGTAGGTTACAGGTTGAGGAGATGGACAAAGTGAAGTTGCAGGAAGGTATCTTGGAGTGTTAGAATTGCAGAATAGGAAGAAAATCTGCCCCCTGGACTTGGACGCCTGCTCATTATTCCTTTAATTTCTATGACTAGAAAATCTCTGGAACAGTAGGAAAGAGTTGCAAACTAAGTTCTCAGATCTAGACAAAAATATAGGCCTTGGACTTGGGCGCCTGCTCTTGTGTCCCTGACATTTTTGCCTTGGAACCCTGAAAATAGGTACTCTGTGATTTGATATTTTACATCCCTCTGCTAGAGCTTTTTCTATAATTCATCAATTTACTACCATATTTGTGAAATTAGGGTTTTAATGGTCAATTAATCATAAGAGAAGGAAAATTGATAATTGAATACCCTAATCCAAGTTTCCCTATATCTCACAATGACCTAGGGTATGATAGTGATTTGGCACTTGACCCTAGGTCCTTGAATGTTAAGGGTGAAAGGAGGATTTAAATATCTAACAACTAAAATATTAAACAAATCCAAATTTTACTTTAAACAGTATACTTCCTCTTCCAAATCACCATTCAGAAAAGTATACTTCACATCCATTTGATACACTTTAAAATCCTTATGTGTTGCATACACCAGAAACAACCTAATAACCTCCATTCTCTCCATTGGAGCATAAGTTTCTTCATAGTCTATTCCTTCCACATGTGAGTAGCCTTTACATACAAGTCTTGCCTTGTTCCTTACCACTTCTCCATTCTCATTCAATTTGTTCTTGAACATTCACTTAGTTCCAATCACATTCTTTTTCCCTAGTCTTGGGACAAGTTCCCAAGTCTGATTCTTCTCAATCTACATTAGTTCTTCTTCTATAGCCTTGACCCAATACTCATCTTTGCATGCCTCCACCACTATTTTAGGTTTAAATTTAGAAATTAAACATAGGTTTACCTGTTCTTTAGTAGCTCTACTTCTTGTCAATACATCTTTACTCTTATTACCAATGATCTGATCTTCAGTGTGATGCCTCTACACATACTTGAGTGTTTTAGGGATTCTTTTTAGAGCTTCTTATTCTTCAACTTGCACTCCTCTTTCTTTGGTTTCTACTTCTTCTCCATTCTATACTACCTTTTCAACAACATTTTCTTCTTCTCCGCAAGAGGACTCATCTGAGTCTGATACATATTCATTAACTTCTAAAATCTTCTACGTGTCTTCATCCACCTTCAACAATCCTTCTTAGCCTCTTGTTATAGCACTAGTAAGCTTTGTTTTTGTTAGAGTATCCAAGGAAAATTCCTTCATCACATATTACATCAAACTTTCCTAGTTCTTTATCTCTTCTTATATAACATTTGCTTCCAAAAACTTTGAAATATTTAACTATGGGAATCCTTCCATACCATAGCTCGTAAGGAGTCTTTGTGTCATTTGCTTTTACCTGTACTCTGTTCTATATGTAGAAAGCAATAAGAATGGTTTCTCTCCAATAGACTTCTAGTAGGTTTGCTTCTTTTATCATTGTCCTTGCAGCTTAATGGTCATGTTCTTCCTTTCAACCACTCCATTCTACTGAGGAGTTCTAGGAGCATATAGATGTCTTTTTATCCAATGATTCTCATAAAACATGTTAAACTCATTAGAAGCATATTCTCCACCTCTGTCAGACCTCAAACATTTGATTTTTTTTTCCAATTCATTCTCAACCATTGCCTTAAATTCTTTAAACTTATCTAGGGCTTCTAATTTTCCTTTAAGAAAAGTGCCCCATGTCATTCTAGAACAATCATTAATAAATAACATGAAATACATGTCACCTTGAAAAATCCTTACTCTGGTAGGACTACACAGGTATGTATGCACCAAATCCAATAGATTGGTAGATGATTGATCCTTACTTTTGAAGCTTCTTCTTGTTTTCTTTCCTAACTAACATTCCTTATAGACAACATTGGAGGGTTTTGTAATCTTTGGTAGATCTCTCACATCTTGAACTAAACTTATCCTTACCAGGCTATCAAAATTGATGTGACACAATCTCCTATGCCATAGCTAACTCTCACTAATCTAAGTCATAAAGAAGTAACTAACACCACCTTTGAGATGATAAACATTTCCACCTGTCCTCTCTCCAGTAGCAATTACTATTCTGGATCTTTTTATGATCTCAAAACCATCATCCTAAAACATAAGATTATATCCCTTGCTACACATCTGTCCAACACTCAAGAGATTATGCTTTAAACCTTTGACATAAAGAACATCATTAGTGTTATGCTTTCTATCAAAACTAATTGAACCTTTTCCACATATCTTAGCAGCTTCATTACCACCAAACCTAGCTACTCCACCATCAAAATTTTCAAGTTTGACAAACTTATTCTTATCACATGTCATATGATTTGAGCATCCATTATTAATGAGCTAGTCATCCTTTTCACTCTTAGCATGAAATACAGACATTACCATGCCTTTAGGGTTAGTACCTACTTCTGAACCCTTTTCCTTTACACAGCTTCTAGGGTTGGGAAAACCAGTTTCATCTCTTAGGGAAATAAATAGGCATTCATTATTATCATCCTTATGATCAGATTCATCATTAGAAATACTTGCATCTTCTCTAACATAGTAACTTTTCTTGACTATCCTTCCTTTGTTTTCCCTATTCTTAATTCTCAGAGCTTTATCTGGACATCTAGAAGCATAATGACCTATTTTTCCACAACTGAAACATTTAAAGGAAAACTTACCACTAAACTTTCCAGTACCCTTTTTCATTCTTCTCACAAAGTTAGATTCCACTTCATCAAAGTCTTCTGGATCTGATTCAATGTAGTCTTCTCTTATTTGCCAGCTTTAAAAGCAGTCTCATCCTTTGCAATTCCACTAGTTGTGCCAAACTCTCTTATTTTAGAAGTAGTTAGGGTGCCAAGTAATAGATCTTTGGTAAACTAATCTTTAAATTTTGTAATTATTCAATAGCAGAAACATTATGATTGTAAGCTTTAGGAAGAGTTCTGAGTACATTCAATATCACTTCTTTATCATCCATAATTATGCCAAGCCCTTTGATGTCATTGACAACTTCATCGACCTTCTAGAAGTAGCTTGTAATGTTTTCATCTTCAGACATTCACATGGTCTCAAAAGTGAGCTTCAAATTTTGTATTTTAGCTTGTTGAACTTTATCATCTCCTTCATAAACACTTTCTAACTTTTTCCAAATCGCATTAGCAGTTTTCAAATTCACAACCTTTATCAATTCAGAATTAGTAAGACTGCTTAAGAGAGCATGCTTTGCCTTACCATCAATTTTAGCTTCTTTGATTTCATCTTTAGTATTTATACCATTATGAGGTACAATTTAATAAGATTGGCACATTTCCACACATCATAACCAAGAGCAACTAGAAAGGCTTCCATCCTTACTTTCTAGAGTGCATAGTCAGATCCATCAAACAAGGGAATCTACTTCTTGTGTGCCATCCCAAATCTACCTCAAGCTGTTAAGTTTTCTTCAATGGAACCTCTCTATGATACCAATTATTGAATGCACAAGACATCTGAGAGGGGGGTGAATCAATTATATTAGAAATTTCAAACCCTCATAAACATATTCACATCCACATCAGTTCACTTAAATCCTTAATTTGTTATGATGATTAAACATGACAAGAAAATAACAAAAACTTAAACACATCAACACTATACATAAGAGAACACTAAAATTTACATGGAAAACCCTAAAAGGGAAAAACCATGGTGAGGATTAGCTCACAATATAATGTAGTAGCAATACAAAATTACAAAAGGCTCACTGCCAGGCTCACTAGCATAAGAAAGAATGCTCACTGCAGGGGACTCACTATCCAAGTGGACTCACTTCCCACTGATAAAGAAAGAAAGAAGAGAAGATTGGATCACTACCAAGCTTGAACTGATATAATTGCATCTAACCTATGCATAGAGTTCACTTCCAATGAAGCTAAATATACACCACAACATACCAACACCTTTGAAGCATCACTGAAAATTATAGACACCTTCTGCTCACTACATCTGGTAGCCTAACATAGGAAATATCTTGCTTCCTTGATCAAATTTGCATCACAATATCATATCCCCCACATGCCCACATATTCATGAATCCTTAACACTTATTTATACTATCATTACCCTTGAAAACATTCTCCAAGGTTGACACGTAGCTCATAAAAATTGAATTAGGTCTGGATCTAAACATCCCCGCGGAGGAAAGGAATTAATGTAGACCACATCACACCTTACCACGGACCTAAATCCACTCTTACATGCTTCATCATGCTTTCACAATCACCAAAGCATAATCAAAATTAGTGCAAACAACCAAGTCGGCCAAACTTGTGTTAACAATAAGAACTTTTAAGAACATGCTTCCTTAAAGATAAACACACCTTGTAGACCTTGCACAAAGCTTTAAAATAATCTAGAAACATCCACAAATAAATTGAAGTCACCTAGAAACTAATAAATTCAGCCACAACAACTTTCACCTAAAGGAAGTTCACAATCTGCTTACAAACAACACTGTCAAACTCTACTACACAATAAATTGCTTTCTGGAGCACCAAATCACAAACCTTTTAGATAGAAGATACATAAGGACCTTGTAAGCATATATCTAACCAGAACATCTAAAACCATTCTACAGAGAAATGTGGAGCAAAACACTTTCTCCTACGCACATTGCAAACACTGTCAGACACTATCTTCAAATTGGTGAAGATAACTTTCACTACATAGTGTTCTGGAGTACCAAATTTTGGATTTAGCATCTTCAAACACTTCTCAAAAACATATCCAAACTGCACACTCAGATCTCCAACATAGAAGAAATGGGAAGTAAAAACTTGAACAATATTTTGTAAGCCAAAAGACTTCTTCAACACACTATTTCCAATATTAATCAAATTTTCTCAAAAGCACTTGGAAACTCAACAAGAGGAACATATTCTTAAACCTTCATCACTTCTTCAAGGCAATCACATCATCATTAATTCATCAACTTAATCAAATAACAATAGTAATAGTAGAGAACACAATTGAAACCAATGACAACACAAACATGTCGACATCAATCACAACACTGATTAGCACATACTTGAAATAGAACACACACAAAGACACAATCAACTAGTGGATGGCATTCCAAATATTCATCAAGACAAGATATTTTCTATAGGAAGGAGAATATGACATAATACCCAAGTATTTGGGTCAGATTTCACTACAAGAATATTTGTCCATGTGTATAATGGTATGGAAAGGAAAAAAATGAATACAATGAGGTATTGTATACCCACTTCTTTTATTGGACACTATCACCAATTGCATAGACATGGTATATAAATAAAGAACGAAGGAAAGAAACTAGATATTGGGAAGAGTTTCAAAAAGACTTCATTCATACTTTCTCATATTTTAATCTGGACAAAAACATACACACAACACTCATCAGAATCTAGGAGATCACCTTTCAACAAGATGCGGAAGAAGAAGAAGCCAAAACGAAACAAACCTCATTACTAGCAAAAATATAAGGCATTTGGAAAGTCATAGAATGGATGAATAAAGAATCATATCTGGAGAAAGAGAAATGCTACAAAACATCACAATAGGAAAAAGAAGAGAATAAAGAACCTGAAATAAAAATAGAACAAGGTGAAAGAGAGCTGGCAAAATCAACAGACATGAAGGAAAATTACTACAACAAGCCCATCCACCTAAGGGAAGAAAACATTACCAAAGAGGGAGATCCTAAGCTAGCCAAGATAGGAGACTATTGGGATGAGAAGGAAGTGGGACAAGTAGTAGAAATTTTGTCTGAGTACGAGAATTTGTTCCCTAGAAAATTCACAGAGATGAAGGGAATCAAAGAGGAAGCTAGAACAATGAAAATTCAACTAAAAGAAGGCTACAAATCAATCAAGAAAATGCCATATAGGATGAATACAAACATGAAGAAAAAAGTCAAAGTAGAAATTGACAAGATACTAGAAGCAGGGATCATAAAGCCAATTAAGGAAGTGGAGTGGATCAGTCCAATGGTAGTACAAAATAAGAAAATATGAGAAATCAAGATCTGTGGAGACTATAGAGAATTGAAGAAGGCTTGTATTCATTATCATTTCCCTACACAATTTATAGAGGAAATCTTGGAGTTAGTTGCTGGCAGGTAAATTTATTCTTTCACTGATAGATTCTCTGGATATCACCAAGTAAAAATTAGAGAGGAAGATAACTCAAAACAACATTTGCATCTGAACTAGGATCTTTCATGTATATTGTTATGCCATTTGGATAGAAAAATTCACCTACATTTTTTAGTAGAATCATGGTCAATGCATTCAAGGAGTTTATACATGATTTTCTAGAAGTCTATTTGGATGATTGGATTGGTAAAAGATCACACACAAACATTAATATTGATGCTAAATATGTTGCAATTGTGTTTTCATTGATGTCAACTGTGCTATGGTGTGTTGATCAGTGTTGGTGATGCCAAAGAGAGATTGTTAAAGATAGAGAAGCAAAGTGATGAGTGTATGCTGAGGTGATCAGAGATTGATCAGTGAACTTTTGAAGAGAAGGATAAGGTGATGGAAGTTATGTACTATGAATTGGATCAATATCATCTATACACAGTTGTACCCTATCTTTTGAAGTTCATGAAGAGGTAAAAGTTGTATGTCGATATGAAGAGGTTGTAGTTTATTTTTGAAAAGAGTTGTGATTGTTGTATGATGCTTTGAATGATGTCTCTAGTGTGGTTAATGTTGTATTCATTATTTCTTGAGGAAAAGCATTGCTCTATCTTTGAAAGAAAGTTTCAAGAAGTCCAAGGCATTGGAGATTGCACTAAAGTAGCTTGAGAGAATGCTCCACATTCCTCTGCATTTGAAGGTATGGCCTTGCAGTTTGGAAGTTAGTCAAAGACAAGTGTGAAGTTTGTATATTCTTGATTTCAGAGATTGAAAGTTACCACAAAAGATTCTAGGTCTTGCAAAGTAAAGATAGTGCTCCTATGTTGGTGCAGTCAAAGAGGTCAGAGAAATACTCCACATTTCTCCACAGTTGATGTTGTGATCCTGCAATTTAAAGGATGGCCATTTACAAATGAGAAGATTGATATATTCAAGTTTTAGATGATAAGTTGTACCCTAGAAGTCTTTTGGAGTTAGTAGAACATATATATATCATGTTTCTGATTAGGGCTGTCTGGAGGAGATAACAAAAGCCATTGCATTTCACCGCATTATATCATGTGGCATTGTTGTTTGGAGGATGACTTTAGTTAGTCTGTATGTTTTTTTCATTTCACATCTGAGGTGTTGAAGTGCACCACAAGTTGGTTTTTCAATGTTCTATCTCAAGACTAGGTGTTTAGTGTTTGTAAGTGATGCTAGGTTCAGTATTTATGTGTTTGCAGTAGAAAGAAAACATATATTTCAAAGGAAGGAATGTTTGAGAAGGTTTGTGCAAGTCTTATGTTTCTTGTGAAGTGATTTGCATGATGTTAATTGGTCTCTCTAGCACCGCTTTAGGTCTGGAGCTACTTTAAGGAAGGATAAGTGTTTGTTGGGCCGACTTGATGTGTTTTGATGATCCTGTCAGATGTTTTCAGGTGTGCACTAGCTTTGAAGAATGTGTTAACTAAGGAATAATTGTCCTACTCATCACTTGTCTTGACCTGCATTAGATTTCTATATCATTTGGAAGCCAACTTGGTGTGGCCGTTGCACGTTTCATGTTTACACATTTCATCTTGGCTAACGTAGGAGAAAAATTTTGTAATTTGTGAAAGGTATAGATAAAAGATCTTGTTTGGTGTGAAATGTAGGGGAGTGTGAGAGTGTGTGAGGATGTGTATGTAAGGGTGGAAGTGAGTGTGTGTGTGTATGGAAGTGTGATGAAGGTAGTAGTGTTTGATGTGTAGAGGAAGTGAAGATTTGTGACATAGTGAAGTGTGTGGATGTTGTGGAGGTGTTCAAACAGTGAGATCTATTGAGTGTGATGTTCAGAGGTTGTAGACTCATTCTGTAAGTGTTGAAGAATTGTATTTTAGGGAGTGTGTCCTCCCTTAGGTTGTAGCCCTAAAACTTGTTGTAATATGTTTTTATCATTATTTGTGAGGATGGATTTGGATAGTAGATCCAAGTAGCTTGCTCACCATGGTTTTTCCTTTCTTGGGTTTTCCACATAAATCTAGTGTTATGGTTGTGTGCTTTTGTGTTATGCTTTGATTTGCTTTATCATCTATTTTAGGCAATAAGAAGATTTGGTTGATAAAGTTAATTGGAATAAGTTTTTGGTATATACTTATTCTCCTCCCTCTTAGTATATCATTATGTTCTAACAATTGGTATCAGAGCTAAGTTCCTTGGTGCAACCTAACAGTTGAAGGTAGATCTTGGAATAGAACACATGGTTCAAAAGGAGTCCTCTTCTAAAGCTCCAATATTTGATGGAAGTAACTATGATTTATGGAGTGTAAGGATGGAAGCCTATCTTACCTCGCTAGGGTATGATGTTTGGAGAGCTGCCATGGATGATTATGTTGAACCTAGTCACCCCATCAAAAATCCAAATGCAAAGAAGGCTCATGAAAATAATGCTAAAGCTAATAATGCCATCTTAAGTGGTTTGAATAGTTCAAAGTTACTCAAGGTTGTGCAGTACAAGACATCAAAGGAGATATGGAAGAAGCTCAAAGATCTCTATGAAGGAAATGACACCATAAAGGAAGAAAAACTACAATCTTACAAAATAGTGTTTGAGAATCTAAGGATGAAATAAGAGGAGAACATTTCTATCTATTTATACTAAATAGATGAACCAGTCAATGGAATCAGGAGTATGGGTGAAGATATAGCTGACTCATTGGTTGTGAACAAAGTTCTGAGAACTCTCCCTCACAGATTTGATTCAAAACTTTCTACAATTGAAGAAGCCAAAGATCTGAAGGAACTTATAATGGAAGAGTTGTTTGGGTTCCTCATTTCCTATGAGATGAGAAATGAAGTCATAGGACCATGCCAAAGAGAAGATACTTTTAATACTATGAAGAATGAAGGAACATCTGATGTATGCAATGAAGTTGAGGAAGAAGAAGCAAACTTTGTGAGGAAACTGAACATGGGATTAGGAAAGTATAAAGGTAAGCTACCTTTCAAATTTTTTAAATGTGGTAGAGTTGGTCATTTTGCCTCTAAATGTCCTTTTGGAGAAAATGAAAATAGCAGCAAGGTTTTCAAGAGAAATAATTTCAATAGGAGTCTTCTTTCAAAAGAACACTACAATTATGGAGCAGTAGATCACTACTCATCAGATGAAGAAAGAGGAGAATCCCTATTCATGGCCAGGGTGATCTTAGACGGTTCAAACAAGACTGTATATGAAGAAGAATATGAAGTTGATTTTGAAAGTGAACTTGTTTCTACTCTCAAAGACATGGATTATGCAAGAAAAGAGAATCAAGAAAAAAGAACTCTTATTGAAGCTAAGACAAAAGAATGTACAAGACTTGAGAAGGAAATTATGTCACTCAAAATGGAGTTGGAGAAGGAAAAGCTTGAAAGTCTGGATGATATTGATGCAAGGCAATTCTCCATGAATAGGTTCAATCATGTTTTCTTTGGGTATTGTTTTATATGCAACAAATTTGGTCATAAAGCTATAGATTCCAAGTCTGAAATGAATAAAATAAATCTTGTAAGTAAGAATTCCCTTGCTTCACTAGTAGATGCAAATGTGGTATCTCAAATTTGCAACAATGTTAGACATATAGCAAGATATTGTAGGAGTGGTTTGGAAAAATCAGAATCTCAATTGATAGTTGTTACTAAGCAAGTAGAGGAAATTGATTGTTCCAAAAGATAGGAGACAAACAATGGAGTTGAAAATTCAATGATTATCCAAAAAACATTTCATGCTCGAGGGAAAACAAATCTTTGGCTGATAGATAGTGGATGTACAAATCACATGATAGGTGATAAGAGAAATTCATTAATTTGGGTAAGTGGAATGGTGGATTGGTAAGGTTTGGAGACATTTCATCTGCAAAGATCAGTGGAAAAGGCACTATAAGTATTGATGTAATATCTAAAACACATGATGTTCTTTATGTAGAAGGTATTGTTGACCTATTTTTCCTCTAGCAAGAGTCAAAATAATTCAGACAGGATCAGTCAGTATGCATATCCCCATGAAAACCATATTTGTGATCCTAAGGTCTTAACCCAAATTTCAAAATCCGAAGCTTGCCTGAAGAGGCTTACCGTGTGAAAGAGCTTGAAAAGATAGGCAGGTTTATTTTTTTACATCACCCTGAAATTTGCCAAAGTGAGGAAGTTATGTGGGGTCATCATCTGGTCAAGCCCTGATTTTCTAATATCGGGTCATATTTCTAAGATCGGGTGATATTTTGAACATCAGGTGATATTCCAAATATCACCCGATATTCTGAATATCACCCTTCCTTCCAAATATCACCCTGATGTGATAACATGACAATGACATCATGGTAACTGCAGCGATAAACCAAGTCACATGCCGCGGATGTCATCCAGATCCATTCCGGGAGAGGATCATCTTTCTTGCGAAGGTCATCATATTTATGCCAACCTGATCTTTCGCATCAGGATGATATTTTAACATCGCGTGATCTTAGTTGAAGATCATCCTGATGTTGGTGCTACTAAGTTTTCTAAGTATGACCTGATCTCTAAGGGGTCATCACATTTGAATATCGAGTGATCTTTAAAGATCATCCTGATGTTATTTTTCACTTCATGTTCGCTGGATCGCCCAACATGCTGCTGATGTCATCAGGAGAATTGCGGATATGATCATCTGACCGACAGGTGATGGTGCTGAGGCCTGTAGATGTCAAGGTGATATTTAGAGCAATAGGATATCATGCTGAAGGAGGATGATGTTGGGGCTTATGATGATGCCATCAGGAGCAAAAGCACTAACATTATATATGCTCATGGCTTGACTTATAAAATCATGATGAGGTCACCGCGGGGTGCATGTGGGATAAATCATTGCCTGTGGCAATTTGAAAATATCAGGATGACGAACTTTTGGCGAGAATTCTTCTGGAAGGTTCCCACTTCCATATCTGATCTGGATCTTCATGTCGGTTGGGTGGACTTTTTCTGCAATGACTTTCTTGAGTTGGTGAAGATATTTTTTGCATTTATTGCTTACAAGAGGGCACAGCTTGCATTGATCCCAAAATATCCCACCACCACTTCATCTCTAGTCTTTCCTCCACTGCTTGATTGTTGAGAACGATCAGATCGATGATGCAACTACTTGCATTAAGGACTCAGAAATATCTTCCATCTACCCCAGTTCCAAGTTTCAACGCTATAACTCCTATCAGTTGGATGTCCTTTCAAGGATATTTTCTGATTACAACTCCCTAAGCAAATTTTTAACCGACCTAGGTTAGTTTTAAAATGCTATATAAGCTAAGGCTTATGATGTAAGAAGTTGTTGGAAAACTTTTTGGAGCATCTTGTTCTCCCTGTTTCTAAATAGAACTTTTCATGTTGTAACTTTGCCTTTCATTAGATATATGCAAGCTATCATGCCTTTTGTTGATTCTCTATCTCTGTGTGAACCTGCATATGGTTGTCTATGAATATCTCTTGTTCCTCTCAATCATCTTGCTTCTTACCTCTGTTAGGATCATCTATTCTATGCATATTTGCTTGCTGTATCTGGTTGTGCTATGCATGCTTTAGTTTTTGCAAAGGTTCTTTAAATCTGTCTGGTGCATCACCCTTTCATGTTTTAAGTGTTGTTGCTTTATCTTTCATTTTAGCACATTTCTTCCCCTTTTCACCCCAAAATATAGTGGTTTTAGGTGATAACTAGACAAGGAAGCCATCCTTCTCTAGAGGTTTGATCTCATTTAGCAAAGTCCCACACTTAGAGATCAATCCCATTGTGTCATTGGAATGCTTGGAGTCCCATTCAAGCAGGGTGCAATTTCATGTGACAACAGTTTCTGGCACACCCAGTGGGACCATACATACTGGTTTTGATGTGCAACTGGTGATTTTCTGACCTATAGGAGGTTTAAAAAATTGCATATCTGGCGACTCATACTGAGGAAGATCAGACAAACCAGTTTTGCTGATATACTTTTATGAAAAGGATACAAACTAGGAGTTCAAGTTCAAGCTCATTTGATTATCTACAGCTTTCTCCACCTAGGAGGTAGAGTAGAACTATAGTAAGAACTCCCTATTCTAAGAGGATATTGTCAACTAAACCAAATTTCAGACCAGTTGCCTCTGTAGTCCTTGTAGCAACTCAAGCAAACCAACCTCCAACTACTTAGATGGCAAGAAATCAGCCATTTGTAGCTTTTGATGGGGGAAGCCCCTTGAACTTAGTAGTACATGATGCCATACCTATGGCAGCCTTGAAGAGCCTGCCCTATTTCATAGGGGAAACCCAAACTACACCTATTGAACACATAAGAGATGTGGCTTCTCTATGTGGAGTACATCATGTAACACAAGAGAATGTAGCCATTAGATTACTAGCTGCCTCATTCAAAGGAAAGGCATTACAATGGTTCAGAAGTCTACCAGTACAGACTATATGAACCTAGGATGACTTAGGAGACAAGCTGAATAAGCAGTTCCAGGATAAATCAGATAATCTGTCATTCGTGGAACAGATGACCGCCATGAAGAGAGCCCCTCAGGAACCAATGATGGACTTCAACTTCAGATTTCAGAAGACATGGGACAGAATCCCTGCCACAGTAAGACCACCAGCTGAGTATGCATTCTTATATTTCTTGAAAGCTTTGAATAGTGATATTGCAGTGATGATACAATCACTAGGAGGCACAAGCCTACCTGATGCCTATGAAATAGCCATTAGAGCTGAGAATAGTCTAATTCAGGCTGGAAAAATGGCACCTAGGCCCCCTATGCCCATCTTTCCTGAGATCTAGGCTTCTATGCCTTTGCCCACCCCATATTTTGTCCCTACACCTGTTGTTGCAGCATTACCAAGTACCTCCACTTCTGAACTTGTTGCCTCTGGTTCATCTCAAAAGCTAAAGGAAATAAAAAGTAGCCAGCAAAAAATAGAAAATCTTCTGTAGACTTTTGGGAATGATCTAGTAAACATTAAAAAGCAATAGTCTCAAGGTAGGCAGCCTTATCAACAACAACATCAGGGGCAGAACCAAGCATATTAGGGGTAGGGTCAACCTTACCAGGCCAATAGGCCACCTTATCAGAACAACTACCAAGGTGTCAGGCAAAATATGAACCAAAGGCCTTTTCAGCCTTACAATCTAGCACCTGTTAATGCAGCAAGGGACCTTGTCCCTGTTCAAAATAACATTGTAGTTGATTATGATTGGTGTGTCCCATGCCATATGCCACATAATCAGGCAGCCTATTCAAGTGGAGTCTTAAATCAAGCTCTGATGGCACAAAATGTGGCAGCTACATAGCCATACACAACAAATGATGGAGCTACACAACAACAAGAGCAACCTCAGAATGATTTTGCTTTCATGAATTGGCAGGAAGGAGAATTCTGTGGGGTAAGTAGTGATAGTAATCTAGTTGCTGCCAATACAAGGGCTAAGAAGAGGGGTTATGAGGTTGAACTAGCAGCAAGAAAAGGTAGAGGACATGCTGATGCTTCCACATCCCATATTCCTTGCATCTTGAAAAGAAGTACACCAGCAACAGCAGGGGAGATGCCTCATTTGTAGGCTAATACTATTGCTACAAAGTCAAGTCAAAAGGTAGGTGCCTCTTCACCTTTCAATATTATTGAAAACATGAAAAAGATGAATGTAACCATGTCTATGTGGGATTCCTTAGCAATCCTTGGGCAAAAGAAGATGTTACAGTCTGCCTTGTCTGATTTGAAGGTATCCAATGATACCACTGTTGAGTTAAATATGATTGTTCTTGCTAATTTATCCCAAGATGATATCAAGTAGCCTAACCAAGGTGCCAAACCTCTTCCCTTTTATGTATCACTGATAATTGGGGACAAACTAGTGCACAATTGCATGGTGGATAGTGGAGCAAGTAGTTCTGTCATGCCTAAGCAGATTGCAAATTAGTTAGGGCTTAGATACCAGCCACTTGAGAAAGGTATACTCCAGTTGGATGGTACATATGTTAATACTGTGGGTATCATAAGAGACCTAGGTCTCACCCTACACACCTGCCCCAATGTCTCTATTTCATAGGAGGTGTTCATAATAGATTTGCCTCCTCATTTTGCCATGTGCTTATCAAGGGAATTTACAGCCAAAATAGGAGGATATCTATCTTCTGACTCGTCCCACATATTTTTTAGGACCAAATATGGCACCAAAGTAACTTTAAAATCTGAGTTACTTTCAGACTATCACATAGAGCCTTACACACCCAGTGTTGTTAATGCAAATTGCATTATCTCTTATGACCCTGAACTAGTTGCTGCTCAGGAACTACAAGTTGAGAGCATACTAGAGGTGCTCTTGAGGGTGTGGGCCTTTGAAAATGTTGTAGAGGATCCTGAGGGATATATCCAAGAAACTGGCCTGGGAGTGTACATATTGCATGAGCATGAAACAACAATACCAAGTCTTCTGAAGAAAGCAAACCAGCAGGTAGAGCATCATGATGAGGTATGGAAAATGTATTTTGATGGCTCTAGGGGCAGAAATGGATCCGGTGGTGGTGCAATGCTTGTGTCACCACAAGGTGAAAATTATTATGCTGCTTTTCATTTTACCTTTTCTTGTACTAACAACACTGCTAAGTATGAAGGGTTGATCCAAGGCCTGTAGTGGGCAAGAAAGAGGAAGATTGGTTGTCTGCAGGTGTTTGGAGATAGTGAGCTCATTGTGATTCAGGTGAGGGGACTGCACCTTACAAAAAGTGATGCCCTAAAGTGCTACAAACACAGGGTATGGAATTTGATTGAAGAGTTTGATGCTTTCAATCTGATCTCCATTCCAAGAAGTTAGAACCATCATGCTGACAGACTAGCTTCAATTGGGGCTCAATTTGACATCCCCAGTGATATTCAAAGGGAGAAGGTTCAGCTTCATGTAAAAGTAATTTCTAGGCCTTCTATCCCTGATAATAATATTCATTAGCAAGTTTTTGATAGTGATGAATAGATCCTGAGGTTCCTATTAGAGGAACATGAGTTTTCCATAATGAATCAGGATAAACTCAAACAACAGTATGACAATGATCAAATAATTCAGCTGAGAACAAATAAGTTGCCCAAGGGATTGGTCACCTTGGAATCTATCTTTGGCACTGATGACCAAAAGAAGAAGACAAAAACTAGTATGCAGGTAAAGGAGAGCATTATGAAGAGCTAGAAGTTTTCAAGGGTAGACTCCTTAAAATTGGTAAAATCTTCTCAACTAAAGATAGAAGAGATTTCATTGCTCTTTGTAAGGAATTTGAAGAGGTGTTTACTTGGGATTATGCCGACTTAAAGGGATTTGGTCCTCATATTGCCCAACACACCATAGAGTTAGAGTTAGGTGTAAAACCTGTGAGGTAGAAATAGAGACCTCTGAATCCAAAGCTAGAACCCCTGATGATCAAAGAACTAACCAAGTTGATTGAGGGCAAGATCATCTTCCCAATCAAGCACACTTCTTAGGTTTCTAACCTTGTGCCTATGAGGAAGAAAAATGGGGAGGTCAGGCTGTGTGTTGACTTCAGAGACCTCAATAGAGCCTCCCTAAAAGACCATTACCCATTTCCTTCAATGGAGCAAATTCTGCAGGTGGTGACTGGCTTAGAAAGGTTTTCTTTGCTTGATGGATTTTCTGGTTATAACCAAGTGCTAGTTAAGGAAGAAGACCAATTCAAGACTGCTTTCATAACCAAGTGGGGTACTATGGCCTACAAGAGGATGCCTTTTGGCTTCTCAAATGCTAGCTCTACTTTTCAAAGAGCCATGGACATGGCCTTTAAGGGTCTGATGTATAAGCTAGTGCTGGTATACCTAGATGACATAACAGTCTTCTTTAAGAATGCATATGAGCATTTATCCCACATAAGGCTAGTCTTTGAAAGATACAGAGAGTTTGGGTTATCCCTCAATCCAAATAAATGCATTTTTTCTGTACATGAGGGCAAGTTATTGGGGCATGTTGTGTCAAAGGAGGGTATTACCATTGATAAGGAGAGAATAAAGGCCATTTTAGAATTGCCCTTACCCAGTCATAAGAAGGGACTGCAGTGCTTCATTGGTAGAATTAACTTTCTGAGAAGGTTCATACCTGATATTGCAAATCTCTTAAAACCCTTAACGTCTATGTTGAAAAAGAACATAACTTTCAGTTGGACGTCAGAGGCCAGACTTAGCTTCTAGTCCATAAAGGAGGCATTAGCAATTGCACCAACCCTGATCAATCCTAATTTCTCTAAGAATTTTATCCTATATGCTTATGGCAGCCTGGATACCATCTCCACCATTCTGGTGCAGTAGCAAAGCGAGGGTTTTGAACAACCAATCGCCTTCTTCAGCCAAGGGTTGGAGGAGTATGAGCAGAAGTATAGCTTCGTTGAAAAGCATGTCCTGGCAATAGTCAGGAGCCTAAAAAATTTAGGCATCTTGTTTCAAATAACAAGATACACCTGATGGTGGCTCATCCTGGTGTGAAGGAGTTCCTGCTAAGTAAAGATGTTAATGAGAAAAGGGCTGGTTAGATCACCAAGGTCATGGAATATGATGTGGAGATCAAGATAACCAAGCTGGTCAAAGGCAAAGGACTCAGTGAGCAGCTTGTCACCAGTTCTAAGGATGAGGTAGAGGAAGAAGAAGAGGTGCTCCTGACCACAGAAGAGGAGCATCAAGATGATACATCAGCAGTAGGTACTAGTTGGGTTAATGATATGACCCAATTTTTGCAAACTAGTAGATGTCCTGTAGGCTTAGATAAAGCCAAAAGAAGATACATTAGGCTGCAATCCATTCCATATGTTTTAATAGAAGGCATCCTTTTTAGAAAGGACTTTAATGGTGTATTGCTTAGATGTGTTGATACTGATCAGACTGACAGGGTGCTACATGAATTCCATGATGGAACAGCATGGGGTCATTTTGCCCCAAGGACTACTGCTTGGAAAGTAATGAGAACTAGCTATTATTGGCCTAGCTTATTTTAGGATGCCCATGCATGGGCTAGAAAGTGTGTTAAGTGTGCCTTTTTGTAGGAAAAGAGAGGCTACCAGCTTTGCCTCTACACCCAATCCAGGCAGAGTAGCCCTTTATGAGATAGGGCATTGATTTTATTGGACCTATCAACCCACCATCAAGTGCAAGCCACAGGTGGATACTCACAGCCACAAACTACTTCACAAGATGGACTGAAGCAATGGCTCTACAAGAATCTAATGAGAGTGCTGTTTTGAATTTTTATTGTGATTTGGTCTCCAGATTTAGAGTGCCTGAATCAATCATCTCTGATAATGCTCTAGCTTTTGTTGGCCTAAGAATAATTGACTAGGCTATCAAGAATGGGATTTATTTGAATACTTTATCAAATTATTATCCACAAGGTAATGGTTTGGCTGAATCCACAAACAAGAATCTCATCAGGATTATTAAGAGGACAATGGAGAATAATCAGAGGACCTAGCACACTGATTTGAAGTTTGCTCTATGGGCTGATAGGATAACTCCTAAGAGGTCTATTGGGAACTCCCCTTATCTGCTAGTGTATGGAAAGGAGGCAAGGTTGCCTATGTCTATGGAACTGCCAGCACTATACATCATTCATCATCTAGAAATGCTTGAAGTAGAAAGCCCCATGGCTATAAGATATGCTCAGCTTATGGAGCTAGAGGAAAGCAGAGATAAAGCTATGGCAGCCATGGAACATCATCAGCTGCAAACAAAAAGAAATTTTGACAAGAAGGCCACCCCTAGACATTTTAGAGTGGGTGATATGGTGCTCAAATGGGATGAGCTTAGGAGTAGACCAGGGAAGCATTCCAAATTTGACAGCATGTGGAGTGGCCCCTTTCTCATCACTGAATGTAAAGAGCACAATGCATTTCAATTGTCAAATATGAATGGAGAAAATCTGCATATCCCAGTCAATGGGATACACTTGAAAAGGTGTTTTGAGGTATGAGCACCCTATAAATTAGTAGGTTAGACTTCTTGTTTTCAATAAGTGTTATTGCACAGTAGTTTAGATCTTTTTACTTCCCTAAGTGCTTCTGCACAGGCTACTTTGTCATTAGGAGAAAGCAGGCCTTCTCCCCTTTTTGTGTTTTGAGAGGCAGGTCCTAGTTCCCCAGCATATTTTAAACTTGACTCCATGCCCAATGGATGCTTAAGGCCACTGATCTCATGTTTAACAGGCAAACATCCCATAGAGGTCGCCAAATTATTGATCTATTTTTCCTCTAGCAGGAGTCAAAATAATTCAGATAGGATCAGTTAGTATGCATATCCCCATGAAAACCATATTTGTGATCCTAAGGTCTTAACCCAAATTTCAAAATCTGAAGCTTGCCTAAAGAGGCTTACCATGTGAAAGAGCTTGAAAAGATAGGCAGGTTTGTTTTTTACATCACCCTAAAACTCACCAAAGTGAGGAAGTTATGTGGGGTCATCATCTAGTCAAGCCTTGATTTTCTAATATCGGGTCATATTTCTAAGATTGGGTGATATTATGAACATCGGGTGATATTCCAAATATCACCCGATATTCTAAATATCACCCTTCCTTCCAAATATCACCCTAATGTGATAACATGACGATGACATCATGGTAACTACAGCGATAAACCAAGTCACATGCCACTGACGTCATCCAATCCATTCTGGGGGAGGATCATCTTTCTTGTGAAGGTCATCATATTTATGCCAACCTGATCTTTCGCATCAGGATGATATTTTAACATCAGGTGATCTTAGTTGAAGATCATCTTGATGTTGGTGCTACTAAGTTTTCTATGTATGACCTGATCTCTGAGGGGTCATCATATTTGAATATCAGGTGATCTTTAAAGATCATCTTGATGTTATTTTTCACTTCATGTTCGCTGGATCGCCCAACATGCTGCTGACATCATCAAGAGAATTGCTGATATGATCATCTGGCTGATGGGTGATGGTGCTGAGGCCTGCTGACATCAGGGTGATATTTAGAGCAACAGGATATCATGCTAAAGGAGGATGATGTTGGGGCTTATGATGATGCTGTCAGGAGCAAAAGCACCAACATTATATATGCTCACGGGTTGACTTATAAAATCATGATGAGGTCACCGCGGGGTGCATGTGGGATAAATCATTGCCTGAGGAAATTTAAAAATATCAGGATGATGACCTTTTGGCAAGAATTCTTCTGGAGGGTTCCCACTTCCATATCTAATCCGGATCTTCATGTCGGTCTCAAGTGGACTTTTTCTGCATTGACTTTCTTGAGTTGGTGAAGATATTTTTTGCATTTATTGCTACACAAGAGGGCACAACTCGCATTGATGGCCCAAAATATCCTGCCACCGCTTCATCTCTAGTCTTTCCTCTGCCGCCTGATTATCAAGAAGGATCAAATCGATGACGCAGCTGCTTGCATTAAAGACTCAGAAATATCTTCCATCTGCCCCAGTTCTAGGTTTCAATGCCATAACTCCTGTCAGCTGGATGTCCTTTCAAGGATATTTTCTGATTACAGCTCCCTGAGCAGATTTTGTAACCGACCTAGGTTAGTTTTAAAATGCTATATAAGCTGAGGCTTATGATGTAAGAAGTTGTTGGAAAACTTTTTGGAGCATCTTGTTCTCCCTGTTTCCAAATAGAACTTTTCATGCTGTAACTTTGCCTTTCATTAGATATATGCAAGCTATCATGCCTTTTTGCTGATTCTCTATCTCTATGTGAACCTGCATATGGCTGTCTGTGAATATCTCTTGTTCCTCTCAATCATCTTGCTTCTTACCTCTGTTAGGATCATCTATTCTGTGCATATTTGCTTGTTGTATCTGGTTGTGCTGTGCATGCTTTAGTTTTTGCAAAGGTTCTTTAAATCTGTCTGGTGCATCACCCTTTCATGTTTTAAGTGTTGTTGCTTTATCTTTCATTTCAACACATTTCTTCCCCTTTTCACCCCAAAATACAGTAGTTTTAGGTGATAACTAGACAAGGAAGCCAGCCTTCTCCAGAGGTTTGATCTCATTTAGTAAAGTCCCACACTTAGAGATCAATCCCATTGTGTCATTGGAATGCTTGGAGTCCCATTCAAGAAGGGTGCAATTTCATGTGACAACCAAGTCTTTGTCGTCAGCAGCATGTTAGGCGATTCAGCGAACATGAAGTGAAAAATAATATTAGGATGATCTTCAAAGATCACCTGATATTCAAATGTGATGACCCCTCAAGGATCAAGTCATACTTAGAAAACTTAGTAGCACCAACATCAGGATGATCTTCAACTAAGATCACCCGATGTTAAAATATCATCCTGATGTAAAAGATCGGGTTGGCATAAATATGATGACCTTCGCAAGAAAGATGATCCTTCCCCAGAATGGATCTGGATGACGTCAGCGGCATGTGACTTGGTTTATTGCTGCAGTTACCATGATGTCATCGTCATGTTATCACATCAGGGTGATATTTGGAAGGAAGGGTGATATTCGAAATATTAGGTGATATTTGGAATACCACCCAATGTTCAAAATATCACCTGATCTTAGAAATATGACCCGATATTAGAAAATTAGGGCTTGACCAGATGATGACCCCACATAACTTCCTCACTTTGGTGAATTTCAGGGTGATGTAAAAATCCAACCTGCCTATCTTTTCAAGCTCTTTCACATGGTAAGCCTCTTCAGGCAAGCTTCAGATTTTGAAATTTGGGTTAAGACCTTAGGATCACAAATATGGTTTTCATGGGGATATGCATACTGACTAATCCTGTCTGAATTATTTTGACTCCTGCTAGAGGAAAAATAGGTCAATAATACCTTCTACATAAAGAACATCATGTGTTTTAGATATTACATTAATACTTATAGTGCCTTTTCCACTGATCTTTGCAGATGAAATGTCTCCAAACCTTACCATGCCACCATTCCACTTAGATATTACATCAATACTTATAGTGGCTTTTCATTTCATGTGAACTTGTTTCTTCTCTCAAAGACTTGGATTATGCAAGAAAAGAGAATCAAGAAAAGAGAATGTACAAGACTTGAGAAGGAAATTATGTCACTCAAAATGGAGTTGGAGAAGGAAAAGCTTGGAAATCTAGATGATACTGATGCAAGGCAATTCTCCATGAATAGGTTCAATCATGTTTTCTTTGGGTATTGTTTTATATGCAACAAATTTGGTCATAAAGCTATAGATTCCAAGTATGAAATGAATAAAATAGATATTGTAAGTAAGAATTCCCTTGCTTCACTAGTAGATGCAAATGTGGTATCTCAAATTTGCAACAATGTTAGACATATAGCAAGATATTGTAGGAGTGGTTTGGAAAAATCAGAATCTCAATTGATAGTTGTCACTAAGCAAGTAGAGGAAATTGATTGTTCCAAAAGATAGGAGACAAACAATGGAGTTGAAAATTCAATGATTATCCAAAAAACATTTCATGCTCAAGGGAAAACAAATCTCTGGCTAATAGATAGTGGATGTACAAATCACATGATAGGTGATAAGAGAAATTCATTAATTTGGGTAAGTGGAATGGTGGATTGGTAAGGTTTGGAGACATTTCATCTACAAAGATTAGTGGAAAAGGCACTATAAGTATTGATGTAATATCTAAAACACATGATGTTCTTTATGTAGAAGGTATGAAGCATAATCTTCACAGTGTAAGTTAGATGTGTAGCAAAGGATACAATCTCATATTTCATGATCAAGGCTGTGAATTTAGAAGAGCAAAGTCTGGTAATTTTGTGGTAGACAGATCTAGGATGGAAAGCAACTTGTATATTCTAAAGGGAATTAATGAAAGGAATTGTCTTCTAGGACAAAAAAATGAGTGTTGGCTATGGCACAAAAGGATGGGACACATCAAATTTGACAATCTTGTGAAGATTAGCTCCATGCAAGATTTAAGAGACATGCCAAAGATCATCAATCATGTAAGCACCATATGCAAGGAATGTTAGATTGGGAAGCAAACAAGGAAAAGTTTCAAGTCCAAGGAGTATTCTACTACATGGCCATTAGAGCTGGCTCATACTGACTTGTGTGGACCTAATAGGAAAAAGAGTACAAGGTGAGAGGTATTTCATGTTGCTCATTAATGATTTCTCTATAATGACATGGGTTACATTCTTGAAAGAATAATTAGAATATCTTAGTAGGTTTAAGATATTCAAGCCCATGGTTGAAAATGAAATGAATGTAAAGATCAAGTGTCTGAGGTCTAACAGAGGTGCAGATTTTACATCAAATGAGTTTGAATAATTTTATGAAGAACATGGAATAAAGGGACATTATTCTACTGCTAGAACCCCTCATCAAAATGGTGTTGCAGAGAGGAAGAATAGAATTGTTCAAGAAATGGCCAGATACATCTTGAGTGAACCTAAGCTATCTGATATATATTGGAAAGAAGTAATTCACACCGCAGTCTACATTCTTAATAGAGGACAACTAAGAAGACACATCACAAAGACACCTTATGAGATATGAAATGGAAGACCAACATCAGTCAAGTATTTCAAAGTGCTTGGAAGCAAATGTTACATCAAAAGAGATAAGTAATGTCTTGAAAAGTTTGATTCAAGGGCAGATGAAGGTATTTTCCTTAGATACTTAACTACCAGTAAAGCCTACAGTGCTACAACAAAAGACTAAGATAGTTGAGAGTGCAAATATTAGAGTGGATGAAGAGTCACATAAAATCATAGATGAGAAAGAAGACTATTGGTTAGATGAACCTACCTGCATAGAAGAAGCAGATGTTGAAGAAAAGGAAGAAATTCAAAAGAAAAATACCAATAATCTTGCCAAATATGTTTAGAAGAATCATTCAAAAGATTAGATCATTGGAGACAAAAATGAAGGAGTTCAGACAATTTGCAAGCATAAATGAATAGGTAAGCTTTTCTTTACTATCAAGAGTAGAACCTAAAAATTTTGATGAGTCTAGCAAGGATGAAGGATGGATACAAGCTATGGAAGAAGAACTAAATCAGATAGAGAAGAATTAGACTTGGGAGTTGGTACCAAGGCCTATAGAGAAGAATGTGATAGGTACAAAATGGGTATTCTTGAACAAATTGAATGAAGATGGAGAAGTGGTCAGGAACAAATCAAGGTTGATTTGCTAAGATTATTCTAAAGTTGAAGGTGTTGACTATGAGAAGACATTTTCTCTAGTGGCAAGAATGGAAGCTATCAGAATGGTTCTTGCATTTGCAGTGCATAAGGGATTCAAGTTATATCAGATGTATGTCAAATCTACCTTTTTGAAGGGTGACTTAGAAGAAGAAGTCTACATAGAGTAGTCTAATGGATTTCAGTTATCAAAAGACCCAAACATGGTATACAAACTTAAGAAGGCTTGGTATGGTCTCAAACAAGCCCCTAGAGCTTGGTATGCAAGGTTGGATAAGTACTTACTTTAGCAAGGTTTCAAGAAAGGTACTGTAGATAGTAATCTCTACATTAAAATTGAAGGTGAACAAATTCTAATTGTTGTTGTGTATGTTGATGATATAATCTTTTCCAGATGTGGTGAGATGTGTAAGAAGTTTGCAGAAGAGATGTAGAAAGAATTTGAGATGTCTATGATAGGTGAGATAGCATTCTTTCTTAGACTCCAAATTACTCAATCAAATGATGGTATCTTCATTTCTCAAGCAAAGTATGTCAAGGAGATGTTGAAGAAGTTTGGCATGGAAGAATGTAAACTAGTGAGTACTCTATGGTAACTGGTTTAGATTTGAGTAAAGATGATGAGTCACCTAAAGCTGATCAGACTCTGTATAGGTCTATGATTGGGGACCTACTATACCTAACAACATCAAGGCCTAACATTATGCAAGTTGTGTGTTTGGTTGCAAGGTTTCAAGATTATCCTAAAGAAACACATGTGAATGCAGTCAAGAGAATATTTAGATATTTGAAGAGCACTTCGGAACATGGGTTGTGGTATCAAAAGGGTGATGACTTTTCCTTGAGTGCTTATACTGATGCAGATTGGGCTGGCAATGTTGATGATAGAAGTAGTAGTGGAGGAGCTTTCTTTCTAGGAGATAGGTTGGTCTCATGGATTAGTAAGAAGTAGGATTTAGTGTCCTTATCAATAGCAAAAGTAGAGTATATAGCCACAGCAACATGTTGCACTCAAGTGTTGTGGATGAAAGAAACATTGAAGGATATCAAGGTAGTATATGATGAGCCCATTCCTATTCTTTGTGATAATACAAGTGCCATCAATACTTCAAAGAATTCAGTGATACATTCTAGAACCAAGCACATATCTATCAAGTATCACTTTTTGAGAGAGAAGGTTGCAAATCAAGCGGTCAGATTGGAGTATGTGCCTACATAGTTGTAAACATCTTTACAAAGGCATTTTCTAAGGATACATTTGAGTATTTCAGATAGAAGTTAAGGGTTATTGCCCCTCCTTTTTCTACGTAGATCCATAGATGGTGCATCTGTCTAGGGGAGTAGGTCAAGACATATCTTTATCCCTAGATTGATGGAGGCTACCTCTCAAGAGGAGAAGGTAGTTAAGAAGCTAAGAAGGATGACAAGGATTGATCAGTTAGGGGGAGATGATAGCTAAGGAGTAGTGAAAGGAAAATGCAAATAGAGGGAGCTAAAAGAAGATCACTTCAAAAGAAGACCACTGGTCCTTTGTCCTTGATGTCAAAGGGGGAGAAAACTACATATCAGGTTAAGTGTTGCCATCAATGCCAAAGAGGAGATTGTTGCAAGTGTTTTGTCATTGATGTCAACAATGCTATGGTTTGTTGATCAATGCTGGTGATGCCAAAGAGAGATTGTTGCAGATAGAGAAGTAAAGTGATGAGTGTATGATGAGGTGATCAAAGATGGATTAGTGAACTTGTGAAGAGAAGGGTAATGTGATGGAAGTCATGTACTATGCATTGGATCGGTACTATTTGTACATAGTTGTACCCTATCTTCTAAAGTTCATGAAGAGATGAAAGTTGTATACTGATATGAAGAAGTTGTAGTTTTTTGTTGAAAAGAGTTGTCATTGTTGTATGATGCTTTGAATGATGTCTCTAGTGTGGTTAATGTTGTATTCATTTTTTCTTGAGGAAAAGCATTTCTTTATCTTTGAAATAAATTTTTAGAAAGTCCAAGGCACTTGAGATTGCACTAAAGTAGCTCAGGAGAATGCTCCGCATTTGAAGGTATGGCCTTATAGTTTGGAAGTTAGTCAAAGACAAGTGTGAAGTTTTTATGTTCCTAATTTTAGAGATTGGAATTTACCATAGAAGATTCTAGGGCTCACAGAGTGAAGATAGTGTTCTTGTGTTGGTGCAGTTAGAGAGGTTAGAGAAATGCTCTGCATTTCTCCGTAGTTGAAGTTGTGATCCTGTGCTTTAAAGGATGGTAGAATAAAGATGAGAAGATTGATATACTTAATTTTTAGATGATAATTTGTACTATAGAAGTCCTCTAGAGTTAGTAGAACAAAGATATATCATGTTTTTGATTAGGGTTGTCTTGAGGAGATAGCAAAAGCCATCACATTTCACTGCATTACATCATGTGGCATTGTTGTTTGGAAAATGAGTTTAGTTAGTCTATATGTTTGTTCATTTTAGGTCTCAAGTGCTGAAGTACACCATAAGTTAGTTTTTCAATGTTTTATCTCAAGACTGGGTGTTTAGTCTTTGTAATTGTTATGTTGTAAAATGTCCCCCTATGACTTTTACCTCTTAATTTTAACTTCTGGGTCCCTTGTTTTTTATCATGCATGCTAAAATTAACTCTTGAGACAAAATGGCCTAAAACCCATGTCAAGTGGGGCTTGAGGGATATTGTAGAACCTAAACCCTAACCCAAAAATAGGTCCTAGGACAAGGGCACTCACGCCCTTGTCGTGCCCTATTTTGGTAGGGTCCCAAATTTGAATGTCGGTAAAGTGATCATTAAAGGTGTCCCTTGCCGACATCTTAAGTTTGAATTATGAAATTTGTAGTGTGAATGCATATATAAGCATGTTTAGTGTTTCATTTGTAAACTAGAAGATGATTATGAGATTTTGGTGAACTTATGATTTTAGAGCATTCAAGGCATTCCTTGTATTGTAGAGTAGAATATTATTGTTGTGTTTGT
Organism: Cunninghamia lanceolata; assembly: GCA_027924645.1. Lineage (NCBI taxonomy): Eukaryota > Viridiplantae > Streptophyta > Pinopsida > Cupressales > Cupressaceae > Cunninghamia > Cunninghamia lanceolata. Next base: position 3,124,533 of record BSBN01001161.1, read on the forward strand.
TATTGTAGATTTGGCTTCATCTTCTCATGTTGTGAAGGATCTTCATCTATGTGAGAGGTACACCTTCAAGGTGATATCTATTTGTGCTTCAACCAATCATTTATCAATTTGTTTTTTCCTCTGTCCTGTAAGGATACACACTCTCTATCTAACAATGGTGTTGGAAGGCTTGAATGTCATTCTAGAGCTTGACCGAGGAAAACTCCTAAACACCCCAACCCCCAACCCCTCTCTTGTGATTGCAAGTGATAGGTGTCAAATTCTATGGAGTGGAGTTGTAGAGGAGTGTTGCAGAGTGTAACAATCCTAGATCTGAAGGAAAAACTAGAAAGGAGCACAATCAGGACTTGGGCGATAGTCCCTGTGTCCTTTAGGTTTGTAGAGCCATAAATAATGGAACAATGATAATCAACATGAGAAAAGATCTGGAAACCCCCAATAAAAATACTACCTTGGACTTTGGTGAGAATCCCTCCATCCTTAACATTATAGAATCCTAAACTTTGAAATCTGGTATGAATCTAATCTTCATCTAGTATCTCTATGTGTGAGCATCTATCGAAATTCATCTATTTGTTTACGATTTTACAATAATTAGGGTTTTGAACATAATTGGGCTTAAATCAATATAATAATAATTAATTTCCAAATTTCCTTATCATTCCAAGTGACAACAAACATGTAGTTGAATCCTCTTGCAAAAGTTGTGATTCTACTTGGTTTAATGTCCTTGAATGTATGTAGTGAAAGGGGGATCTAAACTATACATCAAGCCAATCCCATCTTCCCCCTTTTTCTACATTATATTTTGGTCGACCCATGTTTTATTACATTTTTTACCTTTTTGAGTATTTTACACCATATTTGCATTCATTCATTTCATTATCATCCTATTGCATTTGAAAATCTACAAAAAAAAAAAATTTGAAAATTTTGAAAAATATTTGCATCCTAGGCTTGCATTAGGGCATAGTTTGCATCAATTTCATTGCATTTCATTTAATCCCTAATTTTTTATAATTTATAGAAATTCATCATCCTATAATCCTTTACATTGCATTTTTACACTAAAATTGCTAGGGTTTGCTTAAAATTTTGGATTTTTCTCATAATCGAGTGATTTAAAAACCTAGGGTTCGTAGTTAAAATCTTGTTTCAGATTTTACTACTCATCTTTGGCACTCATTCAAATCTGATTTTTGATTATAGAGTCTCATTATTGTGTGTCTTTGTATTTACATCCCAAATTTCGTATTTACACAATCAATTTCAACAAAAACTAGCATATTCACTCATTTCTCCTTAAATTTGTACTTGCATTGACAATTGTAGGATTTTGACATCATTTTCAGATCTGAGCTGAGATATTTCATGTCATAAATCTGATTATATTTCATTCATACATCACTTTGCATAATTTCATGCCTTAATTTCACAATTAGGGTTTAAAATCCTTGCATTTTCATTAGATTTTGACTCATCCTTCATCTAGATTTGTATGATAGGTGTGTTGTGAAAGATATTGCTGCATTATTGGACTGATAATAAGGATTTAATTTGCATCCCCTTTGCAATTTTATCACAACATTGCATCTTTTAGACATTTAAATTGAAAAAAGCAAAAAAAACAAGCATTTTAGGTCTTAAACATACATAGTTTTGCATACATCTCATTGCACATATATATCAAAATATTTTAAAAACCGATATTGCATTTATTTGAACACATACATACATTACTCATTTAAAAATAGCACATCATTTTGAACTTTTTCTTGAAAACTTGCATACTTTACATTGCACGACTTCTCATCACAAAAACAAGGTCATGGAGGTATCTTGTTATTCATCTTTGAAAGCTTTGTTTGCATACGTCATGGATGTTGATAATTTTTTCATATTCACTGATAAATATCCTCAAATCCTACAACAAATTGTACACATCTATGACATTGACATCCCCATGAGTTTTACATATGAAATTCTATGTTACATATCTAATTTTGAAATTTTCACCACTCTCATGGGTGTCTATCCTTCGATCTTGGGTGATTCATCTAATAATCTAAAGACTTCTACCAACATAACCTCACTTGGTGAGGATATTTTGGCACAAGAAGAAGACATTGAAACATTCCTTAAGGCAACCCTACCATCCCTTCCTGCTCTCGAGCCAGGATGAAGCATTGAATGATGCAGGTTCTCTATGTGAACAACTTCTTCAACCTATTGACACTGAAAAATTCATCAACCAATCTTCAAACACTTCTTAACTACATATTAAACAAAGAAACAAATCACACACCCTTACTAGAAGACCTATATACCTGGGAAACTATAGTCAATTTGAAAAACACAAAACAACATACTCTAGAATCTTACAAACTAGTCAAATGGGCATTTTTTGAGTTCCTTCGTTACCTCACTCAACTGAAATGGGTATCTTTCCATCTCCTACATCACCCTATTTGATTGACATAGAAAACTGTATCATTCGTTCTACACCATCATTAATAGATACCTTTCCATTGACAACTCCCACAATTGTACCTTCACAAGATCAAGAAAATATGGAAGAAAGAAGAAGAGATAAAGCTTTAACAATCAAGGTAAAGATCAAAATTAAGGACAATAGATAAATATTTTTAACCCTGGTGATCACCTATGTCATAGCATTATTTTCTTGTTTATGTGACCTCCCATCTTGTGTTGTGTTCCCTCATGATGTGTTATTGGATGACCCTTGATACTCTTGTAAGGTTGAGGATACCGAGAGACCATCTATGTTTTGACCATTCTTTTATTTGTGTCATCATTCTTCTATTTTTATTGTTGTGTCATGCCTTATTGGCATATCATTGTGGTTGATGACCTGGGGGCATCTCCCTATGTGATGACCCTAAGGCACTTGTTCTTCTCTCTCATTTTATTGTTTACCTTCTTCTAGTGATTCTACCTAGTCGGTAGATGAATAAAAATAAACATATACTGATACGAACTATGTGTCCCTTCAGCAAGCAAAGCAAAAATGGACCTAGTCCATATATGAAGATGGGGTTGATTTATATATATCTGATGCTTGGCTAGTAGAATCACTCCGTGTGACATTTTGATGTTATCTTATCTTTGCTAACAAATCATAACAATACATCTACTCTATGTACTTTGATTGTCTTAGTGTCTCACCTTGTTGTTACACTTGGTTATGAGATGCATGCAGTATAATCCCAATGGCTATACTCAGATTTGAACCCATTTGTCTAGCCTTGGTTTCTTTGTTTTCATGAATAGCTTTTATGTTTTGCTTAGATTAAGATGTGTTTGTAGGAACATTTTGTGATCATAAGCACATGTCACCTTTGGGGGCATGGGATTTGCAAGAGCTCCTGTTCCCTTGTGTGTTTTCTCTCTACCTTAACTTGCTTGATATCGGTACATGACATCAACCACCTTAAGGTGGGGGCATATATAAGGTAAGTTGTCTGATGATTTTGGTACTAACAAAGTGTGTTTGTAAGCCCTCTACAAAGGTGAGATGTTGTATCTCTAGTGTGAGTGTACATATTTATCTATATTTCAATCAAAAATCCCTCTATAGAGGCAGGACATTGTGCATATCCTTTTATTCAAAAGCCCTTTGCAGAGGTAGGATATCATGTGTATCCTTTTATTCAAAATCCCTTTGTGGAGGCAGGGATGGTGTATCTCTTGAGCTAGTCCACAGCCTTTTTATTTCAAAACTCCTCTGAGTAGGTGGGGTTGTGATACTATCCTCCCTTAAGCATGTCTTTGACAATTGTTATGGCATAAGCACAATTGGTAGATGTGCCTACAACATGTTTGAGATGGTGGGAACTTAGCAATAAGCTCCTTCCATTGGCTTGTTTGTTGTGTTTAAGACATATAGTATGTCTTTGGCATGCTATATAGTGCTTGTGTTTTCCATGTGTCTTCTGTGTGTTTTCCCCCATGTGTACTTTCAAGGGTGTGGTGAAATGTCCCTCCTACACTCATCTTTGTATGGCATGTTTTCTCCCAAACATAGTCTCAAGGGTGTGGTGAAATGCCCCTCCTATGCTTTGGGTTTTGTATGGCATGTTTTCTCTCATGTGTAGTCTCAAGGGTGTGGCGAAATGCCCCTCCTACACTTTGGGATTTATTTGGTGTGTCTTCTCCCCCATATGTAGTGTCAAGGGTATGGCGAAGTGCCCCTCCTACATTTTGGGGTTGTGTGTTACATTTTTACTTTCCATATATGAAAATGAAAAAGAAATGTCATTGTATTCATCATATTCTATTTGTCTTCATTACTATCTTCTCCATGTCTTGTGTGCCTGTTACTATCTTCTCCATGTTTTCCATGCATGTTACTATTTTCATTATGTTTGGTGTGTCTGTGATGTGTTTTCCCTAATGTCTACCTGAGACTGGAGGCTAGAAATGGTTCCCAAATCTTTGTGTATGCATTAGCTTTAAGTGTCTGGCATGTTTTTTGTTTTTTGACCATACTTTAATGCATGTATGGCTCATAAGATCATACATACATTAAAGTGGGGGATAAATGTTATGTTGTAAAATGTCCCCCTAGGAATTTTATCTCCTAAGTTTAGCTCCTGGGTCCCTTGTTTTTCATCATGCATGTTAAAATTAACTCCCAAGACAAAATGGCCTAAAACCCATGTCAAGTGGGGCTTGAGGGACATTATAAAGCCTAAAACCTAACCCAAAATAGGTCCTAGGACAAGGGTACTCGCACCCTTGTCCTACCCTATTTTAGCACGGTCCCAAATTTGAATGTCAGTAAAGTGACCGTTAAAGGTGTCCCTTGTTGACATCTTAAGTTTGAATTATGAAATTTGTAGTGGGAATGCATATATAAGTATGTTTAGGGTTTCATTTGTAAACTAGAAGATGATTATGATATTTTGGTGAACTTATGATTTTAGAGCATTCAAGGCATTCATTGTGTTGTAGACTAGAATATTGTTGTTATGTTTGTTATTATAGATTTGCCTTCATCTTCTCGTGTTATGAAAAATCTTCATCTATGTGAGAGCTACACCTCTGAGGTGATATCTATTTGTGCTTCAATCAATCATTTATCAATTTATTTTTGCCTCTGTCTTGTAAGGATACACACTCTCTATCTAGCAACGATGTTGGAAGGCTTGAATGCCATTCCAGGGCTAGAGTGAGGCAAGATCCTAAACACCACAACCCCCAACCCCTCTCTTGTGATTGCAGGTGACAGGTGTCAATTTCTATACAGTGGAGTTGTAGAAGAGTGTTGCAGAGCATAAGGATCCTAGATTTGAAGGAAAAAGTAGAAAGGAGTATGATCAGGACTTGGACACTAGTCCCTATTTCCTCCAGGTTTGCAGAGCTAAAAATTAATGGAATAGTGATAATCAGCATAAAAAAAGATCTATAAACCCCCAATAAAAATACTACCTTGGACTTCAATGGGAGTGCATCCATCCTCGACATTACAGAATCTTGAATTTTGAAATCTTCTATGAATCTAATGTTCATCTAGTATCTCTATGTGCAAGAATTTGTTAGAATTCATCTATTTGTTTATGATTTTGTAATAATTAGGGTTTTGAGTATAATTGGGTTTAAATTAACACAATAATCATTAATTTCCAAATTTATTTATCATTCAAAGTGACAACAAACCTGTAGTTGAATCCTCTTGCAAAATTTATGATTCTACTAAGTTTAATGTCCTTGAATGTATGTAGTAAAAGGAGGATCTAAACTATACATCAAACCAAACCCTCTTCCCTCTTTTCCTACATTATAGTAAGTGATGTCACATTCAGTATCTGTTTGTTTGCACTAGATAAAGAAAACATATATTTCAAAGGAAGGAATGTTTGAGAAGGTTTGTACAAGTCTTATGTTTCTTGTGAAGTGATTTGTATGAAGCTAATTGGTCTCTTCAGTACCACTTTAGGTATAGAGCTACTTTGAGGAAGGATAAGTGTTAGTTATGTTGACTTGATGTGTTTTGATGATACCACTAGATGTTTTAAGGTGTTCACTAGCTTCAAAGAATGTGTTAAAGAAGAATAGGTCATGGTTATCACTTGTATTTAACCACGTTGGATTTCTATATCATTTGGAAGCTGACTTGGTGTGGCCATTACATGTTTCATGTTTACGTGTTTCATCTTGGCCAACATAGGAGAAATATTTTGTAATTTGTGGAAGGTATAAATAAAAGATCTTGTTTGGTGTGAAATGTAAGGGAGTGTGAGAGTGTGTGAGGATGTATATGTAAGGGTGGAAGTGTGTGTGTGTGTGTGTGTGTGTGTGGAAGTGTGATGAAGGTAGTAATGTTTGATGTGCAGAGGAAGTGAAGATTTGTGACAGAGTGAAGTGTGTGGATGTTGCAGAGGTGTTTGATTAGTGAGATATATTGAGTGTGATGTTTAGAGGTTGTAGCCTCATTCTATAAGTGTTGAAGCATTGTATTTTAGGGAGTGTGTCCTCCCTTGGGTTGTAGCCCTAAAACTTGTTGAATCTTTTTTCATCATTATTTGTGAGGCTAGATTTGGATAGTAGATCCAAGCAACTTGCTCACCGTGTTTTTTCCCTTGGGTTTTCCACGTAAATCTAGTGTTATGGTTGTGTGCTTCTATGTTATGCTTTGATTTTCTTTATCATTTATTTAAGGCAATAAGAAGATTTGGTTGATAAAGTTAATTGGAATAAGTTTTTGGTATATACCGATTCACCCCCTCTCAGTATATCATTGTGTTCTAACAAAATAAGTGGACTTTGCAAATTTCCCTAAACTTGAAGAAATGCCCTTTTGTAGTACCATTTGAAACAATATTGGGTCATATAATATGTAAATAAGGACTAATGGTTGATCCCCTAAAAATTGCCATTATTCAAAACTTGCCACCACCAAAAATCACATCTGATGTCAAAACATTCCTAGGGTACATTGGTTATCACCGGAAATTCATCAAGGGATATGCAGCCATATCCGCACCTATAGAAGAACTAGTAAATAAAAATAGGGCAAAAGTATTACTTGGAATGAGCAGCACTAAAAGGCATTTGACACCTTGAAGCAGAAGATAATAGAAGCACCAATACTCATATTTTCATACTGGTAAAACACATTCCATGTTCATGTGGATGCATTAGGAATTGTAGTAGGAGCAATATTGACCCAATCAAGAGGTTCTAAGGATCACCCTATAGCATTTGCAAGAAGGAAACTGTCAAAAGTAGAGAGAACTATACAACAACTGAAAGAGAAGCCCTAGCAATGGTATATGCACTATAGAAGTTTAGACATTATCTCTTGTCAACACCTTTTGTATTCTATATTGATCATGAACCATTAAATACCTACTCAACAAACCAATCATCCAAGGAAGAATTTATCAATGGCTACTCTTGTTTCAAGAATTTAAATTCTCAATCATGGTGAAATAAGGAAAGCACAATCAGGGACTTGACTATTTGTCCAGAATTGAGACATGTGAAGATCCGAAGGTATAGGAAGAACTACCTAGTGCAAATCTTTTTAGAGTAATTGTAGTACCGAAAAGACTAGAAGATGTAGCATACCTACTAGCTACAAGGGAATTTCTAGCAGAAATGCCATCACAAGAGAAACAAAGCCTAATACGAAAATTTGTTCCATACACATTAATTGAAGGAGAGCTACATATCCATGGGAAAGATGATATCATTAGAAGGGTAGTATATGAACATGAAAGAGAAGAAATTCAAAGGGAAGAACATGAAGGGATAGCTGAAGGACATAATGCCAGAGACATGATAGCAAGGAAAATCAAACTAGTCGGGTTATGGTGGTTGTAGACACCTAAAAATGTCTCATTCCCATATCAGACATTCATCTGTCATGCTTCACATTAATTAAATAATTCTTAATTATTTGATTAAGTTCATCTATCAATCACCATCAAATTTATCCTCCATATTAATTAAATAATTCTGATTATTTAATTAAATCAAATTTATCCTCCATATTAATTAAATAATTGTAATTATTTAATTAAATCAATTTATCCTCCATATTAATTAAATAATTTTAATTATTTAATTAAATAATTTTAATTATTTAATTAAATCAATTTATCTTCCATATTAATTAAATAATTCTAATTATTTAATTAAATCAACTTTTCTCCACATATTAATTAAATAAATTTAAATTATTTATTTAATTAAAGCTAATATTCCATTTCTTCAAAATAAATAAAATTCAATATTTTATTTATGTATCCATGTGCATGAAATTAAATAATTAATTTCCTATTATTCCCTCTCCTCCATAATTCAATCTCAATCAGTTTAGATAACTAATAAATCATATTAGTTAACTAAACCAATCAAATCAGTTAAAAACTTAGTCAGTCTAGTCAACTGATCAATCAATCTAGTCAAATAATCAATCAATTTAGTTGACTAGTCAATCGATTGAGTTCACTAAGCAATCAACTCAATCAACTCTCCAATCAATTCTATTAAATCCCTTAATGCATGTCCCTCTCTCATTCGTGCACATCCTCTCAACCATTCTTATCCATTGATCTTCATCACTGAGGGTCTATAAATAAAACATTTTCCAAACCATCTAATCCTCTCTTCAATCTGCATACGACGTCACGATGCATAAATCATTCTAGATCTCATCATCCTCACATGACAAAGTTATGTTGAGAAACTGAGCAATCCACATAATCAAAGAGCAAAGAGTAATCAACTTGAGGTTTGGGTGCTACCTCGGTATGATCCATCTGTATGGTTTGTTTGTGTGTGTTTGAAAGGTAACTTGCATTGTATTTTGTATTGTTGAAAACCACAAGACAACTAAGAGGGGGGAGGGTGAATGAGTTCTATCAAAAACTTTAACTTCTTTCAACCAAAACACTTTCACATTCACTTACTTTAACTCCTTATTCTGTTATGAAGATTAAACATGAATAGCAGAATCAAAATACAAACATATCAACACCATACACACATGAACAATAGATTTTTACATGGAAACCCCTAATAAGGGAAAAACCATGGTGAATGTTGGCTCACAATAATGTAGTAACTATACCGAATATCAAAAGAGGCTCACTATTAAATTGCTCACTACCCAAATGAAAGGCTCACTGCCAAGGGTGTCTCACTGCCAAGGTCGCTCACTGCCAGGGTTGGCTCACTACCAGGGTGAGCTAATATAGTAGCATCTACACCATGCATGAGTTCAATTCCATGGAAGTGTAATATCTCCTTTTCTCTACTTTGCTTTTACACTTTGCACCTTATATTTTCATCTTTGCAACTTGGACTGTCCTTCACAAATTCATTACATACATTTATACCTATCATCAACCTTGGAATATACATCAAGATCAACATTACATTCTACAACCATTGGAACTATCTCCAAGGTCGGCATAATACATAAATCAAATTAGGACTAGACCTAAACAAACTTGCAGGGCAAATGAATGAAGGAGGAACACTTCACAGATTAGCTCAGATCCAAATTCATCTTCACACATTACAACATGGTTCCACAATCCATGAATCACCTCCACAACAAGTGTGACAAACCAGGTCGGCCAAAACTTGTACATACATCTAGAACACTTAGAAACATGCTTCCAAGAACTTCATTATAGCTTGCAGATCAAGCACATTCCTTTAATACATTCTGGAGACATCCAAGAACAACATAGAGTCACTTTGGAAGTCCATGTAATGTGACATCATCTGAGGTAGTGGGCTTCTGAGGTTGATTACTAGGTATGTCTTGGGTTCTTCTTCACTATGAATTCTTCTTTATCAATATGAATTTAGCTTTTCAACATGATTAATCAAATTCTAGTAAATTTGCATTTTATAACCCAACTTATATAATGTGATATAGAAGTTTAATAAAAGCTTAAATTCTTTGGGACACCCCAAACCTCTTGGAAACCCTAAATTCATGGGTAACCTAAAACCCTAAAATCCAAATTATAAGTTCCTATATCCTAAACCATAAACCCCAAACCTTTGAAATCCAAAAACCTACATCCTAGAAAATCTAAACCCTGAAACCTAAACTAGGTAGACCCCTTAGAAACCCTACATACCAAACCTATCTATAAACCCCAAACCCTACATCATAAACCCTAATCCTTAAACCCTAGACCCCTATCAACAAACAATAAACCCAACCCTTAGAGACACCAAACATTTTACATTATTTAAACACCACATCCTTTAAACTCTAGAAACCTATATCACATACCCTAGCAAATTGTCATCCTTACATATTAAACTCCAAACCTAAAAAAACACTATACCCCTATTGTAATGTCAAACTTGAAACCCAAAACCAAGAACCTAATTGAATCCTAAACCCTTTAAATCTCAAAATATAAACCCTCCTTGCCTAGTGGTCCTTCCAGCTATCTCCCATCCACCCAACATCATGTGTGGGGATGGGTGGGGGGCATAGGCCAAGGGTTTGTCTAGAACCCTTAGATATAGTTCATAGGTGGTAGGGCTCATTCATTCACTCCACTAAACTAACGCAGGCACCCACCCCAACAAGTAGACAAGCACCGATGGATGCAAGTGACTAAACCAAGCATACAAGGACCACCCCTCTATCTATCTCAAGCACTCAAGCATCGATGTATCAAGATAGAGACAAAGAGAGATAGAGATACATATAGGAGGAGCAAACGTTTTTCTTTTTCAAAGTCTGCGAATCCCATTCCATCTCAAATAACTACTTCATGCAATTTAGTGAGTTCATTCTCTATTCTTATCTTTCCAAATGCAATAGATCCCACTTGAAAATAACAAATATCACTTGAGAACACATCACAAACTACTTCTTAATAGACACTGTCAAACTCTTCTATTCACTAACTTGCCTTCTAGAGCACCAAATGACAAATCCTTTGGAATGAAGATAACTAAGAACCTTATAAGCTTAAGTCTAGGACCACAAAGCCAAAAACCAATCTACAGAGAAATGTGGAGCAAAACACTTTCTCCCTATCACTCTGCAAACATTGCCAAGCATAGTCTTCAAACTGGTGAATAGAACTTTTTCTACACAGTGATCTAGACCATAAAATTCTAGATTTAGAATCTTCAAACACTTCTCTAAATCATATCCAAAGTTCAGGCTCTAGTCTTCAATATAGAGAAAATGCAGAACAAAATACTCAGACAGTGTTCTTCAATCAATCAACAAACAACAATATCAGAAGATATAGTTGGCACCAATGACAACACCAGTTAGCACATACTTTCAAAAGTCTCCCCCTTTGTCATTGATGGCAACATATGATGTGAAAAAAATGTCCTTCCATCAATACACAATTTTGCATCAAGACTCCCCCTTTCTTTTTACACATCTGAACTCTTTCTCCCCTAAGTTTTTCACATGATCTCTCTCCCCTTTTGACATCAATGGTAAAGGGCATCACATCTCTTCTACTATACATACTTGCACATTACTTCTCTAATCAGTCTGAAATCATCCTTTACTCCCCCTGAATGCAACAATCATCTCAAGCCACTACCTGCTCCCCCTGGGCAATAGCCTTCAATCAATGGTCTAAAAAGGAGAAATGTACTTTGGAGCACACTGGATTGATGCATCTTCTTATGCATCTAGTTCAAGAAAGGAGGGGCAATAACCCCTAATTTCTCTTGAAGATACTCAAATGTGTCTTTTGGTAGAGCCTTAGTGAATATATTAGCAACTTGATCTTTTGTAGGCACATACTCAAGCTTCACCTCATTCTTTGCTACATTTTATGTCAAAAAGTGATAATTGAAATGTGCTTTGGCTTTGAATGCATCATTGGATTATTTGAAATATTTATGGCACTTGTGTTATCACAAAGAATAGGAATTGACCCATCATACTCAACTTTGAAATCCTTCAAGGTCTACTTCATCCATAACACCTGAGTATAGTATGATATTGCAGCAATATATTCTGCTTCTGTAGTAGAGAAGGAGACTGATTCTTGTTTCTTGCTATGCCAAGACACTGCCCTATCTCCAAGGAAGAATGCACCTCCACTTGTGTTTTTCCTATTAGCATCACATCCAACCTAATCTGCATCTGTATAGGCACTCAAAGAAAAATTATTATTCTTAGGATACCACAAGCCATGATCAAGAGTGCCCTTTAAATACCCGAATATCCTTTTTACAGCCAATCACATGTGATTCTCTGGGATTTGATTGAAATCTAGCCACAAGACAAACTGTATGCATGATATCTCATTTAATAAAAATCAGGTAAAGTGGTCCTCCAATCATTGATTTATACTTTCTTTGAGCAGCCTTAGGAGATTCATTATTCTTGCTTAGTTTACAACCAGTAACCATAGGAGTGTACACTAGTTTAGAGGCCTCCATTCCAAACTTCTTCAATAATTCCCTGACATACTATGATTGAGAAATGAAAATGCCTTTGTCTGTCTAATTGATTTGCAATCCAAAAAAGAAATTCATCTCACCACACATAGACATCTCAAATTCTTTTTGCATTTCATTTGTAAATTTTTTGCACATTTCTTCATTTCCACCAAATATGATATCATCTACATAGACTTCAATAATCAAGATTTGATCTTTGCTTACCTTGATATATAAATTACTATCTGTAGACCATTTACTAAAACCCTGTTGCAATAGATACTTATCCAGTCTTGCATACCAAGCTCTGGGAGCTTGCTTCAATCCATACAAGGCCTTCTTCAACTTGCATACCATGTTTGGTTTGTCTCATAACTGGAACCCATCCAGTTGCTCTATATAGACTTCTTCTAGCTCACCATTCAGGAAGGTAGATTTCACATCCATCTGATATAACTTGATATTTTTGTGTGCTGCAAATGCTAAAAACAATTTGATAACTACCATTCTTGCCACCAGAGCATAGGTCTCTTCATAGTAAATCCCTTCCACTTGTGAGCCCTTACACACAAGTCTTTCTTTGTTTCTCACAACTTCTCCAACTTCATTCAGTTTGATCCAGAAAATCCACTTTGTTCCAATCACATTCTTGTTTTGCAGGTCTAGGGACAAGTTTCCATGTCTTGTTCTTCTCAATATGTAGTAGTTCTTCTTCCATTACCTTGACCCAATAAGGTGTCTTTGTTTCTTCATTTACTCTGACTTGCACTTTATTATGAATGTGGACAGTAGTGTGTATTGTTTCTTTCCATTATACCTCTAATAAGTCTACTTCCTTGATCATTGCTCTGGTAACTTCTTGAACAGTTCTATTCTTTCTTTCAACCACTCCATTTTGTTGAGGAGTCCAGGGAGCAGACAAATGTCTCTTTACTCTATGTTCTTCACAAAAACCATTGAACTCATTTGAAGTAAACTCACCACCTATGTCAAACCTTAAGCATTTGATTCTCAAATCCAATTCATTTTCAACCATAGCTTTGAATGCCCTGAACTTATCTAGAGCTTCTATCTTTTCTCTGATTAAAGTAACCCTAGTCATTCTTGAAAAATCATCAATAAGAAGCATGAAATACCTTTCACCTTGTAGACTTCTTGTTCTTATGGGACCACACAGGTCTATCTACACCAGCTCCAGTAAACTGGTAGAGTATTGTTCTTTGCTTCTAAAAGTAGTCTTTGTCATCTTCCCAAACTAGCATTCTTTGCATATAGCATTGGTAGGATTCATAATCTTAGGAAGGTCTCTTACAACATGAACAATGCTTATTCTCACTAGATTATTGAAGTTAATGTGACACATTCTCCTATTCCATAGCCAACTTTCATCTATCTTAGCCAACAAACAATAATTTTTAGCACCTTTCAAATGATAGACATTACCATGAGTCTTCTTACCAGTAGCAATTAGGGTTCCAGAGCTATTCTTTATCTTACACCCATTGTCCTTGAACGCAAGGTTGTATCCTTTGTCACACATTTGTCCAACACTTATAAGATTATGCTTTAAGCCTTTGACATGAAGAACATCATTTGTATTATGCTTGCCATCAAAAGTAATAGATCCTTTTCCACAAATCTTACCAATTGCATCATCATCAAACCTAACAAGTCCTCTATTATACTTTTCAAAATTAACAAACTTACTCTTGTATCCTATAATGTGATTTGACCATCTGATGTCTATGATCCATTCATCTTTCTTTTTAGCATGAAATGCAGACAACTCTCCTGGACTTACTTCCTTCACACAGCTTGCCAGATTAGCAAAAACATGTTGTTCTCTAAGTGCAATAAACAAGCATTCACTACTATTACCATCATCAGAATTAGATTCATCATTAGTTACACCATAATCATCTCTAACATAGTAACTCTTTCTTACCATCTTTCCTTTTCTTTCATTAATTTTCAAAGCTCTGTTAGGACATCTTGAAGCATAGTGACTAATTTTACCACAATTAAAACATATGAAAGGTAACTTACCTTTGAAATTTCCTCTACTACCCCTTTTTATTCTTCTTGCAAATTTATCTTCAAGCTCTGCAAAATCTTCTTCATCTGATTCCACAACATATTTATCAAATCTAGCAATCTTTTCTTCCTTGGCCTTGAAAGCAGTCTTAGTTTTCACAGGGCCATCAGTAGTACCAAACTCTCTCATTTCAAAAGTAGTTAGTTTACCAAGCAATTGATCTTTTGAAAGCTTTCCCATATCAAACAACTCTTGAATGGAAGATACCTTATGACTATAAGATTTGCGAAGAGTTCTAAGTATATTATCTACAACATCCTCATCCTTTAATTTTCCACCAAGACCCCTGATGTTGCTAACAACTTCATCAATATTCTATATGTAACTTGTTATTTTCTCATCTTTAGCCATTCGCATGGTTTCATATGTGGTATTCAAGTTCTTCAACTTGGCCTTCTTGACATATGCATCACCTTAATAGATTCTTTAAGTCTAGAACCACAAAGCCAAAATCCAATCTACAGAGAAATGTAGAGCAAAACACATTCTCCCTATCACTCTGCAAACATTACCAGGCACAATCTTCAAACTAGTGAATAGAATTTTTTCTCCACATCGATCTGGACCACCAAATTCTAGATTTAGAATCTTCAAACACTTCTCTAAATCATATCCAAAGTTCATGCTTTAGTCTTCAATACAGAGAAAATGAGGAGAAAAATACTTGAAGACAATGTTCTTCAATCAATCAACAAACATCAATATCAGAAGATAAAGTTGGTACCAATGACAAAAGAAACATGTTGACATCAATGACAACACCAGTTAGCACATACTTGCAACATGTATTGCTTTCATCTTATTTTCTTATTCAGATTTTAACCAGTACATTTTGGCATGCCCGGTGGGACCCACGTCCCTAAAATATAATGTTTGTAGGCAGAAATTTCATACATTTTATGATATGGGATTGAAAATGTGTGTATGTTCTAAAAGTGCACCTACGTAAAGAATATGAGTTCATATGTAAAGAATCTAAGCACCTATGCAAAGAATCAAAGCACCTTTGCACCATAAAAGTGTGCTTTTGTTGAGTAACATGGTGTTTATATTTTTGCAAATTTAGGGCTATGTCATTTGAATTTTCTCCTATTTCTAGCTTTCTATATCTTGCTAACCTCTAACTCTATCTACTCATCCTTTGATATCATCATTTTGACAGGTTTTTCTATCCTTTCCTTAGTCCAAAATAGGTTATGTGCAAAAGCACGCCTTTTCCCTGTAAAAGTGTGCCTTTGTCTGTGTGGACACTTGGAAGTTACCAACTCCTCAGATCAAACATTCCAAACCCTTAGATCATCCTGAGATCATCAAAACTTGCTTTCTATCAAGATTGGTTCACTTTTTTTGGCAAGTACCGACTCTCAATCCCGTAAGAGCACTTTTGTCTTGTAACAATGCATTTTTGCTTTGAAACAATGCGCCTTTGCTCTGTATATGTGTGCCTTTGCTCTATATATGCATGCCTTTGCTCTATGTAGTTCCTTATCTAAAAGCATGCTTTTGTCCTATAGAATTGTGCTTTTTCTTTGAAATAGTGTGCCTTCGCTCTATGTATGTGTGTCTTTGCTCTGTGTATTTTCTTGTCTAAAAGCTCACTTTTGTCTTGTAACGACACACTTTTGCTCTGAAATAGTGTATCTTTGCTCTTTGTATGCACACCTTTGCTTTGCGTAGTTCCCTATCTAAAAGCATGCTTTTGTTTTATAATGGCATGCCTATGCTTTGTAATGGCGTGCCTATGCCTTGTAACAGTGTTCCTATGATTGTGAAACAGACCTCTAAACTTCAAACCCTCATAACTTTCTCAAAACTTAACAAAATTTAATGAAATATGTTTTGAAATTGCATAAAAAATCATAAAGAATCTATTGGTGATATCCAATCTTTTGTACCTAATTATAATTATCAAAAAATATCTAAAATTCTCTTTTTTTCACTCTAACAAGTGGGTTTGCAAGTATTTTTGTTCTTTTTTGTTTTGGTGGCATAGGGGAAGACATAAGGTGCTATATATGCATCAACTTTAGCATCAAATCTAGGTGCACACATTAAAACTTTTTTCTTTTTATTTATCAAAACCTTGTTTTCTATCACATTTTGATTTAGGCTTAAAACAAACAATTATTTGCATCATCATCTTTGAAATTGGGTTTAAAATGAACATGTGTATTTATTAGCACATTGGATTTGGGTTTTAAAATGAACTTGTGCTTGAATTTCTTGGTGGGTTTGAGTTTGATTTAGGGTGTGTATGCTCTTCTCATGCACTTCATGTGATCTTGAGAATCAAAAACATCATGTTGTGATGCTCACAACACGCCCCATTGTACTCCTTAGCAAAATGAGGACCCCTGGTGTGGCTTTGCTTTTTGCTTTTGTGTGTGGGTCTGTTGGGTGGCAAAAGGGAAAAGAGAGTGAAAGTTACAAACCTTTTTGAAAATAGAGAAAAAATTGCATTGAGTACTAGAGCTGAAATATGGGTGAGTTCCTTGTGAAAAATGAGTGAGGGTTGCTTTTTGAACCATGTTAAAATTTGCAATATTTTGCAAGTTATGAGTGTTTTGGTACAATGTACAATCAGGTTTGTATGTTGCATATACAAAGTCTTTTGTATATCAGGTTGCATATACAAAGTTGTTTTTATACATTTATACTTGTATGCATTTCACTTGCACCTTTTTCTTACATACAAGTCGGGCTCAAAAAGTTCAAAGTTTAAGTGAATAATTGTTTAAATCTGTTGAATGCACTTTATGTGGTATGTTTAAACATGCAAAGTAGATATACAATGATATATGCATGCCGCGGACCTGACAAAGTTGAGATTAAAATATATATTCAGTTAAGTCCGCCGGTTGTATATCAGGGTTTGCATGTTTGAATATACAAGGTTACATACAAGCTGATATACAATGCCCATGTGCAAGTCACGGAACTGAAAAGATCATGAAACAAGGTTAAGTCATTGTATGTTTTGTGCTTTGTATACATGTTTTGAAGACATACATTGTGATATGCATTACACTTATACAAGTGGCAGAACCGAAAGTAGTATTAAAATTGGTTTTATCCTTGTATATTTTGGGCCTTGTATGTATGTTTCAAATACAGACATTGTGGTACATACAAGCCGGAACTCAAAAAAAGTTAAAATGTGGTATGAATGATGCATCCTAGCTTATTAAAAGATGCATTGATTTTTATACATGTTGCGGACCCGAAAGTGAATAAACGATGGATTATAAAAGTTGAAGTCTGAAAGGTGGCACACATAAAAGAGCTTGTATATGTCTATGCTTGTATCTAAAAGTTTGATACAAGTGTTATATGCATCATGGAGATACAAGTAAAAGGTAAGATGGACCCCACCATTTGCATCTCAAGTTCGAATGTATAAATACAATGTATATCTTCGATATACAAGTGCGACATGCAATGAAAAAAATGCAAGTTAAAGATACAACGTGGATGCAAAAAGAAGTTAAATATTGAAAACTCTTTGTATATTTAAGTGCTTGTATATTTATGGCATACATATTTGATATACAAAAGTAATAATGCATCGGATAGATATTGTTCATCAGTGGAAGAGTTTTCAATCATATCGATGGAAGGTAGTTACACCGATGAACAAAAGATATGCAAAATGATGAAAAAATTACATCAGCCAGAAGTGTGTGATCAGTGGGAAACTTTTTGATCGACCCGAATGAGTGGGTCATGCTGATGGCATCAACATTGCAACTAAAGGTCGAGTTGGTAGTGCATTGATTAC
This sequence comes from Cunninghamia lanceolata, assembly GCA_027924645.1. Lineage (NCBI taxonomy): Eukaryota > Viridiplantae > Streptophyta > Pinopsida > Cupressales > Cupressaceae > Cunninghamia > Cunninghamia lanceolata. Next base: position 3,142,832 of record BSBN01001161.1, read on the forward strand.
TGTAATCAATGCTCATCTAACATTCTGATGAGGTATAAATTGACAACAGCAACATGAATTTTAAATCTATTTCATAGGTATGTAGGTAGATGTAAAGATGGAGCTTTAATGGCGATGACATCACCGGAGGCAGATAGGATCACAAAAGATCGCAAACAAAGTAGGAGTAAAGGCTTTCAATGAGAGGAGATATGCAGATGGAAAGAAACATTATTAAAAGAGTAATATAAGATATTTTGGTGATTGTTAGGGTTTCCAAAGGGCACCCTTACGCTCAATATGGGTATGTTTCTCAAAGATTCTTGGTAGGATTTGTTTTCCACTGATTGATGTTGCACTTGAAGTGTGGACCGTTGATTAACTAGGGTTTTGGAACTGTATTGGGGATAATCAAATCTATATATTGAACCCCTTTACTCTATAATAAGTTACACAGGGATTTTTAGGAAGTAGCTAGCAATTGTAATTTGTGCAAGGACTTTGAGTACTTTAGAGTAGAAGGAGGTCGTCTATGTTTGCAATAAGGAATGCATGGAACATCTAGCTTCCTTACTGTATCTGTAAAGTGTTGTAAGTTTTTTGTAAGTTGATTAATGAAGCTAAGAGTCATTCATACATTGTAAATCATGTATGACTATGTGTTTTGAATACAAATGAATCTAGAATTTTGCATCTATATTCAAAGTGTCTTCTGGCTCTTCTTTGTATTTGAAATAATATCTCTTAAAGCTTGCAATCTTGAATGTGCGTTCATGAAAATACTCAGGGCATTCACATTTAATGATTTGATCTGCTGATTTGATCAGAATTACTGTACTTCGTATAACATGCATAACAGAGCATTTAGATCCTGTAGCAGAATGAAGTTTAATTTAGATTTCTCTAACTTTTCCCAAACCATTTGAAATACTTAGCCTAAACGCATAAATTTAAAGGATATTGTCTGATATTGGAAGGAAACATGAACAACTGAGTTGATATTTGACAGTTTTCATAATATTTGAAAAGGACAGCTTGTGTTAATACAAATCATATAGAGCTTTGTGATACAGCAACAAATTTGTGCAAAGGAATGAAGGAAGTATTAATATTTGTGATATTTTGCATAAATAGAGTCCAGTGAATCATCAAAAAAACCTTAAATCAAGTAATGTCCCTTGCATATTACAGCTTCACATTTACCCACTGAATTGTCCAACAGGTCAAGACCTAACCATACAAAAACTTGGGATTAAGCAAATCTTAATTGATTTCTTCATATCTTTCAAAATAGTTAGGTTCATTCTGTGAATTTTAACTTTTGTTATGAATGTGTAAAAACAATCATTAACACATCCCTTCATCCATTCATCTTCACACACACATTTCAATTTCTAAGGGTAATTTAACATTGCGAATGTGAGTCAAGTGTGTGTCTATGCTCTCTCCTCACACCGCAAGGTGATCTTAGAGGTAAAAAGAACCCACTTGATTTGCTTTTGTCACCCTTCTTAGGAGGCCTTCTTGGATACACACTACTCCAAGGAACAACCTTAACTCTTGTGTTTCAATAGAGTATAAATAGTGAGGAGTGAATCGAAAGACACACCTCTTGGAAGTTGAAATCTTATCATTCAGGCTAAGCCCCCAAGAACTTTATACCTTGGGGAAGTGAATGTGAAGGGTGGGTTACCCTCTTCTCTAGTCCATGGTGTGTTATTTCACTTTCATTTCACATAATTGGGTCCCCATACCTTGTGTATATTGCGGACATCCCTAGACCACTTGTGTATCCTAGACTAAGGCCTATTGGCCGTATCCACTTAATTAATATTAGGCTTGTTGATGTGTCTTCAATTGTGTTCATAATCCTACAAATCAATCTTGAAATACAAACTTGATATTGTGTCTTGTGTGTGATTATGCATGTACATGTGAAATCTTTTGATTGAATATTGCCAAAGTCAAGCCTTCAACATAAACTACATTCTACATCATTCTATGTATCCTTGTCATCACTTTCATCATAATCCAAATCTTAATCATCCAATCCATATCCACATCATCATACTAATAATCCAATCCAATCCAACTTCTTATAATTCTCACCATGTAATCTAATCCCATTCTTGAACCCCATCTAATCCATCACTTGTCAAAATGGTTCTGATCATCAACCAAACTAGGGAAAATCCAAAAACCAAAATCAAACTTTGAGGAGGCCCTCCTTATAGCTCCAATGAAGATGAGAGCCTTTTAGATTATGATACATATCTTGAGGTACAATCCATAATCCAAACACTTCATCAAATTCCACAACCCCTAGACCAACAAACCATACAAAGAATACAAGCCATTATCTAACTATTTCAACAAAACCAATCACCTCTAATACAACAACTCCTAGTCAAAATCCAACAATTCATACAACAACCCCCAAACCAATATCAACAACCACCAACTCAATACGAACAACCACCCAACCAATCTCAACAACCCCCAAACCAATATCAACAACCACCAACTCAATACCAACAACCACTCAGCTAATCTCAACAACCCCCAAACCAATATCAACAACTACCAACTCAATACCAACAACCACCCAACCAATCTCAACAACCACTAACTCAATACCAACAACCACCAAATCAACAACCACAACCTTCATATAACACATCATCCACTATACCATCACCCATGTACAACATCAACAAATTCCTCCTTAATCATATGTGTCATCCCATGTAACTTCATACCAACCAACCACACATCATGTTACCCCTACATCAACCTATTTTATATGGAAAGGGGGAGTGATGATAGGGTTTTGTTTTAGTTTGAATCCTCCTTTCCACAAAATATTCCAAGGGCTTTTCAACTGGGTGCTTCTCTCATTGAGAGGAGAGTCATCTATCAGATTGGGTTGCCACTTGGTTTTCTACTAGGAAATTCAAAAGTTATCACACAATATTGCTAATTAATGCTTTTATTCTCTTGAAACCCTAATTTAAGCAAAATAGTAAGTAAATCTGTAAATTATGACAAATGCTACTAGAATTAGATAAAGGGCAGAGAATCTTAACTCACTATTTTTCATAGTCTGGAGAATAGAAATGTCAGGGACAATGGTGATGGCGCCCTAGTCCAAGGTACAAGTTTTTTTATAGATTCTTAATCTCCTTTTGACACTGATTCTTGTTCCAGTGATTCGGTAGTGGAGGACAAGGTTGATGGCATCCTAGTCCACTGAGGAAGATTCTTCTGGATGTTAGAATCTCTACAAACCTTGATAATCCTATCCAGTCTATTTCTGTAGCTTCAGATGCAGAGGACAATGTTGATGGTGCCCTAGTCCAAGCAGGCTCCTCCTTCAAGATCTAGAATCTCCACAGTGTCCTCCTACTCCCTACAACTCCACTTCTTCCACTTTCACAACCTGTAACCTACAATCACAAGGAGTGTGTGAGGGGGTTGTGGTGTTTAGAGGATTGCCTCGGTCAAGCCCTAGAGAGACATTCAAGTCTTCCAAACACCGTTGTCAGAGAGAGAGAGTGCATATCCTTGTGAGAAAGAGGCAAAAATCCAAATGATAATGATGATAAAACATAATAGATGTCACCTTGATGATGAAGCTCTCATGGAAGGAAGAGGCTCTTCAATGCCATGAGGAGAAGATGTAATCCAACTTGCAAACACAAACATAATGAAGATCACAAGTATCACTTTCACATAAGCTCAAGAATCAAAATCACCATCTAGTCTCTAAATGATAACCTAATCATGCTTATATATGCAACTATTAAGATTCCCACCAAAAATTTCATTATTAAAACTTATGATGTTGGCCTGGAAACCAACAATCACAAAACTGACATTTGAATTTAGGATAGACCCAAAATAGGGATGGACTAGGGCACTAGTGCCCTTGTCCACCCCCTTGTCTTTATTCTAGAATCATTCAATTAACACCCCCTAGGTCCTATTTGTCACAAGACCCAAGGGTTTTCTCATCGGGAGTATAAATTATCATGCAAGATGCTCTAAATGTAATCTAAAGACCCAAGAGCTAAACCTTAATAGGAAAAAGCCCCCAAGGGTGCATTTTTCTGACATAACACAACCTATTCTACTTCTTCCATTGTTAACCCCTATCTATATCTACATACCTCAAGAACATCCAACTCCTTATCTTAACATTTCTCCTCATCACCAAATTCATTCACATGGATATCAAGTTCCTTCACAACAAAAACACACAAGTCTAAGTTACCCTTTACATCAAAATCAAGTGTCCTTAAGTCCTTATGGTACCTTTGACAAGGGGAATACCACTCTAGCTTATGCATCCTATGGGTACCCTACATCATCATCCTATCAAATGCCAATCCAAGAGCCTACTAGTCCTATCCCAACACCTCCATATAATCCACTGCCTAATCCACCACCTGATCCTAATCCTAACCCCACAACATCTTACATCATTAAATATATTCCTCCATAAATCATTAAGGATTAGACACAAGGACCCCTAGCATGGTAGCAAAAACTCTCATGCACTCAAATGTCTATCCTTGAGCCTAACAAAAACCTCCTAATAGCATGTCTACCACTCCAACACCAACATCCACCCCTATTATCCCTCCACCTAATCCTAATCATAAGCCTACAACATCCACCCCAATTATCCCTCCACCTAATCCTCTTCCTAAGCCTACAATTCCATCCACCATTATTATTCATCCACTATATTGCCTATCCACCCATACACTTATGAAGTATGTGATCCAATGGCTATTAGCAAGGAATCAACCATCTCCACATCATCAAACACCCATCCAAGAGCCTATCAAAGAGCCTTCAAATGACTTGTTTAGTCCTCCAAATACATCATATAGTCTACAACTTTGAAGCCCTACTGAAGAGTCTCTAACCATGCATCCAAGTCTAGATCCATTGTAGTTTCATGTTGTTGACCATCAAGAGCCTATCAAGCCTACCCAAGAGTCTCCCACTTCCACTTCCATTCAAGAAAATTAGGAGCTATGTCAAGCCTATAATCTAGAGCATGTGAAAACATCAACCCTTTCTCTAAATCAAGATCAAAGCACCTCCATCCAACCCATCCATAATCTATATTTTTTCTATGATCAATATAGTATCCATGATCAAGTTCCTAACTATGACAAGCAATCAAAGTTCAACCCATCCACAACCTTTCTATTTTCTATGATCAAGATATTATCCAAGATCTTGAGCCTATCCATGAGAAAATTGATCCTATCCATAATCCCACAACTATCCATGAACACGCTATCCACACTACTCCCATCCATCCTCCACCTAGTTCTATCCATGATCCAACAACACCCACTTCCCTTGATGAGACACTTGGCTCCCAAGTAAACATAGATGATCAAACAAATAGCATGGTTCTTAATGAGCATAATGATGATCAAAATCTTATTGATACTTTGTCCTCTAAAATTGACCATACTAAAAGTCCACCAACATAACCTCTTGGTCTTACCACCATCATCCATGAATTTTCTTCCTTAGGAGAGCAACAACCATTATCTACCACCTCACCTTCCCCATCAAAATAATCATCTCACATCTAGTGTCCAAATCACCCATAATCCCATTGTCCACCACATATTCAAGAAAATGAACTATCGAGGTAAATGCTTAGGCCTTCATGAACAAGGTATTTTGGAACCCGTCCATGTCCAAGTCCCTCCATGATCATATGGACTTGGTTATATTCCCCAAGACAAGCAATCTCAAGATGTTGGTACTTCCTCCATGCCTTCTAAATCCACTCATTTCCATCCTAAACCACATCATATCCCCAAAACATATGTTTCCTTTCCTCACCGATCATCCTACAAATCCCAAAAGCATGTGACCATACACCTTACTCCATCAACTTTACCTCCATTACTCCCAACTCCTAATATTATTTCATCCACTTTACCTTCATTACTTCCAACTTCTAATATCCCTCCATCCACTCTACCTCCACTTGTCCCAACACCATATATTCCTATCATCTAATCCCCTTATCCCTTTATCCACAAATCCACTTTTTATCGCTCCATCCATACATCCCCTCAAATTCCAAATCATGATCCAAACATGAAGCTTCCACCAAGTCCATGGGATTCACAAATAAAGTTCTAGTCACCTCTATCCATTAAGAAAAAAACTCCTAAAAATACTTATGCATTAAGGCATCAAGGAAAAGAGTCCGCTAAATCTATCCAAAAGGCTACCCAAGCCCTTACTTTCACAAGACAAGTCCAAAAATGAAATGGTTTGGGTCCCAAAGAAAAAAGAAATCAAGTCAAATGAAGCATCCACATCCCAAATGTCCCAAAAATCCCATTTCAGCCAAAAATCTCAAGTTCCTTCATTCCAAAAATCCCAAAAATCTCACTTCATCCAAAAATCCCAAAGCAAAAATCATAAAAATCCTAAGTGTATGTGGGTACTAAATTTCTACATCAACCATCCCCTCCAAAAATGCATCCATTGCTTCCTACACCTTCTAATCAAAAGCTTCAATGTTTATCATGGTGTGTGCAACCATTGGTCTTGGTTCCTTTCCATTCCATAATATCTCCACATACCTCCATCTCCCCATCTTTAATCCATTATCCTACATATTTCACCCATCATATCCCTATGGTCCATGCTTTTGCATAATCCACCTTATAATCCACTATCTCCCATCCTAATCCTCTATCCTTCCATACATAATCCACATCCTAATACTCTATCCTTCCATACATAATCCACATCATAAGCCATTAGCCACATACTCCATCTCCCTCGCGTGCAATCCCCTACCAACATCTATGAGCATAATGCCATTTGACATAGTCCATATGCATCATCCATCTTTAAATGGAACTATCACCTTTCTTGGAACTAGATGCTTGAGTCCTTCTTGTCCATATCCACCCTTTCCATCCAAGTATACACAGTAAAAGAAAATGAAAAATTGAAAAAAAATGCAAAAAAAAGTAAAGAAATTTATCTTCATTCAATGATGAAAACCTAGTAAACAAGCACCTTGGATAAGTACCATGATGAAAACTTAACAAACAGGCATCATATGTAGGTTGACTATCTATGTGTCATACACTTGGGGGCACATTGTCTCATCTAAACTATCATTTCCTTCCTATCTACCTCATCCTATCATATCCTATCTAACCATCCTTAGCCATTATACCAACATACCTATCCCATCTATCCATCCATCCTCCTTACCTCCTTTTGATCTTGATAAAGACATCAGGGAAAAATGTTGAAAAATAATTTAGAAAATCTCTTAATATACCTTGTGCTTTTCAACCAATCCAATCATCCTCTCGTCCTAAGCTAACCAATCCAATCATCCTCTTGTCCTAAGTTTTATCATGTAAAATCCTACACATACTACGTAGAATGGGGCATGTTATTCCTATGTAACACAGTCTTTGGAGATCACATCCTAGCTCACCTATGATACATACATTCCATCCAGTATTGTCTATCCTTTTATCCATCCCTCTATCATGAGCTTTCCATCTCACACACTATTTCCTACCCTTTTATCGATCCCAATATCATGTCTTTCATCCCCTTTGTTATCACCCGTCCTTTTGTCCACTTATCTCATCTCATCTTCCTCATTGCATCTAGACATGTTTTTCCCTTGTCATTGGTATCTAGGAACAAGGCTATCCAAACTCCAATACAATGCCATCCCATAAAACAAAAATATCCAAAAACAATTAAAAAAATCACAAAATATCCAAAAACAATCAAAAATATCACAAAAATATCCAAAAACAATAAAAAAATCACAAAAATATCCAAAAATAATTTAAAAAATCACAAAAAATATCCAAAAATAATTAAAAATCACAAAATATCCAAAAACAATATAAAAATCATAAAAATATCCAAAAACAATAAAAAAATCACAAAATTATCCAAAAACACTCAAAAAATCTCAAAAATATCCAAAAAAAATCAAAAATACAAAACAAACTCAAATATTCAAAAAATCCAAACAATAAACCAAATGCAAGTCATCCTTAATCCATACCAATCTAGTCAACCAATCTAGCTAAATCATCCAATCACCTCCATGGTCTTGATCCTAATCTTGTCATAAACCAAATCATCAATCAATCATCAATGGGATATATCATTCCCACATCCTTGTGTTGATCTAAGGATATATCATTCCCCACAATAACAAATGTCAGCAAGACGGTTGTCATTGCACCAAAAGATCAAATTGTTAATGCCCGATACAACCTCTAGAGTTAATGAATCCAGAGGAGGCAATTAAGCCTTGTCACAAACCCAAGCTCTATGCTACACAACACAATGAGACCAAGGGTGCACACCTTCCAAAAACCCCCCCAGCACAAGCGAGGGGTTCAAACTTGTGACCCAAGCTCTGATACCAATTGTTAGTAAGACAATTGGTATTGCATCAAAAGATTGACCTATTAATGCCCAATACAACCGCCAGAGTTAATGAATCCATAGGAGGTGGTTAAGCCTTGTCATGAACCCAATCACTATGTTGCACAGCATAAGGAGACCAATGGTGCACACCTTGCAACAACAACACTATCATCAAATCAATCAATCCATCAATCGATCATCGGTTTACAACTTGACATGGGAGATACCTTGTTTTTTTTTGTATCATTTGTGCATGCTTGCTTGTGTGTGTCATCTTTTTATCTTGCATTTGTATCAAATCCATGTCTTTTAACCTACTATTCATATCTTGTGTATGTTGGTATAGCATTTTGCATCATCCTTTGCATGTAAGGTCATATCATACCTTCTGTGCATTAGGACTTTAAGCTCTAAGTATCCTTCCTCATATGGCTCAACAAGGTTGTATTATGCTAGGTGCAAATGACACATCGTCACCATGGTCCTTATACCTTGGTGCATAATGTCTAATGCTATATCAAACTATAAGATTACTCTACTCAAGTCAACATAACTACTCATAAATGCATCATTCTATCATCCATCCTTTTATCTTCTTCATTTTTCTCTATTTTGTTCTCCATCTTCTATCTCCCTCTTTACTTCATATCCATTCATTTCAAGAGCACACCTGTATTGTTCCAATTCATCTGTCCTCTTGAGGGGCCATCATTCAACCTATTAATTAATCTACTAAGTACTTCTACCTGACTGGGGCATCATCATTTCTAATCCAATCATATTGTTCTTCTAAACCAAAATCTTATTCTATCTAAAATAGCACTATGTTTTAAACTTCTTTGAAATGATGATAATTTGCAACACCATCTCAAAGAGGGGTAAAATGTAGACACCTAAAAATGTCTTATTCCCAGATCAAACATTCATCTACTATGCTTCACATTAATTAAATAATTCTTAATTATTTGATTAAGTTCATCTATCAATTACCATCAAATTTATCCTCCATATTAATTAAATAATTCTAATTATTTAATTAAATCAAATTTATCCTCCATATTAATTAAATAATTCTAATTATTTAATTAAATCAATTTATCCTCCATATTAATTAAATATTTTTTTCCACATATTAATTAAATTATTTATTTAATTAAAGATAATATTCCATTTTTTGAAAATAACTAAAATTTAATATTTTATTTATTTATCCATGTGCATGAAATTAAATAATTAATTTCTTATTATTCCTTCTCCTCCATAATTCAATCTCAATCAATTTAGATAACTAATCAATCAAATTAGTTAACTAAATCAATCAAATTAGTTAACAACTTAGTCAATCTAGTTAACTAATCAATCAATCTAGTCAACTAATCAATCAATTTAGTTGACTAGTCAATCAATTGAGTTCACTAAGCAATCAACTCTCCAATCAATTCTATTAACTCCCTTGATGCATGAGAGGGCAAGGACACTTGTCCCTCTCTCATTCATGCACATCCTCTCAACCATTCTTAGTCATTGATCTCTCAAATCATCCACAACCTTTGATCTTCATCCTTGAGGGTCTATAAATAAAATGTTTTCCAAACCATCTAATCCTCTCTCCGATCTTCATACGACATCATACTACAGAAATCATTCTAGATCTCATCATCCTCACATCACAAATTTATGTTGACAAATTGAGCAATCCACATAATCAAAGAGAAAAGAGAAATCAACTTGAGGTTTGGGTGCTACCTCGATACGCTCCATCTGTATGGTTTGTTTGTGTGTTTGAAAGGTAACATGCATTATATTTTGTATTGCTTTCATCTTATTTGCATATTCATATTTTAACCAATACAGTGGCCTACACTTTTCATAGATGCAAAGAGATATGTAAAGAATTGTGATGTATGTCAAAGAATAGGAAGACCTATTGCAAGAGATGAATGCCACTAAGACTAGTTTCAACACAATTACCATTTCAAAAATGGGCCATTGACTTCATTGGACCTATAGACCCACTAGCAAAGCAATCTAAAGCTAGATTCATCATTACTAGAGTAGAATACCTAACTAAGTGGGATGAAAAACAACCAACAAGGGACTGGATAGAAAAAACTACCGCCAAATTTATCTATGAAAGTATAATTACCAAGTTCGGTTGTCTGTTGAGTACAACCAGTGATCAAGGTAAATATTTTGTAAACAAGATGATTTCAAAGATATTGAACAATTTCATGATAGCATGCAATAGGATCTCATCGTATCATCCACAAGTAAATGGAGTAAGTGAAGCCCTGAATAACATCATTGGGGTAGCATTGACAAAGATGTGTAATGGGAATAATATAGATTGGGATCTAAAAATACCTACGGTACTATAGGCATACAAGACAACCTTCAAAAGAACCACTAAGTTCACTCCCTACGAATTGGCATATGGAATATACACTACAATACTAATAGACTTCATATTACCAAATTTTTGGACAACAAGGACCCTCAAATTGGGTGAAGAAGACTCTCTCACACAAAGGATTGAAGAATTGGAGAAACTGGATGAGGACAAACTGATGGCAGTAGATAATATGAACTTGGAAAGGAACAGACAAAAGATCTGGCATGATAGAAGCTTGAGGAACAAGATATTCAAGGAAGGTGACTTAGTACTCCTATATGACAGCAAGTTTAACAAGCAAAGAAAATTGAAGACAAGGTGGCTAGGACCATACTACATTGAAGAATTTATAGATTCTGGAGCAGTCAGACTAAAGAATATGGAGGGCAAACTATTAGTCAGATATGTCAATGGTGCCAGAATCAAGAAATATTTTCAACCAAACCAAGGCATGTCTTGAGGACAAGACATAATTGTTTTTTTTCAGAGGGGGGTTGATGTTGGCAGAATGTAGAGCATAAAGGAAAGCTAACTAGAGGAGACTACACATTATCCGGAGGTAGGAGCTGATAGAAGACACATCCATAGATATAATAGATATAGTATATATATATGTAGGAGATAGTAGAATATAAGCAAACATGATAGGAGAATAGGAGTACATTTTAATGTAAACAATGACATAGAAGTCATGTATGTAACAGGTGAGGTAGAGACTTAGACCTACCAGAGGATGGACATATGATGTGTACATTTGATTACTATTTACATATATATATATATATATATATATATATATATATATATATATATATATATATATATATATATATATATATATATATATATATATATATATATATATATATATATATATATATATATATATATATATATATATATATATATATATATATATATATATATGGAGGTCTTCTAGTGTTGGGTAAATATGTGTGTTATCTTATTTTGATTTATATGTGATGCTCTATTTGGCTATTCTTTAGGTTTTTCTATCAATCTCTAGCTACCTGACTAAGATATAAACTGACTACAAAGACTTGACTAAGGACCAGATGTCTAGATCGGTATCTCCTCTACATTTCTTGCTAACAAGGGTCTTCAATACACCAGTACACAAGGAGGACAAAGTGGATGAAATAGGTATTGCAGGTGCCATGAAAAGGATTCAAGTCTTCCCTCATTAATGAGCTAGATACCTAAAACATGTGGGTTTTCTTCCTTTGCAAGTTTTCAGACATGCCAGGGTATGGGCATTCTTCAAATCATATAGATTTTCTAGGCCATGGGCCAAATTTGATGTAGCATGGGTGCATGAAGCTACATGGCAGCAGAATTGTATTTATGCATGTTTTAGAGGCATTCTAGGGGTTGGTCATTTTTTGGATAGTTTTCTCTACTAGTGTAGAGATCCAAAGGCAGTTAGGGAATTGACCAGTGATTAGTTTATGTTCTTCAGGAAGTAGTTATCAGAAGTATATGTGAAATATATTATTATCTTGATATCAACCATTGTCTTTCTCCACTATTGTAAGTATTCTTTCAGAAAACCTCTATCACAATTAGGGTTTTCTCTTGCCACATTTAGTGGTATGATTGTAAAATCTAATTTGAATGAATGTGACAGTTCTTAATCCATTTTCAGGCTTTGTAAATGGTCATTTTAGTATTAGATATGGAAGAATGTTGTATAGTGTTGGATTACTAAGTATTCTCATAGTTTGATATTGATTTATGTTCTTTGAATCTTCAAATGAGTAGTCATATATTTCCTTGTAATTGTGTTCCTTTGATAAACATGAGACTTTGCAACCCAATGGATAGGAACAAGTTTGAAAATCCTATAATCAACCAAACTCATTAAAAATCAAAATTATATATCAAGTCTTAAACACAGTTATAGTTAAATAAGCATCCTCATTCTGTAGGTTTTCTCCCATCAGCTTAAAATGGAGGTTATTAAGTGTAACAAGTGTGTTTTAGTTTAGTGATAGTATTTTAGATTAAAACAGTGATTTGGGTTTTATTGTAAAGTCATAACTAATATAACATATTTTATTGATCTCAATCCCTAATGAGGGATACCTCCAGGATTACCCTTCTAAGCCTAGCTGAGCTTGAAGTGTAGAGGATTCTACCCACTCCTGTAAGTTGGCCAAAATTACCCTTAGCCTATTGATAAACATCTTTTAATCACTCTAATGACACCCCTAGCTAGGTGATTGTAAAATGTTTTAGGGTTTCAGGTTGTAGTTATTTTGGGAACTGACATTTTGGCACTATTTCTAGGGAATGAACTTGTTATCTCATAAAATGTCCCCTAGGACTTTTACCTCCTAACTTTAGCTCCCAGGTCCCTTGTTTTGCATCTTGCATATTCATTTTAACTCCTAGAACAAAATGGCTTCAAATCCATGTCAAATGGGATTTGAGGGACATGGTGGCATTTGACCCTACCCTAAAATAGGACTTGAGGACTTGGAATCTTGCACCCTAGTCCTACCCTATTTTAAGCAGGTCTAAAATTTGAATGTCGGTTATGTGACCGTTAAAAGGTCCCCATGTTGGCATCTTAAGTTTGAATTATGAAATTAAAGTGGTAATGCATATATAAGCATGTTTAGGGTTTCATTTGTAAACTAGAAGATGATTATGAACTTTTGGTGAACTTGTGATTTTAGAGCATTCAAGATATTCATTGTTGTAGAGTAAAATATTCTTGTTGTGTTTGTGATTGCAGATTTAGCTTCATCTTCTCATGTGTTGAAGGATTTTCATCTACATGCAAGTTACACCTCCGAGGTGATATCTATTTGTGTTTGAATCATTTATCAATTTGTTTTACCTCAATCCTGTAGGGATATGCACTCTTTATCTGACAACAGTGTTTGGAAGACTTGAATGTCCTTCCAAGGCTTGACTAAGGCAAGCTCCTAAACACCACAACCCCCAACCACACTCCTTGTAATTGCAAGTTACAGGGATTGGAGTTCACAGAGTGGAGTTGTAGAGGAAGGTTGTAGAAGATAAGGATTCTAGATTTGGTACAAAGAAGTAGTCTAGTGCACTTTCAGGACTAAGACGCTAGGGGCAAAGACCTCTGAGGCTATAGATACAAAAATCTCCATGACAGTGATAATTAGCATTAGAAAAAGTCCCAACATCCTAAGGAATATCCTACCTTGGTCTTCGATGCAAGTCATAGTGACCTTTTGGTGCAGGAGCACCCGCACATGATCAGGATATAGGTCCGCATGATGACATACATGATCAGGGTATAGGATAATTATCAGCATGATGACAGGATAGTCTATTTTTAGTATGTTTGACTTTTTCATGTAATAAGGTCCATTGGACCGATGCTATGTATTAGATCAGCCTAGGAGTATGTGTAGGCAGTTAGAGATCGGGATAAGATAGTCTGAGTTGTCCTCTCTCCCAGCCGCTTGGAAGCTCCCAGCCGCTGGGAAGTGAAGTTGGTAGTACTCGAAGGATTTGTTATATATACCTTCGATCTGTTAGGGTTTAGACACAGTTCATATTGACAGTTCATTTTGATTTTGATAGTTGTTATGTTCAGGAGAGTAGTACTGGTGATATGCTGTACTGGTGATCAGTCCAGATATTGTGAAGTAGAATTGTAAAAGCAGGACATTTGAATCTCAATTGAATAAGATCTCATCTTTTGCATTATCTGGTTGTATCTGTGTTGATTTCCTTTTCTGTTTGCAAGTTAATGGGCACTTTCAACCCTTCCACCGGTTGATCCTGCAAATCGGTGGAATGGTCCTGTATCCTAGTTTAGTTTGCATTTGTGTTTTCTGTTTATGCATTGCATTGTTCAGGAGATCTGTTAGGAGCATGCTGTGAATCAGCCTAGCATCCTCATGTGCTAGGTCTAGAAGATAAGTTGTTAGATTTTGGTTTGAAGGTGATCCGGCCCGGTCGTCACATGATCTTTGTGAAATAGAGTGGTTCAGAGTGCTTACATGCAGCGGAAGGATACACAGGAGTCTGCATGTGCATTTCCAGTCGGAACGAGCCGCATCGTCATCTGCGAATCCATCGCCATCAGGATCGGGTCATGAAGTTGTTGAAGTTTGCATGTTGCAAGTGCATCATGATGTTTTGAGTTGGATATATACTCAGTGTATATATCGCAGTCGGGATCATCTCTCGGGGAAGTTCATCATCCGCATATCGCTAACGGATGCGGGTGTGAAAGTTAAGTTTTTTTGTCTAAGTGTTGAAGAGTTCATCAGGATATTGTGTGACGTCATCGTCATCAGGATATGACGTCATCGTCATCAGGATATTAAGAAATCCCTCAAGGCGAGTTTATCCTGTTGTCACTAAGTGGTAAGTATCGGTGAAGGCAGGAAGTTGTATTAGCATCATCAGGAGGTTTCGAAGAACCGGATGAACAATATCATGATGTTGTTGCTTGTATCGTCGGGCAGTGGAGCATCGAAGGCAAGTTGTTGAAGTGCAACGTCATCAGGATATTTGGAGCAACCGGATATTTGGATATCCTGCTGACGAAGGTGATATTGAATATCATGATGATGCCGCTTGTATTTGGCACCCGATGAACAATGCAACTGGAGGATGTTTGCGCCCGTTGATTATCATGATGATGATGATAGGCGACAAACGGAGGAGGTAAATAGTAGTCGACAGGAGGATATTTGCGATCATCCGAAATATGATGATGCTGTTGAAATGTGATGATGCTGTTAGTGTCTCTAGGAAATATGATGATGATGTTCAGCCGATAGAGAATTTTATCATGTTGTTTGTGTTGTTGGCTACTCCTTCCTGTTAGTTTAGCCTCTGTTGCGTCCCACTCTGCATCATAGTGGTATCAGAGCAAAGGTTAGGATCTTCTGGAAAGGATAAGCAGGATGTCAGACGAAGAAGGAACATCTGAGGTTCCAGCAAGGATGACCAACGCTGAGTTGGCAGTTCTAGTGAAGAAACAGATTGCAGAAAGCAAGGCCGTGAAGGCTCAGAATCAGGAGTTGAAAGATGAGTTAGCAAAGTTGAGGAGCAGAGTAGGTTTTGGTAGAGAAGATGATAGGGAAGAAGAAGATATCCCTAATTGGAGCGAGGAGGTCGTTCCTGCAGACTAGAGACCGCTGTTGAACGCCCTCAAGGCCATGGAGAGGAGAACCATGGATGTGAAGCTGGATTTGCCAGTGTTTACAGGTAAGATGGACCCTGATTCAGTAATGGAATGGATAGATTGTCTGAACAATTTCTTTGTAACAGAGGAGATACCAGAACAGCAGAGAGTGAAGATAGCACAGTCAAAGATGAAAGAAGCTGCCTTGACATGGTGGAACTTTGTTCAGGATGATAGAGTGCAGGAGGGAAAACGTAGAGTTGCCACATGGAAGAAGATGATGGAATTGGTAAAGGAGGCTTATATTCCTTTGGATTACAGTATCCAGTTACACAAGAGGAAGCAAAACATGAAGCAGAAGGAGCTAGATGTTAGCTCATATACAGAAGAGTTCATGAAACTCTGTATGAAGACCAAGGTGAAAGAAAGTGAAGAAGAAAAGGTAGCCAGATACCTTAATGGATTGAGGTTTAATATTCAGGAAGATCTGAGTCTGCATAACCCAGATACAGTGTAGAAAAGCTTTCAGTTGGCACTGAAGGTGGAAGAAAAGCTGAAGAGAAAACAAGATCAGAACAACAGAGGAAGAGGAAGACAACAAAGAGGTGGAAGAAGTCCTTTCAGAGGCAGAGGACATGGACAGGGATATCAAGGAGAATCCAGTCAGGACAATAGCAAGGGCAACAATAGTCAGAATCAGAGAGAGAATTTCAGTCAGCAAGGAAACTTCAGAGGCAGAAGACCTTACAGAGGAAGATCCCAGGGCAGAGGATCCATCAGATGCTACAATTGTAACAAAGAAGGCCATATAGCCAGCAGATGTCCAGACAAGGCCACAAGCTCAGCAGGAGAAAGGAGGACAAATCTGGTCAATGAACCTGATAATCAAAGTAGGACAAGCTCTAATGATTTCCAGAGTGTGAATGGTCCTGAGAATTATGGATATCCAGAAAGTGGAGAGTCCCTAATGATGAGAAGAACAGTGACTACCATGAAGGTACCTGATAAAGAAGCCCCTCAGAGAAAGTCTCTTTTCAGAACCACTTGCAAAGCAGGAGGTAAGGCATGTAAGGTTTTGATTGATTCTGGTTCTACTGAGAACTTTGTGTCTGAAGAGATGGTGGTGAAGCTGAAGCTTAGGAGATTGCCTCACCCATCTCCATATAAAGTCTCATGGCTTACTCAAGGTCAGCAGACAACTGTAGAAGAGCGGGCTTGGGTAGAGTTTCAGATTGGTGGATATAAGGATAAGTTGTTGTTTGATATCACCAAGATGGATGCTTGCAACCTTTTGTTTGGTAGACCATGGCAATATGATCTGAAGGCACAGCATGATGGTGTTAAAAACACCTATAAAATCACTAAAGATGGTAAAGAAGTAACGTTATTCCCATTGAAGGAGAAAGAGGAGAAGTCTAAAGGCAAAGAAGTGAAGGTCATGCTGATGGAAGGCAAACAGTTCATGAAAGAAGTAGCAACAGAAGGTGCAGTTGCATATGCCCTAATCCCATGTCTGAGTGTGAATAAGAAACAACAGCAAGAAGCCAAGAAGGAGAAGAAGCCAAGGTTGATAGACCCAGTTGTCCAAGAGTTATTGGATAAGTACAAAGGTGTTATCTCGGAGGGAATGCCAAGATCCCTACCACCTGTCAGAGATATCAGTCATTGCATAGACTTGATTCCAGGGTCTACACTTCCAAATAAAGCAGCTTATAAGCTTACCCCAGAACAGAATGCAGAAGTAGCCAGACAGATTGAAGAATTGATGAATTCAGGTCTGATTGGAAAGAGTTTGAGTCCATGTGCAGTACCAGCTGTACTAGCACCAAAGAAGGAAGGCACTTGGAGACTTTGTACAGATTCCAGAGCCATCAACAAGATCACAATCAGGTATAGGTTTCCAATCCCCAGAATTGAGGATTTACTTGATTGTTTGGGAAATGCTAAGTACTTTACCAAAATAGATTTGAAGAGTGGATACCATCAGATCAGGATTAGACCAGGTGATGAGTGGAAGACAGCATTCAAAACAAATGAAGGTTTATATGAATGGAAGGTTATGCCATTTGGTTTGTCTAATGCCCCTAGTACTTTCATGAGGCTGATGAATGAGGTTCTGAAGGAATTCATTGGTAAGTTTGTCATAGTCTATTTAGATGACATTCTGATTTTCAGTAACACCAGAGAAGAACATCTCAGGCATATAGATCTGGTTCTCAAGAGGTTACATGAAGAGAAGCTGATGATAAACTTGGACAAGTGTTTGTTCATGAAACAGGAGATCACATATTTAGGTTTTGTCATCTCACAAGGAAAGCTACAGATGGATAAGGAGAAGGTGAGTGCCATATTGAATTGGCCAACTCCACAGACCATGAATGAAGTCAGAAGTTTCCATGGGTTAGCAACCTTCTACAGAAAGTTTATCAGAGGGTTCAGTCACATTTGTGCACCCATGCTGGATACCATCAAAGGAGGACAGAAGTGCAGGTTTGTTTGGACTCAAGGAGCAGATGATTCCTTTGAGGCATTGAAGAGGAAGGTGGCACAGCAGCCAGTCCTTGCACTTCCAGATTTTAACAAGATCTTTTAGGTAGAGTGTGATGCCAGTCACATGGCCATTGGAGCAGTACTCAGTCAAGAGGGTAGACCGATTGCATTTTTCAGTGAAAAGCTCAATGATGCTAAGAAACGGTATTCATCATATGATCTGGAAATGTATGCTTTAGTTCAGTCCCTAAAGAAATGGAGGCATTACCTGCTGCCAAAGGAGTTCATAGTTTTCACAGACAACCAGGCTTTGAGTTTCATCAACAGTCAGGAGAAGCTGAACCACAGACATATGAAGTGGGTAGAGACCTTACAGGCTTTCACTTTTACCTTGAAGCATAAGAAAGGGGTTAAGAACAAAGTTGCAGATGCTTTGAGCAGAAGAGTTCTCACAGTCAATCAGATTCAGTTAGAGAGTGTTGGTATTGATTTACTCAAGACCATGTATGAGTCTGATGCTGATTTTGGAGAGATATATCAGGTCTGTACTTCTTTTGGGGAGAAATACCATGCTGAGTTCTCTGAATTCCTGATCCAGGATGGATTGTTGTTCAAGGGTGGACAGTTGTGTATCCCAAGATGTTCTATGAGGTTGAATATAATCAAGGAGAAACATTGTGGAGCCATGGCAGGTCATTTTGGTCTAGACAAGACTCTTGATCTGGTCAGGAGGCATTATTTCTGGCCTAAGTTGCAGTCAGATGTCAGGAAATTTGTAGAAACCTGTGTAATTTGTCAGAAGGCTAAAGGCAGGTCAACTAATGCAGGGTTATATCAGCCCTTACCCATTCCTTCCAGACCGTGGGAAAGTATCAGTATGGATTTTGTTCTAGGTTTGCCAAGGACCAGGAGAGGATTTGACAGTATCTTTGTTGTAGTGGATAGGTTCAGTAAAATGGCACATTTCTTGCCATGCAAAACCACTGCAGATGCCTCATATATTGCAGATTTATTCTTCAGGGAAATTGTAAGAATTCATGGGTTGCCTTTGAGCATAGTTTCAGACAGAGATGTGAAGTTTGTGGGTCACTTCTGGAGAACCCTTTGGAGGAAATTGGGAACCAATTTGTCTTTTTCCTCTGCATATCATCCTCAAACGGATGGACAAACTGAGGTTGTGAACCGTTCCTTGGGGAATCTACTTAGATGCTTGACACAACAGCATGGAGAGAAGTGGGACAATATTCTGTCTCAAGCTGAGTTTTCATATAATGATACTGTCAACAGGAGCACAGGAAAATCGCCTTTTCAGGTAGTGTATGGAATGCATCCCAGAGGTATTTTAGAGTTGCGAGAGCTACCTACAGCAGATCCTGTTAGTGCAGATGGAGAAGCTTTTGCTGAAGCAATCAAAGAAGTTCATGATCAGGTTAAGACCCAACTCCAGCAAACCACCTTAAAGTATAAGGAGTATGCTGACAAGAAGAAGAAGGATGTTCAATTTGTTGTTGGAGATTTGGTTTGGGTTCACTTGAAGAAAGACAGGCTTCCTAAGGGAAAGTATACTAAGCTCATGCAAAAGAAAGTTGGACCATGTCAGATTTTGCAAAAGCATGGACAAAATGCTTATGAGATCCAACTCCCACCTGATCTCGGTTTGTCTCCTATCTTCAATGTATGTGATTTAACTCCATACAAGGCTAATCCAGATGCAGATCAGGATATCCTACAGGATACAGTTGCTGAAGACATTCCTCAACATGATCCCCCACAGATACAGCAGATTTTGGACACTAGAGTGGTCAAACAGACTAGGAACAAGAAGTACTTGGAGTACCTCGTCTCTTGGAAGGGACAGCCGACTTCTGAAGCAGTATGGATGACTGCCGAACAGATACAGAAGCATGGTGCCGACCTTGATACTCTCATCTCAAGTGGACTTGAGATTTCTTCTTTTGGGGAGTATGGTGCAGGAGCACCCGCACATGATCAGGATATAGGTCCGCATGATGACATACATGATCAGGATATAGGATAATTATCAGCATGATGACAGGATAGTCTATTTTTAGTATGTTTGACTTTTTCATGTAATAAGGTCCATTGGACCGATGCTATGTATTAGATCAGCCTAGGAGTATGTGTAGGTAGTTAGAGATCAGGATAAGATAGTCTGAGTTGTCCTCTCTCCCAGCCACTTGGAAGCTCCCAGCCGCTGGGAAGTGAAGTTGGTAGTACTCGAAGGATTTGTTATATATACCTTCGATCTGTTAGGGTTTAGACACAGTTCATATTGACAGTTCATTTTGATTTTGATAGTTGTTATGTTCAGGAGAGTAGTACTGGTGATATGCTGTACTGGTGATCAGTCCAGATATTGTGAAGTAGAATTGTAAAAGCAGGACATTTGAATCTCAATTGAATAAGATCTCATCTTTTGCATTATCTGGTTGTATCTGTGTTGATTTCCTTTTCTGTTTGCAAGTTAATGGGCACTTTCAACCCTTCCACCGGTTGATCCTGCAAATCGGTGGAATGGTCCTGTATCCTAGTTTAGTTTGCATTTGTGTTTTCTGTTTATGCATTGCATTGTTCAGGAGATCTGTTAGGAGCATGTTGTGAATCAGCCTAGCATCCTCATGTGCTAGGTCTAGAAGATAAGTTGTTAGATTTTGGTTTGAAGGTGATCCGGCCCGGTCCTCACATGATCTTTGTGAAATAGAGTGGTTCGGAGTGCTTACATGCAGCGGAAGGATACACAGGAGTCTGCATGTGCGTTTCCAGTCGGAACGAGCCGCATCGTCATCTGCAAATCCATCGCCATCAGGATCGGGTCATGAAGTTGTTGAAGTTTGCATGTTGCAAGTGCATCATGATGTTTTGAGTTGGATATATACTCAGTGTATATATCGCAGTCGGGATCATCTCTCGGGGAAGTTCATCATCCGCATATCGCTAACGGATGCGGGTGTGAAAGTTAAGTTTTTTTGTCTAAGTGTTGAAGAGTTCATCAGGATATTGTGTGACGTCATCGTCATCAGGATATGACGTCATCGTCATCAGGATATTAAGAAATCCCTCAAGGCGAGTTTATCCTGTTGTCACTAAGTGGTAAGTATCGGCGAAGGCAGGAAGTTGTATTAGCATCATCAGGAGGTTTCAAAGAACCGGATGAACAATATCATGATGTTGTTGCTTGTATCGTCGGGCAGTGGAGCATCAAAGGCAAGTTGTTGAAGTGCAACGTCATCAGGATATTTGGAGCAACCGTATATTTGGATATCCTGCTGACGAAGGTGATATTGAATATCATGATGATGCCGCTTGTATTTGGCACCCGATGAACAATGCAACCGGAGGATGTTTGCGCCCGTTGATTATCATGATGATGATGATAGGCGACAAACGGAGGAGGTAAATAGTAGTCGACAGGAGGATATTTGCGATCATCCGAAATATGATGATGCTGTTGAAATGTGATGATGCTGTTAGTGTCTCTAGGAAATATGATGATGATGTTCAGCCGATAGAGAATTTTATCATGCTGTTTGTGTTGTTGGCTACTCCTTCCTGTTAGTTTAGCCTCCGTTGCGTCCCACTCTGCATCACCTTTGCATCTACATAGCTGGAAATGGACATAACAATGATCATCAGTGTCGTAAGGAGGTCAGAACCCCCTGAAGAAAACACTGCATTGGACTAGGGTGAAAGTCATGAAGACCTCAAATATCCTGCATCACAAACTTCAAAAAATGGTTAGTAACTAATCCCTATCTACTATCTTAGTCTGTGATTATTTGTCATAATTTATCTATTTGCTTACGATTTTGTATAAAATTTAGGGTTTTGAGCATATTTAAGCATTAAATTAATACATTAATTGATAATTTCTAAATTCCCACATTGTTACAAGTGACCCTCAACTTGCAAGTGAATCCTCTTGCAAAAGGTCTGATTTAACTTAGTTGAAATGTCCTTGAATGTTTGTAGTGAATGGAGGATCTAACCATCATGACCCTTTATCCCCTTTTCCTACAAAATAGGACTGAAAAGTTGAGGAATTTTAAGGCCTTGGAAACAATACATTTGCAATTTACATTTTAGTGTATTTGGGTAAGTTTGGCCTCCCATCAACTTACACCAACATTTTGGCATTGTTGTCAGGGACCTATTGAATTAGTTTACTTTTGGTTGTTGTAGTATTGAAGTGTAGTGTTTGTTCAAATATTTCTTCCCATTAGGGGAAGTGGCAAATCTATTTTTACAACCCAAAAATTAATTGTAGTTTGAAAAGAGAAGAGATTTACAATGAATAGAGGAAGAAACTATGAACAACCTAGGCATGATGAATCCTCTAGTAGTACAAGAAATAGGAGTAGATGGAGGGAAAGAAACCCCAATGTGATGCCTCCATTGAATACCCAAGACCAAATAGGTGCCTCTGGTAGAAATGATACATTTGATAATTTCAGGGGCTACTATTAGTATACTTATGAGGACTCAGTTGAGGAAACAGAAAGGACCCTCTAGGATGAGCTTGACCTACTTGATCATATCAAGAATAGATCAAGAGAGGTATAGGACCTACTTGATCAACATCAAGTTCAATTTGCCTAGTAGGCCCAAGGAAATCAAAATGCAAAGCAGCATGGCCATAATTAGTAGTATAACCAGTAGAACAATCAGGGACAACAACAACAACATCAACAAATGGGACAACAAGGTATAAATCATGCCCCTATTGAAAATGTTCACAATCAAATACCACAAAATCAGGCTAATCAACAATATGGAAATTTTTAGAACCCTAGGCCTACACAATGAAGACAAGCACATAGATTTCATCCACTGAGGTAGCCATTGTGAGCTGAGAGGTATAAACAACTTGATTTCTTTGGCATACCTAATTTTCCCAATCTAATTCCAAATGAGATTAGGGGAAATATTCCTACGTTTCAAGGCAATAATACTATCACAAGTGAATATCATCTTAGACATTTTATTAATGTTAGTGATGAGTATGAAATTAAGGATGAAGATGTCATGATGAATTTATTTGTACATTCATTAGAAGAAAGTGCCAAGGAATGGTATAAGGCTCTCTTGGATAGCAGTATTGACTCTTGGGAGGAGTTCATGAGGGTATTTAGATTGCAATATGAGCATAGGATTGACCCCAATTTTTCCATCCATGAACTCATAGCTATCAAAAAGGCAATAAATGAGGTAGTTTCTAATTTTAATGGTCACTTCATCATGACAATGAGAAATGTACCTTCTCATATGAGACCTAATAAGTCTATGTGTTTGGTTTTGTATTGTGGTACATTTGACTCAAAGATAGGTTATTGCTTGAGGGATAAAAGTCCACAAATATTAAGGGAGGCATATGCTACAACTATCAACATTGAAAGCAACATGAGAGCTTCAGGGAAACATATTAATTTAAGGTTTGATGTGAAACTATCCCAGCCAAAAAGGCAACCTTCAACAATCCCCTCACAACTGAAGATAAACTGGATAAACTTATGGGGGTTGTGAAAGATCTGTCCTACAAGATTGCAAAGAATGAGAAAGAGTTGCCACCTTAGGGTGTTGCAACACATTTTAATGAAGGTGAGAGACTGCATAATAGGCCATACAATACTGATTGGTCTAAGAGACCACAACAAAATGATAGACAAGTAGCTCCCAGAGATGTAAGTTTCAAGCAGCCTAAAAGAGACACACCTGATCCATTGAGAAAGGATCAAATCAATTTTTAGGATACCTCTTCATGGTACTAGGCTTGTTTCCTTCCCCATGATCTAGCGAATTATGCAGTGGCTCATTTAATGAGTAGGGAGGAGGAATTTCCAAATGAAGAAGGTGCAGCCAAATACTATAAGGAGGAGATAAATCAATTTGATATAGAGGAGTATGATCAGAGGGATGAAGCTATCGATTATGACAGTTATCAAGAGGATGATGATGTAGGTCCAAAGATATATCATCTGCCAACTCATAATTTTGAGTACTTGAAGGATCTTATGCAAAAAAAGTACAAGCAGCCCTAACCTTCTAAGAAAGATTTGAAAGCTTTGACTGATGCAGCCATTATGTGGGTTCAAGGAGGTTATCAGTTAAGGAATAGGCAAGTGCCTATGCAGAACTCTCTTACAGAGTCAAGATATGGTGCATTAGATGGTAACAAAGAAAATAAAAAGGTAAATGTGGAGAAGAAAGACAATAATATTCCTAAGAAGAATGTGCCAAAAAAGAAGAAAACTCCAATGCAACCAGCATCCACCAAAAAGAAATATGTACAAAGGGTTCCAACACACGTGGTCCAACTAGTTGTTGTACCTATTATTGATACTCACAAACCAAAAGGTGATGACAAAGAGATCCAGCCTAAAGCATTAGGTGAACAACAAATGACAAAGACAAGAGGAAAGAGGTGAAAGGTATGGATATTTCTTCCAGTCAATTGATACCTTATATTCCTGATATGAATGATGTTACAATACCATGTGACACCCCATTACCTCCATATCATCCCATTGACATGGCCCATATATTGAGTTAGATAAGAGTTTCAATGCCATTAGGTGAAGTTCTTAGGATTCCTAAGCATAGGGATAGGGTTGTCTCATTTATCACAACCTCCAATGTACCTATACAACCCATTATTACTCCTAAAGATAGTGATGAAATAGTTGAGGTTTATTTAGGGTCATCTCTAGTGAATAGTTGGATGGGTGTGGATCCTTTTTACACCACATTGATCATAAATTGATGGCTGCTACATAGTTGTATGCTTGATTCTGGAGCATCTAGTAATGTCATGCCACTTCAAATTATGAATAATTTGGGGATGAAGGTGTCTACATCTTTTGGTAAATATCTTGCTATGGATTCTAGGGAAGTAAATATGATTGGTCTTGTCAAAGATGTTAATGTCCAACTAGCTGCATATCTTGACAAGTTCTTTCTAATGTATATAATTATTGTGGACTGCTTTGCTAGATGGGGTATGTTATCTAGGAAGTGGGTAGCTTCCATGGGTGGGAGTATATAGATAGCTCTATCATACACCAGGTCATTCTAGTCCATGGTGTTGAGGTGAAGCTTTAAAGGGAAAAGAAGGTAGAAGACCAAAACATAGAAGACTGCTACAAAACCCAAGAAGAAGTCAATTTCTTTGATATTGATATTGATTGTTTTATAGGGTTTTGTGACGAAAGTGTACATAAGTTGTGTGTTGATCTACCACATATTGTTGCTCTTGTGACTAATGAAAGTATGTTGTGGACATTATATTATGATGATGCCTATTATAGAGAAGGCTCAGATGTTGGTATTGATCTGATAGCATGGGATGGAGAACAATCTGGCATGTCTTTTAGACTCGATTTTCAGTGCACTAACAACATAGCTAAGTATGAGGCATTGTTGTTGGGTCTAAATGTTTGTCATAAGCATGGAATTAGGTTCTTGAGAATTTATGGTGGTTTAGAATTAACTATGTAGTAGATTAGAAATGTTTTTCCTACCAAGGACAATAGGTTAAGGGCATACAGGAATGTAGTGTGGGACACTAGAATTTTTTGATGCTATTGGCATTGAATGAGTTGAAAGGGTTGAAAATGAGAAGGTAGATTCCTTGGTTGTAGTTGCTTCAAAATTTGACCCTTAGTCAAAATTTCCTTATGGCCATTATGTTGTGGAAGTGCTTACAAGGCCAACAATCCCTGATAACATATACAGTTGGAAATTTTTCAATGACAACAATCATATTTTTAGTTTCCTCAATTGCTTATGAGTTTGACAATCAGATAATTGATTGGTGGCCTATGATAGAGGTAGAAGATTGCAAGGAAACATTGTTTGGGAATGAAGTGGTATAGTTGAAGGCAAATACTATTCCCAAGGGTTTGGTTGCACTTAAAAGAATGTTTGATAATGATGATTGATAGAAAAGCAAAGGTAAACTAGTTGAAGAGGACAACATTGAAGGTGTTAACCTTGGCACTCATGAGGCACCTAAGATGGTTTACATTAGTAAGAAACTCAAAACACATGAAAAGCAAATGTCGATTGCTTTATTAAGAAAATCCAAAAAATGTTTTGCATGGTCCTATGATGAGCTAAAGGCTTATAGGGAGGGTTTGTTTTAGCATACTATTCCCCTTCACCCTAAAGCAAAACCATTTAGGCAGAAGCAAAGACCTATAAACCCCACCATAGCTCCCAAGATGTAGAAAGAGCTGGCAAAGTTAAAAGAGGGAGGTATCATAAACCAATCAAGGTAAAAGCAAGAAGATGAGTCCACTTCTCTTGGAAGTTTGAGACTTAGACAGAAACACGAAATTAGGAAAAGTGAAATGGGATCCTGCATTTTATGAAATGCGACCCCGACCCAAAAGTGGGATCTCATTTTCTAGAAATGGGATCACGTTTCATAAAGAGTTAAAATTAAAAAAAATCAAATGGGATCCCATTCTAGGAATAGATTTAGAAACGAGATCATGTTTCTAGATCAAGATCCCATTTCTTAAAATTTCAATTTCCAGCCTAGTTTTTTCTATGGGTTTCAAGTCAGAAAAAAATCTTGGGTAGCCAACCCTTAGCTTTGGACCTGCTTTAACCTACAACTTGAAGGTCATGTCAGTGTCACTAGAAAAGAGTGACTTTAGACATATGTCTAAAGACATTTTTTGTAGAATTTTTTGACAAAATTAAAACCCATTATAGATGAGATTGTGTAGATTTCAAATATGTATTTTTTTTTAATTAGATTATTTTTCTATTTTTCAAATAATTTTAAATGAAACTAGTCTATAAACTTGAAAAACATGTTTTCTTATTATTTCAATAACTTTTTATTCAAATAAATTTTTGAAAAATAAATTATATGTGAATAATCTTTAGACAATTCTTTTCAATTTGAAAAAAAAAATCAAAAAAAAAAGATAAGTTTAGGCCATCTTATGTGTGACTTACACAAGGGGTTTTCAAAACAACAATTACAACCAATAAAAAATTAATTTAAATAATTCAAAAAAATTACAAAAAAATATCGTGAACAATCTTCAGTGTCTTACAGATCTTTTCTCAAAAGGATTTGGAAAAATACTTTTATTTAGGTCAAAATATGGTTGATATACACATGCATGGTACGGTCCTAAAAAAGTGACTTTTAAACAGTGGTTTTTAGAAATGTCTATTGAAAACTAATTTGTATCATTTAGGTATTAAAATAAATTACATATTTGGAAACTAAACTTCAAGTAATACATTTCATATTACTAACATTTTTAAGATTCAATCTTTAAGTACTTCAAACTTTTAGGTCAAATGTGGGGTAGGTGCAAAAAGTTGGGGGGCCAAAAAGTGGCCAACTTTTAAAAACTTCTAAGACATAATGCAAGCACGTTATAACATGAGCACATTATGTTTAAGTATTTTTAAAAAAAACTTTTGTTTATGCTCATTGTTTCATTTCATTTTCTAGCAAACTCATAGCCTGCAAACCCTTGAGAGCACGCTCGTGTTATTGGAGGTCAGATTCATCACCAAATTGTCATTGATTCATTGTCAAAATGCTGCCATGACATCGAGGAGGCTGAAGGAGTAAGTTGTATTTTTTTTGTGTGAATTTAATGATAAATAGGTAGATTTAAGTAGATTTTTGATGTAAATTTCTTTAATTTATAGCAATTGATAATGCACCGCCTCCTCCTGAAAATCCACAAAATCCTCCATCACCTAAACAATAAATACCTGCTGAAGAATAACCCCAACAACAAACACCTCCATTCATTCCTTAGTATACCCTTGGAACAAAAGAACATTTAATGGGGCAAATTAAAAATAATAAAAAACAAATTGAGGACATAATTGCAAGGTTAAAAGATCTTGCAACTTCAACCTCACATAGATCCATGCTTGCTCAATCTCTTGAATCTATGTTATCAAATGTAGATTCAATTAGCATGCAAATATCTAGTTGGTTAGAAAAGAGGAAAGAATTTAGAGTACTATGCAAAAAAGTTGTCCTATGAACAAGTAAAAAATGAACAAATTACAAAATTGGACTTGTGTTCCATTTTCACAGACCCATGAACAAATCAACCTCTACCCCTTACATGCAAGAGGTTCCCTATCCATTGGTGCAACAACCAAGAAATAAGGGACAATTTTGGGCAGAGGTGGTGGATGGTTTTTGACCATCCTCCATGTAACAATAATGAGGTCTCACAATACTTTTTGAGGAAACTCTACTACGAGTTTGTCAAAAATAAAGTGCCAAACTATTTTGATATGTGAGACTTCCAAGGTAGAGGTGGGTGGTCAGCACAGGATAGACTAAGGGCACATGTTGACCCATAGAGGCCAGTGAGATGAGCACTCGCCAGACTAGCCCATGAGCATGTGTCTATCCTTTTTGTTGTGAAGGAGAGTGCTGAGGTTGAGACACTTTAGTCTATTAGTGCTTTGACCTAGAGCATCATAGAGCATGTCAGTCCTACAGCACAGCATGGGCTGGTGGAGAGTTCAAGGAGTAGAATTCCACCCCATACTTGTCAGGCTTGTAGGTTAGCCTGTGGTTATGACCCCACAGATAGTCAGGACGCAGGTGCACAGGCTACATCTATAGGTGAGAAGATGGTGATGATAGATGCCCTCCTGAGTGAGACTTTTGGCCTTGATACTCAGGTAAATGTTAGCAAGTTCATTGAATTTAATTTATTAAATTTTATTTTTGAAATGTAAGATTAACTAATTTAGTTTGATGATTTTAATGAAATTTTAGAGTCATAGTGTCCATTCAGA
Organism: Cunninghamia lanceolata; assembly: GCA_027924645.1. Classification (NCBI taxonomy): domain Eukaryota; kingdom Viridiplantae; phylum Streptophyta; class Pinopsida; order Cupressales; family Cupressaceae; genus Cunninghamia; species Cunninghamia lanceolata. The sequence goes on from BSBN01001161.1 coordinate 3,172,129, forward strand.
TTTCAGTGGTTCTCCACCTCCATATTACACTACGACATCTACTATCGAGGTATGTAACTAGTAAACAATTATAAATATTTCATCTGAATAGCATTGTTATATGAATGGTATTCTAATATCTGATTTTGGATGTTGAATAGGTTAATCTTGAAGATTTCATGACAACACCTCCCAGTGGTGGTGGAGTTCAAAGCTTCACTCAGGTAATAAAATAAATAGTCTAACTAATGAATTGTACTTACTAGATTTTTATAGTTTATATTCATATCGTTGATTACATTGCATTACACATTTTCAAACTCAAAGCATTACTAGACATTGCATAATTAATAACTAGATGTTGATAGATGATAAAATTTCAATTACAATATAGTTAATTAAAAAAATGTCTCAAAGAAATGTGGTCTTATAGAATACCATGAAAAGCAAATGCATAGACAAGGACATCACTATGAGACCACATTTATTTGAGGCATCTTTTCAAACAACTCATTGCCTTGTTTATACTACCACATTTTCCATACATGTCTACCAAAACTTGTTGATCCCCTCCACACTATTCTTTGACAAATTCTCTCTAATAAACTCATCCAATTACCACCAATTAGACCCCAGGATATGACACCAGAGAGGGGCACGAGCCTATGACATCTTATATAGCATATGATTGACTCCAACATCATCTAGGTTTTAGGTATTAATTATGGGGGCAACAAGTCACCCCTAACCAAAATCTTCAAATCTACACTAACCCATTCCCCTACAAACCATGTCAATCCTATTGTCTCAATTTCTTCCATCCCTACTTTTGATCCTACATCTAACCCACCTAAGTCTAATGAGGACCCTTCCTTTAATACTACTATATTCTTTGAGATGATAGGCACATTAGACATTCAACCTTATAATTTCATTGTTCAACCCACTCCTACACCTGCCATCACCTTCTTGCTTGAAAATTTGCCTAATGATGATTATAATGATCCTCTGTAGATTGAGGCACAAGTACACTATAAAATGATAGTTGAAGCAAGGTGGAACACTTATACATCAAGGTGGAATTAATGCAATTATAGAGGAACACTTATACATCACTAGGTTGTAAAGAGATTTTTATCCCCCTCAGATATCTCCTAGTGTACATATAATGGCACTTCTATACCTACTTTTGGCTCCCTCACCCTACTAATCTAGGTAGGACCTAAATCTAAATGCCTAGATGTATCATTTCACATTATCCCCACTTCAAACCACTATCTATTCTCTTAGGTCATCCTTGGCTCATTGCCATGTGGGTTGTCCCTGAACTATAATACACTAGTGCCTTAAATTCCCTATGATGGTAATGTCTTCATCATTTCTCACAACCCATACCAACTAGTTGTTACCTTAAGACACTTCTCCTTAGATAATTTTTTGTCAATCCCTTCTGGTCCACCTCAACCACATATTGATTCTGTCTTTCACCTTTACCTATCTGATGCCTCTAAATGCATTGTTGCCCCAACCCCACAACCTCTTTCTATTACTTCACCTACTCCACTAGCTATGCCCCTATCTTCCCCACCATATATCCACCTATTACTACTTCACCTTCCTCATTGACTTCTATCTCCCCTCTAACACCCCTCCAAGATAAAGTAAAAGAAAAAGTGTAGGACCTTTCCCCATCCACTTATAAAAGTAGGCCTAAGAAACTTCTCCAACACTACACCCAACCTACTAACCAACCCATATCTAGCCTACCTATTTCCTAATCTACCCCTACCTAACATCCCAGACCTAGTTTGCTTCTAACCCACCCCCTAACAAACCTCAAGACAAAGAAAATGATAAGAAATTTTTAAAATAAGGTTTTGTTTGTCCAATCTAGTATTTTTCCTCCCTCCTATTATCCCACAAACTCTTGATATTCCTCCTTCCTGTAAACCCATAAACATACCTAATGTCTATGTGATTTCTAGTTCCATTCTTGTATCCCTTATTCTGCCCCTCATTCCCATCACCAATATTTTCCCGACATATTAAAACTCTCTAGCTTGGGCATTGTCCTACCTTCATCACTACCAAATAAACAAAAATTTGAGCACAACCCTACCCCATCCTACCACCAACCTAAACCTAAACTAACACCTTCACTCCCTCTCTAACTTATTAAACCTAAAATTTGATGCTACTATGGTCCTTCCTTTGCTGACCCTTATACCACACAATAGTCATGAATCTTCATCTAATTTGTATATATACATGTGACTTGTGTGCTTTATTATGTGTACTTCCATGTTTAGGTGAACATGTGTGTATGTTAGGAACCATGACTTGCATCACTATTCTAGTTTTCATAATTGAATAATGTTGTTTTGTTTTTAGATGATGCGGGCTATGGAGACACCTCCCAGAGTTCATAGGGAAATGGAGCATGGTGTGTCTTTTGCGATTGATAGTTCCATGCCTTTGACAGGGGTATGAGGTAAATTAGTAAATTTCAAATTACATTTATTGTTATAGTTGTTTATTATTGAAAAATCAAATGATTATTTATTTGAAGTTTAATTTCTATCTAGATGGTTTCTATAGGACATTATAATGCCACAACCTAATCTTGGTATTGAGGTAAATGAGGAGAGAGATTATCTAGTAGTGGTAAGTGATTATTTTTTTAAATGTTTCATTTTTTATAATGCAATTTCTATATATTAATGTCTATATTTTTTGTTGTTACAACTATAGCTCCATGAAGAACTAAATAGAAGTAGCCCTTAGATTCATAGTAGACCAATCTCATATGCATCTCCATCCCCTCGAAGATCAAACATTGCCCGTGATCTATTTTCTTCACTTAACAAAGGGAAATGACTTTTTATTGGGTTCCTTTGTTGTATGCCTATATGGCATTTGTGGACATATATTTTGTATTACATATAGTTGACATTGTATTCCTATATGGCATTCTTGTAAGCCTATATGGCTATTTTGTATATATGTTATACTTTTATCGATAGATATTGATGTATGCCTATATAGATATTTGGTTTATACAAATCTTTTTTGTTGACGGTGTCCATAGTTTCATTATAAATGCATGCTTCAATGGATATTTGTAGATGGTTTACTTCAAATATTTAAAGTCCAATTGTATTACATGCACTCTTCCTCTATATAATTGTAAATATATAAAGTTTTAACATTATTCTTCTCTAAGATTATTGAACATTAAATCAATCATATTAATATAATAACCATTGTAGCATGGTAATAAAATTCATGTAAGTATACAATGCACTTTGAAGTATGCAACTAAAAATGAGCAAGACATTATTACATGTGACCTCATACCTCTCCACAAAGGAAGACATCTACCATTCCACGTGTATGCTTCATGCTACCATTCCATGTGTATGCTTCATGCTTCTTGTGTATACTTCACGTGTTCACATGTATGATTCATTCTTCCTATGTATACTTCATGTTTCACATGTATACTTCATGCTTCCTATATAGACTTCATGTATTACATGTATTCATGTGTATGCTTCATGCTTCCTATGTATACTTCATGTATTAGGTTGATATGCACTAACATAAAAGGGAGAGCAATTTATCATTGAGAAAGACATCCATAACATGTTTGAAGAATACAATTAAGAATACAACCTTAGGCAATATTGCAAATAAATTAATTTAGGTTCTCACAAATACTGATTACATTTCAAAGGTGAAAAGTTGTGACCCTTCGAATAAGAAAGACTATGACCCTTTTATAATGAAGGGAAATGACCATGCATAGTGTATATGTGCCTAACTGGATGTGTTGGCACTAATGGTTTGACCCCACAAAGAACAAAACAAAGAATAGCATACCTTGCAACTTTACACTACATGCTTCTGACAATTTTTGAAGCAGTAGAAAATCTTTCACCATGGGCAAATGCCTTAAAGATATCAAAAACTAAGAGAGGTTATTGTAGAGGGGTTCCATGTGATTACATAACCTTAGACAGAATGTTTCTAAGTTCTAAGTAATAGCTTGTCAAAGATTGCTACCTTTTTGCACTTTGGACTCTTAAGGGATATCACCAGTACAATGTACCTCATATTGTTTCGGCATGTTTGGGTGTGAAACAAGAAAATGCCTAGCCTAAATGTACCTATCTAGATGCGTTGGAACTATCGGTTTGGTTGCATCAGGAGCAGGATGAAAGTTACACCCCTTTGCAACTTTACACTACATGCTTTTGATAATTTTTGGAGCAATAGAAAATCTTTCACCACGAAAAAATGGCTCAAAGATATAAAAAATTGAGAGAGGTTATTGTAGAGGGCTTCTACATGATCATGTAGACTCAGACAAAATATTTCTAAGTGACATGCTTTCTGAGTAACAGCTCATCAAAGATTGTTGATTTTTTGCACTTTGGGCTCTTAAGGGATATTGCCAGTATAATGTAGTTTGGACCATTTCAGCATGTTTGGGTATGAAACAGGACCATGCCTAGCCTAAATGTACCCATCTAGATGCATTGGAACTATCATTTTGATCACATCAGGAGTAGGATGAAAGTTACACCCCTTTGTAACTTTACACTACATGCTTCTGATGATTTTTGGAGCAGTAGAAAATCTTTCACCACAGGAAAACAAATTAGAGATATCAAAAATAGAGAGAGGTTATTGTAGAGGGATTCTATGTGATCATGTAGCCTTAGATTGAATGTTTCTAAGTGATATGGTTTTTGAGTAACAACTCATCAAAGATTGCTGCCTTTTTGCACTTTGGTCTCTTAAGGGATATCATCGATACAATGTAGCTCAGACTGTTTCAGCATGTTTGGGTGAGAAACAGGACCATGCCTAGCCTAAACATACCCATCCAAATGCATTGGAACTATTGGTTTGGCCACACAAGGAGCAAAACAAAAGTTACACCCCTTTGCAACTTTACACTACATGCATCTAATGATTTTTGGAGCAGCAAAAAAATTTTCACCACAGGCAAATGCCTTAGAGATATAAAAAACTAAGAGAGTTGGTTGTAGAGGGACCCTACAAGATCATGTAGCCTCAGATGGAATGTTTCTAAGTGACACGGTTTCTGAGTAACAGCTCATCAAAGATTGCTACCTTTTTGCACTTTGGTCTCTTAAGGGATATCACTGGTACAATGTAGCTCAAACTGTTTCAGCATGTTTGGGTGTGAAATAGGACCAAGCCTAGCCTAAACATACCCATCCAGATGTGTTGGAACTATTGGTTTGGTTGCATGAGTTATTCCTTTTCATGATCATGTTTCAAGTGAAATGATGGTTGAGGAAGGGTCTCCCATATCTGATCTAGGGCTGCAAAGGTCAAGTTTACAAATTGAGGTCTCCAGATGGTCAAATGGTGAAACCATAAACATGCATATAATCTACCAGATATTCATTATATATGTGTAAAAATGCAACAGAAAAGAAAGACAAATATATGTAAACTTGAAATATAGAAATGAAAGGTCTAACTATTAACTGCAATACATTAATATCAATAACATGAATTTACTGTTAACTTGAGACAAAAAAGCAAACACAATTTTTTCCCAGAAACACTTGACTCATCATTATGGACTATGGAAATATCATGTCTACAATAACATGAATTTATAAAATCAATGTGCATCCTTGGTTCAAGATAAATCTTGCATCAACCAAAAAAAACATTTTCATTTTAGTTTATTTACATTTTAGTTTGTTCCTTTTCATTTTCCTAGTTCAATTTAGGCAGTTTCGTCAATAGCATTTTTTGTATTTTGGTCCGTGTTCTACCATAGTTGCATTTCAAACCTTATGGAGCTAGATTTAGCATCTAGATTCATTCATGCACATCATATCCAAATATCAAATCATTTGGATCAGATACTGGTAAGATCTCACTATCAGAAGATCAATTGTTTTCTCAGAATAGAGCTTCCTGGTAGTTTCAAACAATCAGCTAAAGGGGAAGACCTACAGAGCATTTCATGAATTGCAAAGCTAAAAGACACATCATTCAATGTTGTTTGGTTTGTGGATGACCTTCCTAGAGATCCGCATGCAATTCTATTCATTCGTGAACGAGTTCTATTTAATTAGGTCTGACCTATCCGTGTACACACGTTACAACTCTTCATTGGAGTTTGTGATCTTCCTTGGCCAATGCGGAGGAATCTTTAGTTCCAGAGATGATATAAAATGATGTAATAGATGCCTAGGAAAGTAGTCTAGATAGTTAGCATAATTTTAAAAGTGGATAGTTTGAATTCTTGCGAAGGAACTTCAAAGCTATGTCTTGTGTATATTCTGATATTATGTAATCAGGCATGTGTGCCCTAATTGTAAGCTTGCATGTTGCTGGTCGATTTGTATTTGAATTCTATAATATACTAAATGACTAATTCTTTATATGCTTTAGATCTTTGAGTTGTTTCCGTTGTGTTTACTCTAGCTGCATGGTCTAGACTTTTCTCCTTGAGGACCCTCCTAATTGTCATTGCACCAACATACTTACAAATTAATCCAATGAACCATCCGGGTCTACTCTTTATTGCTCACGCACCTTCCACAAGGTCTTATTCAAAGGTCTACTCTGATATTCTATCAAATGAATATTGGATGTCATGACAAGGTTCAAGTAATGAAGAATCTTATTATGCATGTCAAAGTCCTGAAATAGCCAAACATTAACACTTTATGTGGGTACCTTCTAAGCCATGTTCCAGTAACAACCCCCAATCCAATTAGGTATTTGATCTTTTCTCCATTTGTAACTGGGGCCTCCAATTTATTTTTGGCCTCAACACAATGACACAAGTAATAACCTACTCCCTCTTCATTGTCTTCATCTGCAATAACTGCATAAACATGCCCTACATTGATATGTACAACAAATTAGATGAAATTAGTCAACATTACAAAAACACTACAAAGTAAGATAACATTAGGAATTTCAAAAACTATGCAAGTAGATATATTACTTAATTGAACTAGATCTGATATGTTGTCAAAGTCAACTGATGATTCCATATGTGTTAGTTCCAATGTTGTCAGGGGCTGATACGTGTCAAGTGGGCTAAGATAACTTAACTGCCATTTGTCAACCCACTCCTTTGACTCTCACTCATTCCAAGCTTGAATTGTACATGAAGAACAAAAGCATGCCATCTTTTGTGTATGGATACTCCATGAACCTGCAATTAAGCTTCTAAAAGAGTGTAGCTCAATTGATCTTGTTAGTGTACAACAATCCTCATATGTTGCAATGTTAGTATCATCTATCAACCAAAAAAATTTACGAACTGAAGACTTACCTTCATTACCCGGACCCATTGAAGCATTACACCACTCGATGATTGATTTTGCATCTGTCAACCTTACATTGTCTTTATACTTTAACTCTTCTCGTGCTATGGCTCTTTTGATACATGCTTTTTCACCATCATGCTCACCCTTTCCATGCCCAACCTCATAAAAGTTCCACATATGCTGAACATCTATAATATTATGCCTCCTACTCAGCCAATAGAACAACCGCGAGTTCTTGAATTGTGATGAACAGTTATCCGATCATATGATATGCTGACTGAATGATATGCCCCTTCTAGCCAAATCATTGTAGAACACCTGAAAGAAACCTTACACGAACTCCATAGAATGTGTGCCATCATCACTAATATAAAAATGGTACTCCCTTATGATCTTTCTATCATCTTCTGTACTATCATTTGCATGAATGAATGCAATGCGCACAAATATAGAAACCTGTGTGGAGTTGTAATATTCTGATTACACCTCATGATGTGGCTATAGACTATAGGTCTCTACAACATTGATGACTGAAACAATTCTACCAAGTGGAAATGTGTCCTTAGATAACTTGAATTGCAAGTCCAACCATCGAGCTCTATGGGTATGCCTTGCATATTCATACACTATACTGTCATGAAATGTAGGCATAAATTGATACACTGGAATCTTTTGAATAACCAAATCACACTTTGCTTCTTTACCATATTTTGTATTATAGGCCACTATTTTATACTTTTTGAACTCTACTAGTTCATTTCCAACTGCATGTGTGCTTTCCATATGTTCACATATTGGCACAAGTTGCAAGCCACCACAATGTTGACATGTGACATCCAAGCACAATTTCCTATAGAATATTTGACCTTCCTCTCTTTCACATAAAATTATTGATATGAGGTTCTTGAAGATGTTGGTGGGGCATGTATGCCATAATCCTACTATAGTTAGGGTAAAATTGCAAATCAGGGCAAATGAATAAACAACAATGATAAAAACCCTAGCAATGCACAATGAAGCACAAGACAACATGAAAATCAAAATAACAAATGTAAATACAAACCGATCTCCACGCTATGCTCGATTTATCTCCATTGCTCTTCTCCACCTTGCATGAGCATGCAAGATTTTGAAGGATTATTGTTGGAGGAATGTTGGTGCTCACTTCTGCAGCATAACATTAAGATGAAGATGATAGAATGAATGATAGATGAAGGATGCAAAGGCTCTAATGATATTTCGACAGCATGTGGATACTTGAGGATCAATGCATTTTAGAAAATCTAGCAGAATAAGTGTACTTGAGGCTCAATGCATCTTAGAAAATTTGACAAAATAATGGTACTTGAAGCTCAATGCAAGCTAATGGCTTATGAGGGGTTGATTTATAGGAAAGGCTTAATTCAAATGGATGGTTGAGATTAAAAAGCTAAATGATTGATGTGGATGGCTAGGATTGATTTAGTTATCCCACTCTTCAAGGGAGTTGTAGTCATTTGACAAGTGGAGGGAGGATAAGGCTCATGTGTGCTTGTGTACATAAAAAGTACTACATATGAAAGATATTAAATAAAAGGCTGTAGTACCACTTATCTTTTTAAATGAAAGAGGCACACATGTCGGCTAAATGATAAGATAAATTAATTAAATAAATAAAATTTATTTAATTAATTAGAAAGTAGGCTTATAATGAAATGTGAGAACTTAATTCAAATAAAATATTTGAATTAGTTGGGATATGAGTTGGATATTAATTAAATAAATAAAATTTATTTAATTAATTGGATAGTGGGATTATGCATGTGAAATTAATTAAATAAATAAAATTCATTTAATTAATTGGCTAAGTGGGATAAGGATGGGATTAAGATGGGATTTTAATTAAATAAATAAAATTTATTTAATTAATTAGCTTAATGGGATAAGTGGGATTAAGATGGGATTTAGGACAAAATGCTACATGATGTCTAGGATAATGTTTTTGACTAGTTGTTGCAAGACATGGACAAACTTGGGACAAATTTAGGTGTCTACATTTTGCCCCTTTTGAAGATGATGTTCGAGATGATGAGCTTTGTGTTGAGTAACATCATTTCAAAGAAGTTAAGGTATGGATAATTGATAGGGATGCTGATGATGATGAAGATGATAGAAAGGATAGGTTGGTGATGCCCCCTCGAGAGGATAGGTGGGTTGGACAAACACGGGTATGCTCTCGAAAAGAAATGGCTTGGCTACAAAAGAAAGAAAAGGGAATGGATAGAAGAAATGGATGATGTGTTATGCTACAATGAAGGTGAGCAACCATGATATTTGATATAGCACTAGATGTTATGCACCAAGGTATAAGGATCCAGGGTGACGTTGTGTCTCGTGCCCTAGCGTAATACAACCTTGTCTGACATATGAGGAAGAAAACTTAGAGCATTGAAGTCCTAATGCATAAAAGGTATGATATGACCTTAGATGCAAAGGATAGTGCAAAAAGCTATTCCAACATACACAAGATATGAATATTAGCAAAAAATGATAAGGATGTGATACAAATGCAAGATAAAATGATAATACACACAAGCAAGCAAGCAAGCAAGCACAAATGATTCAAAAACAAACAAGGTATTGCCCCTGTCAAGCTATAAACCAATGATTAATTTCTGATTGATGATAGTTGAGAGTGTTGTCATGGCGGGGAAAGCTATATCCCTAGATCAACACAATGGTTGTTTTCTAAGTTGGTTGGCTAGTTGGCTGATTGAGTGATTTGGCTTACAACAAGGCTAGGATCAAGACCATTGATTGTGATTGGATAACTTAGCTTGATTGATTAACTTGATTGGTATGGATTAAGGATGGTTTACATTTGGATCATCACTTGGAATGATTTTGAGGATGATGAAATGATGAATGAAGATTGATTTGATGAAATGTTGATGATGGGATGATATGTGGTGGATTGAGTTGTTTTAGATTTGTTGAAGTGATTGGATTTGTTCCAATTGGAGTTAGATGTGATTGAGTTGATTTACTTTGGTGTTGACGTTGATGATTGATAGGATTTATTTTGATAGTTGGCTTGATGTGCTTTGGTTGTGATGTTTGCTATTGTTGGGTTGATTGTTTTGATGATTGGATTGTTTTGAATGATGATAATGATGGTGTGATGATTAGAGTGTCCACTCAATCTAAGCAAGAGCAAGTGTTCTTAGTATGCTCAAAGGATGTAAAATAAACAAGGTATTGCCCTTATCAAGTCATAAACCAATAATTGATTGTTTGATTGATGATGATAGTGTTGTCATTGTAGGGAAAGCTATATCCCTAGATCAACACAAGGATGTGGGAATGCTATATCCCATTGATGATGATTGATGATGTTTGATTTGGCTCATGACAAGATTAAGATCAAAACCTATTGATTTGATTGGCTAATGTTCCTTGATTGATTAGCTTGCTTGATATGGATTAGTGTGACTTGGATTTACGATCATTGCTTAGATTGATTTGATTGATATGACTGGAAGAAGTGATTGATTGAAATGGATGAATGAATGTTATTGATAGGAAAAATTGATGATGATGAGGATTTGATTTTGATGGAATGTTGAAGTGGATTGTTTTGGATTGATGATTGATCTTATTACTTGGGTTGTTTTGGATATTTGATTTTTTGGGTTTTTTGACATATTTTATTTTTTTGGGTTTTTGGGGAATATTTTGATTTTTTTTGGATTTTTGTTGGGATATTTTGATTTTTTTATGTTTTTGAATGTTTTGGGAAATGCCAATGGATTTACAATTTGGGTAGCCTTTTTGCTTGATACTAATGACAAGGGAAAACCAAGTCTAGGTGCAAGGGATGGATAAAAGGATGGATGATAGTAAATGGGATGGAAGGCTCATGATATATGGATGGATAAAGGGATAGGTCATATAAGGTATGGATGCATGCCCCATGATAAATGGATAGGTAGGCTATAGTGGAAAGCTTATGATAAATGGATGGGGATAAGCTGTAAGACAGAAAGCTTGTGATAAGGGTATACCATAGTGGATGGATCATATGGGAGCTAGGATGTGATCTTCAAAGGCTATGTTGCATAGGAAGAACTTTCCCCATTCTAGGTGGTCATGCTTAGGATTTTTACATGACAAAGTTCATGACCAAGGGATGACATGATGGATTGGTTTGAATGGGATAGATAAATGGTCAATGGATAGGACTTGGTTTGGAAAGAAGGTATGTCAAGAAATATCCAAACATGGTTCAACATTTTGCCCCTATGTCTTCTTCAAAATCAAAAGGCGGAAGGATGGATAAATGGGTTCAATAGGATAGGCATGTTTATGTAATGGCTAAGGATGGTGGGATGACAAGATAGGATAAGATAGGATGGAAAATGATAAGTTGGAAATGGATAGGTTGGATGTAAATGATAGGTTGGTATGATAGGATGGATGAGACAATGTGCCCCCAAGTGTAAATGACATAGAAGATCAACCTACACATGACGCCTATTTTCTAGGTTTTCATAATGGTACTTATCCAAGGCGCCTGTTTACCAGGTTTTCACCATTGGACGAAGGGATTTCTCTTTACTATTTTGATTTTTTTTTTTTTTTTTTTTTTTCTTTTTTGCTTTTAGATGGGTTGACAATTACACATGGCGTCTGTTTGCCAGGTTTTCACCATGGTAATGGATAGGAGGGACTCAAGTGTTTAGTCCTATGAGAGGTGATATTGTCCCTTTAGAGATGGATGATGTCTTCGCATGGACCATGTCATTATGCTCATAGATGTTGATAAGGGATTGCATGGATGGGAGATGGATTAGGTAGATAGTGGATGATGAAATGGATCATGAAAGGTTCATGTAAGGATAGATGAATGGGGATAGTGGATTATGATGTGGAGTATCTAGGCTTACGGAAAGAAGATGGATGAAAAGTTTATGCCAAAGCATGGACCACAGGGATAGCATGGGGGAGATATGTAGGATAATGGATGGAATATGGGGAGATATAGTTATGTGGAGGTGCTGTAGAGTGGAAGGGAACCATGACCAATGGTTGCACACACCATGATAAACATTGAAGCTTTTGATGGGATGGTGGTGTAGGAAGCAATGGAGATGTTTGCTTAGGCAATGGTTGACGAAGTGATTTAGGAACCCACATAGATTTAGTATTTTTAGTGGTTTTGCTTTGTTTGTGGGATTTTTGAAGGGAATGGAAATTTTGGATGGAAGTAGGCTTTTGGATGGAGATAGGTGATTGGGATTATTGAGATGTGGATGAGGATGCTTCATTTGTTTTGCTAGCTATTTACTTAGGAACCCAAACCATTTTGCTTTTGGGCTTTACTTTTGGAGGCATGGGCTTGGATAGCTTTGTGAATGTTCTTTGCTTAGAATATGGATGATTTAGAGACTTTTCACATTGATGCCCCAAGGCATGAGGGTCCTTAGGAGTTTTAGTTGGATTTTTGGCTTTATAGATAAAGGCATCCAAATTTTTGCTTTTGAATCTCATGGGGTGGGTGGAGTGGATGGAATGATTGGAAGCTTTATGCTTAAATGATGTTTGCTTTTGTTGGCCAGGATTAGGGATGTAAGGATACTTATGAATGATAGGTATGTTAGGTGTTGGAAGCAATGGTGGCAAGGTGGATGGAGGAATATTTGGAGTTGGTAAAAGTAGAGGCAAAGTGGATGGCAGAAGGTGTATGGTCACATGTTGATGATGGAGATGGAATGGCAACATATGTTTTGGGTATATGATGTGGTTTGTAATGGAAAGTGGTAGGTTTAGGATGCATGAAGGGATTACCAACATCTTGGCCTTGTTTACCCTGGGGTGTGTATCCAAGGCCATATGAGCATGGAGGAACTTTGACATGATTTGGCTCCAAAAGACCTTGTTCATAAAGGCCTAGACCTTTGCTTTTGTAGTTCATGTTTTGGAGGATGCGATTGACTATGGGACTAGATATGTTTAGAGAACTAGACTTGAGTTCTTTATTAGATAAAGAAGATGAAGTGGAGGACAAAGGTTGTTGTTGTTCTAAGGAAGAACATTCATGCATAAGGGTGGTAAGACCACTAGGACATGATAGTAGACTTGAAGTGGAATCGATGGTGGATGTGGAAGGAGGATCATTAGGATTTTGATTATGTTCATTATGTTCACTAAGATCCAAGTTATTTGTTTGATCTTTTATGCTTACTTGGGGGACAAGTGTCTCATCATGACAAGTGGATGTTTGCTTATTATGGATAGGGCTAGATGGAGGATGACTAGGAGCAATGTGGATATCTTGCTCATGGATAGGATCAAGTGGCTCATGGATAGCTTCTTTATAGGTATCATCTTGATCATAAAGAAGGTAAATGTTATGGATGGATTGCATGAAAGTGTTTTGATCTTGAGTTGGACTAGGGATTAATGTTTCCACAGGCTTAGGATAAAACATTTGAAATACCTCTTGGCTTTGGATGAAAGTGGAAGGCTCTTAGATAGGCTCTTGGTCAACAACATGAGAACATGATGACTCTTGACTTGGATTAATGATAGAAGGTTCGCAAGTAGGCTTGATGGCTTGTAGGTCACATGATGGGCTTGAAGGGCTAAGAATGTTAGTGGAGGCTCTTCAAAAGGCTCAAGGATAGGTGGACCACATGATGGGATTAAAGGATTGGACATGACCTTTGGAAATTCTTTGGTAGGCTCATGAATGGGTGTTTGACATGGAGGTAGTTTATTCCCAACTAGTAAGCAATGGATCACATCCTTCGCAAGGGTATGAGGGAATGGGAAATATAATAGATGAGCAATAATAGAAGATGATGTTGTAAGTGTAGGACTAGGATTTTGATTAGATGGAAGGATAATGGAGTTTGATGGATTAGGATGTGGACTAGATGGGTGTGACACATGGGATTGGGATGATGTGGCATGATTTCTTATTACAGGTAGGTACACCTTGTAAACAAGACAAATATTAGGGATTGATTTGTATTATGGCCTTTAGTCCTATGGTATGCACAATAATCATGTTCATCATATGGACTTTCTTCACATGATTTGACTTCAGGAAGTTCAATGAGTTTTTGTTCAAGCATTCTTTGTAAAACTATCTCAGCCGCATCCTTTGGTGAAGGATTAGAATGACATGGTGATGAAGGTAATGAAGGGCTTAGTGATTTGGAAGGTTGATGGACCAATGGACTAGGGATAGGATCACATGATGGTGTTGGGATAGCAATTGTTGGCTCATGTGCTGGTGGGTGATTAGATGATGAAGGCCACTCTAGATTGGTATCTCCCTTGTCAAAGGTAATTAGATCTTGCATAGGATAAATTAGGCTTTGATTTATGTACAAGGGGCCACTTGGACTTGCATGTGCTTCTTGTTACAAAGGTGGACTTATGTCTATCAATGGTGCTTGGTGGTCTTGTTGAAAAGGTGTACTTGGACTTGCTTGATTTATGTACAAAGGGTTATTTGGACTTGCATGTTGTTCTTGTGATATCACTTGATTGCCTTATGGATGGGCTTGGTAGTGCATTGGAATGATGGCATGAGGGATTGGATAAGCTTGAGGTGGATGTTCATAGGTTGACGTGGCATTGACTTGGTGGATAGGTGGATTAAGTTGATAGGAAGTGGATGGATATGACATGTGGCTATAAGGTAGATTAGGTTGGTATGGAGTGGCTAAGGATTGATGTACTTGTCGAGCTTGACTAGTGGCTAAAAGGTGTTGGACTTGGGCTATGAAGTGTTGCAGTTGAGGTAATTGGCTTGCGTGGGGTTGAGCTCTTTGGAGGAAGAATTGTAATATTTCAATGGCATCTTGGTTTAGGGGTTGTGATCCTTGATAAAGATTTTGGAGGAATCTTTGGAATTTGATTTCTAGGTCCTCTAGTGTAAACATGTTGTCACCCAAGTGTTTGTCTTAAGTCCTTTTAGCAAGTTCTTGTTTAGGGATTTTGATGATGATGTGGCTTGTTTGAATAACTTGGCTATGAAGGGTTGGATGATGACTAGGCTATGTTTGGGATGAAAGTGATTGGGTTTGAATGTTATTGGAAGAATGTGTAGGATGACTTGTCTTTATGTGTTTGGGTGTTTAGAGTTTGATGTGGCAATATTGAAACAAATGATTATGCATATACACACATGAATCACTCACACAAGACACATAAGCAAGTTTTAGTTTGGAAGAATGTGATGATGGTTAAACAAGCACGTGAAGACACTTCAACAATTCCTAGTCAAGGCAAGGCCACTATCACAAGGAGGTTCTAGTGAAAATCTGGGGGACTGGCACCCCACGAGCATCCAACAAGCCACTTAAGACTTTAATTAACCCTACTAGGAGTTTTAATATACACAAAGGTACACCTCCTTTCAAGTTAGCACTGTATGGTGAGCGCTAATACCGGTTAGACTTGGCTTTCACCTTATCCTCTAATTTTTATAGTGGACCAGATGAAAGTACCGCTTGAGGTCATTCCCTTGGGGTGGATACCAAGGTAGGCCTCTCTAAGGCTAAACAAAAGCAACACAAGTAAATGTTTTTGATCTCCAAGTTCATGTTGGGATGCGAGGAGAGAGCATACACATTCACTTGGTCACACTCGCATGGGGTTCATTAACCTTAGAAATTTAATGTGTGGAAGAAAATTCAAGCACTTGTTTGTTTTAAAGCCCAAATCTAAATGTGATGAAAGACAATGGTTTGTTTTAGCCCAATTTCAATGGTATGATTGCAAACAAGTTGTTCATTTTAAGCCCAAAATCCAAATGTGTTTGCAAATAATGATTAGAAGATGAGAAATGAAATGATTGCCCCTGGTTAATTCTCTATCCAAATTGCTGTAGATGTTGATGTCAATGTTTCTCCAGCTCCTTATGATCACCTACAAGAAAAATGATATTATAATGCAGGCATAAAAAATTAGAATCATCAGGCAAGAAAAGTTGTAATTTTAGATGCATAGCTGAATTAGATTTGATTATTTCAATACATTTTTTGTTTTAAAATTGAAAAATCAAAGAAAAGACCCCTATTAATTTTTAGAGAGCTTTCTAAAAATGTAAGGAAATCAAAAAAATTCCCTGATTTGAGCCCAGAAATGCAGATTTATGAAAAAGGTATAGTCGGCAAAGATCTGATATTTTCGCACTGTAAACGACCTCCAAATTAAATCTACAAAACATAGGACCCCATTATAATTTCAAGAGCTTTCCAAAAATGTAAAAATTTCTAAAAAATTCACTAATGTGCGCCCAGAATTGTGATTTTATAAAAAACCTAAAAATGTGATAAATCCTGCAAAAATTGTGATAAACCCAAAATTTTTCTGTTGTAGCTTCCTTATATCATGGACAAACTTCTTCTAAAATATTGTAGAAAAATCCATAGCAGTTTGGAAGATATGATGAAATCTTTAAAACCTAGGGTTTTGTCCAAAAAGTAGCAGATCTGCAACAAAAAGTTAATTAAACCTGCAAAACTCAACAATGGGGGTTATATGAATGCAAATTTTTACTACAAACACCTGCAAAAAAGATCAAGTGAAGTTAGTCCCACCAGGCGTGCCAAAATGTAGTTAGGGTGAAATTGCAAATCAGGGCAAATGAATAAACAACAATGATAAAAACCCTAGCAATGCACAATGAAACACAAGACAACATAAAAATCAAAATAACAAATGTAAATGCAAACTGATCTCTATGCTATGCTCGATTTATCTCCATTGCTCTTCTCCACCTCGCATGAGCATGCAAGATTTTGAAGGATTATTGTTGGAGGAATGTTGGGTGCTCACTTCTGCAATATAACATTAAGATGAAGGATGCAAAGGCTCTAATGATATTTCAACAACATGTGGATACTTGAGAATCAATGCATTTTAGAAAATCTGGTAGAATAAGGGTACTTGAGGCTCAATGCATCTTAGAAAATTTGACATAATAATGGTACTTGAAGCTCAATGCATGCTAATGGCTTATGAGGGGTTGATTTATAGGAAAGGCTTAATTCAAATGGATGGTTGAGATTAAAAAGCTAAATGATTGATGTGGACGGCTAGGATTGATTCGGTTATCCCACTCTTCAAAGGAGTTGTAGTCATTTGACAAGTGGAGGGAGGATAAGGCTCATGTGTGCTTGTGTACATAAAAAGTACTACATATGAAAGATATTAAATAAAAGGCTATAGTACCACTTATCTTTTTAAATGAAAGAGGCACACATGTCGGCTAAATGATAAGATGAATTAATTAAATAAATAAAATTTATTTAATTAATTGGAAAGTAGGCTTATAATGAAATGTGAGAGCTTAATTCAAATAAAATATTTGAATTAGTTGGGATATGAGTTGGATATTAATTAAATAAATAAAATTTATTTAATTAATTGGATAGTGGGATTATGCATGTGAAATTAATTAAATAAATAAACTTTATTTAATTAATTAGCTTAATGGGATAAGTGGGATTAAGATGGGATTTAGGACAAAATGCTACATGATGTCTAGGATAATGTTTTTGACTAGTTGTTGCAAGACATGGACAAACTTGGGACAAATTTGGGTGTCTACACCTACAAAACATTGTTAGTATGAAAATCTAAACATATAGACCGATAAACATCAAAATGGTTAGAAAATTCCATATGTAATCTACAACAAGTAGTGCATGTGTAATTTATTTTGACATAGAAAAGTTTTATCATTTCAAAATATCTTTGAGAAATTTTAATTTGAGGATACATCTCTAGAAATTTACCAAAAAACTGTGTTTGAGTCATCCAAAAAATGCTTTGGATGTGGCTCACGGTTTTGGCTACTGATTCTCCTTCTTATCACATCCCTTTGATTTGAAGATACCCTTGTGTAATTCTTCCAAAAGTCTTCAATTAGTGATCTCAATGCTTCAACAATTGGTTTATCTTTTCATGGTAGTCTCCTTGAGAATGCCCATAATTCATTGGCATCAGTGTCCTCAATTCTTTGGCACCTTCCAATGGCTCTTGATAATTTTTCTCTATTAATTCTCTATGCTTGACTCATCTTTCTAATGAGACAAGTTTTCCTCGTTTGATTACTTACTATTGTCGATGTAATGACACATCATGTGACATTACTATCTTTTGTGTGTGAGGTGTTACCCACACTCTCATATGCACTCATTAGATTCTTAACAATAGATTTTTCACTCAAAGCCTCTAATGTTCTCAACCCAAGAATCTTCATCATGGACCTATACTTTATACTTCGCATCATTTCAACGAATAGTTGACATCTTGTGTTCTTACTTAACTTTTCAAAGAACACTCTCCAAATCTTATGAGCATATCTTCTACAAGTGCATTTTGGAATCTTACCTTCCATTTGCTGAAAAATATTCTCATCAATATCAATCAAATACTTCAGCTTTCTATGCAAAATTCTAGGTGGTGTTAAGAAAGGTAAATTCATCTCAACATTAGGAATTTCATCAATATTTAAATGAGATGGACTAGATGGCATTCCTTCGATTGGAGATGGAATAGATGACATACCTTGAGGTTGAGGTAGGAATGATGGCGTACCTCCTTCCTCACATGTGAGTGATGATGTACTCTCAACTTGAGATGTGGTATATGGTGTCCCTCCATCTTCACTTGTGGTAGAGGATGTTTCTCCAACTGCGGTATTCAAATCTCTTATAGCACAAATTTTTTGCATTCATTTCCTTTCCACCAATACCATATCTCTTGTTGATGGTTTAGGTTGCCCTTCAATTGGTATGTCTTCGACAATCGTGTCCAATTTTCTCTTCTCACAAATTTACCTTGTAACCACAGCTTTCTTTGCAATCATAGCTTCTTTCTCTTCATATGTTGGTTTAATCCTTGATTGTTTCCTCGACATGATGGAGAATTTATCTATAGTATGATAAAGAGACAAATATTAGTTCCTAAGAAATGAATATGTTTCCAAATTTTAGGTCTATTGCCCTTAACATTTCAAGCACTTCCCATACTTTCCTTGCAATCAAAGAAGAGTTTTCAATCACATGGTGGAGGATTTTTCAGCCCATTACCATTGTTGAAGTGTTCTCAGCTAGTCAAAGAAGAGTTTTAAATTCACTTTTAAAGGGCTCTTGCTAAAATTCAAGGTTAAATCACTTTACATAAGAGGCCCTATAAATTGGTGCTAATTTTATGTCTATAAGATATCAACATTGCAGGTGCATACTCAACTAAGTAGTAGATTTTATGGTAAAATTTTGGGTAGACAAAGAGCCCCATATAGCACCCTACAACCATCAAACCAATTCTTTGGTTGGAATATAGATATTAATTTAAGATATATGCCTCATTAATTTTATCCATCTTTGAAGGCCCTTATAAATTCCCCTTCCAAATTCATAAAGGAACTTAGTTTTGTAGCTAGGATACTATGTTCCTATTGACCATTTTGATGAGTTCATGTTTTGGATTGATGATATCTTTCATGAGTAGCTACAAGTTTACAGGTATAAAGAAGATTTCTTTTCTTGATGTTGTGTGTAAGAGGTCTCATCCTTTAGGGATACTAGGCACCAATATTCCAGTGGATATATTGTTGTTTGGGGGAAAATCCCAAGTAAAATGTGACTATTATAGCTACCTTCTATCCCATCAACAATTTGATTCTAGCTATCTTTGAAGTGGTAAGGCTTGGAGCATCATGGTAAGAGTATTTGAAGTCCAAGGTAAACATTATAACAATAGCTTAGAGGAGGTGAATATAATTGTTGGCATGCATTGGTCACCTTTCTTTGAAAGGGACATTACAGAGATAAAGTTCAAAAAAATGAGGTAACTCTCCAAGGCATATTGAATGGAAACCCAAGCATGGTTTTCTTGAGGATCATTTAGCTTTGCCTCATATGATATGATGTAATCTTCGCACTTTAATGTGACTGAACTATCTTGAGACCCTATATCAATTCCATGGCAATGTGACTGATCTATAGTATTTAACTTGGTATTGTCATAGATATGGGAAATGGAAACATTTGGTATACAAGGTTTGTATGAACTATCAACATGAAGAATAAGGTAGCATAGCATGGATGATGATTGGATTAAGCCTATTGAGATTTACTTTTATGATCTTGGCACCTATTCATTTGTATTGTAACTTGTTATGATAAGATAATAGTATTTCATTATGCTTAAGGGATTGTATATATATATGTTGTAAGGAATTGTTCTTGTATAATTTGACATCTCAGTATGCTAAGGTCTGTATTATTCATTATTGCACATACTTATCAAAGAGCCCAAGTGTAAGATGATGTAAGTTCATGTTGCCAAGGATTTTATTGACTCTTATAGAAAATATACATGTCACCATGACAGATTGTAAGCTCACCTTATGGATTCCTGAGTAATAAAATCAGCTATCTATGTAGGTTTAAAGGAAACACACATGATGGAATTTTACATGAGATCCTTTAGGTTGAATATCATTCTAGACATTAATGAGTTTGTATTATAAGGTTCATTATGCAAAGGGACTTAACAATGATATCATGATTGTGTCTATTTTAATTAATGTTTAGCTTTGAGATATCTTTTATTATGCATACGATGAACTTATTGAACACAGTCTATTATAAGGACATAGCATAGTGCTAGATCCCTACATAATAGTTTGCATGATGGGTAGATTTGTGTGTGATGACTAGGCTCTTTGGGTAGTCAGAACTATGATCCATGGATCATGATGGGTGTTGTTTATTTACATCTATTTGGGAACAAATTCAAAGCCATAGAAATTTACAGTTGTTTGGGAAGAAATTTAGATCTCGGACTACAAATTCCCTATTAGAGATATATGCAAAATGTGGAAGCATAGACAAGGCACATGAACTATAAACACAAAATATAAACACAACTGATATAAACACAAAATCTATAAACCATACAAGTGATATAAACATGTATGATAAGGCATGATAAAGTAATTCAAATAGAATTTAGGAAAATGTAACTTAGAACATGTGTAAAGACTTGACATACCTAAAGAATGGAGATTCAAATGGAGAGAGTACCCAATTATGTAGTCTTTTTTTCTTCTTGCATCAAACTCCTCAATAATTTAAGTTTTTCACCACTTTCTTCCTTTTCAATGTTCAATTGAATAACACTCAAATAGAATTACTAACAACAATACAATTAACTAATGTATAATGTTAAATTCCTACAATTCAGTCACAATTAACATTGCAACACTAAAAAAATTGAAACTTGTGCAAATATATATCAAAATTGATGTGAAAACTATGTTATTTCCTCCTTCTTAAGTTGGAAAACTAGAAAAATGTGGTGGAAACTTCATGCAAAGGTGGTAGAATGTGAAAAATGTGCATGTGCACTTCCCAAAAACATGAAAAAGTTTTTTTGTTAGAACATGCACATAACCAGAAGAAAATAGAGCATGTGGGCCTGGATCACAAGTGTCCTAGCCTTTTTACCATTTGAATAGAAAGACAAAACATGATCACATTATAACGTGCTCATATTATAGCTTTCTATACAAAACTCTATATTATTCATTTCTTGACCTCCTCCTTACCCATCTTTCCCACAAGTTGTCAACTTCACTCTCTCATGTATTTCCTCTATCTCTCCCCTCACCTCTCTATCTCTCACCTCTCTCCCCCTCACCTCTCTACCTCTCCCCTCTCTACATCTCTCAGTCACTCCTTGTCTACCTATCTATCTTTTCTTAGCCATCTAGGTCTCTTACTTAACCCTAAACCCTATCCCTAAAGCCTCAACCCTCAACCCTTAAACCTTAAATCCTAAACTCTACCTATAAACCATAATCCCTCAACCCTAAATCCTAATCCCTTATCCCTAAACCCCAAACCCTATCCCTAAAGCCTCAACCCTCGATACTATACCTTAAACCCTATTCCCTTATCCCTAAACCCTATACCCTCAACCCTTAAAGATTAAATTCTAAACCCTATCCCTAAACCCTTAACACTATACCTTAAACCCTAATCCCTCAAACCTAAACCCTAATACCTCAACCCTAATGCCTAATCCCTTATACCTAAACCCTAATCCCTTATACCTAAACCCTAAACCTATCCTTAAAGCCTCAACCCTCAACCCTTAAACCTTAAATTCTAAACCCTATCCCTAAACCCTCAACCCTCAACACTATACCTTAAACCCTATTCCCTTATCCCTAAACCCTCACCCCTCAACCCTTAAACCTTAAATCCTAAATCCTATCCCTAAACCCTCAACCCTCGACACTATACCGTAAACCTTAATCCCTTATCCTTAAACCCTAAACCCTATCCCTAAAGCCTCAACCCTCAACCCTTAAACCTTAAATCCTAAACCCTATCCCTAAACCCTCAACTCTCAACACTATACCTTAAACCTTAATCCCTCAACCCTAAACCCTAATCATTTATCCCTAAACCCCAAAATCAATCCCTAAACCCTTAACCCTTAAACCTTAAATCTTAAACCCTATTCCTAAACCCTCAACCCTTAACCTTAAATCTTAAACCTTATCCCTAAACCCTCAACCCTTGACACTATACCTTAAACCCTAATCCCTTATCCCTAAACCCTATCCCTCAACCCTCAACCCTTAACCTTAAATCTTAAACCTTATCCCTAAACCCTCAACCCTTGACACTATACCTTAAACCCTAATCCCTTATCCCTAAACCCTATCCCTCAACCCTCAACCCTCAACCCTTAAACCTTAAATCCTAAACCCTATCCCTAAATCGTCAACCCTCTACACTATACCTTAATCCCTAATCCCTCAATCCTAAACCCTAATGCCTCAATCCTAAAGCCTAATCCCTTATCCCTAAACCTTGAACCCTATCTCTAAAGCCTCAACCCTAAACCTGTAAACCTTAAATCCTAAAACCTATCCCTAAACCCTCAACCCTCAACATTATACCTTAAACACTAATCCCTCAACCCTAAACCCTAATCCCTCAACCCTGAAACCTAAAACCTATCCCTAAACTCTCAACCCTTAAACCTTAAATTTTAAACCCTATCCCTAAACCCTCAACCCTTGACACTATACCTTAAACCCTAATCCCTTATCCCTAAAACCTATCCCTAAACACTCAACCCTCAACCCTTAAACCTTAAATCGTAAATCCTATCCATAAACCCTCAACCCTCAATACTATACCTTAAACCCTAATCCCTCAACCCTAAACCCTAATTCCTCAATAGTAAACCCTAATCCCTCAACCCTAAACCCTAATCCCTCCCCTATTTGCATCACCCTATCTCCCCCCTATCTCTCAACCCTTATATATCTAGGTCTCTCACTTATCCCTAAAGCCTCAACCCTCAACTCTTAAACGTTAAATCCTAAACCCTATCCCTAAACCCTCAACCCTTGACAATATACCTTAAACCCTGATCCCTTTTCCCTAAACCCTAAACCCTATCCCTAAAGCCTCAACCCTCAACCCTTAAACCTTAAATCCTAAACCCTATCCCTAAACCCTCAACACTATACCTTAAACTCTAACCCCTCAACCCTAAACCCTAATCCCTTATCCCTAAAGCCTCAACCCTCAGCCCTTAAACCTTAAATCCTAAACCCTATCCCTAAACCCTCAACCCTCGACACTATACCTTAAACCCTAATCCCTTATCCCTAAACCCTAAAAACTTATCCCTAAAGCCTCAACCCTCAACCCTCAGCCCTTAAACCTTAAATCCTAAACCCTATTCCTAAACCCTCAACCCTTGACACTATACCTTAAACCCTAATCTCTTATCCCTAAACCCTATTCCTAAAACCTCAACCCTCAACCCTTAAACCTTAAATCCTAAACCCTATCCCTAAACCCTCAACCCTTGTCACTATACCTTAAACATTAATCCCTCAATCGTAAACCCTAATCCCTCAACCCTTAAACCCTTAATACCTCAACCCTTAACCCTCAACCCTTAAACCCTAAACCCTTGACCCTTAAACCCTCAACCCTTATCCACCCCTCTCCTCCCCTATCTACTTCACCCCCATCTCTCCCCTATCTCTCTCACCCCTCTCTCCCTAGGTTATAGGTCTCTCACTTGTATATCTCTCATGGCTATCTAGATATTTCCCTTCCTCCCAACCTCTCTCCCTCTTCGTTACCCACCTTTCCCTCAAGTTGTCAACTTTACTCTCTCATTTTATTATATCTCTCCCCTCACCTCTCTATCTCTCACCTTGGTCTCACCCTCACCTCTCTACCTCTCCCCTCTCTACATCTCTCAATCACTCCTTGTCTACCTCTCCATCCTTCTTTAGCCATCTAGGTCTCTCATTTAACACTAAACCCTAAACCTTATCCCTAAAGCCTCAACCATCAACCCTTAAACCTTAAATCCTAAACCCTATCCCTAAACCCTCAACTCTCAACACTATACCAAAAACCCTAATCCCTTAACCCTTAACCCCAAACCCTATCCCTAAAGCTTCAATCATCAACCCTTAAACCTTAAACCCTAAACCATGTACCCTTGACACTATACCTTAAACCCTAATCCCTTAACCCTCAACCCAAAAGCCTCAACCCTTAATCCTTAAACTTTGAACCCTACACCCTATCCCTAATCCCTCTACCCTCAACACTATGCCTTAAACCCTAATCCCTCAACCCTTAATCCGTCAAACCTTAAACCCTTAAACCCTAAGCTCTCAACTCCTAGATACCCTTAAAGCCTATACCCTATACACTTAACCTTGGACACTCAACCTTGAACATTATCCCTCATGTTATGCCCACATTCGCCATGTGGTTATCACATGATAACCACATGTCATGTCCATATTTTCCATGTGTTCATGACATGAATTACCAAACAAAATTTCCCACTCAACTCTAAAAACCCCCTCGCACGCAACATGCACACTCAGTGACACATGCACACAACATAGTTGCCTCAATAACTAACATCATGTGCATCACTCAAAGGTGGGGAAGGTCAATCACAATGGGATGATGCGACACACACTTTGCCATCCTTGCAAATCATAAGCCACTAAGGGGGTATATGTCACAAGGAGTGACACTTAGAGGGTTAGATTCTGTTTTAGGTTCCAACCCTAGGGTCACTAGAATGAAGTGAGTCAATTTTGATATAAATCGAAATCTAACCTTAGGTCCACTAAAGACCTAAGGATCTAAACATTTAAATACTAAAATAACAGATTTCTAACTTATACAATAATCTAACATCTATTGCAA
Organism: Cunninghamia lanceolata; assembly: GCA_027924645.1. Taxonomy (NCBI): domain Eukaryota; kingdom Viridiplantae; phylum Streptophyta; class Pinopsida; order Cupressales; family Cupressaceae; genus Cunninghamia; species Cunninghamia lanceolata. The sequence goes on from BSBN01001161.1 coordinate 3,197,732, forward strand.
AAGTAATAAATTAATCGCTCTAATAACAAACAATAACTCAATTAAATCTAGAATAATTTTGGCAGCACAATTGGGGCAAAATGAAACTAATTAGGGTAAATCCTATAGTGATTTCGGTAGCATAACGCCACCTCATCAACTATAGGAGGTTGCAAAAATTAAATTAAAATAAATTCCCTAATTTAACCCCTTTCAAAATTAAATAAATTAAATGCATAATTTGACTAGGAACCCTTCCCAACAATTTTGAAGTAAATCATTAGAACTATCACTATAATTTAAATTTAATTAATTTGAAAGCCCACAACTATAGTTTTAATATCATCATGTAATTTAAAATTGCAAAAAGGGTCTATTTAACACTTCCACTAACAGGTTGATTCAAATACCTAAATAAATAAATTAAACACAAGGGAAAACAACCCATTTAATAATTAAAGAAATTAAATACACCCACACACTCAAATAAGACAAAAACTCTGCCACCCACTAAGTGGGGTTTGCACACACTAAATTGGATTAATTTTGATTAATAGATTCCTAAAACATAGGGCACCAAACCCTATAGAAGCATTATAAAATCACTCAAACTCCTTATGTGTTCTCATTCACAACTTGGTTTAATTCTGGTTGGGTGCAGGTTGCAAGAAGGACATGAAGGATGGAAGGTACCTCCCCAAGTGGGAGGTATCTTCCCAAGCAAGAAGAGTTTATCTATTTTCCATTGGTTTTCTAACATGTTCATCTACAGGTTGCAAACTATTTTTTTTATTTTCTAACATTTATTTTGTTTTGCTAAGTTTCTATGTTTCTCTCCATTTCTCATTTTCACTATGCACAGGCTACTAAGTTTTATAGTTTTCTAATAGTTTCCTCATATGCATTTTCTATGTTCCTCATTAAAGGCTCTCTGTTTTTTTTTTAAAGGAAAATTTATTTACACAGGGAGCTAAAACTTTAACCAGATCTTAAATAAACTATTTTAAAGCATATATATATATATATATATATATAATATACTCAGAATGTTGGTTATGAAATAGAGAGATAAACATTTTTATTCTTTTTAGAAGCTGTAAGCACAAAAATCACACACTACCTCCATGAAGACCCCTTGATGAGTCAAATCCTTGTCACATGCATGTAAGCGTGAAAATAAATCCTTTGGGCAGCAGACCTCTTGATGACATGTCATCTCTTCTTGTTTTATGTTGTTTCTGCTTTGTCAATTCTCCTTCTTCCACTTTTTCGACGCTTGTTGCGACACTTGTTGACTTGCATTTTTTGGATTTTTGACCTTGATCCTAAGCCGTATGAGTGTCTTGTAGGTGATTTTTTACCTCTCCCCTTTGTATTTCATCTAGTCGACCTCATAGAAGCCTTCTAGAGGTCCCCCGATCCTTCTCCCACTTTCTATTTTCAATTTCGACAAACCTATCCAAATCTCCCCCTATTATTTCCAAATCTCCCCAGGAGATCCTGTAGATGCAAGTGGAGATTTGGATTCTTCCATATGACTGACCTGTTTCTTGATGCAGAAATCATCCTTTTCCTCCCTCGTACCTTCTGTGGACCTAAATTTTTGCATTTTGCACTTTTAATCTCGGATCTCCCCAAGCAACCCAGGGTCACCCCTGGGGCAACCCATGATCTCCCTAGGTGACCCTATTTGATGAAGGTGGCAACCCTGCCATCTTTTGACCCGCGGAAAAACTCAAGTTTCTCTCGCATTTTTGCTCTATTTTCACCCATTTTTTTTATGTTTGCATGATTTTTTATCCTTGATATGGAGCTAACTATTTCATGCACCCACACATGCATAATTAGCTCTATTTGATATATAATTAACTCTCTAATCAATCTCATGCATTCTTCTAACTCCACTTCTTCTTTAGTGATAAGCTATCATTGCTTCATCACTCCCTAATCAGCTGAGTTCACTGGGCAATCAACCCTGTTAACTCCCTAATCTATTCTTGTTAACTCATCAATAAAATGAGTTAACTCTTCAATCGAATCCCTTCTTCATACCTATAAATACCCCCTATTGGTGCCTGCATAAACATTCAGGTTTCAAGCATTTTAGTTCGCAGGCACCTTTTATAAAAATCCATGAAATTCTAAGTTTGTCGACCTTCATATTTTTATGCATGTATCTTTGTATATGGTTGCATGCATATATCTTTGTATATACAAAGGGGTTTGTATGTACAAGTGCAATTATACTTTGGTGGGCTTGCAGAATTCCCATCGGCCTTTGAAAATGGTAAAAAAATGGTTGTATGCATTTTGTATGCATATCGGACTTAGAAAAGATGCATATACATTGTGGAATCTTTCGTAGATTCTAAGAATATTCCCTGCTTATATATCAGGTTTGCATGTCAATCGCATTATATGATTGGGTAGATACATTGGAAACATGCAAGGGTGATATACAAAGTGGCTGACATGCATTTGCTACAGGAGATACATTCGATGGGGTCCGCCTCACATGCAAAGGGCCTTGTATCTCATATACAAAGTGGAATGTATATGCGATATACATTCGCTATATGCAAGGAAAAAATGTGCAAAGGCTGGATACAAAGCATGCGGCCCACCGGTTGCATATACAAAGGTGTGATTGTATGTTCGCACATACAAGGGGAACATGCATTCCAAAGATGCATTGGCCGGACCCGAAGAAGTTTACAATGCAGTTGATAAAGGCTCAAGTCTAGTGATCGTATGTTTTGGCTTGTATGTTTGCATTGTATATGTGATATACAAGGTGAACATACAATGGAGCGATATAAAAGCTGGACCCGATTCAAAAGTTAGATTTGGTTGATTCAGTGGCTGGCGTCCATGCCTTGTATATATGAAGTGAATGTATATGCACATATACAAAGCAATAGATGCAAAGAGAAGATACAAGGTGGGACCCAAATGGAATTTCAATTTGTTCTATACAGATTTGGGGTCCGCCTTGTATGATAAACAATTGTATGTATATGCATTGGCATATACAAAGGTTTTTTAAAAGGCAAAAGGCAGGCAATTGTACATGCATTTGAATATGCATATACATGGTGAAAAGGGCAAAATAAAAGAAAGGAAAAGTCAGTGATAGAAACATGAGGTGCCTACGTGGCACATTTTCATTGGCTGATGACTTTTCAATGTGTTTTGGTGCCATTGATTTTGGCGATACGAAGAAGATCGACGGCTAGTTTTAATCATTCGGGCAGTGAAGGATTTCTTTGTATTTGTGGCCACGTTTCAAGTGGGAAAACTTCTTATGCATTTGATGCTACATTCCAAAAGGAGTTACAAGTAGGTTGGCATTGATGGTGTTGTGCAGAGGTTTGGGTCGATGATGGACAGGTCAACCACCAATTTTAATGGCAAATCTCCAAAGCGGCTGCGCATCTCCCAATCCCACCTACTGCATTTAATATTTTAAGCATCATTTCTCATGATGTAGTATATCTGGCAAATTTTTGATTTGCCATGTAATTAATTTGTTGAGTTCACAGTCTTGCTATAAAATGCAAACTGTGTTACTCATTTTGGTTGTTGAAAACTAGACAAATTTTGGTGTTGTAATAAGATACAACTTCATTGGTGGCTCTATTTTGGGTGTCTTGTGAGTTTATGAATCTCATGTTGTATGTTTTATGCATAAGTTAACTGGTTTCATGTTGTTTTTATATGAGAAATGCTCTGTTGCATGTGTTTGATCATTTGTCTCCAAGTTGTGGGCATATTTTCTTTCAAATCAGAATAGCTAAGGGTTATTTAATATTTGGGAATAGGGGTTTTCTGTATTGAATGTTTAATCTCCTACCTTTGTTCAAGGAACAAATTAAATGTTTCAGGTTAATCATTGAGAAAGTATGTTGCAACAGGGATACCATCAAGTATGAATGACTAAGCACTTGATTTTTGGGAAGTATCTGTAAGGCAAACACTAAAATCTCCCCTTGAAACTCAGTCTTTGATTCAAACTTATGATAATTGTTCACATGTGTATGTCTATTGACTACGAGCCCTGGATAGGTACCAGTCTAGTTTTGTATTGAAACTACAACCCAAGGTCCTAGTTTTGCATCCAAATACCAAAAACAAATTCAAACTTCAAACACAAACCTTTTAGGACATTAAAAGTAGTTTTAGGATCATAATCCTCTGTCTCACAACTGCTCATAGGCCCAAAGCTAGCCCCTTTGCACTTATTTCATAGTTTTGGTCTGTATAAGAGAGGATTTATCTACTTTGTGTCAACATCCCACCAGATTCATAGACATATCTCATGGATGTTGAATAGGGAATACCCCCCTAGGTTTTGCAGAGCCTAAAGAAGAAGAGGAGATATTTATAAAGTCTATCTCCTGTATTGTTGGCCCTTGGCCTGGAAATCCTATTGATCAATGATGGCTACCTTGTAGGGATAACTGGGAAAAAGCATCCAGTTTGGGAAAAATCCAACACCCCCTCCCTCAAGCACAAAGGGAAGCAAATTCATTGTGCACCAGCTCTTGCCAAGTTTGCTCTCTAACCTAGCATTCATATGCTCAATACAGGATGTAAGTGCCTTTTACTTTCTTTGTTTCAATCCAGGAATGCTACACTACTTGATTCTTAGCCATTGTGCTCAATTCAGATCTCAGATCGAGCTCATACAAATTGCAAAAGCTTCTCTTTGCTTCTTCGGGTCATTTTGTTGTCAAGAGGATCACCTGTTGCCACAGAAGGATTCAAGGTTGCCTACACAAGGATTACTAAGGGATAGTGGAGTCTTCAAATCTTCATCTCTTTTAGGTTCTTTAATTACTTTCATAGTAATTAGACAATCACTTTGCTCTTGGGAATAGTAACATTTTGCTTTTTCCTTGATAGATTAGATCTTGCATGCTAGATTAATCGCTTTTATATTTCTAGACCTACTTTGTTAGAAAAAGCATCTTCTCTTTCAATTAGATTAGATTGCATTGAAAACACCAAAAAAACCATAAAAATGTAGATTAAACTTTGCATTTGAAAAGACATATAGGACTGCATACATATTTCTTTCATAGATTAGAATCATTTTCCTTTCTAAAAATACTCTAAAAATACTAAAAAGATGTTGTACATGTTATCATCTAGTTTGCATTCATATAAATCTCTTAGAAATAGACAACATTGCAAACCCTCAATTCCATCATGAGGTAACCACACTCAAACAAAGACAAACCCTAGGTCAAAACCCTAGATCTAGTTAGAGTTAGCAATTACAAAACTTCCTCTATCTTGATTCACGAATGTGTTTAGGAGTGAGAGGAGAGTAGGTAAGGGCTATCTAAGATGAGATTGAGGAGATCTATCTATGACCACAGCAACAGACACACAACCCACCACAAGAAGATCCATTTGTTCTCTTGTTGATTGAATAAATTAGGCAATTGCGACTACACAGAGCATTTCTCAGAGACATGGAAACAATAGAAGCCATCAACGAAAACAACTGCTTGCCCACAGAAAGGTGGAATTCAAGGAATCCAAATAGAATCTAAGAGGGACTAGTGACCCTTTGGTTCATAGGGTTATCTCAACTACCACAGCAATTGAGTGAAACATGCAACAAAATACATGACAACAAAGGCCACAGGACTTGCCGATCCCCCTTCGCGAAGTCCAACTCTCCAACAAGCCAGAACCCCACCATGTCTCGCCTCCTATCGACTGGCTACTTCCACATGAGTGAGAGTGACGTGGTGGATTGCCCCGTGGTAAGGAGGGAAAGGGTCTGTGTGCGTGCCAAAATCTGACCTAACAGCCTTAGGCAACCGAAGTCATGATTTTGAGTGTACATATTTTGGTGAACCTAACGTGAAGAGCAAAGTCTTTTGGTTAAGCTTTTTGTGTTCCTCTTGCAAAAACATTTCGACAAAAACATTCAAACATTCTTTTGTTTCTTTTCATAGCTGCTTCAACTTCCATCATTTGCACCACCATCCATTCCATTTATTCTGCGGTGTCTATGGCACCCTTGAATATGATGAAACCAGACTTGAACCAGGGAAACATTCCCTCAAACAAACATGAAAACCCTTCTTTTGATAGGTATGTGCCACCTCATCCTAATGCACCTATTACCAATTGTTACAACTATGAAGACTCTGACTATGAACATGATCCGCGAGAGTCCAGGTATTCTCTATCCTTCAATAACCTGGCTTGGGAAAATGACTCAGCCATACCAAAAACTCCGCATAAGGCTAGAAGGATAAGATCGGAAATACATTGACCAAAAGAACCTTCCATAAGTACATCGAATAGCCAGCTCGATAAAGAGGTCAGAAGGTTGGAAAGGCATCTATAGGAAACCAAAGATGCTCAAGAAGCATTGAGGATTGCCTTAGAAGAAGGAAAAAAAGAGAAGGCCACACGAGAGGAAGCTCATCACTATGAAAGTGGTCGAAGAGAGTATCCTAGAAATGAAGAAAACCCTAGCGCTGTGACTCCTACAGATGTAATCACAACTCTAGTGCAAAGAATTAGGATCCTAGAAGTAGAACAAGCTTCTCCAAAGAAATAAACAAAATATCACGAACATGACCAGGGGGCATCTCAAAATCCCCCTACTTCAATTACTATTCATGGCATGCTAGTAATGAGACTTGTCTAAATGGGAATCCTCCTATTTAGAACAATCCAACGAATCCAACAACGGGCTATCAAAACCCACCCACATGGTTGTTACTAACAACCCTGCAATCTCAAAGTGCTTTCTTAGGAACATATCTTGAATATTTAAAGAAGCCTCTAGACCAGAACATAAGGAGTGTGCAACTACCCTAGCCATTACTAGATCTTCTAAAGTTCAAAGGAGAGGGAGACCCAAACTCCCACATCAAATCTTATACTACAGCCATAAGGGAACTCCTTCCTTGGGATGGAATTGTCGCGAAGATCTTTCCAAAAATGATTGAAGGCATCGCCTTGGACTAGTATTATCATCTTCCAGAGGCTTCAATCCACTCATTCAGACAACTAATCAGAGAGCTTGTCATGGCATTTGACATGAACAAACTCGTAAAAATGGGGATTAGAGAGTTCCTCATGATGAAACAAGAACTGAATGAATCCGTAGCACATTTCATCACCCGATGGAGACAAGTGCTCTACTCTTCAACCAGCACTCCAAACATGGAACACCAAGAACTATGCAACCTCTTCTTGCATGCCCTTAACAAAGACATGAGAGAAGATGTTCATAAACTACCATACAAGTCCTATGAAGAAGCGATGGAAAGTGCTTTAAGAATTAATCAAGCCGCTATCAATAGTGGATGAAAAATCTATGGTTCAAATGGAAAATCAACAAAAGAAGACATGGGAAACAATACCTCTATTGTTAAGATTCTCAAAAACAATAGGAATGCAACCATAGATGGGGTGACAGATCAACCCCTAGTCAAAAGGGTAAGAGATGATTACAATGGGAGAGATTATTATCCTCCTAGCGTAAATGCCATAGATTGACCTAGAAACAATGGGTATTATCCTCGGGACAACTATCAAAGCTAGAACCATGACAGAAATGGGAATGGAAATGATGGGAGATATGAGAGACCCTCTTATGAATACAAGTATTGTTCTTTTCATAGAGCAAGGGGGCATAGCACAGAATCTTGTAGGGAATACAATAGATTCATAGAAAAGCTTCCAGAGGATCAACAACGCTTGTTCATAGAAATGTTCTTAAACCTACAATAGATCACTCCAGACATCAAAGATACAAGGCAAAATCAAGCTCCATAGCACCTCAAAACACAAACATGAGGATTTATTAGGACCCGTTCCCTGCGCACAAGAACACTGAAACAACAAACATGGATAAAGCAACCCAAAATAGTAACCCCAAAGTCCCACCTCAACTAGGACAAAAAGGAGAAACTAAGTTGATAGGATTGGTTGAGGTCATGCATAATGAAGAAAAAGAGAATCATGAGGAAGACAATGAGTAAATCAAAGCATGTGAAGGTATCATTTTGGTAGTTGAACCAACTCCAACTCCAATCAGACATTATGAACTCATAGAAGACTTAACAAAAACATATGCCAACATCTCATTCATTGATTTGATCAAGAACTCCCCTTGACAGTGCTCAGCTTTCCTGAAAGCCATAGGCCTGAGATATCTCGACCAAATCACAGCACCACCTAGTGAACAAATTAATCATGTAGACTATGATCTTACCCCACCAAACACAGAATTTAAAGATACAAGGTTCTTTGATTTACAACAAATGCCCTCCAAGGCAAAATTAACTAAAAAAGTCAACCCCATACTATATCGTCAAGTATGGGTCTACGACACATGTATCAAATGAACATTGGTTGATGATGGAGCTATAGTGAATATAGTTCCTTTTTCCCTTTTGGAGAGAATGGGCTATGGACACGCCAACATCACCACTTCAAGGGATACTTTATGTGGATATGACAATGTGAAGGCAACCACCATAGGAAAATCACTCTCCCAGTGACCTTGGGTCCCAAGACCATTCCAACTACTTTTTATGTCATAGACAAGGACACAGGATATAACTTGATTCTTGGAAGGCCATGGATACATAGGATGAAAGCTGTGCCATCCATACTATTTCAAGAAGTTTGATTTCTACACCTAGGGAAAGTATATGTTGCGCAGGGAGATCCAAAACCTTTTAGCATGTTAAAGTCTAAAACCCCAAACAAACACATAGGAATTCCAATAGACTACAAACTCCCTACCAACAAGTTGACCATCCCAAGTCCAACACCACAATCAATATGTATCAAAAGGATGGGAACCCTAGAAAAGACTGTAAATTTAGCAAACATCAAAACTTTGGAGAATGGGCCACCATCAAAGCAGAAAGAAGTGGTCCCCAAGGACAAATCAATTGAGATCATGGAATTGATTGAAAGGGATGGACCACTCCAATTTCCCCTAGAGATACTCACCATTGGCATCCAAGAAGTCTCTAAACTCTTCCCATGCATAGGGGGAAAACCTCATAGAACCGAAGCGCTGGTATTTCAAACTGCAACATTAGATCTAAGAGATGCGGATCCACATGCTTTCTCAGATGCTGAGGAAGACATAATAGAGGGTTATACCCCACTGTCACCACTAAGTAAGTCACATCTCCCTGATACACCTGAAGAAACAAAATCATATGAGCCCCTCACACCAACTAAGGACTCACATCAACCAATATTACCCATGGAAGAGGCATATTTCAGGGATAACAAGTCAACCAATGCTATAGGGATGTTACCTAAGATGTTCTTAGTGTCCAAACCACAAGAGAAGCCAAACACTTCCACCTTAGTTCAGTCAAATGAACTCAGTGAATAGGAAGCACCTCAGGTACAAATAGAAATGGTGGAGAGATTGTCTGATGAAGATGAAGAAAGTGAAGGAATCTTTCATAGAGAGTGGAAGATGAGAGTGACAGTTGGTATCGATGATCCTGTCATCTTTGAACTACCAAAAAGTTATATTGGGTATGTCATGGACCTGAGAGAAGAACCCAATCAGAGGATAAGTATAAGCTTTATTCCTCCTGACAAACAAAGGGAACCGCAAACTCCTCTTGAACTATTCCAATTCTTATAAAGAATCCAAGAGAGACCAGAAATAAAAATCTATATGCAAGGACAGTTCAATCTGCTGATGGAATTACTCAATTACGAAGGAGTCCTGTATTGGACTCCCTCCCACCAACATGCCTTTCAGGATCTACTACGTCTCACAGTGCCCAAAGAAATCACTGAATTAGAAACAATAGGCTCAAGCGATAAACCATACCGAATAGGAGAACTTGTCCTAAGAAGAGGTAGCACGAAAAACAAGAAAAGGAGATGACAAAGAGCCTTTTTGGAAGACTGGAAAGGCCCCTACATGGTTAAAGAAGATATCAGAAATAGTACTTATCTCTTCTACACAATGGAGGGAGAGGAATTTGGTGAAACGGTCAACACCTTTCACCTCAAAAAATACTATCTAAAAATAAAAATAAAAACAAAAAAAAATAGAAAAACATAAAAATACAATAAAAAATATAAAACTCAAAAATGTCAAAAATAATTTGTTTCCTACATTTTAGTTTCATTCTATTCATCTTGCATTATAGTTCGTGACTTGCTCTTGTACTATTTTCCTTTTAGTAAGGAGTCTAATGTTGCCTAGGATATATGTCATCCTTTCAAGACCTAGAGATTCCTCATTTTTTCACAAATTGCCATTGTCCCCCTTCACTCCCAGTGATTCTAAAATCAAAGCCTAGCTCTTAGCTTTACACTAATCCCAGTCTTAATGAGTCAAGATGATAGGTCTAAGCGAAGTCAGTATTCAGACCTACAGTGTTCAAAGGAAGCTTACAAGTAGACCTTCCCAATTCTTCCCTAGTAGAAGAGAAGTCCAACCAGATTATGAAAACTTTAGGTGGCACTCAGCCCCTTATCTTTCTTGGCCAAAAATGTTAGGAAGATCAAAACTTTGAAAGAAGAAGTCTAAGATATGAGTGAATAAAAGAAAATGAGTGAACAAAATAAGAGTGTAGAAAAGTGATAATTGAGAGATCAAATCATTGCATAGCAAAAGTTCCAAAAACATTCATTCCTAGAAAAGTCAAAATCCAAAAAATGAGAAAAATCAAGTGAGGAAAATACAAAAAAAAAGTGAAAAAAAAAGAGAGATACAAAAAAAGAGTGAAAGAGAGAAGATTGTTGAATGTTCGTACTCTTGGGTGGAGATCAGTCTAATCTTGAAGCCTCAAGAGTGACATTCTAACAGAGAAAGAAAGGTACAAAGCACACACACACTAGCTGAGAAAAGCCAAAGAGTCTAGTTGTCTCTAGGATCATCTTCTATCTAGGGACCCTTGTTCTTTCCCATTTTATCCTTTACCCTGGGTCTACTTTGCTTTCCATCTATGATCTAAGTCTAGTGAACACCTATAAAACTTGATACTCATCTAAGTTGAAAGATTATCAAATTATCTTATCAAGATAAGGATCAATGTTTAGCCTTTAGCAAAGCCTAGAAATCAAAAGCACTCCATGATTCATTTTCACTCCCCACTTGAGTTCCCCTAAAATCCCATCTCACAACCCTGAATAGTTTTCTTATATCAGGACAACCCGCAATCCCCTGAATTGAAAATCATATCTAAGAGTAGTTATTTTGTTTGTTCCACATTGCATCCATATCAAAATTAGAAAAGGAGTCCCAAAGCAATAAAGTCAAGTATCATATCTCATGACATTTAGTAAAGTGTTATAATTTCATTTACCGCATTTCTTGTGTTCCTGCATTATCATATTGTAAACTACATATCATATATGTGTCCTTCAAAACTACAAAAACATGTCATCGTTGTCATAATTGCATTTGGTAAAAGAGTTGGAAAGGTCAAACATAAAAAAAAATTCCTAAAAACTTCCAAACATGCACAAGAGATGAGTACAGAATTCGACAAAGAGAAAAACCATAGAAAAGGATAAGCTTTCATAGATACATCTGAAGTTTTCATAATACAAATGGAATCAAAGAGCTAAGACAAAATGCTCTCGAGAGAAGTAAAGGCTCCCCATGCAAAGGGGTACAAGTTTTTAGAAAAGCAAGTCAAGGATGGTTCCCTCCAAAGAACCCTTAGGGCTTCAACTCCTCTGTCTACGAGTACTGCTTGTCGCTCCATGGGACTTATGAGAATGATGTTCTCTACTATGGGCATGCGATTGTGAAGGCCCTGCCATACTAGTGCTAGAATGCCCAACATTAAGGCGAGCCATCTCCCAAAGTACTTTATTCTCACCCTGAAGCATATTAACTTGGGTCCTCAACTCTGTGATCATCTCACACCCATGGTAAACAGGAACAAAAATATCTGTGTGTCATCCTACAGCAGGGGGTACACCAGGATCATCCATTAGATGATCACAAGTCATCCTCGTAAAGGGAAAGGTTAATCCAACATTAACCTCGTGAACCAAGTCCCTCCAATCTTTGACATTGCCCAAAAGGCCAAAATCAAAGTCAAGATCAATTCAGTACCACACAAGAAGAGAGAAGACAAAACAAAAGCCAAAGTAAGAGCATGTAAATAGAACTCACATGGATCTCCAGGCTGCCAGTCAGGGTCAAGCTAACGCATCACCTCATCTAAATGAGGAGTTTGAGGAACAACAGGAGGACCCTCAGGGATGTTAGGAACCTCATTCGAGACATCAATGTCATCAAAATCCTCGTCCTCAAGGGGGGCCTCATCTAGCGAACCATCTCTATCAGGAACATAGTCCTCATCAGTAGACTTTGAATCAAAAGTCATAGTCACAGATCGAGAAAGAGTCCCTCTTCCTCTCCTCTATCCTCCTCTAGAAGCTCTAGTGATGAAAACACCTGGAGTCAAAGGTGTCCAAATGACAGTCCTCTGTCCAATCTCCCCCATCTCCTGATTGGTCCTATAACAAGTGGACACTGGGGGCAAGTCCTCCAAGACATCAACGCTGAACTACTACAAGACTTGATCCACCTGATGAGCCTCAACTTGACCATTGTGATCTATGATCTCTAGAACCTCATGACAGTACGCTCACATCTCACCATCTCGGGCCCAAGCCCCCTCCATGTCATGGTAGGGATTAGAAATCATGTCATCATCTATAAGGATAGCAATGGTAGGAAAAGTAGCATCAAAATGACCAATGTGTGCCCACCTCGCCACTCTTGGTAGTCGCCTATTCGGAAGAGGAATAAGCTTCTGGTAGGGTTTCATGTGCTTAAAGATCCATGTCATAATAAGAGAAGAGTGGTTGAAAGCTAAAGCCCCTCACCGAGAGATCTGATAGAAATCTCTGTAGACCATAGCTAGGATGTCAAGTCCCCATGCATAAATTGTGCCCTCCTCCAAACCATCAATGGTGGGTGCCCAACACCATCTCAAACGAGCCAAGGCCTTGTCTCTCGATAGCCTCAAAATGATCAAGCCAATCAGAAACCTCCTCAAAAGTGGGATGCGGTGTCATGGTACTAAAGAAAGTAGAACTCTTGTCTGGTCCCCGGGGTGATTAACCCCCATAAAAGCAGCCCAAGAAGCCTTGTTCTCAAAAGACTCATTGGCAAGAAGAAATAGAGCTTGTCCCCTCACAAGGACCCCAAGAATGTGGTACACATCATAAAGAGTGATAGTCCACTCTCCTAAAATCTGTGAGAACCTGAATGTGTTCCTATCTGCATCCCAGTAAGTTAGAATATCACAGCATATACGAGATACACGATGGATCATGGGAACATGATAAACTCTGCCAAGACCTGTCCTCTTGAGTATGGCATGATCCTCTATACTAAGTGAAGCAAACATCCCTGAAAGCCACCCTTTCTCTCAGCCAACATTCCATTGAATGTGCATCTCTTATAAAAATCAAAAGAGAAGTTTAGGTTAGATCTCGTAAACTCGTAAAAATACAAAAAAATGTATAAATCATCAAAAATTATAATAAATAGGCAGATTAAGTGACCAATTCATGTCAGTTTAGAGTGAAAGAATCGGTAAATAGGGACAAATGCAGCCAAAAACTAGTCCCACAGGGTCGCCCCCTGGGTGACCCAGTTGTCAGTCAGGATCTCCATGGGTGACCTTGTTGCAAAGTAGGATCCCTAGGGCGACCCTGTTGTCAAACAGAATCTACCTAGGTGACCCTGCTTGCCAAAAGGGGCGACCCTATTGTCAAATAGAATCTCCCTGGGTGACCCTACCTGCCAAAAGGGGTGACCCTAAGAGTGTCCCCCTCAAGCAAAAATTGGTCCAAAAACCCTATTTCTCAGCTGATTTCAGAAAACAAAAAACCAGTCTTGCTCTAAACGATGAGACAAACACAATACAACAGGAAAAATCATCACAAATAGATGATTTCAAGATTTTTTTTGCAAAGCTCAACCTAGGGTTTAGAGGAGATTTTTCACTAATTACTTACCTGATTCTCTGTGGTTGAGGAAGAGGCGGCCATCTCTACGATCCGCTCGATGATACCTCTCTATTGACTGCTCACACAAATGATTCCGTTGCCGTTTCACTCCAATCTCACAATTTGGATCTCTTTGTTTGCCCTTAGCTTAATTTTATTTTATGCACTTAGATTAGTTCTTTTCTTTTATGCATTTTGTTTTGTGCATCATTTTGTGTGCTCTCATGCCTACAGGTCTGAACCAACAAAAGCAAGCGACTAGTCAAACTCAAACGATCCATGGTAATTTCATCATTTCAATTTTATTATTCGTTTTGATATATTTAGATGCTGGACTAATACTAGTTATTGTAGGTACAAATTGTAGAAAATTGACAATAGGTAAGGCCTAGTTTGGGAACAGTATCTACCTTTCATGTAGACTATCATCCCCGAAGGGGGCAAATATGTAAGGACAAAAATCATGCACTGCCTCCATGAGGACCCCTATGATGATTCAAATCCTTGTCACGTACATGTAAGCATGAAAATAAATCCTTTGGGTAGCAGGCCTCTTGATGACGTGTCATCTCTTCTTGTTTTGTGTCATTTCTGCTTTGTCAATTCTCCTTCTTCTTCCACTTTTTTTATGCTTGTTGCAACACTTGTCGACTTGTGTTTTCTAGCTTTTTGACCTTGATCCTAAGCCTTGTGAGTGTCTTGTAGGTGAGTTTTCACCTCTCCCCTTTGTATTTCGTCTAGTGCACCTCATAGAAGCCTTTTAGAGGTTCCCCGATCCTTCTCCCACTTTCTATTTTCAATTTCAACCAACCTATCCAAATCTTCCCCTATTATTTCCAGATCTCTCTGGGAGATCCTATAGATGCAAGTGGATATTTGGATTCTTCCATATGACTAACTTGTTTCTTGATGCAGAAATCATCCTTTTCCTCTCCTATACCTTATTCCGACCTAAATTTCTACATTCTGCACTTTTGATCCTGGATCTCCCCGGATGACCCAGGGTTGCCCTTGGGGTGACCCATGATCTCCTTGGGTGACCTGTCTGATGAAGGTGGTGACCCTGCCATCTTTTGACCCGTGGAAAAACTCAAGTTTCTCTCACATTTTTGCTTCGTTTTCACTCGTTTTTATTTCTATTTGCATGATTTTTGATCCTTGATATGGAGCTAACTATTTCATGCATCCACACATCCATAATTAGCTCTATTTGATCTATAATTAACTCTCTAATCAATCTCATGTATTCTTCTAACTCCATTTCTTCTTTAGTGATAAGCTATCATTGCTTCATCACATCCTAATCAGATGAGTTCACTGGGCAATCAACCCTACTAACTCCCCAATCTATTCTTGTTAACTCATCAATCAAATGAGTTAACTCTTCAATCCAATCCCTTCTTCAAACCTATAAATACCCCCTCCCTCAAGGACAAAGGGAGGCAAATTCATTGTACACCAGCTCTTTCCAAGTTTGCTCTCCAACCTAGCATTCATATGCTCAATACAGGACATAAGTGCCTTTTATTTTCTTTGTTTCAATCAAGAAACGCTATGCTACTTGATTCTTAGCCATTGTTCTCATTTCAAAGCTCACATAGAGCTTATACAAGCTTTGTAAAAGCTTCTCTTTGCTTCTTCGGGTCATTTTGTTGTCAAGAGGATCACCTACTGCCATAGAAGGATTCGAGGTTGCCTACACAAGGATTACTGAGGGATAGTGGAGTCTTCAAATCTTCATCTCTTTCAGGTTCTTTCATTGCTTTCATAGTAATTAGATAATCACTTTTCTCTTGGGAATAGTAACATTTTGCTTTTTCCTTGATAGATTAGATCTTGCATGCTAGATTAATCGCTTTTATATTTCTAGATCTACTTTGTTAGAAAAAGCATCTTCCCTTTCCATTAGATTAGATTGCATTGAAGACACCAAAAAAACCACAAAAACATAGATTAAACTTTGCATTTGAAAAGACATATAAGACTGCATACATATTTCTTTCATAGATTAGAAGCATTTTCCTTTCCAAAAATACTCTAAAAATACCAAAAAAGATGCTTTACATGTTATCATTTAGTTTGCATTCATATAAATCTCTTTGAAATAGACAACATTGCAAACCCTCAATTCCATCACGAGGTAACCACACTCAAACAAAGACAAACCCTAGGTCAACAAAATCCTAGGTTAAAACCATAGATCTGGTTAGAGTTAGCAATTACACAACTTCCTCTATCATGATTCATGAATGTGTTTAGGACTAAGTGGAGAGTGGGTAAGGGCTATCCAAGATGAGATCGAGGAGATCCACCCACGATCATAGCAACAAACACACATTCCACCACAAGGAGATCCATTTGTTCTCTTGTTGATTGAAGAAATTAGGCAATTGCGACTACACAGAGCATTTCTCAGAGACATAGAAACAATAGAAGCCATCAACAAAAACAACCGCTTGCCCACACAAAGGTGGAATTTAAGGAACCCAAATAGAAGAAGAGAGACTAGTGACCCTTCGGGTCATAGGGCTATCTCAACTACCATAGCAATTAAGAGAAACATACAACAAAATGAACAAAAACAAAGGCCATAAAACTTGTCAACCCCCCTTCATGAAGCCCAACTCTCCAACGAACCAGACCCCCACCATGTCTTACCTCCTCTCGACTGGCTACTTCCATGTGAACGAGATTGATGTGGCAGATCACCCTATGGCAAGGAGGGAAAGGGTCCATGTGCATGCCGAAATCTGACCCGACAACCCTAGGCAACCAAAGTCACAATTTCGAGCGTACAAAAGCAGTGTATACATAGTGCATAAATGAAATACAGAACTATATATATATATATATATATATATATATATTTGTTAGGTAAGTTCCATCTTGGGGATGGCTCCCATTGGTAAATAAGAAATTTGAAACAAAAAAATCTAGCTTTTTTTAAATGGCTATTACCCTATTGGTTATGCCATGATAGATATTACATAACTAAAGGCTATCAGTGCCTTTAGTAGATCCAACTACAGTCCCTTCTTCTAGAAGCTAGAGAAGATTGTCACATGATTTCGTGCATTATCATCATAATGCCTTCTGCAGCCTCCAACAGCCTTCCCACTTGTCCATCTATAAACTCTCCTTTGTTTTCCTGCAAGAGTTTGCGAAAGGTTTCCATATATATATATATATATATATTGTAGCATAAATAATAATCAATATAAGGTCCGAATGAAATATCAGCAAACTAAATAATGAAATAAACATAGAGTTGTAACATCCGAACGAACAACGACAAAAATTACAATGGGTGTTAAGCACCACAAAAAAATAGAGAATGGGGGCAGCCCCCCTGCCGCTCACTACAGAGCCTTAAGACTCTACAGGGGGCAGACGGGGGTTCATCCCCCTCCAAACAATGCACAAGGCAACGGCCATAGCACCGCTACCTGCAACTCTTTTTTTTCTTCCCTAAAATAAAACCCTAATGTAAATTACGAAAGAGGTGTTCGATGCATATAAAATAAAATGTGCTTCATTCGATTTCAGTTTACAATAAGATACTTTGATTCAATTTAACTTGCAATGAAATATGACATTTAATATAGATATAAATATTAAAAACTCACTGGTAGAAATTTTGTTCACTGTCAAAAAAATAGTGAGCTAAAAGGAAACAACAACTAAGAATATATATATATATATATATATATATATATATATCACATACATTTAACATCAAGGCACATACTATTAAATAGAAGTAAAAATAACATATCTACTAACATAAAAGGGGACTTATTTTTCTTTTAAGACCACTTAGGAGAATTTTTTTTATTACAAAGCTTATAAATACACTTTTTCTTCACATGGGTTATTTTCTTCATTTGCAAATATTAAGACAATAATGAGAGAGAGAGAGATATTCATTTATTTCAAACAAAGAGATAGAGGTAAACTAATGCTCATTTATTTAACATATTACAATGTTTACAATAAGGTAAGATTACAACACTTATGATTTTTACTTTCCAAAAAGTAGTACAAACATTTACAAGCCCTAAATAGGGAATAGGAATCTCAATGCCTTCTCTTTTACAACAATACTTAGAACCACTAAACTCATGTTTTCTTCACAAAATCAAACTTCTCCAAGCCACCAAATGCACCTACAAAACACACAAAAAGGTTCACAATACCCATGGGAAGCTCTCCTCCCAACCTAGGCCTAATAATAGGCCACCCCCAAGCTAGGAGGCCTTCCAATAACCAAGGAGCAAGCCACAAAGGAATATAACACTCAAATCATGCACATTAACACCCATCCAAGGAAAAACACAAAACTAACCCATTTTAAAAAATACATTTGAAGGGTGAGAGAGTGGACTCTCTATACTCAAGGAGACCCACACTCTTAATATTCAAAATGCTCATAATTACCTGGCCTCTTGCCATAACTTCTCATTTCACAAAACAACATGCCATAATACCATACTCCTCAAAATTCTGAATATCATCATCAGGTTTCTTCTGGATGAGGATGAGATTTCCAAATATCAGGTACCTTACAAATATCATTCTTGCTTCTGAATATCACCCTACTCTAATGTGTTGATGACATCACCTGGATATGAGGAGGATATTTCACATCAAGAGGATCTCTCCTCCGTGACATGTTGCTGACGTCATCCTAATTTTCAAACATCAGGGTGATATTTTATATGATGTTACTTCCGGTAGGAGGATATTTCATATTGGGGTGACATTCTATATCAGGCTAACATGCAGATGACTCACCAATATAAGGAGTCTTGCTGACGAGACTTGATGAGGAAGAGGATGATGATGAGGCTCATAATGATGCTGTTGGGAGCAAAATCACCGACATTATATATGCTCACGGCTTGGCTTATAAAGTGATGGAGGCATCTCCTCCGGGTGCATGTGGGATAATCAGTTCTCACAGAAATTTGAAAATATCAGGATGATGACCTTTTGGCAGGAATTCTTCAGGAAGGTTCCCACTTCCATTTTTGACCCGGATCTGCATGTCGGTTCGGTGGACTTTTTCAGTGACAATCTTTTGAGTTGGTGCAAATATTTTTTGCATTCATTGTAGCACAGGAGGAGGCAGCTCGCATTAATGATCAGAAATATCTTGCCACTGCCTAGTTTTAGATATTTTCTCTGCCACCTGGGTGTGGAAGATCGAGTAAGCTACTCGCATTAATGATTCTAAATATCTCCTCACCTACCCCTATTCTAGATCCTTTGGTGCCATTACTCCTAGCAGGTGGACGTCCCTTTAGGAAGATATTTTTTATTGCAGCTCGCTAAGCGAAATGGGTAATCGACTTAGGTTAGATGAAGATTCTATATAAGCTGAGGCTTATGATGTAAATAGGGTTGGGAATTTTTGGGCATTATCTGGTCTTTCTGTTTCCAAACAAAGATTTCACATACTGTAACCTTGCTTTCTTTATTGAATATATGCAAGTTATCTTTACCTCTTCTGCTGTTTTTCTAGTTTTGTGTGAATATGCATATGGTTGCCTATGAATGTCTTTGATTCCTCTCAAACATATTTCTTCTTGCCTTTATTAGAATCATCTGATCTGTGTATACCCAATTGCTGTATCTAGATGTGTTGTGCATTTTTTAGCTCTGTGAATTTTCTTTAAATCTGTCTGGTGTATCACCCTTTTGTGTTTTCAAGCTTTTTGTTTCATGTTTTACTTTACAAAAATTCCTTCTCCCTTTTCCCCCCAACAATTCAGTAGTTTAGGTCATAGCTAGACAAGGAAGCTGGCCTTCTCCAGAGGTTTGATCTCATTTAGCAAAGTCCCACACTTAGAGATCAATCCCATTGTGTCATTGGAATGCTTGGAGTCCCATTCAAGCAGGGTGCAATTTCATGTGACAACAGTTTCTGGCACGCCTGGTGGGACAATACAAACTCTTATTACTGGGTTTTATGTGCAACTAGTGATTTTCTGACCTATAAGAGGTAAAAAATTATATATCTGGTGACTCATACTGAGGAAGATCAGGCAAACCAGTTCTGCTAATATACTTTTATGAAAAGGATACAAACTAGGAGTTCAAGTTCAAGCTCATTTGATTAGCTACAGCTTTCTCCACCTAGCAGGCAGAGTAGAACTGTAGTAAGAACTCCCTATTCTAAGAGGACATTGTCAACTCCACCAAATTTTAGACCAGTTGCCTCTGTAGTCCTTGTAGCAACTCAAGCAAACCCACCTCCGGCTGCTCAGATGGTAAGAAATCAGCCATTTGTGGCTTTTGATGGGGGAAGCCCTTTGAACTTAGCAGTACATGATGCCATACCTATGGCAGCCTTGAAGAGCCTGCCCTATTTCACAGGGGAAACCCAAACTACACCTATTGAACACATAAGAGATGTGGCTTCTCTATGTGGAGTACATTATGTAACACAAGAGAATGTGGCCATCAGATTACTAGCTACCTCATTCAAAGGGAAGGCATTACAATGGTTCAGAAGTTTACCAGTATAGACTATAGGAACCTGGGATGAACTAGGAGACAAGCTGAATAAGTAGTTCCATGATAAATCAAATAATCTATCATTGGTGGAACAGATGACCACCATAAAGAGAGCTCCTCAAGAACCAATGATGGACTTCAACTTCATATTTCAGAAGACATGGGATAGAATCCTTGCCACAGTAAGACCTCTAGCTGAGTATGCATTCTTATATTTCTTGAAAGCTTTAAATAGTGATATTTCAGTGATGATACAATCACTAGGAGGTGTAAGCCTACCTAATGCATATGAAATAGCCATTAGAGTAGAGAACAGTCTAATTCAAGCTGGAAAAATAGCCCCTAGGCCCCCTATGCCCATCTTCCCTGAGATCCAGGCTTCTATGCCTTTACCCACCCCATATTTTGTCCCTACGCCTGTTGTTGCAGCAATACCAAGTACCTCCACTTCTGAACCTGCTGACTCTAGTTCATCTCAAGAGCTAAAGGAGATAAAAAGTAGCCAGCAAAAAATAGGAAATCTTCTGCAGATTTTAGGGAATGATCTAGTAAACATTAAGAAGCAACAGTCTCAAGGTAGGCAGCCTTATCAACAACAACATCAGGGGCAGAACCAAGCATATCAAGGGCAGGGTCAACCTTACCAGGCCAATAGGCCATCTTATCAGGACAACTACCAAGGTGTCAAGCAAAATATGAACCAAAGGCCTTCTCAGCCTTACAATCCAGCACCTGTTAATGCAACAAGGGAACTTGTCCCTATTCAAAATAACATTGCAGTTGATTATGATTGGTGTGTCCCATGCCATATGCCACACAATTAGGTAACCTATTCAAGTGGAGTCCTAAATCAGGCTCTGATGGCACAAAATGTGGTAGCCACACAACCATACACACCAAATGATGGAGCTACACAACAACAAGAGCAACCTCAGAATGATTCTACTTTCATGAATTGGCAGGAAGGAGAATTCTGTGGGGTAAACAGTGATAGTAATCTAGTTGCTGCCAATACAAGGGCTAAGAGGAGGGGTTATGAGGTTGAGCCAGCAGCAAGCAAAGATAGAGGACATATTGATGCTTCCACATCCCATATTCCTCGCATCTTGCAAAGAAGTACACCAGCAACAGCAAGGGAGATGCCTCATTTGTAGGCTGATACTACTACTACAAAGTCAAGTCAAAAGGTAGGTGCCTCTCCACCTTTCAATATTATTGAAAACATGAAAAAGATGAATGTAACCATGTCTATGTGGGATTCCTTAGCAATCCCTAGCCAAAAGAAGATGTTGCAGTCTGCCTTGTCTAATTTGAAGGTATCCAATGATATCACTATTGACCCAAATAGGACTATTCTTGCTAATTCATCCCAAGATGATATCAAGTAGCCTAACCAAGGTGCCAAACCTCTTCCTTTTTATGTATCACTGATAATTGGGGACAAACTAGTGCACAATTACACGGTGGATAGTGGAGCAAGCAGTTCTGTCATGCCTAAGCAGATTGTAGATTAGTTAGGGCTTAAGTACCAGCCACTTGAGAAGGGTGTACTCCAGTTGGATGGTATATCTGTTAATACTGTGGGTATCATAAGAGACCTAGGTCTCACCCTACACGCCTGCCCCAATGTTTCTATTTCACAAGAGGTGTTCATAATAGATTTGCCACCACATTTTGCCATGTGCTTATCAAGGGAATTTAAAGCCAAAATAGGAGGATATCTATCTTCTGACTGGTCCCACATGTTTTTTAGGACTAGATATGGCACCAAAGTAACTTTGAAGTCTGAGTTACTTTTAGACTATCACATAGAGCCTTACACACCCAGTGTTGTTAATACAAATTGCATTATCTCTTATGACCCTGAACTAGTTGCTGCTCAAGAACTACAAGCTAAGAGCATACCAGAGGTACTCTTAAGGGAGTGGGCCTTTGAAAATGTTGTGGATGATCATGAGGGACATATCCAAGAAACTGGCCTGGGAGTGTACGTATTGCATGAGCATGAAACAGCAATACCAAGTCTTCTGAAGAAAGTAGAGCAGCAGGTAGAGCAACATGACGAGATATGGAAAATGTATTTTGATGGCTCTAGGGGCAGAAATGGATCTGGTGGTGGTGTAATGCTTGTGTCACCACAAGGTGAAAATTATTATGCTACTTTTCATTTTGCCTTTTCTTGTACTAATAACACTGCTAAGTATGAAGGGTTGAACCAAGGTCTACAGTGGGCAAGAAGGAGGAAGATTGCCTACCTACAGGTGTTTGGAGATAGTGAGCTCATTGTGAATCAGGTGAGGGGACTACACCTTACAAAAAGTGATGCCCTAAAGTGCTACAAACACAAGGTATGGAATTTGATTGAAGAGTTTGATGCTTTCAATCTGATCTCCATTCTAAGGAGTCAGAACCACCATGCTGACAAATTAGCTTCAATTGGGGCTCAATTTGACATCCCTGGTGATATTCAAAGGGAGAAGGTTTAGCCTCATGTAAAAATAATTTCTAGGTCTTCTATCCCTGATAATAATATTCATTGGCAAGTTTTTGACAGTGATGAATAGATCCTGAGGTTCCTATTAGAGGAAGATGAGTTTTCCATGATGAATCAGGATAAACTCAAACAACAGTATGACAATGATCAAATCATTCAGCTGAGAACAATAAGCTACCCAAGGGATTGGTCACCTTGGAATCTATTTTTGGCACTGATGACCAAAAGAAGAAGACAAAAACTGGTATGCAGGTAAAGGAGGAGCATTATGAAGAGCTAGAAGTTTTCAAGGGTAGACTCCTTAAAATTGGTAAAATCTGCTCAGCTGAAGACAGAAGAGCTTTCATTGCTCTTTGTAAAGAATTTGAAGAGGTGTTTGCTTGGGATTATGTAGACTTAAAGGGATTTGATCCTCATATTGCCCAACACACCATAGAGTTAGAGCCAGGTATAAAACCTATGAGGCAAAAACTGAGACCTCTGAATCCAAAGCTAGAACCCCTGATGGTCAAAGAACTAACCAAGCTGATTAAGGGGAAGATCATCTTTCCAATCAAGCACACTTCTTGGGTTTCTAACCTTGTGCCTGTGAGGAAGAAAAATGGGGATATCAGGCTGTGTGTTAACTTCAGAGACCTCAACAGAGCCTCCCTAAAAGACCACTACCCATTGCCTTCAATGGAGCAACTTCTGCAGGTGGTGGCTAGCTCAGAAAGGTTTTCTTTGCTTGATGGATTTTCTGGTTATAACCAGGTTCTAGTCAAGGAAGAAGACCAATTCAAGACTGCTTTCACAACCAAGTGGGGTACTATGGCCTACAAGAGGATGCCTTTTGGCCTCTCAAATGCTGGCTCTACTTTTCAAAGAGCCATGGACATGGCCTTTAAGGGTCTGATGTATAAGCTAGTGCTGGTTTACCTGAATGACATAACAGTCTTCTCTAAAAATGCATTCGAGCATTTATCCCACCTAAGGTTAGTCTTTGAAAGATGCAGAGAGTTTGGGATATCCCTTAATCCAAAGAAATGCATTTTTTCTATACATGAGGGCAAGTTGTTGGGGCATGTTGTGTCAAAGGAGGGTATTACTATTGATAAGGAGAGAATAAAGGCCATTTTGGAATTGCCCTTACCCAGTCATAAGAGGGGACTGCAGTGCTTCATTGGCAGAATTAACTTTCTAAGAAGGTTCATACTTGATATTGCAAATCTCTTAAAACCCTTGAGGTCTATGTTGAAAAAGAACATAACTTTTAGTTGGATGTCAGAGGCCAGACTTAGCTTCCAGTCCATAAAGGAGGCATTAGCAACTATACCAACACTAATCAATCCTGATTTCTCTAAGGACTTTATCCTATATGCTTATGGCAGCTTGGATACCATCTCTGCAATTCTGGTGCAGCAGTAGAGCGAGGGTTTTAAACAACCAATTGCCTTCTTCAGCCAAGGGTTGGAGGAGTATGAGCAGAAGTATAGCTTTGTTGAAAAGCATGTCCTGGCAGTAGTTAGGATCCTAAAAAAATTAGGCATCTTGTTTCAAATAACAAGATATACCTGATGGTGGCTCATCCTAGTGTGAAGGAGTTCCTACTGAGTAAAGATGTTAATGAGAAAAGGGCTGGTTGGATCAACAAGGTCATGGAATATGATGTGGAGATCAAGATAACCAAGCTGGTCAGAGGTAGAGGACTCAGTGAGCAACTTGTCACTAGTTCTAAGGATGAGGTAGAGGAAGAAGAAGAGGTGCTCCTGATCATAGAAGAAGAGCATCAAGATGATACAGCAGCAGTAGGTACTAGTTGGGTTAATCATATGACCCAATTTTTACAAACTGGTAGATGTCCTGCAGGCTTAGATAAAGCTAAAAGAAGATACTTTAGGCTACAATCCATTCCATATGTTTTAATAGAAGGCATCCTTCTTAGAAAGGACTTTAATGGTGTATTGCTTAGATGCGTTGATATTGATTAGACTGACAGGGTGCTACATGAATTCCATGATGGAACAGCAGGGGGACATTTTGCCCCAAGGACTATTGCTTGGAAAGTAATGAGAGCTGGCTATTATTGGCCTAGCTTATTTAAGGATGCCCATGCATGGGCTAGAAAGTGTGTTAAGTGTGCCCTTTTTGCAGGAAAAGAGAGGCTGCCAGCTTTGCCTCTACACCCAATCTAGGTAGAGCAGCCCTTTATGAGATGGAGCATTGATTTTATTGGACCTATCAACCCACCATCAAGTGCAAGCCACAGGTGGATACTCACAGCCACAGACTACTTCACAAGATGGACTAAAGCAGTGGCTCTGAAAGAATCTAATGAGAGTGCTATTTTGAATTTTTATTGTGATTTACTCTCCAGATTTGGAGTGCCTAAATCAATCATCTCTGATAATGCTCTAGCTTTTGTTGGCCTGAGAATAACTGACTGGGCTGTCAAGAATGGGATTTATTTGAATACTTCATCAAATTATTATCCACAGGGTAATGGTTTGGCTGAATCCACAAACAAAAATCTCATCAGGATTATTAAGAGGGCAATGGAGAATATTCAGAGGACCTGGCACACTGATTTGAAGTTTGCTCTGTCGGTTGATAGGATAACTCCTAAGAGGTATATTGGGAACTCCCCTTATCTACTAGTGTATGGAAAGGAGGCAAGGTTGCCTATGACTATGGAACTGCCAACACTAGACATCATGCATCATCTAGAAATGCTTGAAGCAGAAAACCCCATGGCTGTAAGATATGCTCAGCTTATGGAGCTGGAGGAAAGCAAAGATAAAGCTATGGCAGCCATGGAACATCATCAGCTGCAAACAAAAAGAAATTTTGACAAGAAGGCCACCTGCAGACATTTTAGAGTGGGTGATATGGTGCTCAAATGGGATGAGCTGAGGAGTAGACTAGGGAAGCATTCCAAATTTGACAGCATGTGGAGTGGCCCCTTTCTCATCACTGAATGCAAAGAGCACAATGCATTTCAGTTGTCAAATATGAATGGAGAAAATCTGCATATCCCAGTCAATGGGATACACTTGAAAAGGTGTTTTGAGGTATGAGCAGCCTGTAAATTAGTAGGTTAAACTTCTTGTTTTCAATAAGTGTTATTGTACAGTAGTTTAGATCCTTTTACTTCCCTAAGTGCTTCTGCACAAGCTGCTTTGTCATTAGGAGAAAGCAGGCCTTCTCTCTTTTTGTGTTTTGAGAGGCAAGTCCTAGTTTCCCAGCATATTTTAAACTTGACTCCATGCCCAATAGATGCTTAAGGCCACTGATCTCATGTTTAGTAGGCAAACATCCCATAGAGGTCACCAAATTGTTGACCTATTTTTCCTCTAGCAGGAGTCAAAATAATTCAAGCAGGACCAGTCAGTATTCATATCCCCATGAGGCCATATTTATGAACCTAAGGTCTTAACCCAATTTCAAAATTTGAAGCTTGCATGAAGAGGCTTACCATGTGAAGAGCTTGGGAAGATAGGCAAGTTTGCTTAAAACATCACCCTGAAATTCGTTAGAAGGAGGAAGTTATGTGGGGTCATCATCTGGTCAAGCCTTGATATTCTAATATTGGGTGATATTTTGAACATCGGGTGATATTTTGAATATCACCCGATCTTTCGAATATCATCCTTCCTTCCAAATATCACCCTGATGTGACGATGACGTCACCATCATCACCCTATCTTCCAGCTATCCCCCCCATCTGATAGCATAATGATAACATCATGGTAACTACAGCGATAAACCAAGTCATATGCCACTGACGTCATCCAAATCCATTCCGGGGGAGGATCATCTTTTTTACGAAGGTCATCATATTTCTACCAACCTAATCTTTTGCGCGGGGGTGATATTTTAACATCGGGTGATCTTAGCTAAAATCATCCCGATGTTGGTGCTCGAAAGTTTCTAAGTATCGCCCGATCTTCCGAGGGGTCATCACATTTGAATATCAGGTGATCTTTGTTAAGATCACCCTGATGTTATTTTACTACTTCATGATCATCTAGATCATCCTGATGCTGCTGACGTCATTTCTATGTCAGGGCGATGTCCGCTTATTTCACAGTTTCATGTTTTTTTTGAGGGGGTGATATTTCCAAATATTAGTCATATTCCAAAGATCACCCCGATCTTACGATGAGGCTACAATGCAACCTGATATTTTGTGGGGGTGATATTTTTGAATATCATCCTGCCCCAAATATCATGATGATGCTGTCAAGGCCTGAAAGGTGTCATATTTTCCTTAACACCAATTAGCATTTGAAGATCATCCTGATGTTCAACATGATGGTGATGTCATCAGGATGTTTGTGGACATGATCATCTGGATCATCGGCGAGACATATGAGGTCGGTAAAGCAGGAGGAGCTTCCTCCAATGCATCAGTTTATGCCTATGAGGTTGAATATAATCATCAGGTTTCTTCCAGATGAGGATGATATTTCCAAATATCAGGTACCTTATAAATATCATTCTTGCTTTCGAATATCACCCTACTCTAATGTGCTGATGACGTCACCTGGATATGAGGAGGATATTTTGCATCAGGAGGATCTTTCTCCATGACATGCTGCTGATGTACATGTTGCTGATGTCATCCTAATTTTCAAACATCGGGGTGATATTTTATATCATGTTACTTCTGGCAGGAGGATATTTCATATCGATGTGACATTCTATATCGGGCTAACATGCAAATGACTCACCGATATAAGGAGTCTTGCCGACGGGACTTGATGAGGAAGAGGATGATGATGAGGCTCATAATGATGCCGTTGGGAGCAAAATCACCGACATTATATATGCTCACGGCTTGGCTTATAAAGTGATGGAGGCATCTCCTCTGAGTGCACGTGGGATAATCAGTTCCTGTAGAAATTTGAAAATATTAGGATGATGACCTTTTGGCAAGAATTCTTTAGGAAGGTTCCCACTTCCATTTTTGACCCGGATCTGCATGTCGGTTGGGTGGACTTTTTCAGCGACAACCTTTTGAGTTGGTGCAGATATTTTTTGCATTCATTGCAGCACAGGAGGAGGTAGCTCGCATTAATGATCAGAAATATCTTGCCACCGCCTGGTTTTAGATATTTTCTTTGCCGCCTGGGTGTGGAATATCGAGGAGTAAGCTGCTCGCATTAATGATTCTAAATATCTCCTCACCTGCCCCTATTCTAGATCCTTTGGTGCCATTACTCCTGGCAGGTGGACATCCCTTCAGGAAGATATTTTTTATTGCAACTCACTGAGTGAATTGGGTAACTGACTTAGGTTGGATGAAGATGCTATATAAGCTGAGGCTTATGATGTAAATAGGGTTGGGAATTTTTGGGCATTTTCTGGTCTTTCTGTTTCCAAACAGAGATTTCACATACTGTAACCTTGCCTTCTTTATTGAATATATGCAAGTTATCTTTACCTCTTCTGCTATTTTTCTACTTTTGTGTGAATATGCATATGGTTGCCTGTGAATGTCTTTGATTCCTCTCAAACATATTGCTTCTTACCTCTATTAGAATCATCTAATTTGTGTATACCCACTTGCTGTATCTGGATGTGTTGTGCATTTTTTAGCTCTGTGAATTTTCTTTAAATCTGTCTGGTGTATCACCCTTTTGTGTTTTCAAGCTTTCTGTTTCATGTTTTACTTTACAAGAATTCCTTCTCCCTTTTCCCCCCAACAATTCAGTAGTTTAGGTCATAGCTAGACAAGGAAGCCGGCCTTCTCCAGAGGTTTGATCTCATTTAGCAAAGTCCCACACTTAGAGATCAATCCCATTGTGTCATTGGAATGCTTGGAGTCCCATTCAAGCAGGGTGCAATTTCACGTGACAACAACAATGTTTACACTAAGGTAAGATTACAACACTTATGATTTTCACTTTCCAGAAAGTAGTGTATATATATATCACATACATTTAACATCAAGGCACATACTATTAAATAGAAGTAAAAATAACATATCTACTAACATGAAAGGGGACTTATTTTTCTTTTAAGACCACTTAGGAGAATTTTTTTATAACAAAGCTTATAAATACACTTTTTCTTCACATAGGTTATTTTCTTCATTTGCAACTATTAAGACAATAATGAGAGAGAGAAAGAGATTCATTTATTTCAAACAAAGAGATAGAGGTAAACTAATGCTCATTTATTTAACATATTACGATGTTTACACTAAGGTAAGATTACAACACTTGTGATTTTCACTTTCCAGAAAGAGTGTATATATATATCACATACATTTAACATCAAGGCACATACTATTAAATAGAAGTAAAAATAACATATCTACTAACATAAAAGGGGACTTATTTTTCTTTTAAGACCACTTAGGAGAATTTTTTTTATTACAAAGCTTATAAATACACTTTTTCTTCACACAGGTTATTTTCTTCATTTGCAAATATTAAGACAATAATGAGAGAGAGAGATATTCATTTATTTCAAACAAAGAGATAGAGGTAAACTAATGCTCATTTATTTAACATATTGCAATGTTTACAATAAGATAAGATTACAACACTTATGATTTTTACTTTCCAAAAAGTAGTACAAACATTTACAAGCCCTAAATAGGGAATAGGAATCTCAATGCCTTCTCTTTTACAACAATACTTAGAACCACTAAACTCATGTTTTCTTCACAAAACCAAACTTCTCCAAGCCACCAAATGCACCTACAAAACACACAAAAAGGTTCACAATACCCATGGGAAGCTCTCCTCCCAACCTAGGCCTAATAGTAGGCCACCCCCAAGCTAGGAGGCCTTCCAATAACCAAGGAGCAAGCCACAAAGGAATATAACACTCAAATCATGCACATTAACACCCATCCAAGGCAAAACACAAAACTAACCCATTTTAAAAAATACATTTGAAGGGTGAGAGAGTGGATTATCTATACTCAAGGAGACCCACACTCTTAATATTCAAAATGCTCATAATCACTTGGCCTCTTGCCATAACTTCTCATTTCACAAAACAAGGCACTCATGCCATAATACCATACTCCTCAAAATTCTGAATAAAGGCCCTTGGCCATAAAACTATACCAAAACAAAGAGGGGAAACTAAGGAGGTTCACATCCTCTCTCACCCAAGATAGAGGTGAGCTCTCTCACATGGAGAGATCACCCAACAACCCTTTAACCCAAAAACATAAAACTACAACAATATACATGAACACAACCATCATAACATACATAGTTCATAAGCAAAATAAGAAAAATAAAAGGCTTGAAGCCTTGAGGAATACCTCTCAAGCTTCAAGGATGGAGGATGTTGGTGAAGATCTTTCCATAAATCCTCCGAATTCCTTCCAAGATCTACAAGTCCTCCTCTCCCAACACAAGCATAAAATTTCCCCAAAAGAAAAGAATAAAATAACCCTCATCCCATCAAAATGAGAGAGATAATAGACAAGGCTTTCAAACCCTAATGGTGAGAAGGTGACACTTGTCACCCTCTCCTCCATCCACATAACCCTCCTCACAATTCCACAAGAATGTGGAGGTGACACTTGTCACCTCCCCATTCTACCAAGCTACACACTCTCCCACAAATGCTCTCACACATGTGTGATAGCATAGGGAGATATGAGCACACAAGTGAAGCTTCTTATGAGTGAGGAGGTGAAACTTGTCACCTTCTCATTCAACTAAGCTACACTCTTCCCCATAAGTGCTCTCACACATGTGTGAGAGCATAGGGAAGAGGTCTCACACATGTGAGAAGCTTTAAGAATCTTCTAAATAATGTGAAGCAAGGGTAACCTTACCCAAGTGGGTGTGGTAAGGTTAAGTGAGATGGTGACCTTCCAAGCACCTCTCACACTTCCCAAACTCGTCACTTGACTCAAGGGTCAAGTTTGGATGACCATACATGGGTCAAATCAAGTTTAAACATGTTAGGAATGGTCCTAAACCCTAGGGGTATGACATAGGGTCAATATTTGACCATTATCAACACTTGACAACACATAAATTCACTTTAAAAGGGATTCAAAGATTTAGCACTAAAATTTGTGCAAACCCAACATTACACTTTTTACAACACATCAAAAGATAAATTAAAAAGGGGTGAACATTACAAAATGTCATAAATCAAATACAACATAATCAACATTCTCGTCCTACTTAGGACTAGGTCAACTTAACAGGGATATAACATATGGTTACTGTCCGACCTCTGATTTTCTATGGGCATGGAAGTTACCTACACACTTCCACAAACCCATTAATAGCACATGGTAAAATAGTCAAAGCAAAGTGAACAACATACATTGCACACATGATCGCATAATCACATATAACAACAATAATAACCACATGCTAACATATATATGTCTCTCAAGTCATTCTTATTCACAAGTATAATTAGGATCTCATAATGCAAGATAATTCATCAAATTCACCATCAATACACATACTAATATTCATCAAATGAAATCATAGCATCTAAACATCATATCATTGAATGAAATCTAACAAGAGATCTAATCATCCACAAGGTATAAACCATCTATCTAAACAACATAAGATAAAGTAATGAAGGTCTAAGTACGAGATTAACAGTCACTAATATCCACATGTCCATAATTAAATCTATCACAAATGTATCGTAAGAAAAAATATATGGTAAGGTAAAGGTAGGCCTGACATCCTCCTCCCCTAAGGCTATACTTCTTCCTGGAAGTTAGCAAAGAGGTGAGGATAAAGAGTCCTCAAACTAGCAGTGTCCTCCCATGTAGTCGAGACCTCGTCATAACGGTCTCACTAAACTCTGACTTGGTCTAGCTCATAGCCATGAAGGCCCAGCATCTGACGAGTCAAGATGTGAATTGGCTCCAAATCTAGCTGCCTATCCAACTCTATTTGTAAGGCATCCCAATCCAAAACATGAGTCATGTCAGTAATATAACGTCTTAGCACACAAATATGAAACACATCATGGATGCATGATAGACTAGGTGGAAAGGAAAGATGTTAAGCTATGGGTCATATCCACTCTAAGATGTCAAAGGTCCAACAAAACAAGGTGCAAGCTTAGAACCCTTTCCATAATAGATTAGACTCTTATATGGTTGCACTCTCAAGAACACCTTGTCGCCCACTAAGAAGCTCCGATCCAATCTCTTGGCATCAGTATACTTCTTCTGGCAATCCTATGCCTCTTACAATATCCACCTAATCAAAGTGACCTACTACTCCATATCCTATACCAACTCACTTCCAATAGCCACTTTGTCCTCTATACGGTCCCAACTCAAGAGAGTCCTACAAGGCCTACCATACAAGGCCTGATAGGGAGGCATACCTAACGAGCTGTGATGCCCATTATTGTAGGCAAACTCAACCAGATATAGGTATTCCTCCCATATAGACTAGTGATCCATAACATACATGCGAAGCATGTCCTCTAACACTTGATTCACCCTCTTAGTATGCCCATCTGTCTCAGGGTGATAAGCTGAACTAAAGTTGAGCTGGGTGCCCAACGCCTGCTGCAATGCTCTCCAAAATGTTGATGTGAACACTAAATCCTTGTCTGATATGATGTGATGAGGTACTCCGTGTAGTCTCACAATGTCATGCGTACCAGTGAAAAGTGTGCTACCTTGGTCAACTTGTCAACTGTCACCATGATGGCATCATGGCGGTGAGATGATAAAGGTAGACCAACAATGAAATCCATGGAAATGGTATCTCATTTCTACTCTAGTATCTTGTGAGGGTAAAGTAGACCTATTGGATACTGATGCTTAGCCTTCACCCTCTGGCACTCAAGGCAATGAGCAACAAACTCTACAATATCACGTCTCATCCCTGCCCAATGGTACAACTGCCTCAAATCAGCATGCATATTCTTCACCCCAGGATGTGCTACATATGGTGCTATGTGAGCCTCTGATAAAACCAATGATCAAAGATCACCTACAAGGGGAACATAGATGTGCTAATGATGTCATAGAAGACCATCTGCCTCAAGAGAATACCTTGCAAACTTGCCCTTAAGGGTCCCCTATGACTGTAACTCCTATTGAACCTCTAGAAACTACTCATCCTCTCGTAGATGTTGCAAGATTCACCCTTTCAAGTCTACACTCAAATTCAAGGTCAAGATCTCGTGGCACCTCCGACTCAAGGCATCATCAACCATGTTCTTCTTTCCTTTAATGTAATGTACATCAAAGTTATACTCACAAAGGAACTCCATCCAACGCTGTTGGTGGGCATTTAGATCCAGCTGCGTGAAGATATATTGTAGACTATGATGGTCAGAGTGTAACTTAAAATGACATCCTAAGAGGAAGTGTATCCATCAAATAAGAGCATAAATTACTGCTGCAAGCTCTAAATTATGTGTCAGGTAGTTCAACTCATGGGTCTTGAGCCTTCGTGACTCATACATGATCACTCGATCATCCTGCATCAACACTGCTCCTAATCCCTCTAAAGATGCATCTGTACAAACTACGAAGTTTGCTACTGGATCAGGTACTACTAAGATAGGAGCACTACTGAGATGCTCCTTAAGGACCTCAAAGGCCCTCTCACACTACTCTGTCCACATGAAACTCTTCCCTTTTCACTGAAGGGAAGTGATGGGGTGTACTATCCTAGAAAAGCCCTCTACAAATCTACGGTAATATCCTTCTAGCCCCATGAAGATCCTAACCTCTGTGACACTGGTAGGTGCTAGCCAATCCTTGATAGCTCTAATCCTTGATGGATCTACTGAGATACCATCGTCAAATAGAATGTGCCCCAAATACTAAACCTCTGATCTAAAGAAGGTACACTTCGCTAAGTTGTCATAAAGCTACTACTCTCTTAAACACTATAGAACCTGGCACAAGTGCTCCTCATGCTCCTCCTCCATTTGTGAGTAAATCAAAATGTCATCAAGGAATATAATCATGAACCGATCAAGGAATGTGTGAAACACCCCATTCATGAGACTCATGAATACTGCAAGGGCATTCGTCAAACTGAAGGACACCACGGTGAACTCATAGTGAGCATAGCGAGTCTGAAATGCAGTCTTATGGATATCTGCCTCTGTACTAATGGTATCTAGACTTTAAGTCAATCTTAGAGAACACTCTAGCTCCCTACATCTGGTCAAACAATTCATCGATCCTAGGCAAAGGATAATGGTTCTTCACCACCACCTTACTTAGCTACCTATAATCCATACAAAGTCAAAGAGACCCATCCTTCTTCTTCATGAAGATGACTAGTGTGCCTTGAGGTGAGACACTAGGTCAGATGTGCCCCTTCTCTATCAACTCCTCTAGCTAAATCTTGAGCTCATGTGTGGTCATCCTATAAGGTGCACGAGACACTGGCTCAGCTCCTGGTACAGGGTCTATATGGAAATCTACCTCTCTGTGAGGTGGCATCCTTGGGAGCTCCAGTGGAAAGATATCCTTGAACTCCCTAAGGATGGGGTGATCATCAAGCAAAGCCTTTGACTCATCCTCTGATCTGTCACTGAGTGTCATCGCGAACATCTAACAACCCTTGTGCATATAGTGTTTAAATTGTTTAGCAGATATCATGTGAACTACTGTGGGCTTTGAAATGCCCACTATCTTTGTTGTTGTGTCGTGATCATCAAGGCAACCTATCACCTATTGACAACAATCTAGCTTGGCCCTATGGGCCGCTAGCCAATCCATACCTAACACCACATCGTAAGACCCTAAGGGTATGACCCTAAGGTCCACAACTGTCATGAAGGCACCAAGTGCTATCTCACAATCTTTGACCACTGAATCTACAGCCACCTTGGCCCTTGTAGCTGTGAGGGGGAAATCTAGTTATTTAAATTAATGAAAATGAAACCCAAACATCTACAGAATAATAAAGATAAAAGAGATAAAAACAAAGAACAAACAATACTTACACCTTTACCTTTCACCTTCTATAGTTCGCCTATCTTCATTTGATCTTGATTGTGAAGCCCTCAGAAGCTGTTTGCTTGCTTGCTTGTTAAAGATGACAAATGAAGAATGGCTTGGATACTTGTGTATTTGAAGATGAGCTTCAAATACAGAAATGGATGATGAAATGATAATTCTCAAATGGGAGTAGGGGTGCCAAAGGCACGCCAGTATCTCTGCAGCATAAGTTTACACAAAATCCAGATTTTTTGAAATGAAGAGAAGAAGGTTGTATTTATAGAAGAGAGTGAGGGAAGATCAATGGTTGAGAATAAAAGAGAAGATCGACGGAGGAGGCTTGTTGAGGAACATGCAACAAATGGAAGAAGGACACGTCATTCCAAAAGCAGTTTAGTTGAGTTAACTCCTCTCTTGATGAGGATAAGATTTGATTTTCTTAAATTAGTATTTATTTTTCTAATTTAAGAGAAGATTTGCTTTAGAAGATGCTTTAAAAGTGATTTTTCTTTTGTAACTCAGAGTTTTGCTTTTGTGTGACAAGAGGAAAGTTATTTTTGGAAGATAAGAATGATTTTTCGAAGAGATAAGAAAGCATAATTAAATAAAAGATTTATTTAATTATTTTTGTGGATAATTGAGAAGAATAAATAAAATATAGAAATATATTTTATTTTGTGAGGATTTTAGATTTTATTTAAATAAAATTTGTATTTTATTTAAATTTGGAAGAATAAGAGATCTTAATTAAATAATTAAAATTATTTAATTATTTTAGAAGAATGAAGTTGGTGTAAGTGATTTTAATTAATTAAATAAATGTGATTTATCTAATTAAATGAGAGGAAGTGAATCAAATAAATAAATAAATTTATTTATTTAATGATAGAGGAATATGATGATGAAATAAATATTTAAAATATTTATTTAAGTAGAGTCATGCCAATTTTAGGTGTATACATTTTGCCCCTCTTTGATGCAATGTGTTTTATCACGTTGTTTCAAAGAATAAGATTGTCTGAAAATGATACATGCCCCAGTTTGCCCCTGGTACAAGTTTACCAACAGGATGCTCCCTCGGGAGATTGGACGGGGAGACGGTAGAAAGGAGTGAGACGGACAATCTTATAATGAAGAAGAGGAGAAAATAGGAGAAGAAATGATTGGGTGCAGAAGAAAGAGGTGAATGATATGTGATGCAAGATAGAATGATGACCCACGGAAGCAAGTAAGCCAGCATGCACAAATAATACAAGAACAAGCAAGGTATTGCTCCAGTCAAGTGGTAAACCAATGATATAGATCGACGATGTCTGGTGTCAGGAATGAAGCATGTCGTATAAGACTCTGGGTCTAGTTTCGACAATGCAACATCATGTCTAAGACATTTGATATGATAACAATATACGACAGTGTTGTCATGGCAGGGAATGATATATCCCTAGAGCAACACGAGGGATAGTTATGACTGATTGATATGGTTTACGACAAGATTAGGATCAAGACTACTGATTACGATTGGATCATTTAACAAGATTGACTTGACTTGATTGGTATGGATTAAGGATAGACTTACATTTGGATTGCTGCCCAGGATTGACAGCTAGAATTGTTGATGAGAGATATGAAGACAAATAGAAATTTGATCGATAGAAGAAATCAAAAGATTTTGTAAACATTGATTCACTACAATTTGGATCTTTATTGGATGGGATATGGAGAAATGCATTTGGATATGGATACAGATATGAGACGCAATTGGATATGTTATGGATATGGCTATGGATATGAACTGCAATTGGATACGGTATGGATATGGATATTTGTCATCTTGATATAGCAAGTATTTTGAAGAGCTTATTTCATCATTGGGCTTTATTATGTTGTAAGAAAATACAAGCATCTAGGTATAATTAAACCAAGATGACCTGAGTATTACTTACATGGATTTTGATATAGCAAGTTAATATAAGCATCTAGTCAAACTTGAATCTAGATGACCTGAGTACTTCTTGCGCTTTAACAGACAAGGATTGCCTCGTTTCATGTTTAGACCTCAGAGTCCTTGATGATCTTTTGCTGATCACGTCATTAGACATAAGTCATCACATTACTAAAGTTTAATCCATAAGTAGCAGACAAAGAAAAATTATTCCTCCATCATAGCATCTCTAGCTTTTGGCATCCTTGAGTAGCATAGGAAGACATAATGACAAAAATTCAAGACCTTGTAAATTAACCTGCTGACAAAACTTCTTTGTATTAGATGTGCCTTTTGCCATAATTGATACAGTATTAGCTTGAGTGTTTTGGTATGGTGCGTTGTTTTGGACAAGTTGATGCTTTGTACCAAGAATTTTGTTTGAGAAAGATTGTTTTTGCTGCGGTTGCATGCCTAGTGAAAGGGTGTGGACACGGACGGATAGAGGGATAGATGACAAGACATGGGCTGGACGGGAAGCAGAGTCTTGGGGGCGCATTGATAATGGCCTTGCCTACGTGATAGCTTAGAGGTGACGTAGTTCAGGGAGAACCCTAATGGACCTAAGCTATGGATCAGAGGAGACACAATATGGAACAGATATGGGTCGGATAGGGATCAGACATGGAACATATATGGAACAGCTATGGATCAGATATGGAATAGATAACACTGATGACAGAGGTTGTGCTAGCCTGACACTATGGACAGGATACTGGATAAGACTTATGGATAGCCTTAATGCTAGATACTGATGACAAGGGAAACACCACGGATAGGCAGATGTATGGGTGATAAAGAATGGAAGGGGTATGTATGGGGATGGGCAATAGTGGATAGGAGGAATCAAGGATGTGATCTCCAAGGACTATGTCGCATAGGAATAACTCAAAGCTTACGATGAAGGATGATGAGAGGATAATGAAGGATTTGCATGGTTTTGGAGGGATAAGGTATGTCAAGAGACATCTAAAACATTTGTCAACATTGTGCCCCCAATCTTTGTCAAGATCAAGAAAAATAGAGGAATGGAAGATTAGGATGGACGGACTGGATAGTATAGGTATGTAATGGATAGAGGAATAGGATAGGAAATGGTATGGACAGAGACTAATAGGAGAAGGGTGATATGTTGATGAGACAAGGTGCCCCCAAGTGTAGGTGACGTAGGAGATCA
This sequence comes from Cunninghamia lanceolata, assembly GCA_027924645.1. Taxonomy (NCBI): domain Eukaryota; kingdom Viridiplantae; phylum Streptophyta; class Pinopsida; order Cupressales; family Cupressaceae; genus Cunninghamia; species Cunninghamia lanceolata. The sequence continues at coordinate 3,235,806 of BSBN01001161.1, forward strand.
ACTTACACATGATGCCTGTTTGCCAGGTTTTCATCATGGTACTTATCCAAGGCGCCTGTTTGCCAAGTTTTCACCATTGGACAAAGGGATTTTTCTTTACTTTTTTATTTTTATTTATTTTTTATTTTTTTTGAATATTTGGATGGGAGAAGGTGGACACAGAAAGGAGAGACTCAAGTATGTAGTTCCATAAAAGGTGATAGTCCTGCTAGATGGATGTCGTCGCATGGACCATGTCAAGTGTGCTCATAGATGTTGGTAGGGGATGAAAGTGAGATGAAGTAGGTAGATGGTGGATTATGGAAGGTGCGATAGTGGATGATGATGCAGAATACAGAAGGACTTATGCAAGGATGGAAGCAAAGTTTATGCAAAAGCATGGACCATAGGATGAGGAAGATATGTAGGATAGTAGTGGAAGGGAGGGGAGATGGAGTTATACGAAAGTGTTGTACAATGGAAGGGAACCATGACCAATGGTTGCACATACTATGATAAATATTGAAGCTTATGATGGGAAGGTGGTGTAGGAAGCAATGAAGATTTTTGCTTGGTGGATGAGTGATTTAGGTATTTAGGGACCCACATAGACTTAGTATTTTTCTGATTTTTTCTTGTCATGTGGGATCAAAGGATTTGATATTTGTGGATGGCATGGGAGAAAGTGGATGGTTGGGATGCTTTAGAGGTGGATGCCTCATTTGACTTGATATCTTTTTTCTTGGGTACCCAAACCTTTTTGCTTGTAGATTGTACTTGTGAAGGTATGGGCTTGGGTATATGTATCTTTTGTGCAGATTCTGAGATAATTATTTGTTTCTTGGGGACCCAAACCTTTTTTAGTTTGGCATTGAGGTGCGTGGGTGTATGCATCTTTTGAGATGGGTGTTTCTTTGATTCGTGGCTTTGGTATCCTAGGTCATGAGGAATCGTAGGATTTTTAACTTTAGAGGTAGAGGCATCCAAGTTTTTGTTGTTGAATTCTCTTAGGATGGTGGAAGTGGGGTAGGTGGAAGATCTTTGTTTAGACAACATGTGTATTTGTTGGCCATGATTGGGAATGTTAGAGGATTTACAGATGGATGGATAAGGTGTTGGAAGAAGTGGTGGTAAAATGTAGGGAGGGATGTTAGGATTTGGGAGTAGCGGAGGTAGATTGGATGGTGAAAGGTGTATGGTCACATGTTTTTGACAAATGTAGGATGATGGAGGTGGAATGGTGACATATGTTTTGGGGATATGATAGGGTTTGCGATGGAAAGCAGTAGACTTAGGAGGAGTGGAGGAAGTACCAACATCTTGAGATTGTTCACCTTGGGGTATGTATCCAAGGCCGTATGAAGGTGGAGGAACATTGACATGGATAGGTTCCAAAATACCTTGTTCATGAAGGCCTAAGCCTTTACCTTGATAGTTCATATTCTGGAGTATGTGGCAGACAGCGGGATTATGTGAAGGTGGAACACTAGACACAAGTTCTTTATTGGATGGAGAAGATGAGATAGAGGATAATGGTTGTTGGTGTTCTAAGGAAGAATGTTCGTGCATGAAGGTAGTGGGACCAAGGATATAGGATAACAGATTTGCAGATTGGTCAATAATGGATGGTGAAGGATCACTAGAATCTTGATTGTCATTATGCTCTTTAGGATCTAAATTATTGGGTTGATCATTCATGTGCACTTGGGAGGCAAGTGTCTCATCATAGGAAGTAGAATTTGTTGGATCATGGATGGGATTAGATGTAAGAGGGATAGAAGTAATGGAGGTTTCTTTCTCATGGATGGGTATGGGATCAAGTTGTTCAAGGACATCTTCTTCATAGGGAATATCTTGATCATAGAACAAATAAAGGTTATGGATGGGTTGGAGTTGGATTTCCATCTCATGTATAGGATCAAGTTGCTCATGGATAGCTTCTTCATCAAAGATAGTATCTTGATCACAGAAAAGATAAAGGTTATGCATGGGATGGAATTGGATCTCTTGCTCATGTATAGTATCAAGTTGCTCATGGATAGATTCTTCATAGGTATTATCTTGATCATGGAAGAGATAAAGGTTATGAATGGTTTGAAATTGGATGGGGGTGTTTTGATTTTGATTTAGACAAAGGGTGGATATTTCCACATGCTCTAAGGTGTGCTCTTGACATAGCTCTTTGTCTTTTTGAATGGAAGTGGATAGCTCTTGGATAGATTCTTGGTTGACAACATGGATGTTCAATGGACTTTGACTTTGGTTCATGGTAGGAGGTTCTTCGATAAGCTCAAGGGTTTGCAGATGACATGAAGGTGTTGTAGGATTTGACATGGGATTGGAAGAATCTTTGGTAAGGTCAAGGACCAGAATTTGGGGACATGGTTGACTCTCTGCTAGTAGCCCTTGGATCATATCATTGGTAGGTGTATGGATAGGTGAATGAGGGGATTTAGCTTTCTCCCTAGCTTTTCTCTAGTAGTATAAATTTGGCAAAACTCTTTCCCACCACTCATCTGATTCTTTTTTGGTCACCCATTTAGAGTTTGAGGAACTCCATAGCGGTGTTGGTGTGGGATTGGCATGTTTTGGAATATGCGTCTTAGAAGGTGGCGAAGGAGGACTAGTAGATAGGGTGGTATATGATTTCTGACTTGAGGTGGTGCTTGCCTTGTCATGAGTATGGGAAAAGGATGTACGATTTTAGGGCGAGGCATAGCTAGTACTGGCACATTCAGCTTGCAAGATTGCCATTTCTTGTTGTAAGACTTGGGCTTGTTGAGAAATTGCTATACAATCTTGGGGTGAGGGACCTGAGTTTATTTGCAATTGTAGATATTGGATTTTTTGACCAATATATTCTAATTTGTTTGTGATTGACACAAGACTGAAAAAGCTTACTGGTTTAGATGCGCAAAAAACAAATGCACTAGAACAGAGTGCAAATGTGTCACAAGTCGAGATCAAATGTGCCTGGAAGAATGAGTCGAATGACGTATCTTATGTGTTTGGTGTTTATCTTGATTTGGCAATGATCACACATGTACAAACATTATTCAGTCACGCAAGACACAAGCAATTTTGAATGTTGAATTTGAAAAATATGATGATGATTAAACAAGCATACGTGGAAGACACATCAACATGCCCTAATATCTAGTTTGATGTAGGGTATAGCCAATTAGGTTTGGGCAATGTTTACACGAGGTTGATGAGGGATTGAAAGTGAAATCTTGTCACACAACCGGGAGAAGGGGGTAACCCACCCTTCACCTTCACTTCCCAAAGGTAGAAAGTTCTTTGGGGCTTAGCCAAGAGTGACAAGATTCTAACTCTCAATGAGGGTGTCTTTCGATTCAGCCTCGGTTGAGGTCATCCCTAGGGGTGATGAAATCCCCTAGCAGGCCTCCTAGGAAAAGGTAAATAAAAGAAAATCAAGTGAAGTATTTTTGATCTCCAAGGTCACCTTACGGTGCGAGGAGAGAGCATACATACGCACACTTGACTCATGCTCACACTTGTAAATTAACCCTTAAGAAATTGAAATGTGTGTGTGAAAATTGAATGGATAAGAGGTGTTTTTGATTCTCAAGATCGCATGAAGTACATGAGAAGAGCATACATACCTCTAATCACATACAAATTCACCAAACAATGAAGACACTAGTTCTTTTTATAGCCCAAGTCCAAATGTGTGATGAAGACACTTGTTGATTTTATGCCCAATTTGATATGTGTGATCAATCAATGTTCATTTTATGAGTCCAAATCGAAGTGTGTGATGAAAACAAGATTGAAGATGAAAGATTAGAATGAATGTACCTGAATTGTTTTCACTATCCAAATTTATGTATTTGCTGATCCTAATGTTGTTCCAGCCCCGAATGATCACTTGCAAGTCACAGAATCGAAAATGAAACAAGTAGACTAGCCAAGATGATCGTTATGCAAAAATCAAGAATCTGATAAAATCTAATGAAAAATGAAGTGCATAATCAGATTCTAGATGAAATTCCATACACTTTGAAAAAAAAAATTCACTGAAAAAGGCTGAGTTTCGGTCAAGTTATGTGCATTTGAAGATTGCAAGTAGGTTTGACTTTGATAGAGAAAAAAGGTTGGAAAACTGTACCATCACCTAAAAATTTCTTCACAACTGTGTTGTTCACCTTGTCAACTTTCCGACAAGTCCTTGTTTGTGAATTTTTGACTCCGCATGTGAAAGTTATGGAAGTGTGAAAAAAATAGCATATTTTGGTATGTGGAGGCACAAGATGCTAACTAGCAGTTAACCACTAAAAGTTTGCAAATTTGTGGTCACATGGGTAGTTTATGCCTTTGGTGGTGAAGCTGAATGGTAGGGTTTTAAACAGACCCCTAGTCCTCCATGTGACCAGGGGCTAAGTGCCTTAGAAATTTTTATTTTTTTTATTTTTTTATTTTTTTTGTTTTTTATGTTTTATGTTATTTTTTTTTTTTTTTTTTTTTTTGTGTGTGTGTGCAGATGGAGGAGCTGGGGTTGTGGTGGCAGGCGAAGGTGGAGGCAGGGTAGCGCACAAAGGGGAGGTGAGTGGTGGTGGCAGGCAGAGGTGGGAGGCAAGGCGGCGTGCAGAGGGGAGGCAGGCAGTTTGTAGAGGGGAGGCGGGTGGAGGTGGGAGGGTTTGCGGTGGAGGGGTGTGGTGGGGAGGAGGGACGGGATCGAGGGATCAGGGGCATAGGGTGCGAGCGGAGGTGGTGTTGGCGAGCGAGATTGGGGGTTTGGGGGAGCTACGGGAGGTCGCAGGGGTGGAGGGAGGTCCAAGCGGCGTAGAGGGGCAAGGGGAAGGGCCGAAGGGCCGAAGGGAGGTAGGGGGTTTGCAGGGGATGGGAGCGGGGAGGAAGGGGGAGCGGGGGGATGAGGGTTAGGGTAGGCCGGGGTCTAGGGTGGAGGGAATGGGGGACAGGGGGGAATGGGGAAGGGCAGGGGCTGCGGCCCCTGTAGAATTTTTAAAAAATCTTTTTTTTTTTGGTTTTTTTTTTTTTTAAATTTCTCTGTATAATTTTAAAAAAAAAAATTTGTGTAATAATTTTTTATTTTTATTTTTATTTTTTTCGATTTTTTACAAATCTAAAAATAGAAAATGGTTGTTTTTTTTTATTTTTTTATTTTTGTTCTAAATTTATTGTAAAAAAATGAGCTGAAAAATTAAACAAAAAATTCAAAAAATTTTGGGTAACAAAACTAGACAAATGATTGGGGATTTCTTACATTTGAAGCCTCTTGGACTCAACGGTGAGCTCAGTTTGTGCGTAGGAGGCAATTTGTGAGAGTTGATGTCTGAATGTTCTTTGAAACACCTGAATAACCTTCAACAAAAACTTTCAACAACAAACACTCACAAACGATAATGGGGGTTAGATCATGGTGGGTGCCAAAATGTGAGGGGGAAAACAGGTTATTCAAATTAATGAAAATGAAACCCAAACATCTACAGAATAATAAAGATAAAAGAGATAAAAACAAAGAACAAACAATACTTACACCTTTACCTTTCACCTTCTGTAGTTCACCTATCTTCGTTTGATCTTGATTGTGAAGCCCTCAGAAGCTCTTTTGCTTGCTTGCTTGTTAAAGATGACAAATGAAGAATGGCTTGGATATTTGTGTATTTAAAGATGAGCTTCAAATACAGAAATGGATGATGAAATGATAATGCTCAAATAGGAGTATGGGTGCCAAAGGTGTGCCGGTATCTCTGCAGCATAAGTTTACACAAAATCCATATTTTTTGAAATGAAGAGAAGAAGGTTGTATTTATAGAAGAGAGTGAGGGAAGATCGATGGTTGAGAATAAAAGAGAAGATCAACGGAAGAGGCTTGTTGAGGAAGGTGCAACAAATAGAAGAAGGACACATGTCATTCCAAAAGCAGTTTAGTTGAGTTAACTCCTCTCTTGATGAGGATAAGATTTGATTTTCTTAAATTAGTATTTATTTTTCTAATTTAAGAGAAGATTTGCTTTAGAAGATGCTTTAAAAGTGATTTTGCTTTTGTAACTCAGAGTTTTGCTTTTGTGTGACAAGAGGAAAGTTATTTTTGGAAGATAAGAATATTTTTCGAAGAGATAAGAAAGCATAATTAAATAAAAGATTTATTTAATTATTTTTGTGGATAATTGAGAACAATAAATAAAATATAGAAATATATTTTATTTTGTGAGGATTTTAGATTTTATTTAAATAAAATTTGTATTTTATTTAAATTTGGAAGAATAAGAGATCTTAATTAAATAATTAAAATTATTTAATTGTTTTAGAAGAATGAAGTTGGTGTAAGTGATTTTAATTAATTAAATAAATGTGATTTATCTAATTAAATGAGAGGAAGTGAATCAAATAAATAAATAAATTTATTTATTTAATGATAGAGGAATATGATGATGAAATAAATATTTAAAATATTTATTTAAGTAGAGTCATGCCAATTTTAGGTGTATATAGTAGCTAACTCAACCTCCCACCTAACGTCTTATCTTGAGGCCACCAGCCTGCAATGCTCCACTAATGATGGAGAAATAAAGGAATTTGTAGCTCCTGAGTCAAACAAAATAGTAATGGGAACATCCCTAATAGTACCTGGAATCTCTATCATGGAGGCTTGAAAGTCAGCCTAGCGATTATCAACCACTGCAAATATTTGGTGAGATCATCCCATATGTCCAACTCTAGCCTTAGAACCACTAGCATGTTGTCCTCCAGCTGCAAATCCATGTGACCACTCTCTGGCCAAGTACCCTTCGCCACCACAAACATAACAAAGTCCACTCGTCTGAACCTGTACTGACTGAGTCCGACTAGACTGTTGTGCTCCAAGTCGTACTGTACTACCTTGAGATCCTCTAAGGGACTGCTATGACCTAGTTAGTCCTACAGCTAGTGCCTACTGAGGCTGGTCTCTCCATGGACCCTATGGCTATCATCCTTGATTAGGACCACCTTCTGTCCTCTACTGTGGTTGCGACCTCTGTTGTGGTCGTGACCTCTGCTAATAATGCTACTGCTACTGCTATGGAGGTCGAAGAGGTAAAGAGGCAGATCTAAAACCACCCCTCTAAGGTGGTTGGGGTCTACGGAAACCCTAGTCCTACTAATGACTGCAATCCTGGAACTGAGGTCGTGACCTATGGCCCTGCCCATGAACCTCCTCTGCAATGAGTGCCTTCTCAGCGGCCTTGCTCATAGTTAGTGGGTCTACCATGTGAACTAGTCCTACTATGTGAGGATTCAAGCCTCTGATGAAATGACTCACAAGAAGCTTCTCGTCCTGAAGATACTCGGAATAACAAGACAATTCCACAAACTTGCACTCATATTGTGTAATTGTGGAACCTCGCTTCTATAGATCATGAAACTCATCTATGCAGCGCTTCCTGAAGTACTCCAAGAGATAGTGTGCCTTATAGAACTCTAGAAAAGTGTCCCATGAAAGTGTGTCTAAAGAAAGGTGGTGTTTGTGCTCCTCTGTGCGCCACCATGTCACTACCGCGTCTCATAAAAGATGAATTGCTACATGTGCCTTTGTGTTGCTCCCATAGGGATGCAATGCAATGCACCGATCAAGACTGATGAGCCAAGCCTCAGCCTTAGCTCCCTCTAAAGTACCCATGAATGTCAATGGGTTCAACATAAGCAGATCCCTGATGGGGTCTCCGTGGTCCCGTGGTACTCAAAGGGGACCATCTACCTCGTCTCATTATCCAAAAACAAAAGGGTCATGAGGAATATGCTCCACCCCAACCCCTACCTTGCACTCCTCGTGATGCAGAAGGCTCCTGCTACGCTCCCGATGAGCTGATGCACCATCCTCAGCAGTGGTGGCTAGGATCTCCACATGTGGTTGGTTTACAACTGGAGGCAATCATGCTAACACTGCCTGTAAGACCTAAAGAATATGGGGACCTAAGTCAGGTGCCGATGGCAGCTCCTAATTTTGGCCCTCAAGTGGTGGATCAACTCCTGGGCTAGCTCCTCTAGGATCACTAGCACGTGAGCACCCTCTCCTGGATCTAGGTGCCATCCTACAAGAATAAGGTGCCTAAAAATTAAAACAAATTTAACAAAAAATTATGGAATAAATAATGTGCCCTCAATGCCTAGTGTTTAAACTTGGGCTCTAATACCAAATGTCATGCCCACATTTTCCATGTGGTTATGACACGATAACCACATGTCATGTCCACACTTGCCATGTGGTCATAACATGAATTACCAAAAAACTTTCCCACCTAACTTTACAAACTCTCTTGTGCGCAACATGCGCGTTCAGTGACACACGCACACAATGTAGTTGTCTACACAACTAACATCATGCACATCACCTAAAGGCGAGGAAGGTTAATCACAATGGCATGATATGACACACACTTTGCCATCCCTATGAATTGTAAGCCACTAAGGGGGTGTATGTCACAAGGAGTGACACTAAGAGGGTTAGATTCTGTTTTGGGTTCCAACCCTGGAGTCACTAGAATGAAGTGAGTTGATTTTGATATAAATTGAAATCTAACCTTAGGTCCACTCAAGACCTAAGGATATAAACATTTAAATACTAAAATAACATATTTCTAACTTATACAATAATCTAACATCTATTGCAAAAGGAATAAATTAATCACTCTAATAACAAACAATAACTAAATTAAATCTAGAATAATTTCGGCAGCATAATCGGGGTAAAATGAAACTAATTAGGGTAAATCCTATAGTGATTTTAGCAGTATAACGCCACCTCATTAACTATAGGAGGTTGCAAAAATTAAATTAAAATAAATTCCCTAACTTAACCCCTTTCAAAATTAAATAAATTAAATGCATAATTTGACTAGGAACCCTTCCCAACAATTTTGAAATAAATCATTATAACTATCACTATAGTTTAAATTTAATTAATTTAAAAGCCCACAACTATAGTTTTAATATCATCATGTAATTTAAAATTGCAAATAGGGTCTATTTAACACTTCCACTAACAAGTTGATTCAAATACCTAAATAAATAAATTAAACACAAGGGAAAACAACCCATTTAATAATTAAATACACCACATAGTCAAATAAGACAAAAACTCTATCACCCACTAAGTGGGGTTTGCACACAATAAATAGGATTAAATTAAGTTAATCGATTCTTGAAACATAGGGCACCAAACCCTAGAGAAGTATTATAAAATCAATCAAACTCCTTATTTGTTCTTATTCACAACTTGGTTTAATTCTGGCTGGGTGCAGGTTGCAAGGACATGATGGATGGAAGGTACCTCCCCAAGTGGGAGGTATCTTCCCGAGAAAGAAGAGTTTATCTATTTTCCATCGGTTTTCTAACATGTTCATCTATAGGTTGCAAAATATTTATCTCTTTTCTAACATTTATTTTGTTTTGCTAAGTTTATATGTTTTTCTCCATTTCCCATTTCACTATGCACAAGCTACTAAGTTTTATAGTTTTCTAATAGTTTCCTCATATGCATTTTCTATATTTCTTATTAAAGGCTCAGGTTTTGTTTTTTTAAAGGAAATTTTATTTACACAGGGAGCTAAAATTTTAACTAGAGCTTAAATAAACTATTTAAAAGCATATATATAATGGTGGTTATGAAATAGAGAGATAAACATTTTTATTCTTTTTAGAAGCAATGTATACACAGTATATAAATGAAATATATATATATATAGATTGTAGCATAAATAATAATCAATATAAGTGTCAAATGAAATATCAGCGGACTGAATGAAATAAGTACATAGTTGTAAAGGCCGAATGACCAAGGACAGAAATTACAGTGGGCGCTAAGCGCCACAAAAAATAGAGAAGAGGGGGGCGGCCCCCCTACCGCTCACTGTAGAGCCTTAAGACTCTATGAGGGGTAGACGGGGCTCCGTCCCCCTCTAAACGATGTGCAGAGCAGCGGCCACAGCACCGCTACCTGTAACTTTTTTTTTCTTGTCCAAAATAAAACCATAATGCAAATTACGAAAGAGGCGTTTGATGCATATAAAATAAAATGTGCTTCATTCGATTACAGTTTACACTAAGATACTTTGATTTGATTTAACTTTCAATGAAATATATGTGTGTGTGTGTGTGTGTGTGTGTGTGTGTGTGTGTGTGTGTGTGTGTGTGTGTGTGTGTGTGTGTTAAAAACTCACTAGTAGAGATTTTGCTCACTGTCAAAAAAATAGTGAGCTAAAAGGAAACAACTAAGAATTTTTTTTATAAATAAACAAATATATATATATATATAAGTAAAAATAACATATCTACTAACATAAAAGGGGACTTATTTTTCTTTTAAGACCACTTAGGACCATTTTTTTATAACAAATCTTATAAATACACTTTTTCTTCACATAGTTTATTTTCTTCATTTGCAAGTATTAAGACAATAATGAGAGAGAGAGAGAGAGATTCATTTATTTCAGACAAAGAGATAGAGGTAAACTAATGCTCATTTATTTAACATATTACAATGTTTACAATAAGGTAAGATTACAACACTTATGATTCTTACTTTCCAAAAAGTAGTACAAACTTATTACAAGCCCTAAATAGGGAATAGGCATCTCAATGCCTTCTCTTTTACAACAATACTTAGAACCACTAAACTCATGTTTTCTTCACAAAAACAAACTTCTCCAAGCCACCAAATAAAACACACAAAAAGGTTCACTATACCCATGGAAAGCTCTCCTCCCAACCTAGGCCAAATAGTAGGCCAGCCCCAAGCTAGGAGGTCTTCCAATAACCAATGAGCAAGCCACAAAGGAATATAACACTCACATCATGCACATTAACACCCATCCAAGGAAAAACACAAAACTAACCCATTTTAAAAAATGGATTTGAAGGGTGAGAGAGTGGACTCTCTCTACTCAAAAAGACCCACAATCTTAATACTCAAAATGCTCATAATCACTTGGCCTCTTGCCATAACTTCTCATTTCACGAAACAAGACACTCATGCCATAATACCATACTCCTCAAAACTCCAAATAAATACCCTTGGCCATAAAACTATACCAAAACAAAGAGGGGAAACCAAGGAGGTTCACATCCTCTCTCACCCAAGACAGAGGTGAGCTCTCTCACATGGAGAGCTTGCCCAACAACCCTTTAACCCAAAAACACAAAACTACAACAATATACATGAACACAACCATCATAACATACATAGTTCATAAGCAAAATAAAAGGCTTGAAGCCTTGAGGAATACCTCTCAAGCTTCAAGGATGGAGGGTGTTGGTGAAGATCTTTCCACAAGTCCTCCCAATTCCTTCCAAGATCTACAAGTCGTCCTCTCCCAACACAAGCATAAAATTTCCCCAAAAGAAAAGAACAAAAGAACCCTCATCCCATCAAAATGAGAGATAAATAGACAAGGCTCTCAAACCCTAATGGATGAGAAGGTGACACTTGTCACCCACTCCTCCATCCACATAACCCTCCTCACAATGCCACAAGAATGTGGAGGTGACACTTGTCACCTCCCCATTCCACCAAACTACACGCTCTCCCACAAATGCTCTCACACATGTGTGAGAGCATAGGGAGATGTGAGCATACAAGGGAAGCTTCTTGTGAATTAGGAGGTGACACTTGTTACCTTCTCATTCAACTAAGCTACACTCTTCCCCACAAGTGCTCTCACACATGTGTGAGAGCATAGGGAAGAGGTCTCACACATGTGAGAAACTTCAAGAAGCTTCTAAAGCATGTGAAGCAAGCGTAACTTACCCAAGTGGATGAGGTAAGGTTAAGTGAGATGGTGACCTTCCAAAACCTCTTACACTTCCCAAACTCGTCACTTGACTCAAGGGTCAAGTTTGGGTGACCATACATGGGTCAAATCAAGTTTAAACATGTTAGGAATGGTCCTAGACCCCAGGGGTATGACCTAGGGTCAATATTTGACCATTATCAACACTTGGAAACATATAAATTCACTTAAAAAGGGCTTCAAACATTTAGAACTAAAAATTGTGCAAACCCAACATTACATTTTTTACAACACATCAAAAAACAAATTAAAAAGGGGTAAACCTTACACAGTCCCTAATATCCACATGTCTATAATAAAATCCATCACAAATGTATCATAAGCAAAAATATATGGTAAGATAAAGGTAGGCCTCACACCTCAACCTTCAAACCTCTATCCTATACCCTCAACCCTATATCTTAGACACTCAACCTTGAACATTATCCCTCAACTATAAACTCTCAACCCTTTACCTTATACCCTCAACCATATACTTAAGCCGTAATCCCTCAATCCTCAACCCTATACCTTAAACCATGAAGCCTACACCCACAAACCCTCATCCCTATACCCTAAATTCTAAATATTGTGCCTCAACCCTATACTTAAAGCCTAAACCATACATTATCAACCCAAGTCACCCTATGCCTTATATATCCTCAATCCATATCGTAAACCCTAAACCCTAATCCTGTAAGACCCTCTACCCTCTACCTATTACTTAAGCCCTAATCCCTCAACCCTCAACCCTAAAAACTATACAGGCTCAGGTCCTTATATACCCTAAACCCAAAACCTTTACATACATACATACATACATGTACATACAAACATACAAACATGCATACATATATACATACATACAAGCATGCATACATGTACATACATATATACATACAAGCATACATATATACATATATACATACATACATATAAGAATACATATGTATACATATAGACATATACATACATACATACATACATACATACATACATACATACATCAATATATACATGCAAGCATGCATACATACATTCATACATACATACATTCAATTTGGAATACATACATACATACATATATAAATACAAATATATATACAAACATACATACATCAAACGTACTTAAAAAGTTTGAACGTAAATCATTCCAAGTGAGACATAATGCAAGCACGTTATAACACACTTGCATTATGTCAAACTGGGTAAACATTGAGCAAATGTAAAACATAACATGAGCATGTTATAACGCAAGCATGTTATAACGCAAGCATGTTATAACGTGCTCGCATTATATTTTGCTTTGGTAACCCAAGCCTTAGGCTTAGGATTTTCTTTGGCTTTCCAACCCAAAGGCTTGTAGTGCCTTCCCCACATCTAAAGACATGTTTTTGTCTATTCTACAGGATTTCACATAATTTCATTCATGCTAACCCTTAGATTTGCACATGTTTCAAGGTAGAAACATGTAATTGAACACCTGGGTAATGTTAGGCTTTCTCTTAGCTATTTAACGATGTAATTGTTTTCACATTTTGACAATGTTAAGCCTTTCATCTTTAATTTATTTTGTTTCTATGTCCATTTTTTGGCAAAAACCAGTGTTTGGTCTTTTTCATTATAAATTAACCATTCGTTGAAATTTCAAATAAATTACATTTTTATAAACTAGACTCCATTCTACACATATTAAAAAAAATTGATTTTCAATTAGTTTTCAAAATTTACAAGGGTAGCACGACCAAAATTTAGTTTTTCAGGATGTGTCCACTTTGAAAATTAGTAAAAAATCAAATATTCATTAAAAATTTATCAAAAAAATTAAGCATAAACTACATGTTAGCTAATTTATGACTAAAGCGATTTTAAAAATACCAAAAAAAATTATCCTTTTGAGGGAGCCACAAAACACGCTATGTTATATTTTTTGACAAAAACAACACCAATTTTTGTGGCTCCCTTTTTTGAACCCCTTAATCTATACCATTTTTTAAAAAATTAGTAGTTTAGAAAGTAGATTTAGAGCACTACGAACATTGTTTTTGTTGCATCTAAAAATTTTGAGTGTAACTATGCTCAATTTCTCATCCAAGGTTAGTATTTCCCAATTTTAGAAAAAAAGTGGCCACTTAAGACCCCTTTTTGGTCCCCCATCTTCTTGCACTTACCTTGTGACAAATTCTAAAATTCAGGGAAAACACTTCCGCTTTTTGGCCAAAAAGTGGACTCAACTTCTTGCACACCCCCATCAAACATTTTGAGTGGGTGTCTAATCTTGTTCCATTCAGGAAAAAGAATGGGGAGATTAGATTGTGTGTAGACTTCAGAAACTTGAACATCAAATCCCTTAAGGACAACTATCCTCTTCCAAGTGTGGATCATCTTTTGCAAAGGATTGTTGGTTCAAAACTGATGTCTATGATGGATGGATTCTCAGGCTACAATCAAGTGTTGGTCAAGGAGTTAGAATAATACATGACAACATTCACTACTCCTTGGGGAACCTATGTCTATTTGAGGATGCTATTCGGGTTGAAGAATGAAGGATCAACATTTCATAGACCAATATTAGATGTTACCTTTGTAGACCTCATTGATTAAATTATGGTAGTATACCAAGATGATCTCACTGCATTCTCTAAAGACAAGAAAGATCATTGCAAGCATTTGTAATAGATCTTTGACAAATGTTTGGAGTATGGGATTTCTTTGAATCCTAAGAAATGTCAGTTTAGAGTAGAAGGAAAGTTGCATTGACATATTGTATCAAGGGATGGGTTAGAATAGTTCCTAAAAGAGTTAAGGCCATTGACCTTATCCATTAGCCTAAATCAATCAAGGGTGTCCAGTCTTTCTTTAGACAAATCAACTTTGTGAGGCAGTTTGTCTCTAACTTTGTTGAGAAGACCAAGGCAATCTCCAATATGCTGATGAAGGGGCAGTCTATTACATGGGGCAATGAACCAGCTAAAGTTTTTACTGACATAAAGGAGGCTCTCAAGAATTCACTAGTGTTGGTGAGCCTAAATTATTCCAAGCCTTTTTAGCTCTTCTTTTTTGCTTCATATCATACTATTGTTGTTGTATTGTTGCAAAAGAATGAGGATGGATTTTAATAGCCCATAGGATTATTTAGCAAGTTCTTATAGGCTGCTAAATTAAATTATTCAAATATGGGAAAACATGCATATGCTTTGGTTAAGGCAGTAAAAAACTTCAAGCCATATCTTATGGGTGCAAAGACAATTGCATATATGCCCCATTCAAATGTGAAAGATATTTTCATGCAGTAAGAAGTTTCTGGGAGAATATGTAGATGGATCAATAGGATCCAAGAGTATGACATTGAGGTGTAAGTCACCAAATTGGTTAGAGGCCAAGGTTTAGCTAAGTTCATGTATAATACCAACTTAGAGGTAGCTAAAATAAATGAGGTAGATGTTGTTCCATCTCTTGATGCGTGTATGTTGGCAAATGATCCATGGTACAAGGATATCATTATTGAGTTGTAAAATGTGCACACTAGCATTTTACACTTAATTTAGCACTTGGGTGGACTTAAATTGTTCACACTTGTCAATTAGGACCTATTTTAACACCTTTCTTAGCATTAAGCATGTAATACTTGATCTCTATGCATAAAACCCAGAAAAGAATCATAAGGTGGGGTTAAGTGTACTCTAAGTACCCTTTTTTAGGAGATGTCTAGCTAAAGGACCAGGGCACCCAAGCGCCCCAGGCCCTCCTTTAGCCCTACCCTAAAAAGTGGTCTTGTCAACTTAGGCCCTTTAAAACATTCCTAATGTTAGCCTTGTGTGGTTTAACTCTCCAGAGATTAGTAATAATGCCTATAAAGGTAAGTTATCCTATTCATTGGAGCATTTCTAAGGAATCTAACTATCTTTGGCAAATTATGGCACTCTTGCATTCTCTCTCTTTCTCTTTCATGCTCTTTATAGCTCTCTATTATGGATTATTGTTGTAGCACTAACATATTACAAATATTATGAAGATCTTGGAGGCTACATCAACTTATTGAGTCAAGTTGTGATGTCATCTACAAGCTTACAAGGGTTTCCATACTCATGGCGACTTATTTCCTTCATCTTTGTGTTAGAATTCCATTCTACTTCATATTTCCTCTGCCTTCCTAGGATGCATGCTCTTTATCAATCATCTTTGCTATTGTGGAGGTGGAAACACCATTCACAAGGCTTGATTGAGGTAAGCTCCTAAATAGCACCCAACTTTTTCCCTCTTTTCATGTATGCAAGTCAGATAGACAGGTTTCAGAAGGTGACATCCAGGTAGAAGGCTAAGCTTGTTGGTACAGACCCAACAGAGTTTGTAGTTTCTAGAAACCCTAATTTGGGACTAGGGTGTCCAAGTACCCTTGTCCTAGGCATTCCTACCTTTGAAAAAAGTTTCTGAATTGTCTGTTGATCTTTGTTGTCCATTTGGTTTCTAGGTTTCAGGTACCGATAATCTATTTTACTCAAATCTTCATCAACTAGAATTTCATGTCTTGATCCTAGCTTGATTGATTGAATTTGGGTTAATTTCTTCTATATACAACAAAAGTAAAGAACCCTTGTAGTTTGGCTCTCCTTCTAAGGTAGAATCCAAGCTCATTTTGTGCCCCAAATGTTTTGTAGAAGAGGATTTGACCTAGTTTGATCCATTGAGCTAGTCTCTCTTTTGTACTAAACATTTTGGTGAACCCATGTTTTTTTGCACTTTGGCATCCTTATTATATCATATATGAGATATTTTATACCTTATATTTTATTAGATTCAATTCATTCATCATTTTTCATGGTTACATACCTCAATTTTGCATATAGAGTTTGAAAAAACCTTGCATTTTTAGAAAATTTAGCTAATCTTCAACCTAGAGTTTATAGATTGGTGGTTTGTTGCATATCTTGTTGCATTATTGGATTGATTAAAGGGTTTTAATTTTTTGTAACTTATCATACTTTCTTTTCTAGGGCATTTTTGTATATTTTGCATTGAAAAAAGTGAAAAAATCAAGCATTTTAGGATTACAAAAAGGCATAGTTATACATTATTTCATTGTGTATGTGGTAGATCATCATAAAAAGATTTAAATATCTAATTTTTGTATCAGATATTATTTTTATTACAGTATATAATCATTTTATGGTGTTTTATCTTGCATTTGAAGCTCTCATTTGCTAGGGTTTTGTTGAAAATCTTGCATTTTTAAAAAACCTGGTCAAATTTAAAACCTAGTGTTTTTTATTAAAATCTTGTTTAAAATGTTTCTGATTTCATAAACATTTCAAATCTAATCTTTCATTTCTATATCATTTCATAACTTCTATTTGTGTTCAAAAATAAGGCTTGTATCAAAATATTTTAGTCTAGAAGTGAGCATTTAAGATCTTGGATTTGATCGTAAAACCCTAGCTCATCCTGCATTTAGTGCATCCTTATCAAAGAAAAATGTTGCAAGTTATTATTGCATTCAAGTGGTTATATTATAATCACTTATTTTTCATATACTTCATGCCCTACATTCACAAGACTTAGTTGTTGTGGTTACCAAAAATATCACATTTTTGGAAGACTACTTTTCTTGCACTTGTAGGTATTTAATTGCAATCTCATTAAGACAGTGGTTAATAAATTGTGCATTTCATTATGGCTTCTTTTTGGTTGAAATATTTACATGCACATATCATGGAATGTGAAAATTTTTCTAAATGCACTAATATGCATCCTCATATTTTAGATAACATAACACCTATGCATGGTATATCTCTAAAGCATATGATGATGATGATGATGATGAGTCATCCTATTGATATTCCTCCTTTAGTTGAATTTTCAAGCACCTTGGATATCACTAAGGAAGTGAATACCCTTGATCTACCTTCTTTGGTTGAATGTTCAAGTACCTTGGACATCACTAAGGATGCAAAAATAATGGATAGTTCTTCTGTTGCATGTTCAAACTTCTTGGACATCAACGAAGATACGATCATCAGTAATTCTATTCATAACACCTTACCCTCCCTTCATTCCAATGCTCTCCCTTCAAAACATGAAGTATTAGTGGATGAGGAGAGGTCTCTCACATTAAATCCCTTGAGGATGGATGTTGAGCTTAGTCAAAATGAAAACAATGTCAATTCAATCATCTTTAATAGACTTATCTTTCCCGCTAAGGGGATAGTGGATAATTGTACTAATGTTTCTAAAATCATTGTGAATGAGACACCTAATATGCCTTCTCACTTCAAACCGGTGATTACGGTTCAAGGTGCTCCAACACCACCTCGACCCCCAAGTTATATTCTAAATTATGCAAAACAAATTACTCAAGGTGTTCAAAATGTGTCGCAGCATCACAGATTGTTCACACATACAACACCCATAATAACAAGAAAAGTAAGAAAGCACTACATGTTCCTCTCTCTCTTCCACCTTCTCAACCTATCCTACCTCAAGCACCTCATCTTCCTACTCATATTGGTAAAGAATATGACCTTGTCGAGCAGCTCTGCACTATTCTAGCTAAGATCTCTCTATGAGATTTAATACAAACATCATCTACATACCATGAAATGCTCCACGAGGCTCTACAAAAGGTGAGTATTCCACCTGTTGTTCATCTAAATGATGTAGCATCTTTGTTAGAGTGTATGTAGGTGGCAACATCTGACATATCATTTCAACAACATGAGTTACCTCCCATAGAAGTTCATAACCAAAATGGGCCTCTTATGATATATGTCATCTTCAATAGAAAGAGGATAAGACGCACTATGATTGATGGTGGATCAAGTCCTAATTTTTGTAGCATAGATTTGTTACATAAACTTGATATTGATACATCTTTCATTCAACTGGATCATAAATTCAACATTCGTGGCTTTGATAATGTTGGTAGGCCATCATTAGGTATTATTACCTTACCTCTTAAAGTTGGACCTAATACATTGCCTACCCTTATCTGTCATGCCTAATAAACTTTCATACAATCATCTTCTTGGTAGATCATGGATTCATGCCATGGGGGTAGTTCCATCTACCCTTCATCATTCAATAAAATTCATCTTTGAAAAAAAAGAGCATACAAATGAAGCCGATCCAAGACCAGATAGTTTCTTGAAAATAGAAGTGAGACATCAAACTCCTTTAAGTTGTTTGATCCCTTCTTCAACACTACCCTCCACTGCTAACAACAGTTTTGGTTAGGATAGTGTTGGTCATTTGAATGCATGTTTTGGTGATGATTGGTGATCATTAGATTTTACACCCTCCTTTGCAGGTGAATATAAATCTCACCTCCACACTCAAAAACCTCAAAGGTAAACATAATGTCTTCAACATAATCTCATACTCCTACAAAGTTTAAACTAAAATCTAATGATGATAGAACCTTTAAAATAGATGAAGATCTACCTTCCCCTACAAGAATGGTGGCCATTTGTGAAAATGTATCATCTCCATCAAATGAATCATGTAATTCTAATGCATCCACATCTTGGTAATGAAGTGGTCTCTTTAGATTTCCATCCCCATGGGATGATTGAAACAAAGATTTACCCTCCTCATCGTGATAAAAATAATGATCTTTCTTCTTCAACATATAATCATACTTCTAAAAACAAAGCTCGTCATATGACCTCTCTTCATCCTTTGGCCTTAGAGAAGCATTATGGCCGTGGATTCAAAGTTCTTTCAAAATAGAGATACAATGGAAATGGGTTAGGATCTAAAGAACAAGGAATTAAGGAGCCTATGGAACCAACACTGCACTTGTCTAGAGTAGGTTTGGGTTTTTGGCCTTCTACTATGTTCTCTCCACCATGTTCTCAACAAAAAGGTTTGCTTCCTACTCCCCCTATATCTACTCTTTTATCTCAACAAGAGTGTATGTTGCCAAGTCTACTCAAAGACCACTTAATCACTCTTCCTCCTCTAAAATGTAAAATATTCAAAAAAAAATCATTCAACTCATTATTGTGCATATCATGAAGCACTTGGCCATTCCACTAATGAGTCTTGAGTCTTGATTAGAAAAATTCAACTTTGAACAAGGTTTGTCTCTACCACTACTCACCATGCTTGATGTAGTCCCTAGAGCACATTGTCCTTCTTCCATCTATGTGGCACCTTTTAGAAATGCTCGGCATCATACCATGACTACACAAGCCATTGTGTATCATGCCTATAAACATCACCTTGGTTTCCTCTTATTGGGGGCAACCCCTTGTTGTAATGTAGTTTTTGTAAACACATCCCATCTGGGAACATGCTTTTAGAAAACTCTTGTACTTGTTTTATGTTTCTTTCTCACTCTACCTTAAAGGCAATTGCTCCTTGATGGAGTTAGAAATCACTTTAAGGTGGGGGCATATATCATGTTATACACCTTACTCTCTTTCTTTCTATCTATGTACTTGTTGATTATCTTTGTTACTACACTCCCTTGAAAAGGATTATAAAAAGCTTGGAAAAATGATATTGAGTCATCTTCTTCTCCTAGGTTGAAACTTGGAAGAAAGATCTTGAGCCTATCTTGTTCCCCTAAGTTGAAGCTCCTTGCATGTTTGGGAGAAGGGTTGCACCAGCAACTAGAGTTTGGTAGTAAGGTCGCTTCACCTTCTTATTCTGCAAGACTTCCCTTGCATGTTTCAGAGAAGGGCTGCACCACCAACTAGAGTTTGATAGTAAGGTCGCTCTGCCTTCTCATTCTACAAGGCTTCACATAAATACTCTTGCGGGAGGTAGCTTGGTGTATTTCTTTGAGTTGAAACACTTTCCATGGAGATGGTGTGTTTGATGTGTTTGTACTCTTCTATTGCTTCTTTTCTTTTCTAACTAACCCCTTAGCAATTCTTCTTTATTTCATCTTGGGGAATGATGCATGGTGATTGAGACATCACTTAGATCGAGGTATCCTTTGTCATGTTAACTCAAGGCCTTGTGTATTTTGTTCCTATATATTCTTATTCTCTATGCTTCACGCGTATTCTATGTATACTTTGTGCTTTACATGTATATGCTTTGTGTATACTCGGTGTATTGTGTGTATGTGTTGTGACTTCTCAAGTGTATTCCTTGTGTATGCCTCATTTTATCTCGTGTCTTATAAGTGCTTCATGTATGTGAGTGAATTATGTTGTGTCTTATGTGTATTCTAATCATCATGGAATCCTAGAATCCTAAACTTGGGGGCTTGGACACCCTTCAATCTTAGTGTCATTCTTTGGTTTCTATGTTATTGTGTTTGAATTATGTCTTCTCCATCCTTTAGTATGAGTTCAAACGTAAGTTCATACCCACACTAAAGTGGGGGCTAAATGTTGAGTCGTAAAATGCACACACTAGCATTTTACACTTAATTTAGCACCTGGGTGGACCTAAATTGTTCACACTTGTTAATTAGGACCTATTTTAATACTTTTTTTAGCATTAAGCATGTAATACTTGATCTCGATACATAAAACCTAGAAAAGAATCATAAGGCAAGGTTAAGTGTACTCTAAGTGCCCTTTTTCAGGAGGTGTCTAGCTAAAGGACCAGGGCTAACTGCTATGGGCCCTCCTTTAGCCCTACCCTAAAAAGTGTTCTTGTCAGCTTAGGCCCTTTAAAACATTCCTAATGTCAGCCTTGTGTGGTTTAACTCTCCATAAATTAGTGAGAATGCATATAAAGGTAAGTTATTCATTGGAGCATCTCTAAGGAATCTAACTCTCTTTAGCGAATGTTGGCACTCTTGCATTCTCTCTTTCTCTCTCATGTTCTCTATAACTCTCTATTGTGGAATATTGTTGTGGTACTAATATATTGAAGATCTTGTGAAGATCTTGGAGGCTACATAAACTTGTTGAGTCAAGTTGTGACACTGTCAACAAGCTTACAAGCATTTCCATGCTCATGTTGACTTCTTTCCTTCATGCTTTGTGTTATCATTCCATTCTACTTCAGATTTGCCTCTGCCCTCCTAGGGCACACACTCTTTATCAATTATCTTTTCTATTGTAGAGGTGGAAACACCATTCACGAGGCTTGATTGAGGTAAGCTCCTAAATAGCACCCAACCTTTTCCCTCTTTTCATGTGTGCAGGTCAGATGGATAGGTTTTGGAAGGTGACATATGGGAAGAAGACTAAGCTTGGTGGTATAGACCTGATAAAGTTTGTAGTTTCTAGAAACCCTAATTTAGGACCAAGGCACCCAAGCACCCTTGTCTTAGGCATTCTAACCTCCAAAAAAAGTTTTTGAATTGTTTGCTAATCTTTGATGTCCATTTGGTTGTTGGGTTTTAGGTACCAACAATCTGTTTTACTCAGATCTTTATCAACTAGGGTTTTATGTCTTGAACCTAGCTTGATTAATTAGATTTGGTTTAATTCCTTCTATATACAACAAAAGGACAAAACCCTTGTAGTTTGTCTTTCCTTCTAAGGTAGAATCCAAGTTTGTTTTGTGCCCTGAATGTATTGTAGAAGAGGGTTTGACCTAGTTTGATCCATTGAGCTACTCTCTCTTTTCTACTCTACAATCATTTTCTATCTTGTCAACATGCATTGTCCCCCAAGCATTAATGTAAGTCAGCAAAGAACACCTAAGATCTAGTCTCAAAAATATGTTTTAATTTAGGGTGTTTTAATGTGTAGAAATCATGAGGGACTATTGTTGAAGTGTTTGGACTAGTAACAATTTGAGAAAGTCATTGAAGAATATCACCAAGGAATATGTGGCGGGCATTTCCATGCTAAACCATAGTACATAAGATTATTAGGGCAATTTTTTGGTGGCCAAGCCTCTTCAAGGATGTTGCAAAACATATTAGAAAATGTGATGCCTATCAAAGGTTTGTAGGTAAGTTGAAGTTTCAAGGTGCTCTTCCCCTCATGAATGTTACCACTAAGGCACCGTTTCAATGGTGGGGCATTGATTTCATAGGGGAGATTCAAGAAAGATCAAGCAATGGATATAGATGGATATTGGTGGCAACAGATTATTTTAGAAAGTGGGTTGAGGCTATTCCAACTCACAATGCCACATCCAAAGTAGTAATTGAGTTCCTTTTGAACAATGTGATAACCAGATTTGGCATGCCATCTAGAATTGTTGCAGACAATGCCATGTGCTTCAGATATCAATATATTGTAGGTATGTGTTCCAAATATGGGATAAAGTTGATTCATTCATCACCATACCATCTACAGAGTAATGGACAAACTGAGTCTAGCAATAAGAGCCTCATGAAAATTCTAAAGAGGACTCTAGATATGAACAAGAAAAGGTGGGATGACAAGCTAAAATATGTAGTTTGGGCTGATAGGATCACCTACAAACGTGCTATAGGTAAAAGTCCTTTTGAGCTAGTATATGGGTTAGAGGCCAAAATGCCAAATTTATTAGAACTGCCTATGTATCAACTGTTACAATAAATAGGAGAAGATGGGGATGATGCTTTGGCATTAAGGACACACAAGTTGACAGAATTGGATGAAATTAGAAGGGTGGCACATGACAAAAAATTTCTACAGCAACAGAAGGTGGAGCATATGTTCAACAAAAAAATTGTCAAAAGGTGCTTTCAGATTGGTGATATGGTTCTCCTCTGGAATGCAAAATCATAGGACAAGGGCAAGCATGGTAAGTTTGAACCATTATGGATGGGCACATATCAAATTGATGAAAAGGCTAGCCAAGACACCTTTTATATTAGGAATATAGAAGGGGAACTTCTAGAGCTACATGTTCATGGATAGCATCTAAAACTCTACTTCTCATAAGTAATGTGGTCCTTCAAAATTTTGTGATGAAATTTTGTTATATATGTGTAATGGATGAAATTTGGATATTTGATGTTTGGTAGTTTATGTATATATCCTCCTTTCACCAATTACATTCAAGGACCTAGGGTCAAGTTACAATGTACTATCATACCCTAGATCACTATGAGATGTGGGAAAATTGGATTTGTGATTATTTGATTGTCAATTTCCTTCTCTTATGCTCAATTATACCTTAAAACCCTAATTATGCAAATACGACAGTAAACAGACACATATCAGAAAATGCTGCTACAGAAAGATGTAAAGTGACAAATCACTACATACCTATTTTTGAGATCTGGAGATAGAAAAGTCAGGGACTAAGGAGCAGGCGCCCAAGTCCGAGGCCTAGGTTTTTGTCAGGATCTGGAATCTCAATCTACAACTTGTTCCTACTGTCACAGAGATTTTCCCGTTATGGAACTTTGAGGACTAAAGAGTGGGTGCCCTAGTCTAGGGTACTCTTTTCTTCACCGATCTGCAATTCTAACACTCTGTTGTACCCTCCTGCAACTTCACTTTGTCTAGCTCTTCAACCTATGACTTGCAACCATGAAAACTTTGGAAGGGGGTTGTGGTGTTTAGAGGCCTGCCTCGGTCAAGCCTCGGAGAGACATTCAAGTATTCCAAACACCGTTGTCAGATAGAGAGTGCGTGCCCTTGAAGGCAGAGGCAAAAACTAAATGATAAATGCTCAATAATCACAATAGATGTCACCTTGTAGTGAAGATCTCATGGGAGGAAGAAGCTCTTCATGCCATGAGGAGATGGATGCTCAAATCTATAAACACAAATACATAAACAACACAAATCTGCTCTTGCTACACAATGAAAGCCTTGAATCGCCTTTAGAATGCTTGAGAATAAAAAATGTCCATCTAGTGATCATCTAGTTGAAATCTAGTTTACAAATGAATGCCTAAACACACTTATATATGCAACTACAACTATTCCCACCAAGAATTTCATAATTCAAACTTACCGTGTCAACCTAGGAACCAAATAACAGTCATAAACTGACACCCAAAAATAAGGACTGACACAAACTAGGGCAGGACTAGGATGTAGGCGCCCAAGTCTTCCCCCCTATTTTGGGCAAGGTTATGTTCAAGGGGTCCCCCTAGGTCCTATTTGCCAAGACACTTAGGGGTTTTCTCATCATGGTGTCAAATTATGATGTAATATGTCCTAAATGTAGATAAAAGACTCAGGAGCTAAACCTTACAAGCAAAAAGCCCCAAAGGGGACATTTTCTGACGTTACATTTAGCCCCCACTTTAATGTATGTATAAACGTGAGGCTAATACATGCATTAAATTATGGTCAACAAACACAGCAAACATGCCAAGCACATTGAAGACAATGATAGTCACGCAAAACATGGAGAAGACAGTTACAGTCACGTAGAACACGGAGAATACAGTAAATGCATAGAAGATAGAGATGATTTTTTTTCTTTTCTTTTTCTCATATATATGAAATGCAAATGCAAGTATAGGAAAGTAAACAAACCTCCCATAATGCAGGATGTACTCATCATACAAGTCTTTAAACTACATATATGGGGAAACACACATGGAAGACACGTAAAACCTCCCAAAATGCAAGATGCACTCATTGCGTAGGTCTTAGACTACATATGGGACAATAGACATGCCACACAAAGAAAGCACACCAACACACACACTGTAAAGACACAGAGAAAACACGACAGACAAGTGACAGAGTGTTCCTATTTCTAGGTTCATCACCATCTCAGGCACATTACAGGCACACACCGACGATTGGGCTTCACCACAACAGTTGTTGAAGACATGCTTAAGGGTTGAGTTAGTCACAAAACTACTCCTCACTTCTTGATGAGGACTTTTAAAAATAACAAGATGTGCAATCTGCTCCGAGAAATACACCATCCCCTCCTCTGCAGAGGGCTTAAATGATTGATTGATTGATTGATTGTAAACAAACTCAGAGTGTAGGATGTACTCATCACACAAGTCTTTAGACTGCACCTAACGACAAACACATTGCTAACATCTACAACAGACAACTTACATTATATATGCCCCCACCTTAAGGTGGTTGATATCATGCATTGATATCAAGCATGTTAAGGTAGGAAGAAAACACACAAGGGAACACAGGCTTTCGCAAAGCCCATGCCCCCCAAAGGTGACATGTACTTTACAATCACCAAATGTTCCCACAAAAACATCCCTACAAGAAACATGTCAGTGTCCACAAAATCATGATAATGCATATGAAATATGAGGAATGCAAGATTCAAGATAAACAAAGTGCATGGAGCAACATTATTGTTATGTTTTGTAAATGAGATAAGAACATCATCAAATTCACTATGCAGAAAGCACGAGTACTTCCACTAGTCAAGCGTTGGATAAGATATACAACCCCATCGTCATATTAGGAACTAAGTCCAATTTTTGATTTCTCACTAAAGGGATGCTAGGTCCGCATCAGTATAAATATTTTTTGTCATCCACCGGCTAGATAGAAACACTAGAGGAAGGGAAACAATAAATAAGAGAGAAGAAACAAGTGTCTTAGGGACAGTCACGTAGGAGGGTACCCTCAAGTCACCAACCATAATGCTATGTCCATAAGACACAACACTCAACAATGAAATCAGAGAGAGGCAATATAAAAGAATGATGATACAAATAGAAGAAGGTCACAATAGAGGCGTCTCCTGGTATCCCAGACCTTACAAGAGAATCTGAGGTCATCCCAGGAGGCCTAAACAACACATAACACATCACGGGGGAAGCACATCATGAGAGAGAGAAAGGGTTAGAAATATTTACCTGTTAGAACCTAAATGTTAAGAGCATACATATCTAGGATATCTGTCATGTTGTTTTGATCTTGGTGAGTTAACATTAAGTTTAGGACGATGGGAGGCTTTATTTTCTTTAAAAGGATTATATCCAATGCCGCTTGAGTAATGTGTTGAAGCAGATTCTATAGGTACTCGAATCCCTTGTTGATTTACACCACATCCCTTCCCTACATATTCACAATTGTTATAAAGGATTTTAAATCCTCGACCATAAATGATGTCATTTCCTTAGAAGATGGTGAATCCTCATAGGTCTTGTAATTTGTGGTATAAGTGAGAGTATTATTTTTATTTTCTACCAAGGGGACTTTAGGTTTCTTAGGTGCTTCAAAAGATTGCTTAGGTGAGATCGATGCTTCTTTTGATGTGTCAAGGCTATTTATTTTATATTCCCCTATACTGCAAGGATTAAAATCTAATGAGCCCCAATCATCACCAAAGAGTGCAATCAATGGTATAGAATCTTTCACAACATTATTCTTGGCTAGAGGCATTGATGAATCATCTCGTAAATTGTTTAAGCTCATGTGATTGTAAACTAGTTTTTGTATTTCAATATGTAAACAGTTATCTGGTTCAAGATTGGCATGACTAGTGTACAGCTTATCTTTGAATATGAACTTAATTGAACGATGTAGAGTAGAGGGAACTGCCACCAATGCATGAATCCAAGGTCTACCAAGAAGCATGTTGTAAGATAGGGAACAAGGCATGACATGAATTAGGGTAGGCACAATCATAGGTCCTACTTGTATAGGTCGAGTTATAGTGCCTATGGATTGTTGTCCCACATTATCAAAGCCACGAATGCTAAGGTTACCTGGTTTGATTTATGATGTGTCAGCCTTGATTTTGTGTAGTAGGTCAATGCTACAAACATTAAGAGTTGATCCATTGTCAATCATAACTCGTTTTACTAACATTTTATTTAAGGTTACCTGGTTTGATTTGTGATGTGTCAGCCTTGATTTTGTGTAGTAGGTCAATACTACAAACATTAAGAGCTGGTCCATTGTCAATCACAACTTGTTTTATAAAGATTATAAGTGGATCATATTGGTTTTGAACTTCAATTGACAGTAATTCATTTGGTTGAAAGAGAATATCCATTTTTGTCACATGCATACTATCCAATATGGTTGCTACATCATTAGGTTTAGCATTAGGTGGGACAATCACCTTTTGTAAAGCTTCTTGAAGCATTCCATGGTATGTAGGTGATGTTTGTATTAAATCCCAAAGAGAGATCTTAGCCTGAGTAGCGCAGAGTTGCTCGACAAGATAATATTGTTGACCACTTTTATGAGTAAGATGAGGTGGTGGAGGGAGCATAGGTTGAGAACATGGAAGAGAGATAGGCACATGAAGTGCTTGCTTACTTTGCTTGTTATTATGGGTGTTGTATGTATGAGAAATTACATTTTGAACACCATGATTTCTTTGAGTAATTTTCTTTGCATAGTTGAAGATGTCATAGGGAGGTTTACCTTGAACCGTAATCATCAACTTTAAGTAAGATGGTGTACTAAGTGCCCCTCAGACAATCATCTTAGGAATATTGCTACCAAGTCTATTAATGAAGATTGAATTAACATTGTTTCCCTCTTGATTGCAGCCAACATCCATCCCTAGAGGATCTAATGTGAGAGACCTTTTCTCATCCACTAATACTACATCTTGGCCAAGGAGAGCATTGGGATGAGAGGAAGGTACATCATCATCATCATACTCTGTGGCGAAAAAAGTCTTTTTACTCTCATCTTTCTCATGAGTATTCCTAGAGATGAATTTGGTTAAATCTTCTAATATCAAAGGATATACTCCTATTAATAGTGTGAAGCTATTAAAATCATGTGTCTAACAAAGTAATTGCAGCTCATATGTAGAACATATAGAAGCATCAATACCACTTGCAGAAACTATGTGCTCTAGAACATGAGGATTCTCATTAATGAATTTAGAGAAATTTTCAAAATCTAGGATATACTCCTGCAAATATTTCAGAGATGAATAACATGAAGATGCCATAATGAGATGCAAAATCAGATTTTAAAAGTTTTCAAATTTGATGCAAAAGTCAAGTGCAAAAATGACCTAAAATACTTGATTTTTTGTACTTTTTCAATGCAAATATATGAAAGAAAAGGTGTTGTAAGGAATTTGATCAGGGTCAGCAAATACTATGTCTATTTTCAGTCCAATAAATAAATAAAATCCTTCACAACACACGTTTGATGTAAATCTAGGATGATGATAAGTCAAAACCTAGTGAAAATCAATGAAGATTGCTAGTTTTTTGTTGAAATTGAGTATGTGTAAATGTAAAATGAATGTAAAAACACACTAAAATACAACACTACATACAAAATCAGATTTGAATGAGTGCCTAATATGAGTAGAAAAATCTAAAAACAAGATTTTACCTACAAACCCTAGCTTTTGAAATCACTAGGTTATAAGAAAAATTCAAAATTCTAAGCAAACCCTAGCATTTTTAATTTGAAAAATGCAATGCAAGAGATGAATTTATTTCAGTTAAATTAGATCTAATGAAAATATCAGAAATTAAATTAAATTAAATGAAAATTAATTCAAATTATTTGAAAATCAAGCCAAAAATGCCAAATTTTTTAAATTTTTCAAAATTTTCAATTGTTTTGTAATTTTCAAATGTGCTATGAAAATGATGAAAATGATTTTTTGTAATTTCGGTTAGATATAATTTAAAAATCAAAAATTAAATTAAATTAAATGAAAATTAATTCAAATTATTTGAAAATTGAGCCAAAAGTGCCTTTTTTTTTTTTTTTCAAATTTTTCAATTTTTTTGTTAATTTTCAAATGCAATGAGATGAAAATAAAATAAATGAATTAATTTCAAATCTAATGCAAAAATTTGAAATAAAGTTCAAATTAAATAAAAATGCAAGCTAAAAATGCCAATATTTTTAAAAATTTTCAATTTTTTTGTTAATTTTCAAATGCAATGAGATGAAAATTAAATAAATAAATGAATTTCAAATCTAATGCAAAAATTTGAAATAAAGTGAAAATTAATTCAAATTAAATCAAAATGCAAGCTAAAAATGCCAATTTTTTTCAAATTTTTCAATTTGTTTGTAAATTTTCAAATGCAATATGAAAATTATGAATTAAATAAAAATAAATTTCAGATCTAATGCAAAAATTAGAAATTTGATGAAATTTAAATTAATTTATACAACATGCAAACCCTAGCATGCAATTTTTTTTCCAATTTTTTAATTTTTTTGTAAGTTTTCCAATGCAATAAGATGAATGACTATATGAATGAATGAAATTAATGCAAATCTCAAGCAAAACACTCAACAAGGTGCAAACAAGTCCAATAAAATGGGTTCACCAAAATGTAATAGATGAAATTTGGATATTTGATGTTTGGTAGTTTTGTGTATATATCCTCCTTTCACCAATTACATTCAAGGACCTAGGGTCAAGTTGCAATATACTATCATACCTTAGATCACTATGAGATGTGGGAAAATTAGATTTGTGACGATTTGATTGTCAATTTCCTTCTCTTATGCTCACTTATACCTTAAAACCCTGATTATGCAAATACGTCAATAAATGGACGAATATCAAAAAAATGCTGCTACAGAAAGATGTAAAGTGCAAATCACTGCATACCTATTTTCAAGATCTGGAGACAGAAAATTTAGGGACTAAGGAGCGGGTGCCCAAGTCTGAGGCCTAGGTTTTTGTCAGGATCTAGAAGCTCAGTCTGCAACATGTTCCTGCTATCACAGAGATTTTCCCATTGTGAAACTTTGAGGACTAAAGAGCGGGTGCCCTAGTCCATGGTGCTCTTTTCTTCACTGATCTGCAATTCTGACACTCTGTTGTACCCTCTTGTAACTTCACTTTGTCTGGATCTTCAACCTGTGACTTGCAACCATGAAAACTTTGGAAGGGGGTTGTGGTGTTTAGAGGCTTGCCTCAGTTAAGCCTCGGAGAGACATTCAAGTCTTCTGAACACTGTTGTTACATAGAGAGTGCATGCCCTTGGAGGCATAGGTAAAAACTAAATGATAAATGCTCAATAATCACAATAGATGTACCTTGTAGTGAAGATCTCATGGGAGGAAGAAGCTCTTCATGCCATGAGGAGATGGATGCTCAAATCTACAAACACAAACACATAAACAACACAAATCTGCTCTTGCAACACAATGAAAGCCTTGAATCACCTTTAGAATGCTTGAGAATCAAAAATGTCCATCTAGTGATCATCTAGTTAAAATCTAGTTTACAAATGAATGCCTAAACACGCTTATATATGCAACTACAAACATTCCCGCCAAGAATTTCGTAATTCAAACTTATCGTGTCGGCCTAGGAACCAAATAACGGTCATAAACCGACACCCAAAAATTAGGACTGACCCAAAATAGGGCAGGACTAGGGCACGGGCGCCCAAGTCCTCCCCCTATTTTGGGCAAGGTTAGGTTCAAGGGGTCCCCCTAGGTCCTATTTGCCAAGCCACTTAGGGGTTTTCTCATTGGGATGCCAAATTATAATGTAATATGTCCTAAATGCAAATAAAAGACCCAGGAGCTAAACCTTATGAGGGAAAAGGCCCCAAGGGGACATTTTCTGACATTACAATATGTTTTTTTTACCTCGAGAAGTCTTGACCACTATTGGTCTTGATGGTGTTTTTTTTTGCTCCTATGTGTTGTTTTTTTCCTTTTGGTCTACTTCAGAGATCTAAAATTCTCACTGTACCATTTCTCGACACACGTCCCCAACCAAAGCCAGTGTTGGCACTTGAAAAAACTAGTTCCCAAATTGGTTTATTTTGCCCCAAATTCATCATGACCCTACTTTGTGCCTTTATTTTTGAACCCGTCATTTATATCTAATCTGAGACTATTTTGAATGGGTTCCCTCCAAGAAGTTTCTAAGTGTTTTCATTTAGAAGTACAAGGAAGAAAACCCTAAAAAATAGCTAAGTCTAAGAGAATCCTAGCTTTTTCTTTGTGCTTTTTGTCTTTGTTAGAAATTTAGAGTTTAGCCTTCTATCTTCCATCATGCCTTTCCTATCAACTTCGATTTTTCCCTTGGTAATCCAAAATTAGCCTAAGTGTTTCAGGTGTTGCAGGTCAAAGTGGTGGTCTTCCACCATCTTTCAAGCATGCATCAGTGGGAAGGTCTGATTGCTGAAGTATGCCAAGGCTCTAGGTTTTTCTAAGTATTACGAATTATCAGAGATCAGAGTTGCAATCTACCTTCTTTTTCTAGGTTTGAGGAAGGGTGAGGGCCCGATAGCCTAAGTTTGACAAGGATTTAATTCTTCTAAGTCTTTTGAGTGGCAGCAGGTGGGAGGTTTCCTGATGCAGGAGCATCCCTAGTTCAAGAGCAATCTTGCATCAACCAAAAATATTTGCATTTCATTTTCTTTCTTTCACTTTTCTAGTTCAGTATAGTTAGTTCAATCAATAGCAGTTCTTGTATTTTGGTCCGCATTCTACCGCAGTAGTATTTCAGACCTTGTGGAGATGGACTTAGCATCTAGACACCTTTGTTGAATGGAACAAGACAACTGAGAGGGGGGTGAATCAGTTGTATCAAAAATTTAACTTCTCTAAACCACAATCAATTACATAATCACCAAACTTATTTCTTTATTCTGTTATGAGCATTAAACATGAATAGCAAAATCAAAACATGAACACATCAACACCACATACACATAAACACCAAATTTTTTATGTGGAAAACCCTAAATAGGGAAAAACCACAGTGAGTGTTAGCTCACAATATAAATGTAGTAATAATACTAAATATCAAATGGTGGCTCACTACCCAAAATGATCGCTCACTGTCAAGGGTGGCTCACTATCAGGGGTGGCTCACTGCCAGATGTGGCTCACTTCCAAGGATTGAACTGATATAGTAGTATCTACACCATACCTGAGTTCAGTTTCATTGAAGTGTAGTATATCTCCTCTTCTCTGCTCTACTTTTACAACTCACACCTTATCTTCACACCATCACACTTTAAACATGACTTCATTACATACATTTATACAATTCATCAACCTTAGAATGTACATCAAGGTCAAAATTACAATCATCAACCATTGGAATGATCTCCAAGGTCGACATACATATATACATCAAATTAGGACTAGACCTAAACAAACTTGTGGACTAAATGAATAAAGGAGGAACACTTCACACCTTAGGACAGACTTAATTACATCTTTAACCGCTATCACACTCTTCTACAATTCAATGAATTCATCTGCAAAGAGTGTTAATCATCTAGGTCGGCCAAACAGGTGGAATCACCACAAACACTTGAACACACACTTCCAAGTTCTTCATTGCAACTTACAGATTAATCACACACTTTCAATACATTCAGGGGACATCTACAAACATCATAGAATAATTTGGAGACTAGAAAATCCAACTGCAGTAGATCTTTACTTGTTTCACTTGAAGATGGATCACAGATTGTTCTCAATTAGACACTGTCAAGCTCTGCTAATTAGAAACTTATTTTTCAGAGCTTCAAATCACATATCCTTTGGAATGAAGATGACTAAGGACCTTATAATCTTAAATCTACAACTACAAGACAAAACTCCAATCTATGAAGAAATGTGAAGCAAAACACTTTCTCCCTGTCACCCTACAAACCTTGTCAAGCACATTCTTCATACTGGTGAATAGAACCTTTTATGCATAGTGATCCGGACCACCAAATTCTATGTTTAGCATCTTCAAACAATTCTCTAATTCATATCCAAAGCTCATACTCCAGTCTTCAACATAGGAAATACGCAGAGAAAAATACTCAGACAATGTTCTTCAATTTATTAACAAACAGTAATGCTAGAAGATATAGTTGACACAAATGGCAACACAGATATGTTGACATCAATGACAACACTAATTAGAACATACTTGCAACAATCTCCCCCTTTGTCATTGATGGAAACATATGATGTGAAAAACATGTTCCACCATCAAGACACAATTCTGTTTCAAAACTCCCCCTTTATTTTCATACTTTTGCACTCTTACTCCTCTTGAGTTTTTAACATGATTTCTCTCCCCCTTTGACATCAATGGAAAAGGGCATCACATTTTCTCCAATGCACATACTTGCACACTTCTTCTATAATCATATTGGAAACATTCTTTACTCCCCTTGACTGCAACAATCATCTCAAAATACTACCTACTCCCCCTGAAGGGTAGCCTCCTGAACCAATCCAGAAGAAAATATTCTGTGAGGCACACTGGACCAATGCATCTTCTTATGCACCTAGTTCAATGAAAGAGGGGAAATAACTCCTAACCTATCCTGGAGATACTCAAATGTGTCATTTGGAAGAGCTTTGGTGAATATATCAACAACTTGATCCTTTATAGGCACATACTCAAGCTTCACAACATTGTCTACAACTTTCTCTCTCAAAAAGTGATATTTGATTGAAATGTGTTTTATCTTTGAATGCATCACTTGATTCTTTGAAATGTTTATGGCACCTGTGTTATCACAAAGAATAGGGATTGGCTCCTCATACTCAACTTTGATGTCTTTCAAAGTTTGTTTCATCCATAACACCTGGTGCAACATGTTACTGCAACAATATATTCTACCTCTACAGTAGATAAGGAGATAGATTATTATTTATTGCTATGCAAGGAACCTACCCTATATCCAAGGAAGAATACACCTCCACTTGTGCTTGTCCTTTCATCAACACAACCGGCCCAATCTACATCTGTATAGGTACTTAGGGAGAAGTCATTATTCTTTGGATACCATAGACCATGATCTGGAGTACCTTTTAAGTACCTAAAAATCCTTTTCACTACCACAACATGTGATTCTCTAGGATTTAATTGAAATATAGAGACAAGACAAACTACATGCATGATATCTGGTCTGGTAGCAATCAGATAAAGTAGTCCTCCAATCATTAACATGTACTTTCTCTAATCAGCCTTAGGAGATTCATCATTTTTTTCTCAACTTACATCCAATAATCATAGGAGTGCTCAATGGTTTAGAGTCTTCCATTCCAAACTTCTTTAATATCTCTCTAAGATACTTTGATTGAGAAATGAAGATACCTTTGTCTGTTTGATTAATTTGCAATCCAAGGAAGAAATTGATCTCACCACACATGAACATCTCAAACTCCTACATATCATCTACAAAATTCTTACACATTCCTTCATTTCCACCAAATATAATATCATTCACATAGACTTCAACAATCAGGATTTGATCTTTTATTGCCTTGATATATAGATTTCTATCTACAAACCCTTTACTAAAACCCTGTTGCAGCAGATATTTATCCAGTCTTGCATACCAAGCTCTAGGAGCTTGCTTCAATCCATACAGAGCCTTCTTCAAGTTGCACACCATACCTGGTTGGTCTGGTAACTGGAATCCATCCAGTTGCTCTATGTATACCTCTTCTTCTAACTCACCATTCAAAAAGGTAGATTTAACATCCATTTGATACACCTTGAAATCTTTAT
This sequence comes from Cunninghamia lanceolata, assembly GCA_027924645.1. Taxonomy (NCBI): domain Eukaryota; kingdom Viridiplantae; phylum Streptophyta; class Pinopsida; order Cupressales; family Cupressaceae; genus Cunninghamia; species Cunninghamia lanceolata. The sequence continues at coordinate 3,270,821 of BSBN01001161.1, forward strand.
GTGCAGCAAAATCCAATAACAGACTGATTACTTCCAGTCTAGCCATCAGAGCAAAAGTCTCCTCACAGTCTATCCCGTGAGTAGCCTTTACACACAAGTCTTGTTTTGTTTCTCACAACTTCTCCAACCTTATTCAGTTTGTTTCAAAAAACCCACTTTGTTCCAATCATATTCTTATTTGTAGGTCTAAGTACAAGTTCCCAAGTCTTATTCTTCTCAATATGCATTAATTCTTCTTCCATTGCCTTGATCCAATGCTCATAATTGCATGCTTCATTAATTGTTTTAGGTTCCACTTTTGATAGCAGACAAATATTTACTTGTTCTTCTGCAATCTTATTTCTTGTCATCAAACCTTTTCTTTTTGTCACCAATAATCTGATCTTTAGAATGATCTCTTTACACATACCTTAGAGTTTTAGGAGTTCTTACTGGAGCTTTAGTGTGAATTTCTTCTTCTTCCAGAGCTTGTATTTTAGTTTGAACTTCTTTTTCTTTGCCTTTTTCTACCTTCTCTATTACAACTAGTTCATCTGATTCATATCCATCTGATTAAAGATCTTCATCTACCTTCACATTTGCACTTTCAATGATCTTTTTTAGTCTTTTTTTATAGCACTGGTAACTGTTACTCTTGGTTGAGTAACCTAGGAATATGCCTTCATCACATCTAGCACCAAATTTCCCTAATTCTTCATCTCTTCTGATATAACATTTGCTTCCAAAAACTTTAAAATATTTGATTGTAGGAGTCTTACCATAACATAGTTCATAAGGTGTCTTGGTCTCTTTTGCTCTGACCTGCACTCTGTTCTAAATATAAACAGCAGTGTGTATTGCTTCTTTCTAGTACACTTGTGGTAGGTCTACTTCCTTAATCATTATTCTAGCTACGTCTTGAATAGTTCTATTTTTCCTTTCAACCACTCCATTTTGTTGAGGAGTCCGGGGGGTAGACAAATGTCTCTTTATTCCATGTTCTTCATAGAAAGCATTAAACTCATTTGAAATAAATTCACCTCCTCTATCAAACCTTAAGCACTTGGTTTTTAAATCCAATTCATTTTCAACCATAGCTTTGAAAATTTTGAACTTGTCTAGGGCTTTTGATTTTTCTCTAAGGAAAGTAACCCAAGTCATTCTTGAATAATCATCAATAAGAAGCATGAAATAGCTGTCACCTTGTAGACTTCTTACTCTTGTAGGACCACAAAGGTCTATATGCTCCAACTCCAGTAGACTGGCAGAGAATTGTTCTTTGCTTTTGAAAGTGGTCTTTGTCATCTTCCCCAATTGACAATATTTACATCTAACATTGGCAGGCTTTACAATCTTAGGTAGATCTCTTACAATCTGAGCATTACTTATCTTTACCATGTTATCAAAGTTGATGTGACCCGTTCTCCTATGTCATAGCCAACTTTAATCTATCTTAGCCAACAAACAACAGTTACCAGTACCTTTCAAGTGATATACATTACCATGTGTATCCTTACCAGCAATAATTAAGGTTTCAGAGCTATTCTGTATCTCACATCCTTTGTCCTTGAACATGAGATTATATCCATTGTTGCACATTTGTCCAACACTTATAAGTTTTTCAAGCCCTTGACATAAATAACATCATCTGTATTATGCTTGCCATCAAAAGTAATTGATCCTTTTCCACAAATCTTACTAGCTGCATCATCTCCAAATCTTACTAGTCCTCCATCATACTTTTCAAACTTGACAAACTTACTTTTGTCTCCAATCATATGATTTGAACATCCACTATTAATGATCCATTCATCTTCCTTTTCAACATGAAATGTAGACAACTGTCCCGGACTTCTATCCTTCACACATCTAGCAAGGTTAGTAGAAATAGGTTCTTCTCTAAGTGTAATAAACAAGCATTCGCTACTATTGCCATCATTAGAACTATCATCATCAGTTACACCATCATCATCTCTAACATAGTAACTCTGTCTTACCATCTTTCCTTTATTTTCATTAAATTTTAAGGCTCTATCAGGACATCTTAAAGCATGGTGACCAATCTTTCCACAATTGAAACATTTGATTACCTTTGAATTTTCCTTTGCTAGCTCTTTTTATTCTGCTTGCAAACTTAGCCTCAAGTTCTACAAAATCTTCTTCATCTAATTCCACAGCATACTTCTCTGATCTAGAAGTCTTTTCTTCCTTGGCCTTGAAAGTAGTCTTGGTTTTCATAGGACCATCAATAGTACCAAATTTCCTTATTTCAAAGGCAATTAGTTTACCAAGCAATTGATCTATTGTAAGTTTACCTGACGCAAGCAATTCTTCAATGGCAGATACCTTGTGACTATAGGACTTTGGAAGAGTTTTGAGTATTTTATCAATAACATCTTCATCTTCTAACTTTCCACCAAGGGCCTTGATGCTACTGACAACTTCATCAATCTTCTATATATAATTTTTTATGTTATTATCTTCAGACATTTGCATGGTTTCATATGTGGTCTTTAAATTCTGCAACTTAGCTTTCTTGACACATGCATCACCTTCATAAACATTCTTCAGTTTTTTCCAAATTTCATGAGTAGTTTTAAGATCTACCACTTTAGCCATTTCAACATTTCATAAAGCATTCAATAGAGCATTTCTAGGTTTGTGATTCAATTCAAACTCCTAGATTTCTTCTTTAGCCTTTGAACCATTTTTAGGTATTTCATATTTCATTTTGACTATCATCTAGACAATATAACTTATCAAAATAAGATAATTTTCCATTAGTACCTTCTAGTATGCATAGTCAGTTCCATCAAACTAAGGTGTGTCCTTTTTGTGTGCCATCCTGGATCTTCCTTAAGATATTAGGCTTTGTTCAAAGGAACCTGCTCTGATACCAATTGTTGAATGGCACAAGACAACTGAGAGGGGGGTGAATTAGTTGTATCAAAACTTTAACTTCTCTAAACCAAAATCAATAACACAATCACCAAACTTATTTCCTTATTCTGTTATGAGCATTAAACATGAATAGCAAGATCAAAACATGAACACATTAACACCACTTACACATAAACACCGGATTTTTTATGTGGAAAACCCTAAACAGGGAAAAACCACGGTGAGTGTTAGCTCACAATATAAATGTAGTAACAATACTGAATATCAAATGTTGGCTCACTACCAAAGGGCTCACTGCCCAGGGCTCACTACCCAAAATGATGGCTCACTACCAAGGGTGGCTCATTACTAGATGTGGCTCATTGCTAAGGATTGAACTGCTATAGTAGCATCTACACCATGCCTAAGTTCAGTTCCATTAAAGTGTAGTATATCTCCTCTGCTCTTCTCTACTTTTACAACTCACACCTTATCTTCACACCATCACACTTCAAACATGACTTCATTACATACATTTATACAATTCATCAACCTTGGAATGTACATCAAGGTTGGAATTACAATCATCAGCCATTGGAACAATCTCCAAGGTTGACATACATACATACATCAAATTAGGACTAGACCTAAACAAACTTGCAGACTAAATGAATAAAGGAGGAACACTTCATACCTTAGGATGGACTCAATTACATCTTTGCATGCTATCACATTCTTCTACAATTCAATAAATTCATCTGCAAAGAGTGTTAATCATCTAGGTCGACCAAACAGGTGCAATCACCAAGAACACTTGATCACACGCTTCCACGTTCTTCATTGCAGTTTGTGGATTAATCAAACATCTTCAATACATTCAAGGGACATCTATAAACATCATAGAATCATTTGGAGACTAGCAAATCCAACCGCAATAGATCTTTACTTGTTTCACTTGAAGATGGATCACAGACTATTCTCAATCAGACACTGTCAAGCTCTACTAATTAGAAACTTGTTTTCCAGAGCTTCAAATCACATATCCTTTGGAATGAAGATGACTAAGGACCTTATAAGCTTAAGTCCAGAACAACAAGACAAAACTCCAATCTGAAAAGAAATGCGGAGCAAAACACTTTCTCCCTATCACCCTGCAACCCATGCCAGGCACAATCTTCATAGTGGTGAATCAAACTTTTTCTACACAGTGATCTGGACCACCAAATTCTAGATTTAACATCTTCAAACACTTCTCTAAATCATATCCAAATCTCATACTCTGATCTTCAACACAAGAAATATGTGGAGCAAAATACTCAGACAATGTTCTTTAATTTATTAACAAACAGTAATGCCAAAAGATATAGTTGACACAAATCGCAACACAGATATGTTGACATTAATGACAACACCAATTAGCACATAATTGAAACAACCTTCATGTACATCATATCCAAAATTTAGATCATTTGGATTAGTTTTCAAAGAGATATCACTATCAGAAGATCGACTATTTTCTCATAACATAGCATCCTGACAATCTCAGACAATCAGCTAAAGGAGAAGACTTGCGGAGCATTTCATGACTTGTAGATCTAAGTTGTACATCATTCAAGGAAATTTGGTTTATGGCTGACCTTTCTTGAGATCTGCATGCTATTCCATTCACTTGTGGAGGATTCCCACCTGTTTAGGTCTGACCTATCCATGTACACACATTACATTTCTTCATTGGAGTTTGTAGCCATCCTTGGCCGATGCAAAGGATTCTTATGTTCTAGAAATGATATATATTCATGCAATAGGTGCCTAGCAAGTCAATTAGTGATAGTTCATAGTTTGATAGTTTGAATTCTTTTGTAAAAGTGCTTCAAAGTTATATCTTGTGCATGTACCGTAACTGAGGAATCAAGCCCATGAGTTGTAATTGTGAGCCCGCATGTTACCAGCCTATTAGAATTTTGAATCTATGATATACTGGATGACTGAATCTGCATTTGCATTCTATAATTGAGTTTTTTATTGTGTTTACTCTTGTTGCATGGTCTAGACTATTCACTTTGTGGACCCTCCTAACCGTGACTAAACCAAGTGGTATCAGAGTGAAGTTTGAATCCTTTTGTAGTAAAGTTGAGCAAAGTTTGAATCCATTGGGACAGAAGGTGAGTGAAGTTGAGCGAAGCATTGCGAAGTTGAGTTTGTGTGAGCAAAATTAAGCAAAGTTTGTGAAGGAATTCCATAAGATTTTGCTGTGAATAAATTATTGAATCCAAGGTAGACTAGCAATTTGAATCCTAAGGAGCTGATTGATTAGATAAATGACCTAGAAGAATACTTTGAGTATGAAGAAATTGAAGATCCAGAGAAGGTGAAATTTGCAAAGATAAAGTTGAAAGGGCATGTTGCTATTTGTTGGAAAGAAGTTTAGTTGGATAGGAATAGAAGAGGAAAATAAAAGATTATAAAGTGGGATAGAATGGTGACAAAGTTGAAGAATCAATTTATACCTACTAACTATGAGTTGCAACTATTGAAAAGATTGCAAAACTCGAGAAAAAAGGAGAAATCTGTGGAGTACACTGAAGAATTTCACAGGATGATTATAAGGACAAGACATAGTGAAGAAAGCAAGGAGAAAGTGTCTAGATACATCAATGGACTGAGATTGAACATTCAAGAAGAACTGAGTTTGGTGAGGATGACAACATTGGAAGAAGCATATCAGGTTGCCCTAAAAGTTGAAGAAAAGTTGAATAAGAAGCATGAGCAGAGACAGAGAGGTAGAGGAGGTAAATTTCAGAGAGGTAGAACATTTTATAGAGGAGAAAGATCATTTGCGAAGTAGAATAGACAAGATAGTAATTCAAGAAGGAAGATAGGGATAGTAGTTCATACCAGAGAGATGACAAAACTTTCTACAGTAGAGGAAACCCTAGTTCATACCAGAGTGCAGGATATAGAAGAGATGGAAGAGGAGTTGATAAGAGAACATTCAAAGGAACCTGTTTTAAGTGTGGAGGTGAAGGACATAGAGTATTTGAATGTAATCAAGGAAGTACAAGCAAGAAGATAGTGAATAGTGGAAGAGCAGCCTATGTGGAAGAAGAACCTGTTGAATCACCTAGTTTAGTTGGTAAACTTGAGAAGGGAGAATCACTTGTCATGAGGAGAGAACTATTTCAAGCAAAGACAAATGAGGAACCACCACAGAGGAAAAGTTTATTCAGAACCATATGCAAATCAAGGGGTAAATGTTGTAAAGTTGTAATTGATAGTGGTAGTTCAAATAATTTGGTTTCAGAGGAGATGGTGACTAAGCTGAAGTTGAAAAGATTGAAACACCCTAAGCCATATCAGATAGCATGGATCTAGGATGATCATAAGGTATTGGTGAGGGAACAATGTTTGGTGAAATTTCATATTGGATCTTATCATGATGAAGTATTGTGTGATATTATGCCTATGGATGTATGTCATATATTGTTGGGTAGACCATGGAAGTATGATAGAAAAGATATACATGATGGAAGAAAGAATACCTATACTATAAAATCAAATGGAAAGAGAATTACTTTGATTCCTTTGGAAGATAAACCTAAGAGTGAAGAATGTGGGAATGCTAGAATCTGTTTGGTAGATTAAAGGAAATTTCTAAATGGTTTGAGACATGAGAATATGTGTTATGCTTTCATTCCTAAGAAACCTGAAACCCTAAGGATAGAGACTGAAGAATCACAACTGGAGGAGGTAACTGAGTTGCTGACAGATTATGAAGACATCATATCAGATAATGTACCTGAAGGATTGCCACCAATTAGGAGTATTAGTCATCACATGGATCTTATACCTAGAACAAGTTTGCCTAATAAATTAGCACACATAATGACACTAATAGAGAATGAAGAGTTGACTAGACAGATACATGAATTATTGAGGAAAGGTTTGATTAGAGAAAGTTTGAGCCCTTGTACAGTACTTGTTGTGCTAGCACCGAAGAAGGATGGAGAATGGAGAATGTGTATAGACTCTAGAGCAATCAACAAGATCACAGTTAAGTATAGATTTCCTTTACCTAGGATGGATGATATTATGGATTGTATGAGTGGAGAAAAATATTTTACAAAGATAGATTTGAAGAGTGGATACCATCAGATCATAATCAAAGAAGGAGATGAATGGAAGACTACTTTCAGGACAAATGAAAGTTTGCATGAGTGGTTAGTGATGCCTTTTGGATTGACAAATGCACCGAGTACTTTCATGAGATTGATGAATGAAGTTCTGAAGAAAATCTTGGGTAAATTTGTTATTGTATATTTGGATGATATTTTGATTTTTAGTAAGACAAAAGAAGAACATTTGTGGCACCTGAGACAAATATTGCAGAGGTTGAGAGAAGAGAAGTTGTTTATAAACATCAAGAAGTGTAGTTTCATGATGGAAGAATTGGTATACTTGGGATTTGTGATTTCTATGGAAGGATTGAAGATGGATCCTGAGAAAGTTAGAGAAATTGTTGAATGGCCTACACCTAAGTCCATTGGGGAAGTCAAATCATTTCATGGATTGGCTAGTTTCTACCAGAAGTTCATCAGAAATTTTAGTTCAGTATGTAACCCTATGACAAAGACAATGAGAGGTGACAAAAAGGACTTTAAGTGGACATCAGGAGCAGATAAAAGTTGAGTTGTTGAAGCAAAAAGTGACTGAACAACCTATGTTGGCATTACCAAATTTCAATAAAGTATTTCAAGTAGATTGTGATGCAAGTGAAAATGCAATAGGAGCAATTGTTACATCCCCAATTTTTGTCTTGCTATACTTTTAATTTTTACTTGGATATAAGTAAATTGATTATAATGTTTGGATTGGTGACAAGGAAAAACATGGATTATATTAAATGTCATTTATTGAAATCATAGAAATGATTATGTTATTATTGATTTAATGTTTGATTGATTAGTTGAATTAATTGAATAATGATGTACTAATCATATATTGTTTGATGACAAGTGAAACAAGATTAAAGGTTATCAGATGACTCTCAAGGAAGAGAGAGAGAGAGAGTATCTTTCCAGGAGAGAGAGAGATAGACCTCAAGTTACGAGTGATTTATTTGCCAAACTGAGTATAAAGTGTTTAACAAAAATGTGAACTGTGGTATCATGAGAGGTAAGCTTTGTCTTGTCAATTTACTTCTGAACTCAATCGATAGGTAGTCGATATTGTTTCAAATCTTTCTAAGTCATCTTAGTTGTTAATAATGTTAACGACGTCATTTGAGATTGATTTATAACTATTTACGTTTAACATAAATATCATGACATTTTTGTCATCAAATAACAGTCTTATTACAACTATTAAGATATTTGATGTGTTATAAACGATTCGTAAACAATAAGACATTTTTGTTGAAGTCATTATTATATGATTATTGTCGATGGATTATTATGGGGAGACAAGCTCAACCTAATCATAATATCTGTAAACCTTGGTTTAATAATATCTTATTATTGAATAAACTATATCTATCCAATGCAATAGGTGATGGTATGATAATTATAGGTGATGTTATGATAATTATAATTGATGTAATCAATATTTATTATATATTGATGCCTTAGCATCGAATGAGGAGAATACTTCCCATTGAGTCAATGGTTTAATATTGAGTAAGCTAAAGGCTTAATTGTAGAAGAGTCCTCAATAGTGTTCGTGGTAGATCGAACCACTCATTGAGAATCATTTAATAATTAGTTGTGTTTAAGTGAGGTGTCGGTCACATCTTAGAAGGTGGACTGTGGTTTTTAAACTGCCACAACTGTTGAGACGTGGAGCAGTAATTCCCATCGACATGTGGGATGTACACATAAATAATGGACTTCAGTTTTGTTTTACGGCACAGACTATTATGAAGTTGTAACTAAACGTAGAGGAGGAGGGAGGTGAGGCAACTCTGTAGGAGTCGTGCCTCTATCATTATGACCAACGACTTAAATGAGTCATGGTTGTTTCATTTTAAGTGGGGTTTAGAACTTATAGAAGATACATAAAGGAGAATAGAAGGTGACAGATTAGAATATAGTAGCTGTGTCTTAGGCGCATTCATAGTCCAGAGGCATCGACTCTGTAATCATTTGCCATCTCATCTGGTTCAAGTTTGTATATTCTAGGTATTCCTCAGTGCTTGTATTAGAAATCCATGAGGTAATCGAATAGCAAATTGAAGATTGTTTAACTTAGTGATGAAGATGAATATATGATTTCATTGATAAGGATCAACTTTTTGCATTTGTGTTGAGATAGTCGAAGACTATTAAGTATTAACTTAAGATAGTTTAGTTAACATTTATGTAAACCTTCTTTGAACTATTTTCTTGTAGTCGATGGAGACATTGAATGCTATTTTCATGGTTGAAAACTTGTCATACCAGTGAGTAAACTGTTATAGGTAGACGAGGTCAACTACCTTCTTAGTGATTATAAATCATCGATTATACCACACCATTGAATGAAAGATAAGTGTATAGTGATGAGCTTGAATAAATAGTCTTCTTATTGGTTTAGGTTTGAAGTTAGTCTATTAAGAGATTGAGAATTAATCTTATGCTCTCAAATGGATGAACCATGTTTTTATTTTGAACCATATAGTAATAAGGTTAGAATCATTTAACATTTGTCTTGTAAAGGTTATATATATAGGCATAACAGATAATGTTATTTAACCAAGAGTTTCAGACTTATTCAATTCGTTAGTAAACTTTTGTATCATATCAAATGGTAGTAACTTAGAGACATCAAGGGGAAATGGAATAAGGTTTTATCAGATTTCCATTTTAGACTAATTCTCTATATTATACATAAAGAGATCCAATACAATGGAGTAGGATAAGTATACTAGAAAAATACCTAGTAGGGATATTTATACTAGGTTAGGTTTGTTATCAAGATTATTTTATGATTTTCTTTGTATAGGAGACATTATTATTTGAAATTATAGTATTGTTAACTTTGATAAAGTTAATCAAGGGTTATTATCAATTCTAGAATTCCTAGATATAGGATATGGTTATATGGTTATGTCATATTAACAAGGATTATTGGGGTAACCCTAGAATCAACTATCAATCAATTGAATGGTTGAGACATATAGACTTACTCAAGTCATAAGGTTTTATTATTGTGACTCTTAGTTTAAACTAAGGCATGAATAAGGTTGATAAGAGTTATAAAACTGTGGGAATAGGACAATATCCAAGTCGAGTAGGGGTGGGTGAACACAATGACTATGTTCTTATGAACATTATTGAAATTAAAAACTTTGGCCAAAGTAATGCATTTGTTTTCTACATGCATTTTTGGTTCACTATATTCAGAATTGCTCATCCTATCAGAAATCATACTTAGCTAGAGGGTATCTAGGGTTGTATGGTTGATAGAGTTGAGTAGAATACAACACTATGTACTCAGGAATGGAAAATTACCATTGGTCACCTTTGGTCTATATCTCTCGAGAAGGGTAGGGCCACTTCCTATGTGGAAGATGTGTGGGAGACCTCCGATATGTGGTTGGAGGTAAATCACTGGAAAGATGCTCTCTCTCCAAGCAGGAAACATGCCAGGACTTGTGATAAAGATGTTAGATATTCAGATGCAGTATTGATTCCAAAATTTGTATATGTAATTGATTTACAATTGTAAAACTTTATAAATGAGAAAGACATTATGGTTTATGGTATATTGTAAAAGAAATCTTGTAAATATAGTTACTTGATTATTTGTTGAATAAAAAGAAAAAATTTCTCTATCTCATTTTTACCTTGTTGAGTTACTCTGTGGTAAATTTAGGGTTTTTACTATGTTTAGAACATGGATGTTACATATGGTATCAGAGCTACCAGGTTTAGCACTAGGGCTTATGAGACCACTATGCTTGCCTGTAGTCAACATTATGCGGTTAGCTAATGTTTGAAAATTTATGTGCCAGGATGGTACATTTTAAGAAGACAGCAAGAAAGTCTATTAATTTGAGCCAACATTTCCTTAAAGCTAAAAGAGAATGTGACACCATTATCAAAACCTTTGAGGGAACCAATGACAAGAGTGATATTTGGTTGAATGATACTGAAAATCTAGTGACTGCCTTAACTCGAATCAAGTGAGTGAGAAAGGAGTACTTGGAAAGGGTTAAAGATGAGGAAATAACTTTGGTTAGGCAAGATCCACGCATACCCACAACTGTTGAGATCATAGAAGTTAGGTCCGATAGCGAGTTAGAGGGTTATATACCTTGAGATTATGTATCTAAAAATGAGTCTGATGTATATACTCCTCTTGAGCACAACTTTTGAAGTCATATCTTGTATTAAAGAAGAAAACTTTTTAATTTTGAAATGAAATAAATAAAGAGAGTTGTTTTTGTGCCAAATTAATGTTTAAATTGAGTATTATGTTTAGATTTATTGGGTTACATTTTAATCTAGAACTAATGGATAACTCAATATTCTCAGGTGTGAGAAATCGATAAACATGGTGTGGACAAGAACTAACCAAGGAGAAAGTGAAGAGGAAAACCACCCACCAAATAATAAGATGGACCAAATCATAACCATGCTTAAGGAAACCAAGAAAAGATTGGGTGATTTAGAGAAGAAAGTGGATGACAAAGGGAATACTGAGGGAGGTGGTGAAAACTCTCATGGTGAAAGTGGAGAAAATCATGAAGATCAAAGTAAGAGTACCAAACCCTATAAAGAGGCAAGGGATAGATTGACCTTGGAGATTTCAAAGGCTATGAAGAAGGTTGTTCCACCAAAATTTGATGGGACAGAAACTGGAGATTCTACAGAAGCTTGGTTAACAGAGATGGAAAAGTACTTCAAGATAAGAAATTATTCGGAGGTGATAGGGCAGTATGGGGAGCATTCCAACTGGCAGGAGAAGTGTCCACTTGGTATATTAATAAAAAGATGGAATTGAATTTAAGCTCTCTAAGGGTAACTTGGGATGAGTTCGTGGAACTCTTTCGCAAGAGGTGGTTACCGTAACTCTATTTTGATCAGAAACTTATTGATTTTTAGAATCTTCGACAAGGAGATATGATAGTGGTAGAGTATGGGGAAAAATTCACTCGACTCCTTAAGTATGTTCCACAGTATCAAAAGGATGAGAGACTCAGGATTAGAAAATTCATTATGGGCTTAAATGCTCAAATTGGTGGTGAAGTGGATGTACATGGTCCCACAACAATGGATCAAGTGTACGAGAAGGCAATCAATTAACAGCAAAATTTGAAATCCATCTCAGCTTATCATGATAGAAGCAGCAAGAGGTTTAAAATGGAACTCCTAACAATCAACCCTATAAGAAAAGCTATGAAAAGAGTTATGATAACAAGAGAAAAGAGAAAGGACCTTAGAAGAATAAAGGTAGATCTGGCAATGAGAAAAAGAATGGCAACTTCAAAAGAAATGAGGATAGCAATGGGAAGACTTCAAATAAGAAAGGACCCATTGGAGGATGCTTTACTTGTGGGGGTGACCACTATGCAAATCATTGCCCTAACAAGAATCAAAATGGTCAACAAAGAGGTACTGCACTACCTACTCAGCAAGAAGCATTCCAGCAAAGGATTCATGCATCTCTCGACAATCATCAAGCTGAGTATCAAATCACACCCATTGAGATGATAGGTACTTTTTTCGGAGTCCCCATATCTATTTTGATTGATACAGGAGCCACAGAAAACTTTGTTTCTCCTAGAATTTTAAGTAAATTTTCTAGAAAAGCTGGTTACATGTCTAAACTGTGGTCAGTAGAATATGCTAACCAATCTAAGGCTCAAGTAGAGCAATGTTTGTTTAAAGCCAAAGTTGACCTTCCTAGTTTCTCAACTGAAGTAAATTTGTATTTCATCCCTTTAGGTTCCTATGATGTGATCCTAGGAATGAATTGGTTATGGAAACATAGAGCTAAGGTTGATTGTTTTACAAAAACAGTTGAATGCTTAGATGATTTGGGAAATCTAACCCAATTCCAAGGGATTCAAAGAGAAGTTAAAATCAGGACTATCTCTACTAAGCAATTAAAAAGGCTAGAAGGAAAGGTTGTTAGTTGTTTGCAGTCAAGATGGAAGAAGGGGTAGAAAACCCTAGTTTATCTTTTGGGGAAGTGTATCCATTTCTTCAGGAATTTCAAGATGTGTTTCCAGAAGAACTTCTGGGATTACCTCCCAAGAGGATGTTTGATTTTTCTATTAATATTAAACCAGGATCTGAGCCTATATCAAAAGCACCCTATCATATAATGACAACTGAGTTAATGGAATTGAAAGCACAGTTACAAGAATTGTTGACAAAAGGTTTAATCAAACCCAGTGTTTCACCCTAGGGTGCACCAGTTATTTTTGTGAATGCATAGATTATCATATGCTTAATAAAGCAATAGTAAAGAACAAATATCCTTTACCGCATATTGATGATCTTTTTTATTAGATGCGTGAAGCTATTGTGTTTTCAAAGATTGATTTGCGATCAGGATATCATCAATTTAAGACTGAAGGATGAAGACATTTGAATAAGACAGCTTTTAGAACTAGATATGGACACTATGAGTTCACAGTGTTGCCATTTGGTTTGACAAATGCTCCTACTGCATTCATGAATCTCATGAATAGTATATTTAGAGATTGTTTGGATAAGTTTGTTTTAGTATTTCTGGATGATATACTCATTTATTCTAAGAATGAGGAAGAACATCATCAGCACTTGCAAATAGTTCTATAGAGGTTAAGAGAACATAAGTTATTTGGGAAGCTATCTAAGTGCACATTCTTTCAGAAGGAGGTTCAATATTTAGGTCATATCATATCAGCTAATGGAATATGTATTGATCCTGCGAAAATCTCACCTATTCTGGATTGGCCTGTACCAACAAACGTATATGAGGTGTATAGTTTCATGGGCCTGGCAGGCTATTATAGAAAGTTTAATCTAAATTTCTCCAGTATTGCTAGTCCAATCACTTCCTGCAAAGGAAAGGAAAGAGATTTGAATGGACAGACAAATGTCAGGAAGAATTTGATCTCTTAAAGGAAAAGTTAACTATAGCTCCAATCTTGAAAGTTCCTGACCCCGAAGGACAATTTGAGGTAATTACTGATGCCTCAGGAGAAGGATTAGGAGGAATGCTTATGCAAGATGGAAGAGTTATAGCATATGAATCTAGGAAATTAAAATCCTGTGAGAAAAATTATGCACTGCATGATCTAGAATTGGCAGCAGCAACTCATGCCTTACAGATGTGGAGACATTATCTATTGGGAAAGACTTTTGTACTTAAATCAGATCATCAAAGTCTTAAGTATATTTTCTCACAACCGCATTTGAATGCTTGACAAAGGAGATGGTTAGAATTGATATCTGACTATGACTTTGAGATAAACTACATCAAAGGAAAAGAAAATAGAGTAGCTGATGCTTTGAGTCGTAGAAGACATATAGCTGCTATTATTTCTATTCGTGGAAATTTCAAGGATTTGGTATTGCAAAATTTGTCTGGTGATGAGTTTTATGAGAAAGTTAAGCAGGCTCTGAAAGATAATCCTAAAGATCCAAGGTATGATGGTTTTCTATTTGAGACATATGGACTATTAAGGTATAAAGATAGAATTTATGTACCTGATTTAGCTGGATTGAGGGATTTAGTATGGAAATAAGTTCATACTGCACCATATTTAGGACATCTGGGAGTGACCAAACTTCTAGCGGATGTTAAACCTCTTTATTTATGGAAAGGAATGGAGAATGATGCAACGAGATTTGTAGCAAGCTGTTTAGAATGTCAAAGGGTAAAAGCAGGGCATCATCATCCTGCAGGATTGTTGTATCCACATGATGTACTAGAGTGGAAATGGCAAGTTATAAGTATGGATTTTGTTCAAGGTCTTCATATGTCAAGAAATAGACCTGATGCCATTTTAGTGGTGGTTGATAAGCTCACAAAGGTAGCACATTTCATACCAGGGAATTTAACTGATGGAGCACCTATGTTAGCTCGTAAATTTGTGCAAGAAGTGTTTAGATTGCATGGTTTCCTTGAAAAGATTATCTCGGATAGAGATGTGCGTATAACATCAAGGTTTTGGCAAACTTTGTTTTCTACGCTAGGGACTAAACTTAATGTGAGTACAGCTTACCATCCTGAAACTGATGGGCAAATTGAGAGAGTTAACCAAGTCTTGGAAGATTTGTTGTGAATGTATTGCATGGATCAGCAATATAAGTGGGAAGAATATTTACCACTTGTGGAATTTGCTTACAACAATTCCTATCATTTCTCTATTAAGATGGCACCATTTGAATCATTGTATGGAAGAAGATGTCGAACTCCTATAAGCTAGGATAAGCTAGAGGATAGGATTAGCATCAGGACAGAAATGCTAACTGAAATGGAAGAGAAAGTTAAGCTGATCAAAAAAAGATTAGCAAAAGCCAATGATAGGCAAAAGAGCTACACGGATGTAAAACATGTTCCAAGGCAATTTTATATTGGAGAAAAAGTTCTTTTAAGAGTTAAATCTCAGAAGAGTTCTATTAAGTTTGGGAAATCTTCTAAGTTGGCCCCTCGATATGTGGGACCCTTTAAAGTTCTTGAAGTAGTCAATTTGATTGCCTACAGAATTGCTCTACCACCAGTCTTATCTAAAATGCACAATGTTTTTCATGTGTCTTATTTGAAGAAATATGTTGCAGGTAATAATCATATTTTGACTTGAAATTCTTTATAGATGCAAGACCCATGGGTGGTCACGATCGAGCCACTCAAGGTGTTAGAAATATGCAAGCTTCGCCTGCGTAACAGAGAGGTATTGCAATGCAAGGTCCAATGGGACCAATATGTTGAGGAAAATGCTACATGGGGGGATTACCATGAATTCTATCAAAAGTTTCCTCATTTATTTAATAATGTTACTAGTGGAAAACAATGAACTTGTTTTATAGATACTTTTTAATACTCTATATCATCGAGGATGATGAATCTTTAGGGGAAGGATATGTTACATCTCCAATTTTTGTATTGCTATACTTTTACCTTTTACTTGGATATAAGTAAATTGATTATAATGTTTGGATTGGTGACAAGGAAAACCAAGGATTATATTAAATGTCATTTATTGAAATCATAGAAATGATTATGTTATTATTGATTTAATGTTTGATTTATTAGTTGAATTAATTGAATAATGATGCACTAATCATATATTGTTTGATGACAAGTGAAACAGGATTACAGGTTATCAGATGACTCTCAGGGAAAAGAGAGAGCGAGAGAGAGAGAGAGAGTATCTTTCTAGGAGAGAGAGATAGACCTCGAATTATGAGTGATTTATTTGCCAAACTGAGTATAAAGTGTTTAATGAAAATGTGAACTATGGTGTCATGAGAGGTAAGCTGTCTTATCAGTTTACTTCTGAACTTAATCGACAGGTAGTCGATATTGTTTCAAATCTTTCTAAGTCGTCTTAGTCATTAATAACATTAATGATGTCATTTGAGATTGATTTATAATTATTTACGTTTAATGTAAATATCACGATGTTTTTGTCATCAAATAATAGTCTTATTACAACTATTAAGATATTTGATGTGTTATAAACTATTCGTAAACAATAATACGTTTTCATTGAAGTCATTATTATACAATTATTGTCGATAGATTATGATGGGGAGACAAGCTAAACCCGATCATAATATCTGTAAACCTTGTTTTAATAATATCTTATTATTGAATAAACTATATCTATCCAATGCAATAGGTGATGTTATGATAATTATAATTGATGTAATCAATATTTATTATATATTGATGCCTTGGCATCGAATGAGGAGAATACTTCCCATTGAGTCAATGGTTTAATATTGAGTAAGCCGAAGGCTTAATTGTAGAAGAGTCCTCAATAGTGTTGGTGGTAGATCAAACCACTCATTGCGAATCATTTAATAATCAGTTGTGTTTAAGTGAGGTGTTAGTCACATCTTAGAAGGTGGACTGTGGTGATTAAACCACCACAACCATTGAGTCATGGAGAAGTAATTTCCATTGACATGTGGGATGTATGCATAAATAATGGACTTTAGTTTTGTTTTAAGGCATAGACTATTATGAAGTTGTTACCGAACGTAGAGGAGGAGGGAGGTGAGGTGACTCTATAGGAGTCGTGCCTCTGTCATTATGACCAATGACTTAAATGAGTCATGGTTGTTTCATTTCAAGCGGGGTTTCAAACTTGTAGAGGATACGGAAAGGAGAATAGAAGGTGACAGATTAGAATACAATAGCTCTAACTTAGGTGCACTCATAGTCTAGAGGTGTCGACTTTGTAATCATTCGCCATCTCAACCGGTTCAAGTTTGTATATTCCAAGTATTCCTCAGTGCTTTTATTAGAAATCCATGAGGTAATCAAATAGCAAATTTAAGACTATTTAACTTAGTGATGATGGTGACTATATGAGTCTGTAGATAAGGATTAACTTTCTGCATTTATGTTGTGACAGTCAAAGACTATTAAGTATTAACTTAAGATAGTTTAGTTAACATTTATGTAAGCCTTCTTTGAACTATTTTCTTATAGTTGATGGAGACATCAAATTTTATTTTCATGGTTGAAAACTTGTCATAATAGTGAGTAAACTGTTATAGGTAGACGGGGTCAACTACCTTCTTAGTGATTATAAATCGTCAATTATACCACACCATTGAATGAAAGATAAGTGTATAGTCATGAGCTTGAATAAATAGTCTTCTTATTGATTTAGGTTTGAAGTCAGTTTATTAAGAGATTGAGAATTAATCTTATGCTCTCGAATGGATGAACCATGTTTTCATTTTGAACCATATAGTAATAAGGTTAGAATGATTTAACATTTGTCTTGTAAAGGTTATATATATATAGGTATAATAGATAATGTTATTTAACCAAGAGTTTCAGACTTATTCAATTTGTTAGTAAAATTTTGTATCATATCAAATGGCAGTAACTTAGAGACATTAAGGGGAAATGGAATAAGGTTTTATGAGATTTCCATTTTAGACTAATTCTCTTTATTATACATAAAGAGATCCAATACAATGGAGTAGGATAAGTATACTAGAAAAAGACCTAGTAGGGATATTTATACTAGGTTAGGTTTGTTATCAAGGTTATTTTATGATTTCTTTTGTATAGGAGACATTATTATTTGAAAATTATAGTATTGTTAACTTTGATAAAGTTAATCAAGGGTTATTATCAATTCTAGAGCTCCTAGATATAGGATATGGTTATATGGTTATGTCATATTAACAAGGATTATTGGGGTAACCCTAGAATCAACTATCAATCAATTGAATGGTTGGGACATATAGACTTACTCAAGTCATAAGGTTTTATTATTGTGACTCTTAGTTTAAACTAAGGCATGAATAAGGTTGATAAGATTTATAAAACTACGGGAATATGACAGTATCCAAGTCGAGTAGGGGTGGGTGAACACAACGACTATGTTCTTATGAACATTATTGAAATTAAAAATTTTGGCCAAAGTAATGCATTTATTTTCTGCATGCATTGTCGATTCACTTTATTTAGAATTGCTCATCCTATCAGAAATCATACTTAACTAGAGGGTATCTAGGGTTGTATGGTTGATAGAGTTGAGTAGAATACAACACTATGTACTCAAGAATGGAAAATTACCATTGGTCACCTTTGGTGTATATCCCTCGAGAAGGGTAGGGCCACTTCCTATGTGGAAGATGTGTGGAAGACCACCAGTCTATGGTTGGAGGTAAATCACTAGAAATATGCTCTCTCCAAGCAAGAAACATGCCAGGACTTGTGATAAAGATGTCAGATATTTAGATGCAATATTGATTCCAAAATTTCTATATGTAATTGATTTACAATTGTAAAGAATTATAAATGAGAAATACATTATGGTTTATGGTATATTGTAAAAGAAATCTTGTAAATATAGTTACTTGATTATTTGTTGAATAAAAAGAAAAAATTTCTCTATCTCATTTTTACCTTGTTGAGTTACTCTATGGTAAATTTAGGGTTTTTACTATATTTAGAACATGGATGTTACAGCAGTGTTAAGTCAAGAAGGTAGACCTATAGAATATTTCAATGAGAAGTTGAATGATGCAAAGAGAAGATATTCAGTTTATGATCAGGAGTTCTATGCCATAATTCATGCCTTGAAGAAGTGGAGACATTACTTGTTGCTTAAGAAGTTTGTGTTGTATACACATCATCAAGCTTTGCAATATCTGAACAGTCAAGGAAAGTTGATTCAGAGATATATGAGATGGGTAGAGTTCATGCAGAGTTACACTTTTGTATTGATTTCTTGGAAGTAGTCTTCATATTCATATGAAAAAGTGGAATATACTCTTGTATGTAAATGAGAAGCTTGGATTTTCTTATTAAAGTGTCTCCCATGGAAGAGGAGACCTCAAAAAAAACAAGAGCTCTAATGAGGGAAGTATAAAGCATAGGTTATTCCTATCAAAACAATTTCCAAGAGTGTAGAGGAAATTCCCTCATGGCTATGGAAGCTATCATCGTTTGTTATTCTTCATGTTACTTATTTCATAATGTTTGGTTTCGAAGGTGCTTTGGCTCTATTGATTTATCCTGATAATAAATTCTAAGCATGTGAGCTTCATAAATGCTCTATATTATACCTCTAATGTAACTATCACAAGTCCACCAAGCCTAGGAATACAAGGTATGCATAAGTTCTAGCAAATTGTAATTTTATTGCTAACAGTAGTTATCAGTCAAATAATAAACATATATCATTTGAAACACTCATTGTATTATTTTGGGTGCCAGATTTCTTTATAAAATAATGAATTGAACTAGAATTATGGTTTGGAAATCATCATCAATGTTAATAAATTAAAATACTCTGAACTTGGTTCTTTATTATAAAATCATCAGTTTTTTTTTTAACTTATCATACTCATGGAATTCTTAAAAACTAGTAAGAATAGCTAAAAGTATTATTAAATAGCCAATAGACAAATATCTATAGACTAGTTGACTAAGCACTATATAGAATGACTTTTAGAAAATATAAATTTATAGTGCTTGAATTTACAAGACTAAAAATATTTGTGTCTATCAACCATTTGATAACACCTATAAATATTATTACTAGATTTATATACTCAAAATTGTATGACAACCAATTAAAAAAAATATTAAAAACTTAAATTTTAGTATCTACAAAATCAGTAAAATTCTAAAATATTAGGAAAACAGAATAATTTTTTATCGTGCACAGATTTTTACTATGGTTAATCCCAAGTGATGATTACCATAGTCTGAAGGTAGAGACTAAAGTGCTATTCATTGTATTAGTTGGATTACAGTACTGTATCTAAAATAGAGGGTGGTTCTTAAATATCATCCACTTTAGTACTCAAAGGTCAATTTTGGCAAATAAAAATAGGACAAATATTTATCACTTTTTATTGTGAATGGGGTGTAAAATTGCTATTAAGTGTTTAACTATTAAAATGGATGATATTTAAGTAGAGTGAAAAGAGAGTGTATCAACCATATCAAATCATTCAAATGATAAGAGCACAAAGACTAGCGAGTTTTCTTGTATGTTAGACAATGGAAACACACAGAGGAGACGAAATCACATGTTATATTAGGCATTGCAGGAAACATATAGAGGAGACGAGAACACATTATATATATTCAAAGTTGAAAGAAAATGACGATAGAGACACTCAAAGAGGAAGAGGAAGTGAGGAAAATAAAGGAGAAGAGGGTGATAGTTATTTAAAGAGAATCGCATTTAGTGGGCTTGAAGGAGAGTGTGTTCTGGCATTGTCGCAAAGGATGTGGAAGTTCTGTTGTTGTATGTTTCCCAAGACGGAAAGTTTCCCCGAGTTACCCAACATGGCCAGCACAACAGATTCTCAGATACTTGAATGAAAAAATTGTCTGCTCGAAGCTCGTAATCCACACCGCCTTTGAATTTAAAGGTGAGTGAAGGCAAGGTGATCTGACCTAATGTCTCGTAACACAGATCCAGCCCTGTAGAAGAGCCGTCTGCAGGAGTGAGATCAATGGCGGACTGAATTGCTTTCTTGAGAGGAGAGTAGGTAGTTTGTTGTAGATAGGTGAGAGTGGTTCTGGAGTCGATGATCATGCCTTCATTGCCGTTCGATTGTAGATCAAAAGTTCCAGCAGGAATATCTATGGCCTTGTCATTGAGAGTGATTCCTGTAATAGGAATGTACCACAAAGTGGGAATGACACTGCTTTTAATGAGTGGGATAGTGCTGCCTCCGCTCAAGGAAGCACCCTCACCGAAAAAAAGAGGGTTGAAGGAGAGGCAGTGATGGACAAGAGACAGTAAGAGAATTTGTTGCCTACCTTGGAGCCCAACTGTGAGATGAGTGAGAGAGCACCTCTTCCCAACCCCACAAGACAGCCACCCTGAGAGAATCCTCCTCCTTCGTTGTCATGGCCTCATGCTGCCACTCCCAATAGAGAATGTCTCATGGGCCAAGTCACCGCTGGTGAAGGAACCATCGCCATACCCATACTTGAAGCTACAATCTGGATTGCATCCGGTTTTAAAACTCTCCAAAGCATCGCGAAGAGAGTCACTGCAGGGAAGTGTGGAATATGTGGAGGATTTGGAGGGGTCGAAGATTGGCGTAGATTGAGTGAAGCAGTTCTGACTGTTAGAATATAATGAATAACTGATTTATTCACATGTGGTGAATATGTGTCAACTAGAGTTGTGTAGTTATAGATGTGTCAATAGAAATTATAGAGGTGTCTCAGTTAGTTTTAGTTAGGTGTCAATCAATTGTAGTTAGTTGTCAAATTAGTTAGCTAATTTGTAGGAAGCTGGTAAACTTATCTGAAGTTATATATGTAATCTTATTTGTTGAATAAAATAGATTAATTTGTGCAGTTGTCATATTTTATACTGTTGTTCACATTTTTTTCTCAGTATTTTAATATGGTATTAGAGCTAGTTTGGCTGTGACTCCATCATAGGAATCCCATAAAGATGAGAGGGTTAGCCATGCCCATGTGTAGTGTGCAGGCTGCTGTGTCCTTGCTGAACTGAAAAAGTTTACAGCTGTGCTATTACACGGTTCATCATAATGGTGCTGCCGAAGACTGACAGGATTCTTAAAATGGCTCTGCTTTCCTCCACTTGGTCTACACTGCAGTTGTGCCATGGATTGGAATCATCGCAATGCCCAAGGCTGCTTTGTTCAGAATCTGTTTTAGTCAAAAATATATTGATTAAATTGTTTTGGCAATTTCAAAATGATATTTTCTAGATTATGCATTGTTAGATATCTCGATTTGGTTTGTAAAACTGTTTATTTTTCTGAAAAGGAGAGAGTCCCTTCCGTGGGAAAGAGAAGGCTGCCGTTGTTAGTATGTGAGACCAAAAATATGAGAAATTGAATTCGTTGTTACGTGACATAGCATTTGTTAATATGATAGATATGTTGGGATCATCAAAGCACATTCAAAAAAGGTTGTCAGAGGAAATATGGGTTCCTTGACATGCCTCCATTAATGGTGTTGGAGGAGGAGTGGTGCATGAGATTTCAAAGGAGCAATGTTGTGCTCATGAGAGAGTTGGAATTATTTTAAGTTATTCATTAAGAGGGGATGTTAGAATATAATGAATAACTGATTTATTCACATGTGGTGAATATGTTGTGTAGTTATAGATGTGTCAATAGAAATTATAGAGGTGTCTCAGTTAGTTTTAGTTAGGTGTCAATCAATTGTAGTTAGCTGTCAAATTAGTTAGCTGATTTGTAGGAAGCTGGTAAACTTATCTGAAGTTATATATGTAATCATATTTGTTGAATAAAATAGATTAATTTGTGCAGTTATCATATTTTATACTGCTGTTCACATTTTTTTCTCAGTATTTTAATACTGACAAATGCACTGAGTCCAAATTAAATCACTCCCCGTGTCCACAATCGCTTCAAAACTCACGGAGGGCGTTCCCACTGCAACGCTCATCAGATATCCCCTTTCCCACGTGAACGGGCGTTACTGTGTCTAATTGCCCACTTATTTGCTGCTTTACAAATGCCTCTATCTCATTCATTCGTCTCTTACTTTGATCCACTGTCAAACTACGTATGTTCAACTTAAATATGACATGCGTATGCATCTTACAGTGTTTCACTGTAAGAAGAATTATGCTATTTAAAAATGAGTGTCCACATCAGTTTAAAGTTTGAACGCGTGACAGTTGAGACCAACCCAACATCACACATATTTGTAGTGAAACATACGTTATATTTCAGTTAAACGATTTAGACATATGAGGCCACAAATATTTCCAATTCTATTGAACGTGATACTTGCTCGTGAATTTAAGCATCTGCTGGACCAATTTCTACCGAACGTAGTATAAGATTCGCTGCATTTGGAGGACTAAGAAAATATCTTTGCTGGGCAATGACATCCTGTTAACATCCAGTATTTCTCCTCTATACCCTCAATATTTTGAAGTGTTGTAATTTATTGTTGGGTGGAGAGGTATTCTTCAGTGGCAGCAACTGCAAGGAAATCTTATGTCTTAAATTGTGTACATGAAAATTCACTCTCACATCAAACAATTAATATTCAATAATAAAGATAATATTAATGATGTCATCCCTCTATTTATGGGGCAGCATGAGATCATTCAGCTTCAAATCTGCAAGTAGATGCTAGATAGATCCTCTGACTAACAGTTGGCACAAACTCAAGTTCGATGGCACTTCTACATGGCTATTCTTAAATATCATCCACTTCAATAGTCAAAGGTTAATTTTGGCCAATAAAAATAGGACAAATATTTACTACTTTTTGTTGTGAATGAGGTGTAAAATTGTTATTGACTGTTTGACCATTGAAATGGATGATATTTAAGTAGAGTGCTTCTAGGGGGAACTCAAGAAAATCAGGGGCTGGATGTATAATCAAAGATCGCAAGGGAAAGATGGTTGGTGTAATAGCTAAAAAGATTTCAATCGGAACAAACAACAAAGCGAAAGCCCAAGCCATCTTACTTGGGCTTCAAACTTGCAAGCAAATAGGCATGTCCAATATTCATATAGAAGGAGATTTATTGATAAGTATTAATGCTCTAAGGAAACATTTTTCACCAAATTGGAAGATTAATAACATACTCATTGAACTTTGTTGGCCTTTACTTGATAGTTTCCCCATATACTCCATCAGTCATGCCTATCAAGAGGTCAATGGGGAGGTCGATGCAATAGCAAACATGGCAATTGACATGGACATTGCCTACATTTGTGACAGCTCCCCAATCACATGGTGAAAGATTGCATCAGATATGTTGTCCTCTCCATGCTCGAGTTGAAAGGAGTAATAATGGTTTTTAGTTGGTTTTAGTTCGGTTCGCTTCTCGCCAAGGAAGTATTGGGGAATTTTATTGCAAGAAGGAAAAGACTTATGATGGAGCTGGTACCAAAGCCACCACTGATAGCTATTAAAAACCACACCACATTTACTATGTTGAATACAAGAGAAATTGGGACATGGATACCACAATGTGCCTAAAAGCCAAAAAAATGGCAAATTGCATTCATAGGGGAGATTTCTGTAAATTCAAATCGAACTTATAATCTCTGACTTGGATATTTTCTGGAAGTTGGATATTTATATAGCAGACTTAACTTATTACTTTCTTTTGTATTTCAGATGCAATTTCCACTTCTCATACACTTCTAATTTTTGTGTCGATCCATGGTATTGCAAGGTAAAAGACATTGATATAAATATGTGAGTGATGGTAGGAGTCACATCTGTGATAGACGTGACTCCTCAAGGAGTCACGCCTATCTCAGGTGTGACTTTGTCACCATTTGTATTGTAATCGGTTTCACCAATTTTAACAGTTACTAATCACCGTTTAGAATGTAGAAGATGTTTATGCTTTGGTGATATATCATTCAATCATGCTATATTGATATTTATCTTAACATACCTTATATATTAAGTATGAATATATAAGTAATATTTAATATTACTTATATATTCATATTTATTATTATGTTATATGATCGAAGCTACAAACAACTCAACACTCCCTCTTAGCTCGGGAAGATAACAATTTCACAATAATCTCTGTGAATATCAATTATCTAATCTATAATGAATTACTCAAAGTGATTTAATATCACATAACTCATGATATATAGTATCACCTATCTCGTGATACATAGCATCACCTACCTCGTGATACTAAAGGATATACTATACTTGAGAACATTACATTCTCCTTATATATATCCTAGTTATGGTATGTGCACTGACATTAAGTCACATACTGTCC
The DNA here is from genome assembly GCA_027924645.1 of Cunninghamia lanceolata. NCBI lineage: Eukaryota > Viridiplantae > Streptophyta > Pinopsida > Cupressales > Cupressaceae > Cunninghamia > Cunninghamia lanceolata. The sequence goes on from BSBN01001161.1 coordinate 3,296,094, forward strand.
CATAACTTAATCATGATAACTCCATGATTCATACCAATATCAAGTCACATGATATCAGTCTAATGAACATTATAAGATCGTCACCTTATAATGTTAGGTACAAGTGTAGATTATCCAAAAAATCATCACCTTTTGGAAATAAACACAGAATGGGTAGGCCCATAATGTCATAGAGTCACACATATGACACAGGATGTTTACACATTAAACATCTTTAATATATTAGTACAAATCAATTAGAATTTTACATTTCAATCATACCAAGATTTTTCCTGAAGTATTCAACTTTCACCTTGAGGAGTGGTTTAGTAAGAATATCTGTAGTTTGATCTCCTGTACTGATATACTCCAACTAAATCGCATTCCTTTACACCATATCACGCACATAGTGATGAGGAATCTCAATATGTTTAGATCTATCATGGAATACTAGATTCATGGATAGCTTAATACAGCTTTGATTGTCGCAATGGATGATAGTTGGTTTTAGAGGTTTACCAAATAATCCCACAAGCAGTTTTCTAAGCCATACTACCTCTCTAGCAGCCATAGAAGCTGCAATATATTTGGCTTCTGTAGAACTCTGAGCAACTGAAGACTATTTTCTGCTGATCCACATTATCATTGCTAACCCAAAACTAAAACAACATCCGGAGGTGCTCTTTCAGTCAGTTACACTTCCAGCCCAATCTGAATCTGTGAATCCATGTAGATCTAAGTCAACCTTTTCATATTTTAAGCCATAATTTAGAGTACCTTGAAGGTATCTCATTATATGTATCACAGCCACAAGATGTATCTCCTTGGGCTCACACATAAACTGACTTAAGGCATTTATAGCATAACAGATATTAGGTCTGGTATTGACCAAATACATCAAGGATCCAATTATCTGTCTGTACAGAGTGGGATTTGCCAATGGAGAATCTGCTACTACTTCCTTCAATTTATGAAGATTTGTTTCCATGGGGGAAGACATAGGTCTACATTCCATCATACCAAACCTTTTTAATATATCAATTGTGTACGTCCCTTGGTTTAGAATAATACAGTCTGATTTCTGCCATACTTCCAGTCCAAGGAAGTAGTGTAATAGACCTAAGTCCTTCATGTCAAATTCTGAAGCTAGATCTTTCTTACACTGATCAATAAGGTGATTTTCTCCTATAATCAATTGATCATCAACATATAATATCAATATTAACATATCACCTTTGCTTTGTTTGAAGTAGAGATTTGGATTTGCATCATTCTTTGAGAAGCCTAATCTTAAGAGATAACTGTCAATTCTTTCATACCAAGCTCTGGGGGCCTGTTTAAGTCCATATAGAGCTTTCTTTAATTTACATACATGGGATCCTGCATTGTGAATCTCAAATCCTTCGGGTTTCTCTAAGTAAACCTCTTCTTCAATGGTTCCATTTAAGAAAGTAGTTTTTACGTCCATTTGATGGAATTTCCACCCTTTGGCTGCTGCAATAGCTAGAACTGCCCTGACTGATGTATATCGAGCAACTGGAGCAAAGGTTTCGTCGTAATCAATTCCTTCCTTTTGTGAAAATCCTCTGGCTACAAATCTTGCTTTGTATTTCCCTATACTTCCATCTGCAGCATGTTTGATTTTAAATAGCTATTTTGAAGAAACAACAGATTTCCCTTTTGGTCTAGGTACTATATCCCACACATCATTCTTCAGGATTTATTAATACTCCTCTGTCATGGCATCCTTCCATACTTGGTGCTTAAGAGCTTCTATAGCACTAGAAGGTTCTGATTTAATGAATTCACTCATTAAAGCTACATAACTAGAGAATCTCTTAGGTCTTGTGCTTTCCCTAAAAGTCCCTGATGGAGCGGCATAATTTTTAGCTTCTTCCATTGTTTTGGTGGCCCAGAGTGGTATTTTCTTGGGATTTTCTAGTGATGTGATTTGTTCATGGTTTACCTCTTCCTCAGGATACTCCCTCTAAAAAAACTCAAGTGTAGGATCCTCTTCTATGCTTGAGTTGGAAGTTTGAATTTCTAACTCAATATCATTTCTGGCTCTTTTGAAAGCTATGTCTTCCTCAAAAATCACATCTCTGCTTAGTTCAATCTGTCTTTGACCAGGTATATATATTCTATAAGCTTTTGATGTTTCACTATAGCCTACAAAGATGCCTTTTTCTCCCAGAAGGTTCTAGCTTAGTTCTTTTCTCTTTGCGCACATGAATGTAAACAGGACAACCAAATATCCTTAAATGACTAATGTTTAGTTTTGTGCCAGTGAAGGCTTCTTCAAGAGTTTTGTCATCAATATGAAAGTGAGGACATCTGTTATGTATATAGACAGCAGTACTAGATGCTTCTGCCCAAAGTGAAGTGTCTATGTTCTGATCAAGTAACATAGCCCTAGCAGCTTCTACAATGGTTCTATTTTTTCTTTCTACAATGGTTCTATTTTTTCTTTCTGCAACTCCATTTTGTTGAGGATTATAAGGTACAGTGAACTCCCTCTTAATCCTAGTGTTTTTACAAAAGTCTTTAAAAATGTCTGAAGTGTATTCATTCCCATTATCTGTTCTTAAGGTTTTAATTTTCCTCCCAGAAGAGTTTTCAGTAATGGATTTGAATTCCTTAAATCTTTTAAGAATTTCCTGTGATTCTTTACATTTAAGAAAATAGATCCATGTCTTTCTAGAGAAGTCATCAATGAAGATTACATAGTATAGAAATCCACCTAAGGAGGGTACAGACATGGGTCCACATAAATCTAAGTGGACTAGTTCTAATACTTTATTTGTTTTGCTAGAACTATTTTGGAAGGAGCCCTTTGTATTTTTCCCTAAGGCACACCCCTTGCATACCCCTAAATTACATTGTTTGAGTTTGGGTAACCCTGTAACTAGTCTTTCCATGGAAGATAGGGCACAGGAATTTAGGTGTCCTAGTCTTCTATGCCATATTTCATTAGAGTCTGCAATTTCATGAATTAGTGCTTGATTTGGTTCCGTACATAACTCGTACAAGTACCCTTGTCTAGGACCTATGGTTTTGGCTTTCTTAATAGTAGAATTCTTTGGCCATGCCAATACTTAGCTATCCATAAAGGTCACCCTATATCCATTATCTTCAAGTGCAGATATGGAGACTAGGTTTCTTTTGATGCCTGGGACAAACAATACTCCAGTAAGTTGGATGGAGATGCCAGTCTTTAATTTGAGGGTGCATGTGCCAACACCCTTGACTGGATGTACAAAGTTATCTCCAATTGTTACTTCTTCGTCAGTGTCTTCTACCATGGTGTCTAGTAGTTCCCTAAACCCTGTGATGTGTCTTGATGAACCACTATCTATAACCCAGGTGTTGGATTTATTTGATACTTGGTTTGAAAGTGCAGAGTAGAATACATATTTCTTGGATTCATGCTCCTTTATTTTGGCATAAGATGCTTGTTGTTTGGTTCTGTCAGGACATCTGATTGCATAGTGTCCATATTGGTCACATTTGAAACATTGGATGCGAGAAATGTCTTTCTTGAATGAACCTTTCCCGTGATAATTTTTCCTCTTCTTGAAGTGTTTCTTCTTCTCTTTCTTTTGAGAGTTTGTATATAGAACATGAAGGTATTCATCTATATTTTTCTATTTTGACCCTTTCTTTGTCTGTCTAGATTCTTCTTGAAGACAGTCTGATCTTAGGTAGTCAAATTTTGGAAATTTGGACCTTGCACTAATGCCTTGAACAAATGTCTCCCAGGAATTTGGGAGACCATCTAGAGCAATAAGTGTTAGTTCCTTGCTTTCAATTTGGTACCCAAGTGTTGATAGTTGATCCCTTAGTGCAGATATTCTCATAAAGTATGCATTGATAGATTCTCCTTTGTTCATACTTATATGATTTATTTCTCTCTTTAGGGCTAAGGTTCTACTGGAGTTACTAATTTCATAATTGCCTTCAAGTGACTTAAACATATGATATGCAGTCTCATGTTTTGTCAAAATTGGCACGATATGATCTCTAACTCCATCAACTATGATTTTCATGGCTTTGTCATTTCCTTCAATCCATGTCATTTTATCAGGAGCATTCTCTGGTTCCATTTTGTTTTCTCTCACAAATAAATCAACTTTATTTTCTTTTAGTGTCATCAAAATTTTGAATTTCCATGATGAGAAGTTATTTCCTCCTTCCAATCTATCTTTGAATCGGATTGCTGCTGTCATTTGAGAAATGAGATGTATTAAATCTGAATTTCTCAAGTTTAATTTTCTTTCTGGATTTTGCTTAACTTGGCTCTAATACCATGTAAATTCAAATCAAACTTATAATCTCTGACTTGGATATTTTCTAAAAGTTGGATATTTATATAGTAGACTTAACTTATTACTTTCTTTTGTATTTCAAATGCAATTTCCACTTCTCATACACTTCCAATTTTTGTGTCGATCCATGGTATTGCAGGGCAAAGACATTGATATAAATATGTGAGTGACGGTAGGAGTCACATCTGTGATAGACGTGACTCCTCAAGGAGTCACGCCTATCATAGGTGTGACTTTGTCACCATTTGTATTGTAATCGGTTTCACCAATTTTAACAGTTACTAATCACCATTTAGAATGCAGAAGATGTTTATGCTTTGGTGATATATCATTCGATCATGCTATATTGATATTTATCTTAACATACCTTATATATTCATATTTATTATTATGTTATCTGATCGAAGCTACAAACAACTCAACAATTTCAAATCTTAGGTTGAAGAAAACCTTTAAGACAAGAACAATTATTAAGATTCACACAATACGACTGGTGTAGGGGGAGACTTTCCCTTCCTCAACACATCGGTATTGCATTAACACAGACATCTCTTCGATGTTCCTTGTTATTTTTCTAGACATTGGAGAGTATAAGGAGGTAATTAGGACTGATGCAAAGTCCTTAATCAAGCCACAATGGATACGTGGGTTAAGAACAATTCTTGATGATGTTGTTGTTGGTCTAAGCTTCCATCCTGGAATGAGGACCTCACCTATTATCAATCCACCATACACCAGTCCCTGGATTTCATTCACAATTATGGTGATAGGGCAAAATGAAGAAATATGTAAACAATAGGCCAAGTAGGGCATAGAATTTTTGAAGGCCACTATAGGAGACTTGTCATCATTGGAGGTAGACTGGTTGTTTGTTGTTGACTCTAGGAGCTCGGAGTCAAGTGAAAATGGGGACACAAATACTACTATATAGGTCTAACTTTAAAATAGTATAGTAATATGTTACAAATCGGTGTTAATGGCACTATTGTACCATACACAACATTAGAGCCTATTAAACTATAACTTTTTTATTATCAATATTAATGGGTATGTCCCCCTTAAGCCAAGTTCACTAATTAAAAAAAATTAATGATGTCATTTAATAATAAACATAATATTAGTGATGCCTTATTAATTAAGAAAAAATCAAATTAAAATGTAGAAAAAAACTAATAATTAATAAGTAGAATAAATATATTGCATTTAAAATTGTTTATAATTGTTTGTATTTTCTATATTAATTGTTTTATAACTATAGAAAAATTTAAAAACCTCAATAAAAATAAAAATAGTTCTTAAGTATATGTTTAAATAAATAGTGTCTGTGTCTTTTCTTACCTATCTACTTACCTATTTATGTGTTCACGAATCTATTTAGTAGTTTAGATAGATATTAAAAATGATATTTACATAGAAAATAAAATAACTCTTGAATTAGAAGTTAAATTAAATAATTTGTTTTCATTTAACTTTTAAAAAATCTAGGCATAATTTCTATGATTTATTGCATTAATATTGAAAAATAAAATAATTCTTTGATTAAAATAAATAAATTTGTCTAAAATAAATAGCTTTAAGTAAAATTTAAAATAACAATTTCAATATAGACACCTCAAGACTGAGCTCTTGAGTCTTTTAGATAAATGTATTTAAGATATCTATACTAGTTTAATTTTAGTGGAATTGGATTCAATCAAAAGTTCATGAAAGTCATAATAATCTAAGTACTCTTACAAAATCTTTCACTAATATAATAAAGTTTTTTTTTTTTTTTAAAGTTTTCTATAATATTTTAATAATAAAATTTTATGGATCTTTTTGAGTTTTTGACATTTAATAAATATTTATATTTATGATAGTTGAGTTAATATAATAATATAATGGTCAAATTTGTATATTTATTTAATTTTTATTTAGTTTTAATTTCATTTTGATGAAAAGTATTAATATAATTATATATTTCTAAATAACATACTTCTATATAAAGTTGGGTTCATTTTCTTTTTTTTTTTCTATCAATATTTATTTACACATAAATCAACATATTTGATTTTATCCCATTCTTATTTGCACTTATATTTATACATTCGCCATGATTACCCATTTATTATGTTTATTTTTGCACCCACATCTATATGTGTTCATTCAACACCTTGAGATTTATGCCTTCCTATACTAGGTCAATCCCATAGTGCCCAAGTTCAACCCTACATGCATAATTAACCCCAAAATTCAAATTTTCAAATTCAAATTTTACCAACTCCCACCTTTTCCACTAATTGTTATGAGCTGACTTGGAACACACTTACACAATTTATTGTTATGTCTTTGTATTTAAACACTCATTTGTGCATTTAAACACATGAAGGAGTGTCCAAAAATCCTAAAAATTACAAGGGGAATCATTCTAGGAACCTTTCAACTTGAAGCATTAAAAGGAACCATAATCTACATCAGAATCATCTAGGACACCTACATGTGTGAGAGTGTTGTCTTTCATATTCATTCATGACTGTAAAAGTATAATCAAAAGATTTGCCTAAGACCTAAGGGATTTACTTAGTAAACTAATGATATAGCACGTTCATTCATAGGGTACTAGGGTAAGTGCAAAAAGATGGGGGGCCAAAAAGTGGCCAAATTAATTCCAAAAAGGGGCCAAAATGAGGAGGAAATACCTGCAGAACAACAACCTCCTCCATCCATTCCTCGACATGCCCCTGGAACACAAGAAAATATAATGGGGCAAATTGAAAACAACAAAAAAGAAATTGAAGATATAATTGCAAGGTTGAAAGATCCTTCCACTTCAACCTTGCATAGGTCCATGCTTGCTGAATCTCTTGAATCTATGTTATCAAATGTAGATTCAATTAGCAAGCAAATAACTAGTTGGACAGATAAGAGGAGAGAGTTTAGAGATTATTATGCAGACAAGTTGTCATACCAAGATGTGAAAAAATTACAAATCACAAAATTAGACTTGTGTTCCATTTTCACAAACCCACAAACAAATCAACCTCCACCCATTACATGCAAGAGGTTCTCTATCCATTGGTGCAACAACCAAGCGATAAGGGACAATTTTGGGTAGAGGTGGTGGATGGTTTTTGACCATCCTCCATGCAATAATAATGAGGTCCCGTAATACTTTTTGAGGAAACTCTACTGCGACTTTGTCCTCAATAAAGTGCCAAACTATTTTGATATGCAGGACTTCTAGGGTAGGTGGGGGTCGGCAAAAGATAGACCAGGGGCATGTCTTGACCCACAGTGGGTAGTGAGACAAGTAATCAGCAGACCAGCCCACGAGCATGTTTCTATCCCTTCCATTGTGAAGGAGAGTGTTGAGGTCGATACACTTCAGTCCATTAGTGCCTTGACCCAGAGCATCATAGAGCATGCCGGTCCTGCAACACAGAGTGGGTTGGGAGATAGTGTGAGGAGCACGGTCTGACCCCAAACTTGTCAGACTCGCAGGTCAGCCTGTGGTTATGACCCCATGGATAATCAGGACGCAGGTGCATAGGCTACATCTGTAGCTAAGCAGATGGTGATGACAGATACCCTCCTGAGTGAGACTTTCAGCCTTGATACTCAGGTAAATATTAGCAAGTTTATTGAATTTAATTTATTAAATTTCATTTTTGAAATGCAAGATTAACTAATTTAAATTGATGATTTTAATGAAATTTCAGGGTCATAGTGTCAATGCAGTTTTCAGTGGTTCTCCACTTGCATTTTACACTAGATCATCTATTGTTGAGGTATGTAACTAGTAAACAATTATAAATATTACATGTGAATAGCATTATTATATGAATGGTATTCTAATATCTAATTTTGGATGTTGAATAGGTTAATATTGTAGATTTCACAGCAACACCTGCCAGCGGTGGTGGACTTCAAAGCTTTATGGAGGGAATGAAATAAATAGTTTAATGAATGAATTGTAGTTACTAAATTTTTGTATGTGACTTGTGTGCATTATTGTGTGTACTTCCATGTTTAGATGAACATGTGTGTATGTTAGGAGCCATGATTTGCATCACTTTTATAGTTTTCATAATTGAATAATGTTGTTTTATTTTCAGATGATGCAGGCTGCAGAGACACCTCCCCATGTTCATAGGGCAATGGAGCAGGGTGTGGCCTCTGTGATTCATAGCTCCATGGCATTGACAGGGGTATGAGGCAGATTAGTAAATTTCAATTTACATTCATTGTTACAGTTGTTTATTTTTGAAAAATCAAAAGATTATTGATTTGAAGTTTAATTTCCATCTGGATGGTTTCTATAGGATATGACATCACCAAGGCCTATTCCTGCTACTGAGGCAAGCGAGGAGATAGATTATATGTTAGCAGTAAGTGATTATTTTGTTAAATGTTTCATTTTTTATAACATGTAATTTCTATATATATTAATGTCTATACTTTTTATTGTAACAAGTAAAGATGCAGGAAGACCTAAATATGAGGAGTAGCCCTCGGGTTCGTAGTAGACCACCCACATGTGCGTCTCCATCCCCTAGAAGATCAAAGGCTGCTTGTGATTTATTCTCTTCACCAACCAGAGGGGAATGAATTTTTATTGTGTTCCTTTGTTGTATGCCTATATGGCATTTGTGGACATATATTTTGTATTGTACATAGTTGACATTGTATGCCTATATGGCATTCTTGTAAGCCTATATGGCTATTTTGTATATATGTTATACTTATATCAACAGATATTGATGTATGCCTATATAGATATTTGGTTAATACAAATCTTTTTTATTGATGGCGTCCATACTTGCATTATAAATCCACGTTTGAATGGATATTTGTAGATGGCTACTTCAAATATTTAAAGTCCAATTGTATTACATAGGATGTTTGTTGATCCAATAAGCTAGCTATTGTTATTCAAGTATCACCTAAACCTCATTTTGGAACTAAAAGATAAAAGTTGTATTTTAAAAAAAAATGAATCATCATGTTGAATAGAAAATATTAATATTCTTTATGAGTAGCATAGAATGTCAACTATATACAATACAAAAAAATGAATCATCATGTTATTCTTTATGTTTGAGATCCTAAAAATGACTAAGCCTGGTGGCCTGATATCCTAAAACACTAGGATGAATATCCAAGTCATTAGGATGATTGCGCCTTGAGAAAAAGTCATTAAGATGAGCGCCTAAAGGAGACTTTCTTAAACATTCAAACATTGAGCAACAAGCATGAAGGGTTAAGGCGCAATTTGCAACTCATAAATCCTCAAAAGGGCGCCCAACTTAGAGAGAACATTCATTTAAGACAAGGTGCCCATTGACACCTGTTCCACCATAAAAGTGCACCTAAGGTGGAAGGAGAACAAGCCTTTGGTAATTGAAGCACACCTATTGTCTAAACCACTTCATTATGGCACCCTAGCATGAGGAGGAGTATATAAGTCAATAGGAAATGGTACCTATAATGCAAATGAAGGACTCAGTGGCATTTTCAATAAGCATCAATTCACCTTGAGCTTTCAATAAATACATCAAATTGAGCCCCATAAGCCTAGGCGCCCTTTGCCTGCAAAAGAACCTTGTATCGACATCAAGAGTTGGTCATATCAGCATATCGGTAGACCTTGGTTAGGCTTTTCTGATAGTGGTCTATCTTGCCGATGAGTGTGGTTCAAAGTTGAAGACATCGGTGTATCAGAAGATAATCCCATCTGCGCATCGGAAGAGCAGTTGAGAGATTCACCGATGAAGGGGGTCACACTGACAGTCGAAATCCATCGGTGTATTAGCCCAACGAGATTAGAGTTCACCGATGTTTGGAGTCTCACCGATGGGTGTGGTCCGAAGGTTGTCATTCATGAGATCAGTGTGTCAGTAGAAGAGTTTTTGAGTGTACCAATGGTATTAAGTCCTACCGATAGGTGAGGGACTTAGAGTCTCGTATTGAAGTGACAAAGACATCAGTGTGAAAGGATATAAAGTCATCGATAGTGGTCTGTCTGACCGATAAGAGTCAATGATGGGATGTTTGTCAAAAGTGAAATCAAACAGAGTCATGGTGGCATCGACCTATCGGCCGATGAAATTTTAAGCTCGCCGATGGTATGTTGTCTCGCCAATGGTGAGTTCAAAGGTTCAAAAGTTGATAATTCTATGGTTCCATTATTTTTAGACAAGTCAACAATAGAGTGAAATACAGAGTATCTAACCCTCTCTTGAGCAATCTACCTCCTAAGCACTCAACATTGAGGAAAAACTTCATAAAAATGCCTATCTCTTTCTTGGCAAGTTTTATTATTTTGATGGTTCTAACTCATATCTAGAGAACTTCTCACCAAGGCGCCAAAATAAGTTTAACCCAACTAAAGCAAGAAAATGCGCCCAAGATGATTTCAATCAATTGGACTAGGCACCAATTTAGTGTTATTTTGACTCATTCACCCTCAAGGCGCTAAAGTATCATTCCTTCAATCAATCTAGTTTCCATGTTCCCATGTGTGATGTTCCAAGTAGGAGATAGCGCCTAGGATCTTTATCTTATTTTCAAAATTCTAATGATTCCAAACACTTACCAATAGTCTCAAAAGATCCTTTTATCCCTTAAGCGCTCAAACCTCTGATTTATCAAGGCACTCAATCCTCTTTGAGGCACTCAAACTCATTCAAGGCGCTATCCTTTACTACTTCCCACTTCAAACACTCTAGGGCGCTCATAATTACTCCCATCACCAATCTTCCTCCTTAAAGTGCATTTGAGGACTTCTTCTTTATGCTAGGGCACTAATATGAAAGTAACAACTCAAGGCGCTATATGAAAGCTTGATCTTGGAAAGGCGCCTAAACTCATAATGTGAGTTATTTTATCAAATTTTCAATTTTAAGGTCTTTTGGCAACTCCTCTACCAAGGCGCCATTTGATGAGGTGTTTGAAGCTGGATTTTCCCCTTAGGTGCACAAACTTGATGTTCTTGACCCTACAATGCACCTTGAGTCCCTAAGCTCTTACACTTATCATCTCTTATGCTACTTAGTTTCATCGCTCTCATAAAGGCATTTTGAGGAGTATTACTCTTTGAACTCAATCTCTGGAACTAAGATGCTCAAGGGTGAGTAAACATCCATTCTTCCAAGGCGCTCATCAAGGTATAAAACAACACACAAAGGTGCCAAGATTACTCCACTCAACCTCAAAGTGCTAGATCATATCTAAATTTACATAAGGTGCCAAATCAAATTGTCACTCAAGGGCAAGTGCACTCGAAAGGTCATCTATCTTCAAACTTAACTTCCATTCCTCTAGGTGCTTCCTTGGGTAAGTTTGGAGGCTCCCTTCATGCTTTCCGTTCAAGTGGCTTTAACTCATTATAGAGACTTCCTCATCTAGGTGCAAATCATGATAGTTTCAAACACTTAGCTTTCAAGGCGCTAGAAGATGATTGTAGAGGAGTGAAATTGTGCCTTAGTTCAAATAAGTGTTTACTTCATCATTGATGGATTTAAGTCATTGTATATGCTCATGAAGACTTACCTCACTCAATACTCCCCAAACTTATGGATCTAAACATGCTTTTTCTCAGGCGCTAAACTGGAGTTGTCTAGATGCACAATTGCACCTCCCTCAATGAAGTTCATTTTGTTAACTTAGTTCATCCTAGTGACTCAAGGGGTTGTTATATTCTTTAGGCGCAATCTTTCATAGACTAAAACATTCACTCCATGTTAAGGCGCTCAAAGGAGGCTCTGGAGATGGAAAATGGTGCCTTAACTCACTTGTATAAATTTTGGACTTTTAGGCAATTACAAGATGTCTTGGAGGGCTTAATTCTTCAAGGTGCCCATTTTGTTCACCACTTGTAGCATCACTTGTTCAAGGCGCATGTTTGGGATTCTCTGGATGATGAAATGCTCCTTGACTCCCTAGGCAGTTAGACTCCAACTCTAGGCGCAAGATAATGATGATTTGAGCTAAAATAAGCATCTAAAATTCCAAGGTATTATTTGAGGCTTCCACTCCAAATTCTACCTAGGTGCTCACCTAGGGTGAAATGATTATCAAAGTGCACCTTAATCATTCCTTCCTCTACGTGCCCACTATCAGGATCAGGTCATCAAGGAGCTCTAAAACTCAAACACCATTGACCTCATCATGCAATAACCCCAAGACATCATCTAAGCTTAGTCAAACACACTGGAGTTCAAAAAAAGTAAGGGGTCCCCATTTGCAATGGGGCGATGTGTGATTTGGTCACAACAGGCACCTAGAGTGAATAGGCTTTCATCCTACCTTAATACACTACCTCCTTTTGACAATTTTTGGGGCAGTAGAAAACTTTTCACCACAGGCAAATGTCTTAGAGATATAAAAAATTGAGAGAGATTATTGTAGAGGTACTCTACATGATCGCGTTGCCTCAAACAGAATGTTTCTAAGTGACACGGTTTTCAAGTAACATCTGGTCAAAGATTACTACCTTTTTACACTTTGGACTCTTCAGGGATATCGTCGGTACAATGTAGCTCAGACTGTTTCGACATGTTTGGGTGAAAAATAGGACCATGCCTAGCGTAAATGTACCCATTCAGATGCGTTAGAATAGTCAATTTGGTCGCATCAGGAGCAGGACGAAAGTTACACCCCTTTGCAACTTTACACTGCCTCCTTCTGATGATTTTTGGGGCAGCAGAAAACCTTTCACCATGGGCAAATGCCTCAGAGATATTAAAAACCAAGAGAGGTTATTGTAGAGGCACTCTACGTGATCATGTTGCCTCAGACAGAATGTTTCTAAGTGACACAGTTTTTCAGTAACATCTCGTCAAAGATTGTTGCCTTTTTGCACTTTGGACTCTTCAGGGATATCGTGGGTACAATGTAGCTCAGACTATTTTGACATGTTTGGGTGAAAAACAGGACCATACCTAGCGTAAATGTACCCATCTGGACGCGTTGGAATAGTCAGTTTGGTTGCATTAGGAGAAGGACAAAAGTTACACCCCTTTGTAACTTTACACTGCCTCCTTCTGACAATTTTTGGGGCAGCAGAAAACCTTTCACCACGGGCAAATGCCTTAGAGATATAAAAAATTGAGAGGTTATTGTAGAGGCACTCTATGTGATCATGTTTCCTTAGATGGAATGTTTCTAAGTGACACAGTTTTCGAGTAACATCTCGTCAAAGATTGCTACCTTTTTACACTTTGGATCCTTCAGGGATATCATTGGTACAATGTAGCTCAGACTGTTTCGACATGTTTGGGTGAAAAATAGGACCATGCCTAACGTAAATGTATCCATTCGGATGCGTTGGAATAGTCAATTTGGTCACATCAGGAGCAAGACGAAAGTTACACTCCTTTGCAACTTTACACTACCTCCTTCTGACGATTTTTGGGGCAGCAGAAAACCTTTCACCACAGGCAAATGCCTCAAAGATATAAAAAACTGAGAGAGGTTATTGTAGAGGCACTCTACATGATCGTGTTGCCTTAGACAGAATGTTTCTAAGTGACACGATTTTTGAGTAACATCTCATCAAAGATTGCTACCTTTTTACACTTTGGACTCTTTAGGGATATCGTGGGTACAATGTAGCTCAGACTGTTTTGACATGTTTGGGTGAAAAATAGGACCATGCCTAGCGTAAATGTACCCATCTGGATGTGTTGGAATAGTCAATTTGGTCGCATCAGGAGCAAGACAAAAGTTACACCCCTTTGCAACTTTACACTGCCTCCTTCTGACAATTTTTGGGGCAGCAGAAAACCTTTCACCACGGGCAAATGCCTCAGAGATATAAAAAATTGAGAGAAGTTATTGTAGAGGCACTTTACGTGATCGTTTTGCCTCAGAAGGAATGTTTCTAAGTGACACAGTTTTTGAGTAACATCTCGTCAAATATTGCTGCCTTTTTGTAATTTGGACTCTTCAGGGATATCGTCGGTACAATGTAGCTCAAACTGTTTCGACATGTCTGGGTGAAAAACAAGACCATGCCTAGTGTAAATGTATCCATCTGAACGTGTTGGAACAGTCAGTTTGGTCACATCACGAGCAGGACACCAAAAATGCAAAAGTTGCTTTGTGCAACTTGACAACATTGACACTTTTTTGCAACATGACTCAAAGACTCAAACTGACCCCAAATGGCTCAAAGTGACTTAAAATCACCTTGATTTTGGTGCCCAATGTACATTATAGAGGTCAAGGCACTCCTTATCATTCAAACATCTTAGATGAGCACATAGGAAAGGAAAAAGCTCTAAGTTTTATCATCATGAGCACCTAATATCAAGAGACTTTAATGGCTCAAACCTTAGCATGGAGTCCTAAGGTACATTTCATGTCTCCTTTCATCCATTTTGGCACCCTTATGTAGATTTTTCAACTTGATTTGGTGCCCTGTATGTGAAGGAAGATCTAAAGGCATGAAAGTGGATGTCGTATTGCAAGAGTTTGGATCATCAAAATTGAAAGAAATAAGTCTATTAAGCTTGGGCACCCTTGGTCTTCTTTTCATTCATTATGAGTGTCTTGGGAGAATGGTATATAGGTCATCATCATGATTGGGCGCCCTGGATCCAAAGTGTTGGAGAGATCATCAAATGGTGTCTAGAGGAAGTAGGGTGAGTTATGAGTTTGGTCGCATCAAGAGCAGGGCACCAAAAATGCATAACATGATGATGTAAAAATGTGTATATGTGTAAAAATGTAGGAGGAAATAAAAAAAAGACAAACCTTACAAATTAATGTGCATACTTACAACTCAATGTAACATGACTTTACAAAATCAATGTGAATACTTACAAATTAATCCAATGAACCATCCGGGTCTGCTCTACTCTTTATTGTGTCAAGTATTGCTTCATGGTCAGACTCACACACCTTGCACAATATTTTGTTCAAAGGTCTACCCTGATACTTTATCAAATGAACATTGGATGCCATGACAAGGTTTGAGTAATGAAGAATCTTTCGATGTGTGTCAAAGACCTGAAATAGCCAAATATTAACACTCTTATGTGGGTACCTTCTAAGCCATGTTCCAGTAATAACCACTGAGCATGTAGGGTATTCGATGTTTTCTCCATCTGTAACAAGGGCCTCTAATTTCTTTTTGGCATCAACACAATGACATAAGTAATAATCTATTCCCTCTTCATTATCTTCATCTGCAATAACTGCATATACGTGCGCTACATTGATATGTGTAGCAAATTAGATGAAATTAGTCAACATTACAAAATCACTACAAAGTAAGATGACATTACCTAGTTGAACTAGATGAAATTAGATGCATATACGTGCCCTATATTACCTGGTTGAACTAAATCTGATATGTGGTCAAAGTCAACTGACGATTCCATCTGTGTTAGTTCCAGTGCCGTCGAGGGTCGATACGTGTCAAGTGGGCTAAGATAATTAACTACCATTTGTCAACCCACTCCTTTGACTCGCACTCATCCCAGACTTGAATTGTACAGGAAGAACAAAAGCATGACATCTTTCATGTATGGATACTCCATGAACCTGCAATTGAGCTTCTGAAAGAGTGCATCTTATTTGATCCTGTCAGTGTACAACAGTCCTCATATGGTGCAATGTTAGTATCATCTATCAACCAAAAAAATCTACAAATTGAAGACTTACCTTCATTACCTAGACCCATGGAAGCATTACACCACTCGACAATCGATTTTGCATCTGTCAACTTTGCATTGTCTTTATACTTTAACTCTTCTCGTGCTATGGCTCTTTTGATACATGCTCTTGCACCATCATGCTCCCCCTTTCCATGTCCGGCCTCACAAAAGTTCCAGATATGTTGAATACCTGTAAAATTATGCCTCCTACTCAGCCAATAGAAATTCTATGAGTTCTTGAATTGTGACGCACAGTTATCCGACCATATGATATGCTGACTGAACGATATGCCCCTTCTAGCCAAATCATTGTAGAACACCTAAAAGCAACCTTGCACAAACTCCATAGAATGTGTGCGATCATCACTAATATAGAAATTATACTCCCTTATGATCTTTCTATCATCCTTTGTACTATCATTTGCATGAATGAATGTGATGTGCACAAATATAGAAACTTGTGTGGAGTTGTAATATTGTGATTGCACCTCATGCTGTGGCTATAGACTGTAGTTCTCTGCAAAGTCGATGACTGAAACAATACTACCAACCAGAAATGTGTCCTTGCATAACTTGAATTGCAAGTCCAACCATCAAGCTCTATGGGCATGTCTTGCATACTCATACACTATGCTGTCACGAAATATAGGCATAAACTGATACACTGGAATCTTTTCAATAACTAATTCACACCTCTTTGCTTCTTTACCATCTGTTGTATTGTATGCCACTGTTTTATACTTGTCAAACTCTACTAGTTCATTTCCAACCGCATGTGTTATTTCCATATGTTCACATATTGGCAAATGTTGCAAGCCACCGCAACGATGACATGTGCCATCCAAGCATAATTTCTTGTAGAATATTTAACCTTCCTCTCTTTCACATAAAATTCTTGATATGAAGTCTCTTGAAGATGTTGGTGGGGCACATATGGCACAACCCTGCAAATCATTGTTAGTATGCATATCTAAACATATAGACCTATAAGCATCAAAATGGTTAGAAAATTCAATATGTAATCTACAACAACAAGTAGTGCATGTGTGATTTATCTTAATATAGAAAGGTTTTAGCAATTCAAAATATCTTTGACAAATTTTAATTTGAGGATACTTCTCTAGAAATTTACCATAAAACTGTGTTTGAGTCTCATCCAAAAAATGCTTTGGATGTGGCTCGCGGTTCTGACTACCGATTCTCCTTCTTACCACATCCCTTTGATTTAGAGATACCCTTGTGTAATTCTTCCAAAAGTATTCAATTAGTGATCTTAATGCTTCAACAATTGGTTTATCTTTTCATGGTAGTCTCCCTGAGAACACCCATAATTGATTGGCATTAGTGTCCTCAATTCTTTGGCGTCTTCCAATGGCTCTTGATAAAGTTTTCCTATTAATTCTCAATTCTTGACTTGTCTTTCTAATGAGACAAGCTTTCCTCATTTGACTACTTACTATAGTCGATGTAATCACACGCCGTGTTGCATTACTATCTTTTGTGCGTGAGGTGTTACCCACACTCTCATACGCACTCATTAGATTCTTGACAATAGATTTTTCACTTGAAGCCTCTGATGTTCTCAACCCAAGAATCTTCATGATAGACCTATACTTTATACTTCGCATCATTTCAACGAATAGTTGACATCTTGCAGTCTCATTTAACTTTTCAAAGAACAATCTCCAAATCTTATTAGCATATCTTCTATAAGTGCATTTTGGAATCTTACCTCCCATTGGTTGCAAAATATTCTCATCAATATCAATCAAATACTTTGGCTTTCTATGCAAAATTCTAGGTGGTGTTAAGTTAGGTAAATTCATCTCAACATTAGGAATTTCATCAATATTTAAATGAGATGGGTTAGATGGCATACCTTCGATCGAAGATGGAATAGATGACATACCTTGAGGTTGAGGTGGGAATGATGGCGTACCTCCTTCATCACATGTGAGTGATGATGTACTCTCAACTTGAGATGTGGTAGATGGTGTCCCTACATGTTGACTTGTGGTAGAGGACGTGTCTCCAACTATGGTATTCAAATCTCTCGTACCACGAAATTTTTGCATTCGTTCTCTTTGTGCCGCCAATACCATATCTCTTTGTGATGGTTGTGGTTCCTCTTCAATTGGTATGTCTTCATTTATCGTGTCAAATTTCCTCTTCTCACGAAGTTCCCTCATAGCCACTGCTTTCTTTGCATTCTTAGCTTCTATCTCTTCCTGTGTTGGTTTAATTCTTGATCCTTTCCTCGTCATGACAGAGAATTTGTCTGTAGCATGATAAAGAGACCAATATTAGTTCCTAAGAAATGAATACAAGATAATAGTGGGATTGTTTTTTTTTATGTTGTAAGGATTTATTCTTGTATAGTTTGACATCATGGTGTGTTAGGGTTTATTTATTACACATAATTATTAAAGAGCCCAAGTGTAGAAAATATACATGGCATCATGTGAGATTGTAGGCTGCTTTCTTGATTGGGAATATGTCTATTTTAAACATGTATGATAAAGCATGATAAAGTAATTCAATCTGAAATAAGGAAAATGTAAAGAACATGCATGTAAAGACTTGACATACCTAAAAAACAAAGAT
Source organism: Cunninghamia lanceolata (assembly GCA_027924645.1). Taxonomy (NCBI): domain Eukaryota; kingdom Viridiplantae; phylum Streptophyta; class Pinopsida; order Cupressales; family Cupressaceae; genus Cunninghamia; species Cunninghamia lanceolata. Next base: position 3,314,644 of record BSBN01001161.1, read on the forward strand.
TTGAATGGAGAGAGTACCCAATTATGTAGTGTTTTTATCTTCTTGCATCAAACTCCTCAACAATTTGAGTTTTTCACCACTTTCTTCATTTTCAATGTTAAATTGAATAACACTCAAATATCATTACCAACAACAATACTATTAACCAATCTATAATGTTAAATTCCTAAAATTAAATCACAATTAACATTGCAACACTACAAAAATTGAAACTTGAATAGATATATATCAAACTTGGTGTGAAAACTATGTTATTTCCTCCTCAAGTTGGCAAAGCAGAAAAGGTGGTGGAAACATCATGCAAAGGTGGTACAATGTGTTAAATGTGCATGTGAACTTTCCAACAGCATGAAAGCACTTCTTTTTTGTCAGAGCACGCATAGAATTAGTAAGAAAATAGAGCATGTGGGCCTGGATCATGGGCATCAACACTTTTTTACCGTTTCAATAGCAAGCCAAAATGCGAGCACGTTATAACGCGCTCGCATTCTGTCCTGCTATAGATTGATCACATCCTTTGTATTGATCACATCTCTTTCCTACAAGAGCTTTCCAAATCCCTCAACCATAAACCTTATCCCTAAACCCTAATCCCTCAACCCTCAACCCTAATCCATCACCCCTCAACTCTAATCCCTCATCCCTAAACCCTAAATGCTATCCCTATTCCTAAACCCTCAACAGACTCGATACTATACCTTAAACCCTAATCCCTTATCCTCGACACTCTTATTTAACCCTAATCCCTTGACCATTAACCCTATCCCTCAACCTCAACCCTCAACCCTCAACCCTCAACTCTCAACATTAAACCCTTAACTCTAATCCCTCGACCCTCAACCCTATCCCTAAACCCTAAACCCTCAACGTCAAATCCTAATCCCTCAACCCTTCATTCTAATCCCTCAACCCTAAACCCTATCCCTAAACCCTCAACAATATACCTTATACCCTAATTCCTCAACCCTAAACCTTATCCCTAAACCCTAATCCCTCAACCCTCAACCCTAATCCGTCATCCCTCAACTCTAATCCCTCATCCCTAAACCCTAAATGCTATCCCTATTCCTAAACCCTCAACATACTCGATACTATACCTTAAACCCTAATCCCTTATCCTCGACACTCTTATTTAACCCTAATCCCTTGAGCATTAACCCTATCCCTCAACCTCAACCCTCAACCCTCAACTCTCAACATTAAACCCTAATTCATCAACCTTAAACCCTAATCCCTCAAACCTAAACCCTATCCCTAAACCATCAACCCTCAACACTATACCTTAAACCCTAATCCCTATCCCTCAACCCTTAACCCTTAAAACTTAAACCCTATCCCTACACCCTCAACACTTGACACTATATCTTAAGCCTTAAACCCTCATCCCTAAAGCCTCAACCCTCAATCCTTAAACCTTCAACCCTAAACCCTATCCCTAATCCCTCTACCCTCGACACTCTAACCTTGACCTCGACATTAAATGCTAATCTGTCAACCCTAAACCCTAATCCGTTAACCCTCAACCCTCAATACTATACCTTAAACCCTAATCCCTCAACCCTCAACCCTAAACCTTATCCCTAAACCCTAATCCCTCAACCCTCAACCCTAATCCATCACCCCTCAACTCTAATCCCTCATCCCTAAACCCTAAATGCTATCCCTATTCCTAAACCCTCAACAGACTCGATACTATACCTTAAACCCTAATCCCTTATCCTCGACACTCTTATTTAACCCTAATCCCTTGACCATTAACCCTATCCCTCAACCTCAACCCTCAAGTCTCAAGCCTCAACCCTCAACTCTCAACATTAAACCCTAATTTATCAACCCTAAACCCTAATTCCTCAAACCTAAACCCTATCCCTAAACCATCAACCCTCAACACTATACCTTAAACCCTAATCCCTATCCCTCAACCCTTAACCCTTAAAACTTAAACCCTATCCCTACACCCTCAACACTTGACACTATATCTTAAGCCTTAAACCCTCAACCCTCAATCCTTAAACCTTCAACCCTAAATCCTATCCCTAATCCCTCTACCCTCAACACTCTAACCTTAATCTCAACATTAAATGCTAATCTGTCAACCCTAAACCCTAATCCGTCAACCCTAAACCCTATCCCTAAACCCTCAATCCTCAACACTATACCTTAAACCCTAATCCCTCAACCCTCAACTCTAAACCTTATCCCTAAACCCTAATCCCTCAACCCTCAACCCTAATCCATCACCCCTCAACTCTAATCCCTCATCCCTAAACCCTAAATGCTATCCCTATTCCTAAACCCTCAACAAACTTGATACTATACCTTAAACCCTAATCCCTTACCCTCAACACTCTTATTGAACCCTAATCCCTTGACCATTAACCCTATCCCTCAAACTCAACCCTCAACCCTCAACTCTTAACATTAAACCCTTAACTCTGATCCCTTGACCCTCAACCCTATCCCTAAACCCTAAACCCTAAACCCTCAACCCTCAACCCTCAATGTCAAATCCTAATCCCTCAACCCTTCACTCTAATCCCTCAACCCTAAACCCTATCGCTAAACCCTCAACACTATACCTTATACCCTAATCCCTCAACCTTGAACCTTATCCCTAAACCCTAATCCCTCAACCCTCAACCCTAATCCGTTATCCCTCAACTCTAATCCCTCATCCCTAAACCCTAAATGCTATCCCTATTCCTATACCCTCAACATACTCGATACTATACCTTAAACCCTAATCCCTCTACCCTCAACACTCTTATTTAACCCTAATCCCTTGACCATTAACCCTATCCCTCAACCTCAATCCTCAAGCCTCAACCCTCAACCCTCAACTCTCAACATTAAACCCTTAACTCTGATCCCTTGACCCTCAACCCTATCCCTAAACCCTAAACCCTACACCCTCAACCCTCAATGTCAAATCCTAATCCCTCAACCCTTCACCCTAATCCCTCAACCCTAAACCCTATCCCTAAACCCTCAACACTATACCTTAAACCCTAATCCCTCAACCCTAACCCTAAACCTTATCCCTAAACCCTAATCCCTCAACCCTAATTCATCATCTGTCATCCCTCAACTCTAATCCCTCATCCCTAAACCCTAAACGCTATCCCTATTCCTAAACCCTCAACGGGCTCGATACTATACCTTAAACCCTAATCCCTTATCCCTAAACCCTCCAACCCTATCCCTTAACCCTAATCCCTTGACCCTCAACCCTATCCCGAAACCCTTAACCCTCAAACCTCAATGTACTCAACCCTCAACGTCAAACCCTAATCCCTCAACCCTTAACTCTGATCCCTCGACCCTTAACCCTTAAAACTTGAACCCTAAAACCTATCCCTACACGCTCGACACTTGACACTATATCTTAAACCCTAATCCCTTAACCCTCATCGCTAAAGCCTCAACCCTAAATCATTAAACCTTCAACCCTAAACCCTATCCCTAATCCCTCTACCCTCGACACTCTACCTTAAACCTAATCCCTCGACCCTTAACCCTAAACTCTATCCCTAAAGCCTCAATCCTAAACCCTAATCCCTCAAGGTCCTAAACTCTAATCCCTTATCCCTAAACTCTAAATCCTATCCCTAAATGCTCAACCCTCAACCTTAAACCTTAATCACTTAATCCTTATCTACCCCTCTCCTCCCCTATCTGGCTCACTCCCATCTCTACCCTCCTCTGCCCTCGACACTATACATACATACATATAGGCATACATAGATACATACATACATACATATTGGCATACAGAGATACATACATACATATAGGCATACATACATACATACATATTGGCATACATAGATACATACATACATACATATACGCATACATACATACATACATACATACATACATACATACATGATTAATAGCCTTGAACATAAAAAAATTTGAGGGGAACATAACGCGAGCATGTTATAACGCGCTCGCGTTATGTCAAACATGACACACAACAAACTTGCGCAAAAGGAAAAATGCAAAGCAAACCATAACACGAGCGCATTATAAAGCGCTCGCGTTATGTCTTGCTTTGGGAATCCCAAGCCTTGGGCTTGGGATTTGCTTTGGATTTCCAACCCAAAGGCTTGGAGTGCCTTTTGAACAGTCAAACGTGTTTTTCCAAATTCTTCAAGATTTCACATAATTTCATTCGTGCTAACCCTCAGATTTGCACGTGTTTCAACGTCAAACAAATCAAACACCTAGGTAATGTTAGGCTTTCTCTTATCTATTTGACGATGTGATTTTTTTCATATTTTAACAATGTTAAGCCTTTCATCTTTAATTTCTTTTATTTGTGTGTCCGTTTTTGGGCAAAAACCACTGTTTGGTCTTTTTTTAATTGTAAATTAACTATTCATTGAAATTTCAAAAAAAATACATATTTAGAAACTGGACTCCATTCTGCAAATATTAAAAAAAGAAAAAAATAATTTTCAATTAGTTTTCAAAATTTATAGGGGTAGCACAGCCAAAATTCTATTTTTTAGGATGTGTCCACTTTGAAAATTACTAAAAAATCAAATATTCGTCAAAAAATTATCAAAAAAATCGGGCATAAACTACATGCTATTAGCTAATTTCTCACTAAAGCAATTTTAAAAATACCAAAAAAAAGTTGACCTTTTTAGGGAGCCACAAAACATGCTATGTTATGTTTTTTTGACAGAAACAACACCAATTTCTGTGGCTCCCTCTTTTGAACCCCTTAATCTATGCCATTTTCAAAAAAAAATAGTAGTTTAGAAAGTAGACTCGGAGCACTATGAACATTGTTTTGGTTGCATCTCCAAATTTTGAGTGTAACTATGCTCAATTTCTCATCCAAGGCCAGTATTTCCTAATTTCAGAAAAAAAGTTTCTACTTAAAACACCTTTTTGGCCCCCCATCTTCTTGCACTTACCCACTAAACAATGATTCTATTTTCATTTCTTCCTCTCAAAAACATGTACTCAATACTCCCTCCACATATATTATTCTAGTTAAAATACCTCCCTATTTTCACAAAATATTCTAGGTAGCTATAAATTTTGGTTCCATTTTTCATATCCCCTTTTAATTTCTAACCTTTATATTTTGTATGGAAAGCAACATTCACACCACTCATCCAATTATTAAAATAATTAAAATTTTCAAATATTCACTTAAACAAAGTTAATGGATCACTTAATCACATAATTCAAAAGGGGACACATTGTGTTTAGTTCCTATTGTAGATTTACTTTAGTGCATATAATTTGATCTAAATAAATTGTAAAGTTTAAGTAGTCAAATGATAGTAACTATGTTTCTTAGAAAAGAAGTAGAGGTCAAAACTTCTTTTTAAAAATGTAGAAGTATTGTTATCTAGGGTAATTGACTAATTAAAGTAAAAGTTTGATTTGAAAATGCATATATGTTTTATCTAGGGGAGAGACCCAAAAGAAGGTGCAATTACAAATATGAGCAAAATAGGTAATATAATTTAGGTTTGTAATGTAAACATTTTGAATGTTAGTCAAAATTGATTTAGTTGAATTTTAACAATAAAATTGAGATACAATTATTATGATGAATATAAAATAGGTTTAAAAACCAATAAAATTTTGAAAATAATAATTATGATTATAATATTTAAGGTGACTTTTTTTAAAAAGTTAAAATGGATTCAAAAACCAATAAAATTTTAAAAATAATAATGATGGCTCTAAAATTTAAGTTGACTTTTTAAAAAATTTAAAATTTGATAAAATTGATTGAAAGTTAGTTTTGATTTATATTTTAAAGATGATATAAGTATTAGAAATCATTTTTAAAGATTAGAAAGGGAAATTTGTTTTTAAATTAAATCCATAAAAGCAAATTTAAACACTAATTAATAGGAATTTAAACACTCATTTATAGATTTGGAGAAAAAAATAAAAGCAAATTTAAACACTCATTTATGGATTTAGAGAAAAAAATCCATAAAGGAAATTTTTTTGAAGTACAAAAGCATCCACAAAAGTGTCCAGACTTTATACTATTATATTTATTTATTAGTCCCTCCCTAAAGCGGGGACTAATGTTTTAATCATGCTCTTGAAAACCATGTGGACGCAGGGAAAACATTATTTGTTAAGGTCTGTAGTAGGAAGATCTCAAAAATGGAATTTTGTTTTTTTCCTTTTTTTTTCTGATTGGCTTGGCTCTTTTTTGCAGGGTTTTAGGTATTTTCCATTTGTAAAAATAGGGAAAAATCTTCTTGCCAATCAAAAAAGGAGAAGAAGAAATTTTTTGATGCATTTGTAATGTCTTGAAGATTGTTGATGTATCTTTGAAATGGGTAACCAGCCTATTTCAAGGGTTTCTTGGTGGGCACGTGTGGAGGCATGTAATGCTTACACAGGGTTTTCTCAAGCTATGTGTTGTGCCCTGATGCATTGTGGGACTCCGAGATGTGTGTGATTAAAAAACCATGTTGTAGAAAAGGGCAACGTACCTGGCTTGTTTTTCTAGGCGGTGGACAGATTTGCTCTAGACTGCTTCTAATTTTTTATAACCCCCGAGATAAATGCCATACATTCCTTTTGTTTTATCCTACATGCAGCTTTGTTTTGTGTTTTCTTTATGCTTCATTGTTGGTTGTGCATGAGAGTCATTATATAAACATTTGTTCACTCAGTAGGTAGCGGTATTTATGTTGTTGTATGATGTGGTTGCCTGGCTGTAGTATTTTTGCAACCATGTTTAAGGTACAAGGTTGTGTTTCTTCTGTTTACTTTTGTATCTGGTTCCTTTTAATCAATTCATGAGCCTTGTCTATACTTCTGCATTATGCACATGTCTACCATAGCATTTCCAACAAGCAGATTTCTTTGTCATTTTATTTGGCAGTTCACATGCCTTGTCTATGCTTCCACATTTTTGTTTGTCATTTTTGTTATAATATTTAGGGGGTACGTGGCTGGAAGTTTTAGGGTTTTAATTTGGGCTATTTTACTTTTTGGGGGTTAGATGGTTACCTTAGACTGGTAATGAACAGAGTCAAAAGTTTTGAATGCTAGGAGACAGTAAGGAGTGTTTAGTACAGTGGGGATGCACGAAATAGTGTTTTGTATTGTCGCTTTGAGTTTGTTTTGGGATATAGATGTACTTCCATGGCCCTGTCCAGTAAATCTGAGCGTTGGAATGCTTACAAATGCACTTTAATGTCCTTGTAACTTTAAATGGTACCTTTAGTTTTATTTTCATTCCATGTTAGATCCTCTATCCAACTCTTTAATGATGATCCATGTTGCAAACTTTAGAGTTCTCATGTATAAACAAGCTCCTGTGCCTATAATCTTAGCACTGAAATACATATAGAAACAAACTAGCGATATAACTTCTTAATTAAATATTGAATAATTGGTAGGTCTTTTGATTTCATAAAAATATTAGTACGAGCTAGATATTCTTTTGATTTAAATTTATAATTATTATAAGCTATTAGCATCTCGAATATCTAGCTCGTACTATTACTATTTCTAAATACAGTATTCTTACTTTCTAACTCACATTGTCCTGATGACATTCTTACACCCTGTCATGAGACATTCTTCAAATTGTAGTGTACCGGATATTTCTAATACTATTTCAGGATGATCAATCTTGGCTTGTGCTTCTCTAGCTTAGCTATTTTGGAGTGTTCTCCCTTTGGGGATGAACTAGCCTTCTTTTTTAATTCATTGTAGAAGTTTCGAGCGCTTTTCTTGTCTATTCAAAGCTAGTTGAATTCATGCAGTATCATTGACCTGGACATTTGTGGACACTAATATGCTTAGTTTCTTCTTTTCTAAATATTTTCTTCAATATAGTTAATTTAGAGAAAAAAACTTGAAGTTGGGGATAAAAGTTAAACAAAAAATTGGCTGGTATAGTTTGGAAAATCTTATTAATCTTGAAATTAGATTTACCTAGAAAATTTCAAAGATATACAAAGAAATAGCACAAAGGTGTCTTAAACAGGACCACCATTTTTCTAGACTCAGAAAGCACCTAAATTGCATTTTGAAGGCTAATTTACGTACATATATAAATTAAATTCAATAAGTAGAAATCTTCCATAGTTGCCACAACTAAATAAATTAGAGAAATTTAAATTCATTGTAACCTCTTCCCTGGACCCTTTTTCAGGATATTGAGCATGAAAGAAAAAGAAGTGAGAATACAAAGCAATGGATGATGATGATACCTGTGTTTGTTTGCAAAAATAGCTCTTATAGTTCGTCTATATGTGCCATGTGGACCATTTTCAAAAATATAATACGAAACTAGCAAACTAGTACATCTTAAAGTTAGACAATAAAAGGAAATAAACTTTAAAGGCATGAGCTACAAAGTATGGTTTACAAATACTAAAATATGCCTGGCCATAAGCAAATATTGAACTATTAAACCCTGTGATGCAATTCTCTACCAGTGGCAGCCCAACCATCTCAAAAATTTCTTTCTGAATACAAACACATACAACAAAAGATATATTCAGTTTTTCAAAAAGATATCTTCATACATAAAGGTTACTTTAATTGTATTTATATATAATATATGTAATAATAATAATACTGCTTTCAGAAAAAACTACAGATATAAGGTGCAATTTTTATTTCATAAGAACTCTATTTTCATGCATGTAAAATTCGAATGGTGTATCAATTTTGTCAACCTCTAAAGAACAACCTGCATATGGTAATTTCCTCAAAGTAGCTCTAATCCTTGTAGAGCACAATGTATCCAAAAATCTATTAAAAGTAAAATAAAAACTTATAATTGAACCCAACTCACTATGTCTATGTTGTTTAGAAACTGTGACTAGTGACCGGTTTACATCAGATTAACTTTCTTGTTTCATTAAGAATTAAAAATTAGATTGGCCTTTGCTAGGGAAATTTCAAAATTGTCTATTCTAAGAACCCAATAGTTTTTGACACATTATGTAGACAACAATGAACAAAGTCAATTAATTTCGTCAAAGAATAGCATTCCAACCAAGCCATTCTTTACCTATGTGGAATCCATGCCTACTACAACATCAAAAGTGAACTGTTGGTCAATAACAGTAATAGTATTCAAAGAGAGCATGTGGACAACCTGAGTGACATCCTTCTCTTCTGCTCTCACAGGTCTAATCCTGATTATTACCTGCACTATCACCATTCATAATTACACCTCCAAAAATATAGTTATGGGCTACATCTAAAAGTCAATATAAAGAATCAACTTCTAATATAAAATTATCTAGAATGTGGTGAATAAATATCCACAGGCTTTGAACTCTGCAAAATAATCTAGGCTTATCCAGAAGAGATTCAGTGAATATAGAGGTTGTGATCACTATAGAATATGAACATGGCTCTGCTCATACAATCAGAATGAACAAGACTAATATCAATGCATGCTAGAAAGCAATAGTCAACAAATCAGACATTGCCAACATTTGCAAATGAGGCACCCCATAGTAATATAAAGCCTGCATCAAACAATAAGGCCAAGGCAAGTTAAATCACAGTTCTTTGTTATGTTTCCTATTAGATTAGTTATATTTAGCTCAAGGTCTACATTCAACATCTACACTGGTGATTTTGGAATTGTCTATCTAGCATTCTGGATGCACCTTTCCATATAGTGCAGAACAGTCTAGATGCACTCTAATATGATTGAATTGAACCTACACCACCTTGTAGACTTCATCCACGATGGAGGATAAATAGGTCCTTTTTAGCATGTCTTGATTTGTGTTTTTATGTGGTAGAAACAGAACAAAGTATGTATTCTGTAGTGAGAATAGTCTTCAGAGTTAAAGAGTGTGCATATCCTATGTTCTTTTCATTTTGATGAGATGTGACCTTGTTGTTTTAATGTTTGAATGTCTAATCTATTTCTTATAAATAATCAACTTCTAATATAGAATTATCTAATGTGTTGAATAAATATGCATAGGCTTTGAACTCTGCAAAATAATCTAAGCTTATCTAGAAGAGCTTCAGTGAATATAGAGGTTGTGACCACTATAGAATATGTACCTGGCTCTGCTTATACAATCAGAACGAACAAGACTATCAAGGCATGCTAGAAAGCAACAGTCAATAAATCAGACATTGCCAACATTTGTAAACAAGGCACCCCCTAGGGGTATAAAAGCCTGCATTAGACACTAACACTGAGGCAGGTTAAATCACAATTCTTTGTTCTAATTCCTATTAGATTAGTTATATTTAGCTCAAGGTCTACATTTAGCATCTACACTAGTGATTTTGGAATTATCTATCCAGCGTTCTGGATGCACCTTTCCATACAATGCAGAACAGTCTAGATGCACTCCAATATGATTGAATTGAACCTACACCACCCTGTAGACTTCATCCACGATGGAGGATAAATAGATCCTTTTTAGTATGTCTTGATTTGTGTTTTTATGTGGTAGAAACAAAACAAAGTATGTATTTTGCAATGAGAATCATTTTCACAGAGTTAAAGAGTGTGCATATCCTGTGATATTTTCATTTTTATGAGATATGACCTTGTTGTTTTAATGTTCAAATGTCTAGTCTGTTTCTTATAGTATAACTTGATTTGTCTTTTTTTAGTTTGGTAGTGCAAACAGAACCAGATATACATTCACACTGCAAATACTGTGAATTATCTTTGCAATTTTAGAGAGTGAAATACTGTAATAAACATTAGTTTTCTCTGACATATAAACTGATACCTGATATTGATGAGTTCTGATCTTGGGTTTTGATTATAAAATATATTGTTCCAAATTGAACAAACTAGATTGGTGTTTGTGGTAGTGACATATCGTCAATGACATCAATTGATAAAATAAGAGGGTTTCATTGTCTGGCTACTTCTTATTCTTTTTACATATTTAGAATGGTTGATCTGGTGATTTTAGTATGTCTTATTTGTTTATGTGTTTACTGGTAGAAATATGTGATACTGAGAATAGTATATCTCCTAAACTGAGAATAATATCCAGTTTCATTGTATTGGAGAGTGTTCAAATCTTGTGATTTGATATCCATTAGTTTTTCCCAGAAGAGCTCAATTCTTCATACTGACAAATTATTACTTTGGTTTTTTATTAGAGAAAAGGTACTCATTTATCCTAATAAAAAACTACAATGAGATATGACTTAATCTGGTGATTTTACTATGCCTTGATTTTCCTTGTTGGTTTTGTGGTAGAAAAAGTGCCAGGTATATATATCCTATGTTGGGTATAGTCTATTATGTTGGAGATGTGCAAATACTGTAGTATTCATTAGTTTCCTCTGTTATAAACCAAATTTTAATATTGATGAAATGTGATGTCATGGTATTTTATTATCCAAACCGGATTGGTGATTGTGGTAAATCTTGAACTTATATTTTGGACTGTGGAAAAAGAAATATTACTATGGGGTGCCTTGTTTTCAAGTGTTGGCAATGTATGATTTATTGGTTGTTGCTTTCTAGCATGCCTTGATATTAGTTGTGTTCATTCTGATTGTATAAGTAGAGAGAGGTACATATTCTATAGTGGTCACAACCTTTATATTTGTTGAAGCTCTTTTGGATAGGCTTAGATTATTTAATAAAAGAACTGTAATGAGATATGACTTAATCTGGTGGTTTTAATATGCCTTGATTTTCCTTGTTGGTTTGGTGGTAGAAAGAGTGCTAGGTATATATATATATATATCTGATGTTGGATATAGTATGTTATACATTGGAGATGTGCAAATACTGCAATATTCATTAGTTTCCTCTGCTATAAACCAAATTTTAATAGTGATGAAATGTGACCATGGTGTTTGATTATCAAAACTAGATTGGTGATTGTGTTAAATCTTGAACTTACATTTTGGACTGTGGAAAACACAATATTACTATGGGGTGCCTTCTTTGCAAATGTTTACAATGTCTGATTTATTGATTGTTGCTTTCTAGCATGCATTGATATTAGTCATGTTCATTCTGATTGTATAAGCAGAGCCAGGTACATATTCTATAGTGGTCACAGCCTCTATATTCATTGAAGCTCTTCTGGATAGGCTTATATTATTTTGTATTTATCTGTTGATATTAGTCTCAAGATTTACCATAATCACCAGGCCAGATTGGCTAATAGGACAAGGAGATAGCTCATTGGAACAAGTGATTATCAATTTAGGGCAAGTGAGTAGCATCTCATTGATCACACAGATCATTCATTTAATTTAAAAACTTAGATCTAAACCAATATATAATTTAGGACAAATGGAGGCATCTTGTATTAGTAAAGATTAAAGTAGTAAAAATGCATAATCATTAATTAACTTTTGTTAACCCCACTTTGTGAGGTTATCTTTACGATACAAGTTCAAGGTTTACCACAAAAGGAAAAACCATCTAGTACAAATTGGCTAAATGGGGCAAATGGGAATCTAATCGGAGAAAATAGGTATTTAATTAGGACAATGTCTTCTATTAGAAAAAAAAATGGACTAGGAAAAGAAAGAAGATCCATGATGACTACCTTTTATCTCCACTGTCTGGAGTAGGATTTACACTACAAGCTCAAAGTTTACCACACGTAACCATATTTACCAATCCAGAATGGCTAACTAGGGCAACTAGGCATGACATTGGAACAAACGGGTATGTAATTAAGACAAATGGGGGTGCCTTTGATTAACAAAGAGTGAACCAGGGGAGAAAACAAATTTAAGAAAATAGAACTACTAATTAACTTCTCTTGATCCTACTGTCTGGACTAGGCTTTATAATACAAGTTCAAGGTTTAGTGACCACAATCATCAGTACAAATTGGCTAACTACAGCATTTATGGGTATCCCATTGGATCAAATGGATATCTCACTAGAACAAATAGGTATCTAATAAAGATGAATGGGGTTGTCTTATTGACAAAAAATAAACAAGGCACAAAAAATGAACAATAGATGAATTTGATAAGTAGGAGGTATTTTTCGCAGCATGTCAAATTATGATATTTTATTTCAGGGTTTAACTGCGTAGTTTTTGAGTCAAACACATGACCCATATTTCATGAGTAGTTTTTCACATGAACCCATCTCTCATGTTAATGAATGGTCCACTTAGCACTCATTGCATCTAAGTGATGCACATAGGGGTGAAGCATCGAGACTTCCCGAGAGGTCACCCATCCCAATACTACTCTGACTCAAAGACTCTTGCAAATGGGGTAGCAAGCTAAGTGGGCTTGATCTTGGGGGAAACTCCATGGTTAAGCGTGCTTGAGTCAGAGTAGTACTGGGATGGGTGACCTCCCGGGAAGTCCTGATGCTTCACCCCTATGTGCATCACTTAGATGCAATGAGTGCTAAGTGGACCATTCATTAACATGAGAGATGGGTTCATGTGAAAAACTACTCATGAAATATGGGTCATGTGTTTGACTCAAAAACTAAATAGATGAATTTACTTGCCTTGAATCCAGTGTCTGAAGTAGCCTTGTCAAAGATGAAAGAAGTGTTGTGCTCTGTTGGGTAGTCGAGGCTTAATTTATTTCTTACGTTGGGAATTCCTGTGGCTCTTGGAGGAAGAGGAGGCTTGGGAGACCTAGATTTGGGGGTCATTTTGGCAGGGCAGGGGGGTCCTCCCTCAACATTGCTATGATTTGGCTTGACATTGTCATCCTCTGGGCGCACATTCTCGCTACCATACTTGGGATTTCTGTGTGCGAGAATGGTGTTTCTCTTCTTTGGGTGAGATATATGATTAAAAGAATAAACCATTCAATGAAAGGCTCTTGCCCATATGCATTATTTTCGAATTGATACATTCAACTATCGAGTGGGTGATTGCCTATTTGACACAGTACATGTTTTGTTGCATTGTCACTATACACATGTTTTGTTGCATTGTCGCTATACGCCAAATGAGTTGTGCAATGGCTTTGTGGATCACTTTTTGTATTGTCTTGGCAGTGGCTATACTGCGAACCTTGGCTCGTTTGAACATGGACTGCATCCAACAGTGCTTTATGATTTGCACAATATATATAGCAAAAGCACATATCTGTGTAGGATACGGCTCTCACCCACAAAGATAGACGTTGTTGGTGAAAATGGGCTTTGGGGTGACACATTTTGTATCCAATGGTTGGCATGATCATTGAACATTCCCATATGTCTATGGTCTCTAACACACAAAAAAGCGTACTTGCACTTTGATAAAGACTCATGCAACCCTGCAATATCATACGTTTGAAAATCAATCTCCTCCCATCAATTGCTTTGATGGCTTGTTGCATATGATCACAAAACCATGATAGTATACATAAGCAAAGAAATGGCATTATCAGACGTTTGAAAAAAAATATCTTCCCATCAATCCTTTAGGAGAGAACTCATAATCACAATCCTTCTGCAAGGGTTTATGTGAAGGTCAAATTCTAAGAAAGATAGCATAGATAGGTTGGTAACTTCTACATAGTAATTTTTTACGTTGGATGGCATTGTAGGGCAACCAAAAAAACTTGTACATATGACCAAAAAATACTTCTTAAACTTTGTAATTAATTTTTTATGGGTTATAAAACTCTGAGAGTATTTAGCAGTATAGCCTTTCATGAAGCAGAGTCTTGCATGCTACTCACATATAGAGTGGAAAATTGGATGCATTGTCTTAAGAAGTGCATTCTTCATCCTTGGATAGAGTACCCACTCTGCAAATATATGGGTATTGTTTTCCTCTAATCCTAGTAATTTCCATACAACAATGGAATGCTTCAATGTCAAAGACTTGGGTTGGAATTGTATACATTCCTTATTTGCAACTACCATATCGATGTTTGTTAATGTCTATTGGGCATTTGACATAAATATGTAGAGTAGGAAAAAAACAATTGTATTTGTGTGGATTTGATATCAGATACGAAATAAGGCATTTAATGTATTACTCATATATTCAAAGCAAGGCGAGATCTCTTGAAATTCATTTACAGTGGAATATGATTTATGCTCCATAAGTGAATTTCCCATTTCTAGCATTTTCATATTTTGTTCTGCATGTAGCCTCTGCATAACCTCTTAAGAGATGGCAAGAGAGAATCTCTTAGGATTTCTTAGAATTTGAACAAGGTCTTATTGTGTTTGTTCCTTGCAAGCTTATATCCCAAACAAAACAAATGAAGTATGAATTCAAAGGGGTCACCCTAGTCTCAAAGATTAGTTCCACGTGGGAGCAAATTTTAGATATAGATTTTGGCCATGTTGACTTGGATGAGTTTAGGCAAAGGATGTATGGGCCTAATTCTACTAGTAGAGTACAAAGAATGGTGAAGAATGGGACTACTCAGGCAAATAGTTTCCCTGCTATTGTATAATGCCCTGAACTCATAATGGAATGCGCAAAGCACTATCGCCTGAGGTTCAGACAAATAATGACTAATGATAATGTGGTGCTAGTTGATCTCTCTACTCAAGCAATAGAAAAGGCATTTTACATTCCTATTCATCCAGTCATGGTTGAGCTCATTGAAGATTTGGGGTTGAATTATTATAATAAAAGACAAGTAATTTGCAAGAGGAGCATTAACAATAGGTGGATGAAGACTCCCAGGGCAGATGCCTCCCAACACCCTAAGACACTATTAAGGAGTGATTTTTCAACTGAGATAAGTGATATGGTTACCTTGGTGAGCAGAATCCTAGGCTTATGTACATCATCAACATTTCACCCTTGGATGGTCAAGTTCATCCATGAAGTGTTAGAAGACCAGGAGATGGTTCATTGGGCTAAGATTATTAGTGATAATTTGAGTACCCAATTGACCCAAGTTGGCATAACAAAGAATTTCTTCATGACTTCCTACTTGGTCTATATGTTAGAAAGAAATGAGTTTTATCCAGGCATGATTAGGAAAAAATCCATAGGGTGTTCTTCGGGACAATTCAGAGTTTATGATTGTTACCCTCAGCTACAAATGGAACAATCATGAAGGCATTACAAGAGGGTGAATGATGCATTTATCATGTATATTACCAGGCATTTGGAAGGTGATTTGAACAAAAGAATTTATGTGCCTGCTACAAAGTTAATCCAAAAATATGGAAGTTGGTTTATTCAATTTTCTAACTTCACCTACATCAGAATTGAGGGATTTACAAGGCCTATCTACAAACTTCCCAAGTATCCCACTACTAAGATCACATTGTTGGAGCTTACTAGGCAAATTTTCCAGTCTCAACAACTTCTAATTGAAAGCATGCAACAAGGGTACAATTCTGCCTCATTCTAGGAGATGGTATGTATACCTACCCTTCTTTAGTTGTTGCCAAAGAATTAGATGCAGAAATTCAAATGTACAATTTACACTTCTACAATGCCAGACCAAATTTCGATCCCTTTCAGAAGATGGAACAACTTGTGGGTAAGGAGTACCATCATATTCCACATCTAGAATATTTTTGGGTTGATTGTCTAAATGAAGATAAGGTGAAGGGGAGAAGGTATTCTAGTTTTTCTACATTTCACACTGAAGTGTTCAATATTTGTGTTTCTCCTGACCAACTATTAGATGAAAGAGGAATGCTCAAAAAGGAGGAATTTGATAGGATATTCAATGGTGCCATCCCTCACCTAAATTGGTTGAATGAACAAGATATTCCATCCTTCTTGTTTGGCGTCTCTATTCTATGACTTTAGTCTTTTTTGTATTTTTACTATACTAGAAAACCTTTTCTATTGTTTGACCATGTTGTAATGAGGGTTATGACATTCATAGCTAAGGTGTATAATTTGTATAGCATTTGAAAAGACACTGCATTAGTAGATTGGTTAGAAATAGTTTGGGTTGTTGTGTGTTTTTCAAATTTTCCTCTTTTTTGACAATTTTACCCAATTTGGCCCAGTTTTGATTCGTTGAATAACCTAGGCAAAATAGTTCTAATTGGCACAAGAAAGGTGGTGGGTGCCAGGTCTCCACGGTTAACTTTAGATTTTCTTGGGTTTTGCTACTACGATATTTATCATAAAAATACCTTGTGCTGAGAATTGAAAATATATTACAACACCCTTATCAAGAGACCAAACAAGTCATTATTTGACTTGATCCAAAAAAACTAGAAATTAGATATTTGAGAACTTATGCTAATGTAAATAGTTAACCAAATCATAGTGTACACAATATTATCTGTGATATCTCTACATCTGGATATAGAATGGACTTTGCAAACAATATTGGCACTTAATGTACTTGAAATAAGATATCTACGAGCCTATATTAGATTAGTATTTAAAGAAAGAGAGTTGAACATAATAATATCCAGACCAAAAAAAGTCAAGACAGTATACATTGCATTGTGTCTAATAGATTTAAAACTGAATACAGAATGGAACCTCTAATAGACATATATTGATGCCCAATGTATGTACTCATTAAACTTGGCCATGATGGCATTGCTTGAAGATTGATCATTTGCAAATCAAATGACAACCCAAACACTCATAAGGAATAGCTCAGATATCGGGAATGTTGACAGCCCGCATGGAGCACTTTGTCTATCATTCTTTTTCCTCCTTTGGCTATATAAAAAGAATAATTAGCATCCTGAGACACATTGTAAGCATGCTAAAGGTATTATAAGATAAAATTTAGACAAAGAAAAAATGGGTTTGGTGTTCTGAATTTAAATATGCATAGTAATCTAAGGAAACAAATATCCAAATTCTCAAAAGAAGGCTTGAGTAATTTCCAAAAAAATTGGACATACTATACACTGCATTGACTTGAACTACCAGTGACTATAAACATGCATGACTAAAATAACTAATGCATTCATTTTCATTGAGATGCCAAAACACTGGGAAAAAATCCAACTAGTTAAACAAGAAAATAGAACATGAAGTAGTGGTTGTCCATAGTTCCTGTTATCTAATTGTGCACTTCAGCCCAATAAGGTCAAGCTAGGACAGCACTAATGTTTTCTACATTTTCAGAAGGAGATAGGATCAATGGAAACTTTGTCCAGGTTGTCTAAAGCAGGTTGAAAGGAGGAAGAGTGGGTAAGATGAAAACTTACAGCCTGTTGTGGAAGGCCTACTACTCAAGTAGAAGGTCATTCCTATGATCACCTTTACCAGGGTCATGTAGCAACCAATAAGAGTTGCTACACAAGCCAGATAAAAATGGTAAGGGCATCCTACCAAAGTAGGAGGCATCCCAAAGAAGACAAGAGGGGGAAAAAAAACTAAGCTATGTGTTTTAGTTGTTTTCATGGTCTATTCATTACAGTTGATCCAATTATCAAGTGAGAAAGGTACAACAAAATTTGCTAAATCTACTCATGATTATAAACAACTATACCATGCAATAGATTTTAGATTTTCCCTTATGAAATTGAATGATTTACAAAGAAGAAACAATATACAAATCATTGCATGAAATAACTATTTATATTCATAAAGAGAATCCATTCATAGTTCCCACACAAGCTGTGGGAATTGATTGTACTGTACATGATGAAGTGAAATAAAATATATACATCTGAGATTAAAAAAAAAAGTAAGCATATAAGAGGGAAAAAGGGATCCATCATTGCCTAAATGACGAACCCCACTAGTGGCTACACTATCTTTAGATCCTCCATTGATGTCTTCACAGGTACCTACAAGAGAGAAAGAGGAAGCATGTTAGAGCTCAGTATTCTTTTTCACTCCTATATGAAACAACATCAAATTTGTACCTATTATCTTTCATAAGCATCTAAGTAGGAAAATAAAAAAAGATAAATAGCTCCCAGCAAGAGATGAAGATCAGATAATCAAAAGAGAGGCTCTTAGCCTCAATGTTTGTTCTAACTAGTTTGATGAGTGTGTAGGTACAAGTTAATGCAGAGTGCCAGCAGAAGCGAATGAAATTTGACTATATCTTCCCTATCGGCAAGAGGTCTCCCAATGTTTCACCGAAGCCAAGAATGACTTCTCTATCGGGAAGACATGAGCTATCGGTCGTTCCTCATTCGTTTATCCCGACAGCCAAGTTCTCACCGATATCTCCGAAGTGGTTCATTGCCTATCGACAACACCTCATACTATCGGACCACGAGAAATTTCTTAGGCCGATATACTCTGTCACTCCGATGACCAATCTCCGTCGGCCAGACTTCCTCCTTCGGCGAAACTTCTTTCACCTACACCGACACCTTGTCTCTCGCCGATATCGTCAGGCACATCGGCCAGACCCTCCGCATCGGTGAGACTTCAGTTCGTAGCCCCGATGGTTCATCTCATTCCGATGAGTCTCTATTGGCGAGACTTCTTGAACTCCTCCCGATGAGCTTCTATCGGCGGGACTCTAACGGTCGCCGTGACTTCTTCGGCTTCCCCCGACAAGGTTCCTCACACCGATAATCTTTATCGGCGATACTCCAAGGATTTCTCACCGATCGGTGAAACTGTATACCGTCGGCTAAGTGTATTTTCCTTAGCCCGATATCGTTTCTCTCACCAATGCGAATAACAATGGTATGTGTCTCCGACACTATACTAATCTTCGACAAGACGGAGAGCCTTTCACGCCGATGGATCTCCAACTGTTCTGAGGCGCCAAACTAGAATTCCTTTCGACCGAACAATGGAATTTGGCCGTTTCATAAATCAACCCTCGATCACTTGTAGCAATCTGATCCCACATCAAAACTATCCAATTTCACTCTGATTTCCCGACTAGCCACATGACGATGTCTAGTCGAACTTGACTGAGTTCGCTGGCTTCCTGGGTAAGAATTCATCAACAACAAACATGAAAATTCTTTCCCCCATCACACTGATACTATACAGGGCTTCAGTGGACAGAGGAAAGGGCCTCCATGTATGAATCAAAACCCTACTCCTAGGTTACGAACCAACCACTGTGGAACCGTGGTTTTTACACCGTCTGCACACTATAGAGTCACTATGGATTGACAGATAGCATCCGGTTAGGGTTCCATTTACAAAATCAGGATAAAGATATCAAATCACTAAGAACAACCAAGAAAATCAACACAGATCATACCCAGAACTCTCTTTATTCAGTTATCAAAAAGAACTTGTTGTAATACACACTTCTCTTCTCTGCTCCGTGTGACATACAACCTGCCTCTAAAGAAGATGTAGAGATAGCAGTTATCCCCTCCAACCGTGCAAACTGATTTTCAAATCAGTTAGCCATTGGCTTACCCTTCATACAAGCAAAACTACATGTGTGCCTTGCACAATTACATTCTTGGGACCAAATTGACCCTTATTACAAAATGAAATGGCTTAAGAGCCTTATGAGAAAACAAAAGAAAAGATGACCCTGCACTACAAAGAATGTGCTCCTGCACCATACTCCCCCTGCAGGAAAAACTCATGTCCCTTGAGTTGCTAACTGCTGAAGTGTCTTCCCATGCTTTAGAATATCTGCTTCACTCATCCAGGTTGCCTCTGAATCAGGAAGATCCTGCCACTTGACCAAGTAGTCTTTGTATACCCCTTTTCTTGTCTTCTTGACAATTTTGGAATCCAAAATGCATTCCAATTGCAAAGGCTTACTTGGAGGTAAATCTCTGATCCAGTCTTCATCTTCAATCACAGCATCTGAGCCATCTTCAGCATGTAATGGAGGTCTAAAAGGGAACAGGTCTGCAACATTGAAAATGGGAGAGATACCAAGGCCAGATGGTAATTCTATCTCATATGCATTTGGACCAAATTTATGCACTACCTTACACGGTCCTACCTTCTTCATCAACAATTTGGTTGGTTGCCCCTTAGGTAATCTTTCCTTTCTGAGGTAGGCCATCACCAAATCTCCTACCTTGAACTGTACCTCCCTTCACTTCAGATCTGCCCTATCCTTGTACTTGGAGACAGTTTTCTCCAACTGAAGCTTGACCTGATCATGTACTATTTTCATGGTAGCAGCAAAGTCTTCTCCTAGAGCACTCCTTTTATCCCATCCTTGGAGGTCTTTGAGTTCAAGTGGTCCTCTTGGGTGGAAACCATAAACTATTTCAAAAGGGCTTTTCCCAGTACTTCTGTTTCTTGAATCATTATAAGCATATTCAGCTTGACTGATCACTAAATCCCATGCCAATCCATGCTGTTTGGTAAGGCATCTCAAAAGGTTTCCCAAGGACCTGTTAACAACCTCAGTCTGACCATCAGTCTGGGGATGGTAGGCTGATGAAAAAGACAACTGAGTGCCCAATTTTCTCCATAGGGTCCTCCAAAAATGACCAACAAATTTGGAGTCTCTATCAGTAACAATTGATAGGGGTAAACCATGAATTCTGACCACCTCTCTGAAAAAGAGACCAGCAATATGAGATGCATCATTTGTGCATTTGCATGGCACAAAATGAGCCATCTTACTGAATCTATCCACAATGACAAAAACACTGTCTACACCCCTTGCTGTCCTAGGAAGACCAAGCACAAAGTCCATACTAATACTTTCCCAAGGTCTGGTGAGAATGGGCAGTGGTTGGTACAAACCAGCATTAGAAGACATACCCTTGGCCTTTTGACATATGGTACAGCTTGCAACATATCTCCTTACATCTGTCTGTACCTTGGGCCAATAATAGAACCTGGTGACTTGTTCCAAAGTCTTGTCCAACCCAAAATGTCCTCCTAAGGCTCCATTGTGCTTCTCCTTGATGATATTGTCCCTCATTGAATATTTAGGAACACACAACAAACTACCTTTAAATAGGAGCCCTTCTTGCAGCACAAAATCAGAATACTCACCATGAAAAGTGTTAGCCAAACTTGCACACACTTCATAGGCAGCCTTGAAATCTGCATCATCCTTGTACAACTCCTTCAGACATTCTAGACCCATATGTTCCATTTGTACTTCCTGTATGACCAGTATCCTTCTACTCAAAGCATCTGCCACTTTGTTGGCAACACCTTTCTTATGCTTAATAGTGAAGGTATAGGCCTACAATTGTTCCATCCACTTGACGTGCCTATGATTCAACTTTTCTTGACTATTTAGGAAGCTAAGAGCATGGTTGTCAGTAAAAACAATGAACTCTTTTGGCAGTAAATAATGTCTCCATTTTATCAGAGCTTGCACCATTGCATACAACTCTAGGTCATAGGTAGAATACCTCTGTTTGGCCTCATTCAACTTCTCTGAAAAGAATGCTACTGGATGTCCTTCCTGACTAAGAACAGTACCTATAGCTTGTTGGCTTGCATCACATTCCACAAAAAATACTTTGTCAAAATTAGGGAGTACCAACGTAGGTAACTCGGCCACTTTCTGTTTCAACAGTTCAAAACTATCATCTGCTTGTTTTGTCCATTGAAATTTACACTTCACTCCACCCTTGATGGTATTGAGAATAGGAGCACTTATGTGACTGAACCCTTTAATGAACTTCCTGTAAAAAGTTGCCAAACCATGAAAACTTCTTATATCTCCTACTGTCTGAGGAGTAGGCCAATTGAGAATAGCCTCAACTTTTGTAGGATCCATTTTCAAACAGCCATTGGAAATCACAAATCCAAGATACACTAGTTCAGTTTTCATAAAATCACATTTATCCAAGTTGATCATCAACTTACTCTCATGCAATTTCTTTAACACCTGTCCAAGATGCTTCACATGCTCTTCTTTGGTCCTGCTGAAAATCAATATGTCATCAAGATAAACAATAACAAATTTTCCAATAAATTCTACAAGTACCTCATTCATCAACCGCATGAAGATGCTTGGAGCATTACTGAGACCAAATGGCATGACAAGCCACTCATAGAGACCTTCATTTGTTTTGAAAGCAGTCTTCCATTCATCTCCCTACCTTATTCTGATCTGGTGATAACCAGATTTCAAATCAATCTTAGAATAGTAACATGAACCACTAAGATAGTCCAACAGATCCTCAATTCTTGGCATAGGAAATCTATACCTTATGGTGATCTTATTGGTAGCCCTTGAATCAATGCATAATCTCCATTTGCCATCTTTCTTAGGAGCAAGTACACTAGGGACTGCACATGGACTAAGACTTTTCCTAATCAAACCTTTCTCCAAAAGTTCTTGAATCTGTCTACCTACTTCTTCATTCTGCTGTGGTGTCAACTTGTAGGCAGCTTTATTGGGTAATGTGGCTCCAGGAATCAAGTCAATCTGATGACTTATGTCCCTCATAGGTGGTAAGGAGTTAGGAGTTTCCTCTACCACAAGATCTTGGTACTTATCCAGTAATTGTTGCACTTCCAATGGAATCTCCTTCTACTGTTTGCTTTGCTGATTGGATACAGGCTTCATCATCAGTGCATACCCTCGGGTGTCCTCCTCCTTCATGAGTTGTAGGAACTCTTTGCCACTCACTAACATGACATTGTTGTCATTGCTCTTCTCTCCAACCTGCTCTGGTAAGGGATCCATCTAAAACTTCTTACCATTCTTGGTGATCATATATGTATTCTTTTCACCATCATGCTGTGCCTTCACATCATACTGCCAAGGTCATCCAAGAAGAAGGTGACAAGCATCTATAGGAATAATTTCACATAGCACCTTATCCCTATAATCACCTAGTTCAAACTCTACCCAAGTTTGTTCTTCCACCAAATAGTTCTGATTCTTATTCAACCAAGATATTTTGTGAGGATTAAGATGGGGTAATCTTTTCAGTCTACACTTTTCTACCATTTCAGTAGACACTACATTTTTAGTAGAACCTGAATCAACAATGATTTTACAGAGCTTACCATATGCTATTCCTTGGGTTTTGAAGAGATTCTTCCTTTGTGGGGGCTCCTGCTTCAATGGCATCTTCACGAGGGTCCTCTTAATCGTCATATTCTCTCCTTCAAGCACTGGTGCAGCACTACCAATTGGTGAGTTTACACTTTGACAATCATCCTCCTGCAATAGTTGGTTCCTTCTCCCACCATCATGAGAGCTAGATGCCTTCTCAGGGCACTTACTTGCAGTGTGGCCTACTTGATTGCAGTTGTAACATCTTCCAGTGAAGACTCCACGTCCTCTGCCTACACCACCACCTCTTCCTCTGCCATTAGGTCTTCTCCAACCTCTGAAACCACCACCTTTTTGTTCTGTATCAGAACGTGATTCTTGTTGACTTGAACTTTCACCTTTGTTTGGCTGTCCTCTGCCAAAATTACCTCTTCCTCTATTGTTCCTGCCACCTCTTCCTCTATTATTTTAATCACCTCTCCTTTTCAGTTTATCCTCTGCCCTAGAGGCTAACTGAAAACATTCATCCACAGTCTTGGGAACCACCATACTGAACTCATCCTGTATATTGTACCTCAGTCCATCCAGGTATCTGGCCACCATCTCTTTTTCTTCTTCTCTGTGATTGGCTCTCATGCTCAATCTGTGGAATTCTTCAGTGTATGTAGCCACGTCCATATCTTTCTGCCTAAGATGATTAAACTTTCTGATAGTCTGCAGATCATAATCACATGGTAGAAATTTGGCTCTCAGCATGGCCACCATTCTGCTCCACTTGGTGATTGGACTCTTTCCAACCTTCTCCCTTTCACATTGAGTGTAGTTCCACCAAACCAATGCAGAACCTCTCAGTCTGGTCTTTGCAAAATTTACTTTCTTACTGTCACTATACTCTTTGAAGTTAAAGTAATTACTTAGGGCTTCAATCCAGTCCACAAGAGTATCTCCATCCAGTTTCCCATTGAACGTGGGAACATCCATTTTCGGATCACCACTATCTCCATGACCCTTGAGTGTGTTCAGAAATGCCTTTTGATCAGCAGTCATACCTTCTCCTTGAGGATTCTCCCCAGTTTCTCCTTCTTCATCCTCCTCTGACTCAGAAGTGCTTCCATCCTTCTCTTTGGATCTTTCTTCCTTCAGTCTCTCTTCGAGCATTTCTTCCACCATCTTCTGGATGGCTGCTTTACTCATCGTCTTGGGAGGCATTGTGCTAGCCTCTGTTTCTATCTCCAATTCTTCATCTGACATACATGGCTGTGATTCAGAATATTGGCTCTGATACCAATTTGATGCAGAGTGCTAGCAGAAGTGAATGAAATTTGACTATATCTTCCCTATCGGCAAGAGGTCTCCCAATGTTTCACCGAAGCCAAGAATGACTTCTCTATCGGGAAGACATTAGCTATCGGTCGTTCCTCATTCGTTTATCCCGACAGCCAAGTTCTCACCGATATCTCTGAAGTGGTTCATTGCCTATCGGCAACACCTCATACTATCGGACCACGAGAAATTTCTTAGGCCGATATACTCCGTCACTCCGATGACCAATCTCCGTCGGCCAGACTTCCTCCTTCGGCGAAACTTCTTTCAACTACACCGACACCTTGTCTCTCACCGATATCGTCAGGCACATCGGCCAGACCCTCCGCTTTGGTGAGACTTCAGTTCGCAGCCCCGATGGTTCATCTCATTCTGATGAGTCTCTATCGGTGAGACTTCTTGAACTCCTCCCGATGAGCTTCTATCTGCGGGACTCTTACGATCGCCGTGACTTCTTCGGCTTCCCCTGACAAGGTTCCTCACACCGATACTCTTTATCGGCGATACTCCGACGATGTCTCACCGATCGGTGAAACTGTATACCGTCGGCTAAGTGTATTTTCCTTAGCCCGATATCGTTTCTCTCACCGATGCGAATAACAATGGTATGTGTCTCCGACACTATACCAATCTTCGACAAGACAGAGAGCCTTTCACGCCGATGGATCTCCAACTGTTCTGAGGCGCTGAACTAGAATTCCTTTCGACTGAACAATGGAATTTGGCCGTTTCATAAATCAACCCTCGATCACTTGTAGCAATCTGATCCCACATCAAAACTATCCAATTTCACTCCGATTTCCCGACTAGCCACATGACGATGTCTAGTCGAACTTGACTGAGTTCGCTGGCTTCCTAGGTAAGAATTCAACAACAACAAACGTGAAAATTCTTTCCCCCATCACACTGATACTATACAGGGCTTCAGTGGACAGAGGAAAGGGCCTCCATGTATGAATCAAAACCCTACTCCTAGGTTACGAACCAGCCACTATGGAACCGTGGTTTTTACACCGTCTGCACACTACAGAGTCACTATGGATTGACAAATAGCATCCGGTTAGGGTTCCATTTACAAAATTAGGATAAAGATATCAAATCACTAAGAACAACCAAGAAAATCAACACAGATCATACCCAGAACTCTCTTTATTCAGTTATCAAAAAGAACTTGTTGTAATACACACTTCTCTTCTCTGCTTCGTGTGACATACAACCTGCCTCTAAAGAAGATGTAGAGACAGCAGTTATCCCCTCCAACCGTGCAAACTGATTTTCAAATCAGTTAGCCGTTGGCTTACCCTTCATACAAGCAAAACTACATGTGTGCCTTGCACAATTACATTCTTGGGACCAAATTGACCCTTATTACAAAATGAAATGGCTTAAGAGCCTTATGAGAAAACAAAAGAAAAGATGACCCTGCACTACAGAGAATGTGCTCCTGCACCACAAGTACACAAATACATCACACTAATCAAAGTGATAGAGCAGTCATGTATAATTGACATTTACAACCGTGTAGGTAATCATTCAAGAGCATCAAGAGTAATAGCAGTCATATGCTAGAGATCAGTAGAGACAATCAGGAAAGGATGACTGTTACAGTCATAAAGGTTATGAAAAGATAGTACATGACATGGGTAGCCCAGAAGGCATGAAGGATAACACAGAGGTCTGCAATGTGATAAAGGCTTGATCAGGTAAAGGCATTGAAGAAGATATTGACAAGATTGAAGAATTATTTATTGTCATAAAGCAGTCTAATACAGTCACAAAAGTCATCTATTAGATCAAAGTATAGTCCATAAGGGCATAAGTATCAATGAATACCATGGAGAAAATTGTACACAGTAGGAACAACAATAAGTTTATGCAAGTCTGGTGAAATGAGTCATGCAAATGCTAGAGGGGCAGCCACTGTAATGGGGTAGTCACATAGTGAAATGAAATAGTCCTAAAAACTTCAGTATACATTGTTGGATGGCACGGTCTAAACATACAAATGAAGAGCAGTTCATGACCCAAGAAGTAGTCACAAGGCATGCCAACAGTCACATGGAGATACAGTTCTTGGAACAATCATATATTTCTTAGAGATGTCAGCAGACTCAAAATCATGAAATAACAGTAGTCCCTCCAGTCAAGATAGCTTCAAAGAGAGTAGGCTAAGACCTCTGTACTGACCTAACAACAGTATAGGAAGAAGAGGCAGTCATTGAAAGCTGGAGCAACAGTTCAAGGAGATCTAAGAACAGTCATGAACATAACATGGTGACTGTCATAATGCAAAGGAAACATAACAATGCATAAGGTTTAGCAGTCTGAGAACATGACAAAGACAACCTTTGATGGTAGCTAGGACAGTGAACATAGCAGAGGTCCAAGTTTAGTCACAAAATGAGGTCAAAAGATAGTCAAAATGTATGAAGTAAAGAGAAAGGACAGTCACAGTCACCTATTTTTTGAGGACATAGCCACCTCTAATCTTAATCAGTCATGAGGGACTGTGGAAACCAATGCAAGTGATGGAATAGTCATATACCATTAGAAGCACTTCACAGGTGGCCTGCATACAGTGGTAAACATAGAAGTCTCCCATACAGGCAGATTCAAACCATGATGATGAGGATAACTATTCTATTGTCTTTTCAACTGCAACACCAAAGAAAGCTAATAAAGAAAAAACTAGGAGCAGTGGCATATACAAAAATAAAAGCACATGAGCAGTACAACTGTTAACAAGAAGATTGTTCAAAGACCAAGGTAGCAATATCCAGACAGAGACCTACAATATATGCAAAGGTCAAAGAGACAGTTTAAGACCTAGACAAAGACCTATTTAGAGATTTGAGACAATGCATACAAAGATCCATAAAGAAAGAAAAGACAGGGAATACATTGATTTGCTAAGAGTGCAAGACAATATAGAAAGAGATAGTGTACAGCACAAAGTCATCCAAGACATTATCGATCTAACAGTTGATAAAGGTACAAAGATCCAAAATATGCAAGGAGGACTATGAGGTGTCAAGAAAGGTAAATATATGTTTTAAAGTTTAAAGCCTTGCAAGTCATAATGGGATTTGCATAGTATTTAGAGGATTCTGTGAGTCATTTTGAGTCTAATCTTGAAGTTAGGGTTCCTAAAAGCACATGGAGGGAGATAGAGGTATGTATGCAGAAATAAAGGGACAAAGATATATCATGTGATAGAGGTAAGGATTTGTTATTGTTTTTTCAAGGCCTAAAGGGGTTTCTTACTCCTATGAAGGCATTGAGCAGATAATGGAAACAACCACCTCAAGTTTCAAGGAATACGATTTTCAAAACCCTATTCAAAACCTTCCCTAAGTCTTATATACACAGTACAAGAGTATACAAGCCAATACCAGGTCTTACACAATGAAAAGAGAATGCAGTTGGGCAGAGATCAAAGATTCAAAGAATGTATAGTGTCAAATATAGTTGGGCAGAAATCAGAGATTCAGATAATGTATAGTGTCAATAGATTTTTACCAGGGACATGACTGACTCCATTTAGATTGGCTTAATCCTATGACGGTATAGTTCATACCCTAACTGAGAACAAATATTAATCCAAACATACGTTTAACAAAATAATAGATATAGAAATTATTTAAGTTTGTTTGGGATGGATCTAAATCAATGAATTGACCCAGTAAGAGACTGGTGCTTAATCTAATGGGCTATAGAGTCACAGTTGTACATAGTATATGTATCATTCAAGAAGTATTGTTTCATCATGAAATGGACCAATAGTATTAATACCTTGCATTAATACCTCCTTCACTTGAAATCATGAGGCCATCCTTTAAAACCATAATGCAGACAAAGCTAATTGAACATTTTCTAAACAGATTATTTCTCTCCTTGAGAAAAAGCCATAGAAAACATGTGCACAATACAGAAAACTACAAAGATGAACTGAAATGTCCTTAATATTGGGAATTCATATTAGCTTCATGCAAATACAGTATGGACAAAACCCCACAATTAGTGCAGAGTATGTTTAATTTTGAAGAAAAATCTCACTCTACAGATTTGAACATAAGATAGAATATAACTCCTCGTCTATTGCTTCTTGATTACAACAAAAATACTCTACTGCCTAAAACTAAAGATCTAAGAACCCCAAAAGAATGGCCCTGAATTCCCATTTATAGAAGCATGGGAGCAAACAAGCCACAAGCCATATACAGATGTCGCATTTTCATTTGACAACAAGATGCCAAAACACCCATCTCCAACCACTAAGGCACGCTTCTATAGATAATCATCACCTCAAGCAGACTGGAACAACTAATTTATCATGCATGCTTTCCCGCTGCTGGCATGGAGGTAAGCCATGTTTTTGAAGGAATGGGGATTGCAAGTTACTTTAATGGCTCAGCCCTTCCTCACATAAGGACATTTATTTCCCATGTGAGAACCCTTCGCCAAACTTCACTTGCCATGCAAGCAAACAAGGGAGTGTCTATAAGGATCAATAGAGAAGAAGAGCATCAGAATCCCAGGTCCCACCTATTATGACCACTCACATGCATAGGTAGGAAAATCCCCTCCTCTCTTTGGGAAGTTCCCAACCAACTCACCCAACCAAGAACCAGAGGATGCCTCTAATAACTAGCCCTGGCTGAGCGAGGCCTCCAGCTAGGAAAGGAACAACAACAATCATGACCAGCCTCTCCATCACCACTATCTTCATTTAGGGGAACAACACTCCCTCAATTGTCACCCAAGTCCCACCAAAACGTAGGGCACTAAGGGAGGGAAAGAGAAAACAATAACACCTCTCTTCCTCTACACCTAGTCTAGGGACACACAAGAACAGGAAGTTACTGGTGTATGCAGACTAGAAAGTAAAGCCCTCAACCAGACGAAAAGATAGGAAGGAGAAAAGATCACAAAAGCTCAATTAATGTTGTTGAGCTTCCCCAATTTTGCCAGAACCACCCATTCCTTAGAAAAACCACTTTGATCCCTTAATCTTGTAAGGACAAATCATTAGCCATAAGAATAGAGAGGAAAATTCTTAGGAATAGGAGGATGACCATAGCACATGCTAAAAAGATAGTGACCCATATTACTTGCACAAAAGGAGATAGTGCCTGGAACAACATCAGAAGCATCAATTTATAGTGGGATTGTGGAAACTCCCATCACCTAGATAATCACACTATCCACTAGTCCTGCACATTTATTTCAAATAGCACCCTAGCAATTCCATCCCTTAGATGGAAATCTCATGAAAATCTACCAACTTTGCTAGAAAAGGGAAGGAAGCGACACTTAGTTAATGGTTCCAGGGTTTCGCACGCATGAAATCCAATCACAGCCTCCAATTCCATAATGAGATGGCCAAAGCAGGTTTCTCAATCACAACACTATCCCAATTCAGAATGTTAAGCACATACTTCACCCAACTCCAACATTAGGTAACAATCCTAACAAATCCCTGCAAGCATGACACCCTACTTGAGCAGAAACATCATCTTGCATAGTGGCGGTGGAAAGGGAGGTGCCAAAATCCTCTCGATACAAGAAATTTTCTTTTTGATTGCACCTCGTCACGTATCATTGATAGGACACATCTTGAATGAACAAACCAACTATCTGATCAGCAGCTGGACAAGACTTAATACACGCTTAACCCTTGGCTTCTCATGGCCGATGTTAGCAACTCTATCTCATTGTTTATCGTGCTTCTCAGCTCCACTGACCCCTTCAATCTCAGCCATCAGATCCATCCCATGAATCACATCGACAATCACCAGGAATAATGGGCACACCTAGCGGAAGGCAGCTATCAGTTTTGAATCCTAGCCATGGGTTAATACTAATCAACGGTCTTTGCAGAGATTTGAAATTTTCTCAAGCGAAGACCAGCTATCATGAAAATGCAGTGATCTCATCTACCACGGTAGCACCTCGCTTCCTTGCGTTGATTCCTCTAGACTATAGTGAAAACCATGGCTCTAGCAAAACATTTTTATTTGATACCACCATAGGAAAAAGTGTGTTAGGGACCACATCACATCCTTCACAGTCTTGCTGGGGGGGCCCCAAATACCTTCCACAAAGGTAGAAACCTTGACAAAAAGCCAAGTCAGCAGTTCAAATCCACCGTGTCAATACACATCACCCACGTGGGCCTCGCCAAGCTGGAAGATGGTTTGAGATTTTATGATCCCACGGGAGCCTTAGAATAGTCCCAGCAGGGATGCATCCTTCCCATGAAACCCCAACGCTGGGACCACATGGTTGCCACATTAGACATCACGGCACCACCGAAGACTAGAACAAAGTCCAGTGAGGGAGATAGCCTTAGTGAAAAAGGAAGATCCCACAGACATGGCCATGACTCAAGTCTCAATTCAACACATGCATAAAAGTTGTATTTAATGAAGGGACGCACTAGGTCGAATGAGTGGGTGGGGACATAAAATAAAGCATGCCTAACACTCAATATGAAGATAGAACATTATTTAAGTTGGTTGGGCATTCGACACATAATTCATAGGTCACGGGATAAAAAGGGAGAACCCTAGGCACGAGGGTCAGTAATCTGACGGCAAAGGGGGACTCAAAGGACAACTTAAATGACTAGGAACGGGCAATCGATAGTCAACAACAAATTAAAATGGGAGGCGACCAAGGCAAAAGTGGCAAGACATTAGGATTCAAGGTTTTACAAGGGTTTTAGCAAGCCTAGAAGAGAAACACTAGGGCTAGAGCATGCATCAAAACACAAGTCCAAACATGTCACAAAGTGTTGCAAGGTGGTGTCAACAAGGTGATGAAAGTGACATGGTCAATTTCAAGTGTCTACATTTTGCCCCTCTTTGAGATGATGTTGCGACTAAGAGAAGTAACATCATTTCAAAGAAGATAAGGTATGGTTGAAGGAAAAAGGATGGAAAAGGATGCCACAACCACTTCCAAGAGTAACAAGGAGGAACAATGTAAGGTTGTGATTCCCCCTTGAGACAATAGGCAGGTGGGAAGAACACAGGTATGCTCTTGAAATAGTTGAAAAGATAAGGGATGGATAAAATGAATGAGAAAGACATTATGTTGCATTAGGTGAGAAACCATATAGTTTGATATAGCACTGGACATTATGCACCAAGGTATAAAGACTAGGGTGACAATGTGTTGTGTGCCTAAAAGGACTGACTCAAAAAAGATAAAAGGTCACAAGAAAACATATGCCTTTGGGAACCATGATATGGAAGACCATGATGTCATTGTAGTGATATGTTACAAGGACTTGATACAAATGCAGGATAAAATGATAACACACACAAGAAAGTAAGAAAGCATGCACAAATGATTCAAAAACAAATAAGTTATTGCCCCTGTCAAGATGAAAAAACTGATGATGGATTAAGATAGTGTTGTCATGGCGGGGAACGATATATCCCTATATCAACACAAGAAGGCAGGAATGATATATCCCTAGATCAACACAAGGAGGTGGGAACGATATATCCCATTGATGATGATGATGGTGATGATTGATTGGGTTGACAACAAGGTTGCAAACAAAACCAAGGTTTGTGATTGGATGATTTGACTAGATTGGTATGGATTAAGGATGGCTTGCATTTGGATTTTATTGCTTGGATTTTTTTGGATATGTGATTTTTTTATGTTTTTGGAATTTTGTTTAATTTTTTTTTTGGATTTTTTGATAGGTTATGGGATGACATTGGATTGCAGTTGGATAGCCTAGATGATAGATATCAATGACAAGGGAAAACCAAGTCAAAGAGCAAGGATGAACAAAGGATAGATAGATGGCTAAAAGGATTATGGATGGAAGATGGGAAGGATGGAGGAAGGGGTTAGGATGTGATCTCCAAGGACTATATTGCATAGGAAGAACATGCTCCACTCTAGGTAGTAGACTTAGGATTTTGCATGACAAAGATTGTAAGGATAAGGATGATAAGATTATTTTGAAAGGATTATCTATATCAAAAGATCTCACATTTTTCCCTTGTCCTTCATAAGATCAAAGTAGGAGGAGAGAATGGGTATGTGGATAGGATGGTAGGATAGGTATGATGATATAATGGATGAGGATGGTAAGAGAAAATGATACGATGGGATAAATGAGCCAACATGCCCCGAAGTGTAAGACACATAGATAATTGATCTAGACACATAATGCCCATTTTCCAGGTTTTCATCATGGTACTCATCCAAGGTGCCACCGAGGTGGTTTTCACCATTGGATGAAAGGATTTCTCTTTACTATTTTGATTTTGTTGTTTTTTTTTCTATTTTTTTGCTTTTTTGGATGGGATAAGGGATATGGATAAGAGGGAGTTGGAAAAGGATGCGGACTCAAGCATCTAGTTCCATGAAAGGTAATAGTGTCCCATGTTGGATATTATCGCACATGGACCATGTCACATGTTGTTATGCGCATGGATGTTGGTATATGAGTGGATGAGATGGAAATGGAGTGGATTATGATATGGATTATACATGGATGGATGAAAGGTTTATGCAAAATCATGGACCATTGGAATGTGATAAGGGAGATATGTAGGATAGTGGATATAAGATGGGGAGATGGAGGTATGTGGGAATGTTGTGGAATGGAGAGGAACCAAGACCAACGGTGGCACACACTATGATGGACGTTGAAGCTTTTGATTTGGAGGAGGCTTAGGAAGCAATGGAGATTTGGATGAAGTTGGATTAGATTTGGAATTCATTATGGGTTTAGGAACCCAAATGGACTTAAGAGGTTTATGATTTTTGCATTGGACGTGGCATAAAGAAATTTAGGATTGTTGTGCGTTGGGGGGGATTGGGATTGGGATGCTTGGACACTTGGATTAATTGTTTTTTTCTTGAGTACCCACACCATTTTTGTTTTTTTTCTTTTGGAGGTGTGGGATTTTGTAGGCTTTTGGATTTTGATTGGGCATTAGGGATCGATGCCTTGTGGCATGATCATTCTTAGGCTTGGATGGAATTTTTTCTTTATGTGGGGAGACATCAAAAAATTTTAATTTTGAATCTCATGGGTTTTATGATAGCTTCAAGTCTAGACAATGTGTGCATGCATTGATCATGATTAGGAATGTTACGGGATTTAAAGGAGTGGGATTTATGGATGTAAGGATTAGTAGACTTATGGATAAAAAGATGAGGGGATGTAAGGATGGGAATATCAGTTGTTGGGAGAAGTGAAGGTAGAGTGAATGGAGGAAGATGTATGGTCACATTATTTTGTGATTTGTAGGATGATGGAGGAGGGATGGCAACATATGATTTGGAGGTATGATGGGATGCACAAGGTTTGGAATTAAAAGAAGTGGTTGTAGAAGACATAGAGGTAGTACCAAATCATCTTTGGATTGTTGTCCTTGGGATGTATATCTAAGGCCATGTGATCATGAATGGATTTTGACATGGATGGGCTCCAAGATACCTTGTTCTTGAAGGCCTAAACCTTTTCCTTGATAATTCATGATTTGGAGTATGTGATTGCAATGGGATGTTTGTTATTTAGGACATAAGATGCGAGTCCATTATTAGATGGGGAAGGATGGGTGGTGGATAGAGTTTGTTCCTCTCCTACAAGAGAACCACCATAGATGAAGGTAGTGAGACCAAGAGGATAGGACATTCTGATGAAGTTGGAATGGGATCAATAGAAGATGGTGAAGGATCATGAGCATGTTGATCAACATTATGCTCATTAAGAAGTTGATTATCTATGTTTTCTTAGGGACCAAGTGTCTCATTGTGGGAAGTGGATGTTGTTGTTAGATGATGGATAGGATTAGGATGGATTTCTTAGGTATCTTTGGTAATGTGATCGTGAGGAGCTTGGATGGTTTCATCTTGACTTGGTGAGGGACAAGGTTGATCATACTTTGAATTGGACTCTTGACATAGCTCTTGGGTTTCTTGGATTTGATTTGCATTTATGGTAAGAGGTTTTTCAAGAGGCATGGTAAGCATTAGACTAGGGGATGGTAATGGAGGAATAGGCATGCTACATGGAAGCTCTTTGATAGGCAAAAGAATAGATATTTGAATACATGGTGGTGTTGTAGGAATAGGCATTATACTTGGAGAGTCTTTGGTGGATTCAAGGATAGGCATGGGATTGCATGATGGGGTTTGATTCCTTGCTAATAGCCATTAGATCACATCCTTCATAAGTATATGGGTGGATGAACAATATAATGGATGGAAAATAAGGGTGGATGTAGTAGGATTAGGATTAGGATCATGTGTATGGATAATAGGAAGGGGTTTATGAGGATTGGGATTTCATGGTAGTGTTGGTATAGGACTAGGAGGTTCTTGGGTAAGCATTTGATTGGATGATGATGGAGGATACGCAAAGGATGTAAAGGTAGGAGTGGTATTTCCCTTGTCAAAGGTAGTATGAGAATGAGGTGGACTTATGGACACTTGTTTTTGATGTAAGGTGTAGCTAGTGCTAGTATACTCTTGTTGTGGAGAATCTTGATATGCATATTGGATGATATTGGAAGAAGTGGGATAGGTTGATGTAGGACTAGCTTGATATGTGGATGGAATAGGTTGGTATGATGGTATTATTGGTTGGATTGGGATTACTTGTGGGGATGGTGGAAGGATGTTTGTCATTGGTAAAAATGTAGGACTATATTGATGGGGTGAGGTATATAGATAAGGGACATGTGGGGAAGATTGAGATATTGATAGATTAGATTGGGATGAAGGTTGGTAAGAGGTTGGTGGGGATGTGTGATGGATTATAGATCTATACATATGTTTAAGTTCTTCTATTTTTTCTTGTTCTTGGTATGATAGCGATATTGGTTGGGGTGGATGTATGAGATTCACATTAGATTGGATGCATTCAAAATAGGTGTCATGATCAACAAGGTCTTCATTAATGAGGACAAAGACTAATGAGATTTCCTGTATGGTAGATAGTGGAAACAAACAGAGGAGACGAAATCACATGTTATATTAGGCATTGCAGGAAACCTATAGAGGAGACGAGAACACATTATATATTCAAAGTTGAAATAAAATGATGACAGAGACACTAAAAGAGGAAGAGGAAGTGTCGGAGGCAGAGGCATCTTATTAATGAGTTGAACCAGAATTATGGTTTGGGTGCCAAATTTCTTTATAAAATGAATTAGCCACTCCTTAGATTGGCTATCAATTGATTTTTTTAATAAAGTATATAGATTGGCTATTAGATAGTTTTAAATAGGAAATTAAGATCTAGATAAGTTTTCTAAAAAAAAAATTCCATATTTAATCTTTATCACCATCTATTGTTATTTCAATGTGAATGTAAAAAAATTAATGTGCCATGATACATATACCTTTCAAAACTTAGTGATGTAGATTATGGTTTTATTATAATTAGAGATGTTGCTACATGATATCCTTTTGTCCATAGATGCATTTTTTAAATTATTGTAGATGATGATTTGATGATAGTTCCCTTATAAAAATTATAGTGTATATTCAAGTTTGGTCAATGTTGCTTGCCAAATACCATGTTGGGTTGCATACGAGATGTAGCTTTGTATGCATCGGCTATCTAGTCCTAAGGCAACACCCATGTTCTCTACTACATATGGATAATCTTACACCATGGTTTTAATTCCATTTGCTTCATTTGTTAGATTTGGTATAGAATTACCCCTACACATCAAATCTAAGGCATCAATATTTTAATAGGGTTTCTATGTTTGAATCATGTGGTGCCCCTGGTTTTGCTAGCAATGGCATACTAGAGAGGTATTCCCTCACTATATATTTACCTAATCTCAACCATGTGACTCGCTAATAGACTTACAAGATAACTTTTAATTTTATTGCTTGGTTGAGAATGATATTGTCTTCAACATTTATACAAAATTAGTTTATGTTGTCATTTCTTATGCAAATGTAGGATTTTAACTTCCAAAACTAATTCTACCATATAAATATCCTTAAATAAAAAAGGTTGGACAATCATATTGATTCTTCTAGTAGGTATTTTAGAAAATACATGGTGGACTTGTTTTCATTATTTAATAATAGTGACATTATTTGGCTTTTGTCTAACATGAAAAAAGTCATATTGGTTATCATAGATGAACTTTGAGAGAAGTCCTTTGAGTATGCATGCCACTAGTTTGCAAATTATTTTATATACCATGTTGCATAAAGAAATGAGCCTATGTATTGATCCATAGTTTCAATGCATGAGGTTTTGAGGATGAGAAACTTGGACATATTTAGGATGTAGTCTCCTTGAAGGGGTTTGGACTCCTATTTTTACTCTTGGGATAGTCCCATGGAATTGAAAAAATGTAGCAACTATATGATTATTTAAAAAATATATTTATAAAATAGAAGCATCATATATATAGTTGCAAACTTTAAGTTGTTCTTAGGGAAGGGGCATTGAAAATTCCCTCCACAAACTAATGGACTTTTATATCAATATGGCAGCTTGCATAACATTTGATTTTAAATTTAATTTATATTTACATATGTTATAATTTATTATTAATAAATCCTCACCCAAGTGTTGGTGAGATAGAGGAGTTTCAAAGTACCATTGGTGTGGTAAGGTAGTCCACTCTCCCCTACTCCTTTTGGTACATATATAGATGAGATTAAGGAAATGATATCAAGTTTCTTAGGCATAGATGATTGCTCTTTACACAAATTATATATTGTTAATCTTCTATTTATTGCTAACATCATTTTGTTTTCCCACTCAAACGTAGGTCTCTATAGATAGCAACATATCCTAATATCCTTTTTGCACCAATAAGCCTTATAGAAAAATGTGTTGGTTTACTTGGTTGACCTTTGTGGGAAGGGTCAAAATTTTATATGGTTTTGAAGTAATAAATTTTACATGCATTTCCTTCAATAGAAACACATTGTCATGCCTTTGTTTATGCTAATAGAAAATAAGAGTTACCATGGTAGTGTCAAAATAATGTAATTGGAAAGGTCTTTCGATAAATTTTGAAATAAAGCACGTAAATATTTTTCATTTCAGATGTTACATACAATCTTGGTGTAGTTTCATTGTTGTCCCCATAGTGTTCATGATGCCTTGATGCCAAATTACTAATTTCAATGTTTTACAATGGTCTTGCACTAATTCATAAATTGTAATCATGAAAGATTTTTCATTTCAGATGTTAATACAATCTTGGTGTAGTTTCATTGCTGTCCCCATATTGTTCATGATGCCTTGATGCCAAATTACTAATTTCAATGTTTTACAATGGTCTTGCACCAATTCATAAATTGTAATCATGATCACTTTATATTTTTTCAATTGTGATCACTAAAAGAGGAAGAGGAAGTGGCAGAGGCAGAGGCAGAGGAAGAGGAAAATAAAGGAGAAGAGGGTAATGATTATTTAAAGAGAATCACATTTAGTGGGCTTGAAGGAGAGTGTGTTCTGATCACTAAAAGAGGAAGAGGAAGTGGCAGAGGCAGAGGCAGAGGAAGAGGAAAATAAAGGAGAAGAGGGTAATGATTATTTAAAGAGAATCACATTTAGTGGGCTTGAAGGAGAGTGTGTTCTGAGCACTGTCGTATAGGATGTGGAAGTTCTGCTGTTGTATGTTTCCGAAGATGGAGATATTGGAGAGTTTACCCGGGGTTTCATCCATGGCGAGGCACAAGAGATTTTGAGATGGCCGAATGAAAAAGTTGTCTGGTGGAAGCTCGTAATCCGCACCGCCTTTGAATTTAAAGGTGAGTAAAGGCAAGGTGACCTGACCTGATGTCTGGTAACACAGATCCAGCCCTGTAGAAGAGCCGTCTGCAGGAGTGAGATCAATGGCGGACTGAATTGCTTTCTTGAGAGGAGAGTAGGCAGCCTGTTGTAGCAAGGTAAGAGTGGTTCCGGAGTCGATGATCATGCCTCCGTCGCCGTTCGATTGCAGATCAAAAGTTCCAGCAGGAATATCTACGGCCTTGCCATTGAGAGTGATTCCTGTAACAGGAATGTACCAGAAAGTGGGAAAGACACTGCTTTTAATGAGTGGGATAGTGTTGCCTCCGCTCAAGGAAGCATCCTCACCGAATAAAAGAGGGCTGGTTTGTGAAGAAGAGGCGGTGATGGACAAGAGACAGTAAGAGAATTTGTTGTCTACCTTGGAGCCCAACTGTGAGATGAGTGAAAGAGCGCCTCTTCCCAACCCCACAAGACCGCCACCCTGAGAGAATTCTCGTCCTTCGTTGTCATGGCCGCATCCAAAAGCAATGCCTGCAAACATGCTGCCGCTGCCACTCCCAATAGAGAATGTCTCGTGAGCCAAGTCACCGCTAGTGAAGGAAGAATCGCCATACCTATAATTGAAGCTACAATTTGGATTGCATCCGGTTTTTGCATTCTTCAAAGCATCGCAAAAAGAGTCACTGCACGGAATTGTGTAATATGTAGACG
Source organism: Cunninghamia lanceolata (assembly GCA_027924645.1). Lineage (NCBI taxonomy): Eukaryota > Viridiplantae > Streptophyta > Pinopsida > Cupressales > Cupressaceae > Cunninghamia > Cunninghamia lanceolata. The sequence continues at coordinate 3,354,164 of BSBN01001161.1, forward strand.
ATTTGGAGGGGTCGAAGATTGGCGTAGATTGAGTGAAGCAGTTCTGACAAGGCATGCACTGAGTCCAAATCAGATCACTCCCCGTGTCCATAATTGCTTCGAAACTCACTGAGGGCGTTCCCACTGCAACGCTCATCAGATATTCTCCCTTTCCCACGTGAAGGGGCGTTTCTGCGTCTAATTGCCCACTTATCTGCTGCTTTACATATGCCTCTATATTATTCATTCGTCTCTTACTTTGATCCACTGCCCAACGCAATCGCTCCAAAAAACTCAACCCTCCTTCTGATCTGCGCGTCAAATTCACTCTCAATTTTCCAATTTCATTACTGCCCAATTTCGACCAAGCACTAAACTGTGTCTCCGAGGAAGATGATATGATGGGAATAGTAAAGCATATCATGAACACAACGCCCAACAGCTTGGAACACTCCATTTTTCTTTTTCACTAATGCTGCAATATCTCACTACACTCAAGTGAGTTGATATAAGCAGAAACAAGCGTGATCTCCGTGTGTATTACGTTTTCAACACAGAAAAAATGGCGCTCAAAAATAAACAGTCCGTGAATTGTTTCATTTGACAGTGACCTTTTAAATTAACAGAAAAAATCTTCCATAATAATAAAAACGATAAGAAATGAATGAAGCAGAACATGTCAAACTACGTATGTTCAACTTAAATATGGCATGCGTATGCATCTTACAGTGTTTAACTGTAAATAGACATTATGCTATTTAAAAATGAGTGTCCACATCAGTTTAAAGTTTAAACGCGTGACAGTTGAGACCAACCCAACATCACATATTTGTAGTGAAACATACGTTATATTTCAGTTAAACGATTTAGACATATGAGGCCACAAATATTTCCAATTCTATCGAACGTGATACTTGCTCGTGAATTTAAGCATCTGCTGGACCAATTTCTACCGAACGTAGTATAAGATTCGCTGCATTTGGAGGACTAAGAAAATATCTTTGCTGGGCAATGACATCCTGTTAACATCCAGTTTTTCTCCTCTTTACCCTCAATATTTTGAAGTGTTGTAATTTATTGTTGGGTGGAGAGGTATTCTTCAGTGGCAGCAACTGTGAGGAAATCTTATGTCTTAAATTGTGTACATGAAAATTCACTCACTCACATTAAACAATTAATATTCAATAATAAAGATAATATTAATGATGTCATTCCCCTATTTATGGGGCAGCATGAGATCATTCGGCTTCAAATCCGCAGGTGGATGCTAGATGGATCCTCTGACTAACAGTTGGCACAAACTTAATTTCGATGGTGCTTCTACAGGGCTATTCTTAAATATCATCCACTTCAATAGTCAAAGGTTAATTTTGGCCAATACAAATAGGACAAACATTTACCACTTTTTGTTGTGAATGAGGTGTAAAATTGTTATTGACTGTTTGACCATTGAAATGGATGATATTTAAGTAGAGTGCTTCTAGGGTGAACCCAGGACAATCAGGGGCTGGATGTATAATCAAAGATCGCAAGGGAAAGATGGTTGGTGCAGTAGCTAAAAAGATTTCAATTGGAACAAACACCAAATTGAAAGCCCAAGCCATCTTACTTGGGCTTCAAACTTGCAAGCAAATAGGCATGTCCAATATTCATATAGAAGGAGATTTATTAATAAGTATTAGCGCTCTAAGGAAACATTTTTCACCAAATTGGAAGATTAATAACATACTCAAACTTTGTTGGCCTTTACTTGATAGTTTCCACGTATACTCCATCGGTCATGCCTATCAAAAGGTCAATGGAGACGCTGATGCACTGACAAACATGGCAATTGACATGGGCATTGCCTACATTTGTGATAGCTCCCCAATCACATGGCAAAAGATGGCATCAGATATGTTGTCCTTCTCTCCATGCTCGAGTTGAAAGGAGTAATAATGGTTTTTTAAAATAGTTCATTTTAGTTCGGCTCGCTTCTCGCCAAGGAAGTATTAGGGAATTTTATTGCAAGAAGGCAATGATTTATGATGGAGATGGTACCAAAGCCACCACTGATAGCTATTAAAAACCACACCACATTTACTATGTTGAATACAAGAGAAATTGGGACATGGATACCACAGTGTGCCTGAAAGTGAAAAAATGGCAAATTGCATTCATAGGGGAGATTTCAAATCTTACTTTGAAGAAAACTTTTAAGACAAGATCAATTATTATGATTCACACAATACGACTAGTGTTCAATTAAATGCAAATAAAGATTAAACAGAGAAATGGAAATACACAGAATTAATAACAGCGAGAGACAAGATTTAACGTGGTTCACCCAAACTCGGGCTACATCCACCAAACAGAGAGTCCAATATTATTATCCAGTAAATCAAACCGATTACAATCAGCAATCCCTGCAACTCAATACCGCTGCAAATGCTACAATACAATATTCAAACCCTAACCCTTGGCCGCTTTTTATCAAGCCTTTTTGTCGGTTACAAAAAATTAGGGTTTTCTTATGTCGGTCATAAAAATAGGATTTTTTAAGTCGGCCCTAAACCCAAACCCCGGCGAGGATACATGGCTAGTGTACAATACTTTCCTGATCAGTCGCCACCTACCAACAATCTCCCACTTGGAGACTGATCAGGCTCCACACCAAAACAATCTCCCACTTGGAGACTGATCCTGGATGACACCGCTGCGCATGTAGCTCCCACTGGAAATAAGCACCCAGGACTCTACTGTTCAATTTTTATTGTGTTCAGTCTAGAAGACCAATCGAAGCTGAAGAGGAGCTCAGCTTCTCCCTTGTCACTGCCTTTGTAAACATATCCGCTAGATTTTCATCTGTATGTATCTTTTCCAGCCTTAACTTTCCATTATCCAACACCGACCGAATAAAGTGATACCTCAACTGTATGTGTTTGGTCTTTGAATGCAAGGCAGAATTATTTGCAAGATGTATGGCACTCTAACTGTCTGTATACAAAGAACTGTTAGCCTATTGTTTACCCAATTCTCCCATGAAAGATTGTAGCCATATCATCTCCTTGCTTGCCTCTGTTGTAGCGACATATTCTGCCTCTGTGGTGGATAAAGCAACCACCTTTTGCAACCTAGAAATCCAACTCACTGATGTTCCACCTACAGTAAAGACATAACCTGTAGTACTCCGCCTGGTATCAATATCCCGTGCCAAATCTGAGTCTACATAACCTGCTAAATCAGTATTAGAGCCCCCAAAACATAAGTGTTTATTAGATGTACCTCGTAAATATCTGAGAATCCATTTGACCGCATTCCAATGCTCAAATCCGGGATGACTCATATACCGACAAACGACTCCGACAGCATGTGCAATATCCAGTCTTGTGCATACCATGGCATACATTAAACTTCCTACAGTTGAAGCATATGGGACCTTGGACATTTTTTCTTCCTCCTCTTGTGTCTTTGGACACATCTCCTTAGTCAATTTCAAATGACTAGGCAAAGGTGTACTGACAGCTTTGGCATTCTCCATATGGAATCTCTGCAACACCTTTTCAACATAAGCAGCCTGAGATAGAGTCAATTTTCTGTTCTTCCTATCTCTGCAAATTTTCATACCAAGGATTTGTTTTGCTGCCCCCAAATCCTTCATATCAAATGGCTGTGATAACTGATGTTTTAACTCTCTGATGTGATCCATGTTAGACCCAGCTACAAGCATGTCATCAACATATAAACATAAAATAATGTAGCTGTCATTATCCAACCTCTTAAAATAAACACAATGGTCAGAATTACACCTGCTGTAGCCTTGCTCAGCCATAAAACTATCAAATTTCAAATACCATTGCCGAGGTACTTGTTTCAGGCCATACAAACTCTTCTTCAATCTGCACACTTGTTTCTCCTTACCTTTGACCTCAAATCCTTATGGTTGTGCCATGTATATCTCCTCCTCCAAATCACCATGGAGAAAGGCAGTTTTCACATCTAGCTGTTCTAAATGCAAATCTTCAGTAGCCACAATACTTAAAACAGTACGAATAGAAGTCATCTTGACAACCGGAGAAAATATCTCATCAAAATCAATGCCCTGTTTCTGGGAAAATCCTTTTACAACTAATCTGGCCTTAAATCATTTCTTACCTCCATCTTCCTCTTTCAGCCTGTAAACCCATTTGTTTGGTAAAGCCTTTTTACCTACAGGTAACTTACATAATTCCCAAGTCTGATTTTTCAGCAAGGAGTCCATTTCTTCTTGCATGGCAAGCTCCCACTGAACTTGTGTATTCACCTGCATAGCTTCATCATACCCTTCTGGTTCACCAGCATCTGTTAACAAAATAGAATACAAAGAGGGAGAAAACCTTTCAGGAGGTCTACTTATCCTTGTTGACCGTCTAACATTCACTGGAGTTTGTGGTATTTTTGGTTGCTGTTGCGGAGCATGAGGAGCCACTGGAACATCACTATTTGGAGTATCATCCAGCACCACATAATCCTTTTCTTTCTTCTCATGCTACTGCAACTGATCTTTGTACAACACCTTCTCATTGAATATAACATCCCTGCTTCTCACAATTTTCTGATTTTCAAAATCTCAAAGCCTATAACCAAATTCATCAATGCCATATCCAACGAAGGTACATTTTTTTGATTTCGCATCCAGCTTGGTTCTATTTTCAAAATCTATATGTGCAAATGCTTCACAGCCGAAGGTTTTCAGAAAAGAATAACTCACCTTCTTGCCAGTCCATGCTTTCTCTGGAATACCACAGCCCAGAGGAACTGAAGGACCTCTGTTAATTAAATATACAGCAGTGTTGACAGCCTCTGCCCACATGTTTAAAGGCAGTCCAGCATGCAATCTCATGGTCCTTGCATGCTCCATTATTGTCCTATTCATGCGTTCAGCCACTCCATTTTCCTGTGGAGTCCCTGGAACCGTTTTCTGCCTACGAATTCCATTAAAGGAACAATAGTCTTCAAATTCTTTGCTGCAATACTCACCGCCATTATTAGATCTGAGACATTTTAATCTTTTACCTGTCTCATTTTCAACCAAGCTTTTCCATTTCTTAAATGTGTCAAATACATCAGATTTCTGTCTAAGGAAATAAATCCAGACCTTCCTAGTTGCATCATCTATGAATGTAACATAATAACGAGAGCCACCAAAAGAAGATACCTGAGCTGGTCCCCATACATCTGTATGCACAAGCTCCAACTTTTTATTTTTCTTTTGCTTCCCATCTCTGAGAAAACTGACTCTCTTTTGTTTTCCATACACACAACTTTCACAGAAATCCATATTAATACATTTCAGACCTGGTAAAACTTTCTTAGAATGAAGTACCTTCATACCTTTTTCACTCATATGCCCAAGTTTGTTATGCCACAGTGTTGTTTCAGAACCTGCAGCAACTTTTCTAGTCTCTTCCTACAAATCTGCAGCAACTGTTCCTGAACCTGTTTGTTTTTCCTCTATAACATCTAAAGTAGAAGGAACAGTATGACCTGTACAAAGATATAAGGTGCTTACTTTCACACCTTTTGCTACTACTAAGGCACCTTTTAAAACCTTCCAATTTTTATCAGTAAATGTAATAGTGCAACCTTGTTCAGTTAGCTGCCCTGCTGAAATTAAATTCCTACTGAGCCTTGGAACATGCCTCACCTCTTGTAGTAGCCAATGATTCCCATTCTGCAACTTAATTTTGATTCTTCCCTTTCCAACAATCTGACAGGGTTTATTATCTCCCAAATAAACCAGCCCAAAATCCCCTTAGACATAATCAAGGAAATAACTTCTATGGGGCGTAGCATGAAATGAGGCCCCTGAATCTCAAACCCATGAATCATCAGCATTATCTAGGGAAAGAATCAAAGCATCATCTTCAGACTTATTGCTTACCACATTTGCTTCCTTATTGCCTTCTTGTTTGTCTCCTTCTTTATTTTTCCGAGACCAGCAATCTTTCTTCAGATGACCTGGTTTTCCACAGTACCAGCAATCCTTCTGTCCTCTGGTTTGGGATCTTTTGTCCTTTGATTTTCCTCGTGACTTCCCATGACCTCCAAAACCTTTTCCTCTCTCCTTTGATCTGCCCCTGCTTTCTACATTCAAAACACTGCCTAATTTGGATCCACCTGAGCTTTTCTTACGAATTTCCTCACTTAGAATAACATGAACAACATCATCAAATTTTAGGGTATTTGAACCAGAAACAGAGTTACTAACCGCCATTACCAAACTATCCCAACTTTCAGGCAATGAACATAATATCAAGAGAGCTCTAACTTCATCAAATTTTACATTTACAGAAGTCAATTGACTGACAATCGTATTAAATTCATTTAAATGACCTGTCACAGATCCACCTTCAACCATTTTCAAATTAAACAACTACTTCATGAGAAATACCTTATTTGAGGCTGAGGGTTTTTCATACAATTTAGCCAAAGCTTTCATCAGACCATCTGTTATCTTCGCTTCCGTTATATTGAATGCCACTGACGGTGCCAGGCACAACCGAATGGTTCCCAGTGCCTTTCTGTCAAGAAGATTCCAATCCTCATCAGACATTGTTGCCAGTTTCTTGGCTACTCCTTCCAACGGCCTCCATAAATCCTTTTGATAGAGGTAATCTTCCATCTACATCTTCCATAACTGATAGTTCTGCCCATTGAATTTATCAACCTTCATTTTACCCTCGTCCGCCATTGCTCCCACTCAACCGTGAGACTTTCCTGCAGATGATAATCGAACACAACCCCCTCTAATACCACTTGTTAGGGTTAGCCGGCAGAAGATATCAATTAAATGCAAATAAAGATTAAACAGAGAAATGGAAATACACAGAATTAATAACAGCGAGAGACAAGATTTAACGTGGTTCACCCAAACTCGGGCTACATCCACCAAACAGAGAATCCAATATTATTATCCAGTAAATCAAACCGATTACAATCAGCAATCCCTGCAACTCAATACCGCTGCAAATGCTACAATACAATATTCAAACCCTAACCCTTGGCCGCTTTTTATCAAGCCTTTTTGTCGGTTACAAAAAATTAGGGTTTTCTTATGTCGGTCATAAAAATAGGATTTTTTAAGTCGGCCCTAAACCCGAACCCCGGCGAGGATACATGGCTAGTGTACAATACTTTCCTGATCAGTCGCCACCTACCAACAAGCATAGACATCTCCTCGGTGTTCCTTGTTATTTTTCTAGACGTTGGAGAGTATAAGGAGGTAATTAGGGTTGTTGCAAAGTCCTTAATCAAGCCACAATGGAGATGTGGGTTGAGAAGAATTCTCGATGATGATGTTGTTGGTCTAGGCTTCCATCCTGGCACGAGGACCTATCCTGTTATCAATCCACCATACACCAGTCCCTGGATTTCATTCACAATTATGGTGATGGGGCAAAATGAAGCAATGTGTAAACATTAGGCCAAGTAGGGCATAGAATTTTTTAAGGCCATTATAGGAGACTTGTCATCGTTGGAGGTGGATTGGTCATTTGTTGTTGATTCTAAGAGCTCAGAGTCAAGTGAAAATGGGGACACGAATACTACAATATAGGTCTAACTTTAAAATAGTATAGTAATATGTTACAAATCGGTGTTAATGGTTCTGTTATACACAACATTGGTAGCCTATTAAATGTTAGAATCCGAAAAGATTAATAACCCAAAAAACTAGTGCAAAGAATAGATATCTAAACTATGAATGCAAATGATATGAAATCAAAATAGCAACACAGAGTTAGTCTCCAAGAGAGTAATGCAAATGCTAGAAGAAAAATAGCATTAAGAGGATGCAAAAGCAAAAGATATAAAATACAAGCTAGGTAGCATGCTTATATAGACTAGGAAGAGGGAGGTGGCAACACCGACCAATCAAGAGCAACCATCTATCGGACTAAAGATAGCAAAGTATCTTCCCAAGATAGCTAATGGATGCTCACATGTAGGAAGGTGACACCTCGCAACCACTCACCTAATAAGACATGCTTTATTAACCTATGCAAGATTAATAGAAATGTAGGAAAAACCTAGGAATATAGGGAAAAAATAAATAACCCACTAGGAAATAAAAACCTACACTAACACCCCCCATAAGCGAAGCTTAGGTGGATGTAGAAATGGGTCCTGACAAATCAAGCCTGATGAGGTACCCATGTACATAAAATTCCCCCCCAAAGAGAGAGAAATGCCCCCCTCCAAAATAGAGAGAGAAGAGACCCCCCCAAAGTAGAGAGAGTCAGGACTCCAAGTGAGAGGAAGAAGCCCCCTAGAAGATGAAGCATCCCGCACCCCCAACAAAGCTCGCAAATGAAGGAACTTGTTCTCAGTGAAGGGTTTGGTGAAGATATCAGCAACCTGCTCGGAAGTCAGACAGTAGCGAAGGTCAATGACGTGGCCATGAATGAGCTCCCGGATGTAGTGCATGTGGACCTCGATGTGTTTAGTCCGCTGATGATGGACCAGATTCCATGAGATCTGAATGGCACTCTGGTTGTCACAAAATATGACTGATGGCCATCTGATCTAGATACCAAACTCAGTGAGAAGATTTTAAAGCCAAATGGCCTCAGTGGCGGCATTCACAGCCCCCCGATACTCAGCCTTAGTAGAAGATAGAGCAATAGCAGACTACTTCTTGCTCAACCAACAAACAGGACCTGAACGAAGTGAGAAGTTGTAACCTAAAGTAGACTTGTGATCCTGAGAATCACCCACCCAATCTAAATCTGTGTAGCCCACCAAGTCAGGCTCAATACCCACTGCGTAGTGAATCCTGAAACTGTGAGAACCCTAAATGTAGTGAAGCATCCGCTTGGCTACTTTCCAGTGCAGCTCATGAGGCTCCTGCATGAATCGAGAGACCATGCCTACAGCATATGAAATGTTGGGTCTTGTATGAGTCAGATAAATGAGACTCCCAACAAGCTATCAGTACAAAGTGCCATCAACAAGTGGAGAAGAACACTAAGCCTCAAGTTTGACTCCAGAAAGAAAGGGAGCCAGAGCAGGCTTACAGTCAGCCATATCAAACCTCGAGAGCAAATCTAGAGCATACTTGGACTGTGTGATGGTGATCCCGGAAGCAGACTGGTAGATCTCAATCCTGAGAAAGAAATGCAAAAAGCCCAAGTCAGTCATCAAAAACCTGTCATGAAGGGCAGTTTTGACAGCCCCAATGGTGGATGAAGAACTCCCTATGATCAGCAAGTCATCAACATGCAGAACTAGAAATAGGAGTGAATCATCCTACAGTAGAATGTAGACATTGGGATCAGAATGGCACCGAGTGAACCCAACTGATAGAAGGAAGGAGTCCATCTTGGCATACCAGGCCCGAGGAGCCTGTTTGAGGCCATAGAGAGACTTCCGAAGATGGCACACAAGTGAAGAATCCTAAAGGAACCCCTGTGGCTGCTCCATGTAGATCTCCTCCTGAAAGTCACCGTGAAGAAAAGTACTCTTCACATCCATCTGGTGTACTTCCCAATGATTGGCTGCAGCAATGGCAAGAACAAGTCAGATGGAATTTATTCAGGCAACTGGCGCAAAAGTCTCAGAGTAGTCAATCCCAGGAACCTGGGAGAATCCTTTGGCAACCAAGCGATCCTTATGCTTGTCAACCGACCCATCTGCAGCAAATTTTATTCGATAGATCCACTTACATCGAACAAGTTTTCTTCCCTTAGGAAGAGGGACAAGATCCCAAGTGTGGTTCCTCATCAAGGAACTATACTCCTCCTGCATAGCTGTATCCCACTCAGGAATACCAGAAGCCTCATGAAAAGACTGTGGATCTGAGGCAATAGCAATGAAGACATGTGGAGCATCCTGGAACTGTGAACGAGTCTGCCTAGTGTCTGATGGATCCCCAACCCAATCACCTGCAGATTGCAAGGTCTGTCTAGCCCAAAGTGGACCAGAAGATTGAGAATCTGGAGGAGAACTATCAACGTCTTAATGATGACTAGGAGAGGAAGGAGGTGAGTCCTCTGAATCAGTCTCTGCATCAGAAGTGGAGGTAGAAGACTGCTCAGGTGAATCTGACTCATCAGAAGATCTGTCATGTATCCCAAGTGACTCCAATGTCAAAGTATAAGGAGTTGGAGAAGTGATAGAAAGTGAGCTCGAAGAGCCCTCCTCAAACTGAACACTCCTCTCAATGAACAACTCATGTGTTGTAGGGTGGAGCAATCGATAACCCTTCACACCATCAGGATAACCTACAAATATGCAAGGTCTGCTCTGTGGATCCAAGCCTTGCATTTCTCTGTAGGAATGTGGGCCCATGCAGGAGAACCAAAAACTTGAAAGTGCTTAACTGATGCTTTCTGACTGCTCCAAGCTTCAAAAGACGTGACTCCCTTCAAGGCTCAGTGAGAAACACGGTTCTGGATATAACAAGCACAGTTAATGGCCTCTACCCAATATTGTGGTGCAAGAGATCTGGAGTGAATCATGCAGTTCACCATTTCCTCAAGGACCTATTCTTTCATTCTGCAACATCGTTCTACTGAGGATTGTATGGAACTGAATGCTACAAATCAATCCCCTCTGAAGTGCAAAACCTCTCAAACCGATGGTTGACATACTCACCACCATTGTCAATGCGCAAAACTTTGATGGCTTTCTCGGATTGCTTCTCTACAAAAGTTTTGAAGCACTGAAAATGATCAAATACCTCTGACTTCTGTTTGAGAAAGTACACCCAAGTATATCGAGAAAAGTCATCAATGAATGTGAGAACATATCTAGCCCTGCTGAAAGAAGGATGCTGAAATGGACCAGCCAAATCACTATGAACTAACTCCAGTATCTATGAAGCTCTCCATGCCTTACCTTTGTCAAACTTTTCCTTAGGATGCTTACCAAGAATGCAACCTTGGCAAACACCACCTGAAAACTGAACTAAAGGCAACCCTGTGACCATGCTCTTCTGGTTGAGCTGCTACAAGTAGCGGAAGTTTAGATGGCCAAACCGCTCATGCCATAATCTACTCACATCATTAGAATGAGTGAGCAAAACAGTCAAAGGAGGATCAGGAACAAAGTGAGAAAATAGATAGAGCCGTGACTGATGATCTTCTCTCCCAACTGCAACTATAGAACCACTGTGCAACACACGAATCTCCACTGATTCAAGAGTGAACTCAACCTGCTTGCCTGAACCTGTGTGAGTGATCTGGTATACCGATAGGAGATTAGTTGATAATGAGGGCACACAAAGAATATCATGGAATGTGCCATCCCCCACATCAACAGACCCTCTCCCACACACCACAACAGGAGTGTCATCACCCATCAAAATAGAAGGCATAGTACATGGCTCCAAAGATGCAAGTTCTTCCTTAGATGAAGCCATGTGGTGCGAAGCACCCGAATCAAGAACCCAAGTGGATGGTGAAGAAGCAACTGCAACAAGGGCCTTGCCTTTCCTTTCCCCTTGTTGTTTTCTTTTGCCTTATTAGACCCCTTATTAGAACTTTGTTTGATAGACTTAGGAACACTGATATTATTTTTCTCAAGAATGTGTGTCAAGTGATCAATTTGTTTCTTCAGACATTTATGTTCATCATGACCAAGTCTTTTACAATAGGCACATTAGACCCTCTCTTTCTTATGCTTGTTGCCCTTGGAAGATTGGGTCTCATTAGTTGCTTTTGAAGCAACCAATATCTGATCCTTCTTCTCCTTTCTATTCTTTTGTTTCTTATCCTTACTATTGTTGTTACTACTTTGCCCTTTCTGTTATTTTGTGCCTTGGTTGGCAGCCAAGGCATGTGACTTAGAAGACTTAAGAGTGCCCATCTAGATTAGCTTGTCCTATTCCTGAGTGAGATTGACAGTAAAATCATCTAAAGATGGCATGGTGAATTGAGTACCAAGTGCACCCTTAGTAGCATAAAAAGTAGAAACAAACACAGAATATTCTAAACTTAGCTTAGAGAGAATACTAAGAATCAGTTGTTCATCTTTCTTTTCAATTCCACATTGTTTTAACTGCAGCCTTAGTGATTTCAATTTAATGAATAAATCTTGGATTGTGTTGAAATTGTCTAGACTTAAACTAATTAGTTTATTTTCCAACATATGACCCCTCATTGAATCTTGTGTGCCAAATAGTGTTTCTAGCTTTGTCTAGATTTTATTTGGTGTATTCAAAGACTCAATGTGAAAGAGAAAATTAGGAGAAACAGACAAACACAATGTTCCATATGCCTCATCACATTTGTTAAACCACTTAGGCTTATCTTCATCTTTAGCAGGTTCAATTTCAAGTCCCATAGTTATCCTATTTAATCTATCTTTCCTTAAGTGAATTGTCATGCATGATTTCCACTCAAAGTAATTGTATGGAGTTAGGATGGGCACATTTGTTTGATCCATGATGAAGAAATGTAGAGAAGAAATGTCGAAAAGAAGAGAACCCAACCAAGACAACCCCCCTTTTCACTCAATCAAAGAACCCCCCAAGAAAATATGATTTGGCACTTTATATTAGTGCGTTTAAAACTGCCACTAGCAAGAAATACTAAGTGGTCTTGATTTCAATACATTACAAAACCCTCACGAAAAGCATATGCTGAAAATACAACTTTGGCACAATACCCAAGGAAATAAATAGCACCACTGCGATCTAATCGAAAAATCATGCACTTTCAAAAAAAGAATCACCTCGATACGAGGTCGTATGTGAAAGTTATGATCCTCTGAAGTTCCCAAAATGAGAATTGTGCAGTGTCATGATTGAGAATCTGCAATTTCTGAAAAATCTCTGCATCAAAATCAAAAAATGACTGCACTAGTGCATAGAGCACAAAAAAATAGCCAAGATTAAAAACAAAATTGTGGGAAACGGAGTCCGTATGTGGAAGAACGGAGCATTTGAAAACTGCCTTCAAAACTGCAACTGCCATCGGAGAGGGGTCCTGTTGTAGCTTTCTAAGTGCATTTCTACAAAATATATAGACTACATGCAAAAACTAAAACATACTTAGATGGTTTTTCTATGCTGCGAACAAAACCCAGAAGGCTTTTTTCTTGTTGATGTATATAAGATGTTGATCCAGTGTAAACAGAACATGTTTAGCTACAAAAAATGACCCCAACAACCAAAAAATGATATGCAAACGCTGAATCAGCTATCTAAGACAAGAAATGGCATGCTGGAACCCACAATATTGATTGAAAGCACCATATATGCAAGATGGTTGTCAAATTTGAGCTTTAAACCCCAGTTCCGCAACTGTGTATGACGATCTTCGATTTCGGTGAAACGAAAGCTAAATCTGACTTTTTCAAGCCTCCTAGACACGTTGGAACAGCTGGAAATGCTACCAGTATAACCAGTAATGCTCCAATCACCTAGATTTTATAAAACACATGTGCAAACTCTAAAGATTAAAAAAAATTTTGTCAAACTTTTCTGATTCTCAAGATCATCCGAAGATGCAAGAGAAGAGCATACTAGGTTTTTTGAAAAAACTGTAATAATATTTATTAGCCCCCCCCAAAAAAAAAATCTCTTAAATATGGAAACTAAAAATCTACTCTTGCACATAGAACAACTCTGATGCCACGTTAGAATCTGAAAAGATTAATAACCCAAAAAACTAGTGCAAAGAATAGATATCTAAACTATGAATGCAAATGATACAAAATCAAAATAGCAACACAGGGTTAGTCTCCAAGAGAGTAATGCAAATGCTAGAAGCAAAATAGTATTAAGAGGATGCAAAAGTAAAAGATATAAAATACAAGCCAGGTAGCATGCTTATATAGACTAGGAAGAGGGAGGAGGTGGTAACATCGACCAATCAAGAGCAACCATCTATCGGACTAAAAATAGCAAAGTATCTTCCCAAGATAGCTAATGGATGCTCACATGTTGATCCAGTGTAAACAGAACACGTTTAGCTACAAAAAATGACCCCAACAACCAAAAAATGATATGCAAAGGCTGAATCAGCTACCTAAGACAAGAAATGGCATGTTGGAACCCACAATATTGATTGAAAGCACCAAATATACAAGATGGTTGTCAAATTTGAGCTTTAAACCCCAGTTCTGCAACTATGTATGATGATCTCTGATTTCGGTGAAACGAAAGCCAAATCTGACTTTTTCAAGCCTCCTAGACACGTTGGAACAGCTGGAAATGCTACCAGTATAACCAATAATGCGGCAATCACCTAGATTTTATAAAACACATGTGCAAACTCCAGAGATTAAAAAAATTCTGTCAAACTTTTCTGATTCTCAAGATCATCTGAAGATGCAAGAGAAGAGCATACTGGGTTTTTTGAAAAAATTGTAATAATATTTATTAGACCCCCCCAAAAAAACTCTCAAATATAGAAACTAAAAATCTACTCTTGCACATAGAACAGCTCTGATACCACGTTAGAATTTGAAAAGATTAATAACCCAGAAAACTAGTGCAAAGAATAGATATCTAAACTATGAATGCAAATGATACGAAATCAAAATCGCAACATAGGGTTAGTCTCCAAGAGTGTAATTCAAATGCTAGAAGCAAAATAGTATTAAGAGGATGCAAAAGTAAAAGATATAAAATACAAGCCAGGTAGCATGCTTATATAGACTAGGAAGAGGGAGGAGGTGGTAACATCGACCAATCAAGAGCAACCATCTATCGGACTAAAAATAGCAAAGTATCTTCCCAAGATAGCTAATGGATGCTCACATGTAGGAAGGTGACACCTCGCAACCACTCACCTAATAAGACATGCTTTATTAACTTAAGTGAGATTAATAGAAGTGTAGGAAAAACCTAGGAATATAGGGAAAAAATAAATAACCCACTAGGAAATAAAAACCTACACTAACATTAAATTGTAACTTTTTTATTATCAATATTAATGGGTATGTCCCCCTTAGGCCAAGTTCACAAATTAAAAATAATAATGATGTCATTTAATAATAAACATAATATTAGTGATGCCTTATTAAATAAGAAAAAAACAAATTAAAATGTAGAAAAAACTAATAATTAATAAGTAGAACAAATATAATGCATTTAATTATTTTATAATTGCATTTAATTATTTTATAATTGTTTGTATTTTCTATATTAATTGTTTTATTACTATAGAAAAATTAAAAAACTCAGTAAAAATAAAAATAGTTCTTCAGTAAATGTTAAAATAAATAGTGTTTATGTCTTTTCTTATCTATCTACTTACCTATTTATGTGTTTAATAGTTTAGATGGATATTAAAAATAATATTTACATAAAAAATAAAATGACTCTTGAAGTAAAAGTTAAAATAAATAATTTGTTTTCGTTTAACTTTTTGAAAATCTGGGCAAAATTTCAATGATTTATTGCATTAATATTGAAAAATAAAATAGTTCTTTGATTAAAATAAATAAATTTGTCTAAAATAAAATAACTTTAAGTAAAAGTTTAAATAACAATTTCAATATAGACACCTCAAGATTGAGCTCTTGGGTAGATTTTAGATAGATGTATTTAAGATACCTATACTAGTTTAATTTTAGTGGAATTGGATTTGATCAAAAGTTCATGAAAGTCATAATAATCTCATTACTCTTACAAAATCTTTCACTGATATAATAAAGAGTAATTTGTTTTAAATGTTTTCTATAATATTTTAATAATAACATTTTATGGATCTTTTTGAGTTTTTGGCATTTAATAAATATTTGTATTTAGGAAAGTTGAGTTAATATAATATTATAATGGTGAAATTAGTATATTTATGTTAATTTTTTATTTAGATTTAATTTTATTTTGAGGAAAAGTATTAATATAATTATATATTGCTAAATAACATACTTTTGTATAAAGTTGGGTTCATTTTCTTTTTTATCAATATTTATTTACACATAAATCAACATATTTGATTTTATCCCATCCTTATTTGCACTTATATTTATACATTCACCACGATTATCCATGTATTATGTTTATTTTTGCACCCACATCTATGTATTCATTCACCGCCTGGAGATTTATGCCTCCCTATCCTAGGTCAATCCCACAATGCCCAAGTTCAACCCTCCATGCAAAATTAACTCCAAATTTCAAATTTTCAAATTCAAATTATACCAACTCCCACCTTTTTCACTAGTTGTTATGAGCTGACTTGGAACACACACAATTTATTGTTATGCCTTTGTATTTAAACACTCATTTGTGCATTTAAACACATGAAGGAATGTCCAAAAATCCTAAACATTACAAGAGGAATCATTCTAGGAACCTTTCAACTCAAAGCATTAAAGGGAACCATAATCTACATTAGAATCATCTAGGACACCTACATGTGTCACGAGTGTTATCTTTCACTTTCATTCATGACTGTAAAAGTCTAATCAAAAGATTTACTTAAGACCTAAGGGATTTACTTAGTAAACTAATGATATAGCATGTTATTCATAGGTTACTAAACAATACTCCTATTTTCATTTATACCTTTCAAAAACATACAATTGATACTCCCTCCACATATATTATTCTAGTTAAAATACCTCTCTATTTTCACAAAATATTCTAGGTAGCTATAAATTTTAGTTCCATTTCTCATATCCCCTTTTAATTTCTAACCTTTATATTTTGTATGGAAAGCAGCATTCACACCACTTATCCAATTATTAAAATAATTAAAATTTTCAAATATTGACTTAAACAAAGTTAATGGATCACTCAACCACATAATTCAAAAGGGGACTCATTGTGTCTAATTCCTATTGTAGATTTACTTTAGTGCATATTGTTTGATCTAAATTAATTGTAAAGTTTAAGTAGTCAAATGATAGTAACTATGTTTCTTAGAAAATTACTTAGAAAAGAAGTAGAGGTCAAAACTTCTTTTTAAAAATGTAGAGTATGGACTATATATATATAATGTGTGTGTGGGAGAACAACATGCAAACACCATTTATATTTGAATTCAATGTAAAAAGTATTGTTATCTAGGATAATTGACTAATTAAAGTAAAAGTTTGATTTTAAAATGCATATATGTTTTATATGGGGGAGAGACCCAAAAGAATGTACAATTACAAAATTTAAATCTGTAATGTAAATATTTTGGAAGTTAGTCAAAATTGATTCAATTAAATTTTAACAATAAAATTGAGATACTATTGTCATGATGAATAGTGAAACGAGAGGCTCGGCGGATGAAGCTTTTGCGTTGGGTTTTGGATAGTTCAAAGGGAAAGTACCATTTTAGAGGTATTCATATATATCTTCGTAGCAAGGGGAATTGGGACCAACAAGTTCACAAATAAATTTATTTTGAGGAACATCAACAGTAGGTATCAATAGTTGCTCAATTAAGAATTCACATTTCTAAGTGTTGGCAGGCATGTCTACAAGTGACCCAATGGTAGCCATAGAATCGGCTACTTTATTATGTATCTTTGGAATTTGCTCAAAAGTGATGCTAGAGAAATGAGGCTTGTAGGTATCAACTAGTTGCTTATAAGGTATCAACTTATCATCCTTAGTTTGGTACTCATCAATGACTTGTCTGATAACTAGTTGAGAGTCACCATAAACTTGTAGTTCCTTGATATTCTATTCTACTACTATACGGAGACCTGTGAGGAGTGCTTCATACTCAAAAATATTGTTTGTGCATGGGAATGCTAGCTGATATGATTTTAGAATGTAGTCATTTTGCAGTGTGATAAGCAAGAATCCTACCCCCAAACCATGTTGTGTGTAGAAGCCATCAAAGTATAACTTCCACTGTACTGAGATAGCTAGAGTGAATAGGCCTTCATTAGGAAAGTCTGTCATGCCCACATTTTCCATGCGGTCACAACAAAAAATCACACGTGTCATGTCCACATCTACCATGTGGTTATGACACGAAATATCAAAAAATTTCCCACGCTTCCCTAGAAACCCCCTCGCATGCGTAAGCATGCTCAGTGGTGTATGCTCAAGGCGATAACACTATAGTTGTCGGCGAGGTACTAAGTACAATTGCATTCACCCATACGCAAGCGGTCCAACAAGGGGGTCTCCACGACGCCGTTAACGTTGCTACAAGGTTTGTAATATCAAGGTTCCTAACCCTAAATCTTGGAAGATTCCGGTAGCATAACGCCTCATGGCGTGAGTGGGAATCATTAAACAATACACTTATTATAGGGTTCCTTGATAGTTATCAACTTCCCATGATGCCTTATTCATAATGAATTTTCACTTGATTTTCCTATTTGGTCATTTTTTAACAAAGCACAATTATCTGTATCATTTCTCGTTTCCTAAAATATACTCCTCCTTTAGACTTAGTATTCTCAACAAGGTCATTCATTTGCCCTCTCTTCCATTTCCCTGGATCTTAATTTTGATTGTATTTCTATTGTATTCGCCTTAACTATTTCTCTGAAATTTATTTTGTTTATATTTCGGTCTCCTTCTCTTTTGGGTTTCTAAGTTTTCTTTATGTTTATCCTATCTTTTCTTCAAATTCTTCATCAATCAGAGTTATCACTATATTTTTTTTACATTAATCCTAATTCCCAGATGAACCAAATTACATAAACTGGTTTACTACTTCGCTGGACTCAGTCTCTTAGTTTTCTCCGCTCTAGGATTCACCTCTACGTTTGTATTAATTGTAAAATCGTCTTGTTCCTAAGTAGGATTATCGGAAGAGTAAATCCACTTAGTTCTCTTAGCCCCATTTGGAAACACCACGCATTTTCTCCTCTATGTTTTCCAATGTTAGTTTTTCTTCTTCTTTCTCATTTTTTTCTCAATTGGACGTTTACTAACTACAGTTGAGTTTAGAATGGCCACACGTGGAATGCCTGTGATGGCTTCTTTACGCTTATTTCCAGTGTCCTTTATAAGTGGAAGGAACATAATTTCCTCTTCATTTTCCTAATTATTAATTTGTGTTGATTATTGAAACTTCCGAGAAACTCTTCCAAAAATATTAAATTATATTCAATTATGCTCTCTTTAAATTATAATTATATCTTTCCTTTTTGTTGTAAAGAAAAATGGCCTCTCTGATAAATTTATATCAAATAAATAATATATGTGTGTGTATATATATATATGTGTAGAGGATTATTTATATACATATGTAAATATATATACAAATATATTTATTTTATTCTTATTATTACTATTATTATTATTTTTATTTTATATATATATATATATATATATATATTTTAGATTTAAATATTAAGTCTTCCTTTTATAAATCCCATACAAATTTACTTTCATTGTAGGGCCGAAGCCCTAATATCTTTATGCTATTACAATGGTGCCCTAACATTCTTTTTGGTCTTTTTTTTTTATTTGGATTGGAAGTGTAGAGGCAATGGAGGGCGGCTCATTGGTGGAGCGACATCCATGGCAGTGGTCGCTAGGGCGGAGAGGACGGACTAGAGAGGCGGGTGGAGGTGGCCGCTATGAGTGGCAAAGGTGGTGCGTGGGGTTTAAAGCCTACGCGGAAGGCAGGGCATGGTAGAGATATGTTGGCCGCTCATGGAGCGGCGAAGGGGGGATTCGCAGGCGGGGAAGTGGCGTCCGCGGCTTCTAATCCGCAGCGCTGTGTTTATTCACGGGGGGGGTGTGGGGAGGGGAGGAGCCCCCACCCACATCCCACTACGTGGGGTGTGGGTGGGGGCTCCGCCCCTCCCCACACCCAAAGGCTCGTCGATGGTGGTGGGAAGGTTCAAACCCTTCCCACCACCACCATTTTTTTTGTTATGTGCTGTATACACAGCCAGCGAACATTGCATTTAATTATTCAATGAAATTTCTTTCTATTAGTGTAATAACCTCTCTAATTACAATTATATATATATATATATATATCTCACGACTTCTCACAGGTATATTTCTTTCACAGTTCTGCTACTCAATAAAAAGAAATTATAAATACAGAGAAACAACAAAATAAAGCTATTTTAACTGGTAATCACAGTTTCTTATAATAGTTGAAAATTTCAAAATAGAGAATAAAGTTTAAATCTATCTAACTGCCATTTACAATCACCGTTCATTTAAGAATTGAAATTATAAATGCAGAGAATTAAATATAACTCCATTTATTACTCTTAGTATGTGTATATGCAATCTTCTAAAATTTGACTTTATACAGATAGTGTTAAACCAGAGATATAGTAAAATCAATTTTCCCTTATAACTTGTTAAATTCAATTTAATATAAAAGCATATACAGTTCAAATTACATTGGCTCACATCTAGTAAGTTTATGACTATACCACATTTTTATTCTTAATATATTTATTTATTTATATATTTATTTCCAATAATAAAAACAAATTACAATATATAACAAGGATAACTAACTAAAATTCATTCCTTCCTTCCGAACAAAACTATAGATAAAATTTATCATCTTTGTCTAAATCAATAACAAATTTTAATACTATAGATAAATTTATTCATTTTTGTCTAAATCAATACAAGTTTCATTACTTAACAATTAGTTTCACCAGGTATAAAATAACTGAAAAATCATCCATAACAAACAATACTGAAGGGAAGAATTTCTCTCTTTCCCCAGACAATAATTCTTACAACTTCAGAGGGAGAAAATCCCTCCACAATGAACTTAAACAGGATGAAGCTCAATGAACCAAACTCTCCTTATAGTAAGGATGAAATTCATTCTCCCTAATTACAGAACTCCTCCAATTCCATCAATAAGCTTCAAGAGGAAACCTGCATATCAAAAAAACAAAGAAGAAAACACCACTCATCTAGCTCTCCTCCCTACTGTAGACCCGCAAGAGGGTCACCCCTGAGCTAGGGAGATCATCCACACACCTAAGGTAATTTCACAAACCACTTCACAACAAGGAATAACAACAAACCCAAAACTCACATACACCCGTGGATAAGTTACACAACACAAAAACTCAACTACAGTGAGCTTCACAAGGGGTAGGAGAGTGGACACACTCAACTCCAGAATGTCACCCTTACAGATAATATAACCAACACAATTTCTCTTGGCCTCAAGCTAGATTTGATCACAAAAAATTTCCAAGGAGACCGTATTTTGACTCTCAAGCCAATTAACAAGTCACCCACACATACCCTCAAGGCTTTCAACATCCCAAAAGAACCCGGTATACACCCGAGGAGGATCACTCCTACCCTACCCCACACTTGATGAGCATTTCTCCCAAGTGGGAGAAGCTCTGTCAACAACCCAACAACATTTCCCACAATAACAACATTTACATCACAAGCAAATACATAACTTTCACACACTTTTCATGCAACACTAAGAAATACAAAAGAAAGATTATAAAACCAACCTTACAAAGCCCTTCAAGGATGAAACTGATGTAGAGCTCCACTGAGACCTCCTCCAACCTAAGCCACCAAACTCCCTCTCCCTTTCCCTCTCAAAAGCAATTTTTTTTTTTTAAATAAAATAAAACTCTCCAAAATTCAACTAACTCTCTCCCCATCCCAAAATGGGATTCAAATAACCCAAAATTCTCTCAGTTTAGAGGAATGGGGAGGTGACACTTGTCACCTCCTCACTCTTCCCCAAACTACTATTGTGTCCCAAGGGATGAGTGTTGGCTTATGTCACTCACCCATCCCTAAAGTCCTCCTTATCCCTTACCTCATGTCATTTCTCTTACGCATGGGAGAAATAAAATGAGTTAAAGGAGGAAAAGACAGGTGGCCCATGCCTCTTCTTCCTTCCTTCATTATGGATGACCACAAAACTCATGGGGAATCTCACTAATGGTGAGGGTGACTTCAAGTCAATTCCTCTATAATTGATGGGTTTGTAGTCATCTCTTACCTTGGGGATTGAAGAGGGATGGGTTTGGGTGTTGGTACAACCCATCCTATCCCTCCCATACCTCCAAATTTCATCACTTAACTTCAGTGTGAAGCTAAGATGGCCATATGGAGGTTACCCAAGGGTTACCCATGCCAAATGGGACCCTGGACCCATGGGGTATAACCCAGGGTCAACTTTAACCTATTCAGGACACCTAGGGTCAAGTTAAAGTACAAGAAAAGGCCTCAAGAATTTAAATAAAAGAAAAGAAATTCAAATTCAATTTTTTTTTTTACAACACAAAGCATAATTCAGTGTTACAAGAGGGTAGACCTAACCCATTCGACCTTATGAAAGACCACATTACAACACCACATCAAACATAAAGTTGATCTTGGTTCCTCGTGGAACCAGATCGGCGTAACAAGGGATAACAACAAAAAGGTGCGGAATGATCTCCAGTATCTGTGGTTTGATTAGTAAATCCTGCACACTCAATTACAAGATCAATTTCACATATAATCATCATAGCTGAAGCAACTTAAAACATGCATTACCATGACATAGTTCTAAATAGCATAAATGAAATCATATTACAATTTTCTTTCCATCATCACCTAATTAACTTTTCTGAAATGTAAACGTTATCCAAACATCACCCAATTAGTTTTTCCGTTATCATAATAAAGTTTAATAGTTTGAAAATATAGGAACTACTATCCCACAAATATGAAAGTATCAGTAACAGTAATGTAAGTAGTCACAAGAACAGAAGTAAAAAGGGTAGTCCTCACAAAGTCAGAGATCATAGGATTTACATTTGTTATTAGAGCTTCAACTAGTTGATCTGGAAGAACTTGTCCCTTGATAGCTTTTCAATCAACATACTCTATGGTAAATTCACTCAAGATCATGACCCATTTAGCTAGTCGGCCTATGAGGGTTGCCTTGGATAACAGATACTTCAATGGATCAATCTTAGAGATAAGTTTGGTGAGTTGGTTTAACATATAATGTCGCAACTTTTGGGAAGCAAACACTACTACTAAACATGCTCTCTCCATAGGAGTATAGTTGAGTTCATACCCAACCAAGGTGCGACTGATATAATAGATAGCATGTTCTTTACCCGGCTCATCATGTTGTGCGAGAAGAGCACCTAATGCTGCAGATGTAGTAGAGATATACAAAATCAAAGGCCTATCAGGTACTAGTGGTACCAAAACTAGCGGATTAGCTAGATATTCCTTAAGTCAATTGAATGCCTATTAACACTTGTTATCCCACTAAAATGAGACACCCTTGCAGAGCAAGTGTTGGAATGGTTGACACTTATCTGCTAGCTATTAAATAAAGTGTCTGATAGATTGTAACCACCCTTGAAGGATCCTTAATGCTTTGAGATTCTTTGATGGGGGCATCTCTACAATAGTGTAATGCTCCCTCATTTTTGGCTTGGGATAGTTGTTAGTTTTACATTACTCTTTGTCTGATCTGAGACAGTTGTTAGTTCTTCCATTGCATTCAAATAGTTCTGAGACATTTGGGTTATTAGGCCTATGGTTTATGCTTATTTTGATCATGATAGACTATGTTCGATTGATATAGTTCTGACATGTGGTATGAGTTTATGATGACATTGTTGTTATTCCAGTTATGACGAGATGGACATGTTTAGTGATGGTTTAATATTATCATGTTTTATGCATCTGATTTTAATTAGAAATGGTTATAGTCTTGTTTCAGAGTAGGGACGGTGTAGTACTACTCTATTCAAGCACCCTACTATGTCGTGATTCTCTGACTCGATGTGTGTTTGATATATATGCAGTTGATCATATACAACCCATTGTTCTTACGCAGGTTGCAGGTACCGGGCCTCAACTCCACCTGACTTAGCAGGTTTGAGCGGGCCCTACACCAATGGATAATGTTGATGGAGATAACATGAGGTTTATCCCCTAGGTAAATTCAACCTTTTGTTTGACAGTCGTCATGTGGTTCGTATGTTTATTGTTGGGTCCTTATTAGGTCAGCCTATGTGTATTCTTGTATGCGTAATTTGATCTAAGATATTATAACATTTTATTGTCAAGCATTATAGTATTTTTGATGTGTCGTATAATTGGAATATTCTTGGAGGAAGCTAATTAAGTAAATTGTAATGCAAAATTAAGTTAAATATTCTAATGTTGTAAAAAATTTATGTGGGTCAAAGTTTATTTTAACTCATTAATATTTATAGTTATGCATTGAATCTT
Organism: Cunninghamia lanceolata; assembly: GCA_027924645.1. Lineage (NCBI taxonomy): Eukaryota > Viridiplantae > Streptophyta > Pinopsida > Cupressales > Cupressaceae > Cunninghamia > Cunninghamia lanceolata. Next base: position 3,378,225 of record BSBN01001161.1, read on the forward strand.
TCTGGGGATTAATGTAAAGGTGATTAGTTGTCATTTATGATCCCAGAGTGGGGAATCTCCATGATTAGTAAAAATTTAAAAATTCTGGTGAAGAGGATTCACGGGAACGGATTTGGTGTGAGTGCGCATTTATGTCTGAAGATTATTTGTTTTGGGAGGATTAATTCAGAGAGGAGGAAGAGAAATTTGGTGTTGGAGATTCAAAGAATAATCACGGGTATGTATGCATTATTGCTACTCTTAGCTGAAAATTTTGGGGTGTAGGGTTCTTCCTATGTTTGTATAGTAGCTTGTAGATTTTTGTCTTCCTGCTATCATCCAGCTTTGATCGGTATTATTGTTTTTTATTGTGATCATCTAATGCGGTCTTTCATTCAAATATTGTAAATCTGGCCCCATCTTGGTACCTCTTCAACCATTTCTTACTTCAAATCGTTGCCATTATTAAGCAAATTCTACATTTTGTCTGTTATAAATCTTTCCTTTTGTGTAGAAGACTGAGACATTTCTCCTTACCCGGAAGCCCTCCTCTAGTTCTATGTTTGATATCCTTGCCTAAGCCATTTACTTAAATCTTGTTGTGGGAGACTTTCAGCAATTGAGAAGACTTGGTTTAGTATTGTTTTCTTTCCTCCAGAAACCATCGAAAACTGTTGGGGTGTAGTTTTTTTGCATTGATCAATAGATTATTGAGGTCATCATGGGTCACCTTTAGCTCCTTGTGTTATCTATATCAGCAAGTCGTGCCTAATATATTTTATCAATTTTCGCATATATTTTCACTTATACTAAACCACCATCCATTCCTTTAAACCCTTAAGCTACATTATGCTCGCGCACTGTACTAGATTGATACGACCTATTTTTGCTTGTCGTGATGGTTAGCATTAAGGATACTCCAATTGTTTGTGTAATGATCTCTTGCCAACTTTTAGCACCCTAGCAATCCGTCACATCAGACTCTTCTTTCTTTTTGTGCTTAATATCTTCTAAATAAACCTGGTAACCATTCATTTTAGAATCCACTATATGCGGTCGTACACCAGGCCATACTACAGATTCTAGCTCTCAATCCTTCAAATCCTATAATAATTATTACTTACTCGATTATAGTGAGCTATGATCTAAAGTTGATTCTGCCTTGCAATCCTCCATTCCTCTACAAGTTCATCCATTCTTATCCTTGTTTTCTTTTGGCCAAACCTCTGCAGCAAACCCCGTTAGTTTCAGCAACATGATACCAAATCGAATCAGCTGAAGAATACTTCCAACGAATACCTTCCAACCGGCAACCATGATCTTCCATTATACAGCCCTCTGTGGTGATCTAGCTTCCTAATCTTTGCCTTTAAAACCTTTGTAATCTGCATACATTATCTTTGTCGGAAGGAATAATTAGATTGTTCTCTTCACAAACTTTTGAATTCAACTAAGCCAATCAACATAGCAAGACTATTACATATAGAAATATGCATATATCTTAGGTTAGAATTGAATTTTTATTAGAAAGATTCCTTAGTTATCTACGTGTCTATCTTATAGCAATTAGTGCAACGATTTTATTTATTCTTCATGTTCAATTTGAAATAGAAGGGTGTAACTGAGTCTATTAATTAGAATAGATTGGAAACCTATTTTATTAAATAGAATACCTACTAATATTTTACATTATATAGTTGCCAATTTCAATAGTTGGATGAGATAGTAGCCTGAGTTTCAAGGAAAATAGATTAGAAAATAATACTAGAATATCTCATAGGATAGTAGGATAGAATCCTATCTTTTTAGCATAAAATTTATTTAAATAAAAGCTGCTTTTATTGATGCAATTAGAATAAATCAGTAAGTTAGTCTACTCTTTTTATTTTATCTATTATCCAGTGATACCTTGATTTTAGTAAATAAATAATTAGATAGAATTTTAGTAAGATTTGAGTTAGTATATTAGACTCAATGGTAATGATAATGCGAGTGTTAGATGTAATAAGATAGGCTATTTTACCCGTCTTAAGGTTGCTGATTTTTATCACCCATTGGTGTTATGTTGAGCTGAATTTTAATATGGTTGCTTGGAAATTTCATTGTTGGGACTAATGATGTAAATTGGGTTGTTATGTTATCCTTTGGCCTAAGTCATGTTAATTAAACCTTGAGTCCAGTATCGTGATATGGGAATACGACTACTGGGTTTTGTGTTTAAGATTACATAGCTCCAGAGGTTAGGATGCTAGGGGTCCTGTATAGCTTTGTGACATAGCTTTATTTGTGTTGTTTTCTTTGGGTATGAGGTCTTGATGTGGTTCAGGGTAAGACTGTTGCCTTGGACCTTGAATTTGAGTTTTACTGTTGTAATGATTCGCTATGCAAGAGGACACATGCCTTGCAGAATCTTTTCCATGGTTGTTGTATTGGTGGCTTAGTTTGACCGGCTAGGGGTGCTAGCTGTAGATGGGAGTGGCTTTCATGGCGAGGCCGGTGTCATAATGGTGGCCTGGGTAACCCCATGGAAGTGATAAACAAGTGATAACATAATAATTTATTTAGGAGGGTTGGGGTAGTAAATAATATAACAAGATAAGTAATATGCCTCACCCATGCCTTGAGTGCTCTTGCAGGCTAAGGATGGGATGAGAAGGCCTAGTTGGCAAGGCCGATCTCCTTGTCTCCATGAAAGGATATGTCAGTTCTACGTAAGTCACCCTATGGGGCCGGTGCCTAGAGAGAGGCTGCCAGGGTAACCATAGATGGGGGTCGGCTTCTAGTGAGAGATAGCCTAGGTAACCCATGATAGGACCATGCGATGACACTCTCCTCACTGCAGTCCAGTTACTCCCTCTTTATCCTTGTTGCTACCTCTAGAGTGCAGGCTTGTCTTGATGGTTGATTTATCTTGATGTTTTAGCTTGTCTTAATGATTTGGCTTGTTATGTCGAGTACTATTTTGTCTATGCAGTATTGTTTTTATGTTTGTCTGCATGGAGTCTGTATCTTGTGGTTGTAACTTTGACCTAGTGGAACCTCATTGTTATCTCCTAGCTCGGAGGGGTGGACCTTAGGGTTCCACATGGTTGGGAGGTAGAGCTATCCATAGGTCTTCTTGGATGTTTGTTACGAGATCAGTGCAGAAGTGTTCCAATTCCAGAGTTGCTCTACACCTTCAAGTTGTTGTATACATTCATAATTGTATTATTTGTAAACCGATGTAATCGATCTTGTAATTTTGTATTGGAACTTGTAACTATTTAACTCTCCCAATGTCTAATGTATTCTTCTTCTATTGTATTGTGTTGCATATCACTTGTATGGTTATATTATTATCTGATGCAGTTATGTTCCCTAGAAGTGTTAGCTATTCATTTCTTTTAATGTTGTTTTAATTGTTGTTATCTCTATGTGTAATGCATATCTTTGCTTCAAAAAAAAATTATGTAATTTTGTCTCTTGCTTAGACTAACACTCTAAGGTTGCATGATGGGGCATCACATTTAGTATCAGAGCCAAGTTTGAACATTGGGTACTCTGGTTAATATTGAGCCCATTATGTGACCTAGTGCTTAAACTCTATAGATTAACTTCATCCCTGTTGTTTTCCTCTGTGTGCAATGAATCATCCTTTGATGTTGTAGGTAGATGCCTAGAGGTAGGGGTCGAGGTTGTGGCAGAGGTAGGGGTCGTGGGAGAGGTGGCAGTGGTACACCTCCTTCCAGTTCTCCTCATAAGAGTGCCCATGAAGGCGGGGGCCAGAATATGGAAGGTCAGGACGAGCCTGAGGGAGCCCAATTATGACAGTTACTTGAGGAGACCCTTGCCCATTTAGGCCCTAGATAGGAGGGTGAGCAGCCTAGAGGAGGTTAGGAGGTAGACCAGCCAAAGCCTAGGGAAAGAGAGAGATCACCCAGGCGAAGAGAGTTGGCAGTTGATCAGGAGACCACACTAGCCAGCCATATGAGAGATCTACTGAGGGCATGCCCTCCCACCTTTGATGGAGCTGGTAGAGGTCTAGAGGCGGAGACTTGGTTATTGGATTTAGGCAGGTGTTTCACCATGCATCCTTATGCCAGCAACACCAAAGCCAGATGTGCTATTTTGCATCTCTGAGGTTTTGCTTCGACTTGGTGGCAGTTAGAGGAGCAAAAGCTACACTTGGACATTAGCACTGTTTCGTGGGAGTTGCTCTTAGAGAGATTTAGAGCCCATTTCCTATCAGATCATTGGAGGCAGCATCGCGTAGATGAGTTCCATGAGCTAAGGCAAATGGCCATGTTAGTTGAGCAGTATGAGCGCAGATTCTATGAGCTCAAGTAGTATGTGGGTATTGGAGATGATGAGCCGATGTTAGTGCAGCATTTTATCAGGGGATTGAATGCCCAGATTAGCAAAGGGGTTCATGTCTTCGAGCCTAAGACTATGTAGGTAGCAGTGGAGAAAGCCTAGTTAGTGGAGGAGATTTTGGCTATGGCACTCGGTGGGCATATAGGTGTGCACATTAGTAGTGTCCCTTCTGTAGGTGTTGATGGTCAGTCTCAGGTAGTCGGCTCTTCAAGAGACCATCATGCACCCGACAAAGGCGAGTGGCAGCAACAGCAGTGTTCTCAGTCACAACCAAAGAACACAGCCTCAGCAAGGTAATAGATTTCAGTCTAAGAAAGATCGGTCTTGGCAACGGAATATGCGTAACCACTTCGATCAACCAGCTCAGAGTATGAAGTCTGCAATAAGTAGAGATAACTTTCAGCAGTCTAATGCTTCTTTGGGTGGTGGAGGTTTTGGTAGAGGCTCAGAATGTTTCTCTTGTGGATAGCAGGGCCATATAGCCAGGCAGTGTCCACAAAGGAACACTTTAGGTTTTGGTCAGAGACCGGCAGCTTCAGAGCCAACCGTAGGTGATACATGGAGGTCTCATAGAGTGTTCGTAGCGATTGAGCATCAGGGGACAGCTTTGGAGACTGTAGGTAGAGGACAGGTAGCCTTCTTTGGAGATCATGTGTGAGCTTCAGCTTGAGGAGTAAACTCTCAAGGGCAAAGACATGGAGTAGGTCAGGGTCCAGCAGGACCCTAGTGGTGAGACTTTTGCTACTTGAGAGGATGCTTTCAAGGTGAGAGAGTCATACCCTTACTTATTTCCAGGCTTCCAGGAGTAAGCTTGACTCTAGGGGGAGGATGTAATGCCCCCTCATTTTTGGCTTGTGATAGTTGTTAGTTTTACATTACTCTTTGTCTAATCTGAGACAATTTTTAGTTCTTCCATTGCATTCAGATAGTTCTGAGACATTTGGGTTATTAGGCCTATGGTTTATGCTTATTTTGATCATGATAGACTATGTTTGACTGATATAGTTCTAATATGTGGTATGAGTTCATGATGACATTATTGTTATTCTAGTTATGACGAGATGGACATGTTTAGTGATGGTTTAATATTATCATGTTTTATGCATCTAATTTTAATTAGAAATGGTTATAGTCTTGTTTCAGAGCAGGGACGATGTAGTACTACTCGATACGAGTACCCTGCTACATCGTCATTCTCTAACTCAGTGTGTGTTTGATATATATGCAGTTGATCATATACAACCCATTATTCTTACGCAGGTTGCAGGTATCGGGCCTCGACTCAACCTGACTTAGCAAATCTAAGCGGGCCCTACACCAATGGATAATGTTGATGGAGATAACATGAGGTTTATCCCCTAGGTCAGTTCAACCTTCTATTTGATGGTCGTCATGTGGTTCGTATGTTTATTGTTGGGTCCTTATTAGGTCAACCTATGTGTATTCTTGTATGCGTAATTTGATCTAAGATATTATAACGTTTTATTGTCAAGCATTATAGTATTTTTGATGTGTCGTATAATTGGAATATTCTTGGAGGAAGCTATTAAGTAAATTGTAATGCAGAATTAAGTTAACTATTATAATGTTGTAAAAAATTTATGTGGGTCAAAGTTTATTTTAACTCATTAATATTTATAGTTATGCATTGAATCTTTCTAAGGATTAATGTAAAGGTGGTTAGTTGTCATTTATGATTCCAGAGTGGGGAATCTCTGTGATCAGTAAAAATTTAAAAATTCTAGTGAAGAGGATTCACGGGAACAGATTTGGTGTGAGTGGGCATTTATATCTGAAGATTATTTGTTCTGGGAGGATTAATTAGAGAGGAGGAAGAGAAATTTGGTTTTCAAAAAAGAGGAATTTGGTGCTAGAGATTCAAAGAAAAATATTAGGTATGTATGCATTATTGCTGCTCTTAGTTGAAAATTTTGGGGTTTAGGGTTCTTCGTATGTTTGTATAGTAGCTTGTAGATTTTCATCTTCCTGCTATCATCTAGCTTTGATCGGTATTGTTGTTTTTTTATTGTGATCATCTAATGTGGTCTTTCATTCAAATATTGTAAATCTGGCCCCATCTTGGTACCTCTTCAACCATTTCTTACTTCAAATCGTTGTCATTATTAAGAAAATTCTACATTTTGTCTGTTATAAATCTTTCCTTTTGTGTAGAAGACTAAGACATTTCTCCTTACTTGGAAGCCCTCCTCTAGTTCTGTGTTTGATATCCTCACTTGAGCCATTTACTTAAACCTTATTGTGGTAGACTTTCAGCGATTGAGATGACTTGGTTTAGTACTATTTTCCTTCCTCTGAAAACCATCAAAAACCGTTGGGGGTGTAGTTGTTTTGCATTTATCAATAGATTATTGAGGTCATTGTGGGTCACCTTTAGCTCCTCGTGTTATCTGTATCAACAAGCCGTGCTTGATATATTTTATCAATTTTTGCATATATTTTCACTTATACTAAACCACCATCCATTCCTTATGCTCGCGCGCCGTACTAGATTGATACAGCCTATTTTTGCTTGTCGTAATGGTTAGCCTTAAGGATATTCCAATTGTTTGTGTAATGATCTCTTGCCAGCTTTTAGTGCCCCAACAATTCATCACATCAGACCCTTCTTTCTTTTTATGCTTAATATCTTCTAAATAAACATGGTAACCATTCGTTTTAGAATCCACTATACGCGGCTGTACACCAAGCCATACTACAGATTCTAGATCTCAATCCTTCAAATCCTATAATAATTATTACTTACTTGATTATAGTGAGCTATGATCTAAAGTTGATTCTACCTTGCAATCCTCCATTCCTCTGCAAGTTCTTCCATTCTTATCCTTGTTTTCTTCTGGCCAAACCTCTGCAGCAAACCCCATTAGTTTCAGCAACATGATACCAAATCGATCAGATGAAGAATACTTCCAATGAATACCTTCCAACCAGCAACCATGATCTTCCATTATACGGCCCTCTGTGGAGATCTAGCTTCCTAATCTTTGCCTTTAAACCCTCTGTAATCTGCATACATTATCTCAGTCAGCAGGAATAATTAGATTGTTCTCTTCACAAACTTTTGAATTCAACTCAGCCAATCAATATAGCAAGACTATTACATATAGAAATCTACATATATCTTAGGTTAGAATTGAATTTTTATTAGAAAGATTCCTTATTTATCTATGTGTCTATCTTATAGCAATTAGTGCAGCGATTTTATTTATTATTCACGTTCAATTTGAAATAGAAGGGTGTAACTGAGTCTATTAATTAGAATAGATTGGAAACCTATTTTATTAAATAGAATACCTACTAATATTTTGCATTATATAGTTGCCAATTTCAATAGTTGGATGAGATAGTAGCCTGAGTTTCAAGGAAAATAGATTAGAAAATAATATCAGAATATCTCATAGGATAGTAGGATAGAATCCTATCTTTTTAGCATAAAATTTATTTAAATAAAAGCTGCTTTTATTGATGCAATTAGAATAAATTAGTAAGTTAGTCTACTCTTTTTATTTTATCTATTATCCAGTGATACCTTGATTTTAGTAAATAAATAATTAGATAGAATTTTAGTAAGATTTGAGTTAGTATATTAGACTCAATGGTAATGATAATGTGAGTGTTAGATGTAATAAGATAGGTTATTTTACCTATCTTAAGGTTACCGATTTTTATCACCCATTAGTGTTATGTTGAGCTAAATTTTAATATCGTTGCTTGGAAATTTCATTATTGGGAGTAATGATGTAAATTGGGTTGTTATGTTATCCTTTGGCCTAGGTCATGTTAATTAAACCTTGAGTCCGGTATCGTGATATGGGAATACAACTAGTGGGTTTTGTGTTTAAGATTACATAGTGGGTAAGTGCAAGAAGATGGGGGGCCAAAAAGGGGTCTTAGGTGGCCACTTTTTTTTTCTGAAATAAAGAAATACTAGCCTTGGATGAGAAATTGAGCATAGTTACACTCAAAATTTGGAGATGCAACCAAAACAATGTTCGTAGTGCTCCGAGTCTACTTTCTAAACTACTATTTTTTTTTGAAAATGGCATAGATTAAGGGGTTCAAAAGAGGGAGCCACAGAAATTGGTGTTGTTTCTATCAAAAAAACATAACATAGCATGTTTTGTGGCTCCCTCAAAAGTTCATCTTTTTTTTGGTATTTTTAAAATTGCTTTAGTGAGAAATTAGCTAATATCATGTAGTTTATGCCTGATTTTTCTGATATTTTTTTGATGAATATTTGATTTTTTACTAATTTTCAAAGTGGACACATCCTAAAAAACAAAATTTTGGCCGTGCTACCCCTATAAATTTTGAAAACTAATTGAAAATCATTTTTTTCTTTTTTTAATATTTGTAGAATGGAGTCTAGTTTCTAAATATGTATTTTTTTGAAATTTTAATGAATAGTTAGTTTACAATGAAAAAAAGATTAAACAGTGGTTTTTGCCCAAAAACGGACACACAAACAAAAGAAATTAAAGATGAAATGCTTAACATTGTTAAAATGTGAAAAAAATCACATCGTCAAATAGCTAAGAGAAATCCTAACATTACCCAAGTGTTTGATTTGTTTGACCTTGAAACACGTGCAAATCTGAGGGTTAGCACGAACGAAATTATGTAAAATCTTGAAGAATATGGAAAAACACATATGTGACTATTCAAAAAGTACTCCAAGCCTTTGGGTTGGAAATCCAAAGCAAATCCCAAGCCCAAGGCTTGGGATTCCCAAAGCAAGACATAACGCAAGCACCTTACAATGTACTCGCGTTATGTTTTGCTGTACATTTTTCCTTTTCCGCAAAAGTTTGTGTTATTTTTCATGTTTGAAATAACGCGAGCGCATTATGTTCAACTTAAATTTTTTTATGTTCAAGGCTATTAATCATGTATGTATGTATGCCTATATGTATGTATGTATGTATGTATGTATGTATGTATGTATGCCTATATGTATGTATGTATCTATGTATGCCTATATGTATCTATGTATCTATGTATGCCTATATGTATGTATGTATAGTGTCGAGGGTAGAGGAGGGTAGAGATGGGAGTGAGCCAGATAGGGGAGGAAAGGGGTGGATAAGGATTGAGTTATTAAGGTTTAAGGTTGAGGGTTGAACATTTAGGGATAGGATTTAGAGTTTAGGGATAAGGGATTAGAGTTTAGGACCTTGAGGGATTAGGGTTTAGGGTTGAGGCTTTAGGGATAGCATTTAGGGTTAAGGGTCGAGGGATTAGGGTTAAGGTAGAGTGTTGAGGGTAAAGGGATTAGGGATAGGGTTTAGGGTTGAAAGTTTAGGGTTGAGGGATTAGGGTTTAAGGTATAGTTTAGTAGTTCTTGTGGATAGAACAAGTAAATAATGGGAGATTATTTGTCTGTTTCATAACAATATACCTCCCCTAAGTGTGGGGTGGACAGCAAGAAACATAGATGTACCCCAATGCAAATATTTTCTCATAATGATCATCCTTTTGATTTCAACTGTTAATTACTCACTGTGGATGTACCATACGTAAAGCTTTTCTCATAGTGTGTACACCTATTGGCATAATGAACCCCAGATGGGCCAAAAAAACATGCCATATAACATTACTAACATTAAAAAAGTTCATAGCCATTTTTCTGACATATTCTTGCGACTCAAATATCTTTAAGAGAAGAGTGTCAAAAATGATGGGTTTAACAACCTAACATAAGGCAAAGCAGTTTTGTTGGGTTTAGGGATAGGGTTTAGGGTTTAGGGTTGAGGGATTAGGGTTTAGGTTTGAGGGATTATGCTTTAAGGTATAGTTTTGAGGGTTAAGGGTTGAGGGTTTAGGATTAGGGTTTTGGGTTGACGGATTAGGGTTTAGGGTTGACGGATTAGGGTTTAATGTTGAGAGTTGAGGGTTGAGGGTTGAGGGTTTAGGGATAGGGTTGATGGATAAGGGATTAGGGTTAAAGTAGAGTGTTGAGGGTAGAGAGATTAGGGATAGGGTTTAGGGTTGAAGGTTTAACTATTGAGGGTTGAGGCTTTAGGGCTGAGGGTTAAGGGATTGGAGTTTAAAATATAGTGTTGAGCGTCGAGGGTTTATGGATAGGTTTTAAGGTTTAATTTTTAAGGGTTAACGGTTGAGGGATAGGGTTTAGGGTTTAGGGATAAGGGATTAGGGTTTAAGATATAGTGTTGAGGGTTGAGGGTTTAGGAATAGGGATAGTGTTTAGGGTTTAGGGATGAGGGATTAGGGTTGAGGGTTAAGGGATTAGGGTTGAGGGTTGAGGGATTAGGGTTTTGAGGTATAGTGTCAAGGGTTGAGGGTTTATTGATAGTGTTTAGGGTTTAAGGTATAGTGTTGAGGGTTGAGGGTTTAGGGTTGAAGGATTAGGGTTTAGGGTTGACAGATTAGCATTTAATGTCAAGGTTAGGGTTAGAGTGTCGAGGGTAGAGGGATTAGGGATAAGGTTTAGGGTTGAAGGTTTAAGGATTGAGGGTTGTGGCTTTAGGGATGAGGGTTTAAGGCTTAAGATATAGTGTCAAGTGTTTAGGTGTAGGGATAGGGTTTAAGTTTTAAGGGTTAAGGGTTGAGGGATAGGGATTAGGGTTTAAGGTATAGTGTTGAGGGTTGATGGTTTAGGAATAGGGATTAGGTTTGAGGGATTAGGGTTTAGGGTTGATGAATTAGGGTTTAATGTTGAGAGTTGAGGGTTGAGGGTTGAGGGTTGAGGGTTTAGGGTTCAAGTTTTAAGGGTTAATGGTTGAGGGATCATAGTTAAGGGTTGAGGGATTAGGGTTTGACGTTGAGGGTTGAGTACATTGAGGTTCAAGGGTTAAGGGTTTTGGGATAGGGTTGAGGGTCGAGGGATTAGGGTTAAAGTAGAGTGTCAAGGTTATAACGATTAGGGATAGGGTTGGAGGGTTTAGGGATAAGGGATTAGGGTTTAAGGTATAGTATCAAGCCTGTTGAGGGTCTAGGAATAGGGATAGCATTTAGGGTTTAGGGATGAGGGATTAGAGTTGAGGGATGCTGGATTAGGGTTGAGGGTTGATGGATTAGGGTTTAGGGATAAGGTTTAGGGTTGAGGGTTGAGGGATTTGGGTTTAAGATATAGTGTTGAGGGTTTAGGGATAGGGTTTAGGGTTGAGGGATTAGAGTGAAGGGTTGAGGGATTAGGATTTGACGTTGAGGGTTGAGGCTTGAGGCTTTAGGGTTTAGGGTTTAGGGATAGGATTGAGGGTCGAGGGATCAGAGTTAAGGGTTGGGGGATTAAGGTTTGACATTGAGGGTTGAGTACATTGAGGTTCGAGGGTTAAGGTTTTCAGGATAGGGTTGATGGTCGAGGGATTAGGGTTAAAGTAGAGTGTCGAGGGTATAAGGATTAGGGATAGGGTTGGAGGGTTTAGGGGTAAGGGATTAGGGTTTAAGGTATAGTATCAATCCCGTTGAGGGTCCAGGAATAGGGATAGCATTTAGGGTTTAGGGATGAGGGATTAGAGTTGAGGGATGACGGATTAGGGTTGAGGGTTGAGGGATTAGGGTTTAAGGTATAGTGTTGAGGGTTTAGGGTTGAGGGATTAGAGTGAAGGGTTGAGGGATTAGGATTTGACGTTGAGAGTTTAGGGTTGAGGCTTTAGGGTTTAGGGTTTAGGGGTAAGGTTGAGGGTCAAGGGATCAGACTTAATTGTTGAGGGATTAGGTTTTGACGTTGAGGGTTGAGGTTCGAGGGTCGAGGGTTTAGGGATAGGGTTGAGGATCGAGGGTTTAGGTTTGAGGTAGACAAGGAGTGATTGAGAGACATAGAAAGGGGACAAGTAGAGAGGTGAGGGGGAGAGACAAATGAGATATAGAACATGAGCTAATGGAACTAGAGGTGAGATATTGTAAAGGTGTTATTGAAGGTGAGATAGGCACAAATATTAATGGATCAATCTATAGCAGGACAAAATGAGAGCCAATAAACAATGGGAGATTATTTGCCTATTTCATAACAATATACCTCCCCTAAGTGCGGAGTGGACAGCAAGAAACATAGATTTAGGGTTTAGGGATAGGGTTTAGGGATAGTGTTGAGGGTTGAGGGTTTAGGGATAGGGTTGAGGGTTGAGGGATTAGGGTTTAGGGTTGATGGATTAGGGTTTAATGTTGAGAGTTGAGGGTTTAGGAATAGGGATAGAGTTTAGGGTTTAGGGATGAGGGATTAGGGTTGAGGGTATAAAATAAATAAACTAGAATTTAGGCAGGGTTGGGAAAATTTTGTGAATCATCATGGGTTGGAGATTGGGGATTTTGTTGTGTTCAAGTACATATCCAAGTCATATTTTAAGGTTAATATATTTCAAAGAATAGGGTGTGTGAAAAATATCAATCCTCTTCAGCTTATGAATACCAACATTGATACAAATAAAAGATGCTCTTTTTCTAACAGAATATGCAGTTCAAGTCAACCAATGGGCAACATGTTGCTGAATGAATTAGTTTCTGATGGGGAAAATAACAATATGTTGAATCAATGGAAGAAAATCAAAATTAGGGTTGAGGGTTGAGGGTTGAGGGATTAGGGTTGAGGATTGAGGGTTGAGGATTGAGGGTTGAGGGATTAGGGTTTAGGGTATAGGGTATAGGGTAGAGGTTTGAAGGTTGAGGGATAATGTTCAAGGTTGAGTGTCCAAGGTTAAGTGTAAAGGGTATATAGGGTTTAAGGGTTTAAGGTTTGAGGGATTAAGGGTTTAAGAGTTGAGGGATTAGGGTTTAAGGCATAGTGTCGAGTGTAGAGGATTTAGAGACAAGGTTTATGATTGAAGGTTTAAGGGTTGAGAGTTGAGGCTTTAGGGCTGAGGGTTAAGGGATTAGGGTATAAGGTATAGTGTCGAGGGTAGAGGGTTTAGGGATAGGGTTTAGGATTTAAGGTTTAAGGGTTGAGAGTTGAGGCTTTATGGATAGGGTTTAGTGTTTAGGTTAAGTGAGACACCTAGATGACTAAGGACAGATGAAGAGGCAGACAAGGAATGACTGAGAGACCTAGAGAGGGGAGAGGTAGAGAGGTGACTGGGAGATAGAGGTGAGAGATAGAGATGTGAGGGGAGAGATAGACTTAAATGAGAGAGTGAAGTTGACAACTTGAGGGAAAGATGGGTAAGGAGGAGGGAGAGAGGTGGAGAGGAAGGGAAATATCTAGAGAGCCCTGAGAGATATACAAGTGAGAGACCTACAACCTAGGGAGAGAGGGGTGAGAGAGATAGGGGAGAGATGGGGGTGAGGAAGATAGGGGAGGAGAGGGGTGGATAAGGGTTAAGGGTTTAAGGCTTTAGGGTTTAAGGGTCAAGGGTTTAGGGTTTAAGGGTTGAGGTATTAAGGGTCTAAGGGTTGAGGGATTAGGGTTTAAGGTATAGTGTCGAGGGTTGAACTCTAATCCCTCAAGCCTCGACACAATACCTTAAAACCCTAATCCCTCAACCTTGGGGTTTCAGGTATAGTGTTGAGGGTTGAGGGATTAGGCTTCAATCCTCGACACTATACCTTAAACCCTAATCCCTCAACTCTTAGACCCTTAATAGCTCAACCCTTAAACCCTCAACCCTTAAATCCTAAACCCTTGTCCCTTAAACCCTCAACTCTTATCCACCTCTCTCCTCCCCTATCTACCTCACTCCCATCTCTCCTCTATCTCTCTCACCCCTGTCTCCCTAGGTTGTAGGTCTCTCACTTGTATATTTCTCTGGGCTCTCTAGATATTTCCCTTCCTCTCCACCTGTCTCCCTCCTCCTTACCCATCTTTCCCTCAAGTTGTCAACTTCACTCTCTCATTTTATTCCATCTCTCCCCTCACCTCTCTATCGCTCACTTTTATCTCCCCCTCACCTCTACCTCTCCCCTCTCTAAGTTTCTCAGTCACTCCTTGTCTACCTCTCCATCTGTCCTTAGCCATCTAGGTCTCTCATTTAACCTTAAACCCTAAACCCTATTCCTAAATCCTCAACCCTTAAAACTTAAATCCTAAACCCTATCCCTAAACCCTCAACCCTCAACAATATAACTTAAACCCTAAACCCTATCCCTAAAGCCTCACCCCTCAACCCTTAAACCTTAAACCCTAAACCCTCTACCCTCGACACTATACCTTAAACCCTAATCCCTTAACCCTCATCCCTAAATCATCAACCCTCATCCCTTAAACCTTCAACCCTAAACCCTCTACCCTCAATAGTATGCCTTAAACCCTAATCCTTCAACCATTAAACCCTCAACCCTTAAACATTGGGCAAACTTTTGCAAAAAAGAAAAAAATGCAAAGAACAATAACGTGCTCACGTTATAACGCGAGTGAGTTATGCTCACATTATAGCATGAGCGCGTTATGGTCACCAAGCTATAACGCGAGCGTGCTATAATGCACTCGCATTATGGCTTTTTAAAAAGTTTTAAGAATTTGGCCACTTTTTGGCCCCCCATCTTTTTACACCTGCCCTCGCTCCAGAGGTTAGGATGCTAGGAGTCCCGTATAGCTTTGTGACATGGCTTTATTTGTGTTGTTTTCTTTGGGTATGAGGTCTTGATGTGTTCAGGGTAAGAATGTTGCTTTGGACCTTGAATTTGAGTTTTATTGTTGTAATGATTTGCTATGCAAGAGGACAGACACATGCCTTGCAGAATCTTTTCCATGGTTGTTGTATTGGTGGTTTAGTTTGACTAGCTAGGGGTGCTAGCTGTAGATGGGAGAGTGGCTTTCATGGCAAGGTCGGTGCCATAGTGGCGGCCTGGGTAACCCCATGGAAGTGATAAACAAGTGATAACGTAATAATTTATTTAGGAGTGTTGGGGTAGTAAATCACATAACAAGATAAGTAATATGCCTCACCCATGCCTTGAGTGCTCTCACAGGCTAAGGATGGGATGAGAAGGCCTGGTTCGCAAGGATGACCTCCTTGTCTCCATGAAAGGATATGTCGGTTCTACATGAGTCACCCTATGGGGTTGGTGCCTAGAGAAAGGCTACCAAGGTAACCATAGATGGGGCCAGCTTCTAGTGAGAGATAGTCTGGGTAACTCATGATAGGACCATGTGATGACACTCTCCTCACTGTAGTGCAGTTACTCCCTCTTTATCTTTGTTGCTACCTCTGGAGTGCAATCTTGTCTTGATGGTTGATTTATCTTGATGTTTTGGCTTGTCTTAATGATTTGTCTTGTTATGTCGAGTACTATTTTGTCTGTGTAGTATTGTTTTTCTATTTGTCTGCATGCAGTCTGTATCTTGTGGTTGTAACCTTGACCTAGTGGAACCTCATTGTTATCTCCTAGCTCGGAGGGGTGGACCTCAGGGTTCCACATGGTTGGGAGGCAAAGCTATCCATTGGTCTTCTTGGATGTTTGTTGTGAGATCAGTGCAGAAGTGTTCCAGTTCTAGAGTTGCTCTACACCTTCAATTTGTTGTATACATTCATAATTGTATTATTTGTAAACCGATGTAATTGGTCTTGTAATTTTGTATTGGAACTTGTAATTATTTAACTCTGCCAATGTATAATGTATTATTCTTCTATTGTATTGTGTCACATATCACTCATATGGTTATATTATTATCTGATGCAATTATGTTTCCTAGAAGTGTTAGCTATTCATTTCTTTCAATGTCATTTTAATTGTTGTTATCTCTATGTGTAATGCATATCTTTGCTTCAAAAAAAATCTATAATGTTGTCTCTTGCTTAGACTAAAACTCTAGGGTTGCACGACGGGGCATCACAAATAGCCTTAACTTTTGTTGAATCCACTTCAATTCCTCTGCAAGATACAATGTACCTCAATAATTTCCCTAAAGTGACATCAAATACACATTTCTTGGGATTTAGCTGTACTTGATACTTCTCTAGTCAATCAAAGATCTGCCCTAGAACTTGAATATGATCTATCCTAGAAAATTTTGCCAATATATGTCATCAATATAGTCTTCCATTATAGTGTGAAATAAGTCATGGAATATTACTATCATAGCTCTTTGATAAATAGCTCTTGCATTCTTGAGATCGAAAGGCATAAATACCCAATAGTAGGTACCCCAAGGACATGAGAAGGCTATTTTATGTTGATCTTCTTCTACTATCCTAATTTGATTGTAACCTGATAATCCATCCATAAGAGAAAGCATCTCATGACTTGATGTCAAGTCCACTATGATATCTATGTTTGGAAGTAGAAAATCATCTTTAGGACATGCTTTATTTAGGTCTCTGAAGTCTATGCATATGTGAATGCTGCCATTATGTTTAGAAACAGGTACAAGATTTGAGACCCATTCTGTGTAATCAATTGGTCAGATGAATTTTGCATCTAGCAACTTCTCAACCTCTGCTTTGACTAGGAGTGTTATCTGTGCGTGCATCTTACGAAGCTTTTATTTTACAGGCTTAGTGTTTGGAGATATAGCTAGATGATGAACCACAAGTGAAGGGTCCAATCTAGGCATGTCCACATATGTCCAAGAAAAATTAATTGTCTATTACAAGAAGAATTTGGTCAAATCCTTTGTCTCTTGTTCTGATAAGGAAGCTAATGAAAATGTGACCTTAGAATTCTGAACTATGTCGAGGTTCATTTCTTGTGAATCTTCTACTAAGAGAGCTAATGTTTTTTGATACTTAGTTGGTAGGGGAAGGTCAAATCCTCCATCCTCAGGCACCTCAGAGAGGTTTTCACCTTCAGATACATCCTTTATTTTTACTATTTTATGATCAAGAGGTGCCACATTGTGGTTTTCACCTAAGGATCTATTTTTATTTTCTATTTTGCGACTGGAGAATTTGGCATTCTCACTAAAATAAGCAACTTGATCTAACTCCATGATAAAACCAGCTTTGTGATCTCCAAGTGGAATACCGTCCTGGAGTCCCATAAATTCTACTATAGCTTCATCATTCTAAAAGATGTCTAGAACAGGGGCCTCTTGTTGGTACCAATTGAAATGAGTTCAGGGTAGATGAAGGATAGATTCTGGGTTTTCGTGGTTGAAGTGAGGGAGATGGATAATATCATAAATATCGAGGTTTCTTGGAATAAATATGTGATGTATAGGGAAGAGTCCTCAATGGTATCCTCGTTAGAGATTGAATCTGTGGGCCAAGCTTTCTCTACCTCATTGATAATAAACTCAATGTCCAAAGCTCCTGGTACCTCCTTACCATATCCTAACCCTTGTTGGTTGTATTTCTTAGTCACAATAATTGGTTCCATTTGACCTTGACCATGCTTTCCTAGGCCACCTTTTCCTTTATAGCCCATGTTTTTGAAAATTCTAACACCATTGCCATACTTTTTGACAAGGAGTGTAACTAGTTCTTTCTCTTTATAGATCCAAGAAGATATGTCTTCAATAGTTTCTTCTTCTAACAAACACCCATTGGTAAATTTGGTGAGAAGAGATAGTATCTTTAATTTCTTGGAAACTTTAGCAATGGGAGGTTTGTCATAGGATTTTGGTAAGAGAGGCATCCTCCCCACACAACAAGATTTAGAGATATCATATGAGTCACCAAATCCTATGTCTCTGATATGGACCTTGATTTCTGGGAGGGGATTGAATGTATCTGTAGAGGCTTTATGTAAAGTATTTGGATCAATATATAGTAGGGATGGTTGGTTGCATCATTGCTGGGTATTTGGTTACTATTCTTGTAATGCCCTTGCATGGCGTGACAAAATTCAAATGGATTAGGGTCTCTTGGGATGGTGATTTCAATACCATTATATGGGAAATTTAGGGATTGATGGTACATGGAAGGCACAACTTTCATGGCATGAATCCATGGGTGTCCTAAGATGATATTGTATGGTAGCTCAATGTCTAAGACTTGGCATCTAGTTTCCAACAAAACAAGGCCTACTTGAATAGGCAAATGTATCACACCATCTGTCTTGCGTTTGGCATCATCATATGCTTTGACAATAATAGACTGATCTGCATCTATGTGATCCTCAAAGTATCCTAACTATTTCAATAGTTTGAAGGAACAAATGTTAATACCAGCACCACCATCTATAAGTATGCATTTGATTTTACATTGGTGGATAAAGACTTCGATGTGGAGTGCATCATAGTGACATGGATCATGAGATGAGAGGTCTTTTTCAGAAAAGACCACAAATTGTAAGATGAAGCAATATTACCTATAATGGCTCAAAAATTTGTGATAGCTATATTGTTGGGAATGGATGACTCTTGTAAGGCTTTTTCAAGCACTTCTTTATGAGTGGGAGATGACTTTAGAAGGTCTAATATAGATATATGTGCGGGAGTCTTCCCTAGATGATCAACAAGATTATAATTAGAAGTGACTATAGGATTTGGTGTTGGCCCATGAAGGGTAACACAACCACGATGAGTTGTGATGGCACATTCAGGATTCTTGCCCTTAATGGTAAGGGTAGATATTTGACTTTCTTCAAAACGGCCCACAATGGAGTCATAAGAAGAAGAAGCTTTGTTAATGGTCTTACCTTTATTATGATTTTGACCTTTACCATGTTGAGGGAATGGATCCTTGTATACATTGAGGTCTTTATTTGGTGTATGTTGAGGAGGTTCATCGAAGGTGACTTCACCTCTATCTATGAGGTTTTGAATCAAGTGTTTCAATTTCATGCAAGATGAGGTTTTGTGTCCTTTTGTTCTATGGAACTCACAATATTCATTATCTTTGTACCATGTTGGTTTGAAAGAGAGTTCATCATATTGACGTGCTTTGAGTAGTGTGATGAGTTAATTTTTAATGAGTTTCTTGAAGACAGATTCAATAGGTTCACCTAAAGGAGTGAACCGACATCCTGGAGGATAGTCTTGTTGTTGGTGTTGGTTTCGTTGTTGTTGTTGTGGTTGTTGTTGATGTTTTTCTCTAGGAGTAGATGGGGTTGCCTTTGATAGATTGAGTGGTGTTTGAAGAGTTTGGACATGTTTGGAATCCACAATTCCATCATTGACAACATTTTTTGTTTTTGGACCAAAATTTAGGTTTGTCATTTTGTTGTTGTTAAGGAGGGTTGTCTTTGGTCTCTTTAAATATTTTGACTACACCTTTTGCAATAAGGTCTTTTTTGATATTAGTCCCTTTGTGAATGATCTCATCAAATGAGGTAGCACTTTGTACTTGTAAATGAAACCCAAGATCAGGATTAAGATTTTGTACAAAGATACTAACGAGTTGTTTTTCAGGTATTTGAAACAAGAATTTGCTAGCCATATTTTGTGATCTTTGTATGAAGGAGGTAAAGGTTTCCCCATTTTGTTGTTTGTTGTTACACAAATCCATCATGGAAATCTCATGTTCATTATTGTAAGAGAAATGGGTAGCAAATGTTTTCGCTACTTCGTTGAAAGTTTTAATACTTGTGGGTAGGTGTGAGAACCACTCGATTGCTTGTCCTCCAAGACTATGAAGAAAGAGGTGCATAAGATATGTGTCATTATGAGAAACCTCGAGGCAAGCAATGTAGAACTCTCTAAGATGGTCTTTAGGATCGCCTAAATTCCTTTGTACTGGTCAAATTTAGGTATGTTGAAGTTAGGTACAAAAGGGATCATTGATAAAGATTGATCAAATGGATATGGACAAACCTCATCCAATGAGAAGGTTTTCTTGATGTGACCAAATGAAAGATCATCTAGTTGTTTTTGCATTTCAGCAAACTTAAGCTCAAAATCCAATGGGGGTGTTGGTAAAGCCCAATTTTGTTGAGTTTGGGGTGGTTTTTGCGGCCCATAAGATGTATTGGAATTCAAGCGGGAAGCATTAAGATTGTATAGGTCATATAAAGTTTGGGGATTGATTTGGGTATGATCGATGAAGAAAGTTGGAGGTTGTTGATTTTGTGAATATTGAGGGGGATTCTAATATTGTTGTGGAGGAATGATGTATGTATTTGGATTTTGAAGTGGTTGAGATAGATTGACATAAGAATGTTGTGAGGGATTGACATGAGTAACATTAATGTTTGAAGAATGATGAAGTGGATTGACATGAGTAGTATTTATGTTTGAAGAAGTTGATCCCCTAGGTGCATTCTCTAGCATTCCGCATGGGGTTCTACACATAGAAGATGTTAGGGTATACATTCACGCCAACATTGAGGAATTTGGGGAATCCAAGATAATGGATATCTATCACAAGGAATTAATACATGAAACATTGCTTTAGTGAGAAATTAGCTAATATCATGTAGTTTATGCCTGATTTTTCTAATATTTTTTTGATGAATATTTAATTTTTTACTAATTTTCAAAGTGGACACATCCTAAAAAATAAAATTTTGGCCGTGCTACCCCTATAAATTTTGAAAACTAATTGAAAATCATTTTTTTCTTTTTTTAATATTTGTAGAATGGAGTCTAGTTTCTAAATATGTATTTTTTTGAAATTTCAATGAATAGTTAGTTTACAATGAAAAAAAGACCAAACAGTGGTTTTAGCCCAAAAACAGACACACAAACAAAAGAAATTAAAGATGAAATGCTTAACATTGTTAAAATGTGAAAAAAATCACATCGTCAAATAGCTAAGAGAAAGCCTAACATTACCCAGGTGTTTGATTTGTTCGACCTTGAAACACGTGCAAATCTGAGGGTTAGCACGAATGAAATTATGTAAAATCTTGAAGAATATGGAAAAACACGTATGTGACTGTTCAAAATGCACTCCAAGCCTTTGGGTTGGAAATCCAAAGCAAATCCCAAGCCCAAGGCTTGGGATTCCCAAAGCAAGACATAACACAAGCGCGTTACAACGCGCTCGCGTTATGTTTTGCTGTACATTTTTCCTTTTCCGCAAAAGTTTGGTTGTTTTTCATGTTTGAAATAACGCGAGCGCGTTATGTTCAACTTAAATTTTTTTATGTTCAAGGCTATTAATCATGTATGTATGTATGCCTATATGTATGTATGTATGTATGTATGTATGCCTATATGTATGTATCTATGTATGTATGTATGTATGTATCTATGCATGCCTATATGTATCTATGTATCTATGTATGCCTATATGTATGTATGTATAGTGTCGAGGGTAGAGGAGGGTAGAGATGGGAGTGAGCCAGATAGGGGAGGAAAGGGGTGGATAAGGATTGAGTTATTAAGGTTTAAGGTTGAGGGTTGAACATTTAGGGATAGGATTTAGAGTTTAGGGATAAGGGATTAGAGTTTAGGACCTTGAGGGATTAGGGTTTAGGGTTGAGGCTTTAGGGATATCATTTAGGGTTAAGGGTCGAGGGATTAGGGTTAAGGTAGAGTGTTGAGGGTAGAGGGATTAGGGATAGGGTTTAGGGTTGAAAGTTTAGGGTTGAGGGATTAGGGTTTAAGGTATAGTTTAGTAGTTCTTGTGGACAGAGCTAGTAAACAATGGGAGATTATTTGTCTGTTTCATAACAATATACCTCCCCTAAGTGTGGGGTGGACACTAAGAAACATAGATGTACCCCAATGCAAATCTTTTCTCATAATGATCATCCTTTTGATTTCAACTATTAATTACTCACTGTGGATGTACCATACATAAAGCTTTTCTCATAGTGTGTCCTATTGGCATAATGAACCCCAGACGGGCCAAAAAAACATGCCATATAACATTACTAACATTAAAAAAGTTCATAGCCATTTTTCTGACATATTCTTGCAACTCAAATATCTTTAAGAGAAAAGTGTCAAAAATGATGGGTTTAACAACCTAACATAAGGCAAAGCAGTTTTGTTGTGTTTAGGGATAGGGTTTAGGGTTTAGGGTTGAGGGATTAGGGTTTAGGTTTGAGGGATTATGGTTTAAGGTATAGTGTTGAGGGTTGAGGGTTTAGGGTTTAGGATTAGGGTTTTGGGTTGACGGATTAGGGTTTAGGGTTGACGGATTAGCGTTTAATGTTGAGAGTTGAGGGTTGAGGGTTTAGGGTTTAGGGATAGGGTTGATGGTCAATGGATTAGGGTTAAAGTAGAGTGTTGAGGGTAGAGAGATTAGGGATAGGGTTTAGGGTTGAAGGTTTAACTATTGAGGGTTGAGGTTAAGGGATTGGGGTTTAAAATATAGTGTTGAGCGTCGAGGGTTTATGGATAGGTTTTAGGGTTTAATTTTTAAGGTTTAAGGGTTGAGGGATAGGGTTTAGGGTTTAGGGATATAGGATTAGGCTTTAAGGTATAGTGTTGAGGGTTGACGGTTTAGGAATAGGGATAGTGTTTAGGGTTTAGGGATGAGGGATTAGGGTTTAGGGTTAAGGGATTAGGGTTGAGGGTTGAGGGATTAGGGTTTAAGGTATAGTGTCAAGGGTTGAGGGTTTATTGATAGTGTTTAGGGTTGAGGGTTGAGGGATTAGGTTTTCAGGTTGATGGATTAGGGTTTAAGGTATAGTGTTGAGGGTTGAGGGTTTAGGGTTTAGGGTTGACGGATTAGCATTTAATGTCAAGGTTAGGGTTAGAGTCTCAAGGGTAGAGGGATTAGGGATACGGTTTAGGGTTGAAGGTTTAAGGATTGAGAGTTGTGGCTTTAGGGATGAGGGTTTAAGGCTTAAGATATAGTGTCAAGTGTTGAGGGTGTAGGGATAGTGCTTAAGTTTTAAGGGTTAAGGGTTGAGGGATAGGTATTAGGGTTTAAGGTATAGTGTTGAGGGTTGATGGTTTAGGGATAGGGTTTAGGTTTGAGGGATTAGAGTTTAGGGTTGATGAATTAGGGTTTAATGTTAAGAGTTGAGGGTTGAGGGTTGAGGGTTGAGGGTTTAAGGTTCAAGTTTTAAGGGTTAAGGGTTGAGGGATCATAGTTAAGGGTTGAGGGATTAGGGTTTGACGTTGAGGGTTGAGTACATTAAGGTTCGAGGGTTAAGAGTTTTGGGATAGGGTTGAGGGTCAAGGGATTAGGGTTAAAGTAGAGTGTCAAGGGTATAAGGATTACGGATAGGGTTGGAGGGTTTAGGGATAAGGGATTAGGGTTTAAGGTATAGTATCAAGCCCGTTGAGGGTCTAAGAATAGGGATAGCATTTAGGGTTTAGGGATGAGGGATTAGAGTTGAGGGATGATGGATTAGGGTTGAGGGCTGATGGATTAGGGTTTAGGGATAAGGTTTATGGTTGAGGGTTGAGGGATTAGGGTTTAAGATATAGTGTTGAGGGTTTAGGGATAGGGTTTAGGGCTGAGGGATTAGGATTTGACATTGAGGGTTGAGGGTTGAGGCTTTAGGGTTTAGGGTTTAGCGATAGGATTGAGGGTCGAGGATCAGAGTTAAGGGTTGAGGGATTAGGGTTTGACATTGAGGGTTGAGTACATTGAGGTTCGAGGGTTAAGGTTTTCATGATAGGGTTGAGGGTCGAGGGATTAGGGTTAAAGTAGAGTGTCGAGGGTATAAGGATTAGGGATAGGGTTGGAGGGTTTAGGGGTAAGGGATTAGGTTTTAATGTATAGTATCAATCCCGTTGAGGGTCTAGGAATAGGGATAGCATTTATTGTTTAGGGATGAGGGATTAGAGTTGAGGGATGATGGATTAGGGTTGAGGGTTGAGGGATTAGGGTTTAAGGTATAGTGTTGAGGGTTTAGGGTTGAGAGATTAGAGTGAAGGGTTGAGGGATTAGGATTTAACATCGAGGGTTGAGGGTTAAGGCTTTAGGGTTTAGGGTTTAGGGGTAGGGTTGAGGGTCAAGGGATCAGAGTTAAGGGTTGAGGGATTAGGTTTTGACGTTGAGGGTTGAGGTTAGAGGGTCGAGGGTTTAGGGATAGGGTTGAGGGTCGAGGGTTTAGGTTTGAGGTAGACAAGGAGTGACTGAGAGACATAGAGAGGGGAGAGGTAGAGAGGTGAGGGGGAGAGATAAGTGAGATATAGAACATGAGCTAATGGAACTAGAGGTGAGATATTGTAAAGGTGCTATTGAAGATGAGATAGGCACAAATATTAATGGATCAATCTATAGCAGGACAAAACGTGAGCCAGTAAACAATTGGAGATTATTTGCCTATTTCATAACAATATACCTCCCCTAAGTGCGGGTGGACAGCAAGAAACATAGATTTAGGGTTTAGGGATAGGGTTTACGGTTGAGGGTTTAGGAATAGTGTTGAGGGTTGAGGGTTTAGGGATAGGGTTGAGGGTTGAGGGATTAGGGTTTAGGGTTGATGGATTAGGGTTTAATGTTGAGAGTTGAGGGTTTAGGAATAGGGATAGCGTTTAGGGTTTAGGGATGAGGGATTAGGGTTGAGGGTATACAATAAATAAACTAGAATTTAGGTAGGGTTGGGAAAATTTTGTGAATCATCATGGGTTGGAGATTGGAGATTTTGCTGTGTTCAAGTACATATCCAAGTCATATTTTAAGGTTAAGATATTTCAAAGAACAGGGTGTGTGAAAAATATCAATGCTCTTCAGCTTATGAATACCAACATTGATACAAATAAAAGATGCTTTTTTTCTAACAGAATATGCAGTTCAAGTCAACCAATGGGCAACATGTTGCTGAATGAATTAGTTTCTGATGGGGAAAATAACAATGATGTTGAATCAATGGAAGAAAATCAAAATTAGGGTTGAGGGTTGAGGGTTGAGGGATTAGGGTTGAGGATTGAGGGTTGAGGGATTAGGGTTTAAGGTATAGGGTATAGGGTAGAGGTTTGAAGGTTGAGGGATAATGTTCAAGGTTGAGTGTCCAAGGTTAAGTGTAAAGGGCATATAGGGTTTAAGGGTTTAAGGTTTGAGGGATTAAGGGTTTAAGAGTTGAGGGATTAGGGTTTAACGCATAGTGTCAAGTGTAGAGGGTTTAGAGACAAGGTTTATGGTTAAAGGTTTAAGGGTTGAGAGTTGAGGCTTTAGAGATGAGGGTTAAGGGATTAGGGTATAAGGTATAGTCTCGAGGGTAGAGGGTTTAGGGATAGGGTTTAGGATTTAAGGTTTAAGGGTTGAGAGTTGAGGCTTTAGGGATAGGGTTTAGTGTTTAGGTTAAGTGAGACACCTAGATGACTAAGGACAGATGAAGAGGCAGACAAGGAATGACTGAGAGACCTAGAGAGGGGAGAGGTAGAGAGGTGACTAGGAGATAGAGGTGAGAGATAGAGAGGTGAGGGGAGAGATAGAATTAAATGAGAGTGTGAAGTTGACAACTTGAGGGAAAGATGGGTAAGGAGGAGGGAGAGAGGTGGAGAGGAAGGGAAATATCTAGAGAGCCCTGAGAGATATACAAGTGAGAGACCTACAACCTAGGGAGAGAGGGGTGAGAGAGATAGGGGAGAGATGGGGGTGAGGAAGATAGGGGAGGAGAGGGGTGGATAAGGGTTAAGGGTTTAAGGCTTTAGGGTTTAAGGGTCAAGGGTTTAGGGTTTAAGGGTTGAGGGTTTAAGGGTTGAGATATTAAGGGTTTAAGGGTTGAGGTATTAGGGTTTAAGGTATAGTGTCGAGGGTTGAACCCTAATCCCTCAACCCTCGACACAATACCTTAAAACCCTAATCCCTCAACCTTGGGGTTTAAGGTATAGTGTTGAGGGTTGAGGGATTAGGCTTCAATCCTCGACACTAAACCTTAAACCCTAATCCCTCAACCCTTAGACCCTTAATACCTCAACCCTTAAACCCTCAACCCTTAAATCTTAAACCCTTGACCCTTAAACCCTCAACTCTTATCCACCCCTCTCCTCCCCTATCTGCCTCACTCTAATCTCTCCTCTATCTCTCTCACCCCTCTCTCCCTAGGTTGTAAGTCTCTCACTTGTATATCTCTCAGGGCTCTCTAGATATTTCCCTTCCTCTCCACCTGTCTCCCTCCTCCTTACCCATCTTTCCCTCAAGTTGTCAACTTCACTCTCTCATTTTATTCTATCTCTCCCCTCACCTCTCTATCTCTCACTTTTATCTCCCCCTCACCTCTACCTCTCCCCTCTCTAAGTTTCTCAGTCACTCCTTGTCTACCTCTCCATCCATACTTAGCCATCTAGGTCTCTCATTTAACCTTAAACCCTAAACCCTATCCCTAAATTCTAAACCCTTAAAACTTAAATCCTAAACCCTATCCCTAGACCCTCAACCCTCGACACTATAACTTAAACCCTAAACCCTATCCCTAAAGCTTCACCCCTCAACCCTTAAACCTTAAACCCTAAACCCTCTACCCTCGACACTATACCTTAAACCCTAATCCCTTAACCCTCATCCCTAAATCATCAACCCTCATCCCTTAAACCTTCAAACCTAAACCCTCTACCCTCAATAGTATGCCTTAAACCCTAATCCTTCAACCATTAAACCCTCGACCCTTAAACATTGGGCAAACTTTTGCAAAAAAGAAAAAAATGCAAAGAAAACAATAACGTGCTCGCGTTATAACGCGACTGAGTTATGCTCGCGTTATAGCGTGAGCGCATTATGGTTTTGTGTTGCCGAGCCAAAGGCTTGGCAACACCAAGCCATAACGAGAGCGCGCTATAATGCACTCACATTATGGCTTTTTAAAAAGTTTTAAGAATTTGGCCCCCCATCTTTTTGCACCTGCCCTAGCTCCAGAGGTTAGGATGCTAGGAGTCCCGTATAGCTTTGTGACATGGCTTTATTTGTGTTGTTTTCTTTGGGTATGAGGTCTTGATGTGGTTCAGGGTAAGAATGTTGCTTTGGACCTTGAATTTGAGTTTTATTGTTGTAATGATTCGCTATGCAAGAGGACAGACACATGCCTTGCAGAATCTTTTCCATGGTTGTTGTATTGGTGGTTTAGTTTGACCGGCTAGGGGTGCTAGCTGTAGATGGGAGAGTGGCTTTCATAGCAAGGTCGGTGCCATAGTGGCAGCCTGGGTAACCCCATGGAAGTGATAAACAAGTGATAACGTAATAATTTATTTAGGAGTGTTGGGGTAGTAAATCACATAACAAGATAAGTAATATGCCTCACCCATGCCTTGAGTGCTCTCGCAGGCTAAGGATGGGATGAGAAGGCCTGGTTCACAAGGATGACCTCCTTGTCTTTATGAAAGGATATGTTGGTTCCGCATGAGTCACCCTATGGGGTCGGTGCCTAGAGAGAGGCTACCAGGGTAACCATAGATGGGGCCGTCTTCTAGTGAGAGATAGTCTGGGTAACTCAGGATAGGACCATGTGATGACACTCTCCTCACTGTAGTCTAGTTACTCCCTCTTTATCTTTGTTGCTACCTCTGGAGTGCAATCTTGTCTTGATGGTTGATTTATCTTGATGTTTTGGCTTGTCTTAATGATTTGTCTTGTTATGTCGAGTACTATTTTGTCTGTGTAGTATTGTTTTTCTATTTGTCTGTATGGAGTCTGTATCTTGTCGTTATAACCTTGACCTAGTGGAACCTCATTGTTATCTCCTAGCTCAGAGGGGTGGACCTCAGAGTTCCACATGGTTGGGAGGCAAAGCTATCCATTGGTCTTCTTCGATGTTTGTTGTGAAATCAGTGCAGAAGTGTTCCAGTTCCAGAGATGCTCTACGCCTTGAATTTGTTGTCTACATTCATAATTGTATTATTTGTAAACTGATGTAATCGGTCTTGTAATTTTGTATTGGAACTTGTAATTATTTAACTCTGCCAATGTAGAATGTATTATTCTTCTGTTCTATTGTGTTGCATATCACTCGTATGGTTATATTATTATCTGATGCAATTATGTTCCCTAGAAGTGTTAGCTATTCATTTCCTTCAATGTCATTTTAATTGTTGTTATCTCTATGTGTAATGCATATCTTGGCTTAAAAAAAAAATCTGTAATGTTATCTCTTACTTAGACTAAAACTCTAGGGTTGCACGACGGGGCATCACAAATAGCCTTAACTTTTGTTGGATCCACTTCAATTCCTCTACAAGATACAATGTACCTCAACAATTTCCCTAAAGTGACACCGAAGACACATTTCTTGGGATTTAGCTGTACTTGATACTTCTCTAGTCAATCAAAGATCTGCCCTAGAACTTGAATATGATCTATCCTAGAAGATTTTGCCAATATATGTCATCAATATAGTCTTCCATTATAGTGTGAAACAAGTCATGGAATATTACTATCATAGCTCTTTGATAAGTAGCTCCTACATTCTTGAGACCGAAAGGCATAAATACCCAACAGTAGGTACCCCAAGGACATGAGAAGGCTATTTTATGTTGATCTTCTTCTACTATCCTAATTTGATTGTAACCTGATAATCGATCCATAAGAGAAAGCATCTCATGACCTGATGTCAAGTCCACTATGATATCTATGTTTGGAAGTGGAAAATCATCTGTAGGACATGCTTTATTTAGGTCTCTGAAGTCTATGCATATGTGGATGCCTCCATTATGTTTAGAAACAGGTACAAGATTTGAGACCCATTCTGTGTAATCAATTGGTCAGATGAATTTTGCATCTAGCAACTTCTCAACCTCTGCTTTGACTAGGAGTGTTATCTGTGGGTGCATCTTACGAAGCTTTTATTTTACAGGCTTAGTGTTTGGAGATATAGCTATATGATGAACCACAAGTGAAGGGTCCAATCTAGGCATGTCCACATATGTCCAAGAAAAATTAATTGTCTGTTACAATAAGAATTTAGTCAAATCCTTTGTCTCATGTTTCTGATAAGGAAGCTAATGAAAATGTGACCTTGGGATTCTGAACTGTGTCGAGGTTCATTTCTTGTGAATCTTCTACTAAGAGAGCTAATGTTTCTTAATACTTGGTAGGGGAAGGTCAAATCCTCAATCCTCAGGCACCTCAAAGAGGTTTTCACCTTCGGATATGTCCTTTATTTTTACTATTTTATGATCAAGAGGTGCCACATTGTGGTTTTCACCTAAGGATCTATTTTCATTTTCTATTTTGTGACTGGAGAATTTGACATTCTCACAAAAATAAGTAGCTTGATCTAACTCCATGATAAACCAGCTTTGTGATCTCCAAGTGGAATACCGTCTTGGAGTCCCATAAATTCTACTATAGCTTCATCATTCTGAAAGATATCTAGACAGGGGCCTCTTGTTGGTCCCAATTGAAATGAGTTCAGGGTAGATGAAGGATAGATTCTGGGTTTTCGTGGTTGAAGTGAGGGAGATGGACAATATCATAAATATTGAGGTTTCTTGGCATAAATATGTGATGTAGAGGAAAGAGTCCTCAATGGTATCCTCGTTAGAGATTGAATCTGTGGGCCAAGCTTTCGCTACCTCATTGATAATAAACTCAATGTCCAAAGCTCGTGGTACCTCCTTACCATATCCTAACCCTTGTTGGTTGTATTTCTTAGTCACAATAATTGGTTCCATTTGACCTTGACCATGCTTTCCTAGGCCACCTTTTCCTTTATAGGCCATGTTTTTGAAAATTCTAACACCATTGCCATACTTTTTGACAGGTAGTGTAACTAGTTCTTTCTCTTTATAGATCCAAGAAGATATGTCTTCAATAGTTTCTTCTTCTAACAAACGCCAATGGGTAAATTTGGTGAGAAGAGCTAGTATCTTTAATTTCTTGGAAACTTTAGCAATGGAAGGTTTGTCATAGCATTTTGGTAAGAGAGGCATCCTCCCCACACAACAAGATTTAGAGATATCGTATGAGTCACCAAATCTTATGTCTCTGATATGGACCTTGATTTCTGGGAGGGGATTGGATGTATCTGTAGAGGCTTTATGTAAAGTATCTGGATCAATATATAGCAGGGATGGTTGGTTGCATCATTTTTGTGTATTTGGTTACTATTCTTGTAACGCCCTTGCATGGTGTGACAAAATTCAAATGGATTAGGGTCTCTTGGGATGGTGATTTCAATACCATTATATGGGAAATTTAGGGATTGATGGTACGTGGAAGGCACAGCTTTCATGGCATGAATCCATGGGTGTCCTAAGATGATATTGTATGGTAGCTCAATGTCTAAGACTTGGCATCTAGTTTCCAACATAACAAGGCCTACTTGAATAGGAAAATGTATCACACCATCTGTCTTGCGTTTGGCATCATCATATGCTTTGACAATAATAGACTGATCTGCATCTATGTGATCCTCAAAGTATCCTAACTGTTTCAATAGTTTGAGGGAACAAATGTTAATACCAGCACCACCATCTATAAGTATGCATTTGATTTAGCGTTGGTGGATGAAGACTTTGATGTGGAGTGCATCATTGTGACATGGATCATGAGATAGGAGGTCTTTTTCAGAAAAGACCACAAATTGTAAGGTGAAGCAATATTACCTATAATGGCTCAAAAATTTGTGATAGCTATATTGTTGGGAATGGATGACTCTTGTAAGGCTTTTTCAAGCACTTCTTTATGAGTGGGAGATGACTTTAGAAGGTCTAATATAGATATATGTGCGGGAGTCTTCCCTAGATAATCAGCAAGATTATAATTAGAAGTGACTATAGGATTTGGTGTTGGCCCATGAAGGGTAACACAACCACGATGAGTTGTGATGGCACATTCAAGATTCTTGCCCTTAATGGTAAGGGTAGACATTTGACTTTCTTCAAAACAGCCCACAATGGAGTCATAAGAAGAAGAAGCTTTGTTAATGGTCTTACCTTTATCAAGATTTTGACCTTTACCATCTTGAGGGAATGGATCCTTGTATACATTGAGGTCTTTATTTGGTGTATGTTGAGGAGGTTCATCAAAGGTGACTTCACCTCTATCTATGAGGTTTTCAATCAAGTGTTTCAATTTCATGCAAGATGAGGTTTTGTGTCCTTTTGTTCTATGGAACTCACAATATTTGTTATCTTTGTACCATGTTGGTTTGAAAGAGAGTTCATCATATTGACATGCTTCAGGTAGTGTAATGAGTTAATTTTTAATGAGTTTCTTGAAGATAGATTCAATAGGTTCACCTAAAGGAGTGAACCGACATCTTGGAGGATAGTCTTGTTGTTGTTGTTGGTTTCGTTGTTGTTGTTGTGGTTTTTGTTGATGTTTTTCTCTAGGAGTAGATGGGATTGCCTTTGATAGATTGAGTGGTGTTTGAAGAGTTTGGACATGTTTGGAATCCACAATTCCATCATTGACAATATTTTTTGTTTTTGGACCAAAATTTAGGTTTGTCATTTTGTTGTTGTTAAGGAGGGTTGTCTTTGGTCTCTTTAAATATTTTGACTACACCTTTTGCAATAAGGTCTTTTTTGATATTAGTTCCTTTGTGAATGATCTCATCAAATGAGGTAGCACTTTGTACTTGTAAATGAAACCCAAGATCAGGATTAAGATTTTGTACAAAGATACTAACGAGTTGTTTTTCAGGTATTTGAAACAAGAATTTGCTAGCCATATTTTGTGATCTTTGTATGAAGGAGGTAAAGGTTTTGCCATTTTGTTGTTTGTTGTTACACAAATCCATCATGGAAATCTCATGTTCATTATTGTAAGAGAAATGGGTAGCAAATGTTTTCGCTAGTTCGTTGAAAGTTTTAATACTTGTGGGTAGGTGTGAGAACCACTCGATTGCTTGTCCTCCAAGACTATGAAGAAAGAGGCGCATAAGATACATGTCATTATGAGAAACCTCGAGGCAAGCAATGTAGAACTCTCTAAGATGGTCTTTAGGATCGCCTAATTTCCTTTGTACTTGTCAAATTTATGTATGTCGAAGTTAGGTGGAAAAGGGATCATTGATAAAGATCGATCAAATGGATATGAACAAACCTCCTCCAATGAGAAGGTTTTCTTGATGTGACCAAATGAAAGATCATCTAGTTGTTTTTGCATTTCAGCAAACTTAAGCTCAAAAGCCAATGGGGGTGTTGGTAAAGCCCAATTTTGTTGAGTTTGGGGTGGTTTTTGCGGCCCATAAGATGTATTGGAATTCAAGTGGGAAGCATTAAGATTGTATAGGTCATATAAAGTTTGGGGATTGATTTGGTATGATCGATGAAGAATGTTGGAGGTTGTTGATTTTGTGAATATTGAGGAGGATTCTGATATTGTTGTGGAGGAATGATGTATGTATTTGGATTTTGAAGTGGTTGAGATAGATTGACATAAGAATGTTGTGAGGGGTTGACATGAGTAACATTAATGTTTGAAGAATGATGAAGTGGATTGACATGAGTAGTATTTATGTTTGAAGAAGTTGATCCCCTAGGTGCATTCTCTAGCATTCCGCATGGGGTTCTACACATAGAAGATGTTAGGGTATACATTCACGCCAACATTGAGGAATTTGGGGAATCCAAGATAATGGATATCTATCACAAGGAATTAATACATGAAACATTTGAACTTAAACCCCAATAAAAGGCCATCCGGGACAAGCATTTTGGACATTGCATCCATTTCCCCTATTTTGCAGAAGATGAATGGGTCCGATATGTTCTGACAGAATGCATGACAACTTCATGTGGTTAATGAGGCCATGTAAGATCACAAAAGATGCCATTAGGGCGGTAACTGGATTGCACTCATCTCGTGGGTTGCCTTCTCTTAAATCGGTCAAGAACCAAACAGTAAGTGAGGCTACCGGATCAAAGTTTGACAAAAGGGCAATGACAATAGAAGATATTATAGATCCGGACATCAAATTTACCTCTATGATTATTGGCTACAAAATATATCACTCTAGCAGGGAGAATTCTGTATCTAGAACAACAATATACACCGCTTATTAGATGCTAAGGGAAAATGTTGATTATGATCTTTGTGAGCTTCTCCTGAACCAACTGTTAGAGAATTTGCAGAAAATAAAGAAGGATAAGAAGAATTATTTTAAGTACGGTGGCTTGATACTATGTCCATTCTTTTACTATATGAATGAGCTACTTGGATCCAGTGGTTGGGTATGGCAAAATGACAGACCGATTGCCATACAAATTAGAGATTATATGTATGGGATTGGTGATGCCAAGGCTCAAAGCACAGCTCTCTGGGGATATTTCAAGAATTTCCAAGGTATGATGTAAGATAGACAAAGAATTCCTTAGACATTAGTTGAAAAATATAATGATACAGTGTGTTTTATGGTAGACACTGATCAATGCCTAATGGAGGCAATAGAGCCCAGAATAGTCTGGATTATGCCAATGGGCTATGAGGTGGATGAGAAAATTTTGGAACTGCATGTCCAACACCTACTAAGTCAGCCTAAGGACCCTAAGGTAGAAAGGTTTGGAAACTTTCAAGAATTGAGTGTGAAAATTCATGTTGAACAAAGACACCAGAGATGAAAAGAAAAGTGAGAAGGGAAGTAGAGGAAGTTGCCAAAAGATATGGCATTTCAAAAGAAGCAGCCGATGCAAATAGAGATAAACTAGAAAGAGCAAAGAAAGAGAGACAAGATGTAGAAAAAGAAAGTGATTTGGTACAAGCCCCCTCCTGGACTAGATCCTCAAAGAGTTCTGCACCTACCACCTCTAAGAGCTCAAAATCCTCCAGACCAGAAGCAAAGACATCTAGAAAGGGAGAAAAGAGAACAAAAACCAAGGCTACAAGATCCTACATAAGTCAAAAGGATGATGAAGAGATAGAGATAGATGAGGAGGTTAAGAAAATGAAGAAGAAAAAGAAAACATCAGGTGGATCCTCTATCATTACGAATAAAGAAGAAGAGGCAGAAAAATTTGTTGAAAGGTCCACTCCTTCTATTGATAATATTATCAAGGCAGTCACAGTGGATGGAAATCTACAACCATTAACAAAATTTTATGATGAGTTTAGTGATACTAACAAGAAAATCTTGGAAGATGCTACAGTCAAGTATCTTAACATTTATAATAAAGCATTCATTGAAATCATCTCTCTAATTCCCAAAAGTTTAGAGAAGGAACTTGAAATGAGAAAGGAGAATGCTAAGGCAAAGGACCTAGAAATCTAGGAATAGATTGCTACTCAACTCTATCCTTCCATTACCTCTCAACAAATGAACATGATCTTCAAGGACTGCAAGGATGAGTTTCAGAGCAAAGCAAGAAAAAACCAGCTTATGCTTGGAGAGACAGATCAAGTTGCCAAAGAAATAGAGGACATCCTCCGAAATGCATTTAAAAGATTCAATCTTCCTATTATAGAGGACATAGGTGATGAACCTTCTGACATGGATGAC
The DNA here is from genome assembly GCA_027924645.1 of Cunninghamia lanceolata. NCBI lineage: Eukaryota > Viridiplantae > Streptophyta > Pinopsida > Cupressales > Cupressaceae > Cunninghamia > Cunninghamia lanceolata. The sequence continues at coordinate 3,412,572 of BSBN01001161.1, forward strand.
GAAGGATTAAGTGCATCAAAGGAAGATTCTACTAAGAAAACTATAGAAGAATCAAAGGAGATAGGCGAGGAAAAGACTAAGGACTTGGATTCCTCTGTTCTGGAAGAGGAAGTCCATGAAGATGTAAATATCTCTCTTCCAGATCCCCCAGTAGATTCCAAAACTGAAGGAGAAGCAAGAAAAGAGGAGAAAACAAGTCAAGAAGAGGAGAAAAGGTAAAAGAAGAAGAACAAATAGAGAAAATCTCTGATGACAGCTCTGAGGCTGCAAAAGGAAAGAAGTCTCTGGCAAGAGATGTTGTAGAAGCAGTGAAGAGTTTCTTGACCAAGGAATTAATGGAGATAGATGAACTAGAATTGTTTCATGGACCACTCAATTTTGACTCCCTCTCTCTAATTCAGACAATGAAGGTAGCATCTTTTGCTCAAGCCAAAGCAAAAGAAAAGCTTTTGAAGTCTCACATGGAAGACTATGAGCTAATAGAGATTGCATTTGGTGTGTTGGAGAAGATCATGCTATCCTTCTAGAAGGATCTTTTGGCCTCTTCATCCGGTAACTTGAAATCTCATGTTAATTCTATTAGCACACATTTTGATTCGTTGGAGAAATCAGCAGAAGAGAAAGTCTGGAAAGAGTTTTTGGGTAAGAGATTCTCTGAAGTACAAGGACTCATAGCAAATGATAGGAGAAATTTGAATATTGGTATAAAGAGCCTAGAAAATGCTCTCAAAGATGGCAGAGAATTATACAAATTTTGTTTATCTTTGTCCACAGTGACAGCAGACATTGCAAAGAAGGTGGAAGAACAAGAGGGTAAACTATCAAGTTTATCTCAGAGTTTTGATCCTCTCACCTCACCCATAATGAATCAAGAGTGTCAGGCTATTGCCACTATAAATGAGATAAAGAGGCTTGAGAAGGAGAAGAAGAATAGAATAAGTAGAATGAGTGAACTAAGAGGGATAATTATCCCTAAGTTAGAGGTAATGCATGAGGCTCTAACTGATGCTCAGACCACAGCCCAGAACATGGAAAACCCTGTTAAAAGAAAAACGACAGGGTGATAACTGAGGCTCTAACTGATGTTCATGTATGCTTAAATGTTTTAATACTACACTAATTGTTCAAGAAGAAGAGAAAGTTAAACATTTAATGATAACTGATTCACCCCCCCTCTCAGTTATCCACCTTGTTCCGACAAAAATATGGCACCTGGCAATGTTGTGCTGCATGAAACTAGAGCATTTTGCAAGATTACATTTGATTTCAGCATGGTCAAACAGAGTGGATTTGACTAAAATGGAGAAAGGTTATTGTGGATGGACCCCACATGCACCTATAGGTCCAAATGGAACATTCCTATCTGCCATGAATTCTGAGAACTGCTCTGTCAAAGTTTGGCAATTTTTGGTCTTAGGATCTTAAGTGACTTTGCCGGTAGCCTACTACTCCGAACAATTGGGACTCTTGGCACATAAAACAAGAGCTCCCATAGAATTTACCCACCCACCCCAATGCGTTGGCAAAGTCTGTTCGGCACCATAAGCTATGGAATGAAAAATATCACTCCTAGCACCTTTCCACTGCATGAAACTAAAGCATTTTGCAAGAATGCATTTGATTCCGGCACAGTCAAATAGGCTGGAGTTGACCAAAACTAAGAGAGATTATTGTGGATGGACTCCACATGCACCTATAGGTCTAAATGGAACATCCCAATCTTCCACAAATTCTAAGAACTACTCTGTCAAAGTTTGGTAATTTTTTGGTCTTAGGGATCTTAAGGGACTTTGTCGGTAGCCTATTGCCCCAAATGATTGGGACCCTTGGCACATGAAAGGAGACCTCCCTTGGCATTTAACCACCCACCCCCAATGCATTGGTGAAGTTCATTCGGCCCCACAAGCTATGGAATGCAAAATGTCACTCCTAGCACCTTTTGACTTTATCGGTAGCTTACAGCCCAGAACGACTGAGACACTTGGCACACAAAATGAGACCTCTCCTAGAATTTACCCACCCACCTGGATGTGTTGACATAGTCAATTGGACCCCATGAGCTATGGAATGCAAAATGTCACTCCTAGCATCTTTCCACTGCATGAAACTGAAGCATTTTTCAAGATTGCATTTGATTTTGGCACGGTCAAACAAACTAAAGTTGACCAAAATTGAGAGAGTTTATTGTGGATGGATGCCACATTCACTTGTATTTCCAAATGGAATGTTCCCATCTACTACAAATTCTGAGAACTACTCCATCAAAGTTTGGTAGTTTTTGGTCTTAGGATCTTAAGTGACTTTACTGGTAGCCTGTTGCCTCGAATGATTTGGACCCTTGGCACACAAAACAAGACCTCCCCTAGCATTTACCCACCCACCCTGATACATTGGCAAAGTCCATTTGGCCCCATGAGGTATGGAATGCAAAATGTCACTCCTAGCACCTTTCCACTACATGAAACTGAAACATTTTGTAAGAATGCATTTGATTTCACCACGGTCAAATGGAATGGAGTTGACCAAAACTAAGGTTATTATGGATGGGCCCCACATACACTTGTAGGTCTAAATAGAACATTCCCATCTACCATGAATTCTGAGAACTACTCTATCATAGTTGGTAGTTTTTTGGTCTTAGGGATCTTAAGGGACTTTGACAGTAGCCTACTGTCCCAAACGGGGGTACTTGGCATACGAAACAAGACCTCCATTGGAATTTACCCACCCACCCCAATGCGTTGATGAAGTCTGTTTGGCCCCATGACCTATGGAATGCAAAATCTCACTCCTAAGACCTTTCCACTGCATGAAACTGAAGCATTTTGGAACAATGAGGTCCTTTCCACCGTAGGCAAATAAAATTGATTTACCAAAAATTGAGGTAGATGTTTGTAGGTGGACCTGACATCCACTTGTACGTGTAAAGAAGATATTCCTATATGTCATAGTTTGATGGAACAGTCGATCCAAAGTTTGTCACCCTTTTTTTCTTAGGGCTCTTGAGAGATTGTCTACATTCGATATAGCCAAGAACAACCATGAGGCTTTGTCACCTAGAAGACATCCCCCCCTAGCATTTACCTATCTACCTGAATGTGTTGGTGCCATCCGTTTGGCCCCAGGAGATGTCGAATGTAAAAATTTAGTCATAATACCTTTCTGGTAGATGAAAATTCAGTACTATAAAGGTGTTCTCACTTTATCTAATGTCTTGTAAAGTTGTAGGGCATCAATTGAGGTTGCACTTACCACTACTATCAATTGTTTATCATTAAAACTCATTATGAAATTGTAACATAATTAAAAAAATTAAAACTCATAGTAACATCGTTAAAACTCATTAAAACTCATTATGAAATAGAAAGTAAAGGACATATCATCATGAAATAATCATGAAAACCTACCTTACTTTCCTTCCAAAGGCAACTTCATAATGATTATGCCTACCTCTATCATACTAAAATCCTGCATGCAAATGCAATTGCATTATTTAGCTAAAATGAGTAGCTAAAATATACAAGGTGAAATGATGATAGTAGAGAAAAATAACATACCTTTCTGTCATTCCACTAATTCAATCCAATGAACCATCAGGGTCTTCTCTACTCTTTATTGTGTCAAGTATTGCCTCATGATCAGACTCATGAACCTTCCACAAGGTTATGTTTAATGGTCTACCCCCATGTTTGATCAAATGAACATTTGAAGCCACAACAAGGTTAGAATAATGAAGAATCTTCCTATCTGTGTCAAATTCCTCAAACAACCACACATCAAACTTCTTCACTAGGTACCTTCTAAGCCATGTTTTAGTAACAACCACTAATCCTATAGGGCACTCGATGTTTTCTCCATCTATAACAAGGGAATCTAATTTCTATTTTGCCTCAACATAATGACACAAATAATAATACATTCCTTCTTCATTGTATTTAGCTGCAATAACTACATAAACATGCCCTGCATTGATACGTGCATTCAGTTCGATGAATATAGTCAACAATACAAGAAAAAATACAAAATAAGATGGCATATTGAATTTTTTTAAAATTTGAATGATGATAATACCTAGTTGAACTAGATCTGAAACATGGTCAAAATCAACTGATGATTCAATCTCTGTCATTTGTAGTGTTGTCGGTAGTTGATATGTATCAATCAGACTTAGGTCTCTTGTACACCAATCATCAGCCCACTCCTTTGACTCACAATCATACCAAGCTTCATATGTACATGAAGAACAAAAGCATGTCATCCACCGCATATGAATACTCCATGAACCTACATTAGAGATTCTAAAAGAGTGTAGCTCACTCGATCTTGTCAATGTACAACAATCCTCATATTTTGCAATGTTAGTATCATCAACCAACCAAAAATATCTACGAACTATAGACTTAACTTCATTACCTGGACCCATTGTAGTGTTACACCATTTGACAATAGATCTCGCATCTATCAACTTTGCATTGTCTTTGTACTTCAACTTTTCTTGTGCCAATGCTCTTTTGATACATGCTTATGCACCATCATGCTCCCCCTTTCCATGCCCGACCTCACAACAATTCCACATATGTTAAACACCATTCATCGTATGCATCCTATTCAACCAATAGAACATCCACGTGTTCTTGAATTGTGATGCACAATTATCTGACCATTTGATATGTGAACGAAATGATATGCTCCTGCTAGCCAAATCATGGTAGAACATTTGAAAGTAACTTTGCACAAACTTCGTAGAATGTGTGCGATTATCACTAATATAAAAATGATATTCCCTCAAGATCTTCCTGTCATCCTCTATACTATCTTTTGCATGAATGAATGCTATTTGCACAAATATAGCAACCTGCGTAGAGTTGCAACACTGTGATTGCACCTCATTTTGTGGCTATAGTGTGTAGTTCTCTACAAAGTCAATAGCTGAAACAATGGTACCAAGTGGAAATGTGTCCTTGAATAACTTCAATTGTAAGTCCAACCATCGAGCTCTATGGGTATGCCTCTTTGCTTCTTTACTATCTTTTGTATTGTAGGCCACTATTTTATACTTTCTAAACTCTACTAGTTCATTTCCAACCACGTGTGCTTTCCATATGTTCACATATTGGCATACGTTTCAAGCCACCACAATGTTGACATGTGCCATCCAAGAATAATTTCTTGTAGAATATTTGACCTTCCTCTCTTTCACATAAAATTGTTGATACGAAGTCTCTTGAAGATGTTGGTGGGGCATGTATGCTATAATCCTGCAAAAAATTGTTAGTATGCAAATCTAAACATATAGACCGATAAACATCAAAATGGTTAGAAAATTCAATATGTAATCTACAACAAGTAGTGCATGTGTGATTTATTTGGACATAGAAAGGTTTTAGCATTTCAAAATATTTTTGACAAATTTTAATTTGAGGATACATATCTTGAAATTTATTGAAAAATTGTGTTTGGGTCACATCCAAAAAGTACTTTGGATGTGGCTCACAGTTTTGACAACCAATTCTCCTTCTCACATCTCTTGGATTAGGAGATACCCTTGTGTTATTTTCCCAAAAAATTTCAATGAGGGATCTCAGGGCTTCAACAACAACTTTGTCTTTCTGCGGGAGTCTCTTAGAGAATACCCACAATTCATTGGTGTTTCAGTCCTCAACTCTTTCACATCTTCTAATAGCTCTCATTAGAGTTGTTCTATTTATTTTCATTGCTTGACTTATCTAAATCCAATGAGGTGAGCTTTCTTTGTTTGTTGGCTTACTATTGTTGATGTAATGACATGTCATGTGACATGAGTGCATGAAGTGGAACCCACACTCTCATATGCACTCATCAGATTCTTGACAATTGATTTTTCACTTGAGGCATCTGATGTTCTTAGGCCAAGAATCTTCATAGTGGGCCTAAATTTTAGATTTCTCATCAATTCATCAAATAGTTGACATCTTCCAGTTTCATTTAAATTCTCAAAGAATAATTTCCATATCTTATTCACATATCTAAGTTGGCAAGTGTGCTTGGGAATCTTATCCTCCATGGGCTTCAACACATTCTCATGGTTATCGATTAGAAACTTAGGGTTCCTATGCAAAATTCTAGGAGGTATTTTCATTGGTAAAGTTGACGCAACATTAGGAATTTCTTCAATATTTACTTGAGATGGGATAGATGACGTACCTTCAATTGGAGAAGGCTTGAAGTTGAGATAGAGAAGATGGTGTACGTTCAACTTGATGTGTGAATGATGGTGTGTCACCAACTTGAGAAGAAAATGAAGATGTACCTTCAACTTCACCTGTGAAAGATGGAGTGTCTCCAATTTGAGAAGATAATGATGGTGTTCCTTCAACTTGACCTGTGGACGATGGAGAGCCTCCAACTTGGAGATTTAGTTTCCTCATTAAACGAAGGGTTTGAATTCATTCCCTTTGTGCCAACAATTCCATCTCTCTCTTAGCTTCATTAGATGTGTCATGTTCCTCTTCAATTGGCAATGGTGGAATGTCTTCTTGTATGGTTGACAATTTCCTACTTTCATGAATTCACCTCATTCTTTCTCTTTTCCTCGCATTCTCAGCTTCACACTCTTCTGGTGTTAGAGTCTTTGCTCTTTTCCTTAGCATGATGATGATTTCTATAATCATGATGAATAAGACAATGATAATTAGAACTTTGAGGGGGATTTTACAACAAAAGACAAAATTGGAGAAGGAAGCAACAACTCTTAACCATTCCAAATAATAAAAATGGTAGATAATTCTTTTAGAATAGAGGAGTTTGGGCAGATTGTAATAGCAGACTTATTCTTCCTTTATCAACCCTCATTGGAGCCTATCCTTGCATAATTTGGTATGTACACATGTTGATTCATAATAGCATATCCTTATATATGTAATTTGGTTCATAACAACATAGCCTAATTCATAACAGCAAATTCATAACAGTTGATTCATAACAACATATTCATAACAGCAGATTCATAATAGTTGATTCATAATAGCAGATCCTATCCTTTATCAATTGTCGGTATGGTTCTACAAGTCTGATTTTCAACAGAGTTAGGGTTAGGGCAAAATAACAAGGTGTAGAAATTCAGGGCAGAGTTAATTTGTTTCATGATGACTTACTTGTAAAGGAGGATCTTTTGTGAGTTTTAGCACTATCCTATCAACCATGACTGTCATGAAGTTGTTTATAATGCCTTGTCCAAATATCTCTGATATTTTTCCATATGTATCAATAAGGTGAAGGTAGATCATTACTGCAAGGTTTCCAAGATAAATTATCACAATTAATACATAACCATCACCCTAAGATGCAAAGGTATTGTCCCATGATGAAAAGATAGCCACCACTATCATACAAATTATTGGAGATATTTAGGATTATCATGATATACGTGACTGAAGATCATCATTTCATGTAAAACAAGTTGTCCTAAACTATATTTTGAGTATATCCCATATGCCGCCACTATCATACACAATGATAGACAAATTCTTATGGAGGTGATGTTGAGGGAAAATACTATCAAATTATGTTATGACTATTACAAACAACTGTATAGATTGTCACATCATAAACATAGAAAACTATCATGAAACTCTAGATCACTAGTAAGGTCAGATATTCAAAATATGAAATAGGATCTCACTACCCTATTCACATGAAAGATTACTACATCAAATGCAAAGGTATTGGCTCTTTGGGAGAAGACAATCATTGTTTGTAAGTTGAACAAATGCACACTATCAATAACAGTCATGTTGAGTTCTCCTCATTTCATATTGTTTGTTATGTATCATGAAAAGATAACCCTAAGAATAAATCCCTCATAGATTGTATCAAATCCTAAGAATGGTACCAATTATATGCAAAATAACTAGTGACCTAAGAACACCTAGAAACAAACTACTTGCTAGTCTATCATGCCTAGGTTTATGGATAGTTATTTTTCTAATAATTTTGGATGATTATGAGGATATCAATGCATGGTCACCTATATTGTATGGTACTCCTTAGGATTACAAGGTAAGAGATGACAGTGATGATAGATTAGAATTGACAAGCACCTTAAATGGACTATCAACACAACTAGGACTATCATGACAGTCAATAGGAACATCAAACCCTATGAAGATAATTTGATATCTTGTCAAGGTGTAAAGGAGGGGTTTTCTAGGAAACATAAATGTATAGGAAAATCATTGTAATCTTAGGAATATCACATGACATTGTTCGAACAGTAGTCCAAAATAAGAATGATCAAACCCTAGGACTTTCATAAGTAAATTGGTGCATTGCAAGGGCAATCACAAGATCATTGAAGGATAAAAGGTGAGATAGGTTATTAAAGAAGAATATAATGATGAGAAGATGACAAGGAAGAAGATCTAATGAATATCTAAGGAAGAAGTTCTCATAACAACAAATAGAAGAACTAAGGAAGAAGTTCTCATGATAACAAATAGAATGTTTCTATTGCAAATGTGTTTATTAAAAATAGATCTGCTCTAAAAGCAACTCTTGAGGATACAAATTGGTTATATCATGTGGTCAGTATGGCCAATTGACCTTTAAAGACTTGAACTTGTTACATACTAAGATTTGTGGATTGTTCAAGATCTTGTTGAAGAGTTTCATCATAAATTGATAAGATAGTGATAGAAGCCTATGTGGTAACCATGCATTGAGAACAACCAAGTGTTGTTAAGGTAGCAATTGCAAGATGCTTGGTGAAGAATTCGCTATTGCATCATGAGCTAAGTGAGTTGCTAGAGCATGTATGGTAGTGCAAGGGCACATGTGGCATTGTTGGAGTCCATGTAGTGACAATTGAGAACATGTATATGTTCTAGAGAATGTTTTAAGGTATCACAAGTGATGAGAAGCAATTGAGAGTTTGTATTTGTTATCACAAGCCATAGTTTGATTTTGGTTGCAGTGTAGGAAGACATACATACACGATTCATGTGTTTTGGTCAACAAATTTTGACTAAGTATGAAGACAAGTATGACAAACAAGCTAAGTATCCAGTGTACCCTTGTAGGTACTGAAATTGTTGAATTATCACAATCAATCAATACAAATCAGTCAAATGGCAGTAAAGAAGACATTAAGTATGATGGCACACCTAGTCCCAATGATGAGCATGAGTTGAATGGCCAAGAGGATGACAGTGACAAATCATTACTATATGGGAACCAAATATATATCAAATTTGCAGCATCAATAGGACTATTTTTAAAATGTTAATACAACTAGTTACATTAGAGAGAATGGTGATAATAGTTTTTTATAGGGAGGTATCGATGACATAGTTCAAATTCAAGATACAATAAATTCTATTAATGATTCAAGATACAACAAAATCATGTATATATCATATTTTAATGATTATAATTCTATTAATACACATAATGATGACTTTTCGTAACTTAGATAGTTTCACATTTAGTGATTGTGAGTGTCCTAAAGAACATAAAGTGAATTAAATTGGACATAAAGTACATACTTTAGAATTTGATATTCGAGTTGACCAATCCTCCAAAATTTGGCTTCAAAATCCTCAAATTGTTCTTTTTTGCAAGTTTGATTATGAATTATATATAACTCTTGAATAGGATTAGTGAAATTTATCAAAAAAACAAACATGTATCATCAAATTCAATCTATATCAATGGTAATTAGCTTTGAAACAATATGAAACATGAAATTTTAAGTTTAAATAATCAATTTTTGTCCAAAAACATGCAAAATTAGTTCTTCTACGTTGAAAAAACAAAAAAGGTGGTGGATTGATCAAAAAATGATTCATAATATATCAAACAACATGAAAAAGTGTTTTCTTGTCCGATAGCACACATGAAAAGAAAGGAATAATAGACATGTGGGGTCTGAGTCACGGATCCCACATGGTTTTTTCCTGTCTTTTTGCTTCCCATAATGTGAGCACATTTTGGGAAGCATGAAAACATTAAGCTTGCATGCATGCAAACAAGTAAATTTAGTGTTTTCTCTCTATGTATAAGTATATATCTGTAAGATATATATATATATATATGCAAACCTTTATGCATAAGTATATATTTATATCTCTATCTCCCTCTCTCTCTCTAAACCCCTAAACCCTAAATAATGCCCCTAAACCTTTATCTCCATATCTCTCCCTCTCTAAACTCCTAACCCCTAAACCCTAAACCCAATCAACCCTAAACCCCTATCTCCTTGTCTCTATCATCCCTCTACCTCTCAATCTCTCTACATATGTCTTTGGCCATGTCCCTCACCCTCTATCTCCCAATCTCTTCCTCTCTAAACTCCTAACACCTAAATCTTAAACCTGATCAACCCTAAACCCCTATCTCCTTGTCTCTATCATCCTCCTACCTCTCAATCTCTCTACCTATGTCTCTGGCCATGTCCCTCACCCTCTATCTCCCTATCTCTCCCTCTCTAAATTCCTAACCCCTAAACCTGATCAACCCTAAACCCCTATCTCCTTGTCCCTATCATCCCTCTACCTCTCAATCTCTCTTCCTATGTCTCTAGCCATGTCCCTCACCCTCTATCTCCCTATCTCTCCCTCTCTAAACTCCTAAGCCCTAAACCCTAAAATTAATCAATCCTAAACTTGATCAACCCTAAACCCCTATCTCCTTGTCTCTATCATCCCTCTACCTCTCAATCTCTATGCCTATGTCTCTAGCCATGTCCCTTACCCTCTATCTCCCTATCTCTCCTTCTCTAAACTCCTAACCCCTAAACCTGCTCAACCCTAAACCCCTATCTCCTTTTCTCTATCATCCCTCTACCTCTCAATCTCTTTACCTATGTCTATGGCCATGTCTATCACCCTCTATCTCCCTATCTCTCCCTCTCTAAACTCCTAACCCCTAAACCCTAAACCCATATCTCCTTGTCTCTATCATCCCTCTACCTCTCAATCTCTCTACCTATGTCTCTAGCCATGTCCCTGACCCTCTATCAACCTATCTCTCCCTCTCTAAACTCCTAACCCCTAAACCCTAAACCTGATCGGCCCTAAACCCCTATCTCCTTGTCTCTATCATCCCTCTACCTCTCAACCTCTTTGTCTATGTCTCTAGCCATGTCCCTCACCCTCTATCTCCCTATCTCTCCCTCTCTAAACTCCTAACCCCTAAACCCTAAACCCAATCAACCCTAAACCCCTATCTCCTTGTCTCTATTATCCCTCTACCTCTCAATCTCTCTACCTATGTCTCTAGCCATGTCCCTCACCCTCTATCTCCCTATATCTCCCCTCGATCTATTCTATATCTCCCTATCAGTCTCCTTTATATCTCCCTATTAGTCCTATCTCTCTAAACCCTAACCTAAACCTTTAAACCTTAACCCCTAACCCCTAAACCATAAACCCTAGGCCCTAAATAATGCCTCTCAACCCTAACCCATAAACCCTAAAATCAAGCAACTGCAAACCCCTAAACCATAAACCCTAGAAGCAACCCTAAACCTCTATCTCCCTATCTCTCCTAATCTCTATCAGTCCCCTCACTCTATCTCTCTCTAAACCCTAAACCCTAAACCCAAGCAACCCTAAACTCCTAACTCCTAAACCCTAAACTTGAGCAACCCTAAACCCCTAAACCCTAAATAATTCCCCTAAACCCTAACCCCTAAACCCTAAACTTGAGCAACCCTAAACTCATAAATCTCAAATAATGCCCCTAACCCCTAAACCCTAAACTTGAGAAACCAAGCTAAACCCCTAAACCATATATAATTCCTCTTTAACCCTAACCCCTAAAACCTAAACTTGAGCAACCCTAAACTCATAAACCCTAAATAATGCCCCTAAACTTGAGCAACCCTAAACCTCTCTCTCTCTCCCAAAACCCCTAAACCCTAAATAATGCCCCTATATCCTAACCCCTAAACCATAAACCATAAACCTGAGTAACCCTAAACCCCTAAACCCTAAACTTAAGCAACCCTAAACTCATAAACTTGACCAACCCTTTCTCTCTCTCCAAAACAAGAAAACTAGGATTCTCTCTCTCCCTATCACCCTATCTCTCCCCTCTCTCTCCCCTCCATCTCCATCCTCTATCCCTCATCCTCCCTCTTCCTTGCCCTTATCAACAAAGAACATGGAAACAAGAAAACTAGGACATGCAAAGAGGGATGAGGATATAAATTGGTATGATGAAATGGAAACAAGATAATTTATGAAATTTCATTAGATGGGAAGAATGATGAGGAGAGGTAGAGATGGGAGAGAAGTAGAAAGTGAGAGAGAGAGGGTAGGAGGTAGAGACGGGAGGGAAGTAGAGAGTGAGAGAGGGTAGGAGGTAGACAGGGGAAGGAAGAAGAGAGTGAGAGAGATGGTAGGAGGTAGAGAGGGGAGGGTGTTGGCAAGAGGCACTGCTTAGCATTGATAGGTGTTGTCATTGATGGCAACTAAGATTGTTCCACACATCCGCAATGCAGTATATGATCTTACCGGAAGTCAGAATGATAATCTAAGTTTGAGAGCCTAAAACAGAGCATATAGCAGAGTCTAGTATTTTGGTCGGTGGATCTCTCCAGTTAATCATTATGTGTTTGAGATCTAAAGGAGTATAGAGGGACACCAAGAAAATCTAAATCTATTTTTTTAGCCTCTAGTGATAATGGGATCAGAAGTTATGAGCATCTGAATACCGGGTCCTATTATGATAGAACAGTTCAGTGAAGAATAGGTAACTTATGTAAATCCTTGTGCGGACCAAATAGAAGTGTTTTGATGAACTATGTATGAGACAGGATGTTAGTGGCTGACATGCATGATGATCTACATGTGTTATTTTTGATACACATCAATACTAGTGTATGGATCTAGCCGACAAAGTAGAACATTCTTAAAAGGTTCTAAGTGTTGTTGATTGTTGTCGACTAGCAAGTGATTGCAATTAATGATAATAATATATATAGACAATGATTATGGATATTGTGAAGAATGCATGTGGTAATGAAGTGTAAAAAGGAGCAGAAATCTAATATCTAAATGAGGGCAGAATAGAGAGAAGAGCAGAATAAAGATGAAGTGTACAAAGTCAGTAGTTGCACTTAACCAAAGCTGATCTCTAACATTGGTAGATGCATCTTACTAATTCAAAATCTCTATAAATCTCTTATAAACTTTTTTGTGGGCAGTGAACCTCCACTTGAGAAGTGAGCTCGGGGTAGTGAGCCCGAATGCATGTGTATTCCCATTTGTAAAATACTTTTAACAGGGTATTAATTTTTGTGGGTTAACCCCCACTGTGGTTTTTCCCTTAACTGGGTTTCCACGTCAAAATCTTGGTGTCAAATGTGTCATTCATCTTTTCTTCTCATATGCTATTGTCTAATGCTGAAATGTTTATATCATTGATTTAATTTTAAGTTGTAAAATGGAATAACAGTAGAAAAAGGTTGAATAAAGCAACAACTGATTCACCCCCCCCTTAGTTATCCAGACCTATTCCAACAATTGGTATCAAAGCTAAGTTCCTTTGAAAAAGCTTAACAGCTTAAGGAAGATCTGGGAAGACAGCAGAATTGATGAATATGACCTTTAAGGGAAACTTAATCTCGCCCTAGATGATCTTGAGTAGTCCAAGGAAAAAGTTCAAGAGCTACAAGACAACCTCAAAAAGGCTGAAGACTTCATTAAAGTTTTAAAAGAAAAATCCAATGCAAAAGGAAAGGAGCAACCTCTTCAACTAGGAAAACCTTATGAAGACAAGGCCCTGGATGAGAAGACAAAGGAATGTGAAAGTTAACTAAAGAAGTTATTATTCTAAAACATGAGATGGAAATTGGAGTGATGAGACAAACTAAGGAAATTGAAGATAAAAACAAAGATGAAGAAGAGTTAAATCAAAATTTGAAAAAGAGTTCTAAAGAATACTGCAAATTAGATGTGATAGCTGGCCTTCTAGAATCTAATCTACAAGAAAGTGGAGACAATAAAAGAGAACTTGAGAGACAGATTATCACACTCAGACATGACCTAGAAATTGCAAATGAGTATAAGGAGAAATTCAAGATAAGCTCAGCTAAACTTGAAGCACTCATTGAAGGGCAGAAAAAGGATGTTGATAAGCATGAGAAAGGTGAAAGCTCCAGATCTAGACAGAAAAATTTTCAACCTAGGAATGGAAGAACAGATCTAGAAAACCTCCAATAAGACAACCAAATGCTCAAAGATATCCATCATTGAATGGAAATTGTTTCAACTACAACAAATTTGGTCATAAAGCTACTCAGTACAGAAGTAGAGTAATTCAAAAAGGTCTATCCTTCTCCGGTCAATGCTTCAAGTGTAACAGGTATGGTCATAGATCAAATGAATGCAGAAGTATGACAATGAATAACCCCAATAATAGAAGATTTAGCAATTCTTTCAATGGTTGCTACTTTGTTTGCAATGGGTTTGGACATATGGCTAATAAGTGCAGATCAAGAGAAAATTAGGTTTATAACAAAGGAAATGTTGTATGCTATAATTGTAATAAATCTAGTCACATTATAAGATTCTGTAGAAGTAAAGACAATGGAAGAAAAGGTCTAGTAGACAGAAAACCAGATGAGCAGAAATAAGACAGAGGAAAAAATAAAATTGATGTGGATGAGATACGGAGTGAAATGAACAAGATTTGGATAAAGAAAGATACAGTAAACAATGATAATGAGTCTGCACCGGAATCTGGTGCTGACAATTCCTCCAAGAATTAAGTCAAAAAACTCTAGCTGAGGGGGGGCTGCATAGAACATCAAATTCCCCTAGTTAGTAAGTGGGTGCCTGAATCTAGCACATCAAATATTCTAAATTAGTCCAGAACTTCTGGAGGGATTTCCAGAAGAAAAGATGCTAATATATGAGGAACTATCTAAACAATGTAACCAGATACAATTTGGGCAACGCATTTATTGCAAAGGAAAATTAGGTAATATAGACCTTTAAAAGGTCACTTGATCACTCATTTGAATCACCTTGCATTTGAAGTAAATAGAAGAAGAGCACTTGAGCTACAAAGTCTAGAAACTGAGGTAGAGAACGAATTCAATCAGCAAGTGATCAACCCTAACACCGTGAAAGAAAAAGGTACCTCTCTGTAAATCTTTGAATCTAAAATCTTTTGAAATGGCTACCCCTCATGTTATTAACATTACTGAAAGGCCTCAACCCAAATTCAAGAAGCATCCTCACAAATCAATCCAAGTCGATCTGTTAGGTGCTTTCTCAAGTGTTCTGAATGGGGTGCTGCTTGTAGAAGACATTAGGGTTTACATTCATGCAAATATAGATGAGTTTGGAGATTCAAGGTATGTAGATTTGTTTGAAAAACAACTCATGAATGAAAATAAAGAACTTAAACCTGAATACAAGGCTCTATAGGATAAACACTTTGTTCATGTTATGGGGTTTCCAACATTTGATGAGGATGAGTGGGTCTGATACAGCTTAAGTTAGATACATGATGAATTCATGTGGTTGTTAAAACCATTCAAGATTACCAAGGATGCTATCAGAAATGTAACTAGTTTAAACTCAACCAGAAGATTGCCCATGCTAAAAGTTGTGAAAAACCAGATAGTAACTAATGCTACCAGAGCAAAGTTTGACAGAGGAGCAATGACCATAAATGATATTATAGAGTCGGATGTCAAATTCACCTCCATGGTGATTGGATACAAGATTTACCACTCGAGTAGAGAAAATTCTATTTTTGGAATAGCCATTTATGCTGCATACAAGATGCTAAAAGAAAATGTTGATTATGACTTGTGCAAACTATTGCAAAATCAATTGATTGAAAATCTAAATAAGATCAGAAGGGATAAGAAGAACACCTTCAAGTATGGTACACTAATTTTATGTCTATTCTTTTACTATATGAATGAGGTACCTGGGGTAAAAGGTGTACACTGGACTAAGGATGAGCCGGTTGCCATTCAAATCAGAAATCATCTTTGCAGCATTGGTGATTTTAATGCTTAAAAAATGACAATATGGGGTTACTTCAAAAAAAATTAGAATATGATGCACTCAAGGGAAAGAATCCCTAATTCAATTGTTGGAAAATACAAAGATGAAGTATGATTCATGGTTGATACTCATAAATGTTTAATGGAAGTAGTGGAACCCAGAACTATTTGGATCATGTCCATGGGGTATGAAGTAGATGAAAGGATCTTGGATATGTATGCTCAATGTCTGCTAAGAAATCCCAAAGACACAATGGTTGAAAGATTTGGAACTTACGAGGAGATAAGTTTAAAGTTGCATACTGAACTCAGAGAACTTGAAACTAATAAGAGAGTAAGAAAAGAAGTTGAGCAGCTAGCTGAAAATCTTGGCCTAACAAAGGAAGCTGTGAAGAAATTTAGAGAAAGAATAGAAAAGGATGAGAAAGAAAAACAAGAAAAGAGACAAACAAGTGATCTAGTGGAACCTTCTTCCACTTCAAGAAATACTAGAAGCTCTACTACTGCCTCTGCTCCTTCCAAATTTGCAAAACCAGAAGCAGAATCATCTGAAAAATGTGAAAAAAGGAAGAAAACAAAAGCTTCCCAGACCTATGAAAGCATAAGAGAAGATGAAGTAGATACAGACTCTGACATTGAAATCAAGGAACCAAAAGTCACTGGAACAAAAGCTGCAAAGTTAACCAAACAAAAGTTCTACGGAAGCAAAAGGACTAGCAAAAAGCAAAAGACTGGAGAATATGAAGAATATACTGAGAAACCCACTCTTGCTAGAAGATGTGATAAAATTAGTCACTGTGGATGGTAATCTAAAACCCATGATTGAATTCTATGATGAATACAATGATATGGATAAAAGGGCGTTGGAGGAAGCAACAATCAGATATCTCAACATCTACAAGGCACTAATTGAGATAACTTCTAAGTTACCACAAAGTCTGGCAAATATCTTGGAATCGAGAAAAGAAAATGCCAAGTGCAAGGATGTGGAAATTAGAGAACATGAGCTAATAAATCTATGTCCTCAAATTTCTCCTGAACAAATAGATATGATAATTAAGGAAGTCAAAGATGATTTTAAAAGCAAAAGGAAAATGAACAAACTCATGCTTGGAGAAACAAGTGAAATAGTTGAAGAAACTCAAGAGATCCTTTTGAAAGCATTAAAGAAGTATAATTTTCATACAGTCACAAAAGAAGTGCCAGATGGTGAAGAAGAGAACATTATTGAGCAGTAATCTAAGTTGGGTGGAGCCACTATTCCAGAAGTAGAACAAGTAATTCAGGAGGATACAGAAAAGTTGGATAAAATATTTGATGCAGAAGATACTCCCAATCCATCTAATACAACAAGGAAAGAGGATAATGTTGTTGTTTCATAGAGCCCTCCTGATCAGATAGTAAGTGATGAACAAACAAGAGAAAGTTCCTCTACAGAGAACATAGAAAGGATAAAGCAAAGTTAGAAGAAGAAAGAGAAAAGAAAGATAAAACAGAAGAAGATGGTGCAAACATTGAAGCACCAAAAGCAGAGACTAAGAAATCAGGAGATCGAAAGGTTGATTCTGAAATGGTTGCAAGAGACACTACAGATGTAGTAAAAGGTTTTCTTGGAAAAGAAGTGATTGAACTTAATGAACTAGAACTACTCCAAGGTCTAGCCAATCCAGATGCTTTCTCTCCAATTCGACTGATGAAGATAGCATCATTCACCCAAGTAAAGGCTAGAGAGAAGATGTTAAAGTTCCACATGGAGGAGAATGAGTTACTGGGACTTGTAACTGGAGTTTTGGAGAGATTAATACCAACCTATTAGAAGAATCAAAATTATTCCCCCTCTAGACATCTAAAGAATCTGGTAAGTTTAGTAAATTCACATTTTGAGTCCTTTGAGAAGTTTGAGGTAAAAGTTCAGAAAGAATTCTTAGATAAGAAATTTTGTGAAATAAAAAACCTGATAGGAAATGATAGAAGAATACTTGGTATTGGCATAAAGAGTATTCAGAATGCTCTAAATGATGGAAGTGAGATGTACAAATTATGTCTATCATGGCCCAAAGTTAATAAGGATATTGATAACAAGATAAAGGAACAAGAATAAAATTTGTCAAATCTCTCTCAAAATTTTGATCCCCTAATAGTTTCACCCATAAGTCAAGAATGTCAAGTAATTAACTTGACTAAGGAAATAAAGAAACTTGTCAAAGAGAAAAGCAACATTATGAAAAGAATGTGTGAGCTTCAGGGATTAATTGCCCCTAAGTTAGAAACAATGTATAATGCCTTATCTGAAGCTCAGACTGCAGTTCAGACCAGTGTTCCATCAGACCTGTCAAAGGCAAAAGTATACTAATTTATATTAAATGGGCACATTTCAATTTTGGATGGAATGGAGAGTACTTGGGCCTCCGAACTTGTGCAAATAAAAGCTAGTTTTGCAGACATCCTCAAGTTCATGTGAATGGAACTTAATGGTTACTAATACATATGTGGCAATGTATATAGAAATTTTGGAGAATTTTGATTTATTGATCCCACCCTTTGCCATTGATGTCAAAGGGGGAGTGAAGGACAGTGAAAAATGAAGTATTCAGCAAAGGGGGAGCACTAGAATAAGTGAAGTGCATGAATGTACAGACAAAGGGGGAGTTGTACATAGACACTTGGTCATTTTTCATTAAGTGTTGCCATCAATGCCAAAGGGGGAGATTGTTGGCAAGATGCACTACATAGCATTGATAAGTGTTGTCATTGATGGCAACTAAGATTGTTCCACACATCCGCAGTGCAGTATCTGATCTTATCGGAAGTCAGAATGATAATCTATCTAAGTCTCGGAACCTAAAACAGAGCATATAGCAGAGTCCAGTATTTGGTCAACGGATCTCTCTAGTTAATCATTATGTATTACAGATCTGAAGGAGTGTAGAGGGACACCAAGAAAATCTAAATCCAAGTTTTTAGCCTCCAATGATAATGGGATCAGAAGTTATGCGCATTTGAATACCGAGTCCTATTATGATAGAACAGTTCAGTGAAGAATAGGCAAACTTATGTAAATCATTGTGCTGACCAAATAGAAGTGTTTTGATGAACTATGTATGAGATAGGATGTTAGTGGCCAACATGTATGATGATCTACATGTGTTATTTTTGATACGCATCAATACTGGTGTATGGATCTAGCTGACAGAGCAGAACATTCTTAAAAGGTTCTACGTGTTGTTGATTATTGCTGACTGGCAAGTGATTGCAATTCATGATAAGGATATATATAGAAGATGATTGTGGATATTGTGAAGAATGCATATGATAATGAAGGAAGTGTAAAAAGGAGCAGAAATCTAATATCTGAATGAGGGCAGAATAGAGAGAAGAGCAAAATAAAGATGAAATGTACAAAGTCAGTATTTACACTTAACCAGAGCTGATCTCTAGCATTGGCAAATGCATCTTACTAGTTCAAAATCTCTGTAAATCTCTTATAAACTTTTCTGTAGGCAATGAACCTCCACTTGAGCAGTGAGCCCGAATACATGTGCATTCCCATTTGTAAAATACTTTTAACAGGGTATTAATTTTTGTGGGTTAACCCCCACTGTGGTTTTTCCCTTAACCGGGTTTCCACGTCAAAATCTTGGTGTCAAATGTGTCATTCATGTTTTCTGCTCATATGCTATTGTCTAATGCTGAAATTTGTATATCATTGATTTAATTTTAAGTTGTAAAAGGGAATAACAGTAGACAAAGGTTGAATAGAGCAACAATTGATTCACCCCCCAGTTGTCTGGACATATTCCAATAGAGGGAAGTAGAGAGTGAGAAAGGGTATGAGGTAGAGAGGGGAGGGAAATAGAGAGTGGGAGAGAGGGTAGGAGGTAGAGAGGGGAGGGAAGAAGAGAGTGAGAGAGAGGGTATGAGGTAGAGATGGGAGGGAAGTAGAGAGTGAGAGAGAGTGTAGGAGGTAGAGGGAGGGGAGGGAATAAGAGATTGAGAGAGAGGGTAGGAGGTAGAGAGGGGAGAGAAGTAGAGAGTGGGAGAGAGGGTAGGAAGTAGAGAGGATAGGGAAGTAGAGAGTGAGAGAGGGTAGGAAGTAGAGAGGGGAGGGAAGAAGAGAGTGACAGAGAGGGGAGGAGGTAGAGAGGGGAGGGAAGTAGAGAGTTAGAGAGTTTAGGAGGTAGAGAGGGGAGAGAAGTAGAGAGTGAGAGAGAGGGTAGGAGGTAGAGAGGGGAGGGAAGCAGAGAGTGAGAGAGAAGGTATGAGGTAGAGATGAGAGGGAAGTAGAGAATCAAAGAGAGGATAGGAGGTAGAGAGGGGAGGGAAGAAAAGAGTAAGGGTAGGAGGTACAGAGGGGAGGGAAGTAGAGATTGAGAGAGGATAGGAGGTAGAGAGTGGAGGGTAGGAGCTAGAGAGGGGAAGGAAGTAGAGAGTGCGAGAGAGGGTAGGAGGTAGAGAGGGGAGGGATGAAGATAGTGAGAGAGAGGGTAGGAGGTAGATAGGGGAGGGAAGTAGAGAGTGAGAGAGAGGGTAGGAGGTAGAGAGCGGGGAAGAAGAGAGAGAGAGAATGTAGGAGGTAGAGAGGCGAGGGAAGCAGAGACTTAGAAAGAGGGTAGGAGATAGAGGTGTGAGGGAAGTAGAGAGTGACAGAGAGGGTAGGAGGTAGAGAGGGGAGGGAAGAAGAATGTGAGAGAGAAGGTAGGAGGTAGAGAGGGGAGGGAAGTAGAGAGTGAGAGAGAGGGTAAGATGTAGGGAGGGGAGGGAAGTAGGGAGTGAGAGAGAGAGGAGGGAAGTAGAGGTGAGAAAGAGAAAGGAGGGGAGGGGAGGGAGTGAGGAAGGAAGGGAGTGATTTAGCTCAACATAACGTGAACGCATTATAACACGCTCGTGTTATGCTTAGGCTTGGTAATTACCAAGCCTAAGGCTTGGATTTGCCTTGGGCTTCCAACCCAAAGGCTTAGAGTATGTTTAGGTCATCCAAGGACATGTTTTCCCAGTTTCTAACAAAATTCAGATAATATGGAGTGTGCTTCCCATCAGGATTGCACTTGTTTTAATGAAAAGTCAAAAAAAATACCACCATAATCTTAAGCTCTCTGTTAGCTATCTAACCATATAATTTTTTTCACATTTTGAGTATCTGAAGGGTTTCATCTTTAATTTCTTTTGTTACTGTATCTATTTTTTGTCAAAAACTAGTGTCTAATATTTTATTTTTTTTAACCATTCATCAAAATTTCAAATAAGTTACATTTTTAGAAACTAGATTCCATTCTACACGTATTCAAAAAAAAATCTGATTTTCAATTAGTTTTCAAAAAAATTAGGTGGGAGCACTCTCAATTTTTTGTTTTTTTGAATGTGTCCACTTCAAGAAAATTACTAAAAAATCAATTATTCATGAAAAAATTATTAGAAAAATTAGGGATAAACTACATGGTGTTAGCTAATTTCTCATTGAAGTGATTTTTGAAATACTAAAAAAAAGTTAATATTTTAGGGGGAGCACACCAAACGCTATGTTATGTTTTTTTCAGAAAAATAGGACCAATTTATATGCTCCCTCTTTTTGAACCCCTTAATCTCAACCATTTTTGAAAAAAATTAGTAGTTTAGAAACTAGATTCGGAGCACTACGATACTTGTTTTTGTTGTATCTTCAAATTTTGGGTGTAACTATCTTCAATTTCTCATCCAACATCAATGTTTCCTGATTTCAAAAAAAAAAAGTGGCATCTTAAGACCCCCTTTTGGTCCCTCATCTTTGTGCACTTACCCTATTGGCCTAATGACATAATATATCAAATGTTCTAGCTTTAGAGGTTGCAAAGATAGACACCATGACTCTACTAGAGAACAAACCCAATTTACTCAACATCAACAAAAGAAGAAAATATGCTAAACAATTTCAACAATGCGAGTACAACACTGACAAAGGCAGAAGATTTATGCCATTAGGATTGTGACAGAAGAAATAAACCAATGCAAATATAAACTTGATGAGTTCAAGTGACTACTGCAGTGTGACACCAAAATGGATGTTAAAATCACAAGTTGAGCCACATCTAACAAATGAGACACTAATCTTTAAAAAAAATACTCACAAAAATTATTCCTTTTTAAGATTATATTAGGCTAATAGTAATAATATTAATCGATATTAAATATTAAATTAAATAATAGATTAACTTATTGTGACTAACTTATGATGACATCTATCACACTTCTAAGCATTTATCAAGTATCGTTCAAACAGACAAATTTCTAAGTTGTGATAGTGTGCGAGGTTCTCATTTATCATGGTTCAACTACCTCACTGCCGCCATCTATCATCCCCTCTTGTATGATACTCTCCATCAACCTATCAAATGGAAACACTATCCTACATCCTCCTTAGACTAGTACAATGGTAGTTACTCCGATAATCAAAATCTATTGAGATAGCAAGTAAATATTCTAAAATATTCATTTTCAAATATTATACGTCACTCAAAATATCATTTTTTCTCTCCTCGAGCAATTATTCAATCATTAATAATAAGTATAAATCAGGTGATTAAAATGGTATGTGATATCCTTCCCCACTAGAAAAAAATCATCGTTTTGATGGCTTACTAGAGATCAACAAATGCCAAGCATTGAAACAAAGAGGGTTTAATTCATCCTTAATGAAATCTATCTAGATTACTTAAATAATCTCAAAGATTTACTAGATTTGATCTAGGAAAATTTCTCCATCCTTATAGAAGAAAAATATATATGTTCACTTGTCAAACATACCTACCTAGTATGTGACTCCAGAACATGTGAATAGTTTCATTGTTCATTCCCATTAATTATCTATATTAACCAGTTCATATTTCTTCTTGGTTATGTATTGTTTAGAATGCAACCTAGATAATTTTACGGGTGAGTCACAATCTAGTGTGACATATGAACCATCCTCCTTGCTAAAGGTAGCCTCCCATTCACTCTCGCTCATGTGGCAAGAGCTAGTTGAGAGGAGGTAGGACTAAGAGGTTGTTATGCTCTCTTTCTTCAGGAAGTAGAATGTCATGGATGGCGGTTGGGTTTCGTGCTGTGTATGTTTTGACAATTGTTTCTATGGAGATGTTCAATTATTGTTGTAGTTGTGATGATTATATGACCAAAAGGGTCATGAGTCCTATGTCTCCTTAGCCTAGCATGAAGGTTGTTTTGTTTGTTGACAAGTCTCTATCATTCTAGTTTCCTTTACTGGTCTCTTAAGACTTGTTGAATCAAGGGTTGTTGATCTCTAATTTGTTGTCAGTGTTCTTATTCTTTTGTTGCTTGTTTTTTGTTCTGTTGTTGAATTGGATGGGGAAAGTTCTCCCCAATCTTGTCAAGGACAATTTTTATTTAATCTTCCCTAACTCCTAGGCACATTGAATTATTGGCAATAGGGGAAAGTGTTTTTGTTTCTTGTTGTTTTTTGTTGACTATGTTTGATGTTTGAATTAATGTTTACCTCATGATGGAATTGAGGGTTTCTCCTTGTTTGACTTTGTTTGACTTGAATTGTGTTCTCTAAGTTTCCTAATATTTTGTAATTTTCTTATGAAATGCACCCTAAATGTATGCAAAGGAACTTTTGATTCTTTTTTCCGAATTCAAATCAAAGAGGTTGTCTAATTAACTAGGAATTAAACTATGTAATGAGCAAGAATTTGTCACATATTTTTTATTGTAATTAAAATTTGTTAACACTAAGATTTGTATTGTTTGTACATAATAAAATCCTTTGTAGTTCTTTTCTATAGGTTTTTTATATATTTTTCTCTCCAAAAGTGTTTCTAAAATTTTATTTTTCTAGTTTGTTGTAGGGAGGCCTCCAAATTAGCAAAATTTTATTGGAATCTTTATGTTTCTATAGGGAGGTTGTACAAGTCTAAGTGGCTACATTGATTTCTTAGAAGTAGTCTTCAGATTTATATGAAAAAGTGAAATATAAGTTCTTGTATGTAAATGAGAAGATTGGATTTTATTATTAAAGTGTCTCCCATGGAAGAGGAGACCTCACAAAAAGCAAGAGCTCTAATGAGGGAATTATAAAGCATAGGTTATTCCTATCAAAAAAAAATCCAAGAGTGTAGAGGAAATGCCCTCATGGCTATGGAAGCTATCATCATTTGTTATTCTTCATGTTACTTATTTCATAATATTAGGATTCGAAGGTACTTTGGCTCTATTGATTTGTCCTGATAAGAAATTCTAAGCATATGAGATTCATAAATGCTCTATATTAGACCTCTAATGTAACTATCACAAGTCCACTAAGTCTAGGAATACAAGGGATGCATAAGTTCTAGTAGATTGTAATTTTATTTCTAATAGTAGTTGGAAGTCAAATAATAAAAATATCATTTGAAACACTTGTATTATTTTACATTTTTTATTCTATATGTTAAGGTTCCATCTACTTTATAGAGATTCTAATGTAAAGAATTATTTTATACACTAATCTAAAATGTAATTATCTTTTTATCCAATCAAATCCTTTCATTATTTATATGTGTGTAGTGGCAATCATTACTAGAGTGGTGATTGTTATTGCAATTGTTATTGTTTTAAGGATTTTAGTAAGCCCTTTGGATACACAAAAATAATGTAATTCACAAATTGTAAAAAATGTGAAATAGTTTCTTTAGCTTTTGTTTTTAATCTATTGTAAGACTCATCACAAATGAGAGTTTAAATTGGACTAAAATCACTTATATATTTCATTTTGATTGTGTGTATGCTTAATGAATATTAATAATATGTGTTATTTTCTAATTTATATAGTGGTTGGCCCTAATTCTCTAGGAGGTATTGGCGCATATTTCATGTATAGTTTGACTATGATTTTATGTTGAACTAAATGTGGTCTAGAATCTTATTAATCTATGATCATGGTGTGATATATTTTATGGGTCTTTTATTATGTTTTAGTAATGCATCTTATTAATGAATTGAATTAGAATTATGGTTTGGGTGCCAAATTTCTTTATAAAATGAATTAGTCACTCCTTAGATTGGCTCTGAATTGATTTTTTTAATAAAGTATATAGATTGTCTATTAGATAGTTTTGAATAGGAAATTAAGATCTAGATAAGTTTTATATCAATTTTTTTATCATATTTAATCTTTATCACCATCTATTGTTATTTCAGTGTGAATATAAAAAAATTAATGTGCCATGATACATATACCTTTTAGAACTTAGTGATGTAGATTATGGTTTTATTATAATTATAGATGTTTCTGCATGATATCATTTTATCCATAGATTCATTTCCTAAATTATTGTAGATGATGATTTGATGATAGTTCTCTTACAAAAAAATATAGTGTATATTAAATTTTGGTCAATGTTGCTTGCCAAATCCATGTTGGGTTGCATACGAGATGTAGCTTTGTATGCATAGGCTAACTATTCCTAAGATAACACCAATGTTCTCTACTACATATGGATAATCTCAAACCATGATTTTCATTCCATTTACTTGATTTAGATTTGGTATAGAAATACCCCTATGCACCAAGTCTAAGGCATCAATATTTTGATAGGGTGTCTATGTTTGATTCATGTGGTGCCCATGGTTTTTCTAGTAGTGGCATACTAGAGAAGTATTCCCTCACCATATATGTACTTAATCTCAACCATGTGACTCGCTAATAGACTTACAAGATAACTTTTAATTTTACTACTTGGTTGAGAATGATATTGTCTTCCACATTTATACAAAATTAGTTTGTGTTGTCATTTCTTTTGCAGATGTAGGATTTGAGCTTCCAAAACTAATTCTACCATGATATAAATATCCTTAAAGAAAAAAGGTTGGGAGATCATATGAATTATTCTAATAGGTATTTTACAAAATACAATGTGGACTTATTTTCATTATTTAACAATAGTGACAATATTTGTCTTTTGTCTAACATGAAAAAAATCATATTGGTTATCATAGATGAACTTTGAGATAAGTCCTTTGAGTATGCATGCTATTAGTTTGCAAATTATTTTATATACCATGTTTCATAAATAAATGAGCCTATGTATTGATCCATAGTTTAAATGCATGAGGTTTTGGGGATGAGAAACATGGACACATTTAGGATGTACTCTCATTGAAGGGGTTTGGACTCCTATTTTTACTCATGGGATAGTCCCATGGAATTGAAAAAATGTATCAACTATATGATAATTAAAAAATATATTTATAAAATAGAAGCTCCTCATATATATAGTTGCAAACTTTAAGTTGGTCTTAGGAAAGGGGCACTAAAAATTTCCTCCACAAACTTATGGACTTTTATATCAATGTGGCAACTTGTATAACATTTATTTTAACTTTAATTTATATTTGCATATGTTATAATTTATTATCAATAAACCCTCACCCAAGTTTTGGTGAGATAGAGGAGTTTCAAATTACCATTGGTGTTGTAAGGTAGTTCACTCTCCCCTACTCTTTTTGCTCTATATATAGATGAGATTGAGGAAATGATATCAAGTTTCTTAGGCATAGATGGTTGCTCTTTACACAAAGTTTATGTTGTTAATCTTCTATTCAAGTTGCTAAAATCATTTTGTCTTCCACTTAAAAGAAGGTCTCTATACATAGAAACATATCCTAATATCCTTTTTGCACTAGTAAGCCTTATAGAAAAATGTGTAGGTTTACTAATGTGTAGGTTTACTTGGTTGACCTTTGTGGGAAGGGTCAAAATTTTATATGTTTTTGAAGTAATAAATTTTATATGCATATCCTTCAATAGAAACATATCGTCATGCCTTTGTTTATGTTAATAGAAAATAAGAGCTACCATGGTAGTGTCAAAATAATGTAATTAGAAAGGTGTTTAATAAATTTTGAAAAAAAAGCATGAAAATATTTTTCATCTCAAATGTTAATACAATCTTGGTGTAGTTTCATTGTTTTCCCCATAGTGTTCATGATGCCTTGATGCCAAATTACTAATTTCAATGTTTTACAATGGTCTTGCGCCAATTCATAAATTATAATTATCATGATTTCTTTATATTTTCAGTTGTGTCCATTTAATTTTAATTGTATAAAATAGTATAAAATTGATGTTATGTTCACACAACTAACTATAATATGATTTCTTAATATGATCTCTTATAAGGTATAGTCATGATATTCATGTATTTTCATGTTTTTATAATACATGTATTTGAATGTCTTGGCCAACCTTTATGTGTCTAGTGCTTGTATTGTATACAACACATTGCAATTGTATCAAAATGGATTGTAATAATAATCTTGAATATTAAACATTCAATTGCATTCAATAAGTGATTCAATGCATCTATTAATGTATATAATACAAAAAATAGACAAATCTATGATTTCTTTTAGTTTCTAAGAATAAAGCATTTTTAACATGACCTATTACATAATGTATTCTCCAAAAACTATAGTGTTATTGGAAGGATGCATGCCTTTAAAAAATTATAAATTAGTTCTTCTTATAGTTAACACTTATTATGTCGCTATTGAGTATCTTTGGAAAGCATCATCAATGTTAATAAATTAAAATACTTTGAAATTGGTTCTTTATTATAAAATAATCATTTTTTTTAGCTTATCATACAATTCATGGAATTCTTAAAAACAAGTAACAATAGCTAAAAGTATTATTAAATAGCTAATAGACATAAATATCTATAGACTAGTTGGCCAAGCACTACATAGAATGACTCTTAGAAAATATAAATATATAGTGTTTGACTTCACAAGACTAAAAATATATGTGCTTATCAACCATTTGATAACAACTATCAATGTTATTACTATTTATATACCCAAAATTGTACAGAAACCAATTTAAAATTTTAAAAAGCTTAAATTTTAGTATCTACAAAATCACTAAAATTCCAAAATATTAGGAAAACAATATTTTTTACTGTGCATAGATTTGTATACAAGTCAATGTCAAGTGATGATTACCATAGTTTTCTGCTGACAATAGAGACTAAAATGATATTCATTGTATTAGTTGGGTTAGAGTGTTGTTTGTAAAATGGAGGCTTATTCTTAAATATTATCCACTTTAGTACTCAAAGGTCAATTTTGGCCAATAAAAATAGGATAAATATTTATCACTTTTTATTGCATGTATGAGGTGTAAAATTACTATTGAGTGTTTAACCATTGAAATGGATGATATTTAAGTAGAGTGAAAATGGAGTGTATCAATGAAATCAAATCATTCAAATGATAAGAGGACAAAGACTAATGAGCTTTATTGTATGTTAGGGATGAAATCACATGTTATATTAGGCATTGCAGGAAACCTACAGAGGAGACAAGAACACATTATATATTCAAAGTTGAAATAAAATGACAACAAAGACACTAAAAGAGGAAGAGGAAGTGTCAGAGGTAGAGGCATCTTATTAATGAATTGAACTAGAATTATGGTTTGGGTGCCAAATTTCTTTATAAAATGAATTAGCCACTCCTTAGATTGGTTGTCAATTGATTTTTTTAATAAAGTATATATATTGGCTATTAGATAGTTTTGAATAGGAAACTAAGATCTAGATAAGTTTTCTATCAAAAAAAAATCCATATTTAATTTTTATCACCATTAATGTGCCATGATACATATACCTTTCAAAACTTAGTGATGTAGATTATGGTTTTATTATAATTATAGATGTTGCTACATGATATCATTTTGTCCATAGATGCATTTTCTAAATTCTTGTAGATGATGATTTGATGATAGTTCTCTTATACAAATTATAGTGTATATTCAAGTTTGGTCAATGTTGTTGGCAAATCCATGGGGTTGAATACAAGATGTAGCTTTGTATGCATTGGCTATCTACTCATAAGGAAACACCCATGTTCTCTAATACATATGGATAATGTTAAACCATGATTTTTATTCCATTTGCTTCATTTGTTAGATTTGGTATAGAATTACCCCTACACCAAGTCTAAGGCATCGATATTTTAATAGGGTGTCTATGTTCGAATCATGTGATGCCCCTAGTTTTTCTAGTAGTGACATACTAGAGAGTTATTCCCTCACCATATATTTACCTAATCTCAACCATGTGACTCGCTAATAGACATACAAGATAACTTTTAATTTTATTGCTTGGTTGAGAATGATATTGTCTTCATCGTTTATAGAAAATTAGTTTGTGTTGTCATTTCTTTTGCAGATATAGGATTTTAACTTCCAAAACTAATTATACCATATAAATATATCCTTAAATAAAAAAGGTTGGACAATCATATTAATTCTTCTAATAGGTATTTAGAAAATACATGGTAGACGTGTTTTCATTATTTAACAATAGTGACATTATTTGGCTTTTTTCTAACATTAAAAAAATCATATTGGTTATCATAGATGAACTTTAAGATAAGTCCTTGAGTATGCATGCTATTAGTTTGCAAATTATTTTATATACCATGTTGCATAAAGAAATGAGCCTATGTATTGTTCCATAGTTTCAATGCATGAGGTTTTGGGGATGTGAAACTTGGACATATTTAGGATGTAGTCTTGTTGAAGGGGTTTGGAATCCTATTGTTGCATATATGTTTCTAGTGGTTGACATTGATGTCAACACTAATGAACATTGCACATATGTTACCTAAGGTTGTCATTAATGTGGTTATGTGGTTGTCATTAATATGATGTGGTTGTTGGTTTACTAGTGTTGTTGAAGTTCCTAATTGGATGTCAAGCCTTTTATGTGCTAACAGTAATGACCTTTATGTCTTGTGATGTTGCTGATGTTCATAGTTCGATGACATGACTTTTTGATGTTCATGTTTGGATGGCATGCCTTGATTAATGTGGTATTGAGCATATTTGTGGTCGATAAAGATGATTTCATGATGATATATTAAGATTGGAATTAGAAGCATTAAGATGAATGATGATATATTAAGATAGGAATTAGAAGTTATGTTGAGGTTGAGAAGATGTTGCTGATGACCTATAGCATGTTGTATGACCCCTCCTATTGTTCTTAAGGACATATGTGTTGCTACAAGGAGGTTCTAGTCTCCAGACGTTGGTGAAGGTCTCTGCTATAGGAAGTTGCCTTAAAGACCGGTTGGTAGAATGCTCTACATTCCTCTGCATTTGAAGATATGGTCATGCAGTTCAGAAGTTAAGTTTAGTCGGTTGTGAAGGTTCTTAATCTAAAGTTTCATATCATTTTCTCCTCTGTAGTGAAAGTTATAAATGACAGAGTTTCAGTTTGTGCTCTGGCAAAATAAAGTGATGATGAAGGCATGTTGGAATGCTCCACGTTCCTCTACAGTGATAGATATGGTTGTTTAGTTTTGAGGATAAGTTTTGAGCAGTGTATGAGTACATTCATAAGAGTTTCAAATGTTTTGGAGGTCTAAAAGTTCAATTTTCAAATGACATAAATGATATAGATGGTTCTGAATGCCTAATTATTTTCAAGATATATGTTTGAGTACTTGCGCCAGTGGAAGATTATATAGATTAGTCATATGATTCAATAGGGAGTAGTAGATTCCTTGGGTTGAAGCCCTAAAACAAAGTCAATAGGGAGTAGCATCTTCCTTAGGTTGTAGCTCTAAAACAAAGTTGTAATATTTTGAGCTTCATATATTGTGAGTTAATCCTCATCGTGGTTTTTCCCCTTTTCAGGTTTTCCACGTATATCTGGTGTTATGTGTTGATGTGCATTGCGTTGATCTTTCATGTTTATGTTAATGCTGTAATGTTTAAGTTTCAATCTACTCTAGAGGATTTGAAGTTTGTTTGGATACTAATTCACCCCCCTCTCAGTATCCTGGTGTGTTCAACAATTAGTATTAGAGTTGAGTTCATCTGAAGAAGCTTAAACACTTGAGGAAGGTTCAGGATGGCTCATAATGGATCTCATAAGGAACCTATGTTTGATGGAACAAATTACTCCTTTTGGAAGCTAAGGATGGAGAATTATCTATCTTCTCTAGGGTTTGGTGTTTGGCAAGCTGTCAAGAATGGTTACACTACTCCTGCTTCTAATCCTACAGATGCTGATGAGATTAAGTTGTATGAGAGCAATGCCAAGCCAAGGAGTGTTATCATGAGTGGACTAGTTGATTCAGAACTTTTGAAGGTAATGAGTTGCAAATCTGCTAAGGAGGTTTTGGTAAATCTCAATAACATTTATGAAGGAGACAGTAAAGTGAAACAAGCCAAGATGCAAATTTTCAAAAGCAAATTTGAGACCCTGAGGATGGCATAAGATGAAGACATTGCCAATTATATGCTCTGGATAGATGAAATAGTTAATGGCATCAAAGGACTTGGTGGAGAAGTGAAAGATGATGAGATTATAAAGAAGGTTCTGAGGTCTCTTCCCAAATCTCATAGTCATAAGGTATCCGCCATTGAGGAAACTCAAGATTTGGATCAATATATAGTAGATCAATTGTTTGGCTCGCTCACAACTTTTGAAATGAGAGAATTTGGCAAAGGTGCTCCAAAGAAGGAAGCAACATTCAAAGCATGTAAGAAGGTCAAAGAAGAAGCAGGTGATCAAGATGATGACCTTGATGAGGTAGAAGCAAACTTTGTGAGAAGATTGAAGAAGGGCACCAGAAATTACAAAGGGAAGTTACCTTTCAAATGTTTCAATTGTGGGAAAATTGGTCACTTTTCTTCTAAATGTCCTTTCAAAGATTCAAAGGGTGGTAACAAGAAAGAGAAGTTCAAAAGGAGTCTTTACTCCATGGAGAACAACTGCTCTTCAGAAGATGGGGATCATGATGATTCAAATGATGAAACACTTTTCATGGCCTTGAATGTTGATGACAAAAAGGGTGATATTGGGAAATGTGAAAAGTCAGATACCTTGTAGGATGATCAAGATAATGAAAAATCAATGGTTGTATGGACTACCTTTCATGCAAAGGAAGAAGCCAATGCTTGGGTACTTGACAGTGGTTGTTCTAACCACATGACTGGCGACAGGGATAAGTTTATCGTCCTTAAGAAGTGGAATGGTGGAGATGTTAAGTTTGGTGGTGATGACTCAGCACAAATCTATGGAAAAGGTACTATAACTATTGATGGGAAGAATAGGATTGAGGATGTCCTCTATGTTAAAGGGCTAAAGCACAATCTTCTCAGTGTCATTCAAATGTGTAGTAGAGTATACAATCTTACTTTTCATGCCAAAGGATGTGAAATTAGGAAGGTAGGGTCAAGAAATATTATTGTAGAAGGTATTAAGACATGTGGAGATATCTATCATATAAAGGAGGTAAATGGAAGAACCTATTTATTGGCTCAATCTAGTGAGTGTTGGTTGTGGCACAAGCGAATGAGACACATCAACTTTGAACAATATGGTAAAAATTAGCTCTACTCATGCGGTGAGAGATATGCCTAAGATAACCAAGCCTGTAAACACTTTATGCAACAAATGTCAAATGGGAAAGCAGACAAAGACAAGTTTCAAGAGCAAGGAATGTTCTTTTACAATGCCATTGGAGCTGATTCACACTAACCTATATGGTCTAACAAGAATAAAGAGTCAACATGGTCAAAGGTATTTCGTGTTGCTTATTGATGATTACTCTAGAATGACTTGGGTTACTTTCTCAAGAGAAAAATCAGAAGCCTTTGATAAGTTTAAGATTTTCAAAGCAATAGTTGAAAATGAAATGGATGATAAGATCAAATGCTTAAGATCTGATAGAGGAGGTGAGTTTACTTCAAATGAATTTTAAAATTTTTGTGAAGATCATGGTATTAGGAGAAATATGTTTGCTCCTAGGATCCCTCAGCAAAATTGGGTAGTAGAGAGGAAGAATAGGATTGTGCAAGAGATGGATAAGGCAATGTTGAAAGATGCAGATCTACCTAATATGTACTGGAAGGAAGCAATTCACACTGCTATCTATCTGTTCAATAGAGTGCAACTGAGGGTCAATAGCACTAAGGCCCCTTATGAGCTATAGTATGGAAGACCTCCCACTATCAAAGACTTCAGTATCTTTGGTACCAAATGCTACATCAGGGGAGATGAAGAAGATCTTGGAAAGTTTGATTCAAGGAGTGATGAAGGGATCTTTCTTGGTTACTTGACTAGAAACAAGGCCTATAGATGCTATAACAAAAGGTTGGGAAAGATGATTGAAAGCACAAATGTTAAAGTAGATGAAGACTTGTACCAGATTGCTCAAGAACCAAAGGATTACATATCTGATATACCTCTCTGCATTGAAGAAGAAGAAGAAGAGAAAGAAGAGAAGGAACAAGAATCAGAGCATATCTCTAAGACTCTAGCAAAGTATGTTGCTGGTGTTGCTGGGTGTGCTGCAGGAAACTCCCCTGCTACTGCTGTTGTTTCTAGAATTGCTACAAGGACCTCCCTTGTTGTTGTTGCTGCTACTAGGTCTACTGTAGAGATCTCAGCTACTCATATGTCTCAGACTATTACTATAGGTACACAAGTTGTTGTTGGAGCTGATGTTGTTGTGCCCTAGGCTTCGCCCCCTTCTAAGGATTTGGAGAGAGTTTCTCCTTCTTCTCCTATTTCTATGGATGAAGATGATGATCTTTGGATTGTTGTCTAAAGGAGGAAGTGAGGTCTTCCCAAGCATGTTTCATTGAACCGCACCCGTGTCAAGGGTGTTCGACCTAATAGGTCTGGTTCTGCTATTGTTTAGGTTGTTGCTCCTTGCAACCTTGTTGCTTAGTCTGTTGGGCTTTGTTGGTTTTTGTTTTATAGAAAGGTTGTTGTGCCTATGCTGCTAGTCTTTTCCCTGTGCTGGCTGAGTACTACCAGTATGCTATTTTCATGCCCCCTGGGCTTGGTTTTGTAAAAGGGTTTGGCCCCTAGTTTTTTCTGCCTTATTATATCAAAAATAAATCAGATCATTGGGCATAAGAATGAAGGTGTGCAGACCAAGAGAAGGTTTGCAAAAATAAGTGAGTAAGTGAACTTGTGCCTACTGTCAAAGATAGAGCCTAAAACCTTTGTTGATTCTAGCAAAGATGATGGTTGGTTGGAAGCAATGGAAGAAGAATTGAATCAAATAGAAACAAATCATACATGGGAATTGGTTCCCAAACTAGCTTATAAGAATGTTATAGGAACAAAGTGGGTGTTCCAGAACAAGCTGAATGAAGATGGTGAAGTTGTGAGGAACAAAGCAAGGTTGGTGTGTAAGGGTTATTCACAAGTTGAAGGTATTGATTTTGAGGAGACTTTTGCTCTGGTAGCTAGGATGGAAGCAATTAGGATGTTTCTTTCCTTTGCTACTCACAAGAACTTCAAGGTCTATCAGATGGATGTCAAGCCAGCATTTTTAAATGGTGACCTAGAGGAAGAGGTCTACATTGAGCAACCAGATGGTTTCCAACTATTAGAAGATCTAGACATGGTGTGCAAACTTAAGAAAGCTTTGTATGGACTCAAGCAAGCTCCTAGAGCTTCGTATGCTAGGTTGGATAAGTACTTACTTTAGCAAGGTTTTAAGAAAGGTACTGCAGATAGTAATCTTTACATCAAGGTAGAGGAAGGCAAGATTTTGATAGTGGTTGTATATGTTAATGACATTATCTTTGGTGCAGATGATGATATATGTGTAAGAGATTTATAGAAGAGATGCAAAATGAGTTTGAGATGTCTATAATTGGTGAGTTATCTTTCTTCCTTGGGCTTCAAATTATACAATTAGATGATGGTATATGTATTTCATAGGCTAAGTATGTAAAAGAGATGTTGAAGAAATTTGGCATGGAGTAGTCTAAACCAGTAAGTACTCCTATGGTTACCGGTTGTCACTTGAGCAAGGCTGATGAGTCTTCGAACGTTATTTAGATTCCTTTTAGATATATGATTGGAGGATTATTGTACTTAACTACTTCTAGACCTAATATTATGCATGTAGTATGTTTGGTTGCAAAATTTCAAGCTAATCCTAAGCAAACTCATGAGAAGGCAACAAAAAGAATATTTAGAACTTGAAGGGAACTCTAGATTATGGCGTATGGTATCCAGAAGGTAATGACTTTGATTTGAGTGCTCACACTAATGCTGACTGGGCTGGTTTTATTGATGATAGAAGAAGTACAAGTGCTGATGCTTTCTTTTTTAGAAGCAAATTAGTTTCATGGCAAAGCAAGAAACAAGTTTCAGTATCCTTATCAACTGCAGAGGCATAGTATATTGCAGCAGCATCTTGTTGTATTCAAGTGTTGTGGATGAAGCAAACTTTGAAGGATATCAAGGTAATGTATGATGAGCCTATTCCTATCTTGTGTGACAATACTAGTGCTATCAATATTTCTAAGAATCCAGTGATGCATTCTAGAACCAAGCATATATCAATCAGGTATCACTTTTTGAGAGAGAAGGTTGCAGAGAAAGAAGTGAAGTTGGAATTGTTCCAACAAAGGATCAGATTGCAGATATCTTCACAAAGTCTCTTGCAAAGGATACTTTTGAGTATCTCTAGAAGAAGTTAGGGGTAATTTCCCCTCCTTCTAACTTGATGCATGGGTGGTGCATCTGTCCAAGGGGGTAATTCATGCTATATCTTTTCCTAGACTGATGGTGGCTACCTCTCAGGGGGAGCAAGTAGTGGTTGTTGCTGACAAGGGGAGAAGGTTGAAAGGGAGAGTTTGTACCCTAAGGGGGAGAAGAGATTGGGAGAAGAAGTCATTTCCCTTTGTCCTTGATGTCAAAGGGGAAGAATGATAAGGTGTGTGTTGCCATCAATGCCAAAGGGGGAGATTGTTGTACATATGTTTCTAGTGGTTGTCATTGATGTCAACACTAATGAACATCGCACATATTTTACCTAAGGTTGTCACTAATGTGGTTATGTGGTTCTCATTGATATGATATGGTTATTGGTTTAGTGTTGCTGAAGTTCCTGATTGGATGTCAAGCGTTGTATGTGGTAATAGTAATGTTCCCAATGTCTTGTGATGTTGTTGATGTTCATAGCTAAATGAAATGACTTGTTGATGTTCATGGTTGGATGTCATGTCTTGATTAATGTGACCTATTGAGCATATTTATGGTCAGCAGAGATGATTTCATGATGATATATTAAGATGGGAATTAGAAGCATTAAGATGAATGATGATATATTAAGATGGGAATTAGAAGCTATTCTAAGGTTGGAAAGATGTTGCTGATGACCTGTAGCATGTTGTATGGCCCCTCCTATTGTTCCTAAGGACATATGTGTTGCTACAAGGAGGTTCTAGTCTCTATAAGTTAGTGAAGGTCTCTGCTGTAGGAAGTTGCCTTGAAGACCACTTGGTAGAATGCTCTGCATTCCTCCACATTTGAAGATATGGTCATGCGATTCAAAAGTTAAGTTCAGTGGGTTGTCAAGGTTCTTAATCCCAAGTTTCATATCATTTTCTCCTCCGCAATGAAATTTATAGATGACAAAGTTCTAATCTGTGCACTGGCAAAATAAAGTGATGATTTAGAATGCTTCGTATTCCTCTGCAATGAGAGATATGGTTGTATAGTTTTAAGGATATATTCTAAGTAGTGTATGAGTATTCATATGAGTTTCAGATGTTTTGGAGGTTCGCAAGTTTAGTTTTCAAATGATAGAAGTGATACAGATGGTTCTGAATGCCTAATTATTTTTAGGATATATGTTTGAGTACTTGCGCCAATGGAAGATTATACAGATCAATCATATGATTTTGTGTGGACATTCCCATGTCACATAGTGTTTCAAGTTTGAAGAGCATACAGATCTTTTAAGTTTCCAGTACTGCACAAAGTATTCAAGTCAATATGTGAAGAGTTATTGTTGCTGAGGTCGACTAAGGTATGTTGGTAATGTGCGCCACAAAGTTCTTATTGTGTGGAGTTCAAGGAGTGTTTGAAGATGGTGTATTGGTCCTACCGACTCATCTAGGAGAAGCGCAAACAATGTTCAATCTTTCATGAGTACCACCAAGCTGAAATGACCATTGTGCTACAAGCTTCATGTGTTCTTGCTTAAGGGCGACCTAATTCAATTTTGTGAAGCATGTGGATATTATTACTTGAAGAATGATGTTGTGAAGAATGTTTAGGACCAGGTTAATCATGTGTTGGGGTTCTCAAGGCATGTGTCTCTCTCTAGAGTTGCGTGTAGATCATGTTAGGACTTCCCTCTACATGTTTCATGTTGTGTGATCTCTAGCCGACTTGTAAATTGTAATATTCTTGTTGTATTAGCTGACTTGTAATGTAATCAATGTAATGTTATGTATATATTGTAAACCTAGTTGATCTAGATGAGGGATGATTACAAAGATAAGAATATGAGTGCGTGAAGAGCAGAATATGAATATGATATGCATTATGATGTGCGACTAAAGGTGTAAGAGTAGAAATAATAAGGGTTGTCCTAATTCATCTTGAAGACATTTTGTGATAGGAGGGAAGTGAAGAGTGTGCCTAATTCATCCAATCATCAAAAGAGGAGTAAAAAGGCAAAATTGCAATCATCAAAGATGTGAGCTTCATTGTCAATTTCGGGTAGTAGAAGGACTGTCATACTGTAATCTTTTATGATTTTGTTCTCAAATCAAGGAGTAGTTGCTTCCTTGGGTTGTAACCCTAAAACAAAGTGTGCAAGGAGTTGTAGCTTCCTTAAGAATGACCCTAAAACAAACTTAGCAGAGAGTAGTAGCTTCCTTAGGTTGAAGCCCTAAAAAAAAGTTAGTAAGGAGTAGTAGCTTCCTTGGGTTGTAGCCCTAAAACAAAGATGTAATCTTTTGAGCTTCATATATTATGAGTTAATCCTCACTATGGTTTTTCCTCTTTTAGGGTTTTCCACGTATATCTGGTGTTATGTGTTGATGTGCATTGTGTTGATCTTTCATGTTTATGTTAATGTTGTAATGTTTAAGTTTTAATCTACTCTGGAGGATTTGAAGTTTGTTTGGATATTGATTCACCCCCCCCCCCTCTCAGTATCCTAGTGCATTCAATATTTTTTACTCTTGGGATAGTCCCATGCAATTGAAAAAATGTAGCAACTATATGATTATTAAAAATAAAATTATAAAATAGAAGCATCATATATATAGTTGCAAACTTTAAGTTGGTCTTAGGGAAGGGGCACTAAAAATTTTCTCCACAAACTTATGGACTTTTATATCAATGTGGCAGCTTGCATAACATTTGTTTTAACTTTAATTTATATTTGTATATGTTATAACTTATTATCAATAAATCCTCACCCAAGTGTTGGTGAGATAGAGGAGTTTCAAAGTATCATTGGGGTGGTAAGGTAGTCCACTCTCCCCTACTCTTTTTGGGGTATATATAGATGGCATTAATGAAATGATTTCAATTTTCTTAGGCATAGATGGTTGCTCATTACACAAAGTTTATATTGGTAATCTTCTATTTGTTGCTAACATAATTTTGTTTTCCCACTCAAAGCAAGGTCTCTATAGATAGTGACATATCCTAGTATCCTTTTTGCACCAATAAGTATTATAAAAAATGTGTTGGTTTATTTGGTCGACCTTTGTGGGAACGGTCAAAATTTAATATGCATTTCCTTCAATAGAAGCACATTGTCATGCCTTTGTTTATGTTAATATAAAATAAGAACTACCATGGTAGTGTCAAAATAATGTAATTAGAAAGGTGTTTCAATAAATTTTGAAAACAAACACGTAAAGATTTTTCATCTCAAATGTTAATACAGTCTTGGTGTAGTTTCAATGTTGTCCCCATAGTGTTCATGATGCCTTGATGCCAAATTACTAATTTCAATGTTTTAAATGGTCTTGCACCAATTCATAAATTGTAATCTTGATTTTTTTATTATTTTTTCAATTGTGTCCATTTAATTTTAATTGTGTAAAATAGTATTAATATGATGTTATGTTCACACAACTAACTATAATATGATTTCTTAATATGAACTCCTATAAGGTATAGTCATGATATTCATGTATTTGAATGTTTTTATAATACATGTCTTTGAATGTCTTGGTCAACCTTTATGTATCCAATTCTTGTATTGTACACAACACATTGCAATTGTATCAAAATGGATTCTAATAATAAGCAAACATTAAGCATTCAATTGCATTCAATAAGTGATTCAATGCACCTAGCGATATATATAATACAAAAAAATAGACAATTCTATGAATTTTTTTAGTTTCTAAGCATAAAGCATTTTTAACGTGACTTATTATATAATGTGTTCTCAAAAAACTATAGTGTTATTGGAAAGATACATGCCTTTAAAAAATTATAAATTAGTCCTTATAGTTAACACTTATTATGTCACTATTGAGTATCTTTGGAAATCATATCAATGTTAATAAATTGAAATACTTTGAAATTGATTCTTTATTGTAAAATCATCAGTTTTTTTTTAACTTATCATACTAATGGAATTCTTAAAAACTAGTAACAATAGATAGAAGTACTCTTCAATAGCCAATAGACAAATATTTATAGACCAGTTGGCCAAGCACTACATAGAATGACTCTTAAAAAATATAAATGTATAGTGCTTGACTTCACAAGACAGTTTTAAAAAATTGAAACCCCATTCCACCAAATTCACCCTGGGCACAATCCTGACCTCATCCATTATAGTGTCGAGGGCCTTACACTCAAAATGACTTAATCCCTGGTGGGCTCATTCAGAACCTTTCAACTTGACCAAAAGGCCAAAGATCCTTTGACAAAACCTAAATATTAGTATCTACAAAATCACTAAAATTCCAAAATATTAGGAAAACAGAATAATTTTTTATTGTGTATAGATTTTTATATAGGTTAATACCACTCTACTTAAATATCATCCACTTCAATGGTCAAACAATCAATAGCAATTTTACACCTCATTCACAATAAAAAGTGTTTAATATTTATCCTATTTTTATTGGCCAAAGCTAACCTTTGACTGTTGAAATGAATGATATTTAAGAACAGCCAATTAATACCAAGTGATTATTACCATAGTCTCCTGCCGAAGGTAGAGACTAAAATGCTATTCATTGTATTAGTTGGGTTAGAGTGTTGTATGTAAAATGGAGTGTATGAACAATATCAGATCATTCATACGATAAGAGCACAAAGACTAGTGAGATTTCTTGTATGTTAGACAGTGGAAACATACAGAGGAGACGAAATCACATGTTATATTAGGCATTGCAGAAACATACAGAGGAGACGAGAACACATTATATATTCGAAGTTGAAAGAAAATGACGACAGAGACACTAAAAGAGGAAGAGGAAGTGGCAGAGGCAGAATCAGAGGAAAAGGAAAATAAAGGAGAAGAGGGTAATGATTATTTAAAGAGAATCACATTTAGTGGGCTTGAAGGAGAGTGTGTTCTGAGCATTGTCGTAAAGGATGTGGAAGTTCTGCTGTTGTATATTTCCGAAGATGGAGAATTTCCCCGAGGTTTCACCCATGGCGAGGCACAAGAGATTGTCAGATTCCTGAATGAAAAAGTTGTCTGATGGAAGCTCGTAATCCGCACCGCCTTTGAATTTAAAGGTGAGTGAAGGCAAGGTGACCTGACCTGATCTCTGGTAACACAGATCCAGCCCTGTAGAAGAGCCGTCTGCAGGAGTGAGATCAATGGCGGACTGAATTGCTTTCTTGAGAGGAGAGTAGGCAGCCTGTTGTAGATAGGTAAGAGTGGTTCCGGAGTCGATGATCATGCCTCCGTCGCCGTTCGATTGCAGATCAAAAGTTCCAGCAGGAATATCTACGGCCTTGCCATTGAGAGTGATTCCTGTAACAGGAATGTACCAGAAAGTGGGAATGACACTGCTTTTAATGAGTGGGATAGTGTTGCCTCCACTCAAGGAAGCACCCTCACCGAATAAAAGAGGGCTGGTTTGTGAAGGAGAGGCGGTGATGGACAAGAGACAGTAAGAGAATTTGTTGTCTACCTTGGAGCCCAACTGTGAGATGAGTGAGAGAGCACCTCTTCCCAACCCCACAAGACCGCCACCCTGAGAGAATCCTCGTCCTTCGTTGTCATGGCCGCATCCAAAAGCAATGCCTGCAAACATGCTGCCGCTGCCACTCCCAATAGAGAATGTCTCGTGAGCCAAGTCACCGCTGGTGAAGGAAGAATCGCCATACCTATAATTGAAGCTACAATTTGGATTGCATCCGGTTTTTGCATTCTTCAAAGCATCGCAAAAAGAGTCACTGCACGGAATTGTGGAATATGTAGACGATTTGGAGGGGTCGAAGATCGGCGTAGATTGATTGAAGCAGTTCTGACAAGGGATGCACTGAGTCCAAATCAGATCACTTCCCGTGTCCATAATTGCTTCGAAACTCACTGAGGGCGTTCCCACTGCAACGCTCATCAGATATTCTCCCTTTCCCACGTGAAGGGGCGTTTCTGCGTCTAATTGCCCACTTATCTGCTGCTTTACATATGCCTCTATATTATTCATTCGTCTCTTACTTTGATCCACTGCCCAACGCAATCGCTCCAAAAAACTCAACCCTCCTTCTGATCTGCGCGTCAAATTCACCCTCAATTTTCCAATTTCATTACTGCTCAATTTCGACCAAGCACTAAACTGTGTCTCCGAAGAAGATGATATGATGGGAATAGTAAAGCATATCATCACCACAACGCCCAACAGCTTGGAACACTCCATTTTTCTTTTTCACTAATGCTGCAAGATCTCACTACACTCAAGTGAGTTGATATAAGCAGAAACAAGCGTGATCTCCGTGTGTATTACGTTTTCAACACAGAAGAAATGGCGCTCAAAAATAAGCAGTCCGTGAATTGTTTCATTTGACAGTGACCTTTTAAATTAACAGAAAAAAATCTTCCATAATAATAAAAACGATAAGAAATGAATGAAGCAGAACATGTCAAACTACGTATGTTCAACTTAAATATGACATGCGTATGCATCTTACAGTGTTTAACTGTAAATAGACATTATGCTATTTAAAAATGAGTGTCCACATCAGTTTAAAGTTTAAACGCGTGACAGTTGAGACCAACCCAACATCACACATATTTGTAGTGAAACATACGTTATATTTCAGTTAAACGATTTAGACATATGAGGCCACAAATATATCCAATTCTATCGAACGTGATACTTGCTCGTGAATTTAAGCATCTGCTGGACCGATTTCTACCGAAAGTAGTATAAGATTCGCTGCATTTGGAGGACTAAGAAAAAATCTTTGCTGGGCAATGACATTCTCCTCTTTACCCTCAATATTTTGAAGTGTTGTAATTTATTGTTGGGTGGAGATGTATTCTTTGAGTGGCAGCAACTGCAAGGAAATCTTATGTCTTAAATTGTGTACATGAAAATTCATTCACTCACTCACATCAAACAATTAATATTCAATAATAAATATAATATTAATGATGGCATTCCCCTATTTATGGGGCAGTATGAGATCATTCGGCTTCAAATCAGTAACTCGATGTTAGATGGATCCTCTGACTAATAGTTGGCACAAATTCAATTTCGATGGCGCTTCTACGGGACTATTCTTAAATATCATCCACTCCAATAGTCAAAGATTAATTTTGGCCAATAAAAATAGGACAAATATTTACCACTTTTTGTTGTGAATGAGGTGTAAAATTGTTATTGACTGTTTGACCATTAAAATGAATGATATTTAAGTAGAGTGCTTCTAGGGGGAACCCGGGACAATCAGGGGTTAGATGTATAATCAAAGATCACAAAGGAAAGATGGTTGGTGCAGTAGCTAAAAAGATTTCAATTGGAACAAACACCAAAACGAAAGCCCAAGCCATCTTACTTGGGCTTCAAACTTCCAAGCAAATAGGCATGTCCAATATTCATATAGAAGGAGATTTATTGATAAGTATTAATGCTCTAAGGAAACATTTTTCACCAAATTGGAAGATTAATAACATACTCATTAAACTTTGTTGGCCTTTACTTGATAGTTTCCCCATATACTCCATCAGTCATCCCTATCAAGAGGTCAATGGGGAGGCCGATGCAATAGCAAACATAGCAATTGACATGGACATTGCCTACATTTATGACAGCTCCCCAATCACATGGCGAAAGATTGCATCGGAGATGTTGTCCTTCTCTCCATGCTCGAGTTGAAAGCAGTAATAACGGTTTCTAGTTGGTTTTAGTTCGGCTCGCTTCTCGCCAAGGAAGTATTGGGGAATTTTATTGCAAGAAGGAAAAGATTTATGATGGAGCTGGTACCAAAGCCACCACTGATAGCTATTAAAAACCACACCACATTTACTATCTTGAATACAAGAGAAATTGGGACATGGATAATATAGTGTGAAAGCCCAAAAAATGGCAAATTGCATTCATAGGGGAGATTTCAAATCTTAGGTTGAAGAAAACCTTTAAGACAAGAACAATTATTATGATTCACAAAATACGACTGGTGTAGGGGGAGACTTTTCCTTCCTCAGCACATCGGTATCGGATTAACACAGACATCTCCTCGATGTTCCTTGTTATTTTTCTAGACATTGGAGAGTATAAGGAGGTAATTAGGACTGTTGCAAAGTCCTTAATCAAGCCACAATGAATACGTGGGTTAAGAAGAATTCTTGATGATGATGTTGTTGGTCTAGGCTTCCATCCTGGCACGAGGACCTCGCTTGTTATCAATCCACCATACACAAGTCCCTGGATTTCATTCACAATTATGGTGATGGGACAAAATGAAGAAATATGTAAACAGGAGGCCAAGTAGGGCATAGAATTTTTGAAGGCCACTATAGGAGACTTGTCGTCGTTGGAGGTGGACTGGTCGTTTGTTGTTGATTCTAGGAGCTCGGAGTAAAGTGAAAATGGAGACACAAATACTACAATATAGGTCTAACTTTAAAATAGTATAGTAATATGTTACAAATCGGTGTTAATGGCACTGTTGTACACAACATTAGTAGCCTATTAAACTGTAATTTTTTTTATTATCAATATTAATGGGCATGTCTCCCTTAGGTCAAGTTCACTAATTAAAAAATAATAATGATGTCATTCAATAATAAACATAATATTAGTGACATGCCTTCTTAATTAAGAAAAAAATAAATTAAAATGTAGAAAAAACTAATAATTAATAAGTAGAATAAACATATTGCATTTAACTGTTTTATAATTGTTTGTATTTTTATTACTATAGAAAAATTAAAAAATTCAATAAAAATAAAAATAGTTCTTAAATAAATGTTAAAATAAATATTGTTTATGTTTTTTCTTATTTATATTTAGTATTT
Organism: Cunninghamia lanceolata; assembly: GCA_027924645.1. NCBI lineage: Eukaryota > Viridiplantae > Streptophyta > Pinopsida > Cupressales > Cupressaceae > Cunninghamia > Cunninghamia lanceolata. The sequence continues at coordinate 3,456,847 of BSBN01001161.1, forward strand.
AAAATAAATGCAATATTAGGCTTAAATAATATATTAAATAAATTGGCCTTATTATAATATTGCAAAAATCTAGGAGTGGGAGATAATTTAGGAGACAATTTTGGAGTGTAAAATTAATAAAGGCAATTTGAAGTGGAAATTAAAAAAAAATAAAAGGAAATCTAGGTGTGGATTTTGGGGGATTTACACTTGAAGACAACTCATTAATGCTCCTCAAATGCAGCTAGAGGATTTGGAAACCCATGTTGAGTTGGCAGATTCTTTTTCTAAAATTGGACCTATTTTCTAGGAAATGTGAACCTTAGTTGTTGCTTATTCTTGGCAAATTGTGGGAGTGGGTTTATTTTTCTATTATTGATAAATTAATATGATTTTTCCAAGATTTATCAAATATTCTTCTAATTTGGGCATGGAAGTGGGAGGAGAGAGAAAATGGTGGTTGTAGAGTCATTATAAAAAGGATTTTTTGGCAAATTTTGAGGGGGGATTTTTGCAGGTTTTTGGAGGAAGGAAAAAGAAGGTGTTGCTTTTGTTGGAGGAGGTGAGAAGATATTTTTATTGCTGGTTTTAAAGGTGTACTACCACAGCAAATGGATAATAGAATCCATGTTTGAAGGTCAATAAATTTGATTGTTGAATATTGCAGATTAAAGAGTAGATTTTATAGTGCATGAGGGTGGTATGAAGAGGAAGCCTCTGGAATTTGTTTTTGTTGTTGTTTTCTATCCCATAGAAGATTTATATATTTGTTTTTTAATGATTTTCTTCAGCCAGTATGGCTACATAAACTTTTGTAATCAGATTTATCTAAAATTGTCAAATAATGTTGCAAGTTGAATGGTGAAAATAAAGAAGATCAACTTTATTGTTGCATATTTGTGCATCTTGTTGTTGTTGTTAATTTTGAATATGTGTGTGTGAGGGTTGTGTGAGACTCACTTTCATCAAATTTGCAGTCAACTAAGCTTTTCTAATTAATAAGACAACTTATAAAGATCAGGGTAGTTTGTTTCAAACAATTATTTTAAGGAAGTCATGTTACAAAAATTGGAGCTGATTCCTCTAAGTAACTAGAGTGAATGATCAAATAAACAAACTGATGGAAGTTTAAGAATAACCTTATCTATATCTCATTCATAATTTTACAACCATCAAATAGAATCTAGGATACCTTCTCTAGTTTATTTTAGGATTAGCAATCATCTAAATTGTCGAATAATCAATTTCTCTAACTAAACAATCTTTAGTTATGATAATGAAGATAAGTTTAATAAAACTTTGAGAGGGGATCACCTAGAAATGTAATTCACAATTATGAGAACTGTTAGTAAGATGCTGACTGAAAGCTGGCACATACATTATGCGAAGCCTGGAGCTGACCTATGATGCTAGAAGACGCATCCCTAGATGTAATAGATACAATATATAGATATAGGATATGATAGGAGATAGTGTGTGTGTGTGTGTGTTAGATGATGATCTAATATTGACATAGAAGTTAGATAAGTATGTATATAGGATGAGGAGGCAGGGACATCAACATTGCAAGTTATTTGATAAATTTCTTTAAGCCTTTCATCCTTCTTGGTGGTCTTGGACTTGGACTTGACCTTGAGTTTGCACTTGGAGAAGTTATTGAAGTTAAAATTGGGCTACCAATGACACTTCATCTACTACTAGAACTTGTTTGCTAAGTGGTCACATCATCATGTGATGTCTCTAATATCATGTTTGCTGGTTTTTGTTGTTGCACACTTTCTTTCCACTACCATATTCCTTCATCATCAAAGATCACATCACGTGATTGATTATTACCTTCTTTGTTACGAGATTATATAATTTGTAAGTCCTTTTTTTCATCACTGTAACCAACAAAAAGGCATTTCTCACTTTCATTATCAAGATTTTATCTTTTCTCCTTAGATACATAAGAATAAGAAATGCACCCAAAAACATCAAAATGACACACACTTGGCTTTCTTCTAGTCTACACTTCTTCTATTGTCATGTCCTTAACACTCTTTATAGGATATTGAATCAATAGGTAAATTGAACGTGCTACAACTTTTGCCCAAAAAAAATTTAAGCTTATCCTTTATCATGCTCCTTACAATTTCTTCAATTATTATAATTTTGTGTTCTATCACCTCATTTGGCTAAGGTGTATAACTTGTTGTTAGCTATCTTTTTATCACATTCTCCTTGCCAAAAACTAAAATTCATTGGAGATAAATTCCTCGGCTTTCTTTGTTTGTAAAGCCTTAAAAAACAACCACTTAATTTTTTCTGCATAAGCTTTAAATTGTTGAAAAACAAATGTTTTAAAAAAAAAAAAAAATTGTTTGAGAAAGTATACCTATGTTTACCTAAATTAATCAATAAAAGCAATGAAATATATACTATTACTAATTGATGGAGTTTGCATCGGACCACATATATCAACATGTACTAATTCAAGAGGTGCCTTGGCTCTCCATGATCTTCCAACTAGAAAAGAGTTTATGTTTTTTTTTCCCAAAATGTAACCTTCACACACTTGGTCCTAGTACTCAATCATTAGAGTTCTCTTCACCAAAGTTTCTTGTAAATCAAGTGCAATCCACAAAAACTCAAATGTCAATATCTCAAATGCCATGTACCAAGACTAATCTTCTAGGATAACTTTGAAAAAAAGAGGTATATGACTTCGAATATTTAAGGGAAACATACAAAAAAATTCTGAATGGCTACTTTTGGAATAAGTTTGTTTCTACAATTTCTATCATAAATGTTGCATATGTCACTTTCAAAAGTAAATACACCGCCCTTTTGATTTAGTTGTGCAATGCTTAAGAAAGTGTGATTTAAACGAGGAACATAATAAACATCTAGGGTAAAAAATTTCTCACCTATTTTTCTCTTGATTAAGATGTGCCCTTTACCCATCATTGGTACTTTGCTATTGTTTCCAAGTTTTTGTTCCCACTATATTGATTCATCTGATTCATCTATTGTAGAGAATATTTCTTTGTTCCCTAACATGTGATTACTACAACCACTATCTAAAAACCAAACATCTTTTGAACTTTCCTTAGCCACATTACAAGTGAGAAACATAGAACCATACCCCTCATTTTCTTGTGAGAAATTAACATGTTGCTTATTTTGATCAAAATTCCCTTTCCTATATTCAAATTGATAATGGTCATATCTCTTATAGTAATGACATTGAATATTTGATTTGTCAAAGCTTCAGTTACCTGCTTCATAGTAGTGGCTATCCTTCCTCTCCCACCTCCTTCATAGTAATTCTTACTCCTTCCTCTCCTTAACCTCTTGTAAAGCTTCTTCCTCTAGTTTTCTCTATGCTTGACGAGGATAGTTTCTAGAATTTTGAATTTTTCCTCTATCAGATTTTGATTCATTGATAAAACTTGTGATTAGAAATCATGATCAAGGAAGGTATTTGTTGGCCTATTTAATCTTTTCTCATGAATTTGAAGTGACCCCATGAGTTCTTCAATTGTTAGTCTTGTTAGATCCTTAGATTCCTTAGATTCCTTGATTGTAACTACAACATGATCATATATTGCAAGTAAACTTCTTAGAATCTTTTCAACAACCATTTGACTTTGGAATATATCTCCATGAGACTTCACTTGGTTTATAATTCCTCAAAATTTGAAGTCTACCGACTTTTATCTTATTTGTATCTTGATACACACTTTGCATATTGTCCCATGCTTATTTTGATTTAGTTGTTGTCGTAACTTTTGGGAAGATAAAATCATTGATAGTTTGCTATAATAATAAGAGTGCTTTGGAGTCCCTTTTCTTGTTTTCTTGAAGTTGATCCTTCTGAGCCTATGTCCATTGAATGTATGCAACTTGATATGTTAGTTCTGGGGTACCCATTTTCAACCAAATGCCATAAATCTTGAGAACATAAAAGAATTCATCTTAATACTTCAAAGACCATAATTCTGCCCCTTTAACTAAGAGATTTGAGGTTGAGTAAGATTATAATTGTTGCTGGTCATTGCATATATTAAATTGCTGAGAAATGTTACAAATATGCCTCTTATGGATCCTTAATTTCTTCCTTGATATTAATTATGCTACCTTGATTCTAATACCATTTGAAGGAGTCCAATTTTTGATATAAACCCATATTTAATATAGGGGATATATATCTTAACCTACAGAATACAAACCAAACCAAACCAAATGACCTAGTATATTATCTTATTGCACAAGACTATGTACACAAAATTTGTATACACTAAAACATGATTTCTTTATTCTTCAACATATACTACCACTCCTTATATCTTTCATTGTATTAGTAAAACATAAAACTATATTACTAGATGCTAAATAACTCATTCATTACATACACCACATAACTGCTGTTATTTAATAGTAACAATGTAAACTCAGTTAAGGTTATGAGTAACACATCTTAGGTCTGTGATACTAGTTCCAGTTTCAGATTCTTCTTCCTATTTCTATATCAACAGTTAAAATTCAGATGACAGCAACTTCAAAATAAACCCTAATCCTATCTTCAAATTCTTTTCTTATTTCAATAATTTATGTCAGGTTTAAATTGTATGAGTATCCATTTAAACCCTTCCACAAACTAAGAGAGTCCTTAGTTCCCTCGCACAACTAAAAGATCAAGCCTTGCGTTTCAAGTTCCAGTAAAATTTAAAAACCAGGGACAGTTCATAAAGGATATTTCTAATGCGCTACAGTAAAAGCATTTTGGCGGAGGAGCATAACCTCATAACAAAATGCTATGCGGGCAGCGGCACCCAGATGAGATCATTCTCAAAAATCCAATGGCAGACCTCGATCTCCCCTGGCAGATGGCGACTCTATCGTTTATCTGGTTCTTCTCCTTGATTGATACACTTTAACCTTGGGCACCGAATGGCAGTAATAAACCAGAAATGGAAACGGACTCTGAGTCACGGTTAAAGATCGTGTACGGAAGGGGGACATAAGGGCCCTGCCACTTCCACGTCAGCATTGATTCAAGGTTGACTGTGGAAGTCGATGACATTTAAGGAGAGCCCTAAATTACTCAACCTATATAGTTTTAAGTATTTGATCATTCTTATTTTATTTATAAATTTGTATTAGACTGGTTTTAACATGCATTGCCTTTTGAAAAATTATTCATTGGATTAGTTTGGTTAGAGATTTGTAAGTAAAACGGAGCGTATCAATATATCAGATCATTCAATGATAAAAGCACAAAACATAGAGAGGAGAGGAGATCACATATTACATTCCAAGTCGAAAGAAAATGACAATGAGAGAGAAAAAAAATGGAAGAAGTGCAGAAGCAGAGGAAAATATATTGCCTCTTTTGCCTCTTTTTTATTTCCTGCTACGATTCTTCTTCTCTGTCTGCTGTGTCTATTTGTGTACCTAGTCCTCAATGTTAATTTTCAGGAACAGGGCATAGGTTGGAGATCTAAATTGCAAGCACTAAGCCTTGTCTATATCATAAAGAGAAGCACATTTAGTGGGCTTGAAGGAGAGCGTGTTCTGAGCATTGTCGTAAAGGATGTGAAAGTTCTGTTGTTGTATGTTTCCCATGATGGAAAGTTTCCCTGATGCACCCAGCATGGTAGGCACAAGAGATTCTCAGATACTTGAACAAAGTTGGAAGCTCAAAATCAACGCCGCCTTTGAAGTTGAAGGTGAGGGAAGGCAAGGTGAGCTGACCTGATGTCTGGTAACACAGATCCAGCCCCATAGAAGAAGTGTCTGCAGGAGTGAGAGCAATGGCGGACTGAATTGCTTCCTTCAGAAGAGAGTAGGCAACCTGGTTTAGTTGGGTAATGGTGGTTCTGATGTCGACAATCATGCCTCCGTCACCATTTGATTGCATATCAAAAGTTCCAACAGGAATATCTAGGGGCTTACCATTAATGGTGATTCCTTTAAGAGGACCGTACCAGTAACAGGAAATGACAGTGCTCTTAATGAGTGGGATAGTGTTGCCTCCGCTCAAGGAAGCACCCTCACCAAAAAATAGATGGTTGGCTTGTGAATCAGAGTGGGTGATGGATGAGAGACTGTGAGATGAGTGAGAGAGCACCTCTTCCCAATCCCACAACACCGCCGCCCTGAGAGATGGTCCTTCATTGTCATGGCCGCATCCAAAAGCAATGCCTGCAAACATGCCACTCCCAATATAGAATGTCTCGTAAGCCAAGCCGCCGCCAGTGAAGGAACCATCGCCATACTAATATTTGAAGCTATAATTTCGATTGCATCTGATTTTAGAACTCTCCAAAGCATAGCAAACAGAGTCGGTGCGGGGAACTATAATATCCACGTTCTAAAAACATAGTAAAACCAGAAATTTACCATAGAGTAAATTAACAAGGTAAAAATGAGATAGAGAAAATTTTTCTTTTATTCAACAAATAATCAAGTAACTACAATTACAAGATTTCTTTTTACAAGATACAATAAACCATATTGTCTTTCTTATTTACAATGTTTACAAATGTAAATCCATTACATATACAATATTGGATTGAATACTGCTTCTGAATATCTGACATCTTTATCACAAGTCCTGGCATGTTTCCTGCTTGGAGAGAGAGAGCATCTTTCCAGTGATTTACCTCCAACCACAGACCGGCGGTCTCCCACATATCTTCCACATAGGAAGTGGCCCTACCCTTCATGAGGAATATAGACCTTAGGTGACCAGTGATAATTTGCCTTTCCTGAGTACATAGTGTTGTATTCTACTCAACTCTATCAACCATACAACCCTAAATACCCTCTAGCTAAGTATGATTTCCGATAGGATGAGAAATCCGAATACAGTGAACCGACAATTCATGCAGAAAACAAATGCATTACTTTGGCCAAAGTTTTAATATCAATATCGTTCATAATGAACGTAGTCATTGTGTTCACCCACCCCTAGTCGACTTGGATACTATCGTATTCTCACAATTTTATAACTCTTATCCATCCTAATCATGTAATAGTTTAATCTATGAGTCCTAATAATAATACTTTTAGACTTAAATAAGTCTATATAACATAATCATTCATTTGGTTCATATTCGACTCTAGGGTTTTAAACAACCCTCGAATATTACAATATTTCTATATTTATCATATCTCATTTCTGTAAGATAAGATTCATAATTGACCTTTGGTTTAACTCAACCATAGTTAGGTATACAATAATCTTGCTAAGATATTAACTCCTAATCAAAAGGAATGTGAATACCTATTCAATTAAACTCTACATGATGCCATTGATCATCACCACATGTATACTCATATATGATTTTATGCAAAGTTGTTTCTATTTAAACATAGTCTATTACTACATAATGGTTTACTATAGGCTATACTCATCAAGATTACTAGTATAGACATGAGAAGATCTTTTGACATTTTATCCCATTCATCTAACTATCCCTAGTTCTTTTACCATTCAATAGGTTATACCATAGTTACCATAGACCACCAAGAATCTAGGTTCTTTGGATAAAATGTCGTTTAGACAATCTATTGGAACTAAAACAAGATTGGTTTCAAAATAATGACACCATTAATACTTTATCATGTATTACACTTGGTTGGTAAGTTTTCTAAAACTAATACCATTTATACTAATCTCGACGAGAGTTTAATACATATCTATCCTATGATAAAGTAATTGACTTATTTTAAAATGATTGCTCTTCCAACAGAGCGACTTTTTTTCTAAACACTAGAAAACTATAACAATTTATATCAAAGAAAGTTCATTTATTTCCTGAACAATAAAAGGGTCTACATATCAATTTTATGACAGATGTAATATTGACCCAAAATGATAATTCAAAACAGATATCATTGCAAAGCTTGCATCGATCTTTTCATTCTAAGTTGACGCTTCTCTGGTTATACTAAAACTTACACATACACTGTCGACTCAGTCATTCAAGTTAAATCGATAGCACTCAAGGTGACACAGATGACTTATCTGCATTGTAGTTTACACAAAATACTAAAAGGATAACCAAACTGAGTTAAACTATTGTCCAAGACAAGCATTCATCCAAATTATCTTTGTCTCATAAAACATAACTTGCAGGAGCATTTACCTGACAACGGCAGTTTACAGAAATGTATGGGCAAATAGAAAACTTCTGTGCTCCTCCCTGGCAACCACGTTCTCCACTATTCTTTAACCTACTCCCTTACTGCCCACCGCGAGTTCTTTTCCACTGATCACCCCAACTCAGCAAAATAAAAACATATCCACCCAAAAAGATGCGCCAATGACTAGCTAAGTCGTGGCTTTAAGAGCTCAAACAGACTCATAATAAGTCATCCTCTCTATTCGCTCCCACTCTTAGCAGTTCAAAACTCATTTAATTCCAATGGTATTTCTTTATGGTTCAACTCTAAACACCAACTATAAATATGCAATCATCAACAAATGTTGATGATGAAAGCATCATTTGAGGAGATCGATGATGGTAGCTGAGTTATCTGCCACTCCTCTTATAAGAGGTTGCCAACTCATTAAACTAACTTTGAGCAATTGATTACTCTTAATGATTAATTCGATCCATCATGTTTTTAACATTTAAGGCACTCCTCAATAGATGCCTACGGCTACTCAACTAAAAACCATAATAACTATCATGAGGTATTACCTCATTCGACCCATATATATATATATATATATATATATATATATATATATATATATATATATATATAATTATCTCTATTTGATTATTATGATTTAATCAATAAAAGGATAATGCTAAAACAGGGATTACGAATAACGTGATAGGGTTGAGCTAGTCTCCCCATCACGATCCATCAACAAAAACATGTCATCTTAACTTGACGATAAAGTCTTAATGTTAAGGATTGGTTAAAACACCTCAAGTGACTTAGTAATAATATGACAACTGTTTTATGACAATAACATCATAATATTTATGTTTAACATAAATAGTCACAAATAAAACTCAAACAACATCGTTAACATTAATAACGACTAAAACGACTTACTACGACTAGAAAGATTTATAAATAATATTGACTACCTATCGATTAGGTTCAGAAGTAAACTGACAAGACAAAGCTTACCTCTTATGACACATTGGTTCACATTTTCATTAAACACTTAAACTCGATTTGGCAAATAAACCACTTGTAACTCGAGGTCTATATCTCTCTCCTGGAAAGATACTCTCTCTCTTTTCTCTGAGAGTCATCTGATAACCTGTCAACCTATATCAAACTTGTTACCAAAGAAATTATGATCAGTGCATCATTATTCAAATAACAATTCAAATCTCATAATGAAAATATTAAATTTATAATAACATAATCTTTCCCACAATTTCATAATTGACATTCAATATAATCCATATTTTTCCTTGTCATTAATCTAAACATTATAATAAATTTACTTATGTCCAAGTAAAAAGTAAAAGTATAGCAAGACAAAAAATGGGGATGTAACTTATCCTTCCCCTAAAGATTCATCATCCTCAATGATATAAAATATTAAGAAGTAACTAAAAAGCATGTTCATTGTTTTCAACTGATAACATTATTAAATAAATGAGGAAACTTTTGATAAAAATCATGGTAATTCTCCCATGTAGCATTTTCCTCAGCATATTGGTCCCATTGGACCTTGCATTGCAAGACCTCTCTATTACGCAAGTGGAGCTTACATGTTTCTAACACCTTGAGTGGCTCAATCATGACCACCCCTAGGTCTTGCATTTGTAAATAATTCCAAGTCAAAATATGATTGTTACCTGCAACATATTTCTTCAAATAAGACACATGAAAAACATTGTGCATTCTAGATAAGACTGGTGTTAGAGCAATTCGGTAGCCAACCGAATAAGCACTCTAAAGGGTCCCACATATCGAGGGGCTAGCTTTAAAGACTTCCCAAACTTAATAGAACTTTTCTGAGGTTTAACCCTCAAAAGAACTTTTTCTCCAACGGAGAATTGCCTTGGAACATGTTTCACATCTGCATAGCTCTTTTGCCTATCATTGGCTTCTACCAATCTTTTTCTGATCAACTTAACTTTCTCTTCCATTTCAACTAGCGTTTCTGGTCTGATGCTAATCCTATCCTCTAGCTTATTCCAGCTTATAGGAGTTTGACATCTTCTTCCATACAATGTTTCAAATGGCGCCATCTTAATAGTGGAATGATAGGAATTGTTGTAAGTAAATTCTACAAGTGGTAAGTATTCTTCCCACTTATATTGTTGATCCATGCAATACATATGCAACAAATCTTCCAAGGCTTGGTTAACTATTTCAGTTTGCCCATCAGTTTCAAGATGGTAAGTTATACTCACATTGAGTTTAGTCCCTAGCACAGAAAACAAAGTTTGCCAAAACCTTGACATTACATGCGCATCTCTATCCGAGGTAATCTTTTCAAGGAAGCCATACAATCTAAACACCTCTTGCACAAATTTGTGAGCTAACACAGGTGCTTCATCAGTCAAATTCCCTGGTATGAAATGTGCTACCTTTGTGAGTTTATCAACCACCACTAAAATGGCATCATGTTTATTCCTTGACATAGGAAGACCTTGAACAAAATCCATGCTAATAACTTGTCATTTCCACTCTGGCACATCATGTGGGTACAACAATCCTACGAGGTGTTGATTCTCTTCTTTTACCCTTTGACATTCTAAACAACTTGCTACAAATCTTGCAGCATCATTCTTCATTCCTTTCCAAAAATAAAGAGCTTTAACATCCGCTAGAAGTTTGGTCACTCTTGGATGTCCCGAATACGGTGCAGTATGAACTTCCTTCCATACTAGATCCCTTAATCTAGTTGAATCAGGAACATAAATTCTATCTTTATACCTCAATAGTCCATCTGACTCAAACAGAAAACCATCATACCTTGGATCTTTAGGATTATCTTTCAGAGCCTGCTTAACCTACTCATAAAACTCATCACTAGACAAATTTTGCAACACCAAATCCTTGAAATTTCCATGAATAGAAATAATAGAAGCTATATGTCTTCTACGACTCAAAGCATTAGCTACTCTATTCTCTTTTCCTTTGATGTAATTTATCTCAAAGTCATAGTCAGATATCAATTCTAACCATCTCCTTTGTCGAGCATTCAAATGTGGTTGAGAGAAAATATATTTAAGATTTTGATGGTCTGATTTAAGTACAAAAGTCTTTCCCAACAAATAATGTATCCACATCTATAAGGCATGAGTTACTGCTACCAATTCTAGATCATGCGGTGCATAATTTCTCTCATAGGATTTCAATTTCTTTGACTCATATGCTATGACTCTTCCATCTTACATAAACACTCCTCCTAATCCTTCTCCCAAGGCATCTGTAATTACCTCAAATTATCCTTCGGGGTTAGGAACATTCAAGATTGGAGCTATAGTTAACTTTTCCTTTAAGAGATCAAATGCTTCCTGACATTTGTCCATCCACTCAAATCTCTTTCCTTTCCTCTGCAGGGAAGTGATTGGACTAGCAATACTAGAGAAATTTATAACAAACTTTCTATAATAGCCTACCAGGCCCATGAAACTACGCACCTCATGCACATTTGTTGGTACAGGTCAATCCATAATAGCCGTGATTTTTGCAGGATCAACAGATATTCCATTAGCTGATAGAATATGCCCTAGGTATTGAATCTCCTTCTGGAAGAATGTGCACTTAGACAGTTCCCCATATAACTTATGTTCTGTTAACCTTTGCAGAACTATCTGCAGGTGCCGTTGATGTTCTTCTTCATCTTTAGAATAAAGGAGTATATCATCCAGGAAGACTAAAACAAACTTGTCCAAACAATCTCTGATATACAATTCATGAGATTCATGAATGCAGCAGGTGCATTTATCAAACCAAATGGCAACACTGTGAACTCATAGTGTCCATATCTAGTTCTAAAAGCTATCTTATGAATATCTTCATCTTTTAGTCTTAACTGATGATATCCTGATCATAAATCAATCTTTGAATTTAACACAGCAGCTTCACGCATCTGATCAAAAAGATCATCAATATAGGGCAAAGGATATTTGTTCTTTACCATTGCTTTATTAATAATATGATAATCTATACACAATCGAAGGGTTCCATCCTTCTTCTTAACAAAAATAACCGAAGCACCCCAAGGTGAAACACTGGGTCTGATTAAACCTTTTGCCAACAATTCTTGTAATTGTGCTTTCAATTCCATTAACTCCGTTGTTGTCATACGGTAGGGTGCTTTTGATATAGGCTCAGATCCTAGTTTAATGTCAGTAGCAAAATCAAAAACCCTCTTGGAAGGCAATCCTAGAAGTTCTTCTGGAAACACATCCTGAAATTCCTGAAGAAAAGGATACTTTTCTCCAAAAGATAAACTAGGGTTTTCTACCCCTTCCTCCACTTGTTCCATTTTGACTGCAAACAACTGACAACCTTTCCTTCTAGCCCTTTTTAATTGCCTGGTAGAGATAGTTCTAATTTTAACTTCTCTTTGAATCCCTTGGAATTGGGTCAGATTTCCCAAATCATCTAAGCATTCAACTATTTTTGAAAAATAGTCAACCTTAGCTCTATGTTTCCATAACCAACTCATTCCTAGGATTACATCATAGGAACCTAGGGGTGCTACATAAAGATTTACTTCAGTTGAGAAACTAGGGAGATCAATCTTGGCTTCAAACAAAAATTGCTCTACCTAAGCCAAGTAGATTGGTTAGCATATTATACTAACCAAGGTTTGGACATGTAACCAGCTTTTCTAGAAAATTTACTCAAAATTCTAGGAGAAACAAAGTTTTCAATGGCTCCTGTATCAATCAAAATAGATATAGGTACTCCAAACAAAGTACTTGTCATCTCAATGGGTGTGATTTGATACTCTGCTTGACGATTGTTGAGAGATGCATGAATCCTTCGCTGGAATGCTTCTTACTGAGTAGGTAGTGCGGTACCTCTTTGTTAACCATTTTGATTCTTGTTAGGGCAACAATTTGCATAGTGGTCACCCCCACAAGTAAAGCATCCTCCAATGGGTCCTTTCTTATTTGAAGTCATCCCATTGTTATCCTCATTTCTTTTGTAGTTGCCATTCTTCTTCTCATTACCAGACCCACCTTTGTTCTTCTGAGGTCCTTTATCTTTTCTCTTGTTATCATAGCTCTTTTCATATCTTTTCTTGTAGGGTTGATTGTTAGGATTTCCATTTAAACCTCTTGTGGTTTCTATCACGATAAGCTAAGATGGATTTTATCTTTTGCTCTTGCTTGATCACCTTCTTGTACACTTGATCCATTGTTGTGGGACCATGTACATCCACTTCACCACCAATTTGAGCATTTAAGCCCATGATGAATTTTCTGATCCTGAATCTCTCATCCTTTTGATATTGTGGAACATATTTCAGGAGTCGAGTGAATTTTTCTCCATATTCTACCACTGTCATATCTCCTTGTTGAAGATTCTAAAAATCAGTCAGTTTTTTATCAAAATAGAGTTGTGGTAACCATCTCTTGCAAAAGAGTTCCACAAACTCATCCCAAGTTACCCTTAGAGAGCTCAAATTCAATTCCATCTTTTTATTCATCCACCAAGTGGATGCTTCTCCTGCCAGTTGGAATGCTCCCCATACTGCCTTGGTCGCCTCCAAGTAATTTATTATCTCGAAGTACTTTTCCATCTCTGTTAACCAAGCTTCTGTAGCATCTCCGATTTCTGCCCCATCAAATTTTGGTGGAACAACCTTCTTCATATCCTTGGAGAACTCCAAGGTCAATCTATCCCTTGCCTCTTTATGAGGTTCAGTACTCTTACTTTGATCTTCATGATTTTCTCTGCTTTCACCATGAGAGTTTTCACCTCCTCCCTCAGTATTCCCTTTGTCATCCACCTTCTTTTCCAAATCACCCAATCTTTTCTTAGTTTCCTCAAGCATGGTTATGATTTGGTCTAGCTTATTATTTGGTGGGTGGTTTTCCTCTCCACTTTCTCCTTGGTTAGTTCTTGTCTGCACCATGTTTGTCAATTTCTCACACCTGAGAATATTGAGTTGTCCATTAGTTCAAGATTATAATGTAACCCATTAAATATAAACATAATACTCAATTTAAACAATAGTTTGGCACAAAAACAACTCTTTTTTTTTAATTTCATTTCAAAAGTAAAGAGTATTCTTCTTTTATACAAGAAATGACTTAAGAGGAGTATATCCCTCAGACTCATTTTCAGATACATAATCTCGAGGTATATAACCCTCTGACTCACTATCGGACCTAACTTCTATGATCTCAATAGTTGAGGGTATGCAGGGATCTCATCTAACCATAATTATTTCCTCATCTTTAACTCTTTCCAAGTACTCCCTTCTCACTCGCTTGATTCAAGTTAAGGCAGTCACTAGAGTTTTTGTATCACTTAACCAAATGTCACTCTCATCACCGGTTCCCACAAAGGTTTTGATAATGGCCTCACACTCTCTTTTTGCTTTAAGGAAACATTGACTCGAATTAACAAACTATCTTGTTGTCTTCTCAAAATGTACCATCTTGGCACAAAAATTTTCAAACATTAGCTAATTGCATAAAGTTGACTACAGGCAAGCATACTGGTCTCATAAGCCCTAGTGTTGAACTTGGTAGCTCTGATACCATATAACATCCACGTTCTAAAAACATAGTAAAACCAGAAATTTACCATAGAGTAAATTAACAAGGTAAAAATGAAATAGAGAAAATTATTCTTTTATTCAACAAATAATCAAGTAACTACAATTACAAGATTTCTTTTTACAAGATACAATAAACCATATTGTCTTTCTTATTTACAATGTTTACAAATGTAAATCCATTACATATATGATATTGGATTGAATACTGCTTCTGAATATCTGACATCTTTATCACAAGTCCTGGCATGTTTCCTGCTTGGAGAGAGAGAGCATCTTTCCAGTGATTTACCTCCAACCACAGACCGGCGGTCTCCCACATATCTTCCACATAGGAAGTGGCCCTACCCTTCACAAGGAATATAGACCTTAGGTGACCAGTGGTAATTTGTCTTTCCTGAGTACATAGTGTTGTATTCTACTCAACTCTATCAACCATACAACCCTAGATACCCTCTAGCTAAGTATGATTTCCGATAGGATGAGCAATCCGAATACAGTGAACGGATAATGCATGCAGAAAACAAATGCATTACTTTGGCCAAAGTTTTTAATATTAATATCATTCATAATGAACGTAGTCGTTGTGTTCACCCACCCCTACTTGACTTGGATACTGTCATATTCTCACAGTTTTATAACTCTTATCCATCCTAATCATGTAATAGTTTAATCTATGAGTCCTAATAATAATACTTTTAGACTTAAATAAGTCTATATAACATAACCATTCATTTGGTTCATATTCAACTCTAGGGTTTTAAAACAACCCTCGAATATTACAATATTTCTATATTTATCATATCTCATTTATGTAAGCTAAGGTTCATAATTGATCTTTGGTTTAACTCAACCATAGTTAGGTATACAATAATCTTGCTAAGATATTAACTCCTAATCAAAAGGAATGTGAGTACCTATTCAATTAAACTCTACGTGATGCCATTGATCATCACCATGTATATATACTCATATATGATTTTATACAAAGTTGTTTCTATATAGACATAGTCTATTACTACATAATGGTTTACTGTAGGCTATACTCATCAAGATTACTAGTATAGACATGAGAAGATCTTTTGACATTTTATCCCATTCATCTAACTATCCCTAGTTCTTCTACCATTCAATAGGTTATACCATAGCTACCATAGACCACCAAGAATCTAGGTTCTTCGGATAAAATGTCGTTTAGACAATGTATGGGAACTAAAACAAGATTGGTTTCAAAATAATGACACCATTAATACTTTATCTCGTATTACACTTGGTGTAGTGCCCCTCATCTCGTCGTCCATCAGATTGATGTTTGCTTAAACTTTATAGTGTCCTAGACCGTAGATGATGGATCTCTTGTTATCTTGTTACTTCATTGTGAACCTGATTGTGATGATAACAGTTGTTGATGTTGGATTTTATCATTTTATGTTTTAGATTTTGATAAATGAACTAGATGTTATAGATGTTTTGATGTTATTTGCGATATTGGATTGAATGTTTTATGTTGTTGATTAATATCAGATACCTTGTTCAACGTAGTTAATTGTTTATACATAAACGTGAATGGAATAGTGTTGTATTACTCGCTTTCGAGTACCCTACACCACTGCGATTTCCATTCACTATAAGACTGTATGTGGATATATATCTTGAATGTTTAACTATGCATTGTTGCAGGAATGCAGGTACTAGGCATCGACTCCACCTGATTACAGGTCTGAGCGTGCCTTCGCCAATGGATTAGTTGTTGGAGTTAACGTGAGGTCCCATGTCAGTGTGGTTTGGTTGTTAGTTTATCCTCTTGGTCATTGTCTGTCATTCGATCATGATTTGCGGACAAGTAATAGTGCACCTTGGAGTCTAACTAGGTTAGAAAGTGTCTAAGTGTGTAAGGTGTCGTGTTTTTATTAGAATCATTATACGAAATAATATAAATGTTGATAAATGAG
Organism: Cunninghamia lanceolata; assembly: GCA_027924645.1. Lineage (NCBI taxonomy): Eukaryota > Viridiplantae > Streptophyta > Pinopsida > Cupressales > Cupressaceae > Cunninghamia > Cunninghamia lanceolata. Next base: position 3,473,500 of record BSBN01001161.1, read on the forward strand.
CATAATGTCGTTAGTTGTCGATTATCATTATAAATAAATTATTATTTTATTAGAAGTGTGGTTGTTAAATAAAGTTGTAAGAAATTTTGTATTGTTCAATATAATATTATTTATAATAAATATTTAAATAAATAATTAAATAAAAATATTAGTAGAGGAGGGAGATGCACGGGATCACGTGCCGAGTCCCTTGGAAGAAGGAAGGGGCTGTGTTATAAAAGAAAAGGTTTGTTGAGGCAAAGGGAGAGGATTGCAGGTAGGAGAAAAGTGAAGAAGATCAGGAAAGGGCTTGGACTGCAGTAGTTGAAACGAAATTGTCGAATCGGCATCGCAACCAGGTTCCATTAAAAGTTTAATTTACTCCTCTACTCTTTCTGATTCTGCAAATGTTGTTGGTTGTTTAATCTTCCAAATGATTGTTTGGGTTAAATTTATGCTTAAAGATGTGATCCAATTTGCAATCGATTTGCATTCTGAGTTTTCGCCACCAAATCCTAAACCCGGTGCTCATTTTTCTGTTGGCTATCCTCTCTACGTTTAAACAATAACATCTCTTAGGGTTTAAATCATTTCTACCAAGGAATTCGTTGTGTAATTGTCTTCCTCCCACTCTATTTACCGGCAAACATAGTGTATTTCCTTGGATCTTAGCTCGAAGGCAGTGACATCACAACATTCTGCAGAAAATGCTTTACCAATTGCAATCATAGCCATACAACTCCCGCAGCTTTAACTGTTATCTCAATGAAAAAGTCTTGGGTGTCCTCAAGTTAGCCAACAAAGGCAAGACGGTCAACCTCGCTCACATAATGTTCGAATGTATGTGAAATGCAATGATTACAGGGTTTAGACTGAGATTTTAATGCTACACTTGTAGCAGTTCGTTCCAGGGTGAAGTTACATCATTTTTGGTTGTGCATTGCATTCACCTTCACCTTGGAGGTTTGCCAATGAATATCTTTGTGGATCGCATCATTTGGAGACTTCCTTTCTATTGATCACCATATTAATTTGAGTTGGCATACTCTGCTGTGAGTCTGTTGAGGGTTTTGGGATATTTATATAGATCACAATAGTTTTTATTGACCACTAAGGCTCAGGCATTCCTCCAAGATTGTTGTTCACTAGCTGTCCCATATGCTTAGGCTTCTAGTAGACCTGTTGCCATCCTTAGATCATGCCAAGGGAGTTTCAATTTCATAAAATATGAGTGTAGATTGCCTACCAATTTAGGGACTCATCACAGGATTCACGAGCAAGCATTCGACCCTTTTTGGATTTGCTATATGTTGTCACTATAATCGTTTGTAATTTTGCAAATTATAACTTCTGCATCGATGTTTGAGGAAAGAACATAGATTGTGCAGTCAAAGCGTAGTGATACTGTAAATACTCCTAAGCCGATATACATATGTGAACTACAGAAATCAAGAGAATGCGTTACAGATTTAAATAGTTACCGCAATGATATAAGGTTAGGGTGTCTTCAAGATAGCCACACGGGCAAACAGGCACACACAGTAATCACATGTAGGTGTGAATTCAAATACCATTACCTAGTTCGTTGTGTCCAAGGGTATGCAAAAATGACCAGAAATTGATACCTGTCAATGAAAACACGAGTCAGAAATTATTTGCGAGTAGAAGCCATACCTAATTGGTTTAGTTAAGGGCTATAGCCAAATCTATCGGTGGTCTATCTATTGTAATACCAACAAAACTGGGTGCCTAACCAAAATGCATTTCGTGTTATTTATACTAGATGTGGTTATATTTGTTAGGTTTACTAAACTGTATATCAGTTTGGATTGGAAAGAAATAATGTATTGCTTTGTCCACATTATTTTGTTTAATTTATGCCAATAATACTAATGACGGATAAGCTATTATTAGATTTTGTCATTAACAGTATTATTATTGTTATGATGGTCCAAGCACTATATTTTAAATAAAGCACATTCTTGATACAATAAGTTGTGGTCCTAGTAAGGGCAGATCATTGCCTTTTACAGTATCTCGCCGTAGCATCCACAGACCATATTCATAGTTCAGTTTGAGTTCCATCTTAGCTCAATATATCTATTGATTGTAGCAGCTTTTGGAAGTATCAGGCAAACCAGACATTTTTGATTTAGTAGGATATATGTGTAGCTCAAGATAAACATAATGTGGGCTGCCCGTTGAGAAGTTTAGAAACAAACATATATGAGGCCCAAGATCGGTTTATCTGGTTGTACTACCTGGTTGTTATGCCCTGGTTTTTGAACAATACCCATGTCTCTCACCAAACCTATGGGCTGCAACAAACTGCGGCACTGCAATCTGATCTTCATATAGGTGGATAATTCTTATAATTGCAGTTCAACCCAATTCTGTAATTTGGTTATCAGAAGCACACAGACAATTATTATGACTGTAGTACAGCAGAATTTCACAAGGTTTTCCTCAAATGCTCCTTTGGATGTGTTATGTTTGTCGTTTCTAAAAGTCCTTATCTTCTGTTAATGTTTGTATATTCAATAGTTTTACTGGGGTGCCTGAATGGAGAGCTGGAATGTATACAAATTATCCTGCAGGATATAGCTGTTTTTATTGTTTTGGTTGTATTTAGTAGAGATTTTGCAGAGTTGACTTGTATTCAAATGTCAAGAGACAGTATTCTTGATTAAGAGGGATGTGCTTGATTTTGGGTTGAGTTAGCAAGGTTCATGGTTCAAATGTTAAGCTATGCTTATTGGTTTGTCTGAGTTTAAAGCTTGACTGCTGAGACATTCTTCAGCAGGGTACAGGTGTTTTCATTGTTTTCGTCAGATGTATTTACTATTTTGTAGAGATTTACAGAATTTCATAGTTTTGAGATGTGGAGAAACAATCTGCTTGATTTAGGTCGGTGAGTTGGAAAGCTATCCCACTTTTCAAGTTCAATACTAGGCTGTAGAAAAGCTTTCTAGCAAGGTATGGGTATCTATTTTATTTTGATTGTTTTTAGTTGAAATTTTATAGAACTTTGATGTTATGCATTACTTCCTGCTGCTGTTACTACATGCTCCTGTGACCTGAATGCCTAGCTCACTCAAAGAACGCCTTTGTCTTTTATGACTAATGTTGTTCAAGAGTTATATTAATAGAGAGAAGTCGTTAGACAACATAAATATTAACTTAAAGAAGAGAAGCCGACTCCCATATAACACAATAGAGGATGCGAATTTATTTATAAGGGATGTTGACTTGTGAATAAAGATTACTAATAAGACAAAGTCTTAGTTATTCAATACATTTCAAGACATAATCCTCTACTCTCATTGTCACTCGACATATAGGCTATTGTTGGGCATCTAGCTATCCACAACGTCAGCAAGCATTTAGTTAATCCATAATTTCATATTTCCATGTGATCCCATTTAGGAGTTGTTCTCTGTTTAGGAGTTGTGGTTTTGGTATGTCTTGGAAGCATTATTAAGGTGTTGGGATCTCAAAGAACATCCTTGGAACCTTCGTCAAACCTATTGCCTTCGTTTTCTGTGACCATGGACTTTCGTGAAAAAAATATTGTGTTAGAAAGAAAACTGTTGAAGTGTTACCGCCAATTATATCAATTGCAAGTTTGAAGGAGTTAGATGGACGCTACCAGAAGTTATTAGACTAAACTAATATCATCCATTTCAATGGTTAAGCGGTCATTAACAATTTCACACCATCTCTGCGATCAGTGCTTACAATTCAATAGGTTATTACACTTGAAACGGATATAGTAGAAGCAATTACCAGAAAATTGTAATGCCTTGGGAATGAACATAGTTGATACATCTATGAAGTTTTGACGGCGTGAGAATGTCTAGTCCCGATCTTCTTCTTAGACAAATTTAAATCATCTTTGATTAAAACATTTCAGAGACATCATTATGACGAAGAAATCCAAGCATAGTAAACTGTTATCTGATTGAGGTCAAGAATATCTGAAGGACCGTATTAGGGTAGAACTTAGAGGAAAACGAAAACATTGATGTTCATTGTTGATGGTAGGACCTTTGTCCTCGTTGTATTGATGTATAGTTATAAGGTATTATTTTAGTACTTAATCTGACGTTGGAAAGGTAAGTTAATCAGGATAAAAATTGTTATACTTGTGTTTTATAATCTATCTTTAGAAACAAATGTAGAATATTTAAATAATTTAATTGTAATGTATTAGTATAATTGTTGTATTTATTGTGAAATCAATTAGTTTGATTTAAAGAGATAATGTAATCAATTGTTGATTTCATTACAAAGTTATTTATGATGAGCCAAGAAGGAATTTTAGTGTTTAATTTCTAGAATCTGAATTGTATTGTGTGAGTTAAGTATTTCTATTGTCTTAAAGAGTCGAATTGAGAGTGGTCATACTCAAAATTCCAGAGGCTTAGTTTGTCGTAGTGTGGATGGATGTTTTTGTATTTGTGATGTTATAACGATTATGTGATTCAAATTTAGTATGAAGTATAATGAAGTATTGACTAAGTTGATTATGTGTTTTGTGATATAATATTCTCTGGATGAGATATTTAACCAGTTGTAACTATCTTGTATCCGTTTTGTCGTAATTGTTGTTGGAGAGACCTGGTATCTGTAAAAGTGTAAAATGTTGTAATGCTATAGGCGATGGATAACAATTGGTGTTATGATTCTGTTTGTAATGCAAGAGGGTTTATACCTTGCAGTGAATATGTATGAGTAATGTTATAATGCCTTGTATGGTGGTTAGGGTTTACTAGGTGTTAGGAAGGAGAGTGGCTTTCAACGTGGGGCCGACGCCCAAAGTGGCAGTCAGGATAACCCGTTGAAAGTAGATTAATCAAGTGATAACCTAAAACGAACTAGGGGGTTAAGGGTAGATTTCATACTAAACAAGATTAATGGATTCCTCTCCCATGGCCTGTAGTGCTTGTATAGACTAAGGATAGGTAGAGAAGGCCTGGTTGGCATGATTAACTTCCTTGTCCTCACGAAAGGAAGGTCGATTCTGCATGTGTCACCCTATGGGGCCAGCGCCTAGTGAGAGGCTATCAGGATAACCATAGATGGGGGCCGGCGCCTAGTGAGAGGCTGTCAGGATAACCCATGCTAGGACCGTGCGATGACACTCTCCCTACTACAACCTAGCATTCCTTGTTTGGTCTCTCCACTTATGTTATGTTTTGCCTCTGGAAGTTAAGTTGTGTTGTATTGTTATTGCCATGTGTTGTATTGGCGTTTGGTCATCCTTTGTTCTTGTTTGTCTCTTGTCTGCCTGATTGTTATTGTTTGGGACCTCATGTTAACTCCTAGCTCGGGGGGTGGACCTTAGGGTTCCACATGGTCGGGTGGAAGAGCTATTTTATCCATTGGTTATTCTTCATCAAATTCATATGCAGAAAAGATTTATTCTGGATAATTGTACTTGTACCAGTTGATGAAGATGCATGTGTATAATCTTGTACTGGATTTGTGCAACAGAACATTCATTGTGTATGTAATTCTGATGTAGTCTGAAAATGGCAATGTATTGATGTCATGATGTACCTATATGAAAGCATTTCAGTTATGTTTTGATCATGTAGAATGTATTATCTGGTGATATGTAATGAATATGAATCAGTTATTCAATTATGCATTGGATTTAGATCAGTTACTGATGAATGTTAAATTATGTTAGTTGGTTTGTAAAGTAATGCAGCCTTGTATCCTTAGAGAATATGTCGTAATTAGTTATGTTAACATTTCTTTGATATCTTAAACATTTAAAAAAAAATGTTCCTGTTTCATGTAGCATAAATGTGTAATTCTTTGAGGTGTACAAGGCGGGTGTTACACTTGGCTGGTATGTTTTCTAAAACTAATACCATTTATACTAATCTCGACGAGAGTTTAATACATATCTATCCTATGATAAAGTAATTGACTTATTTTAAAATGATTGCTCATCCAACAGAGCGATTGGTTTTCTAAACACTAGAAAACTATAACAATTTCTATCAAAGAAAGTTCATTTATTTCCCAAATAATAAAAGGGTCTACATATCGATTTTATGATAGATGTAATATCAACCCAAAATGATAATTCAAAATAGATATCATTGCAAAGCTTGCATCGACCTTTTCAGGCTAAGTTGACGCTTCTCTAGTTATACTAAAACTTACACATACACCGCCGACTCAATCATTCAAGTTAAATCGATAGCATTCAAGGTGACATAGACAGCTTATCTCCATTGTATAGTTTACACAAAATACTAAAAGGATAACCAAACTGAGTTAAATGATTGTCCAAGACAAGCATTCATCCAAATTATCTTTATCTCATAAAACATAACTTGCAGGAGTATTTACCTGACAACGACGGTTTACAAAAATGTATGGGCAGGTAGAAAACTTCTGTGTTCCTCCCCAATGACCACGTTCTCCACTATTCTTTAACCTACTTCCTTACTACCCACCGCAAGTTCTTTTCCACTTATCACCCCAACTCAGCAAAACAAAAACATATCCACCCAAAAAGATGCACCAATGACTAGCTAAGTCATGGATTTAAGAGCTTAAACAAACTCATAATGAGTCGTCCTCTCCATTCACTCCCACTCTTAGCAGTTCAAAACTCATTTAATTCCAACGGTATTGCTTTATGGTTCGACTCCAAACACCAGCTATAAATATGCAATCATCAACAAATGTTGATGATGAAAGCATCATTTGAGATTGGCGATGGCAGTTGAGTTATCTGCCACTCCTCTTATAAGAAGCCACCAACTCATTAAACTAACTTTGAGCAATCGATTACTCTTAATGAGTAATTCGATTTATCATGTTTTAACATTTAAGGCACTCCTCAATAGATGCCTAAGGCTGCTCAACTAAAAACCATAATAATTATCATGAGGTATTACCTCATTCGACCCATATATATATATATATGTGTGTGTGTGTGTGTGTGTGTGTGTGTGTGTGTGTGTGTGTGTGTGTGTGATTAAATCAAATATTATTTTCTTATCATTATCTCTTTTTGATTATTATGATTTAATCAATAAAAGAATAATGCTAAAACAAGGATTACGGATAAGGTGATCGGGTTGAGCTAGTCTCCCCATCACGATCCATTGACAAAAACACATCATCTTAACTTGATGATAAAGTCTTAACATTAAGGATTGGTTAAAACACCTCAAGTGACTTAGTAATAATATGACAACCATTTTCTGACAATAACATTGTAATATTTATGTTTAACGTAAATAGTCACAAATCAAACTCAAACGACGTCATTAACGTTATTAACGACTAAAATGACTTACTACAACTAGAAAGATTTGTAAATAATATCGACTACCTGTCGATTAGGTTCAAAAGTAAACTGACAAGACAAGGATTACCTCTTATGACACATTGGTTCACATTTTCATTAAATACTTATACTCGATTTGGCAAATAAACCACTCATAACCGAAGGTCTATATCTCTCTCCTGGAAAGATACTCTCTCTCTCTTTTCTCCGAGAGTCGTCTAATAACCTGTCAACCTGTATCAAACTTGTTACCAAAGAAATTATGATCAGTGCATCATTATTCAAATAACAGTTCAAATCTCATAATGAAAATATTAAATTGATAATAACATAATCTTTCCCACAATTTCATAATTGACATTCAATATAATCCATATTTTTCCTTGTCATTAATCTAAACATTATAATAAATTTACTTATGTCCAAGTAAAAAGTAAAAGTATAGCAAGACAAAAATTGGGGATGTAATAGGAACTCTGGAATATGTAGACGATTTGGAGGGGTCGAAGATTGGCGTGGATTGATTGAAGCAGTTCTAGCAAGGCATGCATTGAGTCCAAATCAGATCACTCCCCATGTCCACAATCGCTTCGAAACTCGAGGGAGTTCCCACTGCAACCCTCATTAGAAATTCTCCCTCTCCCAGGTGAAGGGGCATTACAGCATCTAATTGCCCACTTCTCTGCTACTCTGCAAATGCCTCTATCTTCATCATTCATCTCTTGCTTCGTTCCACTAATAGACACAATCACTCAGAAAATCTCAAGTCTCCATCTGATCTGTGCTTCAAACTCACCATCAAGTTTCCATTTTCATCACTGCTGAATTTGGAGCAAGCACTAAACTATGTGTCCGAAGATGAAGATATGATGGGAATAATGAAGTATATGAAGGCCACAATGCCCAACAGCTTGGAACACTCCATTTTTCTTTTTCACTAATGCCGCGTCTCGCAAAGAAGGATCAAGTTGATATAAGCAATAAATGTGTCTCAATATGTGTTACTCAACACAGAAGAGAAAGTCATCTAACGTGCCTATGTGTAAAGTTTCCAACCTGGAACGAAGTCTTTCGTTGCCAGGGGAAATTGCAAGGAAATATTTGCAGTGTTTTAATTTATTTTAACATAAATTTATTTTTAGCCAATAGGCTTATTAGCCGATAGGCTTATTAGCCAATAGGCTTATAGTGGGAGCTTTTTTCTCCCGAAAATATTTAGTCACCAAAAAACTGTCAACCTTCTAGCAATATTCTGTCGCCAGAAAATTGTCAGCCTCCCATCTGCCAAAAAATTGTCAATCTCCCGTCCGGAAACTCGTCGAAAAACATACAAACTCTTTTGTATGTGCCCCGGACTTCAACCCTTATATAAACCACAGCTTACTCACCTGCCTCGGATCTGCGACTTGTATATTGTGCAATGTATATCAGATATACATTAAGTAAAGATACATTGCATTAACCAAACTTTAATCTGTTTTGAGTTCCGTGACTTGTATGTCCTGCAATGTATGTTTAGAAACATACATACAAAGCAGAAAATATACAATGATTATATCTCATTTAATAAATTTTCGGGTCCGACCAATGTATATAGCTTTGCATCTCACCTCAATATACAAGCCCACATACATACAAGGATTTAACCTTACTTCATAACTTTTCAGGTCCGCGGCTTGTATAAGGACAATGTATGTATTGAAACATACATTGCTTTAACCTTAATTCACAATCATTTCGGTTCTGACCAATATATATTGCAATGTAGGTATATATAAACCGTTAGCCAAATGCATACAAAACCCTTTGTATGTAAACCTGATATACAAACAGCTTTGTATGTAAACCCGATATACAAATAGCTTTGTATGTAAACCTGATATACAAAGAATATTGTATATGTAAGATGACGTATATACAAACGACCTTGTATATACATACAAACAAACCCATTTAAAAGTGCATTTACCAAAAAACACTCATAACTTGCAAAATATAGGGAATTTTAAGATGGTTCAGAAAGCAACCCCTATTCATTTTCAACAAGGAATTCACCCATATTATGCCCTAATACTTAAATGCTATATTTTCTTAATTCACTTCTTTTCCCTTTACCACCAAGCAAAACAATAGAACAAAAGCAAAAGCAACAGCCACAGTAGGGGTCCTCATTTTGCTAAGGAGTAAAATGGGGCGTGTTGTGAACATCACAACAATTAGCAACCAAACAAAACAATCAAATTAAAACCATTAAAGGAAACTAAATGAAATAAATTCATAATTTCTAACTATCTTTTCTTGCAAATCATTATTTTACTTGAAACTCAATGTATTCAATAAGGTGCATGAATTTTCATTTTTAGTTTAAGTGGGTGCACGTGATTAATAATCCCCATCTTGAAAATTAATTAAACAAATGAGTGACTGACATTAGACTACCTAGTTGATGTCATTCCCTCATAGCCAACCGGATAGAGCCTTGCTGCCAGCAGGCGTCTATAGCCCTGACAAGGTTATCGTTACAATTCTCCTAAGTAGGGCCCCACTACCAGCAAGTGTCTATAGCCCCAGTAGAGTTACTTAGATGGCTTAACCTAATTTTTTAAAATAATCTATTTTATTTATATATTTTTTTATTTTTTGATATAGATTTCATAAGATATTGCATTTGTAACTTCATGATGCAAGGAGTGAAAAGTCATAGCAGGGGTCCTCATTTTGCTAAGGAGTAAAAATGGGGCGTGTTGTGAACATCACAATAGTAAGAAATTAGCTAAGGGTTATTTATTTGTGGAATGGTAGTACCCCTGATTAGCAAGGGAAAGTCAGTGGTCATTCAAAAAATTGTCAGCCTCCCATCTGCTGGAAAATTGTATATGGCCTTTGTATATTGCCGATGTACATTCACCTTTGTATGTCTGCCTTGTATGTGTCATTGTATGTACATTCACCTTTGTACCTTGATGATGTACATTCACCTTTGTATATGGCCTTTGTACCTTGCCGATGTACATTCACCTTTGTATGCCTACCTTGTATTCAAATATATGAGGAAAATATTGCCTTTGTACCTTGCCGATATACATTCACATTTGTTTATGGCCTTTGTATGTGTCGTATGTTCACATTGTATGTTCAAATATACAAGAAAAATGATACAAAGGAATATACATAGACAATTGTATGTGTCGTTGTATGTTCACATTGTATGTTCAAATATACAAGGAAAATATTGCCTTTGTACCTTGACGATGTACATTCACCTTTGTATATGGCCTTTGTACCTTGCCGATGTACATTCACCTTTGTATGCCTGCCTTGTATGTGTCGTTGTATGTTCACATTGTATGTTCAAATATACAAGAAAAATATACAAGGAAAATGATACAAAGGAATATGCATATACAATTGTATGTGTCATTGTATGTTCACATTGTATGTTCAAATATACAAGAAAAATATACAAAGGAATATGCATATACAATTGTATATGTTGTTCTATGTTCACATTGTATGTTCAAATATACAAGGAAAATTATACAAAGGAATATGCATATAGAATTGTATGTGTCGTTCTATGTTCACATTGTATGTTCAAATATACAAGGAAAATATGCCTGCCTTGTATGTGTCATTGTATGTTCACATTGTATGTTCAAATATACAAGGAAAATGATACAAAGGAATATGCATATATAATTGTATGTGTCGTTGTATGTTCACATTGTATGTTCAAATATACAAGGAAAATGATACAAAGGAAAGATGCAAGGGTCGGGATACAAAGGTGAATGTACATCGACAATATACAAAGGTCAATAGTCATTCAGAAAATTGTCAGTCTCCCATCCACTAGAAAATTGTATATGGCCTTTGTATATTGCCAATGTACATTCACCTTTGTATGTCTGCCTTGTATGTGTCGTTGTATGTACATTCACCTTTGTACCTTGACAATGTACATTCACCTTTGTATATGGCCTTTATACCTTGCCGATGTATATTCGCCTTTGTATGCCTGCCTTGTATTCACATTGTATGTTCAAATATACAAGGAAAATATACAAGAAAAATATTGCCTTTGTACCTTGCCTATGTACATTCACCTTTGTTTATGGCCTTTGTATATTGTTGATGTACATTCACCTTTGTATGCCTGCCTTGTGTGTGTTGTTGTATGTTGAAATATACAAGGAAAATATACAAGGAAAATGATACACATGAATATGCATATACAATTGTATGTGTCGTTGTCCAGAAAATTGTTAGCCTCCCATCCCAGAAATATTCAGTCGCTAAAAAATTGTCAGCCTCCCGTCCACCAGAAAATTGTATATGGCCTTTGTATATTGCCGATGTACATTCACCTTTGTATACCTACCTTGTATGTGTCCTTGTATGTTCACATTGTATGTTCAAATATACAAGGAAAATGATACAAAAGAAGATGCATATACAATTGTATGTGTTGTTGTATGTTCACATTGTATGTTGAAATATACAAGGAAAATATATTAAAAAAATATTGCCTTTGTACCTTGACGATGTACATTCACCTTTGTATATGGCCTTTGTACCTTACCGATGTACATTCACCTTTGTATGCCTGCCTTGTATGTGTCGTATGTTCACATTGTATGTTCAAATATACAAGGGAAATATACAAGGAAAATGATACAAAGGAATATGCATATACAATTGTATGTGTCGTTGTATGTTCACATTGTATGTTCAAATATACAAGAAAAATATACAAAGGAATATGCATATACAATTGTATGTGTCGTTGTATGTTCACATTGTATGTTCAAATATACATGGAAAATGATACAAAGGAATATGCATATACAATTGTGAACATACAATGTGAACATTCAATGAGACATACAATTGTATATGCATATTCCTTTGTATCATTTTCCTTTGTATGCTTCATGAGCCACCAATGATCATTGTCACGCCGAAAATCCTTTGTATGCCTGACTTGTATATGGCCTTTGTATATTGCCAACGTACATTCACCTTTGTACCTTGCCGATGTAGATTCACCTTTGGATATGGCCTTTGTATATTGCCGATGTACATTCACCTTTGTATGCCTGCCTTGTATGTGTCATTGTATGTTCACATTGTATGTTCAAAAGTACAAAGAAAATATACAAGGAAAATGATACAAAGGAATATGCATATACAATTGTATGTGTCATTCTATGTTCACATTGTATGTTCAAATATACAAGGAAAATATGTCTACCTTGTATGTGTCATTGTATGTTCACATTGTATGTTCAAATATACAAGGAAAATGATACAAAGGAATATGCATATACAATTGTATGTGTCATTGTATGTTCAAATATACAAGGAAATTATACAAGGAAAATGATACAAAGGAAAGATGCAAGGGTCGGAATACAAAGGTGAATGTACATCGGCAATATACAAAGGCCATATACAAAGGTGAATGTACATTGGCAAGATACAAAGGCAATATACAAGGTAGGCATGTATGTCGACCCTTGCATCTTTCCTTTGTATCATTTTCCTTGTATATTTGAACATACAACGACACATACAATTGTATATGCATATAAAAATGACTAAGTATGAATTTGTATCATTTTCCTTGTATATTTTTATTTGTATCATTTTCTTTGTATATTTTCCTTGTATATTTGAACATACAATGTGGACATACAATGACACATACAATTGTATATGCATATAAAAATGACTAAGTATGAAACCGAGAATTATCTACGATGGAAAGCACTTAAACCTACATCTACAAACATACAAGGCGAACATAAATACAAAGATGCAAACAAACATCTGCCCTTATAAACCAAATTGTATGTTCCTTTCGGGTCCAGGACTTGTATGTCCGGAATGTATATGCCATCGTATATGCGAATGTATGTGCAAAGATACAATCACGTATACATGCAAAAAGTGGACCCCACCTTTTGTATCTGCAACTTGTATATGAGATACAATCGCCTTTGTATATTGTGGACCCCACCTTTTGTATCTACGACTGTATGTCTGCCTTGTATGCTTCATCAGCCATTGGTGAGACTACAAGTTGATCCGTTGATGATCATTGTCATGCCAAAAATCTTTTGTATGCCTACCTTGTATATTGCCTTTGTACCTTGCCGATGTACATTCACCTTTGTATATGGCAATTGTCAGACACCCTCCCAGAAAATGCTCCTGGAAATATTCAACCAGGAGTCAATGCAAGTGGGGCCTATTTTATTTTATTGCATTCACATTTAAGAATCGTATAATCTCCTCTGTTTAAATTATTTTAATAATAGTCCGCAAATGTTCACAAAAAATAACAGTAAACATGACATGTCCATTTTTAACCTAAAACGCCCCTAGTATCACAATTGGGGTTTCTCATTTCGCGGTGGTGCGAGAAAATTTGTTCACCGAAATTCACAGCTACTATCTTGCGATGCCAGGGGTTGACTGCTGTCCCTCTCACATGCCATGTTTGGTTTTCCTGGCACCTTTGGTCCAGATGCCACGTCCAAGGTTAAAAAAAATCATTTTTATTCAAAATGTCTGGGTTTACTTTACATTCTTTATGTTGTCATTTTCTCTTCCACTGTTCAATTTCTCCAGCGTCAACCTTACCCAGGTGATTTTTTAACTCTGTTTAAAACAGCTTTTACTGTTGGAAAATTATTTGTTGTTGTTAGTCTATTTTATAATTTAAAGGGTGCATGGTAATTAATAAACTATTTGCCTTTCTCTTTTGAATTTTCCTTTGCTTTCCTGAGGGCTTCTTCAGCCTATTCCACTATAAGGTTTGTCTTACTCTTAGCAGTATCCTTCAAGTTGCCTATGGTTTCTTCAGCTTGTCCTTCATAAAATTGAGCTATGTCCTTCACATTGCCCAAGTTTTCCCCTGCTTTGCCTAACTTTTTGGTTTCAGCAACTTATTATCAAACAGTGATTTAAAATATTTTTAGCTGGTTATGGTGATTTAATAGAATAACGCAGTGCAATTACCAATATCCAGACTGAAGTTGGATTGGATATGTAGTTGGTCTATTGTTCACCATCACTATGATATCACTGTGATATATAAGAAATGGACGTTAGGCTTTATGCATAGGTCCTGCATTTTCCATTAATATATGTGAAAGACCTTTTGTTTAAAAAAAAATAGTAAATAGTGTGAATTTAATCTGAAATTTTTGAAAATTTCAGGAAATAGAATTTTATTGTTTTAAGTGGTTTTACCGGGGATTTAATCTGAAATTTTTGAAAATTTTAGGAAAGAGAATTTTATTGTTTTAAGTGGTTTTACCAGGAATTTTGGGATTTGTTTATGAATTGCTATTATTAATAGTAATAATTGTATTTTTAGTTTGAATATTTTTATATTATAATATTTTTAAAGTCTTTTTTAAGGTTAATATTTTTTGTTGAAATTTTTAGGAAATAGAATTTTATTATTTTAAGTAAGAGGTGTTTCTGTTGGTTATGGTGATTTAATAGAATAATGTAGTGTAATTACCAATATCCAGATTGAAGTTGGATTGGATATGTAGTTGATCTATTGTTCACCCTCACTATGATATCACTATGATATATAAGAAATGGATGTTAGGCTTTATGCATAGGTACTGCATTTTCCATTAATATATGTTAAAGACCTTTTGTTTTTAAAAAAAATAGTAAATAGTGTGAATTTAATCTAAAAATTTTAGGAAATAGAATTTTATTGTTTTAAGTGGTTTTACCAAGAATTTAATCTAAATTTTTTGAAAATTTCAGGAAATAGAATTTTATTGTTTTAAGTGGTTTTACCAGGAATTTTGGGATTTGTTTATGAATTGCTATTATTAATAGTAATAATTGTATTTTTAGTTTGAATATTTTTACATTATAATATTTTAAAAGTCTTTTTTAAGGTTAATATTTTTTGTTGAAAATTTCAGGAAATAGAATTTTATTGTTTTAAGTAAGAGGTGTTTCTATAGGTGGAGGGTTCAATGCTTGTTGGTGTATTGAACCTCTCTTCAGGATTTTGTTGTCTTGTCAAGTTGAATATTTTTATATTATAATATTTTAAAAGTATTTTTTAAGGTTCATATTTTTTATTGTTAATATGTTAGGGTTTTGTTTTATCAAATTTTGATGGAGAGTTTTATATATCTATACAAATGTTTGTATGAAATTGGAAAACTCAATAACATGTCCTTATGACAAACAAATGTTATAGTGTCGGTCAATTCACCCTGCTCAAGAGCGGATACCGGCTACCTCCTCAAAGAGGAAAAGCTTTCAAAAACCATCAGAGTTTTGGATAAAATATAGTCAGAGACCAATCAAGTGCTCTCGTCATCCCAGGTATGCTACAAAATATTTAGTTAATTGATTTGCCTCTTTTACTCATAGCTTGTAAATTATTACAACCAAGACAGATAAATTATACCGATCTTATTGATGAAAATATTGAATATGTGGGTTTTGAAGAATGCTTAAATCACCACTTTGTAACCAAAGCGGAAGTATCACTATTACAAATATGAAAATATTCCCCTTCCTCTACGTCTAAAATCAGCATGATGTGTATTTAGTTTCTTAAGCATATTTGTGGTTTAATCTATAAATTTTGGGGGCGTAGTAACATCTCCATCACTTATTCTTTATATTTAAATTTAATGAATACAACTAAATTTTTAGTATAACTATGCAAATAATCTTACAATTTGTATGAAATTTTGTGATTTCTAGAGAAAATGTCCTTAAATTTTTGAACCCTTACTAACTACATTTTGTGAGGCAGTAAAAACATTTTCCTATTAAAAAAAAAAAATCAAACCATTGACTACCAAAACACATTTGTTTCAAATCTTTTTCTTATTTGACCTTTGTTAATTTATTTTCTTCTTGTAACTTGACAACCGATGTTTTTCCCTTTCCAGCAAATGGGTCCAACACTAACTCCAAACGCAATACAAATGATGAGTGCTAGAGATGTACTGACATCTCCACAACTGCAAATTGTGTCTTTCAACAAGCTCGCCACTCTTGGCGATGTACCCGAACGATATAAAATTGTCCTTTCTGATGAGGTTCACTTGCACCCAGCCATGCTTCCTAGAAAGTTTAGTGAACTCTTTTCTTCCAGAAGCATAAAAATTGGGTCTATAGTGCATCTGACACGTTACCTCTATAGTAATAGTAGAGGGGCAAGGTAGGCTGCTATTGTAATGTACAATTTATTTTCCTAACATTGCGGAGATACACTATATGTTGCACAGTCTTTGAACTTGTTTTTTGCTCCTACCCTTACAGGACCATAGTAATATCTGATATAGATATTACTCACACTGATCATCGATTATTTGGTGAGCCTAGATTCCTCTTTATATCACATGAACACCAAATGGAGTCATCTACACAAAACCTGCCAGTTCGTCGAAGCCTCACATTTGGTATAAATGTGCCTATAGGACAACAAATTGTTCTTGAATCCATAATACCTATTAAGGGTTTGAATCCCTATCAAGGGAGATGGACAATAAAGGATCGTGTTACGACTAAAAAACAAATGCACAAGTTTAATATAGTGAGAAGCAGTGGACAAGTTTTCAGCTTTGACATGATAGATAGCGAACGAACTGAAGTTCGCATAAATTGTTTCAATGATATCATGGAGACACATTATGGTAGGGTGCATATAGGTTCAGTTTACACACTTTCTAGAGGTGTAGTCAAGGGTGCAAATAAGGCCTACAACAAATTGAACACTGATATAGAGATTACATTGGACCAGGATTCTATCCTTCAGTTATGCGAAGATGATCTTTCACTGCCATCACAGACTTTCCAGTTCATGCCTCTTAATACACTTAAAGAAAAGGAAAACAATGTTGTTATTGATGCCATCGAGGTTGTCTTGCATGTTACTGATACTTCAACAATAAGTCAAAGAGATGGGACAGAAGTACTTCGCCGTACTGTCTGTTTACAAGACATGTCAGGTTGCACTATTGATGTTAACTTGTGGGGTCATGTTTGCCAAAAAGAGGGGAATGAATTCAAAAAATTAAAGGACTCTCAACAAACTATTGTTGTTGCATTTAGGAATGCTCATATTTCTGAGTTTAATGGAAAAGTCCTTAATACAACTTTCACAACTTCCTTTCTTGTAGAGCCACAAATTCTGGAGGCAGAAGCACTAAGGCATTGGGTGGCTACAAAAGGGAGAAATATTGCTTCCTCCTCCACAAGTTCTCCGTTGCTATCCAACTTCCCCAAGAGAATGCTAATTTCATCACTTTTGCAGCACTTTGAGTCGCCTGCACAACCTCTTCAATGCATTGTCAGGGCAACAATAAAATATGTAAAGACGAGTGCATTCTGCTATTCGGCCTGCCCACTCAGAGTTAATGGAAAGGAGTACAAAAAAATGCCTTCAAAATGATGATGGTACTTGGTATTTTGGAACATGCAGGACTTTAGTTGAGGACTACAATTATAGGTACTTGCTCCGACTACATATTGAAGACCCCACTGGCAGTATTTGGGTTGTTGCTTTCGATGATGCAGCAAATGCATTGTTGCAAATGTCTGCAAAGGACCTTTACATGCTCCAGTATGATGTTCATGCAAATCAGAGTCCCAATGTTATTATTAATAGAATTCGCTTCAAGCAATTCATTTTCACACTGTCAATTAGGAATGAACTATTCAATTTTGAATCGAGGATTAAATCAACAATTGTGAAAGTTGTAGAAATTGATTACCAATCTGAATATGCTGGCTTGCTCTCTCAGATATTAGAAATGTCAGCACCTGCATAGAACAGTTGTACTATTTGTGTTGTGATTAGACCATAAAGATACAATTTTGCTGGCCACATGTATATAAATGATATATATGTTTGTTATCCATTACTACATCTGATTTTTTTGTCAGTGCATATCAGTTTTACTTTTGTCTATATTTTATTTAAAAAATGTTATATTATTTGTTTATATGCGCCCACTCTTAGTTCCTTGGTTTACTAAACTTAATTTAGAATACTGTTATCCTCAAATAGAGATTAGAGAACATTTCGAAGACAAGGAAGGTTAAAATTAAGATGTTTTAATCTGTTGAAGATAACTAATTAAGTTTAAGTGAAGAAATAGGCACCTGTCATACCAATTCCACTTTAGGATTCCAAACATCTTATTCAAACAATTACATCTCAGATCTTAGTATTGGGAGTAAAAGTAGTTTGCAATCTTTTATCTATTCCATGCTTTATGCCATTGTGAGTAGATACCTATATTCATTTCAATCATACATTCCTTTAATCTACTTCAGCTTTCAATGTTGAAATCTTGTTTAATGCAAAACAATACAATAACTTTTCGTTTCAATTATATCATCATATATGTTAGTTTCAATACTTAAAAATGTGGCTTATATCAATATATGCAAGCTTGAATGTGTTGTTAAGTTATTTCCAATACTCTTCTAAATGGTGTTTTTCAATTACAATTTACATTCAACTTATGTCAAATCTCTTTGTATATTCTTTTTTACAATGTATTCATTTATTTTCAAAAAAATTAACAGTAGCTTATGTTTTTTTTCCATTCAAAGGAATGGACACCCAAAGCTCAATGATAGACATTGAAAGACGGAGGAAAATAAAAAGTGAAAGAAATAGATTATATTACAGCCAACATAGGGACCAGATCTCTGCTCGTCGCCAGTTGCAAAACTTGTGAAACACCCCACAAACATTAATACTAACACCATTAACACAAAGAGAAGTGCTAGAATTTCTAGAAACAAGTGGAAAGACTGTTATAGGTGCAAGCAATACATTAGAGCAAATATCTAGCCCATCACAATCCAAGACATATGGGAAGACCGATAAACAAGTGGTAGACAATCTCAACAATCAAAATGAAATTATGATAGATAAGGATTCACATTCCATCCCTACCTAGATTCCAACAAGGGAGGAAAGCTCAATGGCCAACATTGAAAGACAGATGAGCATAAAAAGTGAAAGAAACAAATTATATTACAGCCAACATAGGGACCAGAGCTCTACTCGTCGCCGCTTGCAAAACTTGCGAAACACCCCACAAACATTAATACAAACACCATTAACACAACTAGAAGTGTTAGAATTTCCAGAAACAAGTGGAAAGACTATTATAGGTGCAAGCAGTACATTAGAGCAAATATCCTGCCCATCATAATCTAAGACATACGGGAAGACCAATAAACAAGTGGTAGCCAATCTCAACAATAAAAATGAAATTATGACAGCTGAGGATTCACATTCCATCCCTACCAGATTCCAACAAGGGAGGAAAGCTCAATGACCAACATTGAAACACAAACGAAACTAAAAAGTCAAAGGAACAAATCATATTACAACTAGCATAAGGACCAAATCCATGCTCGTTCCCGCTTGCAACATCTAAAAAATAAACCAACAACATTTTTAGAAACAAGTAGAGAGACTATTATAGGTGCACACAATACAATAGAGCAAACATCCACTCCATCACAATCCAAGACATATGGGGAAAGGGATAAACAAGTATTAGGCAATCTGAACAATACAAATGAATGTATGATAGCAGAGGTTTTGTGTTCCATCCTTGGCCATGTTCCAACAAGTGGAGAACTTTTCCCTTCCAAATACTTTGAAGCAATGAAACATTTTAGGAAACGAATTGATGCATTACCGAACTTAAAAATGTGTATTGTATGTAAAGAATCTTATACTGGCATGTGCACTCGCACGCTTGGTGTACATGTAATTTGTACTAGATGTCACACAGAGAAAGGGGTTCACCATTTCTCTACAGCAAACAAGTTAGATCTAGGTGAACAACCCAAGGTATTAAAAGTTCTTACACATGTAGAAGAGATGCTTATAGCTCGTGTGACACCAGTTTTACAAGTAACCCATGCCCGAGGAGGCTAATACAAATATAGTGGACACACCTTAAGTTTCCCTTAGGATATTACAACAATTGCAAAACTTTTACCACGAAGGTTAGATGATATTGAAGTTATCATAGTTAGACGAACCAATACTGAAGGGAAGAACTACGACTGTTACGTAAGTAGAACACGTGTTTTGGATGCTCTTACCTATAAAATACAAAATGACCCATACTACAGAGATGTCCAAATAGATATGGAATCACTCTCCATGCTACCTGAAACTAGCACAGATGTTTCCCACATGATGCGTAACTTCAAACAGGATACTCAACAAACAACAATGATAGCTGCAGAAATTAACAATGATGATGATAGTGCTTATGATTTTGCACATTCATATTCCTTTGTTCTAAATTTGCCTAATCAAACGTGAGAGTTGGATGCAATCAAACAAATTCTCCACCTAAATAACATAGACCCAGAAACTATTCCATGGTCTACTATTGATTCCTCACCAATTAATGAGTACAACACTGAAGGGTTGCTAGATATGGCTTTTCTGACCCTCTTCCCCAGAGGGGATGCACTTCCCCTCCAACCTAGGCCCAAACAAGTCAACATGCATGAATATGCTCTACATCTAATGAGATACCATGATAACAGATTCGGCCAACATGTTAGATTTCGCTATTTCCTATACAATCTCATAATGCACCAACGCAGCCAGCAAGCTGCCACAGTTTTCCTTAAAAAAAACATAGAAGAAAACATACCGACCACCATAGAAGGGCTTCGACATCATTTGCACAATTTATTGGATGACCAATTGGCTGAACAGCTAATGCGCTTTGGCACTTCTTTACGCAGCACACGTTCTTACTGGAACAAATGTCGATATGATCTAACAACCATGATCAACCAATTAGGTTCTCCAACATTGTTTTTCACATTAAG
The DNA here is from genome assembly GCA_027924645.1 of Cunninghamia lanceolata. Classification (NCBI taxonomy): domain Eukaryota; kingdom Viridiplantae; phylum Streptophyta; class Pinopsida; order Cupressales; family Cupressaceae; genus Cunninghamia; species Cunninghamia lanceolata. Next base: position 3,494,687 of record BSBN01001161.1, read on the forward strand.
TGCCACTGATATGAAATGGCCTGATCTTCATATATTATTTCCACGAAATAATATTAGCTGTTTGCAATATGAGAGAAGGCAATTTACAGAAAATATCATCCAAAACCCACACATAACCTCCCTATATTTGCATCAATGCTTCTCAATTTTTTGAGAAGAGCTTATTGAAAAATTGTTGGACACAAAAGATTACTGGTATAGATATGAATGGCAACATCGAGGCTCTGCCCATGTACATGGATTCTTATGGTTAGAAATGCACCAAACATGGACACACTTGATTGGAACAATTATAATGATACTGAAAGAGCTAGACATTTTTTTGATAAGTATGTCTCCTCTTGGAACCCTCTCACCCAAAATCAAAGAACTAATATGGGCCATCGAGCTTCCTCAGATGACCCATGTTTGTTGGATACTTCCCACATATTTTCTACAGATGCCTTGGTAGACTACGAAGAGTTGACAAATATTGTCCAAAGACACACAAAATGCACATAACAAACATGTTTAAGAAAAAGGGGTAAAAGAATTGAGTGTCATTATAAAGCTCCATGGAAAGTATAGATGAACTCAACCTTGAATTGCGACAATGAAGGTCACAAATCTTACGACCCAGCAAGAAATGACGATAGACTAAATATACACAGCCTTGAAATGCTAGGTATATGGCATGCTAACATTGACTACCAACCTGTTGCTTCAAAAGAACTTGTTCTTAAATACATAGCCAAGTATGCATCAAAAGTTGAGAAAAAATTAGAGAGTTGTACAGAAATGTTGAAACGAATAGTGCATGTTGTCAACTCTGAAGAAAAGGCTTTGGCTGCATATAGAAAATTCATGATGGAAATGATTGCAGATCGTGACATCAGTGCCCAAGAGACTTGTCATATGCTACAAAAATTGCCTCTTGTCTCTTGTAGTCAAACCTTTGTCTCTCTCAATGTTGGTCGAAAAGTGCTGCAACGCATAACAAGAACAAGTGATGAATCTGAGTTGGCAACTACCTACATAAGATCGTACATGCAAAGACCTTCAAATTTGGAAACAATCTCCCTCATACAAGCTGCGCAATTATACTCATATTGTGCACATCGCAAAGGAAACAAATGGTGAGAAAGAAAAGAAAAGGCAATTGTCAACGTGTCACCTAGATTCTATAGTGTTCCAACAGAAGACAATGAACATTTCGAAACATTCTCTTGGAGTGAGCTACTACTATACAAACATTTTCGTGACATCCCAATAGACATAGGTCTCACCAAATAAGAAATAGTCACAAATTGGAAATCGATGAAAGCAAACAATTACTCCACTTGGCATGTCGACCAAACAATGCAAAACAATGAATTAGAAGAAGAAGACCCAGATGAACATGACGAGATACATAGAGAAGATGGCAATGACCTATGTGAGTGGGAGTTACTATCACAGATGCCTATCCCCGCTAGCTTCACCGTGGATGAGTTACACATTCTTGGAAGACAAGACTTCGACATCTACTACACATGGAATAGAAGTGTTGTATTACCACATTTGCATGAAAATGCCATTGACTTCATATCGAGGGGTAAACTATCAAATGAACAACATGTTTACTCTTCCACACCTTCAAATACCACAACTTACCAGCTATCACCTAAACAACAACTGGCATTAAACATCATTACTCAACATCACATGAGACCATACCCAAAGGAACCTTTACACATTATCATTCAGGGGACAGCAGGCATTGGCAAATCGTACTTAATAAACTGCATTAGAAACACCATAAATGGGTGCACCCTAAACAAAAAAAAAACATTGCTTGTACTCGCACCTACAGGAGTATATGCCTACAACATCCGAGCTACTACAATCCACACATGCCTAAGGATCTCTATCAAAGAAATGCGACCTTTACAAGGACAATCACTCACCTTTTTCCAAAAAGACTTGAAAGATGTTGAGTATATTCTAGTAGATGAACTAAGCTTCCTAGGGCCAAAGTTGTTCTTGAAAATAGATCTTCACTTGCATGAGGCATTTCTTGATCGACAACATCAGGATTTTGGTGGCCTATCAGTTATACTTGTCGGTGACCTTGCCCAGCTACCGCCCGTTATGGACAAGCCTATATATACATCACATTCAACTGCACTGCTATTATGGCACACTTTTAATATAGTCATTACATTAGACACAGTTTTCCATCAACAAGGTGAAAGTCAATCTCAGAGACAATTTCATGATATTCTGCAAAATATAAGAAATGCCGAGCCAGTTCAACATGATTTGGAAATACTAATGAAACGCACAAATGACAACTTAACCACGATAGAAATAGACAAGTTCAACACATCCATGCATTTATTTCCAACTAACAATCTAGCTTTGCTACATAATAGGAAAATGCTAAAACTTTTGAATGTTCCTATAGCTCTTAGTGTTGCACAAAGAACTCGGCAAAACACAAATGATTATAGTGATGATGACCAACTACACGAAGAAGTACTTCTTTGCATAGGTCAACGAGTAATGTTAACAACAAATCTCTGGATTGAAACTAGTCTTGTAAATGGGTCATTAGGATAGATTAAAGGTATTGTTTATAGTGATGATTGTAAACCCCCTGATTTGCCATTGTACGTTGTAATCAAATTTGATAGTTACATTGGTCCAGCATGGGATAAAGAGCATCCACAGAACATTCTTGTCCCACCAGTTACACGTGGTAACCGTAGACAACTTCCACTATCCATGGCTTGGGCTATAACAATCCATAATTCTCAAGGCTTGACATTAGATAGAGCCACAATAAACATAGGAGAAGTTGAGAGGCAAGCACTTCTATTCACAGCAATTTCCAGAGTCAGGTCCATAGAAAATCTCTACATAGAACCTTCTTTTTCTTTTGCATGCTACTCTAAAATGCAAAATAGTCGATATACAACAATTAGGAAGAAAGAAGAGACCTGGTTACACATACTATCCTATAACGACATTCAGGTACATGTGTATGCTTTCGGTTTTACTAACATTTCATGTTCCATCAATTCCTATGATCTTAACTCTTGTTTTTGTTTATTTGCAGATTAATGGAGACCTTGATGCAGAAGACAAACATTCCTGATTCTAGAGGAGATCATACTCAAGATATCCAAACTGCAGATCTCCAACCTACTAGAAGAAAAAAATGTCAGAGAATACAGAAAATGGCTCCACCTGTACTTTAACTTAAAATTGTACATAGACAGAACAAAGTACATATTTATCTTTTAAATAATAAAATTTACTATTCCATGTGCTCTTGTTATTACTTGTAAAGAAAAAAATGTCAAATAGCATATAGAAAATGGCTCCACCTGTACTTTAACTTAAAATTGTACATAGACAGAACAAATCAATCCAAGAATTTTGCGAGACTCGACTCAAATTGCTATAATATTTCTTTCTTTACTCACTGTGTTTGCTTTGTTTATTCATTTATTGCTCTTTAAATTTGTCAGTAGATACACCACCAGGTTGGATTTCAAGAACATGGGACAATTGCCTTTTAATATCGGATTCATTTTCGGCTAACTATAGGACTTGTATATGCAAGTTTTATCGTTATGTATCTCATATACATATGCATATGTGGTTGGCCTTTATATTGTGTTGAAATTTCCTTCCTTTCAATCTTTGTATATACATTTAGGACATACATACAAGTTTGTTTGCATCTTTGTAATTATCATTAATATATAATATTTTATTTAAACAATATTTATTATATTTAAACAATTATCTAATAATTATTAAAGAATATTAATTAATAATTATTACTTTTCATAATATTTAATATATAATATATTTAATAATTATTTCATATAATTTATTGCGTTTGTACCTTGCCGATGTACATTCACCTTTGTATATGGCCTTTGTATATTGCCAATTCACCTTTGTATGCCTGCCTTGTATGTGTCCTTGTATGTTCACATTGTATGTTCAAATATACAGTGAAAATATACAAGGAAAATATACAAGGAAAATGATACAATGGATTATGCATATACAATTAATAGAATTATGCAGTAATAGATTAAGAACCATCGGCGAATCTAAACAAATCAGAACGAAATTTATGTCTTATCGAACCAATGGTCACAACCACGATCGGGTAACTTGAAATAAGTTATCCTGATGGAAAATTCCATCGGTTTTTCTGTTTCGCTGTTTTCTATTCGATCTGCTATCTACATTTGGCAGAGCTTGGTGACTTGTTGTATTAAGTGTCACAGATATCAATGGCTATGAAGTGTCACATATTCATTGTATAGGATGCCGTCGGATGCATTTTTTGGTTTGTATGTTTGGCGGAAGCGAAACATACAAAGGGTGGCATACAAAGCTATATACAATGCTCAGAACTGAAATGATTATGAAATAACGTTAAGTCCTTGTATGTTTCTCGCATTATATGTATGTATCGATACATACATTGCAGTACATACAAGGCAGAATGCATAGCGCGGAACTGAAATGATTATGAAATAAGGTTAAGTACTTGTATGTTTCGCGCATTGTATGTACATTTCAGCATACATACATTGTGGTACATACAAGGTGGAATTTGAAAAGGATCAAAATCTGATATAAAAGATGCATCAGAACTTAATGTATATCGAGGGATGCATTTCGCAGTATATACATGTGGTGGAGCCAAAAGGTGAATAGGTTGTGGTTTATCAAAATTGAAGTCCTAAGGTTGATACAAGGGACTTTGTATGTATCCAGACTTGTATCTAAAAGTTTGATACAAGTATTATATGCATAGCGAAGATACAAAAGGAAAGGTAAGGTGGACCCCACTGGTTGTATATTCGGTTTGTATAATTCCAATGTATATGTTCGAATGTATGCATCATAACTCAATGTATATCGAAAGATGCATTTCGATGTATACAAGTCAGACCCGACGGAATTTGAAGGTGAAATGAATAATCAATTAGGTCTGTCGGATGTATGTCATGTTTGTATATTTGGCAGAAGGAAAACATACAAGGAGGATATACAAATCTTTATACATAGCTTGGAACTGGAGAAAGTTTAAAATTTGGTTAAAGCGATGCATCATGACTTAACGTATACTAAAAGATGCATTGCACTTTATGCAGGATGCAGAACCAAAAGTGAGTGAGCTGTGTTTTATAAGAGTTGAAGTCTGAGGGGTGATACATGCAAATATTTGCATGTATCTTGGGCTTTGTATCTAAGGGATTGATACAAGTGTTGAATGCATCAGACAGAAATGTATCATCGGCGGAGGAGTTTTAGATCATACCAACCATATGGGTTATGCCGATGGCAGAGATAACCAAACCGAATGGATGCATCATAACTCAATGTATATCGGAAGATACATTTCGATGTATACAAGTCAGACCCGATGGAATTCAGAGGTGAAATGAATAATCAATTAGGTCCGTCGGATCTTGTATGACTGCAATGCATGTATCTAAACATACATACAAAGCGTGGAACATACAACGATTAAACCTTATTTCATAGTCACTTCGGTTCCACAGCATGTATAAAGCATTGAAAATACAGGGAATTTTATGATGTTTCATAGACTTTCAGGTCCAAACATGCATTTGATTGATAGATCCTATCAGCTATTCTATTGCGCATAAATTTGTGCAACTGCTAGTTTTTAAATTAGCTGGGATTTATCTTTGGGAGAAAAATACCAGTCAGTATTAGCCGAATACCTGTCAGTGTGCTAGAAAACTGCGAGTCAGTACGCCAGGAAACTGCAAGAAAGTTTTTTCGTCACCGATAAATGAGCTTATATTTCCCCTCACCACCAAACCAAATATCATCATAGGTAAAGGTGCTAACCAGGAAATTTGTCATGCCACATAGAAACAAAAAGCTTCCCAAAAAAACAAAAAGGACATCTTGAAAGCCACGGCAGATGAAGAATTATTTTCATTTTTTTACTTCCATTGACCAAGTTGTCAATCTTTTATTAAAATAAAATTCATACATGTTGAGCTAGTCAGTCATCCCAAGCGGTGTAGATGGATTTCAAATAATTAATAAATTCAAGACATTCAAATACTTTGCAATAATAATAATAAATACATGACATTCAAAAGCTATATTTTAAATAAAATTTTTCCAAAGGCCCAGAAAATGTTATAATAATAATGAATACAGAACATTCAAACGTGTATGTTATATTTAAATTAAAATGCTTTATAATAACAAGTGACGTATGGCATGGTTCCTACGGATAATGGATGTGTGGTCCCGGAACTAGAGCTGTTAGGAACTATGGCCGGAAATGATATATTAATTTTTGATAATGTGCATTGTAAACTAAGAAGATATTGATAATGCACATGCAATTATGAGCATGTTAAACAATATAATTTCTATTATAGTAAGAACATTATATTATGTTTCTGTATGATATAATCAATATTGTATATTATTAGTTCATTTATGTTTCAATAGTTCAACAAAGACACTGGTGGATTTAGGTATTGTGTTAATTGGGAGTATAGGGGAAAAGATAACCATTATCAGAAACAATTTAGAAGCAATTTAGAATTTAGGAAGAGTGTAAACATAATGTGATATAATATATGACATGGTAAATATATTAACACTGTATTGGTGCTAAAAATATATGGTTTTTTAGATTTTGTTAAAGCTTTTAAAAGGGTTAAATGTTATAATTAGGAAGACAAAGTTGTGATTTAAACAATAGATATTTTTTAAGATTTAGTATTTGTCTATAATATAAATTTTACTATTTTAGGATCATAAATTAATTTAAAATATATATTTTTTTAATTTAATATATGTTTGCATATGAGTTTGTTTTTTTTTCTAAATTGTAAGTTAGAAGTTACTGTATAGTAATTATTGATAACGTGCATTTTAAATTATAAAAGGTAGTGAACATAGTATTGATCAAGTAAATATTGATAATGTGCACAAAATTATGAGCATATTAAACAATATAATTTTTACAATATTTGTGTATCATATAATCTATGCTATATATTGCTAAGTTATTTATATTTTTAGTGTTCAACAAAAAACACACACTCAAATATTATTCTAGTTGGGAGTATGGTGGAAAAGAAAATCAATATAATTTTTTTATAGATGTCATTGATTCATTTTATGGTTTTTGATTACAAAGATAGCTTGGTGTATATTGTTTTAGATTTAGTGTTATTTATAATAATTTCTAATTAGAAATTATTCAAGTGTCCTACTAGAGAGACAATGCTATATGTTGTATTTACATTGGTTTTTTTTTTGGTTTTTTTCTCTCTAGGTGTGTTGAAGCTTGTGTTTTGTATGTTACATTTTACAATGCCAAAAGATAATTGCAATGATTGCAATGCTATTTGTTGGTATATTGATGTCAATGTTACGAAGCAAGAAGGACAATTGGAATTTTGAAGTGTGTAGATGTGTTTTGTTCTAGTTGAGTTTGTATCATTTATAAATTGTTGAAGGGTAAGTGCATGAAAATGGGATATAAAAATGGGGTCAAAAGTGGCCACTTTAATTTCTGAAATCAGCTAAACCTTAACTTGGATGAGTAATTTGAGATGCATGCACTCAAAATCTGAAGATACCAAAAGAACAAGAATTGTAGTACTCTAAATCTAGTTTCTAAACTACTAAAGTTCTTAAAAGATAGTTAAGATTAAGAGGGTGAAATATTGCACGCACACAAAAGTGTTCATGTTTTTCTCATTAAAATATAACATAGTGTCTAGTGTGCGCCCCCTATTTTTTTGTTGCATTTAGTATTTTTTTAAAAGTAGTTCGTACAAATATAGTTAAGAGTGAGTACTAGAAGTTGTGATTTTTTAGTAATTTTTTATTAAATTTTTTTGTGATTTTTCAAAGTGGATGCATCCTAAAAACTGCATCATTGAGCACACATGTCACACAACTTACACAAAAATAATTAAAAATGTAATTTTTTTAAATGTATAAAGAATGAAGCATCGAACAATCCTATATAATTTTTAAATTTTGATAAGAAAATCAAAAGTTATAAAGAAAAATGAATACATATATGATTGAAGAATATGAGAACATTGTTCAAAGAAAATAAAAATAAATATCTTAACTTATTCAAAATTTTAAAAAAACATATGGTTAGAATGCTAAGAACTAGCTCATCATTTTATTGGTGGTTTCATCAAATTTTATTATAAAATGAACAAATCTGACAATGTTGAAGCTGAAAAATGTTAGACTATGAAAAAAATGTCTCTAAGAGGTATCATAGATGTCCAATGCTTAGGTTCGGTTTCCCAAGCAAATCCCAAGCCTAAAAAGGCAGGATAGAAATTTGAAAAAAACTAAAATGCGCTCACGGTTTATGTTCCAAAAACATAAAATGCACTCGTGTTTTATGTTCCATGAACATAAAATGCGCCCGTGTTTTATGTTCCACAAAACGCAAGTGTATTTTGTAGAACATAAAACATGCTCAAGTTTTATGTTTCACAAAATGTGCTTGCGCTTTGTCAAACATAAAATGTGATTGTGTTTTATGTTCATTTAAAACATGTATTTTGTTTAGAATTGAAAGAAGACTAAGTATTGTATTTAAGGTTGAGCACAAGGTCACCTCATCTCAATTGATCTTTACCCATACCCAACCATAGCAGAACTAGTAGAGCCAATTGTTGACCCCAACTTCTCCACCACTTGTAATGAATCAAGATTTAGATAAAGACCTAGAAGGAACTAGAGTAGACACTAACTAGGAGGTATAAGGATGTGATCAGTGCAAGGATAGGAGGTGGTCAAGCACCTAAGGTTTGCTATGAGGAGGTGGTCGAGCATCTATAATTTATGATCCTGGCCACCTCTTTTCCAAAAGGACCTAAACTTATCTTAGAAGGGCACAAGAAATAGTGGAATTGAAATCATAATATGGAGGGGATATCTCTTGACTACAGAAGCCCTAATATCTATAAGGGTGTAGATCCCCCTCTCTATAATAAGACAAGTTCGCAAAGTGGTAAAAACCTTTAAGAAAGCAATAGAAATCTCAATCCATAAGAAAGAATGCTAGAGAGAGGAATGTGAATCAAGAATGTTGTGCTCCCTCAACTACTGTAGATGGAGTAATGCTCAATTCAGAGTTAAAGAGACCTAAAGGGGCTAGAGATTCCAAAGATTATAGGGAGAGTAAAGAATCCACCTATCTATAGTAGGGGCAATATAGAGATAGGGGCATTGATTATGCCTTGGTCAAAAACATAAATAAAATGATAAAACCATTCTCTCAAATGTCATGTAGGATATCCACAATGTCAAAAGTTCCTAGCCTCGCCATCTTCTTATTCACACAGTCATTATTAGTGCTGAACTTTATTGTATATTACTTATTATAAGTAATATAATTAGCACATGGCATTAAGCCACCTTAGGTGGCTAGGTCTCGACTTGGAGAGTTCGACACAACTCTCCAAGCTATGTGTCAACATCCTTTTTCCACTTGGTGAGTGGAGTTTTGAAGTCGACTCAACCTCCTCACTTCTCCTCACCTATATGTACTTGCTATTTTGCATTGTTTATCCATTGCAATTTTATTGCCTTCACTCCATTTTTGTAAGGGGCATTTCACTTAGATGTTTCTGGATTCTTTCATGGTATCAGAGCATAAAAAAATCATAAAATCCAAATTTAGGGGGTACTTTAAACTTTGGATAGGTTCTTTTGAACATTGTAAAGTGCATTTTTTGGTTCCAAATTTATATAGTCCATGTATATGCACTAAATTATAAATTGCCACAAAGTAAGGGGGGATCAAATTCAGGGGGGTGTCATTGAGTTATTTTTCTTTCCATACTTCTAAGTCTATAAAAACATCTCATCTAGATGGTTTAATAAGTGTGATCAAGTCTAACTCCAAGTACTTCTAAAACTCGCAGCCACTTCAACTTCTTCTTCATCCTCACTAACATCTTCAACATGTACTCCTCTACACTGCACCAACTTGATAGCATCTAACCGTGTGGATATTCCTCTCAACATTTCTACAATTTCCATATCTCCTTGTGGACCTCTTCTACCACATCCTCTTTGTGCCATGTCTTCTTCAAATTCTCTGCAGTTGTAGGTCTACACTCACTCTCCTTTACCCACAACAAAAATATTAGAATCTCTTTTTTGACAAATCCACAGTCTCCTCAGGAAACTTGTTCTGATACCACTTGATGCAAGACTAAATTCAGGGGACTTAACAGACTACCGAATTAAGCAACAAAATATGAATAGTAACTCAAACAACCATGCCACCACAAAATGAATCTATTTATTAGCAGCAACAAAATGATTATAGGAGTACAAAATTCATTACATAGTCTCAAGGTGTATCAATCTTTGTTTACAAAACTTTTCCAACATCTCTTTCTCTAAAAGATTGAACCAAGACAAATATAACTAAAGGAACCCCCAATCTAGACCAAGAAATTGTATTTATGGCACTCGGCTAAAAATAGTTCAAGCACCATGAATCGTTATACAACTAAATGAATCACCAAGGAGTTTAACATTTACAAAACTAAACCACTACCATTAAACCTCCTTGTAAGCATATCACAATCACCATTGTGTATATTCATTAGTTTATACATATTTGGGCTCTAGACAGTTATTGGTAAAATACCCTTCCCACAAACCACAACGCTTTCTATCAAATTTTCTCCAAGTTTTGAAACTCATGCTTTCTAACACACCACTATGGAGAAGTTATCGGCAATGTTCCTGTTGGCAAGAGACACTATATGGATTCATGGTTGTTGTCATTGATGGCAACAAAGGTCATCCCACATATCCGCAAGTCATGGTGTGTCTCTACCGGAAGTCAGAATAAAGATTGTTGTGGTCCGGTGAACAAGAATAGAGCATGTGGCAAGGTCCGACAGATTGGTCCGGATCTCTCAGAGGAAGTGTCTTGGTGCAGTGCGGATTTGGGGAAGTCAAGAGGACTACCTTGAGTGGTATATTCCAAGGATTTAGCCTCCGGTGATGGACAAGGAAAAAGATATGAATAGTTGAGTACCGGATTCCTGAGAGACAGTGAAAACAGAGGAAGAACTGACTGACAGAGTATCAGACTACTTTCCGGATGTGTTACTGTTGATGATAAAGGTTGTGAAGGCATGAATCATGTTTGGCCGACATGATTAATGATATCTACAAGTATATGCTTGATCCGCATTGCTTGGTGAGCAAGGATTCAGCCGACAAAATAGAGTTTGTAAGAAACTAGACTGTTCCGGATGCCGACTAGAAAGGTGATGAAATTACTTGTGCGGATATATATAGAGGATGGATTTAGTTGTGAAGGGCGTGACCATGTCAAGACATATGCGAAGAAGTACAGAACAGAGTAGAAGTACCAAGACAGATCCGGTATGTGAAAGGATAGCAGAATAAAGAACAGAGAAAAGATGAAGTGCAGCAGATCAGTGTACTGAGCCTAACCGGAACTGAACTCCAGCATATGTAGATGCTTCCAATCAGTTCAAGACTGTGATTCTTATCACTTTGTAGACAGTGTGTCTTCTTGTAGGCAGTGGGCCTCTTGTGAGCAGTGTGCTCGGGCAGTGAGCCCTAATTGGCAAGTGCCATTTTGTAATTTCCTATTCTTCTAATAGAGAATAATTTTTGGGTTAATCACCCCGTGGTTTTCTCCCTTAACAGGGTTTCCACATCAAAAATACTGTGTTATGTGTTTCTTATTTCATGGTAATGTTTTTGTGTTTGATTCAATGCTGCATCAATTAATAAGAAAGTTCAATAAGGGAAATAATTAGGATAACTGATTCACCCCCCCCTCTCAGTTATCAACAATTGGTATCAGAGCTAAGTTCCTCCTAATAGAGCCTAACAGCTTGAGGAAGATCTGGGAGTTCAAATGGATGCATATGGTTTAAGGGAGCAACTCAAGACTGCCCTTGAGGATCTTGAACAGTCAAATTCTGAAGTCAATGAATTAAAGGAAAGACTCAAACAGGCTGATGAATTCATGAGAGAATTAAAAGACAAATTAAGTCTCTCTATGAAAAAGAGAAAGGAGCTGCTCCAACAGTTGGCAAGACAAAGTGAAGAAAGCAATACAAATGAAGAATTGACTGAGCAAACCAAGTTATGTGAAAAGTTATCAAAAGAAGTCATTATGTTAAGACATGAAATGGAATCAGGAACTATAAAGTTTACTCAAGAGATTGAAGAAAAAAGAAAGGCTGAAGACAATCTAAAACAATCTCTTAAAGAAAAATTAGAAGAATGCCACCAGATGGACAGGATTATTAGACATCTTGAATCTGATCTTGAAGATGCCAAAGATAATGAAGAAAAACTTGAGGATCAAATTGCCTCTCTCAAAAGAGACCTTCAAACAGCAAATGAATATAAAGAGAAATTCAAGATAAGTTCTGCTCAACTTGAAGTTCTTCTTGGAAGTCAAAAAAGGACAGATGACAAATATGGTTTGGGATATGAGAAAGGAGAAAGCTCCGGATCCGGTCAAAAGAATTTTGCATCAGAAAATCCAAGAAACAGGCCTAGAAGACCTCCGGTAAGACAGCCCAATGCTCAAAGATATTCATCTTTCAATGGATACTGCCACAGCTGCAACCACTTTGGTCACAAAGCTAATTAGTGCAGAAAGAGAATGAATCAGATTAATTCATCCTTCTCCGGACAGTGCTTCAACTGCAAAAGGTATGGACACAAATCCCATGAATGCAGAAATATGCAAGTAAACAAATCATTCAAAGGTAGATGCTTTACATGCAATAGAGTAGGTCATATGGCTAATCAATGCAGATCAAGAGGATATCAGTCAATTATGCAAAGAAATGTTATTTGCCAAATCTATAATAGGTCCGGTCATAATGCTAAAGTCTGCAGAAGCAAGAATCAGGACAAAAGAGGTCCGGTGTATAATCAGAATCAAGACAAGGGTAAACAAAAGATGAATGCGGATGAAGTTAGGAATCAGATGAGCAAGATTTGGGTGAAGAAAAGTTCAGAGAATGTAGAGGTTGGATCCGCACCAGACTCTGGTGCTGATATTTCTTCCAGAAATTAAAAAGTTAGCTCTGGCTCAGGGGGAGACTCAAAGAAAATCCTGTTCCCCCAGCCAATCAAGTGGTGCCCGATGTGGCACAAGATGCGGAGTAAAAGGTTTAAAGATATAAGTCTTGAGATGATCCAAATAAGATTTCAGAGGTCCGCATGGAGTTATGAAGAAGCTGTGATCGATCAAGTAAGACCTGTTCCGGGAGATGCTCCGGTATGACAGAGGATTACAAAAAGGTCTGGAGAGATCCGGAAGTGCACTATCTTATTCTGCGGATTGGACAGAGTGTTTGGGATGTTCTTGTAATGTGTCACCTCGATTTATTCATGATTGAAAGATCCGGATGATGTTCACAGATCAGGACTGATCCGGGATACTCCAATCTATCCGGACAAGGCAAACCAGAATAATATAGGTGAAGCATTTATTGCAAACAGATATTAGGGTTTGCGGAGCAATATAAGGGATTTCTCAAAAATCATTTGCTCATTCTGCACTCAAGAAGAAGTGAAAAGTGGAGCTCTGCAACAAGATTCATCAAGCACACCAAAGATCTCCTGCCGAAGTCATTGCATAAAGAAATCAATCCCACCACTCCGTGCAAACCGAAGGCGCATAAGGTATTCTCCGTTTTTCATTATCTCACTGCAAATCTTTGAAGAATGGCTACTCCAAATATAGTTAAGATCTCTGATAGACCTCGCCCCACATTCAAGAAACATCCTTACAAATCATTGGAGGTAGATCCACTAGGAGCCTTCTCTAGTGTTCCTCATGGTGTATTGCATACGGAAGATATTAGGGTTTACATCCATGCGAATCTTGAAGACTTTGGAGAATCAAAGCTGATGGATATCTATCACAAACAATTGATAGATGACTCCTTTGAGATCAAACCTCAGTACAAAGCCATCCGGGACAAACACTTTGCACAGTGCATTCATTTCCCCTGTTTTGAAGAAGATGAATGGGTCCGATATGTACTAAGTAGAGTACATGACAATTTCCTATGGTTGAACCAGCCCTTCAAGATCACCAAAGATGCAATTAGGGTTGTAACCGGTCTGCACTCATCCGGTGGATTACCTGTTCTCAAGTCTGTCAAAAATCAGACAGTTAGTGATGCAACCGGATCCAAGTTTGACAAGAGAGCTATGACAGTTGATGACATCACTGAACTGGATGTCAAATTTGCAGCTATGATAATTGGTTACAAAATCTATCATTCCAGTAGGGAAAATTCAGTACCGGGAACTGCAATCTACACAGCTTATCAAATGTTAAAGGAGAATGCAAACTATGACTTGTGTGAGCTTCTTGTGAACCAACTCTTTGAAAATCTGCAGAAGATCAAGAAGGACAAGAAAAACTCCTTCAAGTATGGCAATCTGATCCTTTGTCTCTTCTTTTACTACATGAATGAGCTTCCCGGATCTAGTGGATGGGTATGGCAGAATGACAGACCGGTTGCCATCCAAATCAGAGACTATTTGCATGGACTTGGGGATGCTAAAGCAAGAAATACAGCTCTATGGGGATACTTCAAGAACTTCCAAAGCATGATGCATGCAAGAGAAAGAATACCCCAATCCCTTGTTGAAAAGTACAAAGATGCAGTATGCTTCATGGTAGAAACAGATCAGTGTCTAATGGAGGCAGTGGAGCCAAGGACTGTTTGGATCATGCCCATGGGGTATGAAGTGGATGAACAGATAGTAGAGCTGCATGTTCAACACATGCTAAGCCAGCCCAAAGATCCTAAGGAAGAAAGGTTTGGAACCTTTGAGGAACTGAGTGTAAAGATACATGTAGAACTCAGGGAACCGGAGATAAAGAGGAAGGTAAGAAAAGAAGTTGAGCATATTGCTCAAGGCCTAGGCATCTCAAAAGAGGCACTTGATGCCAGTCGGGAAAAGAGGAGGAAGGCTGAGGAAGAAGAGAAAAGTAAAGAAAGTGTTCCGGTTGAAACTCCCACCCGGACCAGATCATCAAAAAGATCTGCACCTCCCACAACCAAAAGTTCAAAATCAGAAGTCCAGGCATCCGGTAAAAGATCCAAGACAAAAGCCACAAGGGCTTATGAAAGCCAAAAGGATGAAGAGGAAACAGAGTCAGATGAGGGAGTAAAAGAAATAAAGAAGCAGAAGAAGAAAGGATCCGGTAAACCCTCCACAGGCCAAGACAAGGATGAAATGGCAGAGGTATCTGTTGAAAAGCCCACTCTGTCTCTAGAGAGTGTAATCAAGTCGGTCACGGTGGATGGAAACCTTCAACCAATGACTGAATTTTATGATGACTACAGTGAGGCTGACCAAAAGACTCTGCAGGAAGCCACAGTCAAATATCTGAACATATACAATAAGGCTTTCATTGAGATCATATCTCTTATTCCTAAAAGCCTAGAAAAGGAATTAGAAATAAGAAAGAATAATGCTCATGCAAAAGATCTTGAGATCCGGGAGCAGATAGCTATTCAGCTATATCCTCAAATTGATCCCAAGACAATGAACATAATCTTCAAAGACTGCAAAGATGAGTTCAGAAGTAAAGCCAGGATGAATCAACTCATGCTTGGTGAGACTGACAAAGTAGCCCAAGAGACAGAAGAGATCCTCCGGAAGGCCTTCAAAAGGTTCAATCTTCCTGTTGTAGAGGACTTAGGTGTAGAAATAGCTGCGGATTTGGAATCATCTGTTCCGGAAGAAGTGGGCCCTAAACAGACAAACATCTCTCCTCCAGTTTCCCCTACAGTCTCCGGATCCCAAGAAGAAGAGAAACTACAGGAGAAAGAAGCAGCAGCTAAAGAAAAAGAGGTTGACAGCACCCCAACAGAGAAAACCACGACTGAAAGTGGTAAGAGTAAGGAAGGAGAAAAGATTCAAAAGGACAAAACTGCAGAAGAGAAGAAACATCTGTCTCCGGCAAGAGACACTGCACAAACTGTTCAAGAATTCCTGACAAAAGCCACTATAGAAATTGATGAACTGGACCTGCTAAAAGGACCATTAGATTTTGACTCTTTGTCACCGGTGCAAACAATGAAAATAGCCTCATTTGCAAATGAGAAAGTCAAAGAGAAGCTGCTGAAATCTCACATGGAAGATTGTGAGCTTATGGAGGTAGCATCTGGAGTGCTAGAAAAGATCATGCCATCCTTTCAAAAGGATCCCACAGCCTCCTCTTCCGGTAATCTCAAAACCTTAGTCAGCAGTGTTAGTACACATTTTGAATCTCTAAAAAAATCTGCTGAAGAAAAGGTCCAGAAGGAATTTTTGGATAAAAGATTTTCAGAAGTATTAGAATTAATCTCTAAAGATAGGAAGATTGTGAGTATTGGAATAAAGAGCTTAGAGAATGCTCTTAAGGATGGCGGTGACATTTACAAATTTTGTATATCCTGGTCAAAGGCAACAGTAGCAATTGATAAGAAAATAAAAGAGGAACAGGACAAGCTACAAAGCTTATCTCAAAGTTTTGATCCTCTCTCTTCCTCCATAATAAATCAAGAATGTCAGACTATTGCAGTCTTGAATGAAATAAAGAATCTTGAGAAGGAAAGGAAGAATATCACTAACCGGATGGGAGAACTTAGAAGGATTATAATCCCTAAGTTGGAAACTATGCATGAGGCCATCAGTGATGCTCAGACCACCGCCCAAACAAATGATCCGACAGATCTCAAGCGGGCAGAAGCTTTTGCATTTTTGTTGAGTGGTCACATTTCAATTTTGGATAGAATGAAGCAAAGTTGGGCTACAGAAATGATCCAATTGCAGACATCCTTTGCAGACATTCTTCAGTATATGTGAGTATGTAAATATGCGGCTATGTATAGAAAATTTTTGAAAATTTTGGTGTGCGGACCCTACCCTTTGCCATTGATGTCAAAGGGGGAGTGAGGAGCAGTGAAAAATGAGGAATCCAACTAAGGGGGAGTTCCGGAAATTGTATATAAAGATAGAGCATCAGCCAAGGGGGAGCATAGTGTAAACACTTAGTCATTTTTCACTAAGTGTTGCCATCAATGCCAAAGGGGGAGATTGTTGGCAAGAGACACTATATGGATTCATGGTTGTTGTCATTGATGGCAACAAAGGTCATCCCACATATCCGCAAGTCATGGTGTGTCTCTACCGGAAGTCAGAATAAAGATTGTTGTGGTCCGGTGAACAAGAACAGAGCATGTGGCAAGGTCTGACAGATTGGTCCGGATCTCTCAGAGGAAGTGTCTTGGTGCAGTGCAGATTTGGGGAAGTCAAGAGGACTACCTTGAGTGGTATATTCCAAGGATTTAGCCTCCGGTGATGGACAAGGAAAAAGATATGAATAGTTGAGTACCGGATTCCTGAGAGACAGTGAAAACAGAGGAAGAACTGACTGACAGAGTATCAGACTACTTTCCGGATGTGTTACTGTTGATGATAAAGGTTGTGAAGGCATGAATCATGTTTGGCCGACATGATTAATGATATCTACAAGTATATGCTTGATCCGCATTGCTTGGTGAGCAAGGATTCAGCCGACAGAATAGAGTTTGTAAGAAACTAGACTGTTCCGGATGCCGACTAGAAAGGTGATGAAATTACTTGTGCGGATATATATAGAGGATGGATTTAGTTGTGAAGGGCGTGACCATGTCAAGACATATGCGAAGAAGTGCAGAACAGAGTAGAAGTACCAAGACAGATCCGGTATGTGAAAGGATAGCAGAATAAAGAACAGAGAAAAGATGAAGTGCAGCAGATCAGTGTACTGAGCCTAACCGGAACTGAACTCCAGCATATGCAGATGCTTCCAATCAGTTCAAGACTGTGATTCTTATCACTTTGTAGACAGTGTGTCTTCTTGTAGGCAGTGGGCCTCTTGTGAGCAGTGTGCTCGGGCAGTGAGCCCTAATTGGCAAGTGCCATTTTGTAATTTCCTATTCTTCTAACAGAGAATAATTTTTAGGTTAATCACCCCGTGGTTTTCTCCCTTAACAGGGTTTCCACGTCAAAAATACTGTGTTATGTGTTTCTTATTTCATGGTAATGTTTTTGTGTTTGATTCAATGCTGCATCAATTAATAAGAAAGTTCAATAAGGGAAATAATTAGGATAACTGATTCACCCCCCCCCCTCTCAGTTATCAACAGTTCCATCATCTCAAACTTATCTATTGTCTTCTTTCCCCAAGCCATCATCGCCAAAATAATCCATTGACGAAATTAAGAAACAATGAACTTTCCTATCGGTGAAAGTGACGTCACATGAACTTCCAAGTTTGTCACTACATTCTATTGGAAAAATTAACCTCTTTCGAACCTTTATTGGCTTATCAAAAAAATTTGAAAACCATGAACTAGCTAATACTTAAACTTTTCCTTCTATCAACAAAACTCATCTTTCTCGAACCCTGTCGACAAGTTGGAAACTTTCAGAAACTACGAACTCCATTCTTAATGCCTTTATCAAACAAATTGCCTATCGACAAATCTACGAGTTCCCAAACCACCAAAGTTACTGATATCACACTTTAGCCAACACTTAATCTTTCTATTAGTGATCTGGCCATTCCACGAACTTGGGAAACTCATCCTTCAAATCATATAATCAGCTAACTTACAAAGATTTGAACTTCCTTCCAAAGCTTGTCAGTGATAAGGCTTGTCGGTAAACCAAGCCATCGACAAACCTCTGGATCGACGAACTGAATAGTTCGAGAAACAAAACTTTGCCAACTATATGGTTCCCCTTAGAAAAATTGAAAAGTGAACTTGTACAAAGGCGTGTCAGTGAAATCACCCATTGGTGAAATAGGCTATCAGCGAACTGATCCACCAGTGAACTTAATAGCTCTGACTGGCTCTAACTTAGTCAATTTTTTCCCAATCTTCACCAAAATGAAATTGGAGATACCCAATTGGGTCTTCTACAAGATGTTGTCTTGAAATTGACCAAATAAATCTGAAATCAAGCTCTTGAAACACAAAAACTAACTTTGCAAGGAAACAAAGCCAAACAACTTAGCAAATAAAACATATTTTTGATGACACAGGATTGCTAGTGAAAACGGATGCTCCTGCATCAATTTCTTTTTGGTGAATTATTTGGACACTCAATTTTTCTCTGGATTTAACTTCTCATTGTTGTTGCACACTGATTGAGTAAACTATAGAACCTACTTCTAGAAAGTAAAAGCTAGGTTGGAACTCACATGGTAAACACATTTTTCTTAGATAAGATGTAAGAAATAACTTTTCTCTTTTGCTTTAGATGTGCATAATGCATTGTGAATTTCAATTACTGCATGGAACAACTTAATGCGCTATATTGCTAGAAAAACTAGACCAAGCTAGTTGTAATCCAAGACATTAAATTGTAAATGTAATTCCAGCTAAGTCTAGTAGACTCTATGCAAGAAAATGAGGGTGGATAACTTCTACCAAAACTTCCATTTGGGCTCTTTACATGCAAATAATGGCCAAAACATAATCCTAGATATTTGTTAATTTAATTGTTATTCTAATGGCAACACATATTATGTTGTGTATAATACGATGTTAGTGAGGATGGTTGCAAGAAAAAAAAGACAAAAAAGGGAGAAGGGCATTTAGATCACAGATTGTAGTGTTCTAGAATTTTAGGTACCTAAACTCAGGTTCATGACCCTTGAGTAACTGACTTGTATGGTGGTACTAAATATTGTTTGTGATTAGATGTTATAAATGAGTTTATCTTGGGCTCTTGCCTATCTATCCATCATTACAAATTTGCACAACTCCTTGCTCAAGTGTGCATTAATTATAGAATTATGCTATACTTACATGAAGTAATCTCCTTTGAAAGTTGTGATCTATGTGGGATAAAGTTTGGGCGTACGATTCTTTTGTGATGAAAAAAACATGAATTTAAATCCTTCCCATACTCCTCTAAATTAACCTTATCTTCAACAATTATCTTACCAACTTTTTGAAATATGCATTACTCTTGCTCAACTCCTTCCCTCGTATTGGAGAATTTATCATATACATAGATTGTTGTTGGTGTTAGGTCCCAAAACCATTGTTCCATTTCCTTGAACAAAGATTCACTTTCAAGACCAGGGTTGTCATCATGAAAGTAAAACATGCTCATCCACATACCATGGAGGGTTGAAGGCCAACAAACAAGAGTGGGCATGCTCTCCTGCAACTAGACCTAGGAGGGATGTTCCTAGAAGCACCAAATGGAAAACCAATACATAACCATAGCCATACCCAATGCACACTTGACCCCCTATGAATGTCACTAGGCCATGATGATTGGGTGCATAAAACCTCTAATAAATTGATTTAGGGATGATTTAGAGATGTCTAGATTGTAGATGAATAGTGACAAGATGATGAGTGAACAATTTTAGGTGTCTACAAATCTAAAACAAAATAAAAAATAAAATAAATGTATAACAAAACAAATATATATTTTAATTTTACTTTGTAGCAATTAAGTGTGTATGTGTATGTATATACATGTATACATATACATATATTTGAGTGTGTATTACATTTTATTTAGTAGAAATACATATTTTTTTATTTTTCAAAATACAAAGACCTTAAAATTTTAAAATATATATTAATGCTTAAATTTACAAAATAGCTCTTCAAATAAAAATTAAACAATGTAGATAAAATAAAATAAATTTTAACCAAAAATAAAATTTATGTGGTCCCCATTCATGGGGTAGGAGGTTTAGGCTCCTTCCAAATAAAACAAACAACAAAATGGTGGCTAACACTTAACTTCAATGGATTTGGAATTGGGTGGATCGCCTGTAATGAGGATAAGACATTCTTACGAAAGGTTCCAAAAGGATAGATGATGGAACCAATGATGAGGCTAAGGTGCAAGCATTGTATTTGGTTTGAAATTATGTGTTCAAATTGAAAGGAATTCTAAGTTATCTCTCCTCTCTCTCTACCTCTCTTTTTTCCCCTCTCTCCTACTCTCTCTATCTCTATTCCACTTTATGGCAACATAAAGCTTATTCATTTGACATAGAGATATGTGGAAATCAAATTTAAGATTTACCCTCCCCTCTCATTCTTGGTGAGCCTCATTCACCCAGAAGCTAAGTGAAACAAGACTCTCTCTCTCTCTCTCTCTCTCTCTCTCTCTCTCTCTCTCTCTCTCTCTCTCTCTCTCTCTTATTTATATAACTATTCTATATACAAAATGTCTATTGTAACTAGATTTATTAGGCATATTATATTTGATATGATGTAAACTATATGTATATTCTATTCTTATATGTTTCAACCAATTAAGCTCAACCCCTTGGACTACATTTAGAATATATTTAATATAATAGTTATTTTATTTTTTTAAAACATACTATTTATATATATATTTGTCATGAAAAACTAATATTTTAAAATATAAAATAAATGATCTTCTAGAAATGGTTTAATTTATTCCAAAAATAAATACTATTTTAATTAAGTTCTGCAAGGGGTAAAAAAAATACTATTTTATTTTAATACAATTTGATATAATGAAAGTTAGGGTTTAATTATAATAGGAGGATACCTGATCAGAGATCATCGATTATTTTTTTTCTTTTTATATGTTTCCTATCTTAATTTGGATGGGTTGATTCATAAAAAGTTAAAGACATCAATTTTAAAAAACAAATTCAACAACCATCTTTAATATGCCTTCTATCTATCATTGTTATATTTGACTTACAAAAATACAATTTGTTGTATTTTATTGTATTTTAATATTTTTCTCTCTATATAATATATTATATCTATGTTTAATAATTTATATTATATAAAGCATAATATATAATAATATTTTTTTTAAAATACAAAATAAAAAATCAAATAAATAACAATTATATAAATATTTAATTTATATATATATAATTAATAATAATAGATAGGTATATTTATAATATGTAATTTATAATATATAATTTATATATAAATATTAAATATTGATATTTATTTTTTATTTTTTGATTGTTGAGTAAGGCTTAGGCAGCCATATCCCATAAAATTAAGGAAAAACAAACCAGAATATCTAGCTACTCCAAAATTGCAAAAAGCTTTGATATTAATTACTACTAATTACATATCATCTTCTATACCATCTACCATTACAACTTGTATAACTGCTATCGTTGTTTGTTCAGCCTACATACTATACTGGATAACTACCCTTGCATCACTCCTCTCCATTGCTCGAGCTCTCTAAGATCACATCCTCCATGGTCCACTCAAAGCCACCACCATCTTCGCTACCAGCAACAATCTTTAGGAAATTGGCACCCCACACCACATTGCTCCTTCTCTCTGCCTCTGGGTAGCCAATAGCTAGGACCACGAACGACACATAAGGCCCGTGTGTATTTTGTACCAGTGGCCAGATCCATAGAGAAGGTACAAATCCTTGGCGCTCTACTACAAGGTCGAGCAACACCTCCAACCAGCCCCTCCAATCCACCCTGGTAAGAGCTCTCATCATTTCCCACACTGAATCCTTTATCTCACTAGCATCCAGCAGCACCATAGCAATCATTGAGGTTATGTCAGAGTTAACTATGTATTTGCTAGCCCAGTTGAGAAACGCTTCCCCCAATACCATTTCCACTGTGAGCAAGCTGATGTAGGACCAAACCTTAAATACTTTGTGAAGTCTCTGCTCATTGATCAGCCCCCTAAATGTCATTTGTCTCTTTTTACTTGTTGGGGCAAAGGAAGACTCCATCTCCTTTTGCAACCTCAACAAAGCTTGATGACATTAACTGCCAAGCTCAGTGGGATTTAAGGATGCCTCACATGCTAAGGATTTGTTTAGTATTTAATATTTTAAATACTAAACAAACAAAACTTCCAAATTAAACAAATAAAATAAAAATTCTTCCACATATTTAATATTTTATCTTATTGAAAGTCAAAATTCTTTATAAAATGTCTCCTCTAAAAACAAAAAATATAAAACATTTAACCAATAAAATTATAAAGATTTGTGCGAATCAAACATCTGATGGCACATTTAAATACTTTGACAAGTATCTACAAGTCAAATCAAAGGCATTTAATAGAATTTTAGTCGTTATCGCGCCATAACATCTCTAAGCGACTAAAACCTCCCATATTTCACTCTGTCCCATCATTCAATAATTTGGAGAAGTCATTCCATCATCAGTCTTTTGTCACACTCACATATGAGATGGTACTATGGATGCAAGGGGAAGGAAGCGGCATCCATGCCCCCATGCATTTTTTGGGGCTGGATAGCCACTTCCACTTCCTCTTCTAATAGTTAGCTATTACCTTAGCTATTATTGTCTAACACAAGTTTACTATCATCGACCAATCCATTATCTACTTCACTTAGCAGTTAGTCTCACCTCAGCATTAGATTTGATGTTAATTTCTAACCTTAACATTTAGCAGTCACCATTAGTCTTGGCATTAAATCTATTGGTCATGAATAGTTATTAATGTTAACAATAGGTGTTAGGTTAACAGTAGGCCTACCAACCATTGTTAATAGTTTTTCTAGCATAGCATTTAATGTTAGCCATCAACTTAAGCCTTTAATTGCAAACATCAAGTGTTAGCTGAAGCATTTAATATTATCCTTAACTTGACTTTGGTATGTTGTGGCTGTGAATTTTAGCTAGGCACTACTATGTGCATGTCTTAACTAGCTCTCTTTATTTTGTAATGCATGATTACTAAGATGTTTCAATTGTGGGTCACGTATGCCAACTAGTTAAGTTATTTATCAATTTAAGATTAGTATTACAAAATTTGGAAAGGAAATTATAACAATAGGAATTTAGAATCTGAGTTTCTATTAATAGAGATCTGGTTGATGAACCCTAGTATAGTTTTTGTGATCCAAAACTAAAAGTATGCCTGTACAAGTTAGCTTTATAGCTAAATATGAATCATCTTAAGTTAGGCTCAAGTTATGATATGGTTTATAGGCCATAGTTCATAATGGTAACACATATGATTATGTTTGAATAGCATGTAATGGGTCCTTACACTCCTATTTTGTGTTGGAATTTCTAATCTGGAGCCTGCATTAACTCCACCTACCCATCAGAGATCTTCTCAGGATCTCATTCCTGCCACCCCTGACCAAATTAGTTAATGTCATTTGCTGGCCTGTCAGTTTCCATTTTAATGTTGGTCAATTTCATTGATTGTTGTTAGGTAGATTTAAATTTTGAGTTTGAGTGGCAGATTTTTTTGGAAGTCAAGATAAGACAAAAGGAAGGAACGAAGAACAGTTAGAAGTGAAGAGTTAATATTGCAAGCAGCAGCAGCATTGTAGTGTAGAGTAGAGAGAAGATTTGTTGCAGCAGCACTGTAGTGCAGAGTAAAGAGAAGATTTGTTGCAGCAGCAACAAGGAAGAATATTGTAGAGAGTGCAGAGAATAGAGCTCCGAGCAGCTCTAGACATGCATAACGACCAGTTAGAGGAAAGAGCAGAACAACTCCAAATAGAAAGAAACAACAGTGATGTCCAACAAGCTCCAAAGTGAGCAGTAGTTGTAGGGATAGAAGTAGAAATAGAGTTGTAGCTCTGTAGTTGTATTTGTTTGATGCAAAATAGTTTTATTGATTAATAGAAATCTATATTTGTGTATTTTGTTTTGTGTCCTCTCTCTCTCTTTGTTTATTCTTCCTCCAATGAAGTGGTATTAGAGTGTAACACTTCCAAAAAATTGGTATCAGAGCCAAGGTTTGGCAGATCTAGAGTTTTAGCCTTCTGGGTATTGAGGAAAAGACTAAGATTTCCTAGGTATTAACAGTCTCCCCTGATTTAGAAGAATGGCTAGAGAAGACAACAAGAGTTGGCAGAAACCACCCATGTTTGATGGAAAAAATTATGATGTTTGGGCGAAGAAGATGAAGACCATCTTGGTTGCAAATGATTTGTGGGAACTTGTGGTCAGTGGGTTCATAGATGTGACTGACCCAAATGCCTTTGCAGCCCTAACAAACACCCAAAAGAACCAGTTGAAAGAAACAAGGAGAAACAATACTAAAGCCCTCATTCTGATTGAGGTAGCCTTGACAGGGGCTATTTTCCCTAGAATAGCAGCATCTAACTATGCAAAGGAGGCTTGGCGGATTCTAGAAAATAGTTACAAAGGAACTGACAAGGTGAAGTTGGTGAAACTCTAGTTGCTACGGAGAGATTTTGAGACCTTGCAGATGAAGGATGGAGAGTCTATTTCAGACTTCCATACAAGGGTTTCCACCTTGATAGATCAATTGAGGATAAATGGGGAAACCATGGAAGAACAAAGGATTATTGAGAAAATCCTTAGAAGTATGCCCTTGAAGTTTGACCCTATTGTCATAGCAATAGAAGAGGCCAAGGACCTCTCAAAGATGATAGTAGATGAGTTGATGGGTTCCCTACAAACCTATGAGTAGTGGCTGAATAGATCTACTCCTTCCCTAGAGCAAGCCTTCAAATCTCAGAGTAGTGTGAGAGGTAGGGGAAGAGGAAGAAACAACAGAGGTAAAGGCAGATGAAGAAGCAACTCTGGAAGAGGTGGCTCAAATAGCCAAGAAGATGGACCAAGCACCTCACAACAGGACTCCCACAACAAGAAGGGCAGCAACTCCAACCAGTGGTATGATAAATCAAATGTGCAATGTTACTACTGTCATAAGTATGGTCATTATGCAAATGAGTGTAGGAAGAAGCAGCATGACCAAGGGAGTCAGAATGCTCATGTAGCAAATGAGGATAAGGCTGGAAATTAAAAATAGTCTAAGGTGTTCATTGTATGCAACCTTTCTGAGTAGTGCAGCCCTGATGTATGGTATTTGGATAGGGGGTGTAGCAACCACATGAGTGGTAATGCAAATATGTTTGCCTCCATTGACAATAATTTCAAATCTGAGATCATGATGGGGAACAGTCAAAAGGTTCCTGTCATGGGAAGAGGCATCATCACCATCCTTACCAAGCAAGGTGAGAAGAGGTAGATCCAGGATGTCTATTATGCCCCAGGCATATTTAACATAACTTATTAAGCATTAGACAGATGGTCCAAAATGGTTATAAAATCTTGATGGAGAAAGGGCAATGCATCATCTATGACAGGGATGGTAGCAAGAAGGTCATTGCAGTAGTGCAGATGACGAAAAATAGAATGTTCCCCCTCAGATTATAGTCTCCGACTCTATCTGGAGCTACACAACAGATGGCTCTGGACAGCTCCAGAGTCAACCAGATGGTGTCTATGTAGCAATGGCTTAGCAGTTAGCCTTCAAGACAGTCATCAAAGACCCATCCAAGCTTTGGCATTTGAGTTATGGGCACTTAAGTTTTTTCAGTTTAAGTCTTTTGTCCAAAAAGGTATGGTTAGAGGGCTTCCAATAATTGTTGAGCCTGATAGGAAATGTGAAGCCTGCATTTTAGGAAAGCAGCACATTCAGCCCTTTCAATCAAGGCATTCTAGGAGGGTAAGAGCACCATTGGAGCTGGTGCATTCATATTTGTGTGGCCCCATGAAGACCCCCACACTAAGTGGGAATGTATATTTTATGACCTTCATAGATGACTAGAGTAGAAAGACATGGGTTTATTTCTTGAAGAATAAATCTAAAGCATTTGAGAAGTTTAAGGAGTTTAAACCTTGGCTAAGAAGCAAAGTGGCCGTTACATCAAGGTCCTCAGAACGGACAGAGGGGGAGAGTACATCTCCAAGGAATTTATGAATTTCTGCAAGTATGAAGGCATTCAGAAAAATTCACAAAAAGGTACACTCCACAACAAAATAGAGTTGCTGAGAGGAAAAATAGAACCATCACAAATATGGCAGCAAGCATGATGAAGGCTAAGGGACTGCCAAATTATTATTGGGGTGAGGCAGTAGCAACAACAATATACCTACTAAACAGAAGTCCCACAAAGGCTGTAAGGGATAGAATTCCACAAGAAGCATGGACAAATGACAAATGGAGAGTGGAGCACCTATGGATTTTTGGGGGCATGGCATATGCATTTTTGCCTAAAGAGAAAAGACAGAAGTTTGATGACAAAGGAGAGAAGTGCATCTTTATTAGGTACAACAAAGAATCCAAAGGCTACAAGTTGTACAACCCTGTTACAAAGAAGGTTATAATCAACAGGGATGTTGAGTTCGTTGAGAATGAATCATGGGATGGCACAGTTGACACCACCACATGTATCTCAGCAACAATACCCATAGATGATGATGAAGGTATAAATGAAGCAATAACTTCCAGTAGTGAAGCAGAACTAACATGGAGCACTCTGGATCCAACTCTAGAGTTCTCTGGAGCCATCCCCAAAATAGTTCAAATTTAGCTAGTTCAAGACTACATCAGCAAAGTCAACTCTGGAGCACTTCGGAGTCAAGAACCAGTTCAAATCCTACGCTTGCTTCTCTAATGCCGAGAAAGACAAGGAGCATGAAGGAAATTTATGAAGACACAAGGTATGATGATTTATTTGAAACTCTAGATTTTACTTTGTTCTCTCATGGTGATCAAATAGATTTTGAAGAGGCTGTGAAAGAAGAAAAATGGTGTAAAGCCATGGATGAAGAGTTGGATGCAATAGAAAGGAATGAGACATGGGAGTTAACCACCTTACCCAAGGGTAAACAAGTTATTAGAGTTAAGTGGATCTACAAGACCAAGAGTACTGTTGAAGGAAAGATTAAGAGACATAAAGCAAGGCTAGTTGTCAAGGGATACAAACAACAGTCTGGAAGAGACTATGATGAGACCTATGCACCAGTTGCAACGCTGGAAACCGTGCAAGCAGTCATAGCAATTGCAGCCCAACACAAGTGGAAGGTATATCAAATAGACGTGAAGTCAACCTTCCTAAATTGAGTATTGAAAGAGGAGGTGTATGTGGAGTAGCCACCTATCTATGAAGTCCCAAGGCATGAAGACAAAGTGTACAGGCTCTAGAAAGCTCTCTACGGGCTTAAGCAAGCACCTCAAGCATGGTATAGCAGGATAGATTCCTATCTGCTAAGTAATGGCTTTAGCAAAAATAGCAGTGAGCCCACACTCTACATCAAAGCAGCCAACAGTGAGATTTTAATTGTTGTTTTGTATGTAGATGATCTAATTTTCACTAGTAATAGTGATCTCTTCATTGCTGATTTCAAAGAGGTGATGAAGAAAGAGTTTGAGATGACAGACTTAGGTCTGCTAAGGTACTTCCTAGGCATTGAGATACAACAAAATGAGCATGGCATATTTATTTTGCAAACTAACTATGCCAAACAGATTTTGAAAAGATTTAAGATGCAGAACAGCAAACCTACACCAACAATAGCTACAAGTCTAAAACTGAGCAAGGAGGATAGTAGCAATGAAGTGAACCCAACCCTCTACAAGAGCATGGTTAGAAGTCTAATGTATTTGACTACTACAAGGCCTAATTTAATGTATGTGGTAAGCCTGATATCTAGGTTCACAGAGAAACCTAAAGACTCACACTGGCAAGCAGGAAAGAGAATCCTGAGATATGTCAATGGCACACAAGGTCATGGCATATTGTACGCTGCATCTAGTGAGTTTGAGTTGGTTGGTTACACAAATAGTGATTAGGTAGGAAGTGTAGATGAGAGGAAGAGCACATCGGGATATGTGTTCCACATGGGTTCAGGACCCATTTCAGGGCATCAAAGAAGCAACCCATTGTCTCTCTCTCCATAGTAGAAGTTGAGTACATAGCAGCAAATGCAGCAGCATGTCAAGCTATTTGGTTGAGAAGAATCCTTGCAGATTTGAATGAACAGCAAGAAGATGGTACAACCATATTTTGTGACAATGTTTCCTCCATAGCCTTGACAAAGAATCTAGTCTTCCGTGGATGAAGCAAACACATAGAGATCCATTATCATTTCATAAGAGAGTTAGTTGAGCATGGAGAGATTGAACTACAGTTTTGTAGGTCCGAGCAATAGCTCACAGACATTTTTACTAAGGCACTGTCTAAGGAGAGATTTGAACACCTAAGAGATAGCTTGGGCATTGTGCACAGCTCCAGATTTTAGTTTTGGAAAGAAAGCTCTAGACGGCTCTGGATAACTATAGACAGCTCCGGAGATACATAATGAAAAAGGTATGTGGATCTAGATTAAGGGGGAGTGTTGGAATTTCTAATCTAGATCCCACATTAACTCCACCTACTCGTCAGAGATCTTCTTGGGATCTCATTCCTACCGCCCCTGACCAAATTAGTTGATGCCATTTGTTGGCCCATCAATTTCCATTTTAATGCTAGTCAGTTTTGTAGTTAGGGTAAAATTGCAAATCAGGGCAAATGAATAAACAGCAATGATAAAAACCCTAGCAATGCACAATGAAGCACAAGACAACATGAAAATCAAAATAACAAATGTAAATGCAAACCGATCTCCACGCTATGCTTGATTTATCTCCATTGCTCTTCTCCACCTTGCATGAGCATGCAAGATTTTGAAGGATTATTGTTGGAGGAATGTTGGATGCTCACTTCTGCAACATAACATTAAGATGAAGATGATAGAATGAATGATAGATGAAAGATGCAAAGGCTCTAATGATATTTTAATAGCATGTGGATTCTTGAGCATCAATGCATTATAGAAAATTTGACAGAATAAGGGTGCTTAAGGCTCAATGCATGCTAATGGCTTATGAGGGGGTTGATTTATAGAAAAGGCTTAGTTCAAATGGATGGTTGAGATTAAAAAGCTAAATGATTGATGTGGATGGCTAGGATTGATTCGGTTATCCCCACTCTTCAAGGGAGTTGTAGTCATTTGACAAGTGGAGGGAGAATAGGGCTCATGTGTGCTTGTGTACATAAAAAGTACTACGTATGAAAGATATTAAATAAAAGGCTGTAGTACCACTTATATTTTTAAATGAAAGAGGCACACATGTCGGCTAAATGATAAGATAAATTAATTAAATAAAAAAAATTTATTTAATTAATTGGAAAGTTGGCTTATGATGAGAACTTAATTCAAATAAAATATTTGAATTAGTTGGGATATGAGTTGGATATTAAATAAATAAAATTTAATTAATTAATTGGATAGTGGGATTAGGATATGATGTGGAAATTAATTAAATAAATAAAATTTATTTAATTAATTGGCTAATGGATAAATGGGATTGAGAGTGGGATTTAGGACAAAATGCTACATGATGTCTAGGATAATGTTTTTGACAAGGTGTTGCTAGACATGAACAAAGTTGGGACAATTTTGGGTGTCTACATTTTGCCCCTCTTTGAGATGATGTTTGAGATGATAAGCTTTATGTTGAGTAACATCATGTCAAAGAAGCTAAGGTACGGATAATTGATAGGGATGCTGCTGATGATGATGATGATGATGATAGAAAGGATAGGTTGGTGATGCCCCCTTGAGAGGATAGGTGGGTTGGACAAACACGGGTATGCTCTCGAAAAGAAATGGCGTGGCTACAAAAGAAAGATAAGGGGATAGATAGAAGAAATGAAGATGCGTTATGCTGCAATGAATGTGAGCAACCATGTTGTTTGATACAGCACTAGATGTTATGCACCAAGGTATAAGGACCAGGGTGACAATGTGTCTCGTGCCCCAGCGTAATACAACCTTGTCTGGATACAAGATATGAATATTAGCTAGATTGATACTGATATGATGCAAATGCAAGATAAAATAATAACACACACAAGCAAGCAAGCAAGCATGTGCAAATGATTCAAAAACAAATAAGGTATTGCCCCTGTCAAGCTGTAAACCAATGATTAATTGCTGATTGTTTTGTTGATGATAGTTGAGAGTGTTGTCATTGTGGGGAAAGCTATATCCC
The DNA here is from genome assembly GCA_027924645.1 of Cunninghamia lanceolata. NCBI lineage: Eukaryota > Viridiplantae > Streptophyta > Pinopsida > Cupressales > Cupressaceae > Cunninghamia > Cunninghamia lanceolata. Next base: position 3,525,652 of record BSBN01001161.1, read on the forward strand.
TAGATCAACACAAGGTTGTTTGCTAAGTTGGTTGCCTAATTGGCTGAGTGATTGATTTGGCTTACAACAAGGCTAGGATCAAGACCATGGATTGCGTTTGGATAACTTGGCTTGATTGATTAACTTGATTGGTATAGCTTAAGGATGGGCTTGCTTGTGGATCTTTGTTTGGAATGGTTGGAAGATGATGAAATGCTGATTAGATTAATTTGATGAAATGTTGATGATGGGATGATATGTGGTGGATTGAGCTACTTTTGATTTGCTAAAGTGATTGGATTTGTTCCGATTGGAGTTGATGTGATTGAGTTGATTTACTTTGGTGTTAATGCTGATGATTGATAGGATTTGTTTTGAATGATGTGATTATTGCTTGGATTTTTCGTTGGATATTGATTTTTTTGTGTTTTTGGAATATTTGGAATTTTTTTTTCTTTTGTGTTTTTTTTTTTTGAAATGTTTTAGAAAACGCCAATGGATTTACAATTTGGGTAGCCTTTGTCCTTGATACCAATGACAAGGGAAAAACCAAGTCTAGGTAAAAAGGATGGATAAAAGGATGGATGATAGTAAATGGGATGGAAGACTCATGAGAGTTGGATGGATAAAGGGATAGGCCATATAAGGGATGGATGCATGCCTCATGATAAATGGATAGATAGGCTATAGTGGAAAACTCATGATAAACAGATGGGGATAAGCTATAAGATGGAAAGCTCATAATAAGGATATGCCATAATGTATGGATCATAAGGGAGCTAGGATGTGATCTCCAAAGGCTATGTTGCATCAGAAAAACTTGCCCCATTCTAGGTGGTAATGCTTAGGATTTTGCATGACAAAGTTTATAACCAAGGGATGACATGATGGATTGGTTTAAATGAGATGGATAAATGGTCAATGGATAGGACTTGGTTTGGAAAGAAGGTATGTCAAGAAATATCCAAACATGTTTCAACATTTTACCCCTATGTCTTCATCGAGATCAAAAGGAGGAAAGAAGTATAGATAGGATAGGCATGTTCATGTAATGGCTAAGGATGGTAGGATGGTATGGTAAGATAGGACATGATAAGATGGAAAATGATAGGTTGGATAGATAGTTTGGAAATGGATAGGTTGGATGAGACAATGTGCCCCCAAGTGTAAGTGACATAGAAGATCAACCTACACATGACGCCTGTTTGCTAGGTTTTCATCATGGTACTTATCCAAGGTGCTTATTTACCAGGTTTTCACCGTTGGATGAAGGGATTTCTCTAAACTTTTTTTTTCTTTTTTTTTTTCTTTTTTTGGGTTGATAATTACACATGGCGCCTGTTTGCCAGGTTTTCGCCATGGTAATGGATAAGAGGGACTCAAGTGGCTAGTGCTATGAATGTTGGTAGTCCCATTGGAGATGGATGTTATTGCATGGACCATGTCAAGTGTGCTCATAGATGTTGATAAGGGATTGCGTGGAAGTGAGATGGATTAGGTAGATAATGGATTATAATGTGGATTATGCAAGATTGATGCAAGGATGGATGGATGGGGATAGTGGATTATGATGTGGATTATGAAAGGTTAATGCAAGGATAGATGGATGGGGATAGTGGATTATGTCAGACTTAGGATGAAAGGCTTATGCAAAAGCATGGATCATAGGAAGGTGATGGGAAATATATGTAGGATAATGGATGAAGGATGGGGAGATATAGCTATGTGGAGGTGTTGCGGAGTGGAAGGGAACCATGACCAATGGTTGCACACACAATGATAAACATTGAATCTTTTGATGAGATGGTGGTGTAGGAAGCAATGGAGATGTTTGCTTAGGGGATGGTTGATGAAGTGATTTAGGAACCCACATAGATTTAGTATTTTTAGTGCTTTGGCTTTTCTTGTGGGATTTTTGAAGGGAATGGAAGTTTTGGGTGGAAATAGGCTCTTGGATGGAGATAGGTGATTGGGATTCTTGAGAGGTGGATAAGGATGCCTCATTTGACTTGCTAGCTATTTGCTTAGGAACTCAAACCATTTTGCTTTTGGGCTTTGCATTTGGAGGTAACGGTTTAGATGGCTTCTTAGATGAACTTTTCCTAGAGTTTGATTCTTTATGTCCTAAGGTATGAAGACCTTTAGGATTTTTGGTAGGATTTTTATCTTTATAGGTAGAGGCATCACAATTTTTTCTTTTGAATCCCATGGGGTGGGTGGAGTGGATGGAATGATTGGAAGCTTTATGCTTAGGCAATGTGTGCTTTGGTTGGCCATGATTAGGGATGCAAGGATACTTATGAATGATAGGTATGTTAGGTGGTGGAAGCAATGGTGGCAAGGTGGATGGAGGGATATTTGGAGTTGGTAAAAGTGGAGGCAAAGTGGATGGCGGAAGGTGTATGGTCACATGCTTTTGATATTTATAGGATGATGGAGGTAGAATGGCAACATATGTTTTGGGTAGATGATGGGGTTTGCGATGGAAAGTGGTAGGTTTAGGATGCACGGAAGGATTACCAACATCTTGGCCTTGTTTACCTTGGGGTGTGTATCCAAGGCCATATGAGCATGGAGGACTTTTGACATGGTTTGGCTCCAAAATACCTTGTTCATAAAGGCCTAGGCCTTTACCTTGGTAGTTCATGTTTTGGAGGATGCGATGGACAATGGGACTAGGTGTGCTTTGGGAACTAGACTTGAGCTCATTATTGGATGTAGAAGGTGAAGTGGATAGAGGTTGTTTTTGTCCTATGGAAGAACGTTCATGGACAAAGGTGGTAAGACTACTAGGACATGATAGTGGATTTGAAATGGAATCGATGGTGGATGTGGAAGGAGGATCATTAGGATCTTGATTAGCATTGTGTTCACTAAGATCCAAGTTATTTGTTTGATCTTTTATGCTTACTTGGGGGACAAGTGTCTCATTATGACAAGTGGATGTTTGCTAATTATGGATAGGGCTAGATGGTGGATGACTAGAAGCAATGTGGATATCTTGCTCATGGATAGATATAGGATTATGGATAGGATCAAGGTGCTCATGGATAGCTTCTTCATAGGTATCATCTTGATCATAAAGAAGGTAAATATTATGGATGGGTTGAATTTGGATAGCTTGCTCATGAATGGTTGTTGGGAGATGGATAGGATCAAGTGGCTCATGGATAGATTCATCATTATGGCTATCATCTTGATCATGGAAAAGATACATGTTATGGATGGGTTGGATGGAAGGCATTTGATATTGAGTTGGACTAGGGCTTAATGTTTCCACATGCTTAGGATTAAACCTTTGACATACCTCTTGGGTTGCTTGAATGGAAGTGGAAGGCTCTTGACTTGGATTCATAATACGAGACTCTTGAATAGGCTTGATGGCTTGTATGTCACATGATGGGCTTGAAGGGCTAGGTATGTTAATGGAAGGCTCTTGAAGAGGCTCAAGGATATGTGAACCACATGATGAGATTATAGGATTGGACATGACCTTGGGAAGTTCATTGGTAGGCTCATGAATGGGTGTTTGACATGTAGGTAGTTTATTCCTAGCTAGTAGCCAATGGATCACATCCTTTGCAAGGGTATGAGTGAATGGGCAATATAATGGATGAGCAATAATAGTGGATGATGTTGTAAGCATAGGACTAGGATTTTGATTGGATGGAAGGATAATGGAGTTTGATGGATTAGGATGTGGACTAGATGGGTGTGACACATGGGATTGGGATGATGTGGCATGATTTCTTATTGTAGGTAGGTACACCTTGTAAACAATTGAGACAAATATTGGGCATTGATTTGTATTATGGCCTTTGGTCCTATGGTATGCACAATAATCATGTTCATCATATGGACTTTCTTCACATGGTTTGACTTCAGGAAGTTCAATGAGTTTTGCTTCAAGCATCCTTTGTAAAACTATCTCAGCCGCATCCTTTGGTGAAGGATTAGAATGACATGGTGATGAAGGTAATGGAGGGCTTGGTGGTTTGGAAGGTTGATGGACCAATGGACTAGGAGTAGGATCACATGGTGGTGTTGGGATAGGACTTGTTGGCTCATGTGTTGGCATGTGATTGGATGGTGGTGGCCACTCTAGATTGGTATCTCCCTTGTCAAAGGTTATTAGATCTTGCATAGGATAACTTGGGCTTGTTTGATTTATGTACAAGGGACCACTTGGACTTGGATGTGCTTCTTGTTGGAAAGGTGGACTTAGGTCTATCGATGGTGCTTGATGGTCTTGTTGAAAAGGTGTACTTGGACCTGCTTGATTTATGTACAAAGGGCTATTTGGACTTGCATGTTGTTCTTGTGATATCACTTGATTGCTTTGTGGATGGGCTTGGTAGTGCATTGGAACGGTGGCATGAGGGATTGGATAAACTTGAGGTGGATGTTCATAGGATGATGTGGCATTGACTTGGTGGATATGTGGATTAAGTTGATAGGAAGTGGATGGATATGACATGTGGCTATGAGGTGGATTAGGTTGATAGTGAATGGCTAAGGATTGTTGTACTTGTTGAGCCTGACTAATGGCTAAAAGGTGTTGGACTTGGGCTATGGAGTGTTGCAGTTGAGGTGATTGGCTTGCATGGGGTTGAGCTTCTTGGATGAAGAATTGTAATATTTCAATGGCATCTTGGTTGAGGGGTTGTGATCCTTGATAAAAATTTTGGAGGAATCTTTAGAATTTGATTTTTGGGTCTTCTAGTGTAAACATGTTGTCACCCAAGTGTTTGCCTTAAGTCCTTTTAGCAAGTGCTTGTTTAGGGATTTGGATGATGATGTGGATTGTTTGGATGATGTGGATATGAAGGGTTGGATGATAACTAGGCTATGTTTGGGATGAAAGTGATTGGGTTTGAATGTTATTGGAAGAATGTGTACGATGACTTGTCTTTATGTGTTTGGGTGTTTAGAGCTTGATGTGGCAATATTCAAACAAATGATTATGCATATACACACATGAATCAATCACGCAAGACACATAAGCAAGTTTTAGTTTGGAAGAATGTGATGATGGTTAAGCAAGCACGTGAAGACACTTCAACAAGTCCTAGTCAAGGCAAGGCCACTATCACAAGGAGGTTCTAGTGAAAATCCAGGGGACCGGCACCCCACGAGCATCCAACAAGCCACTTAAAACTTTAACTAACCCTACTAGAAGTTTTAATATACACAAAGGTATACCTCCTTTCAAGTTAGCACTGTATGGTGAGCGCTAATACCGGTTAGACTTGGCTTTCGTCTTATCCTCTAATTTTTATAGCAGACCGGATGAAAGTACCGCTTGAGGTCATTCCCTTGGGGTGGATACCAAGGCAGGTCTCTCTAAGGCTAAACAAAAGCAACACAAGTAAATGTTTTTGATCTCCAAGTTCGTATTGGGATGCGAGGAGAGAGCATACACATTTACTTGGTCACACTCGCATGGGGTTCATTAACCTTAGAAATTCAATGTGTAGAAGACAATGCAAGCACTTGTTTGTTTTAAAACTCAAATCCAAATGTGATGAAAGACAATGGTTTATTTTAGCCCAATTTTTTTGATGTGAATTTGCAAACAATTGTTCGTTTTATGCCCAAAATCCAAATGTGTTTGCAAACAATGATTAGAAGATGAGATATGAAATAATTGCACCTGGTTAATTTGCTGTCCAAATATGTTGTAAATGTTGATGCCAATGTTGCTTCAGCTCCTTATGATCACCTACAACATAAAAAAAAATGATATTATAATGCAGGCATAAAAAATAGGCTCATCAGGCAAGGAAAATTGTAATTTCAGATGCATAGCCGAATTAGATTTGATTATTTTGATACATTTTGGATTCAAAAATTAAAAAATCAAAGAAGAGACCCCTATTAATTTTCAGAGAGCTTTCCGAAAATGTAAAGAAATCAGAAAAATTCCCAATTTACGCCCAAAAATGTGGATTTATGAAAATAGTACAATTGGCAAAGATCTAATTTTTTCACACTTTAAATGAGCTCCAAATTAAATCTATAAAACATAGACCCCCATTCGAATTTTGAGAGCTTTCCAAAAATGTAAGAAAATTTAAAAAATTCGCTGATTTACGCCCAGAATTGTGATTTTATGAAAAAACATAAAAACATGATAAAACCCGCAAAAATCACGATAAATCCGAAATTTTTCTTCTGTAGCTTCCTTATATCATGGACAAACTTTTGCTAAAATCTTGTAGAAAAATTCATAGCCGTTTGGAAGATATGATGAAATCTTTAAAACCTAGGGTTTTGTCCAAAAAGTAGCAGATTGCAACAAAAAGTTAATTAAACCTGCAAAACTCAACAATGGGGGTTATATGAATGCAAATTTTTACTACAAAAACCTACAAAAAGGATCAAGTGAAGTGAGTCCCACCGGGCGTGCCAAATGTAGTTAGGGTAAAATTGCAAATCAGGGCAAATGAATAAACAGCAATGATAAAAACCCTAGCAATGCACAATGAAGCACAAGACAACATGAAAATAAAAATAACAAATATAAATGCAAACCGATCTCCACGCTATGCTTGATTTATCTCCATTGCTCTTCTCCACCTTGCATGAGCATGCAAGATTTTGAAGGATTATTGTTGGAAGAATGTTGGATGCTCACTTCTGCAGCATAATATTAAGATGAAAATGATAGAATGAATGATAGATGAAGGATGCAAAGGCTCTAATGATATTTTAATAGCATGTGGATACTTGAGGATCAATGCATTATAGAAAATTTGACAGAATAAGGGTGCTTAAGGCTCAATGCATGCTAATGGCTTATGAGGGGGTTGATTTATAGAAAAGGCTTGGTTCAAATAGATGGTTGAGATTAAAAAGATAAATGATTGATGTGGATGGCTAGGATTGATTCGTTTATCCCCACTCTTCAAGGGAGTTGTAGTCATTTGACAAGTGGAGGGAGAATAGGGCTCATGTGTGCTTGTGTACATAAAAAGTACTGCATATGAAAGATATTAAATAAAAGGTTGTAGTACCACTTATCTTTTTAAATGAAAGAGGCACACATGTCGGCTGAATGATAAGATAAATTAATTAAATAAAAAAAATTTATTTAATTAATTAGAAAGTTGGCTTATGATGAGAACTTAATTCAAATAAAATATTTGAATTAGTTGGGATATGAGTTGGATATTGAATAAATAAAATTTATTTAATTAATTGGATAGTGGGATTAGGATATGATGTGGAAATTAATTAAATAAATAAAATTTATTTAATTAATTGGCTAATGGATAAATGGGATTGAGAGTGGGATTTAGGACAAAATGCTACATGATGTCTAAGATAATGTTTTTGACAAGGTGTTGCTAGACATGAACAAAGTTGGGACAATTTTAGGTGTCTACAAGTTTCATTGATTGTTGTTAGGTAGATTTAAATTTTGAGTTTGACCGGTAGATTTTTTTGGGAAGTCAAGATAAGATAAAAGGAAGGAATGAAGAATAGTTAGAAGTGAAGAGTGAATATTGCAAGCAACAATAGCAATGTAGTGCAGAGTGGAGAGAAGATTTGTTGCAGCAACAACAGGGAAGAATATTCAGAGGGTGCATAGAATAGAGCTCCAGGTAGCTCTAGACATGCATAGCGACCAGTTAGATGAAAGAGCAGAACAACTCCAAATAGAAAGGGACAACTGTGATGTCCAGGAAGCTCCAGAGTGAGCAGTAGTTGTAGGGATAGAAGTAGAAATAGAGTTGTAGCTCTGTAGTTATATTTGTTTGATGTAAAATAGTTTTATTGATTAATAGAAATCTTTGTTTGTGTATTTTGTTTTGTTTCCTCTCTCTCTCTCTATTTTTTTATTCTTCCTCCAATAGAGTGGTATTAGAGCGTAACACTTCCAATATTTTGAATGTTAGATTAAAACTAAGTGAATAATATAGGCATATGCTCGCATCAATAGACAAGGCATGGTATTAAATTTAGTATCTTGTTACTTAAATGGATTACTTGAGTAAGCTAGATCTCCTTATTCTGCTTTTGTTCTAAGAAATCTTATTGGTTTTTTTATAACTTAACTAGTCACCCATTGAGTCATATTATGTGTTTACTTGAGGGCAAATCAACTCATTTTAAGTGTCATTTTTTCCACCTTTTGGTTTGTCCTTCTTTCGCTCAAATAAGAGAGCTCAGTTTCCTATTATGAATCAAGTTTTAACTTATTACTATATCAATGTGGACATTTGTGTGAAGTCAACCTAAGCAATTTGATAGATAACGAACTATGAAGCCTATGCGCGTATGTAGGCAAGGCCATCAAGGATGAGCCCCTGAGGCATGGGTCTGGCCCCTAGGTCTTGTCATATTCATGGTTGTTTAGAAGTCCTTTAAACATAATTATTTCCTTTTGATGAAGAGACTAATCATGTTTTTCCAGATTTCATGCAGTTGCAGGTTACTGGAACCGATGAAAAATTGTTGATGACGAGCCAAGTAAAATGAAGAGGGTGATGGTAAGGGTTGGTATTTATCACCTAAACTATATGTTTAAAATTAGTGGAATTCCTTATGGATATATCTAAAGGTTGTATGGGGAAACTTCACAATTAGTTCTAGTCTTGTAATGATCCAATGATATCTTTCACTATAGCTAAGGGTTACTTTAGATTGATACATTATGATGATGTGAAACATTTTAATATTATTGGATAAGTGATCAGGTTGGCAACATGCATTGGTGAGTATAGTCAAATGTTCCTTTCTTATGTTGATTTATCTATGTAAACCTATGCTTGTAATTTTAAGATTCAACTACAATGTATCAAAACAATTGCCTTTTAAACTATTCCCATGAGATTATTTCATGATTGTAGGTTGGGTTGTTGTTATCTACATCAAAGTGCTTGCATTACTAAACTAATTTATGTGAGTTGGTTGTGTGTTGAGGTGTCAATTGCCCCAGCGTAACAGGTGGGGCATTACACAAAGGGCATTACACAAGGTGTAGAGACTGTCACCTCTCATGAGTGTGTGCTCATTGTCATTCTACATGTATTGGGATCTTAGAGGGTGATCAAGTAGTACAACATGGAGAATTAAATATTATGGTGATCACTAAGGAGATAGTGTGTGATTTGTTTGGTGATCCTACAAAGGTATTTTTATACAAATTTATAACATTACATTTTACATTTCATACTTAATATTGTAATATGTAAATTGAATTGTTATTCTAGAATTGAATTAAAATATGCATTTATTATATATTTTAAGGTCTAACCTCACATAGTGGTATGACATCGACCATTCCACCAATGAGTTTTATAGTCCCATCTATCTCAAAGGTAAATTTATAATATATCACAATAATTTACTAGTTAGTTTGTATTCAAAATACTATTAAATTTTTAAAAATATTTTTTTATTGAATAAGTGTGTATTACACCATCATCTAGCATGCTTGTTGGTAGTGTTGAGTGCGATATCAAATTTATTGAGGTATATTTAGCACATTTTAAATTGTTAATATATAATTTAATGTTTTTTATTATGTGTACTTAAGTTTCTTAGTTAAATCTATCATTGTTTGTTTAGTTGATGAGTTCAACTATCACGCCTCCTAGTATACGAGAAAAATTGGATGTTGGTGTTGTCGCAATTTCATCCTCAATGTCTCTAACACAAGTATGAGTAAAAATGTATTCATTTAATTATGATTATCTTGTCTCAATTGATATCATTAGGTATGTAAATAACTGATATGTATTGATTATATTATGTTATGGACCAATGCAAGCACTCATGTCTGAAGACAAGCTCATCTTGATGATGCTGAATGTTAGAAGCAAGAATGATTAGACTACTAGTATGTTGCAAGTGTGTTTATTAGTTTTATGTCATTTTAAAATAATTTTTTAGTTATAGAACTATTAGGATTAAGGTGCCGTCAACCTTGTAAATCTTATGTATTTAATTACTCCTAATATTGTCTGTAAATCATTCATAAGGGATGAAGTATTCACCAAGTAGTGATCTTGTTTCAACTGCATTTTGGATCCTTGTACCTGGCGGGGGGTGTGGGGGGCTTGCCTCCCCACTACTGTCGCTACTTCCAAAGAGAAATTTTTTAGAAAATTGCCTTGGAAAATATTGTAATTTCATAGTCAATCTGGATTGTTCATCGTTAGGTCGCAGATCTAATGGTAGAGGTTATGTTGGGTTTTTTTCCTATAAGTCAACACTCTTTTAAATAGGGCATTATATTACGGTTGTGAATGAGTATTATAGGCACTGCTGGATTGAAGACCTAAGAGGAGATTGATAGTGTTGTATTATAAACTCTATTGAAGTTAATACAGACTGGTGCATCTCTTCTTGTGTGGAGTTTTTTCCTAAAAGGGTTTCTCCATGTAAACATTGTGTTGTATTTGATCTTTTGTTTCATTATTTATTTGTGTTGATTTGAAACTATCTCCATTTTGGTTTGCACTAGATTAATAATTACAATTGTAATTAGATTTCTATTCTATAGTTGTTCACCTTCATCTCTAACAAGAACATGGCATAGTACCTAATAAATTATAATTTGTATATTTAAGTTGAGGTGTCTAGCATGGAGCACAAGAGATCAAAACAATGCAAGGTAACAATTGATTTAAATTTTTGAGCTTCACTTTTTAGTCAGGCAAAGAGAGGTTGAATGTTTCATAATTAGTCTTTGCTACATATACAAAGACATTTTGTATGCCTATATGGCACATTGATAACAATTTGTATGACTATATATTGATAATATTTTGTAGTCTAAGAGACATTGTAGGGCTCATGACGTTGTATTGCATTTTGATGTCATTATGTACACATTCATGGCCATATCAAGATCAATATATATAACTATTTTGTATGTATTCATGGCTTAAATGGTTTTAATGGTTTGAATATTAAGGCTTAAGATTACTCATTGTTGAGGGTGATCATTAATGATTTAAATTTTTATATAATATTTTTTACGTTGATAATGAAAGCAATGAAATTTAATTAATTTCTCTATCAACTCTTATGTGAAATATCAATTTAATCTATAACATTCTCTAGAGTCTGAGCCTTGTTCAACAATACCTTACCATAATCTACCATATAACAAACAAAATGATATTGTACATTGACATTTTTAGTACAAGCATGGTACATGGGATTCATATCCAAGTCACAACCAATATAAACCACCCTAGAATTAAAACCAACTCTAGAGCATAATATCTATAACCATATTACCTCTTTATAGGCATGTTTAGTGACCATATACTCTACTTTGATGGTGAACAAAGCAACTATGGGATACCTTTACTCATCTAACTAATGCATCACTGAACAATAACCACTAGTAGATGTTTAACTATCCAAGTCACCTACATAATCTACATCAACAAAGCCCTATATGTATAATTTCTTAACCACATCATTAGTACCATGATAACACAAATGGTAATTAGAAGTCCCTTGCAAATATTTGAACACCCTTTTAAACATAAGTTAATTTTTTTCTACCAAGGTTAGACATAAACCTACTCAAAACTCCCACTACTTCAATAATATCCAATCTAGTGTAAAACATTACATACATCATGCTACCAATAGCACTAGCATAAGGCATGTTAGGCATATCCTCAAAATCATCATCCAATTTAGGACTCATATTTAAATAAATCTTAGTGCCAACATAAAATGGAATACTCATTAGTTTGTAATTATGCATACAAACCATTGCAAAAATGGTTTCAACATTCTTACTCTAACTTAAACAAAGCTTTATGTGGACTCGATCTCTAGCAATTTCCAACCCAAGAATATTTTTTTCTACCCCTAAATCCTCCATACATCAGACATTCCAAAAAGATAAGTTTTGAGCTCCCTAATCATCCCCTTTCTATTACCAATAAACAAGATGCCATCCACATACAAGACAATGATTAGAACCTGATCATCAATAATTTTAAGATATATGTTGTTATGTCAGAAAATGTCCCCTTGGGAGCTTTTCCCTCTTAAGGTTTAGCTTTCGGGTCCTTAGAATGCATTTAGATCATATTGCATGTTAATTTTGAATCCTGATGAAAAAACCCCTAAGTGTTATGGCAAATAGGACCTAGGGGGTGCTATTGAGATAACTTTTGACCAAAATAGGGAGGGAGGACTTGGGCGCTCACACCCTAGTCTTGCCCTATTTTGGGTCAGGTCCTAAATCTAAGTGTTAGTTATATGACCATTGTTAGGTCCTATGCCGACACCTTGAGTTTCAATTATGAAATTCTTGGCAGGAATGTGTGTTGTTGCATATATAAGCATGTTTAGGTTTTCATTTGTAAACTAGAAGATGATTGTAACTTTAGGCATACTTGTGATTTTAGAGCATCCATGATATTCATTGTTGCATAGCAGAGCATTGTTATTGTGTTTGTGATTGCAGATTTAGCTTCATCTTCTCATGTGATTGAAGAGCCTTCATTTATGTGAGATCTACACTTCTAAGGTGACATTTGTTTTGAATCATTTGTCATTTGGATTTTACCTCTATCCTGCAAGGATACGCACTCTTATCTGACATTGGTGTTCAGAAGACTTGAATGTCTCTCAGGGACTTGACTAAGGCAAGCCTCTAAACACTACAACCCCCAACCACACTCTTTTGTGATTGCATGTTACAGGTACCGAGTTTCACGAAGTGGAGTTGCAGAGAAAGGTTGTAGATGACAAGGATTTAGGATCCGAAAAGAAAGGGACAGAATTGAACATTTCAGGATATGGGTGCCTAGGGAAATGTCCTTTAGAATCACAAAGATAGTAATCAATGTTACAGTGACATTCTGCATCTAAAGAAGCCTTGACATCCCAAAAATCAGCCTACCTTAGACAAGGAAGTCTAGGGCAGTGTCCTCCGCATTTCCAATGATGAAAATAGATGGAATAGTGATCATCATTGCTGGAAAGAGTTGTGCATTCTATGAAGAAAACAATACCTTGGACTTGGGCACCCAGGGCATTGTTCCTGAATATTTTGAATCTTGAACTTTGAAAAATGGTCAATTATTAATCTCTATCTTCTATCTCAGTCTACAAGCATTTATCTGAATCTATCAATTTGATCATTGTTTTGCATAATTAGGGTTTCTTACATATTTAAGGATTTAAGTGAGATATTAATTAGCAATTTCTAAGTATCCACATCATTCCAAGTGATAGCCCAACATGTTAGGTGAATTCTCTCATTTAGTAGAGATTCAACTCGGTTGATATGTCCTTGAATGTTTGTTGTGAAAGGAGGATCTAAACCCATCAACACTAAAACAACAAATCAAACCCCATCCCTCCTTTTTCATACAAAACATTTTGGTGAACCCACATTTTTGAGTTTTTGCACCTTGCTGAGTGTTGTGTGATAGATTTGTATTCATTCATTTTATTGCATTTGAAAAATTACAAAAAATTTGAAAATTTTAGAAATTTTGAAAAAATTGGCATTTTAGGCTTGCATTTTCAAACAATTTAAATTAATTTGCATTTAATTTCATTTAATTTATGTAAGTTTAATTAGATATGATTTAAATTACATAAATTCATCATTAATCATTCATTTGCATTGCATTTTCATGCTTAAATTTTTAAAAATTGTTTGAAATTGTCCATTTTTCACATAACCTAGTTTTTGCATTAGCTAGGGTTTGTAGTTAAAATCTTGTTTCAGATTTTACCACTATTTTAAAACACTCATTTAGGAATTATTTATAACTTTAGTTTTTCATCATAGTGTCTTTCTTGCAAAATTTCATGTCCAGGGTTTAAAAATCTCACATTTTCATTAGATTTTGGCTTATTTTGCATATAGAATTGCATCAAAGGCATGTTGTGAAGGATATTGCTGCATCATTAGAGTGTTATTAGGAATATGATTTTCTTTCTCTCATCAATTTCCTCACAACACCTTTTCTTTCACTCATTTGCATTGAAAAAAGTGAAAAATCAAGCATTTTAGGTCATATACATACATACTGTTGCACTTGTTTCTTGCATAAGTGTTGAAAATATTTAAAATATGATTTGGAATTCATTTGAAAACATATACATGGCTTTTAAATACAACAATGATGCTAGGTTTTATCCTAGGCCTTATTTGAAAAGAAAAGCCCATGAACTTGAAATAACATTTACACCTCATGACAAAGCAATGGTAGATATTAAAGGGCCTCTTTACGTTACAGTGAACATAATGAAAAGACATGTGCATGGAACACTTATAGACCCTAATTGCATGACTAATGTGGTTATGGAAGATTTCCTTCTTAAACATGATTTGGCACAAGATTCTTATAAACTATCAGATTTGAGAATTAAAACACATAATGGAGCTTTGATGAATACATTTGGGAAGATAACCTTATTGGTCTCGGTATATGATAAAGTCATGGATCAGTTCTTTGATGTTATCCCCTTATCTGACCTCTTCCATGTAAAACTAGGACATCCATGGCTTAAGGCTATGAATGTCGTCCCCTCAACTATTCACAAATGCATAAAATTCCCTTTGCATGGAGAAATACATACTATCCACCATAATTCATATCAACCTCCAGCTAAGGAAAAAAACTTCGCTCTTGATTACTTTTGGCTGCAACCTAATAGAGACCCTAAGCCACAAAGAGACCAATCTTTCCTAGAATATAGACAATAAAAAGAAAAACAACTAACTAGAGTGGCCAGGTCTCCTTTACAAACAATAAGGGAAGAACAACATGCATTTGAAGATCCCCTTAGAGCAAAAGGAAAGCAACAAAATGAAATGTAAGAATAAAACAAGACTCTTACGACTATGATGAAATAATTGGCATGATAGAAGTGGATAAGGAAAAGTTTCATAACTCACCTCATCCATGGAGAGATGGTATCTATGTTGAGGTTCCTCCCCCATCATCCTTACAAGGATCGGGAGGTATTCATAGATAATAAAACATTTCATCGAGACCAATGAGATTTGAACATGGTGCTTCCTCCTCTAATGTGCAAACTCCTATGGAAAAACATAACAATGTCTTTGAAGAGATAAATAGTAAGACAAGAAGGAATAGACAAGCAAGAGAAAGGAGAAGAGAAGACAAGCTTTTGCCCAACAAAATGCAACTCAACAAGAAAACATTCAACCTAACATTGAAACAAACAACGAAGAGCTTAATGAAGATAAACTTAAAGATAATGATAATTGTTGGGCACTTGTCCCTTATGTACCACTTTCCTCCAACATTCGAGAGTGGGAAGACGATGATTTGCCCATCGACAAGTGCTAGTTCAGTTGTCCCTGCAGGTAAGTAATTCTAACCCTTTACCTCCGTGTTATGTTTCCCTCGTGATGTGTTATGTGTTGTTTAGGCCTCCTAGGATGACCCTTGATTCTCTTGTAAGGTCAAGGATACCGAAAGACCACCTCTGTTGTGGCCCTTCTTCTATTTGTATCATCATTCTTCTATCGATCTTCTCCTCTATTTTCATCATTGTGTGTTGTGTCTTATGGACATAGCATTGCGGTTGGTGACTTGGGGGCACCCTCCTACATGATTGTCCCTAATGCACTTTCTTTCCTCCCTTTATTTATTGTTTACCTTCTTCCAGTGGTTCTATATATCTAGCGGATGATGAAAAATAAATAATACTGATACGGACCATGTGTCCCTTCAATGAGAAATCAAAAACTGGACCTAGTCCATACATGACGATGGGGTTGATACATATTATCCAATGCTTGGCTAGTAGAATCACTCCGTGTTATATTTTGATAATGTGTAGTGCCCCTCCACTCTCACCGTGGATGTGTAGGTAGTTGGCTTTGGAACTCGAGATGACGATAAATAATAGGGATATTTAAAGGTTAAAGTGAACACAATGAATGCTTTCCGTGATATCCTCCTGGTATGCGCAATATCTCCCATGATATATTTTACACTATTATGATCATTTGGGATATTCGATTTGATACTCCTTGATATTTTGCTATTATATTGTCATCAGTTTCACGGATCTTCTTATGGATAGATAAGTTACTTACATTGGATGACATGTGATAGATTGATATTGAGTATGACCGTCTTGTGTATGCGAGAAAAGTAGCCAAGATCTTCTGTGGTTTCTATATGAGAGGTATGTTAAACAATTCGTATGCCTCTGCTAACGTTTCCTTGGAAAATTATGCCAAACAGTTTATTATGTCTTTGCTAACACCTCTTTGAGACATTATGTCCAATGGTTCGTTTGCCCCTACAATTGCACTTTGAGACATGCCATCAATAGTTCATTTTATTTCCAGAAATTGAGTAAACTTTTAGAGTCATTGCAGAACTTCGTTAATTTGTTTTACTATGAAGATGTATTGATGTTTTCAATAGGATTTGATCATATATGTGTTTTGCTAGGAGATATTATATTAATTAAAAAAAAATCCATTATTTTGTGATTGGCAACATCTATGTTTCTTATGGTTTTAGTATGCAAGTATAAGTATTGCTTAGATTCCATTTGATATGCTTATAGTCAAAATGTAGTTATAGATATAACGCCCATTCCTTCGATTTAATTACTACATCTTGTACCACTATGCTATCATGTCCCATTATTAGAGCAATTCCAACACTTGTTTGAGTTATTAATGAATCATTATCACCATTTTCTTTTATTAGTCTTCGTAACTGCTGGCTTTTAAAAAAAAAAAATAGTTTATCCAATGTTGGCTTATCATTTCGTAACAGGCTCTAGAATTTGGGGGTGGTGGCGTGATATCCTTGGAATGAGTACTGCAGCTCAAGCCATAACTAGGAGGAGCAACTTTGTGAAAGGGGACATTCCCACTCTCGTGGGTTGACAATCCCTTCTCCCTCTGCTTCATTGGCGTTCACAAGTCGCTTGGCTTGCTTAGGCAGGGCCAGGCCTTGGTCTTTGTCTATATCACAATATAATGATTCTGTATTATTAAAACCAAGCACAAAACACAGGGAGGAGGGGACGAGATGATATATCTTACCTGGCTTCCTCTCCAAGTGCAGCTGTTGCCGTTGATAGTGGCGAAGGCATTCAAATTACAGAAATAAAAGAGCCAATAGTAGAATTGACTAGAAAATATAGAAGAGGAAAGAGGATCAACATCAAAGGAATTGGGCATCCTTACAGGAAGTAACGTAGATATTTACTGAGGAACCAAGGTCGCTTGGCGTTATTGAGGTCAGTATCAACATATTTCGGATATAACTCTCTAGTTTTAGCTTCCTATGTTGTTAGGAATATCAGGAAACTAATTTGGCCGCAGTTTTAGCTTTGAAAAAATAGAACCATTACTTATGAGTCTATTCGTAGTTTTATGCTCTGTATAACTGTGATAGCACGGGTTATGGGAATTGGGGGTTTTAAATGAAATCTGAGGCTCACAAACACTTATATGATAGTGGTTAGATATTAGACTAGAAGGAATAGATCTTAAGAGATATTTTACATTATTGGATATAAATCTATTGATTTAGGTCGTTGCCTCTCTTTGGCCCTGTTACAGAGATGGTGCTTCTCATAATGAAGACTATTTATCTTGGTAACCTTGCAATTTCATTTGGCAAAAAGGTTTAGATACCTAAAATTTGAGTTGATCAATTAGTGTGGTCAAAAGAGGAGTATCCATGTATGAATGAGCTGAGCACTAGTTTTCACTCTGGTCCCTTTAATTATGCTCAGATGGATGTTGCAAGTGTGTGGTCTAATAGAGCACGGCAAGCCTCAAGACCAGCTTCTACATGGGTCAAGCCTCGTAGTATTGATGGTGTCTATCAAGTGACTCTGCATTGAGGCATGCAACAAGCCATCCTGAGGCACAAGGGAAGTGTGTATTTGTCATTAAAGGAGCCACTCGCTCTAAGTTTGGGTTGCACATAAGCTTACTCAAAAATCAAAATGGGAGGTCGTATTGGGCTCAAGACGTGTTGATGAATCTCAACAGTTCATCACGATAATTTCTTAGAAAGATTTGTACTATAAGTGTCTTTTGCCGCTGAAGGGAAAAGTTCCCTTGAAATCACGGTATGCTATGGTGATACCTTGGGTTAGAAAATTAGAATATACGTTTTGGCTTTGTCATAATAATAGTAGTTGCTAGCATTCCACACCCAAGCGTATGTGCTAGAATGGTTCTTTTCCCTTAGCCTCCTGGTTATGTCTTGTCTATTGCAGAGCATGCCCATGAGTTTCACAACATGAGTTGGTATTTCTTTCACTCGGATCCTCCCTCCAATCTTAAGACTTTGAAGATAAAACCTTCAGATCATTTTTTTTTCTTATACCTTTACACCAAATTCATTGGGTGTATCTTGCAATCATAGCATTTCTATTAGATGAACATCTCACGCATCTTTTTTTATGCTTTCACATTTTCACTCATGTTATAGAAGAAATTCCATTATACCATCCTTCCAAAATGTAATTATTAAGCCTTACGGTTAATCGTTTTAGTTTATCGATTCTCCGGCATCTAGATAGGCAACGATAGATTTGAATCAAATAGAAACGTGCATATAATAGTGGTAATGATATTTGTGATATGATGCCACTATCTTTTATAAATGTGTTTGTTTATTAATAGACCAGTTCTTTAACGTTGTGTCAGTTGCATGGGGGTGAAAGTGTCTTGACTATTTATAGTGAATTGTCTCTATTAGTATTTCTTGCTTCATGTAATAAATTCACATTGCTTATAACTATATGGACGTATGGTTCTACCTTTAGATTTAATCATGATCCTTATGCCAACTTTTGCTAAAAATAATTCTAGCTACGAATAGAATATAATATTTAAACGATTTGTCATCTTTTAAACTTTTCACCCGCTCTATCTAGGAGTTACGATTAAATTGAGAGTTAGATTTTCCAAGGCTACTTTTGAAATGTCAAATATTCATGTCTATATCAAATTTCTTTCCTTTAACCATTAAGGTTTCTTTATCCTTATACGATTCTCTTAGTTTATAAAGAAAACTTTCTTAATCTTATAATTCTAAATTCTTTCTAATATAACTATTCTATCATGTAAATAAAAGGTATATAGAGTAAGAATATGAATTTGTTTTATATTCATGAATTTTAGGATAGTTTATGAATTTATCTTGTTTATAGAGATTATGAATAAATAAAAAGAAAGTATCTTGTTTATATTCAGAATGAATTTATCTTGTTTATTTTATTATGAGTTTACCTAGTATTTATAATTAAATGCATAATGTTTGTATTAGTTTATTAATTCCTTAAGAGATACTTGGTATGATAATTATGCCTTGGCATGAAGAAGGTTTATAATGATGGTATTGATGTGTGATTTTGATTTTGATTTTGATTAGAAGACATAATTATAGGAGATAATGTGTTCATATTGCATTTTAGAAAGGGAGATTGATGAATGTTTAAGTAAATAGTCAACTTGAGTCAACAAGTTATATGTGAATAAATTGGTGTAATTAATAAATCAATCTAGTCTCTTATGCCTTTTGTAGAGTAAGGAATCTTCTCTTAGCCAATAAGGTTGTTTAAATTGTACAAGTTGGGTTGAGATTAGGAAGTGATTATATGGTTTGTGTAATTAATTAAATCCTTGTGAATTGAACTACTAAAGTACATCGGTATCACCTATCCTTTCATGAATGAATAAATGTGATTCGATGTTATTCTATCTTCAATGGTTTGAAAATACTATTTTGAGAACATATAGGTTACTTTGTAGATCAGAGGATTACCTAACTTGTAATCTTGTGTGTACAATGGAAGACGAGGGTGTTGCATTATGGATGATTGTTGTATTCCTACATTATGTATTGAGGATTGTCATAAGTTCATGTGTTGAGAATGTATTTCTATTTAAGCATTTAGTTATAGAGAATAATATTATATGAGGAATAGATTCCTTAAGAGATATTGTATCTCAATCGACTTTATGATTGTTAGACTAGTTGTTCCCAAACTACGAAGTCTCTGCGCTACGCGTACATAGGCAAGGCCATCATGGATGAGCCCCCGAGACATTAGGTCGGCCCTTAGGGCCTTAGGTTGTCACTTCATGGAATTGATTTTTGTGTAACTAATCATCATGTAGGACTAATGATTCTTTAGATGTGCAGTATGAGACCTTTAGCCATGTAGGACCCAGAAGCTAAGAAAGCACCTTTCCAATTGGTGTATGGATGATCATCTGGCACCATGGTAAATGGGTATACATATGTATAATTTAAATTTGAAATAATTGTATCTAACATTTCAATTACGATGAATGTGATATACTCTGTTATGTAATCTGAGCTTTACTAAGCTAAAATTTGTAAATTGTTTCCATCCCACAATTAATTTCATATTGTTATCTATCAATATTTCCAAAGATGAGCAAATTATAAAAAGCGTGGGTGTATGAGATTAATTAGTGCATTTAGACTTAGATCAAGCCATGGTCATTTAGATCATGTTCGTGTGTAGTAATGAGTTTTGTATATGGTTGAATGTTGCTTAATTTCAATAATGCAGTCATGTTATCCCTAGAGATGTTAGTTAACTTGTTGAAAATAGATTATGTTATATTTTGTCATCATTACTTCTATAAAAAAAAATTACTCCGCCCTTTTATTCTGTTGTGGTTGACTTATCTCTAGGGTTGCATGGTGAGGCGTTACATAATGTCTTATCGCACTAATAAACCATAACAATATTGCTACTCTGTGCACTTTGTTTATCTTGGATCTCACCTTGTTTATACTTAGTTCTGGGATCTCTGTGGTATAGCCCCACGGTTATACTCAGGCTCTGAATCTGTAGTATAACCTTAGCTTTTTTATGTGATTATGTTTAGACATTGTTTTGATCATGTGATGTGGTTATTATCTTATGGAAAGATTTCTAACCTTTTCTTGTACAAACTTGTGTGTTTGTGGGAACATTTGGTGATCGTAAAGTGCATGTCACCTCTGGGGGCATGGGCTTTGCGAGAGCTTGAGTTCCGTTGTGTGTTTTCTCTCTACCTTAACGTGCTTGATATCGATACACAATATCAACCACCTTAAGGTGGAGGCATATATAAGGTAAGTTGTCTGATGATTTTGGTACTAACGAAGCATGTTTGTAAGCCCTCTGCAAAGGCAGGATGTTGTATCTCCAAGAAAGTGCACATCTTTATTTTATATTGCAATCATTAATCCCTCTACGGAGGTGGGATATCATGCATATCCTTTTATTTTAAGCCCTTTGTGGAGGTGGGGATGGTGTATTTCTCGAGGAGAGTGCACATCCTGTCATTTTCTAAAAGTCCTCTGAGCAGGCAGGATTGGTGTATCCTCCCTTAAGTGTTTCTTTGGTGGTTGTTGTGGTGAAGCCCAATCTTCATTGTGTGCATGTAATGTGCCTAAGATGGTAGTGAACCTAGCAATAGGTTTCTTCGATCGCTTGTTTGTCATGTTTTCTCTGTGCCTTCCATGTGTGTGTATGGTGTGTTTGTTCCCAAGCATAGTTTCAAGACTGGTGGCGATGAGCTCCTCCTATGCTTCAAGATTTGTATGGCATGTTTGTTCTCAAGTTTAGTTTCAAGACTGGTGGTGATGAGCTCCTCCTACACTCTGAGATTTGTATTCCGTGTTTATTGCCCCTTATGTAGTCTCAAGACTGGTGGTGATGAGCTCCGCCTACATTTTGGGTTGTGTTGTCTCTCAGATTTGCACCCTTGCTAAGTTGCAGAACTTGGCAATCTGGAGAAACATGGGATCTTTCCAGGCCTGTGGGTCACCTGTGATGGAAAGAACCTCTAGAGAAGGTCAGTTTCCTAGCTGGTTATCACCTAGAAACTACTGGACTTGCAAAGGAAAAGGGAAAAGGAATGCTTAAAAAGTGAAAACTAAAACTGTAAAAATGAGAACAAGGGTGATACATCAAACTTGATATGATTTATGGAAACTCATAGTTGCATACACTTGGCCATAGAGATCAAAAAATAAACCTGCACAACCTATTACTGTATGCTCTGTAAAAACACTTCACAAAGAGGCCTAAATGCATTAAATTTTTAAGAGGAAGCTAACTTCACAGTTAAAAAAGCATATACAGCTTTAAGACACAGTTTACAACCTGCATAAACACACTTTTGCATAAAGGTATTTGAAACATGAGATAAATATCATAAGGAGATAAAACTAACCTCACAAATGACTTAATCAAATACTTGGTAATACATAACACTGCATAAATAAGAAGGCAAAAACTGACTATCAGTGGCATTCAAGGTCTATTTTGTATTTTATATCTCAAAGGGGTTACAAAAACATGCTCAAACTAAGTAAGGATTGTAGAAAAATCTCTAACTCTAGAATTTACATGAAAAGAACTCTCTAAAAATGAACAAGGAAGAAGACTATATACTTCTCCAAACAGTTGTAACAAGATAAGCATGAGAAACCTCCATGGTCGTGCGTCTCATAAAAGCCCTCAAAATATCTGTCTAAAGTCCTCCAAAGTGGGTTCCCAATGAGGAAAAAGTTAGGGCATGTCATCACTAATCATAAAAGCACCAAAAAATACCTTTAAATTCTCTTTAAGGCCACTGAAAACAAGTCAAACCACCACAATAACTCCACCAGTTGGCCAGCCTCTCCTACAACATCATAAATGTCTGATATTTGCATAATAAATGACATAAATACAATTATTTTCTGTATCTAATTAACATTGATTAAGTGGTTTATAATTACACCACTTAGTTAATGCTTTACATTCCAAATTTATTACAAACCTATGCAGAAAATAATGGCATTTAGGACATAAATATTTAATTTCTTGATTTTGCATGGTTTAGGGATAAATTAAATATCGTGAAAGAATGACAAAGTAATCTATGAGACTTACTTTTCCATTTGTGATAAATTTTCCTATTATTGCCTTTTGCAGTTTTATTACAAATGATAAAGTAATTCATAATTTATTACTTTATCATTTGTTTACAACATTTAATCTATCTCTAGATTATGCAAAATTGACATAAAAATACCTTGTAATCCCTAGGCAAAATAAATAGGACTCTCCATACACTTGCATTACCTCTCGCATCTCATGGCTTGTCAAAATACCTTATAATCCCTAGCCATTCATGCATGCATACATATCTCGTCATGCTTACAAGGTCCAAAGCAATAAATTTTAAAAATGACCCTTATACCTCCCTATACACATTACCATGTCTTTCATATGTCATCACACTCACCATATGGCCTCACAAAACAACACACCTAGCAAGAGAGGCACTCGACCTTATGCTTTTATAATGTTTATTTAACTTTGAAAAATAACAAAAGGTAGAAAAAACATGTCTCACGGCCCCCTACGCATCATGATTTGCTTTTAAGACATTTTCAAGTCTTGACCACATCCACCAAAGGATATCAATGATTTTGTAAATCAAAAGTAAAAAAAAACAATAATGCAAACTAGGTCTATTTGACCCAAAAAGAGGAAAACGAACCCTAAATGTCATTTGCAAATCACCTTCTCTATTGTTCAAGCTTGGCTGCCACCATAGGAAGGGTTTGGGAGCTCAAAGTGCATGATTTTTGTCAATTCTGATAGCCTCTATGTTGATTTTCTGTGTAAACTGCAAGGTAAGTTGCATTCTCTGAGATTTTGACCTTTGGTAGTCAATTCTGGGCCGATTTTGGGCATCTCTGGCTGCGATTTCTAATTTTATTTTGATGTATTTCTTTGTTTTCTGTCACCACACGTATTATGGCTACCATGAATGATCCATTTTGAGTTTATTTGGAAACAAAATAAAAACAAAAACAAGGAAATCTTGTGGCTCTGTTGACAGATGACAAGGTGAGTTCGTTAAAGCTTTGAACCTTGCTTCATTCTTTGATGTCTCTCCATCATTCTGTAGCTTTGTTATATATTTCAATCATTTGAAGGTTGCGACCAAAATATAGATTATCTTTTGTCCTCTGTTGAACCTGAAAGCTTTTGACTGAAACCCTAAATGTGCTCTTTCTATTTTCTTTTGAAAAGATTTATAGCAAATATGTAACTTTTGCCTTCTACAGGCAGCCATAGACATGATATCTTCTCAAAGAAAAACCTGTATACTTTCAATGGTGATGATAACCTTGCTTACTCAGTTGAAACCTTGTAATACAGGATTCTGAGCCAACATGCTCTCTTTTTCTCTTCTATCAGAAAGTCTATGGTAAATGGGAATCCTTAATTGTTCTGTGCATACAACTTTCTTCTGACCCCATATGGGTATACAATATTGTTATAGGCTATGGCCTAGAGACACATAGACATCCTCTCTAAAGGCTAATAAGAACTTATTGTTGCAAGTATGGGCTCAACTAGTATTGTCATTGATGTCAACATACTCCTGTTGCATTCATGATAAGGTTTGGATGAGCCATGAGCTGAGGATATTGAGAAAATTAGTCTCAATCAGGAACAGTGAAGAACAGTGATGACTGTAAGGTAAAAGTCCAAGATAGGATGATGATCAGAGGATGCGGATTAAAGGGTTTGTAGATATGTGTCTGTAGGTGATCCAGTAGAGATTTCAGAGGTTCGCATGAAATATGAAGAAGTTGTGGCCGCTCAAGTAAAACTGGTTCCGGTAGGTGTTCAGAGGTGACAGTGTGTAACAAGAAAGGTCTGGTGAGATCTGGAAATGAAGTTTCCTATTCTACGGATTTAAGGGAGTGCTGAGGAAGTCTTTGAGGTGTATCAACTCTATTGGTTCGTGGTTTGAAGGTCCGTAAGCATCTATTCCTTTGTGACAGTTATGACAGACTGTGTTCTTGAGGTTCCGGATGAAGGAGAGAAGGATTTCAGTAAGCAAAAGAAGTGTCAATGTTCTTGATGTTTTAGGCAAGCTTGTGGAGGTCTTTGGATCGTGTCCAGTTCGTGTTGGTGGTTGGCATTGAAGTTGGAGCTCACAATTGAAGAGTAACTTCTGTATGATGGTGTTCTTCTTGAGACAGGCTGACCGGATGAGTTATGCATCTGTCGGATGATCTTATGAATGTTTTCCAACTTAGATGATCATTCCTAAGTTGATGCCTTGTATAAATAAGGGATTGCGAAGTCAGTTTGAACTTGCCTTTTTGTGTGGAGATGAGGGTGTGGTAGCGAAGAGGAGAGAGAAAGGTAGAGCAGAAGTATTGAGCTTAATGGAACTAATTCAAGCATGGTGAAGATGCTATTCTCCAGTTCATGTATGTGATACTTATTTCTTTGTAGATAGTGTGTCTCTTGTAGGCAGTGAGCCTCTTGTGAGCAGTGTGCTTAGGCAATGAGCCCTAATTGGCATGTGCGATTTTGTTCTTTCTATTCTTCTAATAGAGAATACAATCTTGGGTTAATCACCTCATGGTTTTTCCCTTAACCAAGTTTTCCACGTCAAAATCTTGGTGTCTTACATGTTGATATGTTTCTGCTCTTGATTTGAATGCATTATGGTTTATGATTAATATACAGCTAATCACTAAGAAGATTTAAGTGTTTAAATTGGAGAAAGTTTAGAGCAACTGATTCACCCCCCACCTCTCAGTTGTGTGCCCTAAGTCTAACACTTATTGTGACATTCCCTTAGGGTTTCAGAAGATTATGAAAGATGTGTTGTTTTGCCTCTAAATACATATTATGCTAAGGTTCCAAGAATCTATATATTTGCATATTCCAACAGTGATGAACTGCAATTTTTGCCTTCAAAACCCCATATGGGTTATAGAAGTGAAGGACCCTCTAAATTTCATGCTATAGTCCTCATGACATTTTTGTGCACTCCCTTTGCATTCATAGTGACTAAATCTTATCATTCTCCTAATGAATAATGTCCATCTGCAGGTGCTTGACAAATATCTCTTGTAGGTGCTTTCATTGTGGTGGTTCCTGCATAAACATTCAGGTTTTAAGCATTTTAATATGCAGGCACCTTCCAAAAAATCTTAAAAAAACCCAACTCTTTTGGCCTTTGCAATAGAAAAAATGCAAAAATCTGTTGTATGCATATCAGGCTTGCATATACAAGGGGGAATCTTTCATAGATTCTGGGGATATTTGCTGCTTGTATATCGGCTCTGCTTGTATATCAGGCTTGTATGTCAAAACATACATCGGCTACATGCATTGGAAATGTGCAATGAAAAATATGCAAAGGGCACACATACATTTACTACAGTGTGGTGGAGATGCATATGGTGGGGCCCGCAGGTATATACAAATGAGTTTGCATACATTGGGAGTATACAAGGGGTTCCTTCGGTAGGAGAATGGTTATCGGTAGCTCAGCAAATTGTCATTCCGATGGCCAATGTATACATTGAAAACATGCAAAGAAAAGATACAAATGGTGGGGCACGCAGACATACAAAGGCGAATGTATGTGAAAGATACATTTGCGATATGCAAGAAAAACATGCATTCCCGAGATGCAAGGGCTGGACCTGAAAAAGCATGTGATGTAGTTAATTCAAATTTGAGGTCTGTTGTTTGTATGTTTGGCTTGTATGTTCGCATTGTATATGCGACATACAAGCAAATATACAAAGGAGCAATATGCAAGCCAGACCCGATGCAAAGATCAAATTCAACAAATTCAGGGTTGGCATCTGCAGCTTGTATGTTTGAGTGCTTGTATATGTGCCGATGTACAAGAGGTTAGATACAAGCCAGATTTCAAAGCAATTTCAAAATGCTTCATGAAAATTTGAAATCCGCGCCTTGTATGTAAAAGCAATGTATATTCAGATATACATTGAGATGTGCAAGGAATCACATGCAAGGCCCAGACCTGATTTAAAATTCCAATTTGCTCTTTACAAATTTGGGGTCCACCTTGTATGTTAACTGTTGTATGTATATGCATCCTGCATATACAAAGATTTAAAAAGTGATTGTATATGCATTTGAATATACATATACTAGGGCAAAAAGGGCAAAATGAGGAAAAGGAAAAGTCAGCGATAGAAGCATGAAGTGGTTGGCGACTTTTCAGTGTATTTTGAGGTCATTAATCTCAAGTGATGGAAGAGTGATCGACGGCTATCTTTCAAATAAGTAGCAGCAATGGATTTCTTTGCATCTAAGGCCGCATTTAGGTGGGAATAACTTCGAGAGGCATGCTGTTGCTGCGTCTTTAGGGGCTGCAGGTAGCTGAGGCATTAATGGTAGAGTTGCAGAAGGATTGATCGATGAGTTGACGGGCCAACTACCCGATATGAGGAAAATCTTCAGGCAGCGGTGCAGATCCCAATTCCACTTGCTCTTTCCTTTGTTTCTCCTGGCTGCATTGATTATTTTGAGTGCCATTCTGAAGATGCATTGAATCTGGTGACATTTTGATTTGCCTTGTAAATTTTGCTGAGTACACAGTTTTGCTATAAAAGGCAAACTGTGTTATTCTTTTTAGGTTGTTGAAGACTTGGGCAATTTTGGGGGAAAAATAATGAAATACAGAGCATTTCTTGTTTGTTGTATCTCTGTGGAGTTTATGAGTTGCATCTGAGTGTATCTTGCACATATGTTTAGTTTCTTGTCATTGTATATGAAAAATGCATTGTTGCATGTATTTATCTGTTTGTCTCCATTTGTTGCATGCAATTTCTTCTTTTGAATCTAGTTGCTAAGGGTTTCTCAGATTCTTGGGTATAGATTTCTATATCACATGCCTAATCTCTAACTTCCATTCAAGGAGTGGATTAAATCATTTTAGGTTAAGTATGGAGAAGATTGTATGTCAACTGGGATATTTGTAAGTAGAGATAGTTGAATACTTATCCTTGGGTGATATTTGTAAGGCAAACACCAGTCCTAACCCCTTAAAACTTGAATGACAGTTGCAAGCCATTCTTATGTATACGTCTAGTTGACTCCTTGCCCTAGGATAGGCACCGGTCTATTCTTGTGAAGTAGTTATGATCCAAAACCCCTGTCTTGCATCCAAAGCATAAATTCAAATCCATTCATATTTCTAACCTGTTAGTTGTAGGATTAAGATTAGGAACCCCCTGCATGCTCGCATACCTGACCAGACAAATATGTCCAAGAATGTTGCCAACCTTGTGATTTATCACACAAATCTTGGTCCACACATGAGAGTATTCTGCCTATTATTGTAAAGCTAAATATTTGTGTCATTGGGTGAGCAAGTGTTACATCTTTAGCTATAGGGATCCCCCCCTTGGTATGGCAGAACCAGAAGTGAAGGGGAGGCAGCTCACGCAACCTCCTGTATTCGTTGGCTGAATCTCCCTGTGCATTGGAATTGGCAAACCCACTGTTGATTCAGAAAGAAAACCAACACATTGTATGAATCCATGATGACTACACTCATTTTTTGTTTCTTACCCTTGACTACACCTTATATTCAAAACAAAAGAGATCATTTGTATACTTTATAGAGCACCCAAAACTTATCATAACATGGCTATTCCAATGAAATTTCTTTGACAGGCTGATGATATGAACTCATAAATACATGCAAACATGAAGACATAAATACTTTTGTTGCACCTATTATGTTTGTTGTCTCACTATCATATTTGTACTACCATGCTGCTCTTTCATTAGGGAAGCACTTAACTGATCTGTTGAATGAAATGTGTCATGTTGACACTATACTATGTATTTTTATATTAGCACAAGGTGTTGTCATGTATTTGTAAACTCTTTCAATTGAAAAATGGCAAAACAAGATCCATAATTGGATATATTTCCTCATCTGAAAGGCTGTTATGAGATCCAATTTATGTTTATGGATATTAATCTTGCATGAAGAACCATGTTGACTGCACCTTGTATGTTGTTGCATATATGTATGATGTAGCTCTTTTATGACATTCAGATGACACATGAGTGGCCTATCCTTGACTTATAGTTGTTCCACCTAACTGTATATCTTCTCTATGTTGTTCCACCACTTTCTCTTTCTGTAAATGATCATAATTAATGATGCATATATCTTCTATAATTTCAACTGTATCAAATGATACAAGCTTTACATCTTTAATGACTCTAAGGTATCAAATGATACAATATTTTGGCACTTTAAAGGCATTATTCTATTTTATTTCATCTTCATTTGGCTGAATACTTTGAACTTCTGTAGCATGTCTTTGTACTGTAGCTGCACTTTTCAATTGTTCATGGTATTTAATCATAAAAGATGAAAATAAATACATGCATTTAAATGATTCATGTACTTCAAATAGCTCCTGTAGCATGCATATCCTTCTTGTCCTGTACATGAGACTTAGTTGGCATATGTCCTTGTCTGATGTAATCATTTGATCATACCTATACTTGTCTCATGTAATTGTATGCTATGACTGTTACTCTTTGAGTTTGGACTATCTATTATCATGGTTGTCACTCTTACATGATTGTATCATATATATGTTCTTCATTCAAAACAAAATGATAAGTACCTGTCCAATTGCTATGTAGTATTCAGTCATTATTTAAGGATGCATATGGCTGTAGCATAAATTTTTCAACATTCATGTAGTCTTGTAGCAATCAACCTATATCTTTTGCATATCAAATAGAAAACTATCACTTCATACATTGTTGTTATAACTGTCTCTTTTAATGTATTACTGTTATGGCACTTGTGTTGTCATCCTTCATGGCATTTGATAATTTGTGCACTCCTCCATGCTTCAAAAAGGAAACTGGACAGTATAATGGCATTGCATGATGCAAATATGGCTCCTGTAGCTTGTATAGTCATGTGCACTTGATATGATTGCTTCACACAGTTGGCTTCTTCACAACATTCTTATTTCAGTCCTTTACATAGTTAATTCTATATTTGTTACAAGGATGTTCCTTATGCATATGATGCATTTCTTATGACATCTAAGGTTGGTCTAACATGATGTTAACCTATTATGATGATTGTCATACTTATGGCATATATGTGGACAGCAAAAGATATTTTAGTCATAACAAAAATAAAGAAGGATACCTCTCATGATTTGTACTTATTTCTTTGACCATTGTACTTATGTATCTGCATATTAATCCCTCTCCTGCATGGATGCATTTGTTCATTATGTGACATGAAAGTGATTAAGTACCACATAGTTGTTTGATCTGGATAGATTCCTCTTGTGATGATGCATAGCTTATAGGAGCAACTGCCCCTTTGACTTTCTATTATGATTCCACTTTGACTGCATCAATGATGGTTGTTTCTATACATGGTACCTAAGGATTGTCAGGGAGTTTATATCTTGACTGCTATCAAGGTTGATTTTGAATGAAGCATCTTCTATCTCTCATAAGGCATTTTGAACATGATACTTCACTTTAATAAGTTCTTTCTAAAATGAGCATGGTTTGTAGGAGCAACTGTTGATCTTCATTGATAACTTCACTCCATCTACTATGTTAACTGTTCTGATGCATTACATGATAGTGCATGATGTTTATCACAATCTGACATCCTTCTTGAATGAGTAAGAAGGAAGCATGTTGGGCTCTACCCTTGTGGGAGCCCATTTTTCTCCACATGCCATTTTATAAAAGATGAATCAGTAAACTAATTTCTCATACCCCTGCACAGGAAGCAAACATGTTAGCATATAAAACATACCTTTGTTTATAATGTGATGTGACTTGTATGGAACTATATCTTTCAGATATAGCACTTGTGTCTGCTCATTCTGACTTTTCTTATGCTGATATGATTATTGATATACTGCTGCTACATAAAAGTAGATAGTACTTTTGAAGTTCTGATTGTGTATGAAAAGATTTGAGACCCCGATCATTAACAAAAAACTATTTTCTAGGTACACTGGAGCTCAAATGGATGGAGGCAGACAGCAGCCGGATCGACCACAAGATTCGTCATTCGCAGGTAATGACAGGTCCCCTCTCTTTTCCTATGCAATTTGTTTCTTTTCAAAAGTAAAATTTACTATTATGTAGCCTATTTTAGTTACTCCTACAGCTTGTGTGGGAGCATCTTATTTGACATTTATGAATAATGAAAAAGCCTTTCAAAATCTGCAATGTTGTATGTTTCTTCTTGATTGTAAACAACTGCATTTAATTGAAGTTCTTTTATGGCATTTTTCTCTTGGAAAAACACTTACTAATAAAAAACATGCACCCCTCAAAACTAGAAAACTTAATCAGCCCCACTTGATTGAGCTGAAAAATAAAAATGGGTAACAGGTTGTGTGTTTACTTTCCATGTACTTGTATTTGCATTTCATTTATCAGAAAATGAAAAAAAGAAATATTCACTACATTCACTGTATTCATTGTGTTTTGCATTTCTTCAATGTTGTCTTCTCTATGTTTTGCGTGACTATTATTGTCTTCTCTATGTTTTGCATGCCTATTACTATCTTCAATGTGTTTGGTGTGTCTTCACCGTGCTTAGCATGTTTGTTGTGTTTTTTTACCATACTTTAATACATGTATGGGCGTTGCATTCATGCATACATTAAAGTAGGGGCTAAATGTTATGTCAGAAAATGTCCCCTTGGGGGCTTTTCCTTCTTAAGGTTTAGCTCTCAGGTCCTTAGAATGCATTTAGATCATATTGCATGTTAATTTTGAATCCCAATGAGAAAACCCCTAAGTGTTATGGCAAATAAAACCTAGGGGGTGCTATTGAGATGACTCCTGACTAAAATAGGGAGGGAGGACTTGGGCGCTCGCGCCCTAGTCTTGCCCTATTTTGGGTTAAGCCCTAAATCTAAGTATTAGTTATATGACCATTGTTATGTCCTATGCCAACACCTTGAGTTTAAATTATGAAATTATTAGTGGGAATGTGTGTTGTTACATATATAAGCATGTTTAGGTTTTCATTTGTAAACTAGACGATGATTGTGAACTTTAGGCATACTTGTGATTTTAGAGCATCCATGATATTCATTGTTGCAGAGCAGAGCATTGTTATTATGTTTGTGATTGCAGATTTAGCTTCATCTTCTCATGTGATTGAAGAGCCTTCATTTATGGGAGATCTACACTTCTAAGGTGACATTTGTTTATGTTTTAATCATTTGTCATTTGGATTTTGCCTCTATCCCACAGGGATACGCACTATTATCTGACAATAGTGTTCGAAAGACTTGAATGTCTCTCTAGGGCTTGACTGAGGCAAGCCTCTAAACACCACAACCCCCAACCATAGTCCTTTGTGATTGTAGGTTACAAGTACTGAGTTTCACGGAGTGGAGTTACAAAGGAAGGTTGTAGATGACAAGGATTCAGGATCTGAAAAGAAAGGAACAGAATTGAACATTTTGGGACATGGGCGCCTAGGGCAATGTCCTCCAGGATCATAGAAACAGGAATCAGTGTTACAGTGACATTCTGCATCTAAAGAACCCCTGACATCCCAAAAATTAGCCTACCTTGGACACGAGCGCCTAGGGTAGTGTCCTATGCATTTCTAGTGACAAAAACAAACAGAACAGTGATCATCAGTGCCGAAAGGAGTTCTGCATTCCGTGAAGAAAACAATACCTTAGACTTGGGCACCTAGGGCATTGTCCCTGAATATTCTGAATCTCAAACTTCAAAAAATGGTCAGTTATTAATCTCTATCTTCTATCTCAGTCTGCAAGCATTTATCTAAATCTATCAATTTGATCACTATTTTGCATAATTAGGGTTTCTTGCATATTTAAGGATTTAAGTGATATTATTTAGCAATTTATGAGTTTCCACATCATTCCAAGTGATAGCCCAACCTATTAGGTGAATGCTCTCATTTAGTAGAGATTCTTGACTTGGTTGATATGTCCTTGAATGTTTGTTGTGAAAGGATGATCTAAACCCATCAACACTAAAACAACAAATCAAACCCCATCCATCCTTTTCATACAAAACATATGTAATGATCCTCTTCACTCCTAATAAAACTCAAATGCAATGTAAAAGCAAAAAAAATCTGATACCATATGCGAGGAGACTATTTCAAACCATAAAAAGAATGTTTCAACCTATAAATAAAATGTTCCTTCCACTTAATAGTAATGCCATCAATCTATCACATATAAATCTCCTCTTCAAGATCCCCATGCAAGAAATCAATTTTAATATCCATTTGCTCAATCTCAAAATCATAAGTAGAAACAATTGATAACAAGAATCTAATAGAAGATAACTTAGAAATAAGAGAGAAAATTTCACTGAAATCAACTCCCTCTCTCTAGGATTAGCCCTTGGCCACCAATCTAGTCTTGTATCTCTCTAACCATATGTCCACTCTAGTTTTCTTTTTATACACCTATTTGCAACTAATGGGTTTTGTTCTCTCAAGCAAACTAATAATATCCCAAGTGTCACATCTATCTAAGGCCATCATCTCCTCTTGCATGACCTAGATCTAAGACTTACTCTCCTCTAAAGGGATATCCTCCCTAGAAGATCTCAGTTCATTGTCAATACATAACAAAGAAAATACGCAACTAAAATATGGTGGGTTATAATTACCAATTGGGTTCTATTATCTCATGGATCATCGTAGGTAGGAGTAAGGGGCTCTACCTATTCTTTTTAATGCTCAACTTGCTCATCCTACTCAAAAATCTCATATGAACCCTCTTCTTCTTCTCCATCCTCTAATTCATTATCATGTTCTTTAACATGTGTATCTTCCTATTTTTTTACCTTGGTCTCAAAATGCATTTTTTCTTTCCTTATTTTTCCTTTGGTTATATAGGATCTAAAAATGTTCTAAACTCCATAAAGATCACAACTCTAGAATAGATTGTTTTTTGGGTTAATGGATTTCAAAGCTTATAACCTTTTACATTCTCACCATGTAACCATCAAAGATGCATTTTTATACTTTTAGATCTAGTTTAGATCACTTTTATTTAGAAACGTGAACAAAAGGCTCTCAACAAATACCCTTAAATGTGAAATAGAAGGTTTTTTGCCTATCAACACTTCATAAGGATTTTTATTAACAAGAGTCAAACAAGGAGATTGATTTACCAAGTGTAGAGACCTAAAATTGTCTCATCACCACTTCACCCCTAATCAGGACATCACTAGACCATTTCCTCTGTAATTAATTGGATAAATCCCTATTTAGATAATTAATTGTCCTTTTTTCATCCCAACATTAATTAAATAATATTCTTTTATTTAATTAAAAAATCACTATTCAAGCACTATTTGTCACACCCCATTTTTAAACAAACATATTTTTATTTTCGAGAAGACAGATAGTTAGTCAGAGAAAATATTATGATTAAAGTAATGATAGAAAATGCATTTGATTTATATTAAGTTTATATGCAAATAATAATTGTTTATTACGTTATTATTAAGCACGTGGTTAAATGATTTAATGGACTAACTACCGTTGTGCAACTAAGGTGGATGCAGGAATAATGTTTTTCCCCCTCTGAGATGAGGAGAGAGAGTATCACCATGGAGAGGATGCTAGATCGCGTGAATACAATGATCCTTATGCCATCTAGAAACACAAACACATACTTATTAAAGGATAAGCCAATTTTGGATTAAGTCTTAGTCTCTGTCTTTGGTCATCTTAGAAATACTTTTAGCATTGAGATCATTTTATACTTGTTAATTTTTGTCGTCGTCAAGTCAATGGATAAATCTTCTCCATCGACAGATAGTAAGTTATTGTATACCTTTGAATGTTGAGTCGACATAAGTAATCGACCAGACAAGTCCAATTTTGTCGATTAGGACTAAGTCGACTTTGTGAGTCTCCATCATCGATAATTGTGCTAAAAAATAAGCATAATTAGAGCATTCAAAGGAATGCATTAACATCTATATGGTAGGTATAATTTTGTTTATTTTTAATTATTCTTTTAAGACTTAGTTTTGGTCTAAGTATAATGTCTAGTAAAAAAAGATAAATTCTTTATCACCCAACATACTCTTCCTAGATGCTTGGGAAGTGGGGAGGAGTAGTAGCTCCATACTCCCCTTATTTCTACATGCAAGGCCACGGATGACTGGGGAGAGTAGTGGGATGTATTAATTGTGTTGTGCTTAACTAAGTGTGAGGAAGAGGAGGATTTAGAAAGTATTATTTCATGCTAGGAAGCATAGCATAGAAGGAAGGAGAGATTGGAACTCAAGTTTTGGGAGGAAGGAATGCAACTGTGGATATTGATCTACTTGTTAAACCCTACAAGTAAACATATTATATCCCATATAATATGTCAAAACAATGTTTATGTAGACTGTCGATATTTGCAAGTAAAAATAGAATGAAGTTGTATTGTTTAACTACCGAATGGCAAGTAAGATATCAAAGAACTTAGTGTTAGTTTAACCTTGTTGTTAATCGACCTTGATAGAGGTATTTCTTTGTATATTCTTACCGTATAACTGGTAGACAAGGAAGATAGTTTCATGCATCCTTATTATCTCTATATGATATAAACTATCCCATGCCAAATAATAATTGTTATTAATAATGGCATTAAATATTGATATCTCTTGGATAAGAGTATCGTATATATTATATACATGTTATTCATTACTATTAATGATATACAAGAGTATCGATTAAGCAACAGTCGAATGAATGTGTTGTCAAAGCCGATGGCTATTATGATATTTAAAAAAACCATACAAGGTTATATTTGTAAAAAAAACTAAGTAGAAACTTTATGGTCGACTGTGTATATAGGCCAAATGCTATATATAAGTCATGCTTCGATTTAATTGACTTGAAATAGGCCGAAGGCAAGTGTACTTAGAGACCTGAGAAAAGGTCATTTTAAAGCATCCAAATTTATTTTGTTCAGAACTAAAAGTGTTGTAGTAGACTAAGAGTCTCATTGCTCTTTGTGAAAGACCAAAACAATATCATTATACTATTATATTATTCTACTTATAAGTAGTAGCTAATTGAAAAATTAGAGAACATGTTATTAAAGCTTAAAAGCTAGAAATTTAGTCGATATCTTTGTGTAGAAGCACTTGATATTAGACTTATATTTCTGTATATATGCAAAAGAAGTATAAGTTGTCTATAAATGTTATTCTTTAGGTAACTAAGATTTATCTTAAACTATCTTATCCTAGTTTTGGAAAGGGTTTATATTATTTAGTCTAGACTGAGAATAGCTACAAGAATGTTGAGTATTACACTCACTATTGAATTGAAAGGTCAAATTTTCTATAGATATTCTTTTAGAAAGAGGCTATTTATTATTAGAGTTCTCTTTTGAATTACAAGAGTAAATGTATCCAATATGAAAGATTATAAAGTTATTACTTTTCTTCAATAAAGTTGAAGATGAATACATTCCTAGATTAAGATAGATAGAGTCTTTAATCGTTAAACCAAATGACTTAAATGTCAAAATCTTGTATATTATTATAGAAGAATACTAATGAGCATGGAAATAGGTAGACAAGCCATTGAGTAGATGACAGGACGTCATAGACCCATGATTGCAAGGATGCAAAGAGGGACTCAATGTATGTTTCATAAGTCACCTAAGCTCTCACCCTATACTTGTCTAGTTGACTAGTAGATAAGGGAATATTGTATGTCTTTAACACTAATATTGTATAAACAAGTCAAAGAGTGTTGTCATATATATGTTATAAACTGAATTATAAGAATGTTGTCTCCAAGTCGAGAAAAGAGTGAGTAAACTTACGACTTTATTTATATGAAACTTTGACTAAAATAATGCAAAAGTCACTACTTGTATTGTCATTTCACTGTGTTGCAAATAGTTGAACAGTCAGAGTGGGTTATACATAGCTAGAGCTAGACTAGAGTTGAAAGCCTAATTTTTATTAGCTACGACACTTCACTAGTTCTCAGAAGGCATAAAGAATCAGTTGATTTTCATTATCTACACCCTAATGAAGAGAAGGGCCACTTCTAGAAGGAAGGTGTGCAGGGGAGTGCCCATATGTGGTTAGAGGAAAAGCACCAGGGTGATGCTCTCTCTCCTGCAGTTGACTGCCGAAGACTTGTGAACAGGAAACATTACTTATTATGTAAATAAAATTGATAAATATTGTAAGTCGCAAGGAATGCGACCATCTGTTATATGTTCATGATGAAAATGTGAAATTTGCTAGTCGCATGTGAAGCGACCATCTTTTGAAATTATGTATTGTACTTAGAAATTTTAAATGTAATATTATTGGATTTTGTGATGCTCTCTCTCCTGCAGTTGACTGTCGAAGACTTGTGAACAGGAAACATTACTTATTATGTAAATAAAATTGATAAATATTGTAAGTCGCAAGGAATGCGACCATCTGTTATATGTTCATGATAAAAATGTGAAATTTGCTAGTCGCATGTGAAGCGACCATCTTTTGAAATTATGTATTGTACTTAGAAATTTTAAATGTAATATTATTGGATTTTGTTATATAAAAAAAAAGAGAAATGAGATTTTTGCATTATTTGTGTTTAATGTTATTTAATATTCTATTTGGGATGTTACACATGGTATCAAAGCTATCGGGTTCAACACTTGGACCTAGGAGCTCAATTTCATAGTTTGGCAAGATATGCTAATGATAAAATGACTGGTCTTGTGCCAAAATGGTAGGAAAGAGGACAAGAAAGTGAGCCAAGAAAAAAAACCTAGTGATATGCCTAAGATCGCCATTAAGAAAGAGCCATCTCTTGAGCCAAAAATGAAGGAACTAGGTAGCTATGCATCACTGATTTTGAGACACTAGCTGATGCACTCAAACATATCTGCCTAGAAAGGAGGAAATGGATTGAAGTAGCATAAAAGCTACCAACTCCTACTATTGTTAAGATTAGTAAACCATTTGCCCAACATGATATGCCTTTTGAGTGTGGTCAAGATGCGCCTATAATAGGAAAAGAGGTGTTGATTGAGTACTCATGAGTACGCCCACCCACAAAGTTTGTGTTACTTGATTCTGATGGGGAGGAGGAACCTGAGGAAATCTCTTTGTCAGAAAGTGATATGTAGACACTTCTTATACACAAAAATAGAAAAGTTTTGTATTTGAATAAGGATGTAAAAATCCAAAGAGTGAATGAAGTAAAATTTTGGCTGAGTATAAACAAATGTTTATGTGATGCATCTCTGATTTTTTGTATTTACGAATTTGCAATTTTATGATAGCATCTCAAAAGTTTAATGTTTTCATAATTTTTAATGCAAATGTTAGATGTGGATAAGTATTGTTATGGAACAAACTAGAAATCAACCAGGAGGGAGCCCTGGTGGCCTAGATCTTGAAAATAATCCTATGACAAAATTAGATCAAATTTTGTCAGTTTTAAATGAAACAAAAGAAAGATTGGAAACCTAAAACAGGAAGTTAGAGGGGGAGAGAACAATTAGGAACACCACTATGAGGAAAGTGAAGAATTCAATTTTCTTGGTGAACCAAGAGTAAGTAAACAAGACTCTCTAATTCATAATGAGGTAAAAACTCATCTCTCCAATGAGTTAGCTAGAGACATGAAGAAGGTTACTCCCACTAAGTTTGATGGAACTGTGAGTGGAGACGCAGCCGAGGCTTGGCTTATAGAGATGGAAAAATATTTTGAGATAAGGAATTACTCTAAGATCACTAAGGCTGTGTGGGGAGCATACCAGTTAGGAGGAGAAGCATCCAAATGGTGGGTGAATAAGAAAATAGAATTAGGGTTGAGTTCCTTAAGTCTAACTTGGGATCATTTTGTGGCCATTTTCTGGAAAATATGGTTGCCCCAATTGTATTTTGATCAGAAACTAACAGATTTCCAAAATCTATGTCAACGAGATATGACTGTCACTGATACTAGGAAATGTTTACCAGATTGTTGAAGTATGTGCCACAATATCATAAGGATGAGAGATTTAGAATAAGGAAGTTTATTATGGGCTTAAATGCTTAGATTGGCAAAGAAGTGGACGTCCATGGACCCACAACCATGGATAAAGTCTTTGAGAAATCGATCAAGAAAAAGAAAAAGCTCAAATATATCTCTAAATATTGGGAGAGATCCCACAAGAAATTTAATTGGAATCATTCTTTCACACCTTTCAAAAGGAGATATAGAAATCAAGAATCTAGAGGGAGAAACCATGGTAAAGGTTCTAGGTACAACAGAAAAGAACCCAGGGATGGGAACAAGGACAATAATTATAAAAAGAATGATGATAATCCTAACTGCCTTTCAAGAAAGAAAGGTCACCTAGAGGATGTTTTACGTGTGGTAGAGACCACTATACTAATCAATGCCCCACTAAGATCCAAGGAAACCTATATCATGGTAATCATTTGCCATCATAGCAAATAGCCTTTCAACAAAGGATCCATGCCACTTTGGACAACCACCAAGCAGAATACCAATTTACTCCCATTGAAACTATAGGTAACTTATTTAGCATTTCAGTTTCAATTTGCTACAAGTATGTGCCTAATTGGTGTTGTCATTGATGTCAACATATCCTTGTTGTCATTGGTGTCAACTATATCTTATTCTATTACTTGTTTAGAAGACTTGTATGTTAAGGATATTGAGAAAATTAGCCTCTCTAGAAGAAACAAGTGAGTTACAGAGAAGTGCAGTACAGACAGTGAGTTGTATGTTGAAGAACAATCTAGTAAACTACTCTGCATTTATTTTTGCTTGAAGATCATGGTCTGTGGATTGGAAGTAAGTTAGAGGTATGACTAACGATGCTACATTCTAGGTTTGAGCCCTCCGCATGAAGATCTGAGTGAGTTGTGTTCACCAGAGTGAAACCTACTTTTTCTGTAAGTTCAGTTGGGACAGGAAGAAAGTATTCTGCTCTACATTCCTCCACAATAAAGTATTTTGCTCTATGGTTCTAGAAGGAATTCTGGGATGATGATAAGTGCCTACAATTGCAGTGGTTCATGTTTTGGTGGTCTGCAAGCTATCTTTATTTTATGACAATTGAAGACAATGAAGTTCATGTGTCCCGGTGAGAAGATTCATATGGATAAAATGGTTAAGGTTCATGCGGTTGCTCCTGATGATTATAACGTGCTTGTGGATGTCTCCTAATCATGTTCCTATCTTGATATTGGTCCGTGTTAAGGATTTGAGATCATGTTTGAAGATTGTTCCCAAATAGTGTAACGTATAACTAGTTTTGGCCGACCTGGTTAATCCCAACGATTGCTGAGATCTCTGGAAGATTGTGGAAGCGTGTTGTGGTGTGGAAGATCACATTTGAGTCCCAGCTAAGGCATGGTGTGATCCGCATTTCATTTCCTTTGCATAATGTTGTAATAGGTCAGGACCTATTTTGTAAATGTTTGTAATGCTGACCTTGGAGATTGTTCCAATGGTTGATGATTGTGATGCTAACCTTGATGATCATTCCTAGGTTGATAAAGTGTATAAATAATTGTAGTTGATTCATGGAAAAGGTGTCCTTGAGATAAAATGGAAAGATAATAAGAAAGGTCCAAAAGGCAGAGCAGAGAAGAGGCAACGCAGAGTAGAGCCAGAGTGAAGAGGAGGAATTATTGTACTTCAATCACAGACATAAAAAGGTGTTGATCATGGCAATAAGCCTGGCAGTGAACCACCAATAGGGTTTAACAACCCTTATTGTAATCTTCTAGGTTTAGGGTTGAGGCAGTGAATTTGCTAGACCTAGTTGTTCTTCATGGAAGTGAGTCAGTATGTTAGGCCCGTGGAGTGACCAAGCCTGAACATCATTATTTCAAGATTGCAATATATATTGAGAGCTAATCCTCTTCATGGTTTTCCCCAACTTGGGGTTTTCCATGTAAAATCTGGTGTCTCTTGTGTTTGATGTTGTATCTATGGTTAAGTTTCTGGTTTCATGCATTCATTGTTAAATCATAATAATTGTGGATAAGTGATTGATGTTTAATTGCAAAAGTGTTTATGTTTTAGAGACAACTGATTCACCCCCCCACTTAGTGATACAAGAGCAACTGAGAATTTTATTTGATACAGGAGCATCCCAGGTTCAAGAGAAATCTTGTATCAACCAAAAATATTTGCTTTCTTTTATTTTCTTGCATTTCAGTTGCAGTTCTGTCATTTGTAGTTCAACATTTTCTACCGCATTCTATTGCATCTTCACTTTAGAGCTCGTGGAGAAGGATTAAGGTTCTACACTATGTCAGCTACATCATATTCAGATTTCATGGGATTTAGATTCATCTCCAAAGAGATATCACTATCAGAAGATCATCAGCTTTCACATAGCAGAGCAGTCAGCCTTCAGTTGGAGCATCCACAGGTTGTGGAGCATTCCCATGACTTGCGGAGCCTAATGAAACATAACACAAGGCAGTATGGGACCAAATAGATCTTCATTGAGAATAGCATCACCTTTCATTCATTTTTGGAGCATTACCTTGAGTTGTAGGTTGATCTACACGATTCACTTTGCATGAGGGTTTGAGACCTCTTGATTCTGACATAGAGGATTCTATGAGTTATAAGATGATATATAAGCATTCATGAGATTCATTAGGAAGGCAGATGATTGATATTTAATGATAGAATAGAAAAGTAGTTTTTTTAGGCACTTCAATGCCATATCATTCATGTATGTTGTAACCTAGAAAATAGGCATGTGAGCCAGATTGTAGCCCGCATGTTGCTGGTAGATAAGTATTGTAATTTTCTGATATATTGAGCATATGATTCTTCCATCACATTCTATTCTTGTGTTGTTTCCATTATGTTTACTCTAGCTGCAAGTTTGGATAGTCCATTCTCTGGACCCTCCATCCCTGACTACA
This sequence comes from Cunninghamia lanceolata, assembly GCA_027924645.1. Lineage (NCBI taxonomy): Eukaryota > Viridiplantae > Streptophyta > Pinopsida > Cupressales > Cupressaceae > Cunninghamia > Cunninghamia lanceolata. Next base: position 3,567,418 of record BSBN01001161.1, read on the forward strand.
CCATTATTTCACCGAGCTTACTTTGTAAAATTCCTAAATGAGATGGATTCATGGCGAAGCCATGGTTAGTAGAATATGCAAACAAGACAAGAGCTCAGGTAGAGTAATGTTTGTTCGAAGCTAGATTGAAACTACCCACTTTTTCTACTGAATTCAATATGTATGTAGCCCCTCTAGGATCGTATGATGTCATGGTGCAAAACAAACAACTAGCATACAAATGGCCAGTACAGCACCCAAAAATTGGTGCAGATTTCACAATACCAATGCCCATGCTGAGCATGACTGTCCACAGTTCCACTTGGTAGCTAGTATTTTCAACGTAGATGTACAGCCTCCTACCTCTGAATTTCTCATTCCTAAGGGTAATGAGGTAGTACCCTCAGAATATGACACAGCATTAGTCTTAGAAACGTTTACCTTTGCAACTGCAGAAGAGAAAGAGGATGAATTGCTAGAGGATGAACCATACTGTTGTGAAAGTCTTTATCCTGAATCAGCCTTTGTGTTAAATGCTTTTCAGTTTCCTTTTGAATCTGAAAATGAGATATTAAATGAAACAGAAGAGGTACAGGCCTTTCAACAGACAAATAAAAGCCACACCTACAATTTGAGGAACAACCCTAGGCCGGGAGGACCTTTCACCACTTCCACTCCTCCGAATAACATCAATACACCCCCAGATCAGAATGCTAGCAACAATCCTGCCACACTTAAAGCTAGTCAGCACACAAATAACGGAACAGCAGTGCAAAAGGATCAAACAAGTAAGACAGAAGCAATAGAGACAACAAGATTAATGAATTACTTATCAGAGGAAATAAAGAAAATTAAGGTCAGTATACCTCTAAATGAATTATTGAAGACCCCAGGGATCAGAAATGCTTTTTTAAAATCCCTGGATACATCCATAACAAACAAGGTGTCTGCTGATATAACTGTTCCTAATAGTGATTCACCACCTAAGGAGAAAGGTAAGAAAGTTGAGCAGCCTTCCAATACAAATGTGGTAATACATGCGGATAAGAGGGATACTCAACCTTTCTTGTTAACTGTTAGGTTGTGTGGGAAGAATATACACAATTGCATGGTAGATTCTGGTGCTTCAACCAACGTAATGCCCTTAGGAATATGTAAAACTCTCGGGCTGACTCCCACCAAATCTGCCAAGGTGGTCACGCAATTAGATAAGACCGAGGTTAGCGTGATAGGAGAACTCATGAACATACAAGTGCAATTAGCTTCAGACCCTAGGGTAAGCCAAATCATTGACATTCAAGTAGTGGATATACCCGTAAATTATGGAATGTTGCTAAGTAGGGATTGGTCCAAGACATTAAACGGATATATGGCTACTGACTTTTCACACATGTGGTTACCATGGAGAGGCATCCCAAACCAGATCAGAATAGGGGCAGAGCCCAGAATGAAACATATGATAACAGAGTATAATCGAACTAATGAAATATTATATGCTGTTGTTGAACTAGGTGTCTATAGAATTACCAACAATGGGATGCAGATTGAAGAGATTATGATGTTAAACATTAGAAAGAAGTGTGTCAGCAATAGAACGGCACTATTCATTAAGTCTGACGGAAATTCTTCAGATGAAGAAAATAATGCAATAGACAAATTTGGTCGTGCCATTAGACGAGAGGTGGAAGAGTGCATTACACACAATCTCCCAGTCCAATGTAAGTTATATAAAAATAGGTGTAGAGTCCATGATAGGCAACATTCTGAGGAGAATTGTGAAATATGCAAAGACATCATTGAATATGAATACAAAAAGTGCATAGGGAGGGTAGAATCACAAGAGAAAAATGAGAATCCTGATCTGACACAGAGATATGTTCAGGATAATATAGATGCTTTGATTCCAGATTTAGGAAAAGAAATAGAGGACAAGGGTAGTTATCTTTCTGAGTTGCAAACTAAAAACATACATATGCAAGATAACCAAACGGAAAAACCCATGAATAAACAAGACAACACCCCACAGGCAATAAAAGGGATAAAGTATGCCAAGGTAAAAGATCAAAAAGGTAAAGATGGCATGTGGACGTTAAAATGTGATGGGTCCAAATCAAAACAGGGCGCAGGTGCGGGTATTGAACTCATAAATCCTTAAGGTAAATCACATTTGGCAGCATATAGATTACAATTTTCCTGCACTAACAATATTGCTGAATATGAGGCCCTAATTTTAGGACTTGTCATGGCCATCAAGAAAGGGGTAAAAACCATCAGAGTATTTTCAGACTCTGAATTAGTAGTCAGACAAGTGAGGAAACTATATGCCTGCAATTATAAGAAAATGATTAGTTACAGACATAGAGTATGGGGTTTAATGGATTCATTTGATGCTTTTAACATAGAGCACATTCCTAGAGAGCTGAACCACAGGCCAGATGCGTTAGCAGTTGCTGCCAGTACATTAGAACCATTGACATTGTCAGGACTAAGACGATTTGTTGTTGAGCTAGTTAACGTGCCCAGTATACCAGACAACGTTACACACTTTCAGGTATTTGGAGAGGATCAGCAAATTATTAATTTTCTGACTTGTAATGAGGCATTTGAGGCCCAAATCATTGATGAACAAGAAAGGCATGAAGTAACATGGGACGAAGAAGATATAATCAACTTAAAGAGCAACTTCTTGCCAAAAGGAGTAATTGAATTAGAACACATCTTTGACTTCGATGGAATAATAAGACAGAAAGACTTACCCAAAACAGAAGGGGGTAAGTGTGATTTACATAACTTAGGGACTGAGCTAAATCCACAAAGTGTACTAATTGGGAAAGCTTGCTCTGAGAAAATTAGAAAGGAGGTTCTGGATGTTCTGAAAGAATATAAACATGTCATAGCATGGACTTATGAAGACTTGAAAACATTTGATGAGTCCATCATAACTCACGTAATACCTTTAAGAAAAGAAGTCAAACCATTTAGGCAGAAACAGAGCCCTGTAAATGCCATTCTAGAGCCTTTAATCTTTGAGGAAGTTAAAAAATTACTGTCCGCTGGAATAATTTTTCCAGTCAGACATTCTGTCTGGGTAGCTAACTTAGTACCAGTGAGGAAGAAAAACGGAGACATCAGGTTGTGCGTAGACTTTAGAAATTTAAACAAGGCATCTGAAAAGGATAATTATCCTTTGCCCCCAATAGACGAAGTACTGCAAGCAGTAAATGGCGCAAAGATGATGTCTTTTTTAGATGGTTTTTCAGGTTATAACCAGGTCTTAATTGACAGGGAGGATAGACTAAAAACCACCTTCACTTGCAAATGGGGAAATTATGCGTATAGAAGAATGCCTTTTGGTCTAATTAATGCAGGTGCCACTTTTCAGAGGGCCATGGACGTTGCATTCCGCGGATTATCAGGTAAATGCATTGTTGTGTATATGGATGATTTAACTGTGTATTCCAAGGATACATCCACCCATGCTGAAGACCTCAGAAAAGTACTCCAACGATGTGAAAGGTATGGGATTTCCCTTAATCCTAAGAAATGTATATTTGGCGTAACTGAAGGTAAATTATTAGGCCATGTCATTTCTGAAAATGGAATTTCAATTGATCCGGATAGAATAGAATCCATAAAAAATTTGCAAATACCAAACAGTAGGAAAGAATTGAAATCATTTTTTGGTAAAATTAACTTTGTTCGGAAGTTTATAACAGGTTTTGCAGAGATTGTGCAGCCATTGAATGCCATGTTAAAGAAAGATGCACAGATGGAATGGACGCCAGTGGCCAAAGCCGCATTTGAGGATATCAAGGAGGCAATTTCTAATGCCCCTGTATTGGCAAGTCCAGACTACACATGCCCGTTTTACATCTACTCCTTCGCATCTTCTCATTCTGTCGCAGCTACCTTGACACAGAAAGGTGAAAATAATGAAGAGAGGCCCATAGCATTTATGAGTGCACCTCTGAAAGATGCACAGCTGAGATATCTAGATATCGAAAGACAGGCATTCGCATTAGTAAAGGCTGTGAAAAAATTTAGACACTATATTCTGCGCAGCCAGATTAAAGCCATAGTGCCAGACGCAGCAGTAAAAATGTTGCTGATGCAAAACGAGCCTGGAGAAAAAAGAGCCAAATGGATCACCACACTGCAAGAATTCGACATGGAGATCATTCCCGCAAAGCTGGTTAGAGGGCAGGCATTGGTGCAGACAATAGCAAACATGGATCCAAATCTGATAAAACAGCAATATGTATTGAATTCCCAAGACGCATCAGGCTGGTACGATGATTTAAGCACCTTCCTGATAGCTGGAAAGTACCCAAGCAAGATGAAGGCTTCTCAGAGGAGAGCTTTGAAGATTAAGGCACAGAATTATATGGTGCAAGGAGGTCTTCTATTCAGGAAGAACCATGATGGAATTTATTTGAGATGCATAAGCAGAACTGAAGCTGATAAAGTGTTGACAGAACTACATGACAAGTACGGAACCGGCCATGGTTCCCATTTAGCTACAACACACAAAATACTAAGAGCGGGCTATTACTGGCCCACTATGTTCAAAGATACTAAGAGTCACATCAGAAGTTGCCACACCTGTCAGACTGCAGCAGACAAAGTAAGAAATCTGGCCAATCCACTGCAGCCTGTGATCGAGTCCAGACCGTTTGCACAATGGGGCTTGGATTTTATCGGAGTCATCAATCCCCCATCTTCTGCAGGACACAAATTTATATTGATGGTAACGGACTATTGTACAAGGTGGACTGAGGCCACCTGCTGCAAATTTTCCACGACTGAGGTAGTTATCAAGTTCCTTGAAGAAAATATTATCACCAGGTTTGGAACGCCCTATTCATTGGTATGTGATAACGGCCCTGCTTTCTCTTCTTTAAAATTTTCTAAGTGGGCATTTGAATATGGGATTATTCTAAGGTTTTCTTCGAATTATTACCCTCAAGGTAATGGACTGGCTGAATCAACAAACAAAATTTTATTAGACATCATCAAGAGGTTAATTGCCAAAAGTCCTAGAGAGTGGAATACTCTGTTAAGATATGCATTATGGGTAGACAGGACCAAGTTTAAAACAGCTTTAGGTAGCACACCTTATCACTTAGTTTATGGGACTGATCCCATACTTCCGGTTAATCTGAGAATACCAACCTGGAAGTTTGCCAATGAATATCTAGGCTTTGATAACCATAGGGAGGCCAGAATAGTGCAAATGTTACAACTAGAGGAGAAAAGAGGTCAAGCCCTCGAGAAGTTTTCCAAACACCAAGCGGTTGTTAAGAGGTGGTTTGACAAAAGGGCAAGAGTCAAAACATTTAGGATATCAGACTTAGTGTTGTGCTGGGACAAAGCACATGAAAAGAAAGGAAGCCATGGAAAATTCGATAAATTATGGCTGGGTCCATTACAAGTCTCAGAAATAATAGGAGATAACACCTTTAGACTTAAGACCTTGACTGGAGAAGATGTGCCATTACCAGTTAATGGCTAGCATTTGAAACACTACTTCCAGGCTTGAGGTGAAAAGGGGGGGGCAGTCCTTTTTTTTCTTAATGTAAAGTGCTGTAGATAATGTACAGTTCTTCTTTTGCTATTTTCTTTTGGGTTGGCTGTTTGTATAGTTTGTCTTCTGTTTGTTTTTGCTTTTGTTTCTTTCTGTTTGTACAGTTTTTCTTTTGTTGTGTTGTTTGTACAGCCTGTTTGTTTAGTTTGTTTGTTGTCTCCTCAGCAGGGATCTTTATTTTACTGTAGAGTATTAAGGAGCAAAACTAGCAACCATTCAAAACAGTATAAAATTTAGGATATTCAGGTTAACCATTTGCAATTTACACATAACCTGTCACTGTCATGAATGTAGAGAGTTGTTCATCTTCTGAAGTTTTGTATTCAATAAATGTGATTGAGAATTCGAAGCAGGTTTCTCACGATGACACACCTAAAATCCTTGGGTTTGTTGAACATACCAGTGTAGATATTAGGTGAAAAATCAGAGGTCACCCTTGCTACCATTACAATTCTCAGCTTAATTTTAGCAAGTGTCCACTCCTTGCATCATGAAGTTACAAATTGCTATACCTTATGAAATCTTTCAAAATTAGAAAACAAAAAAATAAATAAATAAATAAATAAAGCGGATTATACTGAAAATCTAGATTAAGCCATCTAAGTAACTCTACCGGGGCTATAGACGCTCGCTGGCAGTGGGGCTCTACTTAGGAGAATTGTAACGATAACCTTGCCGGGGCTATAAACGCTCGCTGGCAGCAAGGCTCTATCCGGTCAGCTATGAGGGAATATCCTCACCTACATAGGCTAATGTCAGTCACTGGTTTGTTCAACCGATCTTCAAGATGAGGATAATTAATCACATGCACACAACTAAACTGAAAATGGAAGTTCATGTATCTTTATTGAATACTTTGAGTCTCAAGCTGAATAGTAATTTACAGGAAAGATAGTTGGAAGTTATGAGTTCATTTCATCTAGTTTCCTTGAACACTCTGAATTTAATTGTTTTGTTTTGGTTGCTAGTTGTTGTGATGTTCACAACACGCCCCATTTTGCTCCTTAGCAAAACAAGGACCCCTGCTGATGTTTTGCCTTTTGCTTCTGCTTGTGTTTTTCTGCTTTCTAGCGGTTTGGTAAAAATGAAGGTCAGGTGCTTCATCATCATGATATTGGACGAGGTAGGTCATCATCATGAGGTCAGTTTGTCAAAGTTCATATTTTGTTATTATGACCTCATATTTAGAAAGAGCTTGAAATTCCATGCAGGTTTACCTTTTACTTCACTTAAAAATTCGTCCATATGTGGAAGTTATGCACGGTCAAAGTTTTGGTCAAACCTGATAATCGCAAGTGATCATCATATTTTTTCATGTTGTCAAGGTCATCATGATCTTGGTCTATCACCCGATAAAAATCATGCAGTCGCAATATCCGGACGTCAATCTTAGGTGGTAGTGCCCTTTCCCCGTCAAAAGGCCTTATGCGCATCATGATTTTTTAGGAGGGTCATATTTTATAAACTTAGTTTTGCTGTATGAAGAGCATCATCATCATCATATTTGAACCCCCCCCGATAATATCCTGAGGTTCAAATATAATGATGACATCAACTTTAAGTCACGGTAAGTTTCCCCGTCGAGCGGTCTTTGTATCGCGAGCATCATCATGATATTTTTGCATCGCCTAAAATTATAATATCATGCTGATAATATAAGATCACCCTGACTTAGAAAATTCATCATCGGCATATTTGCATGCGCATGTTATAAACCTATCGGAAGGTCATCATCATGATATTTGCTGAAGTTCGCTAAGATGATGATGACGACTTCATATCCTCCTGATCTCCTTTTGCATGATCATGATCATCATCCTGATCTTTCACAAGAGGGTCATATTTGCTGAAATTTGCTAAGTGATGGAGACATCATCATGATATTCGATAAAGAGGATCATCATATTCATATCCTCCTAATCTCCTTTTGCATGATCATGATGATCACCCTATCTTTTTTGAAGAAGAGGGTGATATTCCATTCCTCAACAGCATGATCATATTTTACAATATCACCCTAGCGCAAATATCATGATGACCTCAACTCATCCTTATGCTCCGAAGACGAAATATGATGATGACGTCATCATGATAATTCGATGAGGATCATCATCATATTTTTATCCTGTCCTATTGTCAAGATCATCATGATCTTGTTTGTCCACCTGACATTTCGTGAAGTCCTCCTGCCGATGAAGTAAGACCTTTTGAAAATATCCTGATGATCCTCATCATCCTGATTTCCCTTCGGCAGGATATTTTCCAAAACATGATCCGGTTAGCGAAATGTCATGATGACGTCATGTTCTAAGTTTAACAAAAGCTCCGGATATCCTGATGACGTCATCCCGATCTGATAAACGAAGAAGCAAATATCCTGATGATGATGATCATCATCATCACATTTCCCTTCGGCAGGATATTTTCTAAAGCACGATCCGGTTCCCGAATATGATGATGACGTCTTATTCTAAGTTCGACAAAAGCCCCAAATATCCTGATGATCATCATCATCCTGATCTTTCGAGAGGGTTACCTTGGCCGCAAAAGGGTCATATTACATTCATCATCCTGATCATGCTCCTTAGGTGACCCGATATCATAATTATCCCCTGATCTTAACTGAACATGATGATGACGTCATCTTTTGCACTTTAATGAAGCCCGAATATGACGATGACGTCACCATCATCTTCCTTTCCTCAACAGCGTCATCATATTCATATCCTCCTATTCTTCTTCAACATGATGATGATGATGATGTTGTTCTTTTCTCCAATATGCAGAAGCGAAATATCATGATGACGTCATCTGGACCTTCAGAAGGGAGAACATCATATTTCCAGAATATCATGATGATGAAGAGAATGTCGGCTAACATGTTTTTTGACACGCCGATAGCGATGGTCATGCCGATGGGCGGGAAATGAGGCGGTGGAATTTTAAAGTGTTTTTTTGGCGCCTGTGGTATTTTCCCGGTCAGCGATAGTTGACCCGATGAATTTTGAGCAGTCTGAACGCATTTTGGACGCGGTTTGAGGACTATTCTGGATCCGATTTCCACAATCTTGCGCAGTCACCTGGGTTTAAACGGTTATTTTAATTTCATGTTGTTTATGTGATAAATGAAATACTTATTGCTTGTCTTGTCTTGCAGGCTTGTAGTTGAGGAAGCAGCTGGAAAGTCAACACAGTGACCTCATAGAGGCAGAAGATCTGATCTCAAGAGCAAGAAGATAAGGATGAAATGCGAAAAGTCAAGGCCATTCAAGTAAAGAACAAGGTTGCAGCTGAAGGTATTACTGCAACAGACAAACAGAAGTTATTACCCAGCTGCCAGAACTTCTCAGAAGGGGCAATATTTCGCCCAGATTTGACACTGCTCAGAGATATTTTTTGAGAACTGGTTCACCTGTATTTATTGCTGTAACCAAGGGTTTGAACCAGGGGTTCAGTTAGGTTTTTGCTGTAGTGAGGACAATCAGAATATCTTTATATTGTGCCTCCCTACACTGTAATATTTTACACAGGGATTTTAGGATTTTGCCAGAATTGTAGAGCCTTTCTGGGCATAGTTTAGAGTAGAAGAAGGAGGTCGCCTATTTGTCTGCAGTAAGGTGCGCGTGGAATGTCTGGCTGCCTTAGTGTATCTGTAAAACTTGTAAGTTCTCTGTAGTATGATCAATGAAACTAAGAGTCATTCCTACATTGTAAATCGTGTATGACTATTCGTTTCTAATACAATAGAATCCGGAGTTCTGCATCTATCTTCTGAGTGTTCTCCTTCCCTTCTTTGTGTTTTGAAATATTTTCTTTGAGAGCTTGCAATTTTAAATGTATGTTTGTGAAAATGCTCAGAACTTGCATTTAAGGTTTTTACTGTGGATTTGATCAAATTACTGTGGTATTTACATAGTGCATAACAGAAACAATTAGATCCTTCGGTAGATTAAATGAGGTATAGATTAGATCTTCCTAACTTTTCCCAACCCATCTAAAATATTTAGCTGAAAACGTAGAAATCTAAAGGAAGTTGTCTCAAATTTGAAGAAGCATGCATAACAGAGCCATAAGTAGACAGTTTTCATAAATAGATAAAGAAGAAAGCTGCAAAAATTCAAGAAAACCATCTAAAACTTGCAGCCCGGTAACACTTGTATGCAAAATGAACAGAATACTTGTTGAAATCTATGACCTTTTTGCATATTCTTAGTCCAGTAAACCACCAAACAAACCTAGACTACGTAAGGCCCCTTGAACATTACAGCTTCACATTGACCAACTGAACTTGACCAACTGAACCATTGTAGACTTGGGATTAGTTGAATCTCAAATGATTCCTTCTTATCTTTCAAGTATAGTTTCAGTTCATTATATGTGAATTTTAACTTATTGTTATGATTGCATCAAAACGATCATCAACAAGATGAATGATGATATATTAAGATAGGAATTAGAAGTTATGCTGAGGTTGAGAAGATGTTGCTGATGACCTATAGCATGTTGTATGACCCCTCCTATTGTTCTTAAGGACATATGTGTTGCTACAAGGAGGTTCTGGTCTCCAGACGTTGGTGAAGGTCTCTGCTATAGGAAGTTGCCTTAAAGACCGGTTGGTAGAATGCTCTACATTCCTCTGCATTTGAAGATATGGTCATGCAGTTCAGAAGTTAAGTTTAGTCGGTTGTGAAGGTTCTTAATCTAAAGTTTCATATCATTTTCTCCTCTGTAGTGAAAGTTATAAATGACAGAGTTTCTGTTTGTGCTCTGGCAAAATAAAGTGATGGTGAAGGCATGTTGGAATGCTCCACGTTCCCCTACAGTGATAGATATGGTTGTTTAGTTTTGAGGATAAGTTTTGAGCAGTGTATGAGTACATTCATAAGAGTTTCAAATGTTTTGGAGGTCTACAAGTTCAGTTTTCAAATGACATAAATGATATAGATGGTTCCGAATGCCTAATTATTTTCAAGATATATGTTTGAGTACTTGCGCCAGTGGAAGATTATACAGATTAGTCATATGATTCAATAGGGAGTAGTAGATTCCTTGGGTTGAAGCCCTAAAACAAAGTCAACAGGGAGTAGTAGCTTCCTTAGGTTGTAGCTCTAAAACAAAGTTGTAATATTTTGAGCTTCATATATTGTGAGTTAATCCTCATCGTGGTTTTTCCCCTTTTTAGGTTTTCCACGTATATCTGGTGTTATGTGTTGATGTGCATTGTGTTGATCTTTCATGTTTATGTTAATGCTGTAATGTTTAAGTTTCAATCTACTCTAGAGGATTTGAAGTTTGTTTGGATACTAATTCACCCCCCTCTCAGTATCCTGGTGTGTTCAACAATTAGTATTAGAGTTGAGTTCATCTGAAGAAGCTTAAACACTTGAGGAAGGTTTAGGATGGCTCATAATGGATCTCATAAGGAACCTATGTTTGATGGAACAAATTACTCCTTTTGGAAGCTAAGGATGGAGAATTATCTATCTTCTCTAGGGTTTGGTGTTTGGCAAGCTGTCAAGAATGGTTACACTACTCCTGCTTCTGATCCTATAGATGCTGATGAGATTAAGTTGTATGAGAGCAACGCCAAGCCAAGGAGTGTTATCATGAGTGGACTAGTTGATTCAGAACTTTTGAAGGTAATGAGTTGCAAATTTGCTAAGGAGGTTTTGGTAAATCTCAATAGCATTTATGAAGGAGACAGTAAAGTGAAACAAGCCAAGATGCAAATTTTCAAAAGCAAATTTGAGACCCTGAGGATGGCATAAGATGAAGACATTGCCAATTATATGCTCTGGATAGATGAAATAGTTAATGGCATCAAAGGACTTGGTGGAGAAGTGAAAGATGATGAGATTATAAAGAAGGTTCTGAGGTCTCTTCCCAAATCTCATAGTCATAAGGTATCCACCATTGAGGAAACTCAAGATTTGGATCAATATATAGTAGATCAATTGTTTGGCTTGCTCACAACTTTTGAAATGAGAGAATTTGGCAAAGGTGCTCCAAAGAAGGAAGCAACATTCAAAGCATGTAAGAAGGTCAAAGAAGAAGCAGGTGATCAAGATGATGACCTTGATGAGGTAGAAGCAAACTTTGTGAGAAGATTGAAGAAGGGCACCAGAAATTACAAAGGTAAGTTACCTTTCAAATGTTTCAATTGTGGGAAAATTGGTCACTTTTCTTCCAAATGTCCTTTCAAAGATTCAAAGGGTGGTAACAAGAAAGAGAAGTTCAAAAGGAGTCTTTACTCCATGGAGAACAACTGCTCTTCAGAAGATGGGGATCATGATGATTCAAATGATGAAACACTTTTCATGGCCTTGAATGTTGATGACAAAAATGGTGATATTGGGAAATGTGAAAAGTCAGATACCTTGTAGGATGATCAAGATAATGAAAAATCAATGGTTGTATGGACTACCTTTCATGCAAAGGAAGAAGCCAATGCTTGGGTACTTGATAGTGGTTGTTCTAACCACATGACTGGCGACAAGGATAAGTTTATCATCCTTAAGAAGTGGAATGGTGGAGATGTTAAGTTTGGTGGTGATGAGTCAGCACAAATCTATGGAAAAGGTACTAGAACTATTGATGGGAAGAACAGGATTGAGGATGTCCTCTATGTTAAAGGGCTAAAGCACAATCTTCTCAGTGTCATTCAAATGTGTAGTAGAGTATACAATCTTACTTTTCATGCCAAAGGATGTGAAATTAGGAAGGTAGGGTCAAGAAGACTTATTGCAGAAGGTATTAAGACATGTGGAGATATCTATCATATAAAGGAGGTAAATGGAAGAACCTTTTTATTGGCTCAATCTAGTGAGTGTTGGTTGTGGCACAAGCGAATGAGACACATCAACTTTGAACAATATGGTAAAAATTAGCTCTACTCATGTGGTGAGAGATATGCCTAAGATAACCAAGCCTGTAAACACTTTATGCAACAAATGTCAAATGGGAAAGCAGACAAAGACAAGTTTCAAGAGCAAGGAATGTTCTTTTACAATGCCATTGGAGCTGATTCACATTAACCTATATGGTCTAACAAGAATAAAGAGTCAACATGGTCAAAGGTATTTCGTGTTGCTTATTGATGATTACTCTAGAATGACTTGGGTTACTTTCTTAAGAGAAAAATTAGAAGCCTTTGATAAGTTTAAGATTTTCAAAGCAATAGTTGAAAATGAAATGGATGATAAGATCAAATGCTTAAGATCTGATAGAGGATGTGAGTTTACTTCAAATGAATTTTAAAATTTTTGTGAAGATCATGGTATTAGGAGAAATATGTTTGCTCCTAGGATCCCTCAACAAAATTGGGTAGTAGAGAGGAAGAATAGGATTGTGCAAGAGATGGATAAGGCAATGTTGAACGATGCAGATCTACCTAATATGTACTGGAAGGAAGTAATTCACACTGCTATCTATCTGCTCAATAGAGTGCAACTAAGGGTCAATAGCACTAAGGCCCCTCATGAGCTATAGTATGGAAGACCTCCCACTATCAAAGACTTCAGTATCTTTGGTACCAAATGCTACATCAGGGGAGATGAAGAAGATCTTGGAAAGTTTGATTCAAGGAGTGATGAAGGGATCTTTCTTGGTTACTTGACTAGAAATAAGGTCTATAGATGCTATAACAAGAGGTTGGGAAAGATGATTGAAAGCACAAATGTTAAAGTAGATGAAGACTTGTATCAGATTGCTCAAGAACCAAAGGATTACATATCTGATATACCTCTCTGCATTGAAGAAGAAGAAGAAGAGAAAGAAGAGAAGGAACAAGAATCAGAGCATATCTCTAAGACTCTAGCAAAGTATGTTGCTGGTGTTGCTGGGTGTGCTGCAAGAAACTCCCCTGCTACTGCTGTTGTTTCTAGAATTGCTACAGGGACCTCCCTTGTTGTTGTTGCTGCTACTAGGTCTATTGCAGAGATCTCAGCTGCTCATATGTCTCAGACTATTACTATAGGTACACAGGTTGTTGTTGGAGCTGATGTTGTTGTGCCCTAGGCTTCGCCCCCTTCTAAGGATTTGGAGAAAGTTTCTCCTTCTTCTCCTATTTCTATGGATGAAGATGATGATCTTTGGATTGTTGTCTAAAGGAGGAAGCGAGGTCTTCCGAAGCATGTTTCATTGAACCGCACCCGTGTCAAGGGTGTTCGACCTGATAGGTCTGGTTTTGCTATTGTTTAGGTTGTTGCTCCTTGCAACCTTGTTGCTTAGTCTATTGGGCTTTGTTGGTTTTTGTTTTACAGAAAGGTTGTTGTGCCTATGCTGCTAGTCTTTTCCCTGTGCTGGCTGAGTACTGTCAGTACGCTATTTTCTTGCCCCCTGGGCTTGGTTTTGTAAAAGGGTTTGGCCCCTAGTTTTTTCTGCCTTATTATATCAAAAATAAATCAGATCATTGGGGATAAGAATGAAGGTGTGCAGACCAAGAGAAGGTTTGCAAAAATAAGTGAGCAAGTGAACTTGTGCCTACTATCAAAGATAGAGCCTAAAACCTTTGTTGATTCTAGCAAAGATGATGGTTGGTTGGAAGCAATGGAAGAAGAATTGAATCAAATAGAAACAAATCATACATGGGAATTGGTTCCCAAACTAGCTTCTAAGAATGTTATAGGAACAAAGTGGGTGTTCCAGAACAAGCTGAATGAAGATGGTGAAGTTGTGAGGAACAAAGCAAGGTTGGTGTGTAAGGGTTATTCACAAGTTGAAGGTATTGATTTTGAGGAGACTTTTCCTCTGGTAGCTAGGATGGAAGCAATTAGGATGTTTCTTTCCTTTGCTGCTCACAAGAACTTCAAGGTCTATCAGATGGATGTCAAGCCAGCATTTTTAAATGGTGACCTAGAGGAAGAGGTCTACATTGAGCAACCAAATGGTTTCCAACTATTAGAAGATCTGGACATGGTGTGCAAACTTAAGAAAGTTTTGTATGGACTCAAGCAAGCTCCTAGAGCTTCGTATGCTAGGTTGGATAAGTACTTACTTTAGCAAGGTTTTAAGAAAGGTACCGCAGATAGTAATCTTTACATCAAGGTAGAGGAAGGCAAGATTTTGATAGTGGTTGTATATGTTAATGACATTATCTTTGGTGCAGATGATGATATATGTGTAAGAGATTTATAGAAGAGATGCAGAATGAGTTTGAGATGTCTATAATTGGTGAGTTATCTTTCTTCCTTGGGCTTCAAATTGTACAACTAGATGATGGTATATTTATTTCTTAGGCTAAGTATGTAAAAGAGATGTTGAAGAAATTTGGCATGGAGTAGTCTAAACTAGTAAGTACTCCTATGGTTACCGGTTGTCACTTGAGCAAGGCTGATGAGTCTTTGAAGGTTATTTAGATTCCTTTTAGATATATGATTGGAGGATTATTGTACTTAACTACTTCTAGACCTAATATTATGCATGTAGTATGTTTGGTTGCAAAATTTCAAGCTAATCCTAAGCAAACTCATGAGAAGGCAACAAAAAGAATATTTAGAACTTGAAGGGAACTCTAGATTATGGCGTATGGTATCCAGAAGGTAATGACTTTGATTTGAGTGCTCACACTAATGCTGACTGGGCTAGTTTTATTGATGATAGAAGAAGTACAAGTGCTGGTGCTTTCTTTTTTAGAAGCAAATTAGTTTCATGGCAAAGCAAGAAACAAGTTTCAGTATCCTTATCAACTGCAGAGGCATAGTATATTGCAGCAGCATCTTGTTGTATTCAAGTGTTGTGGATGAAGCAAACTTTGAAGGATATCAAGGTAATGTATGATGAGCCTATTCCTATCTTGTGTGACAATACTAGTGCTATCAATATTTCCAAGAATCCAGTGATGCATTCTAGAACCAAGCATATATCAATCAGGTATCACTTTTTGAGAAAGAAGGTTGCAGAGAAAGAAGTGAAGTTGGAATTGTTCCAACAAAGGATCAGATTGTAGATATCTTCACAAAGTCTCTTGCAAAGGATACTTTTGAGTATCTCTAGAAGAAGTTAGGGGTAATTGCCCCTCCTTTTAACTTGATGCATGGGTGGTGCATCTGTCCAAGGGGGTAATTCATGCTATATCTTTTCCTAGACTGATGGTGGCTACCTCTCAGGGGGAGCAGGTAGTGGTTGTTGCTGACAGGGGGAGAAGGTTGAAAGGGAGAGTTTGTACCCTAAGGGGGAGAAGAGATTGGGAGAAGAAGTTGTTTCCCTTTGTCCTTGATGTCAAAGGGGAAGAATGATAAGGTGTGTGTTGCCCTCAATGCCAAAGGGGGAGATTGTTGTACATATGTTTCTAGTGGTTGTCATTGATGTCAACACTAATGAACATCGCACATATTTTACCTAAGGTTGTCACTAATGTCGTTATGTGGTTCTCATTAATATGATATGGTTATTGGTTTAGTGTTGCTGCAGTTCCTGATTGGATGTCAAGCCTTGTATGTGGTAATAGTAATGTTCCCGATGTCTTGTGATGTTGTTGATGTTCATAGCTAGATGAAATGACTTGTTGATGTTCATGGTTGGATGTCATGTCTTGATTAATGTGACCTATTGAGCATATTTATGGTCAGCAGAGATGATTTCATGATGATATATTAAGATGGGAATTAGAAGCATTAAGATGAATGATGATATATTAAGATGGGAATTAGAAACTATTCTAAGGTTGGAAAGATGTTGCTGATGACTTGTAGCATGTTGTATGGCCCCTCCTATTGTTCCTAAGGACATATGTGTTGCTACAAGGAGGTTCTAGTCTCTATAAGTTAGTGAAGGTCTCTGCTGTAGGAAGTTGCCTTGAAGACCACTTGGTGGAATGCTCTGCATTCCTCCACATTTGAAGATATGGTCATGCGATTCAAAAGTTAAGTTCAGTGGGTTGTGAAGGTTCTTAATCCAAAGTTTCATATCATTTTCTCCTCCACAGTGAAATTTATAGATGACAAAGTTTTGATCTGTGCACTAGCAAAATAAAGTGATGATTTAGAATGCTTCGCATTCCTCTGCAATGAGAGATATGGTTGTACAGTTTTAAGGATATATTCTAAGTAGTGTATGAGTATTCATATGAGTTTCAGATGTTTTGGAGGTCCGCAAGTTCAGTTTTCAAATGATAGAAGTGATACAGATGGTTCTGAATGCCTAATTATTTTTAGGATATATGTTTGAGTACTTGCACCAATGGAAGATTATACAGATCAATCATATGATTTTGTGTGGACATTCCACATGTCACATAGTGTTTCAAGTTTGAAGAGCATACAGATCTTTTAAGTTTTCAGTACTGCACAAAGTATTCAAGTCAATATGTGAAGAGTTATTGTTGCTGAGGTCGACTAAGGTATGTTGGTAATGTGCACCACAAAGTTCTTATTGTGTGGAGTTCAAGGAGTGTTTGAAGATGGTGTATTGGTCCTACCGACTCATCTAGGAGAAGCGCAAACAATGTTCAATCTTTCATGAGTATCGCCAAGCTGAAATGACCGTTGTGCTACAAGCTTCATGTGTTCTTGCTTAAGGGCGACCTAATTCAATTTTGTGAAGCATGTGGATATTATTCCTTGAAGAATGATGTTGTGAAGAATGTTTAGGACCAGGTTAAGCATGTGTTGGGGTTCTCAAGGCATGTGTCTCTCTCTAGAGTTGCGTGTAGATCATGTTAGGATTTCCCTCTACATGTTTCATGTTGTGTGATCTCTGGCCGACTTGTAAATTGTAATATTCTTGTTGTATTAGCTGACTTGTAATGTAATCAATGTAATGTTATGTATATATTGTAAACCTAGTTGATCTAGATGAGGGATAATTACAAAGATAAGAATATGAGTGCGTGAAGAGCAGAATATGAATATGATATGCATTATGATGTGCGACTAAAGGCATAAGAGTAGAAATAATAAGGGTTGTCCTAATTCATCTTGAAGACATTTTGTGATAGGAGGGAAGTGAAGAGTGTGCCTAATTCATCCAATCATCAAAAGAGGAGTAAAAAGGCAAAATTGCAATCATCAAAGATGTGAGCTTCATTGTCAATTTCAGGTAGTAGAAGGACTGTCATACTGTAATCTTTTATGAGTTTGTTCTCAAATCAAGGAGTAGTTGCTTCCTTGGGTTGTAACCCTAAAACAAAGTGTGCAAGGAGTTGTAGCTTCCTTAAGAATGACCCTAAAACAAACTTAGCAGAGAGTAGTAGCTTCCTTAGGTTGAAGCCCTAAAAAAAAGTCAGTAAGGAGTAGTAGCTTCCTTGGGTTGTAGCCCTAAAACAAAGATGTAATCTTTTGAGCTTCATATATTATGAGTTAATCCTCACTGTGGTTTTTCCTCTTTTGGGGTTTTCCATGTTTATCTGGTGTTATGTGTTGATGTTCATTGTGTTGATGTTTCATGTTTATGTTAATGTTGTAATGTTTAAGTTTTAATCTACTCTGGAGGATTTGAAGTTTGTTTGGATATTGATTCACCCCCCCTCTCAGTATCCTAGTGCATTCAACATTTTTTACTCTTGGGATAGTCCCATGCAATTGAAAAAATGTAGCAACTATATGATTATTAAAAATAAAATTATAAAATAGAAGCATCATATATATAGTTGCAAACTTTAAGTTGGTCTTAGGGAAGGGGCACTAAAAATTTTCTCCACAAACTTATGGACTTTTATATCAATGTGGCAGCTTGCATAACATTTGTTTTAACTTTAATTTATATTTGTATATGTTATAATTTATTATCAATAAATCCTCACCCAAGTGTTGGTGAGATAGAGGAGTTTCAAAGTATCATTGGGGTGGTAAGGTAGTCCACTCTCCCCTACTCTTTTTGGGGTATATATAGATGGCATTGATGAAATGATTTCAATTTTCTTAGGCATAGATGGTTGCTCATTACACAAAGTTTATATTGGTAATCTTCTATTTGTTGCTAACATAATTTTGTTTTCCCACTCAAAGCAAGGTCTCTATAGATAGTGACATATCCTAGTATCCTTTTTGCACCAATAAGTATTATAAAAAATGTGTTGGTTTATTTGGTCGACCTTTGTGGGAACGGTCAAAATTTAATATGCATTTCCTTCAATAGAAGCACATTGTCATGCCTTTGTTTATGTTAATATAAAATAAGAACTACCATGGTAGTGTCAAAATAATGTAATTAGAAAGGTGTTTCAATAAATTTTGAAAACAAACACGTAAAGATTTTTCATCTCAAATGTTAATACAGTCTTGGTGTAGTTTCAATGTTGTCCCCATAGTGTTCATGATGTCTTGATGCCAAATTACTAATTTCAATGTTTTAAATGGTCTTGCACCAATTCATAAATTGTAATCTTGATTTTTTTATTATTTTTTCAATTGTGTCCATTTAATTTTAATTGTGTAAAATAGTATTAATATGATGTCATGTTCACACAACTAACTATAATATGATTTCTTAATATGAACTCCTATAAGGTATAGTCATGGTATTCATATATTTGAATGTTTTTATAATACATGTATTTGAATGTCTTGGTCAACCTGTATGTATCCAATTCTTGTATTGTACACAACACATTGCAATTGTATCAAAATGGATTGTAATAATAAGCAAACATTAAGCATTCAATTGCATTCAATAAGTGATTCAATGCATCTAGCGATATATATAATACAAAAAAATAGACAATTCTATGAATTTTTTTAGTTTCTAAGCATAAAGCATTTTTAACGTGACTTATTACATAATGTGTTCTCAAAAAACTATAGTGTTATTGGAAAGATACATGCCTTTAAAAAATTATAAATTAGTCCTTATAGTTAACACTTATTATGTCACTATTGAGTATCTTTGGAAATCATATCAATGTTAATAAATTGAAATACTTTGAAATTGATTCTTTATTATAAAATCATCAGTTTTTTTTTAACTTATCATACTAATGGAATTCTTAAAAACTAGTAACAATAGATAGAAGTACTCTTCAATAGCCAATAGACAAATATTTATAGACCAGTTGGCCAAGCACTACATAGAATGACTCTTAAAAAATATAAATGTATAGTGCTTGACTTCACAAGACAGTTTTAAAAAATTGAAACCCCATTCCACCAAATTCACCCTGGGCACAATCCTGACCTCATCCATTATGGTGTCGAGGGCCTTACACTCAAAATGACTTAATCCCTGGTGGGCTCATTCAGAACCTTTCAACTTGACCAAAAGGCGAAAGATCCTTTGACAAAACCTAAATATTAGTATCTACAAAATCACTAAAATTCCAAAATATTAGGAAAACAGAATAATTTTTTATTGTGTATAGATTTTTATATAGGTTAATACCACTCTACTTAAATATCATCCACTTCAATGGTCAAACAATCAATAGCAATTTTACACCTCATTCACAATAAAAAGTGTTTAATATTTATCCTATTTTTATTGGCCAAAGCTAACCTTTGACTGTTGAAGTGAATGATATTTAAGAACAGCCAATTAATACCAAGTGATTATTACCATAGTCTCCTGCCGAAGGTAGAGACTAAAATGCTATTCATTGTATTAGTTGGGTTAGAGTGTTGTATGTAAAATGGAGTGTATGAACAATATCAGATCATTCATACGATAAGAGCACAAAGACTAGTGAGATTTCTTGTATGTTAGACAGTGGAAACATACAGAGGAGACGAAATCACATGTTATATTAGGCATTGCAGAAACATACAGAGGAGACGAGAACACATTATATATTCGAAGTTGAAAGAAAATGACGACAGAGACACTAAAAGAGGAAGAGGAAGTGGCAGAGGCAGAATCAGAGGAAAAGGAAAATAAAGGAGAAGAGGGTAATGATTATTTAAAGAGAATCACATTTAGTGGGCTTGAAGGAGAGTGTGTTCTGAGCATTGTCGTAAAGGATGTGGAAGTTCTGCTGTTGTATATTTCCGAAGATGGAGAATTTCCCCGAGGTTTCACCCATGGCGAGGCACAAGAGATTGTCAGATTCCTGAATGAAAAAGTTGTCTGATGGAAGCTCGTAATCCGCACCGCCTTTGAATTTAAAGGTGAGTGAAGGCAAGGTGACCTGACCTGATCTCTGGTAACACAGATCCAGCCCTGTAGAAGAGCCGTCTGCAGGAGTGAGATCAATGGCGGACTGAATTGCTTTCTTGAGAGGAGAGTAGGCAGCCTGTTGTAGATAGGTAAGAGTGGTTCCGGAGTCGATGATCATGCCTCCGTCGCCGTTCGATTGCAGATCAAAAGTTCCAGCAGGAATATCTACGGCCTTGCCATTGAGAGTGATTCCTGTAACAGGAATGTACCAGAAAGTGGGAATGACACTGCTTTTAATGAGTGGGATAGTGTTGCCTCCACTCAAGGAAGCACCCTCACCGAATAAAAGAGGGCTGGTTTGTGAAGGAGAGGCGGTGATGGACAAGAGACAGTAAGAGAATTTGTTGTCTACCTTGGAGCCCAACTGTGAGATGAGTGAGAGAGCACCTCTTCCCAACCCCACAAGACCGCCACCCTGAGAGAATCCTCGTCCTTCGTTGTCATGGCCGCATCCAAAAGCAATGCCTGCAAACATGCTGCCGCTGCCACTCCCAATAGAGAATGTCTCGTGAGCCAAGTCACCGCTGGTGAAGGAAGAATCGCCATACCTATAATTGAAGCTACAATTTGGATTGCATCCGGTTTTTGCATTCTTCAAAGCATCGCAAAAAGAGTCACTGCACGGAATTGTGGAATATGTAGACGATTTGGAGGGGTCGAAGATCGGCGTAGATTGATTGAAGCAGTTCTGACAAGGGATGCACTGAGTCCAAATCAGATCACTTCCCGTGTCCATAATTGCTTCGAAACTCACTGAGGGCGTTCCCACTGCAACGCTCATCAGATATTCTCCCTTTCCCACGTGAAGGGGCGTTTCTGCGTCTAATTGCCCACTTATCTGCTGCTTTACATATGCCTCTATATTATTCATTCGTCTCTTACTTTGATCCACTGCCCAACGCAATCGCTCCAAAAAACTCAACCCTCCTTCTGATCTGCGCGTCAAATTCACCCTCAATTTTCCAATTTCATTACTGCTCAATTTCGACCAAGCACTAAACTGTGTCTCCGAAGAAGATGATATGATGGGAATAGTAAAGCATATCATCACCACAACGCCCAACAGCTTGGAACACTCCATTTTTCTTTTTCACTAATGCTGCAAGATCTCACTACACTCAAGTGAGTTGATATAAGCAGAAACAAGCGTGATCTCCGTGTGTATTACGTTTTCAACACAGAAGAAATGGCGCTCAAAAATAAGCAGTCCGTGAATTGTTTCATTTGACAGTGACCTTTTAAATTAACAGAAAAAAATCTTCCATAATAATAAAAACGATAAGAAATGAATGAAGCAGAACATGTCAAACTACGTATGTTCAACTTAAATATGACATGCGTATGCATCTTACAGTGTTTAACTGTAAATAGACATTATGCTATTTAAAAATGAGTGTCCACATCAGTTTAAAGTTTAAACGCGTGACAGTTGAGACCAACCCAACATCACACATATTTGTAGTGAAACATACGTTATATTTCAGTTAAACGATTTAGACATATGAGGCCACAAATATATCCAATTCTATCGAACGTGATACTTGCTCGTGAATTTAAGCATCTGCTGGACCGATTTCTACCGAAAGTAGTATAAGATTCGCTGCATTTGGAGGACTAAGAAAAAATCTTTGCTGGGCAATGACATTCTCCTCTTTACCCTCAATATTTTGAAGTGTTGTAATTTATTGTTGGGTGGAGATGTATTCTTTGAGTGGCAGCAACTGCAAGGAAATCTTATGTCTTAAATTGTGTACATGAAAATTCATTCACTCACTCACATCAAACAATTAATATTCAATAATAAATATAATATTAATGATGGCATTCCCCTATTTATGGGGCAGTATGAGATCATTCGGCTTCAAATCAGTAACTCGATGTTAGATGGATCCTCTGACTAATAGTTGGCACAAATTCAATTTCGATGGCGCTTCTACGGGACTATTCTTAAATATCATCCACTCCAATAGTCAAAGATTAATTTTGGCCAATAAAAATAGGACAAATATTTACCACTTTTTGTTGTGAATGAGGTGTAAAATTGTTATTGACTGTTTGACCATTAAAATGAATGATATTTAAGTAGAGTGCTTCTAGGGGGAACCCGGGACAATCAGGGGTTAGATGTATAATCAAAGATCACAAAGGAAAGATGGTTGGTGCAGTAGCTAAAAAGATTTCAATTGGAACAAACACCAAAACGAAAGCCCAAGCCATCTTACTTGGGCTTCAAACTTCCAAGCAAATAGGCATGTCCAATATTCATATAGAAGGAGATTTATTGATAAGTATTAATGCTCTAAGGAAACATTTTTCACCAAATTGGAAGATTAATAACATACTCATTAAACTTTGTTGGCCTTTACTTGATAGTTTCCCCATATACTCCATCAGTCATCCCTATCAAGAGGTCAATGGGGAGGCCGATGCAATAGCAAACATAGCAATTGACATGGACATTGCCTACATTTATGACAGCTCCCCAATCACATGGCGAAAGATTGCATCGGAGATGTTGTCCTTCTCTCCATGCTCGAGTTGAAAGCAGTAATAACGGTTTCTAGTTGGTTTTAGTTCGGCTCGCTTCTCGCCAAGGAAGTATTGGGGAATTTTATTGCAAGAAGGAAAAGATTTATGATGGAGCTGGTACCAAAGCCACCACTGATAGCTATTAAAAACCACACCACATTTACTATCTTGAATACAAGAGAAATTGGGACATGGATAATATAGTGTGAAAGCCCAAAAAATGGCAAATTGCATTCATAGGGGAGATTTCAAATCTTAGGTTGAAGAAAACCTTTAAGACAAGAACAATTATTATGATTCACAAAATACGACTGGTGTAGGGGGAGACTTTTCCTTCCTCAGCACATCGGTATCGGATTAACACAGACATCTCCTCGATGTTCCTTGTTATTTTTCTAGACATTGGAGAGTATAAGGAGGTAATTAGGACTGTTGCAAAGTCCTTAATCAAGCCACAATGAATACGTGGGTTAAGAAGAATTCTTGATGATGATGTTGTTGGTCTAGGCTTCCATCCTGGCACGAGGACCTCGCTTGTTATCAATCCACCATACACAAGTCCCTGGATTTCATTCACAATTATGGTGATGGGACAAAATGAAGAAATATGTAAACAGGAGGCCAAGTAGGGCATAGAATTTTTGAAGGCCACTATAGGAGACTTGTCGTCGTTGGAGGTGGACTGGTCGTTTGTTGTTGATTCTAGGAGCTCGGAGTAAAGTGAAAATGGAGACACAAATACTACAATATAGGTCTAACTTTAAAATAGTATAGTAATATGTTACAAATCGGTGTTAATGGCACTGTTGTACACAACATTAGTAGCCTATTAAACTGTAATTTTTTTTATTATCAATATTAATGGGCATGTCTCCCTTAGGTCAAGTTCACTAATTAAAAAATAATAATGATGTCATTCAATAATAAACATAATATTAGTGACATGCCTTCTTAATTAAGAAAAAAATAAATTAAAATGTAGAAAAAACTAATAATTAATAAGTAGAATAAACATATTGCATTTAACTGTTTTATAATTGTTTGTATTTTTATTACTATAGAAAAATTAAAAAATTCAATAAAAATAAAAATAGTTCTTAAATAAATGTTAAAATAAATATTGTTTATGTTTTTTCTTATTTATATTTAGTATTTAAAATAAATGCAATATTAGGCTTAAATAATATATTAAATAAATTGGCCTTATTATAATATTGCAAAAATCTAGGAGTGGGAGATAATTTAGGAGACAATTTTGGAGTGTAAAATTAATAAAGGCAATTTGAAGTGGAAATTAAAAAAAAATAAAAGGAAATCTAGGTGTGGATTTTGGGGGATTTACACTTGAAGACAACTCATTAATGCTCCTCAAATGCAGCTAGAGGATTTGGAAACCCATGTTGAGTTGGCAGATTCTTTTTCTAAAATTGGACCTATTTTCTAGGAAATGTGAACCTTAGTTGTTGCTTATTCTTGGCAAATTGTGGGAGTGGGTTTATTTTTCTATTATTGATAAATTAATATGATTTTTCCAAGATTTATCAAATATTCTTCTAATTTGGGCATGGAAGTGGGAGGAGAGAGAAAATGGTGGTTGTAGAGTCATTATAAAAAGGATTTTTTGGCAAATTTTGAGGGGGGATTTTTGCAGGTTTTTGGAGGAAGGAAAAAGAAGGTGTTGCTTTTGTTGGAGGAGGTGAGAAGATATTTTTATTGCTGGTTTTAAAGGTGTACTACCACAGCAAATGGATAATAGAATCCATGTTTGAAGGTCAATAAATTTGATTGTTGAATATTGCAGATTAAAGAGTAGATTTTATAGTGCATGAGGGTGGTATGAAGAGGAAGCCTCTGGAATTTGTTTTTGTTGTTGTTTTCTATCCCATAGAAGATTTATATATTTGTTTTTTAATGATTTTCTTCAGCCAGTATGGCTACATAAACTTTTGTAATCAGATTTATCTAAAATTGTCAAATAATGTTGCAAGTTGAATGGTGAAAATAAAGAAGATCAACTTTATTGTTGCATATTTGTGCATCTTGTTGTTGTTGTTAATTTTGAATATGTGTGTGTGAGGGTTGTGTGAGACTCACTTTCATCAAATTTGCAGTCAACTAAGCTTTTCTAATTAATAAGACAACTTATAAAGATCAGGGTAGTTTGTTTCAAACAATTATTTTAAGGAAGTCATGTTACAAAAATTGGAGCTGATTCCTCTAAGTAACTAGAGTGAATGATCAAATAAACAAACTGATGGAAGTTTAAGAATAACCTTATCTATATCTCATTCATAATTTTACAACCATCAAATAGAATCTAGGATACCTTCTCTAGTTTATTTTAGGATTAGCAATCATCTAAATTGTCGAATAATCAATTTCTCTAACTAAACACTCTTCAGTTGTGATAATGAAGATAAGTTTAATAAAACTTTGAGAGGGGATCACCTAGAAATGTAATTCACAATTATGAGAACTGTTAGCAAGATGCTGACTGAAAGCTGGCACATACATTATGCGGAGGCTGGAGCTGACCTATGATGCTAGAAGACACATCCCTAGATGTAATCGATACAATATATAGATATAGGATATGATAGGAGATAGTGTGTGTGTGTGTGTGTGTGTTAGATGATGATCTAATATTGACATAGAAGTTAGATAAGTATGTATACAGGATGAGGAGGCAGGGACATCAACATTGCAAGTTATTTGATAAATATCTTTAAGCCTTTCATCCTTCTTGGTGGTCTTGGACTTGCACTTGACCTTGAGTTTGCACTTGGAGAAGTTATTGAAGTTAAAATTGGGCTACCAATGACACTTCATCTACTACTAGAACTTGTTTGCTAAGTGATCACATCATCATGTGATGTCTCTAATATCATGTTTGCTGGTTTTTGTTGTTGCACACTTTCTTTCCACTACCATATTCCTTCATCATCAAAGATCACATCACGTGATTGATTATTACCTTCTTTGTTACGGGATTATATAATTTGGAAGTCCTTTTTTCTTCACTATAACCAACAAAAAGGCATTTCTCACTTTCATTATCAAGATTTTATCTTTTCTCCTTAGACACATAAGAATAAGAAATGCACCCAAAAACATCAAAATGACACACACTTGGCTTTCTTCTAGTCTACACTTCTTCTATTGTCATGTCCTTAACACTCTTTATAGGATATTGAATCAACAGGTAAATTGAACGTGCTACAACTTTTGCCCAAAAAAAATTTAAGCTTATCCTTTATCATGCTCCTTACAATTTCTTCAATTATTATAATTTTGTGTTCTATCACCTCATTTGGCTAAGGTGTATAACTTGTTGTTAGCTATCTTTTTATCACATTCTCCTTGCCAAAAACTAAAATTCATTGGAGATAAATTCCTCGGCTTTCTTTGTTTGTAAAGCCTTAAAAAACAACCACTTAATTTTTCTGCATAAGCTTTAAATTGTTGAAAAACAAATGTTTTAAAAAAAAAAAAAATTGTTTGAGAAAGTATACCTATGTTTACCTAAATTAATCAATAAAAGCAATGAAATATATACTATTACTAATTGATGGAGTTTGCATCGGACCACATATATCAACATGTACTAATTCAAGAGGTGCCTTGGCTCTCCATGATCTTCCAACTAGAAAAGAGTTTATGTTTTTTTTTCCCAAAATGTAACCTTCACAGACTTGGTCCTAGTACTCAATCATTAGAGTTCTCTTCACCAAAGTTTCTTGTAAATCAAGTGCAATCCACAAAAACTCAAATGTCAATATCTCAAATACCATGTACCAAGACTAATCTTCTAGGATAACTTTGAAAAAAAGAGGTATATGACTTCGAATATTTAAGGGAAACATACAAAAAAATTTCTGAATGGCTACTTTTGGAATAAGTTTGATTCTACAATTTCTATCATAAATGTTGCATATGTCACTTTCAAAAGTAAATACTCTGCCCTTTTGATTTAGTTGTGCAATGCTTAAGAAAGTGTGTTTTAAACGAGGAACATAATAAACATCTAGGGTAAAAAATTTCTCACCTATCTTTCTCTTGATTAAGATGT
Organism: Cunninghamia lanceolata; assembly: GCA_027924645.1. Taxonomy (NCBI): domain Eukaryota; kingdom Viridiplantae; phylum Streptophyta; class Pinopsida; order Cupressales; family Cupressaceae; genus Cunninghamia; species Cunninghamia lanceolata. The sequence continues at coordinate 3,594,663 of BSBN01001161.1, forward strand.
GCCCTTTACCCATCATTGGTACTTTGCTATTGTTTCCAAGTTTTTGTTCCCACTATATTGATTCATCTGATTCATCTATTGTAGAGAATATTTCTTTGTTCCCTAACATGTGATTACTACAACCACTATCTAAAAACCAAACATCTTTTGAACTTTCCTTAGCCACATTACAAGTGAGAAACATAGAACCATACCCCTCATTTTCTTGTGAGAAATTAACATGTTGCTTATTTTGATCAAAATTCCCTTTCCTATATTCAAATTGATAATGGTCATATCTCTTATAGTAATGACATTGAATATTTGATTTGTCAAAGCTTCAGTTACCTGCTTCATAGTAGTGGCTATCCTTCCTCTCCCACCTCCTTCATAGTAATTCTTACTCCTTCCTCTCCTTAACCTCTTGTAAAGCTTCTTCCTCTAGTTTTCTCTATGCTTGACGAGGATAGTTTCTAGAATTTTGAATTTTTCCTCTATCAGATTTTGATTCATTGATAAAACTTGTGATTAGAAATCATGATCAAGGAAGGTATTTGTTGGCCTATTTAATCTTTTCTCATGAATTTGAAGTGACCCTATGAGTTCTTCAATTGTTAGTCTTGTTAGATCCTTAGATTCCTTGATTGTAACTACAACATGATCATATTTTGCAAGTAAACTTCTTAGAAACTTTTCAACAACCATTTGACTTTGGAATATATCTCCATGAGACTTCACTTGGTTTATAATTCCTCAAAATTTGAAGTCTACCAACTTTTATCTTATTTGTACCTTGATACACACTTTGCATATTGTCCCATGCTTATTTTGATTTAGTTGTTGTTGCAACTTTTGGGAAGATAAAATCATTGATAGCTTGCTATAATAATAAGAGTGCTTTGGAGTCCCTTTTCTTGTTTTCTTGAAGTTGATCCTTCTGAGCCTATGTCCATTGAATGTATGCAACTTGATATGTTAGTTCTGGGGTACCCATTTTCAACCAAATGCCATAAATCTTGAGAACATAAAAGAATTCATCTTAATACTTCAAAGACCATAATTCTGCCCCTTTAACTAAGAGATTTGAGGTTGAGTAAGATCATAATTGTTGCTGGTCATTGCATATATTGAATTGCTGAGAAATGTTACAAATATGCCTCTTATGGATCCTTAATTTCTTCCTTGATATTAATTGTGCTACCTTGATTCTAATACCATTTGAAGGAGTCCAATTTTTGATATAAACCCATATTTAATATAGGGGATATATATCTTAACCTACAGAATACAAACCAAACCAAACCAAATGACCTAGTATATTATCTTATTGCACAAGACTATGTACACAAAATTTGTATACACTAAAACATGATTTCTTTATTCTTCAACATATACTACCACTCCTTATATCTTTCATTGTATTAGTAAAACATAAAACTATATTACTAGATGCTAAATAACTCATTCATTACATACACCACATAACTGCTGTTATTTAATAGTAACAATGTAAACTCAGTTAAGGTTATGAGTAACACATCTTAGGTCTGTGATACTACTTCCAGTTTCAGATTCTTCTTCCTATTTCTATATCAACAGTTAAAATTCAGATGACAGCAACTTCAAAATAAACCCTAATCCTATCTTCAAATTCTTTTCTTATTTCAATAATTTATGTCAGGTTTAAATTGTATGAGTATCCATTTAAACCCTTCCACAAACTAAGAGAGTCCTTAGTTCCCTCGCACAACTAAAAGATCAAGCCTTGCGTTTCAAGTTCCAGTAAAATTTAAAAACCAGGGACAGTTCATAAAGGATATTTCTAATGCGCTACAGTAAAAGCATTTTGGCGGAGGAGCATAACCTCATAACAAAATGCTATGCGGGCAGCGGCACCCAGATGAGATCATTCTCAAAAATCCAATGGCAGACCTCGATCTCCCCTGGCAGATGGCGACTCTATCGTTTATCTTGTTCTTCTCCTTGATTGATACACTTTAACCTTGGGCACCGAATGGCAGTAATAAACCAGAAATGGAAACGGACTCTGAGTCACGGTTAAAGATCGTGTACGGAAGGGGGGCATAAGGGCCCTGCCACTTCCACGTCAGCATTGATTCAAGGTTGACTGTGGAAGTCGATGACATTTAAGGAGAGCCCTAAATTACTCGACCTATATAGTTTTAAGTATTTGATCATTCTTATTTTATTTATAAATTTGTATTAGACTGGTTTTAACATGCATTGCCTTTTGAAAAATTATTCATTGGATTAGTTTGGTTAGAGATTTGTAAGTAAAACGGAGCATATCAATATATCAGATCATTCAATGATAAAAGCACAAAACATAGAGAGGAGAGGAGATCACATATTACATTCCAAGTCGAAAGAAAATGACAATGAGAGAGAAAAAAAATGGAAGAAGTGCAGAAGCAGAGGAAAATATATTGCCTCTTTTGCCTCTTTTTTATTTCCTGCTACCATTCTTCTTCTCTGTCTGCTGTGTCTGTTTGTGTACCTAGTCCTCAATGTTAATTTTCAGGAACAGGGCATAAGTTGGAGATCTAAATTGCAAGCACTAAGCCTTGTCTATATCATAAAGAGAAGCACATTTAGTGGGCTTGAAGGAGAGCGTGTTCTGAGCATTGTCGTAAAGGATGTGAAAGCTCTGTTGTTGTATGTTTCCGACGATGGAAAGTTTCCCTGATGCACCCAGCATGGTAGGCACAAGAGATTGTCAGATACTTGAACAAAGTTGGAAGCTCAAAATCAACGCCGCCTTTGAAGTTGAAGGTGAGGGAAGGCAAGGTGAGCTGACCTGATGTCTGGTAACACAAATCCAGCCCCATAGAAGAAGTGTCTGCAGGAGTGAGAGCAATGGCGGACTGAATTGCTTCCTTCAGAAGAGAGTAGGCAACCTAGTTTAGTTGGGTAATGGTGGTTCTGATGTCAACAATCATGCCTCCGTCACCATTTGATTGCATATCAAAAGTTCCAACAGGAATATCTAGGGGCTTACCATTAATGGTGATTCCTTTAAGAGGACCGTACCAGTAACAGGAAATGACAGTGCTCTTAATGAGTGGGATAGTGTTGCCTCCGCTCAAGGAAGCACCCTCACCAAAAAATAGATGGTTGGCTTGTGAATCAGAGTGGGTGATGGACGAGAGACTATGAGATGAGTGAGAGAGCACCTCTTCCCAATCCCACAACACCGCCGCCCTGAGAGATGGTCCTTCATTGTCATGGCCGCATCCAAAAGCAATGCCTGCAAACATGCCACTCCCAATATAGAATGTCTCGTAAGCCAAGCCGCCGCCGGTGAAGGAACCATCGCCATACTAATATTTGAAGCTACAATTTCGATTGCATCTGATTTTAGAACTCTCCAAAGCATAGCAAACAGAGTCGGTGCGGGGAACTATAATATCCACGTTCTAAAAACATAGTAAAACCAGAAATTTACCATAGAGTAAATTAACAAGGCAAAAATGAGATAGAGAAAATTTTTCTTTTATTCAATAAATAATCAAGTAACTACAATTACAAGATTTCTTTTTACACGATACAATAAACCATATTGTCTTTCTTATTTACAATGTTTACAAATGTAAATCCATTACATATACAATATTGGATTGAATACTGCTTTTGAATATCTGACATCTTTATCACAAGTCCTGGCATGTTTCCTGCTTGGAGAGAGAGAGCATCTTTCTAGTGATTTACCTCCAACCACAGACCGGCAGTCTCCCACATATCTTCCACATAGGAAGTGGCCCTACCCTTCATGAGGAATATAGACCTTAGGTGACCAGTGGTAATTTGCCTTTCCTGAGTACATAGTGTTGTATTCTACTCAACTCTATCAACCATACAACCCTAGATACCCTCTAGCTAAGTATGATTTCCGATAGGATGAGCAATCCGAATACAGTGAACCGACAATTCATGCAGAAAACAAATGCATTACTTTGGCCAAAGTTTTAATATGAATATCGTTCATAATGAACATAGTCATTGTGTTCACCCACCCCTACTCGACTTGGATACTATCGTATTCTCACAATTTTATAACTCTTATCCATCCTAATCATGTAATAGTTTAATCTATGAGTCCTAATAATAATACTTTTAGACTTAAATAAGTCTATATAACATAATCATTCATTTGGTTCATATTTGACTCTAGGGTTTTAAACAACCCTCGAATATTACAATATTTCTATATTTATCATATCTCATTTCTGTAAGATAAGATTCATAATCGACCTTTGGTTTAACTCAACCATAGTTAGGTATACAATAATCTTGCTAAGATATTAACTCCTAATCAAAAGGAATGTGAATACCTATTCAATTAAACTCTACATGATGCCATTGATCATCACCACATGTATACTCATATATGATTTTATGCAAAGTTGTTTCTATTTAAACATAGTCTATTACTACATAATGGTTTACTATAGGCTACACTCATCAAGATTACTAGTATAGACATGAGAAGATCTTTTAACATTTTATCCCATTCATCTAACTATCCCTAGTTCTTCTACCATTCAATAGGTTATACCATAGTTACCATAGACCACCAAGAATCTAGGTTCTTTGGATAAAATGTCGTTTAGACAATGTATTGGAACTAAAACAAGATTGGTTTCAAAATAATGACACCATTAATACTTTATCATGTATTACACTTGGTTGGTAAGTTTTCTAAAACTAATACCATTTATACTAATCTCGACGAGAGTTTAATACATATCTATCCTATGATAAAGTAATTGACTTATTTTAAAATGAGTGCTCTTCCAACAGAGCGACTTTTTTTCTAAACACTAGAAAACTATAACAATTTATATCAAAGAAAGTTCATTTATTTCCTGAACAATAAAAGGGTCTACATATCAATGTTATGACAGATGTAATATTGACCCAAAATGATAATTCAAAACAGATATCATTGCAAAGCTTGCATCGGTCTTTTCAGTCTAAGTTGACGCTTCTTTGGTTATACTAAAACTTACACATACACTGTCGACTCAGTCATTCAAGTTAAATCGATAGCACTCAAGGTGACACAGATGACTTATCTCCATTGTAGTTTACACAAAATACTAAAAGGATAACCAAACTGAGTTAAACTATTGTCCAAGACAAGCATTCATCCAAATTATCTTTGTCTCATAAAACATAACTTGTAGGAGTATTTACCTGACAACGACAGTTTACAGAAATGTATGGGCAAGTAGAAAACTTCTGTGCTCCTCCCCAGCAACCACGTTCTCCACTATTCTTTAACCTACTCCCTTACTGCCCACCACAAGTTCTTTTCCACTGATCACCCCAACTCAGCAAAATAAAAACATATCCACCCAAAAAGATGCGCCAATGACTAGCTAAGTCGTGGCTTTAAGAGCTCAAACAGACTCATAATAAGTCATCCTCTCTGTTCGCTCCCACTCTTAGCAGTTCAAAACTCATTTAATTCCAATGGTATTGCTTTATGGTTCAACTCTAAACACCAGCTATAAATATGCAATCATCAACAAATGTTGATGATGAAAGCATCATTTGAGGAGATCGATGATGGTAGCTGAGTTATCTACCACTCCTCTTATAAGAGGTTGCCAACTCATTAAACTAACTTTGAGCAATTGATTACTCTTAATGATTAATTCGATCCATCATGTTTTTAACATTTAAGGCACTCCTCAATAGATGCCTAAGGCTACTCAACTAAAAACCATAATAATTATCATAAGGTATTACCTCATTCGACCCATATATATATATATATATATATATATATATATATATATATATATATATATATATTTGATTATTATGATTTAATCAATAAAAGGATAATGCTAAAACAGGGATTACGAATAACGTGATAGGGTTGAGCTAGTCTCCCCATCACGATCCGTCAAGAAAAACATGTCATCTTAACTTGACAATAAAGTCTTAATGTTAAGGATTGGTTAAAACACCTCAAGTGACTTAGTAATAATATGACACCTGTTTTACGACAATAACATCGTAATATTTATGTTTAACATAAATAGTCACAAATAAAACTCAAACAACATCGTTAACGTTAATAACGACTAAAACGACTTACTACGACTAGAAAGATTTATAAATAATATCGACTACCTATTGATTAGGTTCAGAAGTAAACTGACAAGACAAAGCTTACCTCTTATGACACATTGGTTCACATTTTCATTAAACACTTAAACTCGATTTGGCAAATAAACCACTCGTAACTCGAGGTCTATATCTCTCTCCTGGAAAGATACTCTCTCTCTTTTCTCTGAGAGTCATCTAATAACCTGTCAACCTATATCAAACTTGTTACCAAAGAAATTATGATCAGTGCATCATTATTCAAATAACAATTCAAATCTCATAATGAAAATATTAAATTTATAATAACATAATCTTTCCCACAATTTCATATTTGACATTCAATATAATCCATATTTTTCCTTGTCATTAATCTAAACATTATAATAAATTTACTTATGTCCAAGTAAAAAGTAAAAGTATAGCAAGACAAAAATTGGGGATGTAACTTATCCTTCCCCTAAAGATTCATCATCCTCAATGATATAAAATATTAAGAAGTAACTAAAAAGCATGTTCATTGTTTTCAACTGATAACATTATTAAATAAATGAGGAAACTTTTGATAAAAATCATGGTAATTCTCCCATGTAGCATTTTCCTCAGCATATTGCTCCCATTGGACCTTGCATTGCAATACCTCTCTATTATGCAAGCGGAGCTTACATGTTTCTAACACCTTGAGTGGCTCGATCATGACCACTCCTGGGTCTTGCATTTGTAAATAATTCCAAGTCAAAATATGATTGTTACCTGCAACATATTTCTTCAAATAAGACACATGAAAAACATTGTGCATTCTAGATAAGACTGGTGTTAGAGCAATTCGGTAGCCAACCGAATAAGCACTTCAAAGGGTCCCACATATCGAGGGGCTAGCTTTGAAAACTTCCCAAACTTAATAGAACTTTTCTGAGGTTTAACCCTCAAAAGAACTTTTTCTCCAACGGAGAATTGCCTTGGAACATGTTTCACATCTGCATAGCTCTTTTGCTTATCATTGGCTTCTGCCAATCTTTTTCTAATCAACTTAACTTTCTCTTCCATTTCAACTAGCATTTCTGGCCTGATGCTAATCCTATCCTCTAGCTTATTCCAGCTTATAGGAGTTCGACATCTTCTTCCATACAATGCTTCAAATGGCGCCATCTTAATAGTGGAATGACAGGAATTGTTGTAAGTAAATTCTACAAGTGGTAAGTATTCTTCCCACTTATATTGTTGATCCATGCAATACATATGCAACAAATCTTCCAAGGCTTGGTTAACTCTTTCAGTTTGCCCATCAGTTTCAAGATGGTAAGTTGTACTCACATTGAGTTTAGTCCCTAGCACAGAAAACAAAGTTTGCCAAAACCTTGACATTACATGCGAATCTCTATCCGAGGTAATCTTTTCAGGGAAGCCATACAATCTAAACACCTCTTGCACAAATTTGTGAGCTAACACAGGTGCTTCATCAGTCAAATTCCCTGGTATGAAATGTGCTACCTTTGTGAGTTTATCAACCACCACTAAAATGGCATCATGTTTATTCCTTGACATAGGAAGACCTTGAACAAAATCCATGCTAATAACTTGCCATTTCCACTCTGGCACATCATGTGGGTACAACAATCCTGCGAGGTGTTGATTCTCTTATTTTACCCTTTGACATTCTAAACAGCTTGCTACAAATCTTGCAGCATCATTCTTCATTTCTTTCCAAAAATAAAGAGCTTTAACATCTGCTAGAAGTTTGGTCACTCTTGGATGTCCCAAATACGGTGCAGTATGAACTTCCTTCCATACTAGATCCCTTAATCCAGTTGAATCAGGAACATAAATTCTATCTTTATACCTCAATAGTCCATCTGACTCAAACAGAAAACCATCATACCTTGGATCTTTAGGATTATCTTTCAGAGCCTGCTTAACCTACTCATAAAACTCATCACTAGACAAATTTTGCAACACCAAATCCTTGAAATTTCCACGAATAGAAATAATAGAAGCTATATGTCTTCTACGACTCAAAGCATTAGCTACTCTATTCTCTTTTCCTTTGATGTAATTTATCTCAAAGTCATAGTCAGATATCAATTCTAACCATCTCCTTTGTCGAGCATTCAAATGTGGTTGAGAGAAAATATATTTAAGATTTTGATGGTCTGATTTAAGTACAAAAGTCTTTCCCAACAAATAATGTATCCACATCTATAAGGCATGAGTTACTGCTACCAATTCTAGATCATGCGGTGCATAATTTCTCTCATAGGATTTCAATTTCTTTGACTCATATGCTATGACTCTTCCATCTTACATAGACACTCCTCCTAATCCTTCTCCCAAGGCATCTGTAATTACCTCAAATTGTCCTTCGAGGTCAGGGACATTCAAGATTGGAGCTGTAGTTAACTTTTCCTTTAAGAGATCAAATGCTTCCTGACATTTGTCCATCCACTCAAATCTCTTTCCTTTCCTCTGCAGGGAAGTGATTGGACTAGCAATACTAGAGAAATTTATAACAAACTTTCTATAATAGCCTACCAGGCCCATGAAACTACGCACCTCATGCACATTTGTTGGTACAGGTCAATCCAGAATAGCTGTGATTTTTGCAGGATCAACAGATATTCCATTAGCTGATAGAATATGCCCGAGGTATTGAATCTCCTTCTGGAAGAATGTGCACTTAGACAGTTTCCCATATAACTTATGTTCTGTTAACCTTTACAGAACTATCTACAGGTGCCGTTGATGTTCTTCTTCATTCTTAGAATAAAGGAGTATATCATCCAGGAAGACTAAAACAAACTTGTCCAAACAATCTCTGATATACAATTCATGAGATTCATGAATGCAGCAGGTGCATTTGTCAAACCAAATGGCAACACTGTGAACTCATAGTGTCCATATCTAGTTCTAAAAGCTATCTTATGAATATCTTCATCTTTTAGTCTTAACTGATAATATCCTAATCATAAATCAATCTTTGAATTTAACACAACAGCTTCACGCATCTGATCAAAAAGATCATCAATACAGGGCAAAGGATATTTGTTCTTTACCATTGCTTTATTAATAATACGATAATCTATACACAATCGAAGGGTTCCATCCTTCTTCTTAACAAAAATAACGGAAGCACCCCAAGGTGAAACACTGGGTCTGATTAAACCTTTTGCCAACAATTCTTGTAATTGTACTTTCAATTCCATTAACTCCATTGTTGTCGTACGGTAGGGTGCTTTTGATATAGGCTTAGATCCTAGTTTAATGTCAGTAGCAAAATCAAAAATCCTCTTGGAAGGCAATCCTAGAAGTTCTTCTGGAAACACATCCTAAAATTCCTGAAGAAAAGGATACTTTTCTCCAAAAGATAAACTAGGGTTTTCTACCCCTTCCTCCACTTGTTCCATTTTGACTGCAAACAACTGACAACCTTTCCTTCTAGCCCTTTTTAATTGCTTGGCAGAGATAGTTCTGATTTTAACTTCTCTTTGAATCCCTTGGAATTGGGTCAGATTTCCCAAATCATCTAAGCATTCAGCTATTTTTGAAAAATAGTCAACCTTAGCTCTATGTTTCCATAACCAACTCATTCCTAGGATTACATCATAGGAACCTAGGGGTGCTACATAAAGATTTACTTCAGTTGAGAAACTAGGGAGATCAATCTTGGCTTCAAACAAAAATTGCTCTACCTAAGCCAAGTAGATTGGTTAGCATATTATACTAACCAAGGTTTGGACATGTAACCAGCTTTTCTAGAAAATTTACTCAAAATTCTAGGAGAAACAAAGTTTTCAATGGCTCCTGTATCAATCAAAATAGATATAGGGACTCCAAACAAAGTACTTGTCATCTCAATGGGTGTGATTTGATACTCTGCTTGACGATTGTTGAGAGATGCATGAATCCTTCGCTGGAATGCTTCTTACTGAGTAGGTAGTGCGGTACCTCTTTGTTAACCATTTTGATTCTTGTTAGGGCAACGATTTGCATAGTGGTCACCCCCACAAGTAAAGCATCCTCCAATGGGTCCTTTCTTATTTGAAGTCATCCCATTGTTATCCTCATTTCTTTTGTAGTTGCCATTCTTCTTCTCATTACTAGATCCACCTTTGTTCTTCTGAGGTCCTTTATCTTTTCTCTTGTTATCATAGCTCTTTTCATATCTTTTCTTGTAGGGTTGATTGTTAGGATTTCCATTTAAACCTCTTGTGGTTTCTATCACGATAAGCTGAGATGGATTTTATCTTTTGCTCTTGCTTGATCACCTTCTTGTACACTTGATCCATTGTTGTGGGACCATGTACATCCACTTCACCACCAATTTGAGCATTTAAGCCCATGATGAATTTTCTGATCCTGAATCTCTCATCCTTTTGATATTGTGGAACATATTTTAGGAGTCGAGTGAATTTTTCTCCATATTCTACCACTGTCATATCTCCTTGTCGAAGATTCTAAAAATCAGTCAGTTTTTTATCAAAATAGAGTTGTGGTAACCATCTCTTGCAAAAGAGTTCCACAAACTCATCCCAAGTTACCCTTAGAGAGCTCAAATTCAATTCCATCTTTTTATTCATCCACCAAGTGGATGCTTCTCCTGCCAGTTGGAATGCTCCCCATACTGCCTTGGTCACCTCTGAGTAATTTATTATCTCGAAGTACTTTTCCATCTCTGTTAACCAAGCTTCTGTAGCATCTCTGATTTCTGCCCCATCAAATTTTGGTGGAACAACCTTCTTCATATCCTTGGAGAACTCCAAGGTCAATCTATCCCTTGCCTCTTTATGAGGTTCGGTACTCTTACTTTGATCTTCATGATTTTCTCTGCTTTCACCATGAGAGTTTTCACCTCCTCCCTCAATATTCCCTTTGTCATCCACCTTCTTTTCCAAATCACCCAATCTTTTCTTAGTTTCCTCAAGCATGGTTATGATTTGGTCTAGCTTATTATTTAGTGGGTGGTTTTCCTCTCCACTTTCTCCTTGGTTAGTTCTTGTCCGCACCATGTTTATCGATTTCTCACACCTGAGAATATTGAGTTGTCCATTAGTTCAAGATTATAATGTAACCCATTAAATATAAACATAATACTCAATTTAAACAATAGTTTGGCACAAAAACAACTCTTTTTTTTTAATTTCATTTCAAAAGTAAAGAGTATTCTTCTTTTATACAAGAAATGACTTCAAAAGTCATATTTAAGAGGAGTATATCCCTCAGACTCATTTTTAGATACATAATCTCGAGGTATATAACCTTCTGACTCACTATCGGACCTAACTTCTATGATCTCAATGGTTGAGGGTATGCAGGGATCTCGTCTAACCATAATTATTTCCTCATCTTTAACTCTTTGCAAGTACTCCCTTCTCACTCGCTTGATTCGAGTTAAGGCAGTCACTAGAGTTTTTGTATCACTTAACCAAATGTCACTCTCATCACCGATTCCCGCAAAGGTTTTGATAATGGCCTCACACTCTCTTTTTGCTTTAAGGAAACATTGACTCGAATTAACAAACTATCTTGTTGTCTTCTCAAAATGTACCATCCTGGCACAAAAATTTTCAAACATTAGCTAATTGCATAAAGTTGACTACAGGCAAGCATACTGGTCTCATAAGCCCTAGTGTTGAACTTGGTAGCTCTGATACCATATATAACATCCACGTTCTAAAAACATAGTAAAACTAGAAATTTACCATAGAGTAAATTAACAAGGTAAAAATGAGATAGAGAAAATTATTCTTTTATTCAACAAATAATCAAGTAACTACAATTACAAGATTTCTTTTTACAAGATACAATAAACCATATTGTCTTTCTTATTTACAATGTTTACAAATGTAAATCCATTACATATACAATATTGGATTGAATACTGCTTCTAAATATCTGACATCTTTATCACAAGTCCTGGCATGTTTCCTGCTTGGAGAGAGAGAGCATCTTTCCAGTGATTTACCTCCAACCACAGATCGGCGGTCTCCCACATATCTTCCACATAGGAAGTGGCCCTACCCTTCACGAGGAATATAGACCTTAGGTGACCAGTGGTAATTTGTCTTTCCTGAGTACATAGTGTTGTATTCTACTCAACTCTATCAACCATACAACACTAGATACCCTCTAGCTAAGTATGATTTCCGATAGGATGAGCAATCCGAATACAGTGAACGGATAATGCATGCAGAAAACAAATGCATTACTTTGGCCAAAGTTTTTAATATTAATATCATTCATAATGAACGTAGTTGTTGTGTTCACCCACCCCTACTTGACTTGGATACTGTCGTATTCTCACAGTTTTATAACTCTTATCCATCCTAATCATGTAATAGTTTAATCTATGAGTCCTAATGATAATACTTTTAGACTTAAATAAGTCTATATAACATAACCATTCATTTGGTTCATATTCAACTCTAGGGTTTTAAAACAACCCTTGAATATTACAATATTTCTATATTTATCATATCTCATTTATGTAAGCTAAGGTTCATAATTGATCTTTAGTTTAACTCAACCATAGTTAGGTATACAATAGTCTTGCTAAAATATTAACTCCTAATCAAAAGGAATGTGAGTACCTATTCAATTAAACTCTACGTGATGCCATTGATCATCACCATGTATATATACTCATATATGATTTTATACAAAGTTGTTTCTATATAGACATAGTCTATTACTACATAATGGTTTACTGTAGGCTATACTCATCAAGATTACTAGTATAGACATGAGAAGATCTTTTGACATTTTATCCCATTCATCTAACTATCCCTAGTTCTTCTACCATTCAATAGGTTATACCATAGTTACCATAGACCACCAAGAATCTAGGTTCTTTGGATAAAATGTCGTTTAGACAATGTATGGGAACTAAAACAAGATTGGTTTCAAAATAATGACACCATTAATACTTTATCTCGTATTACACTTGGCTGGTATGTTTTCTAAAACTAATACCATTTATACTAATCTCAACGAGAGTTTAATACATATCTATCCTATGATAAAGTAATTGACTTATTTTAAAATGATTGCTCATCCAACAGAGCGATTGGTTTTCTAAACACTAGAAAACTATAACAATTTCTATCAAAGAAAGTTCATTTATTTCCCAAATAATAAAAGGGTCTACATATCAATTTTATGACAGATGTAATATCAACCCAAAATGATAATTCAAAATAGATATCATTGCAAAGCTTGCATCGACCTTTTCAGGCTAAGTTGACGCTTCTCTGGTTATACTAAAACTTACACATACACCGCCGACTCAATCATTCAAGTTAAATCGATAGCATTCAAGGTGACATAGACAGCTTATCTCCATTGTATAGTTTACACAAAATACTAAAAGGATAACCAAACTGAGTTAAACGATTGTCCAAGACAAGCATTCATCCAAATTATCTTTATCTCATAAAACATAACTTGCAGGAGTATTTACCTGACAACGACGGTTTACAGAAATGTATGGGCAGGTAGAAAACTTCTGTGTTCCTCCCCGGTGACCACGTTCTCCACTATTCTTTAACCTACTTCCTTACTACCCACCGCGAGTTCTTTTCCACTTATCACCCCAACTCAGCAAAACAAAAACATATCCACCCAAAAAGATGCACCAATGACTAGCTAAGTCATGGATTTAAGAGCTTAAACAAACTCATAATGAGTCGTCCTCTCCGTTCACTCCCACTCTTAGCAATTCAAAACTCATTTAATTCCAACTGTATTGCTTTATGGTTCGACTCCAGACACCAGCTATAAATATGCAATCATCAACAAATATTGATGATGAAAGCATCATTTGAGATTGGCGATGGCAATTGAGTTATCTGCCACTCCTCTTATAAGAGGCCACCAACTCGTTAAACTAACTTTGAGCAATCGATTACTCTTAATGAGTAATTCGATTTATCATGTTTTAACATTTAAGGCACTCCTCAATAGATGCCTAAGGCTGCTCAACTAAAAACCATAATAATTATCATGAGGTATTACCTCATTCGACCCATATAAATATGTGTGTGTGTGTGTGTGTGTGTGTGTGTGTGTGTGTGTGAGAGAGAGATTAAATCAAATATTATTTTCTTATCATTATCTCTTTTTGATTATTATGATTTAATCAATAAAAGAATAATGCTAAAACAAGGATTACGGATAACGTGATCGGGTTGAGCTAGTCTCCCCATCACGATCCATCGACAAAAACACATCATCTTAACTTGATGATAAAGTCTTAACATTAAGGATTGGTTAAAACACCTCAAGTGACTTAGTAATAATATGACAACCATTTTATGACAATAACGTCGTAATATTTATGTTTAACGTAAATAGTCACAAATCAAACTCAAACGACATCGTTAACGTTATTAACGACTAAAATGACTTACTACAACTAGAAAGATTTGTAAATAATATCGACTACCTGTCGATTAGGTTTAAAAGTAAACTGACAAGACAAGGATTACCTCTTACGACACATTGGTTCACATTTTCATTAAATACTTATACTCGATTTGGCAAATAAACCACTCATAACCGAAGGTCTATATCTCTCTCCTGGAAAGATACTCTCTCTCTCTTTTCTCCGAGAGTCATCTAATAACCTGTCAACCTGTATCAAACTTGTTACCAAAGAAATTATGATCAGTGCATCATTATTCAAATAATAGTTCAAATCTCATAATGAAAATATTAAATTGATAATAACATAATCTTTCCCACAATTTCATAATTGACATTCAATATAATCCATATTTTTCCTTGTCATTAATCTAAACATTATAATAAATTTACTTATGTCCAAGTAAAAAGTAAAAGTATAGCAAGACAAAAATTGGGGATGTAATAGGAACTCTGGAATATGTAGACGATTTGGAGGGGTCGAAGATTGGCGTGGATTGATTGAAGCAGTTCTAGCAAGGCATGCACTGAGTCCAAATCAGATCACTCCCCATGTCCACAATCGCTTCGAAACTCGAGGGAGTTCCCACTGCAACCCTCATTAGAAATTCTCCCTCTCCCAGGTGAAGGGGCATTACAGCATCTAATTGCCCACTTCTCTGCTACTCTGCAAATGCCTCTATCTTCATCATTCATCTCTTGCTTCGTTCCACTAACAGACACAATCACTCAGAAAATCTCAAGTCTCCATCTGATCTGTGCTTCAAACTCACCATCAAGTTTCCATTTTCATCACTGCTGAATTTGGAGCAAGCACTAAACTGTGTGTCCGAAGATGAAGATATGATGGGAATAATGAAGTATATGAAGGCCACAATGCCCAACAGCTTGGAACACTCCATTTTTCTTTTTCACTAATGCCGTGTCTCACAGAGAAGGATCAAGTTGATATAAGCAATAAATGTGTCTCAATATGTGTTACTCAACATGGAAGAGAAAGTCATCTAACGTGCCTATGTGTAAAGTTTCCAACCTGGAACGAAGTCTTTCATTGCCAGGGGAAATTGCAAGGAAATATTTGTAGTGTTTTAATTTATTTTAACATATTTTTATTTTTAGCCAATAGGCTTATTAGCTGATAGGCTTATTAGCCAATAGGCTTATAGTGGGAGCTTTTTTCTCCTGAAAATATTTAGTCACCAAAAAACTGTCAACCTTCCAGCAATATTCTGTCGCCAGAAAATTGTCAGCCTCCCGTCTGCCGAAAAATTGTCAGTCTCCCGTCCGGAAACTCGTCAGAAAACATACAAACTCTTTTGTATGTGCCCCAGACTTCAACCCTTTCATAAACCACAGCTTACTCACCTGCCTCGGATCTGCGACTTGTATATTGCGCAATGTATATCAGATATACATTAAGTAAAGATACATTGCATTAACCAAACTTTAATCTGTTTTGAGTTCCATGACTTGTATGTCCTGCAATGTATGTTTAGAAACATACATACAAAGCAAAAAATATACAATGATTATATCTCATTTAATAACTTTTTGGGTCTGACCAATGTATATAGCTTTGTATCTCACCTCAATATACAAGCCCGCATACATACAAGGATTTAACCTTACTTCATAACTTTTCAGGTCCGCGGCTTGTATAAGGACAATGTATGTATTGAAACATACATTGATTTAACCTTAATTCACAATCATTTCGGTCCTGACCAATGTATATTGCAATGTATGTATATATAAACAGTTAGCCAAATGCATACAAAACCCTTTGTATGTAAACCTGATATACAAACAGCTTTGTATGTAAACCCGATATACAAACAGCTTTGTATGTAAACCTAATATACAAAGAATATTGTATATGTAAGACGACGTATATACAAACGACCTTGTATATACAAACAAACAAACCCATTTAAGAGTGCATTTACCAAAAAACACTCATAACTTGCAAAATATAGGAAATTTTAAGATGGTTCAGAAAGCAACCCCTATTCATTTTCAACAAGGAATTCACCCATATTATGCCCTGATACTTAAATGCTATGTTTTCTTAATTCACTTCTTTTCCCTTTACCACCAAGCAAAACAACAGAACACAAGCAAAAGCAACAGCCACAGTAGGGGTCCTCATTTTGCTAAGGAGTAAAATGGGGCGTGTTGTGAACATCACAACAATTAGCAACCAAACAAAACAATCAAATTAAAACCATTAAAGGAAACTAAATGAAATAAATTCATAATTTCTAACTATCTTTTCTTGCAAATCGTTATTTTACTTGAAACTCAATGTATTCAATAAGGTGCATGAATTTTCATTTTTAGTTTAAGTGGGTGCACGTGATTAATAATCCCCATCTTGAAAATTAATTGAACAAACGAGTGACTGACATTAGACTACCTAGTTGATGTCATTCCCTCATAGCCAACCGGATAGAGCCTTGCTGCCAGCAGGCGTCCATAGCCCTGACAAGGTTATCGTTACAATTCTCCTAAGTAGAGCCCCACTACCAGCAAGTGTCTATAGCCCCAATAGAGTTACTTAGATGGCTTAACCTAATTTTTTAGAATAATCTATTTTATTTATATATTTTTTTTTTGATATAGATTTTATAAGATATTGCATTTGTAACTTCATGATGCAAGGAGTGAAAAGTCATAGCAGGGGTCCTCATTTTGTTAAGGAGTAAAATAGGGCGTGTTGTGAACATCACAACAGTAAGAAATTAGCTAAGGGTTATTTATTTGTGGAATGGGTAGTACCCCTGATTAGCAATGGAAAGTCAGTGGTCATTCGAAAAATTATCAGCCTCCCATCTGCTGGAAAATTATATATGGCCTTTGTATATTGCCGATGTACATTCACCTTTGTATGTCTACCTTGTATGTGTCATTGTATGTACATTCACCTTTGTACCTTGATGATGTACATTCACCTTTGTATGTGGCCTTTGTACCTTGCCGATGTACATTCACCTTTGTATGCCTGCCTTGTATTCAAATATACGAGGAAAATATTGCCTTTGTACCTTGCCGATATACATTCACATTTGTTTATGGCCTTTGTATGTGTCATATGTTCACATTGTATGTTTAAATATACAAGGAAAATGATACAAAGGAATATACATATACAATTGTATGTGTCGTTGTATGTTCACATTGTATGTTCAAATATACAAGAAAAATATTGCCTTTGTACCTTGACGATGTACATTCACCTTTGTATATGGCCTTTGTACCTTGCCGATGTACATTCACCTTTGTATGCCTACCTTGTATGTGTCGTTGTATGTTCACATTGTATGTTCAAATATACAAGGAAAATATACAAGGAAAATGATACAAAGGAATATGCATATACAATTGTATGTGTCATTGTATGTTCACATTGTATGTTCAAATATACAAGGAAAATATACAAAGGAATATGCATATACAATTGTATGTGTCGTTCTATGTTCACATTGTATGTTCAAATATACAAGGAAAATTATACAAAGGAATATGCATATAGAATTGTATGTGTCGTTCTATGTTCACATTGTATGTTCAAATATACAAGGAAAATATGTCTGCCTTGTATGTGTCATTGTATGTTCACATTGTATGTTTAAATATACAAGAAAAATGATACAAAGGAATATGCATATACAATTGTATGTGTCGTTGTATGTTCACATTGTATGTTCAAATATACAAGGAAAATGATACAAAGGAAAGATGCAAGGGTCGGGATACAAAGGTGAATGTACATCGACAATATACAAAGGTCAATAGTCATTCAGAAAATTGTCAGTCTCCCGTCCACTAGAAAATTGTATATGGCCTTTGTATATTGCCAATGTACATTCACCTTTGTATGTCTACCTTGTATGTGTCGTTGTATGTACATTCACCTTTGTACCTTGACAATGTACATTCACCTTTGTATATGGCCTTTGTACCTTGCCGATGTATATTCGCCTTTGTATGCCTGCCTTGTATTCATATTGTATGTTCAAATATACAAGGAAAATATACAAGGAAAATATTGCCTTTGTACCTTGCCTATGTACATTCACCTTTGCTTATGGCCTTTGTATATTGTCGATGTACATTCACCTTTGTATGCCTGCCTTGTGTGTGTTGTTGTAAGTTCACATTGTATGTTGAAATATACAAGGAAAATGATACACATGAATATGCATATACAATTGTATGTGTCGTTGTCCGGAAAATTGTCAGCTTCCCATCCTGAAAATATTCAGTCGCTAAAAAATTGTCAGCCTCCCGTCCGCCAGAAAATTGTATATGGCCTTTGTATATTGCCGATGTACATTCACCTTTGTATACCTACCTTGTATGTGTCCTTGTATGTTCACATTGTATGTTCAAATATACAAGGAAAATGATACAAAAGAATATGCATATACAATTGTATGTGTTGTTGTATGTTCACATTGTATGTTGAAATATACAAGGAAAATATATAAAAAAAATATTGCCTTTGTACCTTGATGATGTACATTCACCTTTGTATATGGCCTTTGTACCTTACCGATGTACATTCACCTTTGTATGCCTGCCTTGTATGTGTCGTATGTTCACATTGTATGTTCAAATATACAAGGGAAATATACAAGGAAAATGATACAAAGGAATATGCATATACAATTGTATGTGTCGTTGTATGTTCACATTGTATGTTCAAATATACAAGAAAAATATACAAAGGAATATGCATATACAATTGTATGTGTCATTGTATGTTCACATTGTATGTTTAAATATACACGAAAAATGATACAAAGGAATATGCATATACAATTGTGAACATACAATGTGAACATTCAACGAGACATACAATTGTATATGCATATTCCTTTGTATCATTTTCCTTTATATGCTTCATGAGCCACCAATGATCATTGTCACGCCGAAAATCCTTTGTATGCCTGACTTGTATATGGCCTTTGTATATTGCCAATGTACATTCACCTTCGTACCTTGCCGATGTAGATTCACCTTTGGATATGGCCTTTGTATATTGCCGATGTACATTCACTTTTGTATGCCTGCCTTGTATGTGTCATTGTATGTTCACATTGTATGTTCAAAAGTACAAAGAAAATATACAAGGAAAATGATACAAAGGAATATGCATATACAATTGTATGTGTCGTTCTATATTCACATTGTATGTTCAAATATACAAGGAAAATATGTCTACCTTGTATGTGTCGTTGTATGTTCACATTGTATGTTCAAATATACAAGGAAAATGATACAAAGGAATATGCATATACAATTGTATGTGTCATTGTATGTTCAAATATACAAGGAAATTATACAAGAAAAATGATACAAAGGAAAGATGCAAAGGTCGGAATACAAAGGTGAATGTACATCGGCAATATACAAAGGCCATATACAAAGGTGAATGTACATTGGCAAGATACAAAGGCAATATACAAGGTAGGCATGTATGTCGACCCTTGCATCTTTCCTTTGTATCATTTTCCTTGTATATTTTCCTTGTATATTTGAACATACAATGTGAACATACAACGACACATACAATTGTATATGCATATAAAAATGACTAAGTATGAATTTGTATCATTTTCCTTGTATATTTTTATTTGTATCATTTTCTTTGCATATTTTCCTTGTATATTTGAACATACAATGTGGACATACAACGACACATACAATTGTATATGCATATAAAAATGACTAAGTATGAAATCGAGAATTATCTGCAATGGAAAGCACTTAAACCTACATCTACAAACATACAAGGCGAACATAAATACAAAGATGCAAACAAACATCTGCCCTTATAAACCAAATTGTATGTTCCTTTCGGGTCCGGGACTTGTATGTCCGGAATGTATATGCCATCGTATATGCGAATGTATGTGCAAAGATACAATCACGTATACATGCAAAAAGTGGACCCCACCTTTTGTATCTGCAACTTGTATATGAGATACAATCACCTTTGTATATTGTGGACCCCACCTTTTGTATCTACGACTGTATGTCTGCCTTGTATGCTTCATCGGCCATCGGTGAGACTACAAGTTGATCCATCGATGATCATTGTCATGCCAAAAATCTTTTGTATGCCTACTTTGTATATTGCCTTTGTACCTTGCCGATGTACATTCACCTTTGTATATGGCAATTGTCAGACACCCTCCCAGAAAATGCTCCTGGAAATATTCAACCGGGAGTCAATGCAAGTGGGGCCTATTTTATTTTATTGCATTCACATTTAAGAATCGTATAATCTCCTCCGTTTAAATTATTTTAATAATAGTCCGCAAATGTTCACAAAAAATAACAGTAAACACGACGTGTCCATTTTTAACCTAAAAAGCCCCTAGTGTCGCAATTGGGGTTTCTCATTTCGCGGTGGCGCGAGAAAATTTGTTCACCGAAATTCACAGCTACTATCTTGCGATACCAGGGGTTGACTGTTGTCCCTCTCACATGCCACGTTTGGTTTTCCTGGCACCTTTGGTCTAGATGCCACGTCCAAGGTTAAAAAAATCATTTTTATTCAAAATGTCTGGGTTTACTTTACATTATTTATGTTGTCATTTTCTCTTCCACTGTTCAATTTCTCCAGCGTCGGTCTTACCCAGGTGATTTTTTAACTCTGTTTAAAACAGCTTTTACTATTGGAAAATTATTTGTTGTTGTTAGTTTGTTTTATAATTTAAAGGGTGCATGGTAATTAATAAATTATTTGCCTTTCTCTTTCGAATTTTCCTTTGCTTTCCTCAGGGCTTCTTCAGCCTGTTCTACTATAAGGTTTGTCTTACTCTTAGCAATATCCTTCAAGTTGCCTATGGTTTCTTCGGCTTGTCCTTCATAAAATTGAGCTGTGTCCTTCACATTGCCCAAGTTTTCCCCTGCTTTGCCTAACTTTTTGGTTTCAGCAACTTATTATCAAACAGTCATTTAAAATATTTTTAGCTAGTTATGGTGATTTAATAGAATAACGCAGTGCAATTACCAATATCCAGACTGAAGTTGGATTGGATATGTAGTTGGTCTATTGTTCACCATCACTATGATATCACTGTGATATATAAGAAATGGATGTTAGGTTTTATGCATAGGTCCTGCATTTTCCATTAATATATGTGAAAGACCTTTTGTTTAAAAAAAAAAATAGTAAATAGTGTGAATTTAATCTGAAATTTTTGAAAATTTCAAGAAATAGAATTTTATTGTTTTAAGTGGTTTTACCGGGGATTTAATCTAAAATTTTTGAAAATTTCAGGAAAGAGAATTTTATTGTTTTAAGTGGTTTTACCAGGAATTTTGGGATTTGTTTATGAATTGCTATTATTAATAGTAATAATTGTATTTTTAGTTTGAATATTTTTATATTATAATATTTTAAAAGTCTTTTTTAAGGTTAATATTTTTTGTTGAAATTTTCAGGAAATAGAATTTTATTATTTTAAGTAAGAGGTGTTTCTGTTGGTTATGGTGATTTAATAGAATAATGTAGTGTAATTACCAATATCCAGACTGAAGTTGGATTGGATATGTAGTTGATCTATTGTTCACCCTCACTATGATATATAAGAAATGGATGTTAGGCTTTATGCATAGGTACTGCATTTTCCATTAATATATGTTAAAGACCTTTTGTTTTTAAAAAAAATAGTAAATAGTGTGAATTTAATCTAAAAATTTTAGGAATAGAATTTTATTGTTTTAAGTGGTTTTACCAAGAATTTAATCTGAATTTTTTGAAAATTTCAGGAAATAGAATTTTATTGTTTTAAGTGGTTTTACCAGGAATTTTGGGATTTGTTTATGAATTGCTATTATTAATAGTAATAATTGTATTTTTAGTTTGAATATTTTTATATTATAATATTTTAAAAGTCTTTTTTAAGGTTAATATTTTTTGTTGAAAATTTCAGGAAATAGAATTTTATTGTTTTAAGTAAGAGGTGTTTCTATAGGTGGAGGGTTCAATGCTTGTTGGTGTATTGAACCTCTCTTCAGGATTTTGTTGTCTTGTCAAGTTGAATATTTTTATATTATAATATTTTAAAAGTATTTTTTAAGGTTCATATTTTTTATTGTTAATATGTTAGGGTTTTGTTTTATCAAATTTTGATGGAGAGTTTTATATATCTATACAAATGTTTGTATGAAATTGGAAAACTCAATAACATGTCCTTATGACAAACAAATGTTGTAGTGTCGGTCAATTCACCCTGCTCAAGAGCGGATACCTGCTACCTCCTCAAAGAGGAAAAGCTTTCAAAAACCATCAGAGTTTTGGATAAAATATAGTCAGAAACCAATCAAGTGCTCTCGTCACCCCAGGTACGCTACAAAATATTTAGTTAATTGATCTGCCTCTTTTACTCATAGCTTGTAAATTATTACAACCAAGACAAATAAATTATACCGATCTTACTGATGAAAATATTGAATATGTGGGTTTTGAAGAATGCTTAAATCACCACTTTGTAACCAAAGCGGAAGTATCACTATTACAAATATGAAAATATTCCCCTTCCTCTACGTCTAAAATCAGCATGATGTGTATTCAATTTCTTAAGCATATTTGTGGTTTAATCTATAAATGTTGGGGGCGTAGTAACATCTCCATCACTTATTCTTTATATTTAAATTTAATGAATACAACTAAATTTTTAGTATAACTATGCAAATAATCTTACAATTTGTATGAAATTTTCTGATTTCTAGAGAAAATGTCCTTAAATTTTTGAACCCTTACTAACTACATTTTGTGAGGTAGTAAAAACTTTTTCCTATTAAAAAAAAAAATCAAACCATTGACTACCAAAACACATTTGTTTCAAATCTTTTTCTTATTTGACCTTTGTTAATTTATTTTATTCTTGTAACTTGACAACCAATGTTTTTCCCTTTCCAGCAAATGGATCCAACACTAACTCCAAACGCAATACAAATGATGAGTGCTAGAGATGTACTGACATCTCCACAACTACAAATTGTGTCTTTCAACAAGCTCGCCACTCTTGGCGATGTACCCGAACGATATAAAATTGTCCTTTCTAATGAGGTTCACTTGCACCCAGCCATGCTTCCTAGAAAGTTTAGTGAACTCTTTTCTTCCGGAAGCATAAAAATTGGGTCTATAGTGCATCTGACACATTACCTCTATAGTAATAGTAGAGGTGCAAGGTAGGCTGCTATTGTAATGTACAATTTATTTTCCTAACATTGCGGAGATACACTATATGTTGCACAGTCTTTGAACTTGTTTTTTGCTCCTACCCTTACAAGACCATAGTAATATCTGATATGGATATTACTCACACTAATCATCGATTATTTGGTGAGCCTAGATTCCTCTTTATATCACATGAACACCAAATGGAGTCATCTACACAAAACCTGCCAGTTCGTCGAAGCCTCACATTTGGTATAAATGTGCCTATAGGACAACAAATTGTTCTTGAATCCATAATACCTATTAAGGGTTTGAATCCCTATCAAGGGAGATGGACAATAAAGGGTCGTGTTACAGCTAAAAAACAAATGCACAAATTTAATATAGTGAGAAGCAATGGACAAGTTTTCAGCTTTGACATGATAGATAGCAAACGAACTGAAGTTCGCATAAATTGTTTCAATGATATCATGGAGACACATTATGGTAGGGTGCATATAGGTTCAGTTTACACACTTTCTAGAGGTGTAGTCAAGGGTGCAAATAAGGCCTACAACAAATTGAACAGTGATATAGAGATTACATTGGACTAGGATTCTGTCCTTCAGTTATGCGAAGATGATCTTTCACTGCCATCATAGACTTTCCAGTTCATGCCTCTTAATACACTTAAAGAAAAGGAAAACAATGTTGTTATTGATGCCATCGAGGTTGTCTTGCATGTTACTGATACTTCAACAATAAGTCGAAGAGATGGGACAGAAGTACTTCGTCGTACTATCTATTTACAAGACATGTCAGGTTGCACTATTGATGTTAACTTGTGGGGTCATGTTTGCCAAAAAGAGGGGAATGAACTCAAAAAATTAAAGGACTCTCAACAAACTATTGTTGTTGCATTTAGGAATGCTCGTATTTCTGAGTTTAATGGAAAAGTCCTTAATACAACTTTCACAACTTCCTTTCTTGTAGAGCCACAAATTCTGGAGGCAGAAGCACTAAGGCATTGGGTGGCTACAGAAGGGAGAAATATTGCTTCCTCCTCCATAGGTTCTCTGTTGCTATCCAACTTCCCCAAGAGAATGCTAATTTCATCACTTTTGTAGCACTTTGAGTCACCTGCACAACCTCTTCAATGCATTGTCAGGGCAACAATAAAATATGTAAAGACGAGTGCATTCTGCTATCCGACCTGCCCACTCAGAGTTACTGGAAAGGAGTGCAAAAAAAATGCCTTCAAAATGATGATGGTACTTGGTATTTTGGAACATGCAGGACTTTAGTTGAGGACTACAATTATAGGTACTTGCTCCGACTACATAGTGAAGACCCCACTGGCAGTATTTGGGTTGTTGCTTTCGATGATGCAGCAAATGCATTGTTGCAAATGTCTACAAAGGACCTTTACATGCTCTAGTATGATGTTCATGCAAATCAGAGTCCCGATGTTATTATTAATAGAATTCGCTTCAAGCAATTCATTTTCACACTATCAATTAGGAATGAACTGTTCAATTCTGAATCAAGGATTAAATCAACAATTGTGAAAGTTGTAGAAATTGATTACCAATCTGAATATGCTGGCTTGCTCTCTCAGATATCAGAAATGTCAGCACCTGCATAGAACAGTTGTACTATTTGTGTTGTGATTAGACCATAAAGATACAATTTTGCTGGCCACATGTATATAAATGATATATATGTTTGTTATCCATTACTATGTCTGATTTTTTTGTCAGTACATATCAGTTTTACTTTTGTCTATATTTTATTTAAAAAATGTTATATTATTTGTTTATATGCGCCCACTCTTAGTTCCTTGGTTTACTAAACTTAATTCAGAATACTGTTATCCTCAAATAGAGATTAGAGAACATTTCGAAGACAAGGAAGGTTAAAATTAAGATGTTTTAATCTGTTGAAGATAACTAATTAAGTTTAAGTGAAGAAATAGGCACCTGTCATACCAATTCCACTCTAGGATTCCAGAAATCTTATTCAAACAATTACATCTCATATCTTAGTATTAGGAGTAAAAGTAGTTTGCAATATTTTATCTATTCCACGCTTTATGCCATTGTGAGTAGATACCTAAATTCATTTCAATCATACATTCCTTTAATCTACTTCAGCTTTCAATGTTGAAATCTTGTTTAATGCAAAACAATACAATAACTTTTCGTTTCAATTATATCATCATATATGTTAGTTTCAATACTTAAAAATGTGGCTTATATCAATATATGCAAGCTTGAATGTGTTGTTAAGTTATTTCCAATACTCTTCTAAATGGTGTTTTTCAATTACAATTTACATTCAACTTATGTCAAATCTCTTTGTATATTCTTTTTTACAATGTATTCATTTATTTTCAAAAAAATTAACAGTAGCTTATGTTTTTTTTCCATTCAAAGGAATGGACACCCAAAGCTCAATGATAGACATTGAAAGACGGAGGAAAATAAAAAGTGAAAGAAATAGATTATATTACAGCCAACATAGGGACCAGATCTCTGCTCGTCGCCAGTTGCAAAACTTGTGAAACACCCCACAAACATTAATACTAACACCATTAACACAAAGAGAAGTGCTAGAATTTCTAGAAACAAGTGGAAAGACTGTTATAGGTGCAAGCAATACATTAGAGCAAATATCTAGCCCATCACAATCCAAGACATACAGGAAGACCGATAAACAAGTGGTAGACAATCTCAACAATCAAAATGAAATTATGATAGATAAGGATTCACATTCCATCCCTACCTAGATTCCAACAAGGGAGGAAAGCTCAATGGCCAACATTGAAAGACAGATGAGCATAAAAAGTGAAAGAAACAAATTATATTACAGCTAGCATAGGGACCAAAGCTCTACTCGTCGCCACTTGCAAAACTTGCGAAACACCCCACAAACATTAATACAAACACCATTAACACAACCAGAAGTGTTAGAATTTCCAGAAACAAGTGGAAAGACTGTTATAGGTGCAAGCAGTACATTAGAGCAAATATCCAGCCCATCATAATCTAAGACATACGGGAAGACCGATAAACAAGTGGTAGCCAATCTCAATAATCAAAATGAAATTATGATAGCTGAGGATTCACATTCCATCCCTACCCAGATTCCAACAAGGGAGGAAAGCTCAATGACCAACATTGAAACACAAACGAAACTAAAAAATCAAAGGAACAAATCATATTACAACTAGCATAGGGACCAAATCCATGCTCATTCCCGCTTGCAACATCTAAAAAATAAACCAACAACATTTTCAGAAACAAGTAGAGAGACTATTATAGGTGCACACAATACAATAGAGCAAACATCCACTCCATCACAATCCAAGACATATGGGAAAAGGGATAAACAAGTATTAGGCAATCCGAACAATACAAATGAATGTATGATAGCAGAGGTTTTGTGTTCCATCCCTGGCCATGTTCCAACAAGTGGAGAACTTTTCCCTTCCAAATACTTTGAAGCAATGAAACGTTTTAGGAAACGAATTGATGCATTATCGAACTTAAAAATGTGTAGTGTATGTAAAGAATCTTATACTGGCATGTGCACTCGCACGCTTGGTGTACATGTAATTTGTACTAGATGTCACACAGAGAAAGGGGTTCACCGTTTCTCTACAGCAAACAAGTTAGCTCTAGGTGAACAACCCAAGGTATTAAAAGTTCTTACACAAGTAGAAGAGATGCTTATAGCTCGTGTGACACCAGTTTTACAAGTAACCCATGCCCGAGGAGGCTAATACAAATATAGTGGACACACCTTAAGTTTCCCTCAGGATATTACAACAATTGCAAAACTCTTACCACAAAGGTTAGATGATATTGAAGTTATCATAGTTAGACGAACCAATACTGAAGGGAAGAACTACGACTGTTACGTAAGTAGAACACGTGTTTTGGATGCTCTTACCTATAAAATACAAAATGACCCATACTATAGAGATGTCCAAATAGATATGGAATCACTCTCCATGCTACTTGAAACTAGCACAGATGTTTCCCACATGATGCGTAACTTCAAATAGGATACTCAACAACCAACAATGATAGCTGCAGAAATTAACAATGATGATGACAGTGCTTATGATTTTGCACATTCATATTCCTTTGTTCTAAATTTGCCTAATCAAACGTGAGAGTTGGATGCAATCAAACAAATTCTCCACCTAAATAACACAGACCCAGAAACTATTCCATGGTCTACTATTGATTCCTCACCAATTAATGAGTACAACACTGAAGGGTTGCTAGATATGGCTTTTCTAACCCTCTTCCCCAGAGGGGATGCACTTCCCCTCCAACCTAGGCCCAAACAAGTCCACATGCATGAATATGCTCTACATCTAATGAGATACCATGATAGCAGATTCGGCCTGGAACATGTTAGATTCTGCTATTTCCTATACAATCTCATAATGCACCAACGCAGCCAGCAAGCTGCCACAGTTTTCCTTAAAAAAAACATAGAAGAAAACATACCGACCACCATAGAAGGGCTTCGACATCATTTGCACAATTTATTGGATGACCAATTGGCTGAACAGCTAATGCACTTTGGCACTTCTTTACGCAGCACATGTTCTTACTGGAACAAATGTCGATATGATCTAACAACCATGATCAACCAATTAGGTTCTCCAACATTGTTTTTCACATTAAGTGCCACTGATATGAAATGGCCTGATCTTCATATATTATTTCCATGAAATAATATTAGCTGTTTGCAATATGAGAGAAGGCAATTTACAGAAAATATCATCCAAAACCCACACATAACCTCCCTATATTTGCATCAATGCTTCTCAATTTTTTGAGAAGAGGTTATTGAAAAATTGTTGGACACAAAAGATTACTGGTATAGATATGAATGGCAACATCGAGGTTCTGCTCATGTACATGGATTCTTATGGTTAGAAAATGCACCAAACATGGACACACTTGATTGGAACAATTATAATGATACTGAAAGAGCTAGACATTTTTTTGACAAGTATGTCTCCTCTTGGAACCCTCTCACCCAAAATCAAAGAACTAATATGGGCCATTGAGCTTCCTCAGATGACCCATGTTTGTTGGATACTTCCCACATATTTTCTACAGATGCCTTGGTAGACTACGAAGAGTTGACAAATATTGTCCAAAGACACACAAAATGCACATAACAAACATGTTTAAGAAAAAGGGGTAAAAGAATTGAGTGTCATTATAAAGCTCCATGGAAAGTATAGATGAACTCAACCTTGAATTACGACAACGAAGGTCACAAATCTTACGACCTAGCAAGAAATGACGATAGACTAAATATACACAGCCTTGAAATGCTAGGTATATGGCATGCTAACATTGACTACCAACCTGTTGCTTCAAAAGAACTTGTTCTTAAATACATAGCCAAGTATGCATCAAAAGCTGAGAAAAACTCAGAGAGTTGTACAGAAATGTTGAAACGAATAGTGCATGTTGTCAACTCTGAAGAAAAGGCTTTGGCTACATATAGAAAATTCATGATTTTAATGATTGCAGATCGTGACATCAGTGCCCAAGAGACTTGTCATATGCTACAAAAATTGCCTCTTGTCTCTTGTAGTCAAACCTTTGTCTCTCTCAATGTTGGTCGAAAAGTGCTGCAACGCATAACAAGAACAAGTGATGAATCTGAGTTGGCAACTACCTACATAAGATCATACATGCAAAGACCTTCAAATTTGGAAACAATCTCCCTCATACAAGCTGCGCAGTTATACTCATATTGTGCACATCGCAAAGGAAACAAATGGTGAGAAAGAAAAGAAAAGGCAATTGTCAACGTGTCACCTCGATTCTATAGTGTTCCAACAGTAGACAATGAACATTTCAAAACATTCTCTTGGAGTGAGCTACTACTATACAAACATTTTCGTGACATCCCAACAGACATAGGTCTCACCAAATAAGAAATAGTCACAAATTGGAAATCGATGAAAGGAAACAATTACTCCACTTGGCATGTCGACCAAACAATGCAAAACAATGAATTGGAAGAAGACCTGGATGAACATGACGAGATACATAGAGAAGATGGCAATGACCTATGTGAGTGGGAGTTACTATCACAGATGCCTATCCCTGCTAGCTTCACCGTGGATGAGTTACACATTCTTGGAAGACGAGACTTCGACATCTACTACACATGGAATAGAAGTGATGTATTACCACATTTGCATGAAAATACCATTGACTTCATATCAAGGGGTAAACTATCAAATGAACAACATGTTTACTCTTCCACACCTTCAAATACCACAACTTACTAGCTATCGCCTAAACAACAACTGGCATTAAACATCATTACTCAACATCACATGAGACCATACCCAAAGGAACCTTTACACATTATCATTCAGGGGACAGCAGGCATTGGCAAATCGTACTTAATAAACTGCATTAGAAACACCATAAATGGGTGCACCCTAAACAAAAAAAAAACATTGCTTGTACTCGCACCTACAGGAGTATATGCCTACAACATCCGAGCTACTACAATCCACACATGCCTAAGGATCTCTATCAAAGAAATGCGACCTTTACAAGGACAATCACTCACCTTTTTCCAAAAAGACTTGAAAGATGTTGAGTATATTCTAGTAGATGAACTAAGCTTCCTAGGGCCAAAGTTCTTGAAAATAGATCTTCGCTTGCATGAGGCATTTCTTGATCAAAAACATCAGGATTTTGGTGGCCTATCAGTTATACTTGTCGGTGACCTTGCCCAGCTACCGCCCGTTATGGACAAGCCTATATATACATCACATTCAACTGCACTGCTATTATGGCACACTTTTAATATAGTCATTACATTAGACACAGTTTTCCATCAACAAGGTGAAAGTCAATCTCAGAGACAATTTCGTGATATTCTGCAAAATATAAGAAATGCCGAGCCAGTTCAACATGATTGGGAAATACTAATGAAACGCACAAATGACAACTTAACCACAATAGAAATAGAGAAGTTCAACACATCCATGCATTTATTTCCAACTAACAATCTAGCTTCGCTACATAATAGGAAAATGCTAAAACTTTTGAATGTTCCTATAGCTCTTAGTGTTGCACAAAGAACTCGGCAAAACACAAATGATTATAGTGATGATGACCAACTACACGAAGAAGTACTTCTTTGCATAGGTCAACGAGTAATGTTAACAACAAATCTCTGGATTGAAACTAGTCTTGTAAATGGGTCATTAGGATAGATTAAAGGTATTGTTTACAGTGATGATTGCAAACCCCCTGATTTGCCATTGTACGTTGTAATCAAATTTGATAGTTACATTGGTCCAACATGGGATAAAGAGCATCCACAGAACATTCTTGTCCCACCAGTTACACGTGGTAACCGTAGACAACTTCCACTATCCATGGCTTGGGCTATAACAATCCATAATTCTCAAGGCTTGACATTAGATAGAGCCACAATAAACATAGGAGAAGTTGAGAGGCAAGCACTTCTATTCACAGCAATTTCCAGAGTCAGGTCCATAGAAAATCTCTGCATAGAACCTTCTTTTTCTTTTGCATGCTACTCTAAAATACAAAATAGTCGGTATACAACAATTAGGAAGAAAGAAGAGGCCTGGTTACACATACTATCCTGTAACGACATTCAGGTACATGTGTATGCTTTCGGTTTTACTAACATTTCATGTTCCATCAATTCCTATGATCTTGACTCTTGTTTTTGTTTATTTGCAGATTAATGGAGACCTTGATGTAGAAGACAAACATTCCTGATTCTAGAGGAGATCATACTCAAGATATCCAAACTGCAGATCTCCTACCTACTAGAAGAAAAAAATGTCAAAGAATACAGAAAATGGCTCCACCTGTACTTTAACTTAAAATTGTACATAGATAGAACAAAGTACATATTTATCTTTTAAATAATAAAATTTACTATTCCATGTGCTCTTGTTATTACTTGTAAAGAAAAAAATGTCAAATAGCATATAGAAAATGGCTCCACCTGTACTTTAACTTTAAATTGTACATAGACAGAACAAATCAATCCAAGAATTTTGCGAGACTCGACTCAAATTGCTATAATATTTCTTTATTTATTCACTGTGTTTTCTTTGTTTATTCATTTATTGCTCTTTAAATTCATCAGTAGATACACCACCAAGTTGGATTTCAAGAACATGGGACAATTGCCTTTTAATATCGGATTCATTTTCGGCTAACTATAGGACTTGTATATGCAAGTTTTATCGTTATGTATCTCATATACATATGCATATGTGGTTGGCCTTTATATTGTGTTGAAATTTCCTTCCTTTCAATCTTTGTATATACATTCGGGACATACATACAAGTTTGTTTGCATCTTTGTAATTATCATTAATATATAATATTTTATTTAAACAATATTTATTATATTTAAACTATTATCTAATAATTATTAAAGAATATTAATTAATAATTATTACTTTTCATAATATTTAATATATAATATATTTAATAATTATTTCATATAATTTATTGCGTTTGTACCTTGCCGATGTACATTCACCTTTGTATATGGCCTTTGTATATTGCCAATGTACATTCACCTTTGTATGCCTGCCTTGTATGTGTCCTTGTATGTTCACATTGTATGTTCAAATATACAGCGAAAATATACAAGGAAAATATACAAGGAAAATGATACAATGGATTATGCATATACAATTAATAGAATTATGCAGTAATAGATTAAGAACCATCGGCGAAGCTAAACAAATCAGAATGAAATTTATGTCTTATCGAACCAATGGTCACAACCACGATCGGGTAACTTGAAATAAGTTATCCCGATGGAAAATTCCACCAGTTTTTCTGTTTCGCTATTTTCTATTTGATCTACTATTTGCATTTGGCAAAGCTTGGTGACTTGTTGTATTAAGTGTCACAAATATCAGTGGCTATGAAGTGTCACATATTCATTGTATAGGATGTCGTCGGATGCATTTTTTGGTTTGTATGTTTGGCGGAAGCGAAACATACAAAGGGTGGCATACAAAGCTATATACAATGCTCAGAACCGAAATGATTATGAAATAACGTTAAGTCCTTGTATGTTTCTCGCATTATATGTATGTATCGATACATACATTGCAGTACATACAAGGCGGAACGCATAGCGCGGAACTGAAATGATTATGAAATAAGGTTAAGTACTTGTATGTTTCGCGCATTGTATGTACATTTCAGCATACATACATTGTGGTACATACAAGGCGGAATTCAAAAAGGATTAAAATCTGATATAAAAGATGCATCAGAACTTAATGTATATCGAGGGATGCATTTCGTAGTATATACATGTGGTGGAGCTGAAAGGTGAATAGCTTGTGGTTTATCAAAATTGAAGTCCTAAAGGTGATACAAGGGACTTTGTATGTATCCAGACTTGTATCTAAAAGTTTGATACAAGTATTATATGCATAGCGAAGATACAAAAGGAAAGGTAAGGTGGACCCCACTGGTTGTATATTCGGTTTGTATAATTCCAATGTATATGTTCGAATGGATGCATCATAACTCAATGTATATCGAAAGATGCATTTTGATGTATACAAGTCAGACCCGACGGAATTTGAAGGTGAAATGAATAATCAATTAGGTCTGTCGGATGTATGTCATGTTTGTATATTTGGCAGAAGGAAAACATACAAGGAGGATATACAAAGCTTTATACATAGCGTGGAACTGGAGAAAGTTTAAAATTTGGTTAAAGCGATGCATCATGACTTAACGTATACTAAAGGATGCATTGCACTTTATGCAGGATGCGGAACCAAAAGTGAGTGAGCTGTGTTTTATAAGAGTTGAAGTCTGAGGGGTGATACATGCAAATATTTGTATGTATCTTGGGCTTTGTATCTAAGGGATTGATACAAGTGTTGAATGCATCAGACGGAAATGTATCATCGGCGGAGGAGTTTTAGATCATACCAACCATATGGGTTATGCCGACGGTAGAGATAACCAAACCGAATGGATGCATCATAACTCAATGTATATCGAAAGATACATTTCGATGTATACAAGTCGGACCCGACGGAATTCAAAGGTGAAATGAATAATCAATTAGGTCCATTGGATCTTGTATGACCGCAATGCATGTATCTAAACATACATACAAAGCGTGGAACATACAATGATTAAACCTTATTTCATAGTCACTTCAGTTCCACAGCATGTATAAAGCATTGAAAATACAGGGAATTTTAAGATGGTTCATAGACTTTCAGGTCCAAACATGCATTTGATTGATAGATCCTATCGGCTATTCTATTGCGCATAAATTTGTGCAACTGCTAGTTTTTAAATTAGCTGGGATTTATCTTTGGGAGAAAAATACCAGTCAGTATTAGCCGAATACCTGTCAGTGTGCTAGAAAACTGCGAGTCAATACGCCGGGAAACTGCAAGTAAGTTTTTTCGTCACCGATAAATGAGCTTATATTTCCCCTCACCACCAAACCAAATATCATCATAGGTAAAGGTGCTAACCAGGAAATTTGTCATGCCACATAGAAATAAAAAGCTTCCCAAAAAAACAAAAAGGACGTCTTGAAAGCCACGGCAGATGAAGAATTATTTTCATTTTTTTACTTCCATTGACCAAGTTGTCAATATTTTATTAAAATAAAATTCATACATGTTGAGCTAGTCAGTCATCCCAAGCGGTGTAGATGGATTTCAAATAATTAATAAATTCAAGACATTCAAATACTTTGCAATAATAATAATAAATACATGACATTCAAAAGCTGTATTTTAAATAAAATTTTTCCAAAGGCCCAGAAAATGTTATAATAATAATGAATACAGAACATTCAAATGTGTATGTTATATTTAAATTAAAATGCTTTATAATAACAAGTGACGTATGGCATGGTTCCTACAGATAATGGATGTGTGGTCCCGGAACTAGAGCTGTTAGGAACTATGGCCGAAAATGATATATTAATTTTTGATAATGTGCATTGTAAACTAAAAAGATATTGATAATGCACATGCAATTATGAGCATGTTAAACAATATAATTTCTATTATAGTAAGAACATTATATTATGTTTGTGTATGATATAATCAATATTGTATATTATTAGTTCATTTATGTTTCAATAGTTCAACAAAGACACCGGTGGATTCAGGTATTGTGTTAATTGGGAGTATAGGGCAAAAGATAACCATTATCAGAAACAATTTAGAAGCAATTTAGAATTTAGGAAGAGTGTAAACATAATGTGATATAATATATGACATGGTAAATATATTAACACTGTATTGGTGCTGAAAATATATGGTTTTTTAGATTTTGTTAAAGCTTTTAAAAGGGTTAAATGTTATAATTAGGAAGACAAAGTTGTGATTTAAACAATAGATATTTTTTAAGATTTAGTATTTTTTTATAATATAAATTTTACTATTTTAGGATCATAAATTAATTTAAAATATATATTTTTTTTATTTAATATATTTTTGCATATGAGTTTGTTTTTTTTTCTAAATTGTAAGTTAGAAGTTACTGTATAGTAATTATTGATAGCGTGCATTTTAAATTATAAAAGGTAGTGAACATAGTATTGATCAAGTAAATATTGATAATGTGCACAAAATTATGAGCATATTAAACAATATAATTTTTACAATATTTGTGTATCATTGAATCTATGCTATATATTGCTAAGTTATTTATATTTTTAGTGTTCAACAAAAAACACACACTCAAATATTATTCTAGTTGGGAGTATGGTGGAAAAGAAAATCAATATAATTTTTTTATAGATGTCATTGATTCATTTTATGGTTTTTGATTACAAAGATAGCTTGGTGTATATTGTTTTAGATTTAGTGTTATTTATAATAATTTCTAATTAGAAATTATTCAAGTGTCCTACTAGAGAGACAATGCTATATGTTGTATTTACATTGGTTTTTTTTTTGGTTTTTTTTCTCTCTAGGTGTGTTGAAGCTTGTGTTTTGTATGTTACATTTTACAATGCCAAAAGATAATTGGAATGATTGCAATGCTATTTGTTGGTATGTTGATGTCAATGTTACGAAGCAAGAAGGACAATTGGAATTTTGAAGTGTGTAGATGTGTTTCATTCTAGTTGAGTTTGTATCATTTATAAATTGTTGAAGGGTAAGTGCATGAAAATGGGATATAAAAATGGGGTCAAAAGTGGCCACTTTAATTTCTGAAATCAGCTAGACCTTAACTTGGATGAGTAATTTGAGATGCATGCACTCAAAATCTGAAGATACCAA
Source organism: Cunninghamia lanceolata (assembly GCA_027924645.1). NCBI lineage: Eukaryota > Viridiplantae > Streptophyta > Pinopsida > Cupressales > Cupressaceae > Cunninghamia > Cunninghamia lanceolata. The sequence goes on from BSBN01001161.1 coordinate 3,630,719, forward strand.
AAGAACAAGAATTGTAGTACTCTAAATCTAGTTTCTAAACTACTAAAGTTCTTAAAAGATAGTTAAGATTAAGAGGGTGAAATATTGCACGCACACAAAAGTGTTCATATTTTTCTCATTAAAATATAACATAGTGTCTAGTGTGTGCCCCCTATTTTTTTGTTGCATTTAGTATTTTTTTAAAACTAGTTCGTAGAAATATAGTTAAGAGTGAGTACTAGAAGTTGTGATTTTTTAGTAATTTTTTATTAAATTTTTTTTGTGATTTTTCAAAGTGGATGCATCCTAAAAACTGCATCATTGAGCACACATGTCACACAACTTACACAAAAATAATTAAAAAATGTAATTTTTTTAAATGTATAAAGAATGAAGCATCGAACAATCCTATATAATTTTTAAATTTTGATAAGAAAATCAAGTTATAAAGAAAAATGAATACATATATGATTGAAGAATATGAGAACATTGTTCAAAGAAAATAAAAATAAATATCTTAACTTATTCAAAATTTTAAAAAAACATATGGTTAGAATGCTAAGAACTAGCTCATCATTTTATTGGTGGTTTCATCAAATTTTATTATAAAATGAACAAATCTGACGATGTTGAAGCTGAAAAATGTTAGACTATGAAAAAAATGTCTCTAAGAGGTATCATAGATGTCCAATGCTTAGGCTCGGTTTCCCAAGCAAATCCCAAGCCTAAAAAGGCAGGATAGAAATTTGAAAAAAACTAAAATGTGCTCACGTTTTATGTTCCAAAAACATAAAATGCACTCGTGTTTTATGTTCCATGAACATAAAATGTGCCCGTGTTTTATGTTCCACAAAACGCAAGTGTATTTTGTAGAACATAAAACATGCTCAAGTTTTATGTTTCACAAAATGTGCTTGCGCTTTGTCAAACATAAAATGTGATTGTGTTTTATGTTCATTTAAAACATGTTTTTTGTTTAGAATTGAAAGAAGACTAAGTATTGTATTTAAGGTTGAGCACAAGGTCACCTCATCTCAATTGATCTTTACCCATACCCAACGATAGCAGAACTAGTAGAGCCAATTGTTGACCCCAACTTCTCCACCACTTGCAACGAATCAAGATTTAGATAAAGACCTAGAAGGAACTAGAGTAGAGACACTAACTAGGAGGTATAAGGATGTGATCAGTGCAAGGATAGGAGGTGGTCAAGCACCTAAGGTTTGCTATGAGGAGGTGGTCGAGCATCTATAATTTATGATCCTGGCCACCTCTTTTCCAAAAGAACCTAAACTTATCTTAGAAGGGCACAAGAAATAGTGGAATTGAAATCATAATATGGAGGGGATATCTCTTGACTAGAGAAGCCCTAATATCTATAAAGGTGTAGATCCCCCTCTCTATAATAAGACAAGTTCGCAAAGTGGTAAAAACCTTTAAGAAAGTAATAGAAAGCTCGATCCATAAGAAAGAATGCTAGAGAGAGGAATGTGAATCAAGAAAGTTGTGCTCCCTCAACTACTGTAGATGGAGTAATGCTCAATTCAGAGTTAAAGAGACCTAAAGGGGCTAGAGATTCCAAAGATTATAGGGAGAGTAAAGAATCCACCTATCTATAGTAGGGGCAATATAGAGATAGGGGCATTGATTATGCCTTGGTCAAAAACAAAAATAAAATGATAAAACCATTCTCTCAAATGTCATGTAGGATATCCACAATGTCAAAGTTCCTAGCCTCGCCATCTTCTTATTCACACAGTCATTATTAGTGCTGAACTTTATTGTATATTACTTATTATAAGTAATATAATTAGCACATGGCATTAAGCCACCTTAGGTGGCTAGGTCTTGACTTGGAGAGTTCGACACAACTCTCAAGCTATGTGTCAACATCCTTTTTCCACTTGGTGAGTGGAGTTTTGAAGTCGACTCAACCTCCTCACTTCTCCTCACCTATATGTACTTGCTATTTTGCATTGTTTATCCATTGCAATTTTATTGCCTTCACTCCATTTTTGTAAGGGGCATTTCACTTAGATGTTTTTGGATTCTTTCATGGTATCAGAGCATAAAAAAATCATAAAATCCAAATTTAGGGGGTACTTTAAACTTTGGATAGGTTCTTTTGAACATTGTAAAGTGCATTTTTTGGTTCCAAATTTATATAGTCCATGTATATGCACTAAATTATAAATTGCCACAAAGTAAGGGGGGATCAAATTCAGGGGGGTGTCATTGAGTTATTTTTCTTTCCATACTTCTAAGTCTGTAAAAACATCTCATCTAGATGGTTTAATAAGTGTGATCAAGTCTAACTCCAAGTACTTCTAAAACTCGCAGCCACTTCAACTTCTTCTTCATCCTGACTAACATCTTCAACATGTACTCCTCCACACTGCACCAACTTGATAGCATCTAACCATGTGGTTATTCCTCTCAACATTTCTACAATTTCCATATCTCGTTGTGGACCTCTTCTACCACATCCTCTTTGTGCCATGTCTTCTTCAAATTCTCTGCAGTTGTAGGTCTACACTCACTCTCCTTTACCCACAACAAAAATATTAGAATCTCTTTTTTGACACATCCACAGTCTCCTCGGGAAACTTGTTCTGATACCACTTGATGCAAGACTAAATTCGGGGGACTTAACAGAATACCGAATTAAGCAGCAAAATATGAATAGTAACTCAAACAACCATGCCACCACAAAATGAATCTATTTATTAGCAGCAACAAAATGATTATAGGAGTACAAAATTCATTACACAGTCTCAAGGTGTATCAATCTTTGTTTACAAAACTTCTCCAACATCTCTTTCTCTAAAAGATTGAACCAAGACAAATCTAACTGAAGGAACCCCCAATCTAGACCAAGAAATTGTATTTATGGCACTCGGCTAAAAACAGTTCAAGCACCATGAATCGTTATACAACTAAATGAATCACCAAGGAGTTTAACATTTACAAAACTAAACCACTACCATTAAACCTCCTTGTAAGCATATCACAATCACCATTGTGTATATTCATTAGTTTATACATATTTGGGCTCTAGACAGTTATTGGTAAAATGCCCTTCCCACAAACCACAACGCTTTCTATCAAATTTTCTCCAAGTTTTGAAACTCATGCTTTCTAACACACCACTATGGAGAAGTTATCGGCAATGTTCCATCATCTCAAACTTATCTATTGTCTTCTTTCCCCAAGCCATCATCGCCAAAATAATCCATTGACGAAATTAAGAAACAATGAACTTTCCTATCGATGAAAGTGACGTCACATGAACTTCCAAGTTTGTCGCTTCATTCTATCAGAAAAATAAACCTCTTTCGAACCTTTATTGGCTTATCAAAAAAATTTGAAAACCATGAACTAGCTGATACTTAAACTTTTCCTTCTATCAACAAAACTCATCTTTCTCGAACCCTATTGACAAGTTGGAAACTTTCAGAAACTACGAACTCCATTCTTAATGGCTTTATCAAAAAAAATTGCCTATCGACAAATCTACGAGTTCCCAAACCACCAAAGTTACTGATATCACACTTTAGCCAACACTTAATCTTTCTATTAGTGATCTGGCCATTCCACGAACTTGGGAAACTCATCCTTCAAATCATATAATCAGCTAACTTACAAAGATTTGAACTTCCTTCCAAAGCTTGTCAGTGATAAGGCTTGTCGGTAAACCAAGCCATCGACAAACCTCTGGATCGACGAACTGAATAGTTCGAGAAACAAAACTTTGCCAACTATATGGTTCCCCTTAGAAAAATTGAAAAGTGAACTTGTACAAAGGCTTGTCAGTGAAATCACCCATTGGCGAAATAGGCTATCAGCGAACTGATCCATCAGTGAACTTAACAGCTCTGACTAGCTCTAACTTAGTCAATTTTTTCCCAATCTTCACCAAAATGAAATTGGAGATACCTAATTGGGTCTTCTACAAGATGTCGTCTTGAAATTGACCAAATAAATCTGAAATCAAGCTCCTGAAACACAAAAACTAACTTTGCAAGGAAACAAAGCCAAACAACTTAGCAAATAAAACATATTTTTGGTGACACAGGATTGCTAGTGAACCTGCATCAATTTCTTTTTGGTGAATTATTTGGACACTCAATTTTTCTCTGGATTTCACTTCTCATTGTTGTTGCACACTGATTGAGTAAACTATAGAACCTACTTCTAGAAAGTAAAAGCTAGGTTGGAACTCACATGGTAAACACATTTTTCTTAGATAAGATGTAAGAAATAACTTTTCTCTTTTGCTTTAGATGTGCATAATGCATTGTGAATTTCAATTACTGCATGGAACAACTTAATGCGCTATATTGCTAGAAAAACTAGACCAAGCTAGTTGTAATCCAGGACATTAAATTGTAAATGTAATTCCAGCTAAGTCTAGTAGACTCTATGCAAGCAAATGAGGGTGGATAACTTCTACCAAAACTTCCATTTGGGCTCTTTACATGCAAATAATGGCCAAAACATAATCCTAGATATTTGTTAATTTAATTGTTATTCTAATGGCAACACATATTATGTTGTGTATAATACAATGTTAGTGAGGATGGTTGCAAGAAAAAAAGACAAAAAAGGGAGAAGGGCATTTAGATCACAGATTGTAGTGTTCTAGAATTTTAGGTACCTAAACTCAGGTTCATGACCCTTGAGTAACTGACTTGTATGGTGGTACTAAATATTGTTTGTGATTAGATGTTATAAATGAGTTTATCTTGGGCTCTTGCCTATCTATCCATCATTACAAATTTGCACAACTCCTTGCTCAAGTGTGCATTCATTATAGAATTATGCTATACTTACATGAAGTAATCTCCTTTGAAAGTTGTGATCTATGTGGGATAAAGTTTGGGCGTACGATTCTTTTGTGATGAAAAAAACATGAATTTAAATCCTTCCCATACTCCTCTAAATTAACCTTATCTTCAACAATTATCTTACCAACTTTTTGAAATATGCATTACTCTTGCTCAACTCCTTCCCTCGTATTGGAGCATTTATCATATACATAGATTGTTGTTGGTGTTAGGTCCCAAAACCGTTGTTCCATTTCCTTGAACAAAGATTCACTTTCAAGACCAGGGTTGTCATCATGAAAGTAAAACATGCTCATCCACATACCATGGAGAGTTGAAGGCCAACAAACAAGAGTGGGCATGCTCTCCTGCAACTAGACCTAGGAGGGATGTTCCTAGAGGCACCAAATGGAAAACCAATACATAACCATAGCCATACCCAATGCACACTTGACCCCCTATGAATGTCACTAGGCCATGATGATTGGGTGCATAAAACATCTAATAAATTGATTTAGGGATGATTTAGAGATGTCTAGATTGTAGATGAATAGTGACAAGATGATGAGTGGACAATTTTAGGTGTCTACAAATCTAAAACAAAATAAAAAATAAAATAAATGTATAACAAAACAAATATATATTTTAATTTTACTTTGTAGCAATTAAGTGTGTATGTGTATGTATATACATGTATACATATACATATATTTGTGTGTGTATTACATTTTATTTAGTAGAAATACATATTTTTTTTATTTTTCAAAATACAAAGACCTTAAAATTTTAAAATATATATTAATGCTTAAATTTACAAAATAGCTCTTCAAATAAAAATTAAACAATGTAGATAAAATAAAATAAATTTTAACCAAAAAATAAAATTTATGTGGTCCCCATTCATGGGGTAGGAGGTTTAGGCTCCTTCCAAATAAAACAAACAACAAAATGGTGGCTAAAACTTAACTTCAATGGATTTGGAATTGGGTGGATCGCCTATAATGAGGATAAGACATTCTTACGAAAGGTTCCAAAAGGATAGACGATGGAACCAATGATGAGGCTAAGGTGCAAGCATTGTATTTGGTTTGAAATTATGTGTTCAAATTGAAAGGAATTCTAAGTTATCTCTCCTCTCTCTCTGCCTCTCTTTTTTCCCCTCTCTCCTACTCTCTCTGTCTCTATTCCACTTTATGGCAACATAAAGCTTATTCATTTGACATAGAGATATGTGGAAATCAAATTTAAGATTTACCCTCCCCTCTCATTCTTGGTGAGCCTCATTCACCCAGAAGCTAAGTGAAACAAGAGTCTCTCTCTCTCTCTCTCTCTCTCTCTCTCTCTCTCTCTCTCTCTCTCTCTCTCTCTCTCTCTCTCTCTCTCTCTCTCTCTCTCTCTCTCTCTCTCTCTCTCTCTCTCTCATAATTATATAACTATTCTATATACAAAATGTCTATTGTAACTAGATTTATTAGGCATATTATATTTGATATGATGTAAACTATATGTATATTCTATTCTTATATGTTTCAACCAATTAAGCTCAACCCCTTGGACTACATTTAGAATATATTTAATATAATAGTTATTTTTTTTTAAAACATACTATTTATATATATTTGTCATGAAAAACTAATATTTTAAAATATAAAATAAATGATCTTCTAGAAATGGTTTAATTTATTCCAAAAATAAATACTATTTTAATTAAGTTCTGCAAGGGGTAAAAAAAATACTATTTTATTTTAATACAATTTGATGTAATGAAAGTTAGGGTTTAATTACAATAGGAGGATACCTGATCAGAGATCATCAATTATTTTTTTTCTTTTTATATGTTTCCTATCTTAATTTGGATGGGTTGATTCATAAAAAGTTAAAGACATCAATTTTAAAAAACAAATTCAACAAACATCTTAAATATGCCTTCTATCTATCATTGTTATATTTGACTTACAAAAATACAATTTGTTGTATTTTATTGTATTTTAATATTTTTCTCTCTATATAATATATTATATCTATGTTTAATAATTTATATTATATAAAGCATAATATATAATAATATTTTTTTTAAAATACAAAATAAAAAATCAAATAAATAACAATTATATAAATATTTAATTTATATATATATAATAATAGATAGGTATGATTATAATATGTAATTTATAATATATAATTTATATATAAATATTAAATATTGATATTTATTTTTTATTTTTTGATTGTTGAGTAAGGCTTAGGGAGCTATATCCCATAAAATTAAGGAAAAACAAACCAGAATATCTAGCTACTCCAAAATTGCAAAAAGCTTTGATATTAATTACTACTAATTACATATCATCTTCTATACCATCTACCATTACAACTTGTATAACTGCTATCGTTGTTTGTTCAGCCTACATACTATACTGGATAACTACCCTTGCATCACTCCTCTCCATCACTCGAGCTCTCTAAGATCACATCCTCCATGGTCCACTCAAAGCCACCGCCATCTTCGATACCAGCAACAATCTTTAGGAAATTGGCACCCCACACCACATTGCTCCTTCTCTCTGCCTCTGGGTAGCCAATAGCTAAGACCACGAATGACACATAAGGCCCGTGTGTATTTTGTACTAGTGGCCAGATCCCTAGAGAAGGTACAAATCCTTGGCGCTCTACTACAAGGTTGAGCAACACCTCCAACCGGCCCCTCCAATCCACCCTGGTAAGAGCTCTCATCATTTCCCACACTGAATCCTTTATCTCACCAGCGTCCAGCAGCACCGCAGCAATCATTGAGGTTATGTCAGAGTTAACTATGTATTTGCTAGCCCAGTTGAGAAACGCTTCCCCCAATACCATTTCCACTGTGAGCAAGCTGATGTAGGACCAAACCTTAAATACTTTGTGAAGTCTCTGCTCATTGATTAGCCCCCTAAATGTCATTTGTCTCTTTTTACTTGTTGGGGCAAAGGAAGACTCCATCTCCTTTTGCAACCTCAACAAAGCTTGATGACATTAACTGCCAAGCTCAGTGGGATTTAAGGATGCCTCACATGCTAAGGATTTGTTTAGTATTTAATATTTTAAATACTAAACAAACAAAACTTCCAAATTAAACAAATAAAATAAAAATTCTTCCACATATTTAATATTTTATCTTATTGAAAGTCAAAATTCTTTATAAAATGTCTCCTCTAAAAACAAAAAATATAAAACATTTAACCAATAAAATTATAAAGATCTGTGCGAATCAAACATCTGATGGCACATTTAAATACTTTGACAAGTATCTACAAGTCAAATCAAAGGCATTTAATAGAATTTTAGTCGTTATCGCGCCATAACATCTCTAAGCGACTGAAACCTCCCATATTTCACTCCGTCCCATCATTCAATAATTTGGAGAAGTCATTCCATCATCAGTCTTTTGTCACACTCACATATGAGATGGTACTATGGATGCAGGGGGAAGGAAGCGGCATCCATGCCCCCATGCATTTTTTGGGGCTAGATAGCCACTTCCACTTCCTCTTCTAATAGTTAGCTATTACCTTAGCTATTATTGTCTAACACAAGTTTACTATCATCGACCAATCCATTATCCACTTCACTTAGCAGTTAGTCTCACCTCAACATTAGATTTGATGTTAATTTCTAACCTTAACATTTAGCAGTCACCATTAGTCTTGGCATTAAATCTATTGGTCATCAATAGTTATTAATGTTAACAATAGGTGTTAGGTTAACAGTAGGCCTAGCAACCATTGTTAATAGTTTTTCTAGCATAGCATTTAATGTTAGCCATCAACTTAACCCTTTAATTGCAAACATCAAGTGTTAGCTGAAGCATTTAATATTATCCTTAACTTGACTTTGGTATGTTGTGGCTGCGAATTTTAGCTAGGCACTACTATGTGCATGTGTTAACTAGCTCTCTTTATTTTGTAATGCATGATTACTAAGATGTTTCAATTGTTGGTCACGTATGCCAACTAGTTAAGTTATTTATCAATTTAAGATTAGTATTACAAAATTTGGAAAGGAAATTATAACAATAGGAATTTAGAATCTGAGTTTCTATTAATAGAGATCTGGTTGATGAACTCTAGTATAGTTTTTGTGATCCAAAACTAAAAGTATGCCTATACAAGTTAGCTTTATAGCTAAATATGAATCATCTTAAGTTAGGCTCAAGTTATGATATGGTTTATAGGCCATAGTTCATAATGGTAAAATATGATTATGTTTGAATAGCATGTAATGGGTCCTTACACTCCTATTTTGTGTTGGAATTTCTAATCTGGAGCCTGCATTAACTCCACCTACCCATCAGAGATCTTCTCAGGATCTCGTTCCTGCCACCTCTGACCAAATTAGTTAATGTCATTTGCTGGCCTATCAGTTTCCATTTTAATGTTGGTCAATTTCATTGATTGTTGTTAGGTAGATTTAAATTTTGAGTTTGAGCGGAAGATTTTTTTGGAAGTCAAGATAAGACAAAAGGAAGGAATGAAGAACAGTTAGAAGTGAAGAGTTAATATTGCAAGCAGCAGCAGCACTGTAGTGCAGAGTAGAGAGAAGATTTGTTGCAGCAGCACTATAGTGCAGAGTAAAGAGAAGATTTGTTGCAGCAGCAACAAGGAAGAATATTGTAGAGAGTGCAGAGAATAGAGCTTCGAGCAACTCCAGACATGCATAACGACCAGTTAGAGGAAAGAGCAGAACAACTCCAAATAGAAAGAAACAACAGTGATGTCCAACAAGCTCCAAAGTGAGCAGTAGTTGTAGGGATAGAAGTAGAAATAGAGTTGTAGCTCTGTAGTTGTATTTGTTTGATGCAAAATAGTTTTATTGATTAATAGAAATCTATATTTGTGTATTTTGTTTTGTGTCCTCTCTCTCTCTTTGTTTATTCTTCCTCCAACGAAGTGGTATTAGAGTGTAACACTTCCAACAAATTGAAATCAGAGCCAAGGTTTGGCAGATCTAGAGTTTTAGCCTTCTGGTATTGAGGAAAAGACTAAGATTTCCTAGGTATTAATAGTCTCCCCTGATTTAGAAGAATGGCTAGAGAAGACAACAAGAGTTGGCAGAAACCACCCATGTTTGATGGAAAAAATTATGATGTTTGGGCGAAGAAGATGAAGACCATCTTGGTTGCAAATGATTTGTGGGAACTTGTGGTCAGTGGGTTCATAGATGTGACTGACCCAAATGCCTTTGCAGCCCTAACAAACACCCAAAAGAACCAGTTGAAAGAAACAAGGAGAAACAATGCTAAAGCCCTCAGTCTAATTGAGGCAGCCTTGACAGGGGCTATTTTCCCTGGAATAGTAGCAGCTAACTATGCAAAGGAGGCTTGGCGGATTCTGGAAAATAGTTACAAAGGAACTGACAAGGTGAAGTTGGTGAAACTCTAGTTGCTACGGAGAGATTTTGAGACCCTACAGATGAAGGATGGAGAGTCTATTTCAGACTTCCATACAAGGGTTTCCACCTTGATAGATCAATTGAGGATAAATGGGGAAACCATGGAAGAACAAAGGATTATTGAGAAAATCCTTAGAAGTATGCCCTTGAAGTTTGACCCTATTGTCATAGCAATAGAAGAGGCCAAGGACCTCTCAAAGATGATAGTAGATGAGTTGATGGGTTCCCTACAAACCTATGAGTAGTGGCTGAATAGATCTACTCCTTCCCTAGAGCAAGCCTTCAAATCTCAGAGTAGTGTGAGAGGTAGGGGAAGAGGAAGAAACAACAGAGGTAAAGGCAGATGAAGAAGCAACTCTGGAAGAGGTGGCTCAAATAGCCAAGAAGATGGACCAAGCACCTTACAACAGGACTCCCACAACAAGAAGGGCAGCAACTCCAACCAGTGGTATGATAAATCAAATGTGCAATGTTACTACTGTCATAAGTATGGTCATTATGCAAATGAGTGTAGGAAGAAGCAGCATGACCAAGGGAGTCAGAATGCTCATGTAGCAAATGAGGATAAGGCTGGAAATTAAAAACAGTCTAAGGTGTTCATTGTATGCAACCTTTCTGAGTAGTGCAGCCCTGATGTATGGTATTTAGATAGGGGGTGTAGCAACCACATGAGTGGTAATGCAAATATGTTTGCCTCCATTGACAATAATTTCAAATCTGAGATCATGATGGGGAACAGTCAAAAGGTTCCTGTCATGGGAAGAGGCATCATCACCATCCTTACCAAGCAAGGTGAGAAGAGGTAGATCCAGGATGTCTATTATGCCCTAGGCATATTTAACATAACTTATTAAGCATTAGACAGATGGTCCAAAATGGTTATAAAATCTTGATGGAGAAAGGGGAATGCATCATCTATGACAGGGATGGTAGCAAGAAGGTCATTGCAGTAGTGCAGATGACGAAAAATAGAATGTTCCCCCTCAAATTATAGTCTCCGGCTCTATCTGGAGCTACACAACAGATGGCTCTGGACGGCTCCAAAGTCAACCAGATGGTGTCTATGTAGCAATGGCTTAGCAATTAGCCTTCAAGATAGTCATCAAAGACCCATCCAAGCTTTGGCATTTGAGGTATGGGCACTTAAGTTTTTTCAGTTTAAGTCTTTTGTCCAAAAAGGTATGGTTAGAGGGCTTCCAATAATTGTTGAGCCTGATAGGAAATGTGAAGCCTACATTTTAGGAAAGCAGCACATGCAGCCCTTTCAATCAAGGCATTCTAGGAGGGTAAGAGCACCATTGGAGCTGGTGCATTCATATTTGTGTGGCCCCATGAAGACCCCCACACTAAGTGGGAATGTATATTTTATGACCTTCATAGATGACTATAGCAGAAAGACATGGGTTTATTTCTTGAAGAATAAATCTAAAGCATTTGAGAAGTTTAAGGAGTTTAAACCTTGGCTAAGAAGCAAAGTGGCCATTACATCAAGGTCCTCAGAACGGACAGAGGGGGAGAGTACATCTCCAAGGAATTTATGAATTTCTGCAAGTATGAAGGCATTCAGAAAAATTCACAAAAAGGTACACTCCATAACAAAATAGAATTGCTGAGAGGAAAAATAGAACCATCACAAATATGGCAGCAAGCATGATGAAGGCTAAGGGACTGCCAAATTATTATTGGGGTGAGGCAGTAGCAACAACAATATACCTGCTAAACAGAAGTCCCACAAAGGCTGTAAGGGATAGAATTCCACAAGAAGCATGGACAAATGAGAAATGGAGAGTGGAGCACCTATGGATTTTTGGGGGCATGGCATATGCATTTTTGCCTAAAGAGAAAAGACAGAAGTTTGATGACAAAGGAGAGAAGTGCATCTTTATTAGGTACAACAAAGAATCCAAAGGCTACAAGTTGTACAACCCTGTTACAAAGAAGGTTATAATCAACAGGGATGTTGAGTTCATTGAGAATGAATCATGGGATGGCACAGTTGACACCACCACATGTATCTCAGCAACAATACCCATAGATGATGATGAAGGTATAAATGAAGCAATAACTTCCAGTAGTGAAGCAGAACTAGCATGGAGCACTCTGGATCCAACTCTAGAGTTCTCTGGAGCCATCCCCAAAATAGTTCAAATTTAGCTAGTTCAAGACTGCATCAGCAAAGTCAGCTCTGGAGCACTTCGAAGTCAAGAACCAGTTCAAATCCTACGCTTGCTTCTCTAATGCCGAGAAAGACAAGGAGCATGAAGGAAATTTATGAAGACACAAGGTATGATGATTTATTTGAAACTCTAGATTTTACTTTGTTCTCTCATGGTGATCAAATAGATTTTGAAGAGGCTATGAAAGAAGAAAAATGGTGTAAAGCCATGGATGAAGAGTTGGATGCAATAGAAAGGAATGAGACATGGGAGTTAACCACCTTACCCAAGGGTAAACAAGTTATTAGAGTTAAGTGGATCTACAAGACCAAGAGTACTATTGAAAGAAAGATTGAGAGACATAAAGCAAGGCTGGTTGTCAAGGGATATAAACAATAGTCTGGAAGAGACTATGATGAGACCTATGCACCAGTTGCAAAGCTGGAAACTATGCGAGCAGTCATAGCAATTGCAGCCCAACACAAGTGGAAGGTATATCAAATAGACATGAAGTCAACCTTCCTAAATTGAGTATTGAAAGAGGAGGTGTATGTGGAGTAGCCATCTATCTATGAAGTCCCAAGGCATGAAGACAAAGTGTACAGGCTCTAGAAAGCTCTCTACGGGCTTAAGCAAGCACTTCAGGCATGGTATAGCAGGATAGATTCCTATCTGCTAAGTAATGGCTTTAGCAAAAATAGCAGTGAGCCCACACTCTACATCAAAGTAGCCAACAGTGAGATTTTAATTGTTGTTTTGTATGTAGATGATCTAATTTTCACTAGTAATAGTGATCTCTTCATTGCTGATTTCAAAGAGGTGATGAAGAAAGAGTTTGAGATGACAGACTTAGGTCTGCTAAGGTACTTCCTAGGCATTGAGATACAACAAAATGAGCATGGCATATTTATTTTGCAAACTAACTATGCCAAACAGATTTTGAAAAGATTTAAGATGCAGAACAGCAAACCTACACCAACAATAGCTACAAGTCTAAAACTGAGCAAGGAGGATAGTAGCAATGAAGTGAACCCAACCCTCTACAAGAGCATGGTTAGAAGTCTAATGTATTTGACTACTACAAGGCCTGATTTAATGTATGTGGTAAGCCTGATATCTAGGTTCATAGAGAAACCTAAAGACTCACACTGGCAAGCAGGAAAGAGAATCCTAAGATATGTCAATGGCACACAAGGTCATGGCATATTGTATGTTGCATCTAGTGAGTTTGAGTTGGTTGGTTACACAAATAGTGATTAGGTAGGAAGTGTAGATGAGAGGAAGAGCACATTGGGATATGTGTTCCACATGGGTTCAGGACCCATTTCAGGGCATCAAAGAAGCAACCCATTGTCTCTCTCTCCACAGTAGAAGTTGAGTACATAGCAGCAAATGCAGCAGCATGTCAAGCTATTTGGTTGAGAAGAATCCTTGCAGATTTGAATGAACAGCAAGAAGATGGTACAACCATATTTTGTGACAATGTTTCCTCCATAGCCTTGACAAAGAATCCAGTCTTCTGTGGATGAAGCAAACACATAGAGATCCATTATCATTTCATAAGAGAGTTAGTTGAGCATGGAGAGATTGAACTACAGTTTTGTAGGTCTGAGCAGTAGCTCACAGACATTTTTACTAAGGCACTGTCTAAGGAGATATTTGAACACCTAAGAGATAGCTTGGGCATTGTGCACAGCTCCAGATTTTAGTTTTAGAAAGAAAGCTCTAGACAGCTCTGGATAACTACAGACAGCTCCGGAGATACATAATGAAAAAGGTATGTGGATCCAGATTAAGGGGGAGTGTTGGAATTTCTAATCTAGATCCCACATTAACTCCACCTACTCGTCAGAGATCTTCTTGGGATCTCATTCCTACCGCCCCTGACCAAATTAGTTAATGCCATTTGCTGGCCCATTAGTTTCCATTTTAATGCTAGTCAGTTTTGTAGTTAGGGTAAAATTGCAAATCAGGGCGAATGAATAAACAGCAATGATAAAAACCCTAGCAATGCACAATGAAGCACAAGACAACATGAAAATCAAAATAACAAATGTAAATGCAAACCGATCTCCATGCTATGCTTGATTTATCTCCATTGCTCTTCTCCACCTTGCATGAGCATGCAAGATTTTGAAAGATTATTGTTGGAGGAATGTTGGATGCTCACTTCTGCAGCATAACATTAAGATGAAGATGATAGAATGAATGATAGATGAAGGATGCAAAGGCTCTAATGATATTTTAATAGCATGTGGATACTTGAGGATCAATGCATTATAGAAAATTTGACAGAATAAGGGTGCTTAAGGCTCAATGCATGCTAATGGCTTATGAGGGGGTTGATTTATAGAAAAGGCTTGGTTCAAATAGATGGTTGAGATTAAAAAGATAAATGATTGATGTGGATGGCTAGGATTGATTCGGTTATCCCCACTCTTCAAGGGAGTTGTAGTTATTTGACAAGTGGAGGGAGAATAGGGCTCATGTGTGCTTGTGTACATAAAAAGTACTACATATGAAAGATATTAAATAAAAGGCTGTAGTACCACTTATCTTTTTAAATGAAAGAGGCACACATGTCGGCTAAATGATAAGATAAATTAATTAAATAAAAAAAATTATTTAATTAATTGGAAAGTTGGCTTATGATGAGAACTTAATTCAAATAAAATAGTTGAATTAGTTGGGATATGAGTTAGATATTAAATAAATAAAATTTATTTAATTAATTGGATAGTGGGATTAGGATATGATGTAGAAATTAATTAAATAAATAAAATTTATTTAATTAATTGGCTAATGGATAAATGGGATTGAGAGTGGGATTTAGGACAAAATGCTACATGATGTCTAGGATAATGTTTTTGACAAGGTGTTGCTAGACATGAACAAAGTTGGGATAATTTTGGGTGTCTACATTTTGCCCCTCTTTGAGATGATGTTTGAGATGATAAGCTTTATGTTGAGTAACATCATGTCAAAGAAGCTAAGGTATTGATAATTGATAGGGATGCTGCTGCTGATGATGATGATGATAGAAAGGATAGGTTGGTGATGCCCCCTTGAGAGGATAGGTGGGTTGGACAAACACGGGTATGCTCTCGAAAAGAAATGGCGTGGCTACAAAAGAAAGATAAGGGGATAGATAGAAGAAATGAAGATGCGTTATGCTGCAATGAATGTGAGCAACCATGTTGTTTGATACAGCACTAGACGTTATGCACCAAGGTATAAGGACCAGGGTGACGATGTGTCTCGTGCCCCAGTGTAATACAACCTTGTCTGGATACAAGATATGAATATTAGCTGGATTGATACTGATATGATGCAAATGCAAGATAAAATAATAACACACACAAGCAAGCAAGCAAGCATGCGCAAATGATTCAAAAACAAACAAGGTATTGCCCCTGTCAAGTTGTAAACCAATGATTAATTGCTGATTATTTTGTTGATGATAGTTGAGAGTGTTGTCATTGTGGGGAAAGCTATATCCCTAGATCAACACAAGGTTGTTTGCTAAGTTGGTTGCCTAATTGGCTGAGTGATTGATTTGGCTTACAACAAGGCTAGGATCAAGACCATGGATTGCGTTTGGATAACTTGGCTTGATTGATTAACTTGATTGGTATAGCTTAAGGATGGGCTTGCATGTGGATCTTTGTTTGGAATGGTTGGAAGATGATGAAATGTTGATTAGATTGATTTGATGAAATGTTGATGATGGGATTATATGTGGTGGATTGAGCTGCTTTTGATTTGCTAAAGTGATTGGATTTGTTCTGATTGGAGTTGATGTGATTGAGTTGATTTGCTTTGGTGTTGATGCTGATGATTGATAGGATTTGTTTTGAATGATGTGATTATTGCTTGGATTTTTCGTTGGATATTGATTTTTTTGTGTTTTTGGAATATTTGGAATTTTTTTTTCTTTTGTGTTTTTTTTTTTTGAAATGTTTTAGAAAACACCAATGGATTTACAATTTGGGTAGCCTTTGTCCTTGATACCAATGACAAGGGAAAAACCAAGTCTAGGTAAAAAGGATGGATAAAAGGATGGATGATAGTAAATGGGATGGAAGACTCATGAGAGTTGGATGGATAAAGGGATAGGCCATATAAGGGATGGATGCATGCCTCATGATAAATGGATAGGTAGGCTATAGTGGAAAGCTGATGATAAACTGATGGGGATAAGCTATAAGATGGAAAGCTCATAATAAGGATATGCCATAATGTATGGATCATAATGGAGCTAGGATGTGATCTCCAAAGGCTATGTTGCATCAGAAAAACTTGCCCCATTCTAGGTGGTAATGCTTAGGATTTTGCATGACAAAGTTTATAACCAAGGGATGACATGATGGATTGGTTTAAATGAGATGGATAAATGGTCAATGGATAGGACTTGGTTTGGAAAGAAGGTATGTCAAGAAATATCCAAACATGTTTCAACATTTTACCCCTATGTCTTCATCGAGATCAAAAGGAGGAAAGAAGGATAGATAGGATAGGCATGTTCATGTAATGGCTAAGGATGGTAGGATGGTATGGTAAGATAGGACATGATAAGATGGAAAATGATAGGTTGGATAGATAGTTTGGAAATGGATAGGTTGGATGAGACAATGTGCCCCCAAGTGTAAGTGACATAGAAGATCAACCTACACATGACGCCTGTTTGCTAGGTTTTCATCATGGTACTTATCCAAGGTGCCTGTTTACCAGGTTTTCACCATTGGATGAAGGGATTTCTCTAAACTTTTTTTTTTTCTTTTTTTTTTTCTTTTTTTGGGTTGATAATTACACATGGCGCCTGTTTGCTAGGTTTTCACCATGGTAATGGATAGGAGGGACTCAAGTGGCTAGTGCTATGAATGTTGGTAGTCCCATTGGAGATGGATGTTATTGCATGGACCATGTCAAGTGTGCTCATAGGTGTTGATAAGGGATTGCGTGGAAGTGAGATGGATTAGGTAGATAATGGATTATAATGTGGATTATGCAAGATTGATGCAAGGATGGATGGATGGGGATAGTGGATTATGAAAGGTTCATGCAAGGATAGATGGATGGGGATAGTGGATTATGTCAGACTTAGGATGAAAGGCTTATGCAAAAGCATGGACCATAGGAAGGTGATGGGAAAGATATGTAGGATAATGGATGAAGGATGGGGAGATATAGTTATGTGGAGGTGTTGCGGAGTGGAAGGGAACCATGACCAATGGTTGCGCACACAGTGATAAACATTGAAGCTTTTGATGAGATGGTGGTGTAGGAAGCAATGGAGATGTTTACTTAGGGGATGGTTGATGAAGTGATTTAGGAACCCACATAGATTTAGTATTTTTAGTGCTTTTGCTTTTCTTGTGGGATTTTTGAAGGGAATGGAAGTTTTGGGTGGAAATAGGCTCTTGGATGGAGATAGGTGATTGGGATTCTTGAGAGGTGGATAAGGATGCCTCATTTGACTTGCTAGCTATTTGCTTAGAAACCCAAACCATTTTGCTTTTGGGCTTTGCATTTGGAGGTAACGGTTTAGATGGCTTTTTAGATGAACTTTTCCTAGAGTTTGATTCTTTTTGTCCTAAGGTATGAAGACCTTTAGGATTTTTGGTAGGATTTTTATCTTTATAGGTAGAGGCATCATAATTTTTTCTTTTGAATCCCATGGGGTGGGTGGAGTGGATGGAATGATTGGAAGCTTTATGCTTAGGCAATGTGTGCTTTGGTTGGCCATGATTAGGGATGCAAGGATACTTATGAATGATAGGTATGTTAGGTGTTGGAAGCAATGGTGGCAAGGTGGATGGAGGGATATTTGGAGTTGGTAAAAGTGGAGGCAAAGTGGATGGCGGAAGGTGTATGGTCACATGCTTTTGACATTTATAGGATGATGGAGGTAGAATGGCAACATATGTTTTGGGTAGATGATGGGGTTTGCAATGGAAAGTGGTAGGTTTAGGACGCACAGAAGGATTACCAACATCTTGGCCTTGTTTACCTTGGGGTGTGTATCCAAGGCCATATGAGCATGGAGGACCTTTGACATGGTTTGGCTCCAAAATACCTTGTTCATAAAGGCCTAGGCCTTTACCTTGGTAGTTCATGTTTTGGAGGATGCGATGGACAATGGGACTAGGTGTACTTTGGGAACTAGACTTGAGCTCATTATTGGATGTAGAAGGTGAAGTGGATAGAGGTTGTTTTTGTCCTATGGAAGAAGGTTCATGGACAAAGGTGGTAAGACTACTAGGACACGATAGTGGATTTGAAATGGAATCAATGGTGGATGTGGAAGGAGGATCATTAGGATCTTGATTAGCATTGTGTTCACTAAGATCCAAGTTATTTGTTTGATCTTTTATGCTTACTTGGGGGACAAGTGTCTCATTATGACAAGTGGATGTTTGCTCATTATGGATAGGGCTGGATGGTGGATGACTAGGAGCAATGTGGATATCTTGCTCATGGATAGATATAGGATTATGGATAGGATCAAGGTGCTCATGGATAGCTTCTTCATAGGTATCATCTTGATCATAAAGAAGGTAAATATTATGGATGGGTTGAATTTGGATAGCTTGCTCATGAATGGTTGTTGGGAGATGGATAGGATCAAGTGGCTCATGGATAGATTCATCATTATGGCTATCATCTTGATCATGGAAAAGATACATGTTATGGATGGGTTGGATGGAAGGCATTTGATATTGAGTTGGACTAGGGCTTAATGTTTCCACATGCTTAGGATTAAACCTTTGACATACCTCTTGGGTTGCTTGAATGGAAGTGGAAGGCTCTTGACTTGGATTCATAATAGGAGACTCTTGAATAGGCTTGATGGCTTGTATGTCACATGATGGGCTTGAAGGGCTAGGTATGTTAATGGAAGGCTCTTGAAGAGGCTCAAGGATATGTGAACCACATGATGAGATTATAGGATTGGACATGACCTTGGGAAGTTCATTGGTAGGCTCATGAATGGGTGTTTGACATGTAGGTAGTTTATTCCTAGCTAGTAGCCAATGGATCACATCCTTTGCAAGGGTATGAGTGAATGGGCAATATAATGGATGAGCAATAATAGTGGATGATGTTGTAAGCATAGGACTAGGATTTTGATTGGATGGAAGGATAATGGAGTTTGATGGATTAGGATGTGGACTAGATGGGTGTGACACATGGGATTGGGATGATGTGGCATGATTTCTTATTGTAGGTAGGTACACCTTGTAAACAATTGAGACAAATATTGGGGCATTGATTTGTATTATGGCCTTTGGTCCTATGGTATGCACAATAATCATGTTCATCATATGGACTTTCTTCACATGGTTTGACTTCAGGAAGTTCAATGAGTTTTGCTTCAAGCATCCTTTGTAAAACTATCTCAGCCGCATCCTTTGGTGAAGGATTAGAATGACATGGTGATGAAGGTAATGGAGGGCTTGGTGGTTTGGAAGGTTGATGGACCAATGGACTAGGAGTAGGATCACATGGTGGTGTTGGGATAGGACTTGTTGGCTCATGTGTTGGCATGTGATTGGATGGTGGTGGCCACTCTAGATTGGTATCTCCCTTGTCAAAGGTTATTAGATCTTGCATAGGATAACTTGGGCTTGTTTGATTTATGTACAAGGGACCACTTGGACTTGGATGTGCTTCTTGTTGGAAAGGTGGACTTAGGTCTATCGATGGTGCTTGATGGCCTTGTTGAAAAGGTGTACTTGGACCTGCTTGATTTATGTACAAAGGGCTATTTGGACTTGCATGTTGTTCTTGTGATATCACTTGATTGCTTTGTGGATGGGCTTGGTAGTGCATTGGAACGGTGGCATGAGGGATTGGATAAACTTGAGGTGGATGTTCATAGGATGATGTGGCATTGACTTGGTGGATATGTGGATTAAGTTGATAGGAAGTGGATGGATATGACATGTGGCTATGAGGTGGATTAGGTTGATAGTGAATGGCTAAGGATTGTTGTACTTGTTGAGCCTGACTAATGGCTAAAAGGTGTTGGACTTGGGCTATGGAGTGTTGCAGTTGAGGTGATTGGCTTGCATGGGGTTGAGCTTCTTGGATGAAGAATTGTAATATTTCAATGGCATCTTGGTTGAGGGGTTGTGATCCTTGATAAAAATTTTGGAGGAATCTTTAGAATTTGATTTTTGGGTCTTCTAGTGTAAACATGTTGTCACCCAAGTGTTTGCCTTAAGTCCTTTTAGCAAGTGCTTGTTTAGGGATTTGGATGATGATGTGGATTGTTTGGATGATGTGGATATGAAGGGTTGGATGATAACTAGGCTATGTTTGGGATGAAAGTGATTGGGTTTGAATGTTATTGGAAGAATGTGTACGATGACTTGTCTTTATGTGTTTGGGTGTTTAGAGCTTGATGTGGCAATATTCAAACAAATGATTATGCATATACACACATGAATCAATCACGCAAGACACATAAGCAAGTTTTAGTTTGGAAGAATGTGATGATGGTTAAGCAAGCACGTGAA
Source organism: Cunninghamia lanceolata (assembly GCA_027924645.1). Taxonomy (NCBI): domain Eukaryota; kingdom Viridiplantae; phylum Streptophyta; class Pinopsida; order Cupressales; family Cupressaceae; genus Cunninghamia; species Cunninghamia lanceolata. The sequence continues at coordinate 3,651,626 of BSBN01001161.1, forward strand.
GACACTTCAACAAGTCCTAGTCAAGGCAAGGCCACTATCACAAGGAGGTTCTAGTGAAAATCCAGGGGACCGGCACCCCACGAGCATCCAACAAGCCACTTAAAACTTTAACTAACCCTACTAGAAGTTTTAATATACACAAAGGTATACCTCCTTTCAAGTTAGCACTGTATGGTGAGCGCTAATACCAGTTAGACTTGGCTTTCGTCTTATCCTCTAATTTTTATAGCAGACCGGATGAAAGTACCGCTTGAGGTCATTCCCTTGGGGTGGATACCAAGGCAGGTCTCTCTAAGGCTAAACAAAAGCAACACAAGTAAATGTTTTTGATCTCCAAGTTCGTATTGGGATGCGAGGAGAGAGCATACACATTTACTTGGTCACACTCGCATGGGGTTCATTAACCTTAGAAATTCAATGTGTAGAAGACAATGCAAGCACTTGTTTGTTTTAAAACTCAAATCCAAATGTGATGAAAGACAATGGTTTATTTTAGCCCAATTTTTTTGATGTGAATTTGCAAACAATTGTTCGTTTTATGCCCAAAATCCAAATGTGTTTGCAAACAATGATTAGAAGATGAGATATGAAATAATTGCACCTGGTTAATTTGCTGTCCAAATATGTTGTAAATGTTGATGCCAATGTTGCTTCAGCTCCTTATGATCACCTACAACATAAAAAAAAATGATATTATAATGCAGGCATAAAAAATAGGCTCATCAGGCAAGGAAAATTGTAATTTCAGATGCATAGCCGAATTAGATTTGATTATTTTGATACATTTTGGATTCAAAAATTAAAAAATCAAAGAAGAGACCCCTATTAATTTTCAGAGAGCTTTCCGAAAATGTAAAGAAATCAGAAAAATTCCCAATTTACGCCCAAAAATGTGGATTTATGAAAATAGTACAATTGGCAAAGATCTAATTTTTTCACACTTTAAATGAGCTCCAAATTAAATCTATAAAACATAGACCCCCATTCGAATTTTGAGAGCTTTCCAAAAATGTAAGAAAATTTGAAAAATTCGCTGATTTGCGCCCAGAATTGTGATTTTATGAAAAAACATAAAAACATGATAAAACCCGCAAAAATCACGATAAATCCGAAATTTTTCTTCTGTAGCTTCCTTATATCATGGACAAACTTTTGCTAAAATCTTGTAGAAAAATTCATAGCCGTTTGGAAGATATGATGAAATCTTTAAAACCTAGGGTTTTGTCCAAAAAGTAGCAGATCTGCAACAAAAAGTTAATTAAACCTGCAAAACTCAACAATGGGGGTTATATGAATGCAAATTTTTACTACAAAAACCTACAAAAAGGATCAAGTGAAGTGAGTCCCACCGGGCGTGCCAAATGTAGTTAGGGTAAAATTGCAAATCAGGGCAAATGAATAAACAGCAATGATAAAAACCCTAGCAATGCACAATGAAGCACAAGACAACATGAAAATAAAAATAACAAATATAAATGCAAACCGATCTCCACGCTATGCTTGATTTATCTCCATTGCTCTTCTCCACCTTGCATGAGCATGCAAGATTTTGAAGGATTATTGTTGGAAGAATGTTGGATGCTCACTTCTGCAGCATAACATTAAGATGAAAATGATAGAATGAATGATAGATGAAGGATGCAAAGGCTCTAATGATATTTTAATAGCATGTGGATACTTGAGGATCAATGCATTATAGAAAATTTGACAGAATAAGGGTGCTTAAGGCTCAATGCATGCTAATGGCTTATGAGGGGGTTGATTTATAGAAAAGGCTTGGTTCAAATAGATGGTTGAGATTAAAAAGATAAATGATTGATGTGGATGGCTAGGATTGATTCGTTTATCCCCACTCTTCAAGGGAGTTGTAGTCATTTGACAAGTGGAGGGAGAATAGGGCTCATGTGTGCTTGTGTACATAAAAAGTACTACATATGAAAGATATTAAATAAAAGGTTGTAGTACCACTTATCTTTTTAAATGAAAGAGGCACACATGTCGGTTGAATGATAAGATAAATTAATTAAATAAAAAAAATTTATTTAATTAATTGGAAAGTTGGCTTATGATGAGAACTTAATTCAAATAAAATATTTGAATTAGTTGGGATATGAGTTGGATATTGAATAAATAAAATTTATTTAATTAATTGGATAGTGGGATTAGGATATGATGTGGAAATTAATTAAATAAATAAAATTTATTTAATTAATTGGCTAATGGATAAATGGGATTGAGAGTGGGATTTAGGACAAAATGCTACATGATGTCTAAGATAATGTTTTTGACAAGGTGTTGCTAGACATGAACAAAGTTGGGACAATTTTAGGTGTCTACAAGTTTCATTGATTGTTGTTAGGTAGATTTAAATTTTGAGTTTGACCGGTAGATTTTTTTGGGAAGTCAAGATAAGATAAAAGGAAGGAATGAAGAATAGTTAGAAGTGAAGAGTGAATATTGCAAGCAGCAATAGCAATGTAGTGCAGAGTGGAGAGAAGATTTGTTGCAGCAACAACAGGGAAGAATATTCAGAGGGTGCATAGAATAGAGCTCCAGGTAGCTCTAGACATGCATAGCGACCAGTTAGATGAAAGAGCAGAACAACTCCAAATAGAAAGGGACAACTGTGATGTCCAGGAAGCTCCAGAGTGAGCAGTAGTTGTAGGGATAGAAGTAGAAATAGAGTTGTAGCTCTGTAGTTATATTTGTTTGATGTAAAATAGTTTTATTGATTAATAGAAATCTTTGTTTGTGTATTTTGTTTTGTTTCCTCTCTCTCTCTCTATTTTTTTATTCTTCCTCCAATAGAGTGGTATTAGAGCGTAACACTTCCAATATTTTGAATGTTAGATTAAAACTAAGTGAATAATATAGGCATATGCTCGCATCAATAGACAAGGCATGGTATTAAATTTAGTATCTTGTTACTTAAATGGATTACTTGAGTAAGCTAGATCTCCTTATTCTGCTTTTGTTCTAAGAAATCTTATTGGTTTTTTTATAACTTAACTAGTCACCCATTGAGTCATATTATGTGTTTACTTGAGGGCAAATCAACTCATTTTAAGTGTCATTTTTTCCACCTTTTGGTTTGTCCTTCTTTCGCTCAAATAAGAGAGCTCAGTTTCCTATTATGAATCAAGTTTTAACTTATTACTATATCAATGTGGACATTTGTGTGAAGTCAACCTAAGCAATTTGATAGATAACGAACTATGAAGCCTATGCGCGTATGTAGGCAAGGCCATCAAGGATGAGCCCCTGAGGCATGGGTCTGGCCCCTAGGTCTTGTCATATTCATGGTTGTTTAGAAGTCCTTTAAACATAATTATTTCCTTTTGATGAAGAGACTAATCATGTTTTTCCAGATTTCATGCAGTTGCAGGTTACTGGAACCGATGAAAAATTGTTGATGACGAGCCAAGTAAAATGAAGAGGGTGATGGTAAGGGTTGGTATTTATCACCTAAACTATATGTTTAAAATTAGTGGAATTCCTTATGGATATATCTAAAGGTTGTATGGGGAAACTTCACAATTAGTTCTAGTCTTGTAATGATCCAATGATATCTTTCACTATAGCTAAGGGTTACTTTAGATTGATACATTATGATGATGTGAAACATTTTAATATTATTGGATAAGTGATCAGGTTGGCAACATGCATTGGTGAGTATAGTCAAATGTTCCTTTCTTATGTTGATTTATCTATGTAAACCTATGCTTGTAATTTTAAGATTCAACTACAATGTATCAAAACAATTGCCTTTTAAACTATTCCCATGAGATTATTTCATGATTGTAGGTTGGGTTGTTGTTATCTACATCAAAGTGCTTGCATTACTAAACTAATTTATGTGAGTTGGTTGTGTGTTGAGGTGTCAATTGCCCCAGCGTAACAGGTGGGGCATTACACAAAGGGCATTACACAAGGTGTAGAGACTGTCACCTCTCATGAGTGTGTGCTCATTGTCATTCTACATGTATTGGGATCTTAGAGGGTGATCAAGTAGTACAACATGGAGAATTAAATATTATGGTGATCACTAAGGAGATAGTGTGTGATTTGTTTGGTGATCCTACAAAGGTATTTTTATACAAATTTATAACATTACATTTTACATTTCATACTTAATATTGTAATATGTAAATTGAATTGTTATTCTAGAATTGAATTAAAATATGCATTTATTATATATTTTAAGGTCTAACCTCACATAGTGGTATGACATCGACCATTCCACCAATGAGTTTTATAGTCCCATCTATCTCAAAGGTAAATTTATAATATATCACAATAATTTACTAGTTAGTTTGTATTCAAAATACTATTAAATTTTTAAAAATATTTTTTTATTGAATAAGTGTGTATTACACCATCATCTAGCATGCTTGTTGGTAGTGTTGAGTGCGATATCAAATTTATTGAGGTATATTTAGCACATTTTAAATTGTTAATATATAATTTAATGTTTTTTATTATGTGTACTTAAGTTTCTTAGTTAAATCTATCATTGTTTGTTTAGTTGATGAGTTCAACTATCACGCCTCCTAGTATACGAGAAAAATTGGATGTTGGTGTTGTCGCAATTTCATCCTCAATGTCTCTAACACAAGTATGAGTAAAAATGTATTCATTTAATTATGATTATCTTGTCTCAATTGATATCATTAGGTATGTAAATAACTGATATGTATTGATTATATTATGTTATGGACCAATGCAAGCACTCATGTCTGAAGACAAGCTCATCTTGATGATGCTGAATGTTAGAAGCAAGAATGATTAGACTACTAGTATGTTGCAAGTGTGTTTATTAGTTTTATGTCATTTTAAAATAATTTTTTAGTTATAGAACTATTAGGATTAAGGTGCCGTCAACCTTGTAAATCTTATGTATTTAATTACTCCTAATATTGTCTGTAAATCATTCATAAGGGATGAAGTATTCACCAAGTAGTGATCTTGTTTCAACTGCATTTTGGATCCTTGTACCTGGCGGGGGGTGTGGGGGGCTTGCCTCCCCACTACTGTCGCTACTTCCAAAGAGAAATTTTTTAGAAAATTGCCTTGGAAAATATTGTAATTTCATAGTCAATCTGGATTGTTCATCGTTAGGTCGCAGATCTAATGGTAGAGGTTATGTTGGGTTTTTTTCCTATAAGTCAACACTCTTTTAAATAGGGCATTATATTACGGTTGTGAATGAGTATTATAGGCACTGCTGGATTGAAGACCTAAGAGGAGATTGATAGTGTTGTATTATAAACTCTATTGAAGTTAATACAGACTGGTGCATCTCTTCTTGTGTGGAGTTTTTTCCTAAAAGGGTTTCTCCATGTAAACATTGTGTTGTATTTGATCTTTTGTTTCATTATTTATTTGTGTTGATTTGAAACTATCTCCATTTTGGTTTGCACTAGATTAATAATTACAATTGTAATTAGATTTCTATTCTATAGTTGTTCACCTTCATCTCTAACAAGAACATGGCATAGTACCTAATAAATTATAATTTGTATATTTAAGTTGAGGTGTCTAGCATGGAGCACAAGAGATCAAAACAATGCAAGGTAACAATTGATTTAAATTTTTGAGCTTCACTTTTTAGTCAGGCAAAGAGAGGTTGAATGTTTCATAATTAGTCTTTGCTACATATACAAAGACATTTTGTATGCCTATATGGCACATTGATAACAATTTGTATGACTATATATTGATAATATTTTGTAGTCTAAGAGACATTGTAGGGCTCATGACGTTGTATTGCATTTTGATGTCATTATGTACACATTCATGGCCATATCAAGATCAATATATATAACTATTTTGTATGTATTCATGGCTTAAATGGTTTTAATGGTTTGAATATTAAGGCTTAAGATTACTCATTGTTGAGGGTGATCATTAATGATTTAAATTTTTATATAATATTTTTTACGTTGATAATGAAAGCAATGAAATTTAATTAATTTCTCTATCAACTCTTATGTGAAATATCAATTTAATCTATAACATTCTCTAGAGTCTGAGCCTTGTTCAACAATACCTTACCATAATCTACCATATAACAAACAAAATGATATTGTACATTGACATTTTTAGTACAAGCATGGTACATGGGATTCATATCCAAGTCACAACCAATATAAACCACCCTAGAATTAAAACCAACTCTAGAGCATAATATCTATAACCATATTACCTCTTTATAGGCATGTTTAGTGACCATATACTCTACTTTGATGGTGAACAAAGCAACTATGGGATACCTTTACTCATCTAACTAATGCATCACTGAACAATAACCACTAGTAGATGTTTAACTATCCAAGTCACCTACATAATCTACATCAACAAAGCCCTATATGTATAATTTCTTAACCACATCATTAGTACCATGATAACACAAATGGTAATTAGAAGTCCCTTGCAAATATTTGAACACCCTTTTAAACATAAGTTAATTTTTTTCTACCAAGGTTAGACATAAACCTACTCAAAACTCCCACTACTTCAATAATATCCAATCTAGTGTAAAACATTACATACATCATGCTACCAATAGCACTAGCATAAGGCATGTTAGGCATATCCTCAAAATCATCATCCAATTTAGGACTCATATTTAAATAAATCTTAGTGCCAACATAAAATGGAATACTCATTAGTTTGTAATTATGCATACAAACCACTGCAAAAATGGTTTCAACATTCTTACTCTAACTTAAACAAAGCTTTATGTGGACTCGATCTCTAGCAATTTCCAACCCAAGAATATTTTTTTCTACCCCTAAATCCTCCATACATCAGACATTCCAAAAAGATAAGTTTTGAGCTCCCTAATCATCCCCTTTCTATTACCAATAAACAAGATGCCATCCACATACAAGACAATGATTAGAACCTGATCATCAATAATTTTAAGATATATGTTGTTATGTCAGAAAATGTCCCCTTGGGAGCTTTTCCCTCTTAAGGTTTAGCTTTCGGGTCCTTAGAATGCATTTAGATCATATTGCATGTTAATTTTGAATCCTGATGAAAAAACCCCTAAGTGTTATGGCAAATAGGACCTAGGGGGTGCTATTGAGATAACTTTTGACCAAAATAGGGAGGGAGGACTTGGGCGCTCACACCCTAGTCTTGCCCTATTTTGGGTCAGGTCCTAAATCTAAGTGTTAGTTATATGACCATTGTTAGGTCCTATGCCGACACCTTGAGTTTCAATTATGAAATTCTTGGCAGGAATGTGTGTTGTTGCATATATAAGCATGTTTAGGTTTTCATTTGTAAACTAGAAGATGATTGTAACTTTAGGCATACTTGTGATTTTAGAGCATCCATGATATTCATTGTTGCATAGCAGAGCATTGTTATTGTGTTTGTGATTGCAGATTTAGCTTCATCTTCTCATGTGATTGAAGAGCCTTCATTTATGTGAGATCTACCCTTCTAAGGTGACATTTGTTTTGAATCATTTGTCATTTGGATTTTACCTCTATCCTGCAAGGATACGCACTCTTATCTGACATTGGTGTTCAGAAGACTTGAATGTCTCTCAGGGACTTGACTAAGGCAAGCCTCTAAACACTACAACCCCCAACCACACTCTTTTGTGATTGCATGTTACAGGTACCGAGTTTCACGAAGTGGAGTTGCAGAGAAAGGTTGTAGATGACAAGGATTTAGGATCCGAAAAGAAAGGGACAGAATTGAACATTTCAGGATATGGGTGCCTAGGGAAATGTCCTTTAGAATCACAAAGATAGGAATCAATGTTACAGTGACATTCTGCATCTAAAGAAGCCTTGACATCCCAAAAATCAGCCTACCTTAGACAAGGAAGTCTAGGGCAGTGTCCTCCGCATTTCCAATGATGAAAATAGATGGAATAGTGATCATCATTGCTGGAAAGAGTTGTGCATTCTATGAAGAAAACAATACCTTGGACTTGGGCACCCAGGGCATTGTTCCTGAATATTTTGAATCTTGAACTTTGAAAAATGGTCAATTATTAATCTCTATCTTCTATCTCAGTCTACAAGCATTTATCTGAATCTATCAATTTGATCATTGTTTTGCATAATTAGGGTTTCTTACATATTTAAGGATTTAAGTGAGATATTAATTAGCAATTTCTAAGTATCCACATCATTCCAAGTGATAGCCCAACATGTTAGGTGAATTCTCTCATTTAGTAGAGATTCAACTCGGTTGATATGTCCTTGAATGTTTGTTGTGAAAGGAGGATCTAAACCCATCAACACTAAAACAACAAATCAAACCCCATCCCTCCTTTTTCATACAAAACATTTTGGTGAACCCACATTTTTGAGTTTTTGCACCTTGCTGAGTGTTGTGTGATAGATTTGTATTCATTCATTTTATTGCATTTGAAAAATTACAAAAAATTTGAAAATTTTAGAAATTTTGAAAAAATTGGCATTTTAGGCTTGCATTTTCAAACAATTTAAATTAATTTGCATTTAATTTCATTTAATTTATGTAAGTTTAATTAGATATGATTTAAATTACAGAAATTCATCATTAATCATTCATTTGCATTGCATTTTCATGCTTAAATTTTTAAAAATTGTTTGAAATTGTCCATTTTTCACATAACCTAGTTTTTGCATTAGCTAGGGTTTGTAGTTAAAATCTTGTTTCAGATTTTACCACTATTTTAAAACACTCATTTAGGAATTATTTATAACTTTAGTTTTTCATCATAGTGTCTTTCTTGCAAAATTTCATGTCCAGGGTTTAAAAATCTCACATTTTCATTAGATTTTGGCTTATTTTGCATATAGAATTGCATCAAAGGCATGTTGTGAAGGATATTGCTGCATCATTAGAGTGTTATTAGGAATATGATTTTCTTTCTCTCATCAATTTCCTCACAACACCTTTTCTTTCACTCATTTGCATTGAAAAAAGTGAAAAATCAAGCATTTTAGGTCATATACATACATACTGTTGCACTTGTTTCTTGCATAAGTGTTGAAAATATTTAAAATATGATTTGGAATTCATTTGAAAACATATACATGGCTTTTAAATACAACAATGATGCTATGTTTTATCCTAGGCCTTATTTGAAAAGAAAAGCCCATGAACTTGAAATAACATTTACACCTCATGACAAAGCAATGGTAGATATTAAAGGGCCTCTTTACGTTACAGTGAACATAATGAAAAGACATGTGCATGGAACACTTATAGACCCTAATTGCATGACTAATGTGGTTATGGAAGATTTCCTTCTTAAACATGATTTGGCACAAGATTCTTATAAACTATCAGATTTGAGAATTAAAACACATAATGGAGCTTTGATGAATACATTTGGGAAGATAACCTTATTGGTCTCGGTATATGATAAAGTCATGGATCAGTTCTTTGATGTTATCCCCTTATCTGACCTCTTCCATGTAAAACTAGGACATCCATGGCTTAAGGCTATGAATGTCGTCCCCTCAACTATTCACAAATGCATAAAATTCCCTTTGCATGGAGAAATACATACTATCCACCATAATTCATATCAACCTCCAGCTAAGGAAAAAAACTTCGCTCTTGATTACTTTTGGCTGCAACCTAATAGAGACCCTAAGCCACAAAGAGACCAATCTTTCCTAGAATATAGACAATAAAAAGAAAAACAACTAACTAGAGTGGCCAGGTCTCCTTTACAAACAATAAGGGAAGAACAACATGCATTTGAAGATCCCCTTAGAGCAAAAGGAAAGCAACAAAATGAAATGTAAGAATAAAACAAGACTCTTACGACTATGATGAAATAATTGGCATGATAGAAGTGGATAAGGAAAAGTTTCATAACTCACCTCATCCATGGAGAGATGGTATCTATGTTGAGGTTCCTCCCCCATCATCCTTACAAGGATCGGGAGGTATTCATAGATAATAAAACATTTCATCGAGACCAATGAGATTTGAACATGGTGCTTCCTCCTCTAATGTGCAAACTCCTATGGAAAAACATAACAATGTCTTTGAAGAGATAAATAGTAAGACAAGAAGGAATAGACAAGCAAGAGAAAGGAGAAGAGAAGACAAGCTTTTGCCCAACAAAATGCAACTCAACAAGAAAACATTCAACCTAACATTGAAACAAACAACGAAGAGCTTAATGAAGATAAACTTAAAGATAATGATAATTGTTGGGCACTTGTCCCTTATGTACCACTTTCCTCCAACATTCGAGAGTGGGAAGACGATGATTTGCCCATCGACAAGTGCTAGTTCAGTTGTCCCTGCAGGTAAGTAATTCTAACCCTTTACCTCCGTGTTATGTTTCCCTCGTGATGTGTTATGTGTTGTTTAGGCCTCCTAGGATGACCCTTGATTCTCTTGTAAGGTCAAGGATACCGAAAGACCACCTCTGTTGTGGCCCTTCTTCTATTTGTATCATCATTCTTCTATCGATCTTCTCCTCTATTTTCATCATTGTGTGTTGTGTCTTATGGACATAGCATTGCGGTTGGTGACTTGGGGGCACCCTCCTACATGATTGTCCCTAATGCACTTTCTTTCCTCCCTTTATTTATTGTTTACCTTCTTCCAGTGGTTCTATATATCTAGCGGATGATGAAAAATAAATAATACTGATACGGACCATGTGTCCCTTCAATGAGAAATCAAAAACTGGACCTAGTCCATACATGACGATGGGGTTGATACATATTATCCAATGCTTGGCTAGTAGAATCACTCCGTGTTATATTTTGATAATGTGTAGTGCCCCTCCACTCTCACCGTGGATGTGTAGGTAGTTGGCTTTGGAACTCGAGATGACGATAAATAATAGGGATATTTAAAGGTTAAAGTGAACACAATGAATGCTTTCCGTGATATCCTCCTGGTATGCGCAATATCTCCCATGATATATTTTACACTATTATGATCATTTGGGATATTCGATTTGATACTCCTTGATATTTTGCTATTATATTGTCATCAGTTTCACGGATCTTCTTATGGATAGATAAGTTACTTACATTGGATGACATGTGATAGATTGATATTGAGTATGACCGTCTTGTGTATGCGAGAAAAGTAGCCAAGATCTTCTGTGGTTTCTATATGAGAGGTATGTTAAACAATTCGTATGCCTCTGCTAACGTTTCCTTGGAAAATTATGCCAAACAGTTTATTATGTCTTTGCTAACACCTCTTTGAGACATTATGTCCAATGGTTCGTTTGCCCCTACAATTGCACTTTGAGACATGCCATCAATAGTTCATTTTATTTCCAGAAATTGAGTAAACTTTTAGAGTCATTGCAGAACTTCGTTAATTTGTTTTACTATGAAGATGTATTGATGTTTTCAATAGGATTTGATCATATATGTGTTTTGCTAGGAGATATTATATTAATTAAAAAAAAATCCATTATTTTGTGATTGGCAACATCTATGTTTCTTATGGTTTTAGTATGCAAGTATAAGTATTGCTTAGATTCCATTTGATATGCTTATAGTCAAAATGTAGTTATAGATATAACGCCCATTCCTTCGATTTAATTACTACATCTTGTACCACTATGCTATCATGTCCCATTATTAGAGCAATTCCAACACTTGTTTGAGTTATTAATGAATCATTATCACCATTTTCTTTTATTAGTCTTCGTAACTGCTGGCTTTTTAAAAAAAAAAATAGTTTATCCAATGTTGGCTTATCATTTCGTAACAGGCTCTAGAATTTGGGGGTGGTGGCGTGATATCCTTGGAATGAGTACTGCAGCTCAAGCCATAACTAGGAGGAGCAACTTTGTGAAAGGGGACATTCCCACTCTCGTGGGTTGACAATCCCTTCTCCCTCTGCTTCATTGGCGTTCACAAGTCGCTTGGCTTGCTTAGGCAGGGCCAGGCCTTGGTCTTTGTCTATATCACAATATAATGATTCTGTATTATTAAAACCAAGCACAAAACACAGGGAGGAGGGGACGAGATGATATATCTTACCTGGCTTCCTCTCCAAGTGCAGCTGTTGCCGTTGATAGTGGCGAAGGCATTCAAATTACAGAAATAAAAGAGCCAATAGTAGAATTGACTAGAAAATATAGAAGAGGAAAGAGGATCAGCATCAAAGGAATTGGGCATCCTTACAGGAAGTAACGTAGATATTTCCTGAGGAACCAAGGTCGCTTGGCGTTATTGAGGTCAGTATCAACATATTTCGGATATAACTCTCTAGTTTTAGCTTCCTATGTTGTTAGGAATATCAGGAAACTAATTTGGCCGCAGTTTTAGCTTTGAAAAAATAGAACCATTACTTATGAGTCTATTCGTAGTTTTATGCTCTGTATAACTGTGATAGCACGGGTTATGGGAATTGGGGGTTTTAAATGAAATCTGAGGCTCACAAACACTTATATGATAGTGGTTAGATATTAGACTAGAAGGAATAGATCTTAAGAGATATTTTACATTATTGGATATAAATCTATTGATTTAGGTCGTTGCCTCTCTTTGGCCCTGTTACAGAGATGGTGCTTCTCATAATGAAGACTATTTATCTTGGTAACCTTGCAATTTCATTTGGCAAAAAGGTTTAGATACCTAAAATTTGAGTTGATCAATTAGTGTGGTCAAAAGAGGAGTATCCATGTATGAATGAGCTGAGCACTAGTTTTCACTCTGGTCCCTTTAATTATGCTCAGATGGATGTTGCAAGTGTGTGGTCTAATAGAGCACGGCAAGCCTCAAGACCAGCTTCTACATGGGTCAAGCCTCGTAGTATTGATGGTGTCTATCAAGTGACTCTGCATTGAGGCATGCAACAAGCCATCCTGAGGCACAAGGGAAGTGTGTATTTGTCATTAAAGGAGCCACTCGCTCTAAGTTTGGGTTGCACATAAGCTTACTCAAAAATCAAAATGGGAGGTCGTATTGGGCTCAAGACGTGTTGATGAATCTCAACAGTTCATCACGATAATTTCTTAGAAAGATTTGTACTATAAGTGTCTTTTGCCGCTGAAGGGAAAAGTTCCCTTGAAATCACGGTATGCTATGGTGATACCTTGGGTTAGAAAATTAGAATATACATTTTGGCTTTGTCATAATAATAGTAGTTGCTAGCATTCCACACCCAAGCGTATGTGCTAGAATGGTTCTTTTCCCTTAGCCTCCTAGTTATGTCTTGTCTATTGCAGAGCATGCCCATGAGTTTCACAACATGAGTTGGTATTTCTTTCACTCGGATCCTCCCTCCAATCTTAAGACTTTGAAGATAAAACCTTCAGATCATTTTTTTTTCTTATACCTTTACACCAAATTCATTGGGTGTATCTTGCAATCATAGCATTTCTATTAGATGAACATCTCACGCATCTTTTTTTATGCTTTCACATTTTCACTCATGTTATAGAAGAAATTCCATTATACCATCCTTCCAAAATGTAATTATTAAGCCTTACGGTTAATCGTTTTAGTTTATCGATTCTCCGGCATCTAGATAGGCAACGATAGATTTGAATCAAATAGAAACGTGCATATAATAGTGGTAATGATATTTGTGATATGATGCCACTATCTTTTATAAATGTGTTTGTTTATTAATAGACCAGTTCTTTAACGTTGTGTCAGTTGCATGGGGGTGAAAGTGTCTTGACTATTTATAGTGAATTGTCTCTATTAGTATTTCTTGCTTCATGTAATAAATTCACATTGCTTATAACTATATGGACGTATGGTTCTACCTTTAGATTTAATCATGATCCTTATGCCAACTTTTGCTAAAAATAATTCTAGCTACGAATAGAATATAATATTTAAACGATTTGTCATCTTTTAAACTTTTCACCCGCTCTATCTAGGAGTTACGATTAAATTGAGAGTTAGATTTTCCAAGGCTACTTTTGAAATGTCAAATATTCATGTCTATATCAAATTTCTTTCCTTTAACCATTAAGGTTTCTTTATCCTTATACGATTCTCTTAGTTTATAAAGAAAACTTTCTTAATCTTATAATTCTAAATTCTTTCTAATATAACTATTCTATCATGTAAATAAAAGGTATATAGAGTAAGAATATGAATTTGTTTTATATTCATGAATTTTAGGATAGTTTATGAATTTATCTTGTTTATAGAGATTATGAATAAATAAAAAGAAAGTATCTTGTTTATATTCAGAATGAATTTATCTTGTTTATTTTATTATGAGTTTACCTAGTATTTATAATTAAATGCATAATGTTTGTATTAGTTTATTAATTCCTTAAGAGATACTTGGTATGATAATTATGCCTTGGCATGAAGAAGGTTTATAATGATGGTATTGATGTGTGATTTTGATTTTGATTTTGATTAGAAGACATAATTATAGGAGATAATGTGTTCATATTGCATTTTAGAAAGGGAGATTGATGAATGTTTAAGTAAATAGTCAACTTGAGTCAACAAGTTATATGTGAATAAATTGGTGTAATTAATAAATCAATCTAGTCTCTTATGCCTTTTGTAGAGTAAGGAATCTTCTCTTAGCCAATAAGGTTGTTTAAATTGTACAAGTTGGGTTGAGATTAGGAAGTGATTATATGGTTTGTGTAATTAATTAAATCCTTGTGAATTGAACTACTAAAGTACATCGGTATCACCTATCCTTTCATGAATGAATAAATGTGATTCGATGTTATTCTATCTTCAATGGTTTGAAAATACTATTTTGAGAACATATAGGTTACTTTGTAGATCAGAGGATTACCTAACTTGTAATCTTGTGTGTACAATGGAAGACGAGGGTGTTGCATTATGGATGATTGTTGTATTCCTACATTATGTATTGAGGATTGTCATAAGTTCATGTGTTGAGAATGTATTTCTATTTAAGCATTTAGTTATAGAGAATAATATTATATGAGGAATAGATTCCTTAAGAGATATTGTATCTCAATCGACTTTATGATTGTTAGACTAGTTGTTCCCAAACTACGAAGTCTCTGCGCTACGCGTACATAGGCAAGGCCATCATGGATGAGCCCCCGAGACATTAGGTCGGCCCTTAGGGCCTTAGGTTGTCACTTCATGGAATTGATTTTTGTGTAACTAATCATCATGTAGGACTAATGATTCTTTAGATGTGCAGTATGAGACCTTTAGCCATGTAGGACCCAGAAGCTAAGAAAGCACCTTTCCAATTGGTGTATGGATGATCATCTGGCACCATGGTAAATGGGTATACATATGTATAATTTAAATTTGAAATAATTGTATCTAACATTTCAATTACGATGAATGTGATATACTCTGTTATGTAATCTGAGCTTTACTAAGCTAAAATTTGTAAATTGTTTCCATCCCACAATTAATTTCATATTGTTATCTATCAATATTTCCAAAGATGAGCAAATTATAAAAAGCGTGGGTGTATGAGATTAATTAGTGCATTTAGACTTAGATCAAGCCATGGTCATTTAGATCATGTTCGTGTGTAGTAATGAGTTTTGTATATGGTTGAATGTTGCTTAATTTCAATAATGCAGTCATGTTATCCCTAGAGATGTTAGTTAACTTGTTGAAAATAGATTATGTTATATTTTGTCATCATTACTTCTATAAAAAAAAATTACTCCGCCCTTTTATTCTGTTGTGGTTGACTTATCTCTAGGGTTGCATGGTGAGGCGTTACATAATGTCTTATCGCACTAATAAACCATAACAATATTGCTACTTTGTGCACTTTGTTTATCTTGGATCTCACCTTGTTTATACTTAGTTCTGGGATCTCTGTGGTATAGCCCCACGGTTATACTCAGGGTCTGAATCTGTAGTATAACCTTAGCTTTTTTATGTGATTATGTTTAGACATTGTTTTGATCATGTGATGTGGTTATTATCTTATGGAAAGATTTCTAACCTTTTCTTGTACAAACTTGTGTGTTTGTGGGAACATTTGGTGATCGTAAAGTGCATGTCACCTCTGGGGGCATGGGCTTTGCGAGAGCTTGAGTTCCGTTGTGTGTTTTCTCTCTACCTTAACGTGCTTGATATCGATACACAATATCAACCACCTTAAGGTGGAGGCATATATAAGGTAAGTTGTCTGATGATTTTGGTACTAACGAAGCATGTTTGTAAGCCCTCTGCAAAGGCGGGATGTTGTATCTCCAAGAAAGTGCACATCTTTATTTTATATTGCAATCATTAATCCCTCTACGGAGGTGGGATATCATGCATATCCTTTTATTTTAAGCCCTTTGTGGAGGTGGGGATGGTGTATTTCTCGAGGAGAGTGCACATCCTGTCATTTTCTAAAAGTCCTCCGAGCAGGCAGGATTGGTGTATCCTCCCTTAAGTGTTTCTTTGGTGGTTGTTGTGGTGAAGCCCAATCTTCATTGTGTGCATGTAATGTGCCTAAGATGGTAGTGAACCTAGCAATAGGTTTCTTCGATCGCTTGTTTCTCATGTTTTCTCTGTGCCTTCCATGTGTGTGTATGGTGTGTTTGTTCCCAAGCATAGTTTCAAGACTGGTGGCGATGAGCTCCTCCTATGCTTCAAGATTTGTATGGCATGTTTGTTCTCAAGTTTAGTTTCAAGACTGGTGGTGATGAGCTCCTCCTACACTCTGAGATTTGTATTCCGTGTTTATTGCCCCTTATGTAGTCTCAAGACTGGTGGTGATGAGCTCCTCCTGCATTTTGGGTTGTGTTGTCTCTCAGATTTGCACCCTTGCTAAGTTGCAGAACTTGGCAATCTGGAGAAACATGGGATCTTTCCAGGCCTGTGGGTCACCTGTGATGGAAAGAACCTCTAGAGAAGGTCGGTTTCCTAGCTGGTTATCACCTAGAAACTACTGGACTTGCAAAGGAAAAGGGAAAAGGAATGCTTAAAAAGTGAAAAGTAAAACTGTAAAAATGAGAACAAGGGTGATACATCAAACTTGATATGATTTATGGAAACTCATAGTTGCATACACTTGGCCATAGAGATCAAAAAATAAACTTGCACAACCTATTACTGTATGCTCTGTAAAAACACTTCACAAAGAGGCCTAAATGCATTAAATTTTTAAGAGGAAGCTAACTTCACAGTTAAAAAAGCATATACAGCTTTAAGACACAGTTTACAACCTGCATAAACACACTTTTGCATAAAGGTATTTGAAACATGAGATAAATATCATAAGGAGATAAAACTAACCTCACAAATGACTTAATCAAATACTTGGTAATACATAACACTGCATAAATAAGAAGGCAAAAACTGACTATCAGTGGCATTCAAGGTCTATTTTGTATTTTATATCTCAAAGGGGTTACAAAAACATGCTCAAACTAAGTAAGGATTGTAGAAAAATCTCTAACTCTAGAATTTACATGAAAAGAACTCTCTAAAAATGAACAAGGAAGAAGACTATATACTTCTCCAAACAGTTGTAACAAGATAAGCATGAGAAACCTCCATGGTCGTGCGTCTCATAAAAGCCCTCAAAATATCTGTCTAAAGTCCTCCAAAGTGGGTTCCCAATGAGGAAAAAGTTAGGGCATGTCATCACTAATCATAAAAGCACCAAAAAATACCTTTAAATTCTCTTTAAGGCCACTGAAAACAAGTCAAACCACCACAATAACTCCACCAGTTGGCCAGCCTCTCCTACAACATCATAAATGTCTGATATTTGCATAATAAATGACATAAATACAATTATTTTCTGTATCTAATTAACATTGATTAAGTGGTTTATAATTACACCACTTAGTTAATGCTTTACATTCCAAATTTATTACAAACCTATGCAGAAAATAATGGCATTTAGGACATAAATATTTAATTTCTTGATTTTGCATGGTTTAGGGATAAATTAAATATCGTGAAAGAATGACAAAGTAATCTATGAGACTTACTTTTCCATTTGTGATAAATTTTCCTATTATTGCCTTTTGCATTTTTATTACAAATGATAAAGTAATTCATAATTTATTACTTTATCATTTGTTTACAACATTTAATCTATCTCTAGATTATGCAAAATTGACATAAAAATACCTTGTAATCCCTAGGCAAAACAAATAGGACTCTCCATACACTTGCATTACCTCTCGCATCTCATGGCTTGTCAAAATACCTTATAATCCCTAGCCATTCATGCATGCATACATATCTCGTCATGCTTACAAGGTCCAAAGCAATAAATTTTAAAAATGACCCTTATACCTCCCTATACACATTACCATGTCTTTCATATGTCATCACACTCACCATATGGCCTCACAAAACAACACACCTAGCAAGAGAGGCACTCGACCTTACGCTTTTATAATGTTTATTTGACTTTGAAAAATAACAAAAGGTAGAAAAAACATGTCTCACGGCCCCCTACGCATCATGATTTGCTTTTAAGACATTTTCAAGTCTTGACCACATCCACCAAAGGATATCAATGATTTTGTAAATCAAAAGTCAAAAAAAACAATAATGCAAACTAGGTCTATTTGACCCAAAAAGAGGAAAACGAACCCTAAATGTCATTTGCAAATCACCTTCTCTATTGTTCAAGCTTGGCTGCCACCATAGGAAGGGTTTGGGAGCTCAAAGTGCATGATTTTTGTCAATTCTGATAGCCTCTATGTTGATTTTCTGTGTAAACTGCAAGGTAAGTTGCATTCTCTGAGATTTTGACCTTTGGTAGTCAATTCTGGGCCGATTTTGGGCATCTCTGGCTGCGATTTCTAATTTTATTTTGATGTATTTCTTTGTTTTCTGTCACCACACGTATTATGGCTACCATGAATGATCCATTTTGAGTTTATTTGGAAACAAAATAAAAACAAAAACAAGGAAATCTTGTGGCTCTGTTGACAGATGACAAGGTGAGTTCGTTAAAGCTTTGAACCTTGCTTCATTCTTTGGTGTCTCTCCATCATTCTGTAGCTTTGTTATATATTTCAATCATTTGAAGGCTGCGACCAAAATATAGATTATCTTTTGTCCTCTGTTGAACCTGAAAGCTTTTGACTGAAACCCTAAATGTGCTCTTTCTATTTTCTTTTGAAAAGATTTATAGCAAATATGTAACTTTTGCCTTCTACAGGCAGCCATAGACATGATATCTTCTCAAAGAAAAACCTGTATACTTTCAATGGTGATGATAACCTTGCTTACTCAGTTGAAACCTTGTAATACAGGATTCTGAGCCAACATGCTCTCTTTTTCTCTTCTATCAGAAAGTCTATGGTAAATGGGAATCCTTAATTGTTCTGTGCATACAACTTTCTTCTGACCCCATATGGGTATACAATATTGTTATAGGCTATGGCCTAGAGACACATAGACATCCTCTCTAAAGGCTAATAAGAACTTATTGTTGCAAGTATGGGCTCAACTAGTATTGTCATTGATGTCAACATACTCCTGTTGCATTCATGATAAGGTTTGGATGAGCCATGAGCTGAGGATATTGAGAAAATTAGTCTCAATCAGGAACAGTGAAGAACAGTGATGACTGTAAGGCAAAAGTCCAAGATAGGATGATGATCAGAGGATGCGGATTAAAGGGTTTGTAGATATGTGTCTGTAGGTGATCCAGTAGAGATTTCAGAGGTTCGCATGAAATATGAAGAAGTTGTGGCCGCTCAAGTAAAACTGGTTCCGGTAGGTGTTCAGAGGTGACAGTGTGTAACAAGAAAGGTCTGGTGAGATCTGGAAATGAAGTTTCCTATTCTACGGATTTAAGGGAGTGCTGAGGAAGTCTTTGAGGTGTATCAACTCTATTGGTTCGTGGTTTGAAGGTCCGCAAGCATCTATTCCTTTGTGACAGTTATGACAGACTGTGTTCTTGAGGTTCCGGATGAAGGAGAGAAGGATTTCAGTAAGCAAAAGAAGTGTCAATGTTCTTGATGTTTTAGGCAAGCTTGTGGAGGTCTTTGGATCGTGTCCAGTTCGTGTTGGTGGTTGGCATTGAAGTTGGAGCTCACAATTGAAGAGTAACTTCTGTATGATGGTGTTCTTCTTGAGACAGGCTGACCGGATGAGTTATGCATCTGTCGGATGATCTTATGAATGTTTTCCAACTTAGATGATCATTCCTAAGTTGATGCCTTGTATAAATAAGGGATTGCGAAGTCAGTTTGAACTTGCCTTTTTGTGTGGAGATGAGGGTGTGGTAGCGAAGAGGAGAGAGAAAGGTAGAGCAGAAGTATTGAGCTTAATGGAACTAATTCAAGCATGGTGAAGATGCTATTCTCCAGTTCATGTATGTGATACTTATTTCTTTGTAGATAGTGTGTCTCTTGTAGGCAGTGAGCCTCTTGTGAGCAGTGTGCTTAGGCAATGAGCCCTAATTGGCATGTGCGATTTTGTTCTTTCTATTCTTCTAATAGAG
Organism: Cunninghamia lanceolata; assembly: GCA_027924645.1. Classification (NCBI taxonomy): domain Eukaryota; kingdom Viridiplantae; phylum Streptophyta; class Pinopsida; order Cupressales; family Cupressaceae; genus Cunninghamia; species Cunninghamia lanceolata. The sequence continues at coordinate 3,671,975 of BSBN01001161.1, forward strand.
AATACAATCTTGGGTTAATCACCTCATGGTTTTTCCCTTAACCAAGTTTTCCACGTCAAAATCTTGGTGTCTTACATGTTGATATGTTTCTGCTCTTGATTTGAATGCATTATGGTTTATGATTAATATACAGCTAATCACTAAGAAGACTTAAGTGTTTAAATTGGAGAAAGTTTAGAGCAACTGATTCACCCCCCACCTCTCAGTTGTGTGCCCTAAGTCTAACACTTATTGTGACATTCCCTTAGGGTTTCAGAAGATTATGAAAGATGTGTTGTTTTGCCTCTAAATACATATTATGCTAAGGTTCCAAGAATCTATATATTTGCATATTCCAACAGTGATGAACTGCAATTTTTGCCTTCAAAACCCCATATGGGTTATAGAAGTGAAGGACCCTCTAAATTTCATGCTATAGTCCTCATGACATTTTTGTGCACTCCCTTTGCATTCATAGTGACTAAATCTTATCATTCTCCTAATGAATAATGTCCATCTGCAGGTGCTTGACAAATATCTCTTGTAGGTGCTTTCATTGTGGTGGTTCCTGCATAAACATTCAGGTTTTAAGCATTTTAATATGCAGGCACCTTCCAAAAAATCTGAAAAAAACCCAACTCTTTTGGCCTTTGCAATAGAAAAAATGCAAAAATCTGTTGTATGCATATCAGGCTTGCATATACAAGGGGGAATCTTTCATAGATTCTGGGGATATTTGCTGCTTGTATATCGGCTCTGCTTGTATATCAGGCTTGTATGTCAAAACATACATCGGCTACATGCATTGGAAATGTGCAATGAAAAATATGCAAAGGGCACACATACATTTACTACAGTGTGGTGGAGATGCATATGGTGGGGCCCGCAGGTATATACAAATGAGTTTGCATACATTGGGAGTATACAAGGGGTTCCTTCGGTAGGAGAATGGTTATCGGTAGCTCAGCAAATTGTCATTCCGATGGCCAATGTATACATTGAAAACATGCAAAGAAAAGATACAAATGGTGGGGCACGCAGACATACAAAGGCGAATGTATGTGAAAGATACATTTGCGATATGCAAGAAAAACATGCATTCCCGAGATGCAAGGGCTGGACCTGAAAAAGCATGTGATGTAGTTAATTCAAATTTGAGGTCTGTTGTTTGTATGTTTGGCTTGTATGTTCGCATTGTATATGCGACATACAAGCAAATATACAAAGGAGCAATATGCAAGCCAGACCCGATGCAAAGATCAAATTCAACAAATTCAGGGTTGGCATCTGCGGCTTGTATGTTTGAGTGCTTGTATATGTGCCGATGTACAAGAGGTTAGATACAAGCCAGATTTCAAAGCAATTTCAAAATGCTTCATGAAAATTTGAAATCCGCGCCTTGTATGTAAAAGCAATGTATATTCAGATATACATTGAGATGTGAAAGGAATCACATGCAAGGCCCAGACCTGATTTAAAATTCCAATTTGCTCTTTACAAATTTGGGGTCCGCCTTGTATGTTAACTGTTGTATGTATATGCATCCTGCATATACAAAGATTTAAAAAGTGATTGTATATGCATTTGAATATACATATACTAGGGCAAAAAGGGCAAAATGAGGAAAAGGAAAAGTCAGCGATAGAAGCATGAAGTGGTTGGCGACTTTCAGTGTATTTTGAGGTCATTAATCTCAAGTGATGGAAGAGTGATCGACGGCTATCTTTCGAATAAGTAGCAGCGATGGATTTCTTTGCATCTAAGGCCGCATTTAGGTGGGAATAACTTCGAGAGGCATGCTGTTGCTGCGTCTTTAGGGGCTGCAGGTAGCTGAGGCATTAATGGTAGAGTTGCAGAAGGATTGATCGATGAGTTGACGGGCCAACTACCCGATATGAGGAAAATCTTCAGGCAGCGGTGCAGATCCCAATTCCACCTGCTCTTTCCTTTGTTTCTCCTGGCTGCATTGATTATTTTGAGTGCCATTCTGAAGATGCATTGAATCTGGTGACATTTTGATTTGCCTTGTAAATTTTGCTGAGTACACAGTTTTGCTATAAAAGGCAAACTGTGTTATTCTTTTTAGGTTGTTGAAGACTTGGGCAATTTTGGGGGAAAAATAATGAAATACAGAGCATTTCTTGTTTGTTGTATCTCTGTGGAGTTTATGAGTTGCATCTGAGTGTATCTTGCACATATGTTTAGTTTCTTGTCATTGTATATGAAAAATGCATTGTTGCATGTATTTATCTGTTTGTCTCCATTTGTTGCATGCAATTTCTTCTTTTGAATCTAGTTGCTAAGGGTTTCTCAGATTCTTGGGTATAGATTTCTATATCACATGCCTAATCTCTAACTTCCATTCAAGGAGTGGATTAAATCATTTTAGGTTAAGTATGGAGAAGATTGTATGTCAACTGGGATATTTGTAAGTAGAGATAGTTGAATACTTATCCTTGGGTGATATTTGTAAGGCAAACACCAGTCCTAACCCCTTAAAACTTGAATGACAGTTGCAAGCCATTCTTATGTATACGTCTAGTTGACTCCTTGCCCTAGGATAGGCACCGGTCTATTCTTGTGAAGTAGTTATGATCCAAAACCCCTGTCTTGCATCCAAAGCATAAATTCAAATCCATTCATATTTCTAACCTGTTAGTTGTAGGATTAAGATTAGGAACCCCCTGCATGCTCGCATACCTGACCAGACAAATATGTCCAAGAATGTTGCCAACCTTGTGATTTATCACACAAATCTTGGTCCACACATGAGAGTATTCTGCCTATTATTGTAAAGCTAAATATTTGTGTCATTGGGTGAGCAAGTGTTACATCTTTAGCTATAGGGATCCCCCCCTTGGTATGGCAGAACCAGAAGTGAAGGGGAGGCAGCTCACGCAACCTCCTGTATTCGTTGGCTGAATCTCCCTGTGCATTGGAATTGGCAAACCCACTGTTGATTCAGAAAGAAAACCAACACATTGTATGAATCCATGATGACTACACTCATTTTTTGTTTCTTACCCTTGACTACACCTTATATTCAAAACAAAAGAGATCATTTGTATACTTTATAGAGCACCCAAAACTTATCATAACATGGCTATTCCAATGAAATTTCTTTGACAGGCTGATGATATGAACTCATAAATACATGCAAACATGAAGACATAAATACTTTTGTTGCACCTATTATGTTTGTTGTCTCACTATCATATTTGTACTACCATGCTGCTCTTTCATTAGGGAAGCACTTAACTGATCTGTTGAATGAAATGTGTCATGTTGACACTATACTATGTATTTTTATATTAGCACAAGGTGTTGTCATGTATTTGTAAACTCTTTCAATTGAAAAATGGCAAAACAAGATCCATAATTGGATATATTTCCTCATCTGAAAGGCTGTTATGAGATCCAATTTATGTTTATGGATATTAATCTTGCATGAAGAACCATGTTGACTGCACCTTGTATGTTGTTGCATATATGTATGATGTAGCTCTTTTATGACATTCAGATGACACATGAGTGGCCTATCCTTGACTTATAGTTGTTCCACCTAACTGTATATCTTCTCTATGTTGTTCCACCACTTTCTCTTTCTGTAAATGATCATAATTAATGATGCATATATCTTCTATAATTTCAACTGTATCAAATGATACAAGCTTTACATCTTTAATGACTCTAAGGTATCAAATGATACAATATTTTGGCACTTTAAAGGCATTATTCTATTTTATTTCATCTTCATTTGGCTGAATACTTTGAACTTCTGTAGCATGTCTTTGTACTGTAGCTGCACTTTTCAATTGTTCATGGTATTTAATCATAAAAGATGAAAATAAATACATGCATTTAAATGATTCATGTACTTCAAATAGCTCCTGTAGCATGCATATCCTTCTTGTCCTGTACATGAGACTTAGTTGGCATATGTCCTTGTCTGATGTAATCATTTGATCATACCTATACTTGTCTCATGTAATTGTATGCTATGACTGTTACTCTTTGAGTTTGGACTATCTATTATCATGGTTGTCACTCTTACATGATTGTATCATATATATGTTCTTCATTCAAAACAAAATGATAAGTACCTGTCCAATTGCTATGTAGTATTCAGTCATTATTTAAGGATGCATATGGCTGTAGCATAAATTTTTCAACATTCATGTAGTCTTGTAGCAATCAACCTATATCTTTTGCATATCAAATAGAAAACTATCACTTCATACATTGTTGTTATAACTGTCTCTTTTAATGTATTACTGTTATGGCACTTGTGTTGTCATCCTTCATGGCATTTGATAATTTGTGCACTCCTCCATGCTTCAAAAAGGAAACTGGACAGTATAATGGCATTGCATGATGCAAATATGGCTCCTGTAGCTTGTATAGTCATGTGCACTTGATATGATTGCTTCACACAGTTGGCTTCTTCACAACATTCTTATTTCAGTCCTTTACATAGTTAATTCTATATTTGTTACAAGGATGTTCCTTATGCATATGATGCATTTCTTATGACATCTAAGGTTGGTCTAACATGATGTTAACCTATTATGATGATTGTCATACTTATGGCATATATGTGGACAGCAAAAGATATTTTAGTCATAACAAAAATAAAGAAGGATACCTCTCATGATTTGTACTTATTTCTTTGACCATTGTACTTATGTATCTGCATATTAATCCCTCTCCTGCATGGATGCATTTGTTCATTATGTGACATGAAAGTGATTAAGTACCACATAGTTGTTTGATCTGGATAGATTCCTCTTGTGATGATGCATAGCTTATAGGAGCAACTGCCCCTTTGACTTTCTATTATGATTCCACTTTGACTGCATCAATGATGGTTGTTTCTATACATGGTACCTAAGGATTGTCAGGGAGTTTATATCTTGACTGCTATCAAGGTCAATTTTGAATGAAGCATCTTCTATCTCTCATAAGGCATTTTGAACATGATACTTCACTTTAATAAGTTCTTTCTAAAATGAGCATGGTTTGTAGGAGCAACTGTTGATCTTCATTGATAACTTCACTCCATCTACTATGTTAACTGTTCTGATGCATTACATGATAGTGCATGATGTTTATCACAATCTGACATCCTTCTTGAATGAGTAAGAAGGAAGCATGTTGGGCTCTACCCTTGTGGGAGCCCATTTTTCTCCACATGCCATTTTATAAAAGATGAATCAGTAAACTAATTTCTCATACCCCTGCACAGGAAGCAAACATGTTAGCATATAAAACATACCTTTGTTTATAATGTGATGTGACTTGTATGGAACTATATCTTTCAGATATAGCACTTGTGTCTACTCATTCTGACTTTTCTTATGCTGATATGATTATTGATATACTGCTGCTACATAAAAGTAGATAGTACTTTTGAAGTTCTGATTGTGTATGAAAAGATTTGAGACCCCGATCATTAACAAAAAACTATTTTCTAGGTACACTGGAGCTCAAATGGATGGAGGCAGACAGCAGTCGGATCGACCACAAGATTCGTCATTCGCAGGTAATGACAGGTCCCCTCTCTTTTCCTATGCAATTTGTTTCTTTTCAAAAGTAAAATTTACTATTATGTAGCCTATTTTAGTTACTCCTACAGCTTGTGTGGGAGCATCTTATTTGACATTTATGAATAATGAAAAAGCCTTTCAAAATCTGCAATGTTGTATGTTTCTTCTTGATTGTAAACAACTGCATTTAATTGAAGTTCTTTTATGGCATTTTTCTCTTGGAAAAACACTTACTAATAAAAAACATGCACCCCTCAAAACTAGAAAACTTAATCAGCCCCACTTGATTGAGCTGAAAAATAAAAATGGGTAACAGGTTGTGTGTTTACTTTCCATGTACTTGCATTTGCATTTCATTTATCAGAAAATGAAAAAAAGAAATATTCACTACATTCACTGTATTCATTGTGTTTTGCATTTCTTCAATGTTGTCTTCTCTATGTTTTGCGTGACTATTATTGTCTTCTCTATGTTTTGCATGCCTATTACTATCTTCAATGTGTTTGGTGTGTCTTCACCGTGCTTAGCATGTTTGTTGTGTTTTTTTACCATACTTTAATACATGTATGGGCGTTGCATTCATGCATACATTAAAGTAGGGGCTAAATGTTATGTCAGAAAATGTCCCCTTGGGGGCTTTTCCTTCTTAAGGTTTAGCTCTCAGGTCCTTAGAATGCATTTAGATCATATTGCATGTTAATTTTGAATCCCAATGAGAAAACCCCTAAGTGTTATGGCAAATAAAACCTAGGGGGTGCTATTGAGATGACTCCTGACTAAAATAGGGAGGGAGGACTTGGGCGCTCGCACCCTAGTCTTGCCCTATTTTGGGTTAAGCCCTAAATCTAAGTATTAGTTATATGACCATTGTTATGTCCTATGCCAACACCTTGAGTTTAAATTATGAAATTATTAGTGGGAATGTGTGTTGTTACATATATAAGCATGTTTAGGTTTTCATTTGTAAACTAGACGATGATTGTGAACTTTAGGCATACTTGTGATTTTAGAGCATCCATGATATTCATTGTTGCAGAGCAGAGCATTGTTATTATGTTTGTGATTGCAGATTTAGCTTCATCTTCTCATGTGATTGAAGAGCCTTCATTTATGGGAGATCTACACTTCTAAGGTGACATTTGTTTATGTTTTAATCATTTGTCATTTGGATTTTGCCTCTATCCCACAGGGATACGCACTATTATCTGACAATAGTGTTCGAAAGACTTGAATGTCTCTCTAGGGCTTGACTGAGGCAAGCCTCTAAACACCACAACCCCCAACCATAGTCCTTTGTGATTGTAGGTTACAAGTACTGAGTTTCACGGAGTGGAGTTACAAAGGAAGGTTGTAGATGACAAGGATTCAGGATCTGAAAAGAAAGGAACAGAATTGAACATTTTGGGACATGGGCGCCTAGGGCAATGTCCTCCAGGATCATAGAAACAGGAATCAGTGTTACAGTGACATTCTGCATCTAAAGAACCCCTGACATCCCAAAAATTAGCCTACCTTGGACACGAGCGCCTAGGGTAGTGTCCTATGCATTTCTAGTGACAAAAACAAACGGAACAGTGATCATCAGTGCCGAAAGGAGTTCTGCATTCCGTGAAGAAAACAATACCTTAGACTTGGGCACCTAGGGCATTGTCCCTGAATATTCTGAATCTCAAACTTCAAAAAATGGTCAGTTATTAATCTCTATCTTCTATCTCAGTCTGCAAGCATTTATCTAAATCTATCAATTTGATCACTATTTTGCATAATTAGGGTTTCTTGCATATTTAAGGATTTAAGTGATATTATTTAGCAATTTATGAGTTTCCACATCATTCCAAGTGATAGCCCAACCTATTAGGTGAATGCTCTCATTTAGTAGAGATTCTTGACTTGGTTGATATGTCCTTGAATGTTTGTTGTGAAAGGATGATCTAAACCCATCAACACTAAAACAACAAATCAAACCCCATCCATCCTTTTCATACAAAACATATGTAATGATCCTCTTCACTCCTAATAAAACTCAAATGCAATGTAAAAGCAAAAAAAATCTGATACCATATGCGAGGAGACTATTTCAAACCATAAAAAGAATGTTTCAACCTATAAATAAAATGTTCCTTCCACTTAATAGTAATGCCATCAATCTATCACATATAAATCTCCTCTTCAAGATCCCCATGCAAGAAATCAATTTTAATATCCATTTGCTCAATCTCAAAATCATAAGTAGAAACAATTGATAACAAGAATCTAATAGAAGATAACTTAGAAATAAGAGAGAAAATTTCACTGAAATCAACTCCCTCTCTCTAGGATTAGCCCTTGGCCACCAATCTAGTCTTGTATCTCTCTAACCATATGTCCACTCTAGTTTTCTTTTTATACACCTATTTGCAACTAATGGGTTTTGTTCTCTCAAGCAAACTAATAATATCCCGAGTGTCACATCTATCTAAGGCCATCATCTCCTCTTGCATGACCTAGATCTAAGACTTACTCTCCTCTAAAGGGATATCCTCCCTAGAAGATCTCAGTTCATTGTCAATACATAACAAAGAAAATACGCAACTAAAATATGGTGGGTTATAATTACCAATTGGGTTCTATTATCTCATGGATCATCGTAGGTAGGAGTAAGGGGCTCTACCTATTCTTTTTAATGCTCAACTTGCTCATCCTACTCAAAAATCTCATATGAACCCTCTTCTTCTTCTCCATCCTCTAATTCATTATCATGTTCTTTAACATGTGTATCTTCCTATTTTTTTACCTTGGTCTCAAAATGCATTTTTTCTTTCCTTATTTTTCCTTTGGTTATATAGGATCTAAAAATGTTCTAAACTCCATAAAGATCACAACTCTAGAATAGATTGTTTTTTGGGTTAATGGATTTCAAAGCTTATAACCTTTTACATTCTCACCATGTAACCATCAAAGATGCATTTTTATACTTTTAGATCTAGTTTAGATCACTTTTATTTAGAAACGTGAACAAAAGGCTCTCAACAAATACCCTTAAATGTGAAATAGAAGGTTTTTTGCCTATCAACACTTCATAAGGATTTTTATTAACAAGAGTCAAACAAGGAGATTGATTTACCAAGTGTAGAGACCTAAAATTGTCTCATCACCACTTCACCCCTAATCAGGACATCACTAGACCATTTCCTCTGTAATTAATTGGATAAATCCCTATTTAGATAATTAATTGTCCTTTTTTCATCCCAACATTAATTAAATAATATTCTTTTATTTAATTAAAAAATCACTATTCAAGCACTATTTGTCACACCCCATTTTTAAACAAACATATTTTTATTTTCGAGAAGACAGATAGTTAGTCAGAGAAAATATTATGATTAAAGTAATGATAGAAAATGCATTTGATTTATATTAAGTTTATATGCAAATAATAATTGTTTATTACGTTATTATTAAGCACGTGGTTAAATGATTTAATGGACTAACTACCGTTGTGCAACTAAGGTAGATGCAGGAATAATGTTTTTCCCCCTCTGAGATGAGGAGAGAGAGTATCACCATGGAGAGGATGCTAGATCGCGTGAATACAATGATCCTTATGCCATCTAGAAACACAAACACATACTTATTAAAGGATAAGCCAATTTTGGATTAAGTCTTAGTCTCTGTCTTTGGTCATCTTAGAAATACTTTTAGCATTGAGATCATTTTATACTTGTTAATTTTTGTCGTCGTCAAGTCAATGGATAAATCTTCTCCATCGACAGATAGTAAGTTATTGTATACCTTTGAATGTTGAGTCGACATAAGTAATCGACCAGACAAGTCCAATTTTGTCGATTAGGACTAAGTCGACTTTGTGAGTCTCCATCATCGATAATTGTGCTAAAAAATAAGCATAATTAGAGCATTCAAAGGAATGCATTAACATCTATATGGTAGGTATAATTTTGTTTATTTTTAATTATTCTTTTAAGACTTAGTTTTGGTCTAAGTATAATGTCTAGTAAAAAAAGATAAATTCTTTATCACCCAACATACTCTTCCTAGATGCTTGGGAAGTGGGGAGGAGTAGTAGCTCCATACTCCCCTTATTTCTACATGCAAGGCCACGGATGACTGGGGAGAGTAGTGGGATGTATTAATTGTGTTGTGCTTAACTAAGTGTGAGGAAGAGGAGGATTTAGAAAGTATTATTTCATGCTAGGAAGCATAGCATAGAAGGAAGGAGAGATTGGAACTCAAGTTTTGGGAGGAAGGAATGCAACTGTGGATATTGATCTACTTGTTAAACCCTACAAGTAAACATATTATATCCCATATAATATGTCAAAACAATGTTTATGTAGACTGTCGATATTTGCAAGTAAAAATAGAATGAAGTTGTATTGTTTAACTACCGAATGGCAAGTAAGATATCAAAGAACTTAGTGTTAGTTTAACCTTGTTGTTAATCGACCTTGATAGAGGTATTTCTTTGTATATTCTTACCGTATAACTGGTAGACAAGGAAGATAGTTTCATGCATCCTTATTATCTCTATATGATATAAACTATCCCATGCCAAATAATAATTGTTATTAATAATGGCATTAAATATTGATATCTCTTGGATAAGAGTATCGTATATATTATATACATGTTATTCATTACTATTAATGATATACAAGAGTATCGATTAAGCAACAGTCGAATGAATGTGTTGTCAAAGCCGATGGCTATTATGATATTTAAAAAAACCATACAAGGTTATATTTGTAAAAAAAACTAAGTAGAAACTTTATGGTCGACTGTGTATATAGGCCAAATGCTATATATAAGTCATGCTTCGATTTAATTGACTTGAAATAGGCCGAAGGCAAGTGTACTTAGAGACCTGAGAAAAGGTCATTTTAAAGCATCCAAATTTATTTTGTTCAGAACTAAAAGTGTTGTAGTAGACTAAGAGTCTCATTGCTCTTTGTGAAAGACCAAAACAATATCATTATACTATTATATTATTCTACTTATAAGTAGTAGCTAATTGAAAAATTAGAGAACATGTTATTAAAGCTTAAAAGCTAGAAATTTAGTCGATATCTTTGTGTAGAAGCACTTGATATTAGACTTATATTTCTGTATATATGCAAAAGAAGTATAAGTTGTCTATAAATGTTATTCTTTAGGTAACTAAGATTTATCTTAAACTATCTTATCCTAGTTTTGGAAAGGGTTTATATTATTTAGTCTAGACTGAGAATAGCTACAAGAATGTTGAGTATTACACTCACTATTGAATTGAAAGGTCAAATTTTCTATAGATATTCTTTTAGAAAGAGGCTATTTATTATTAGAGTTCTCTTTTGAATTACAAGAGTAAATGTATCCAATATGAAAGATTATAAAGTTATTACTTTTCTTCAATAAAGTTGAAGATGAATACATTCCTAGATTAAGATAGATAGAGTCTTTAATCGTTAAACCAAATGACTTAAATGTCAAAATCTTGTATATTATTATAGAAGAATACTAATGAGCATGGAAATAGGTAGACAAGCCATTGAGTAGATGACAGGACGTCATAGACCCATGATTGCAAGGATGCAAAGAGGGACTCAATGTATGTTTCATAAGTCACCTAAGCTCTCACCCTATACTTGTCTAGTTGACTAGTAGATAAGGGAATATTGTATGTCTTTAACACTAATATTGTATAAACAAGTCAAAGAGTGTTGTCATATATATGTTATAAACTGAATTATAAGAATGTTGTCTCCAAGTCGAGAAAAGAGTGAGTAAACTTACGACTTTATTTATATGAAACTTTGACTAAAATAATGCAAAAGTCACTACTTGTATTGTCAGTTCACTGTGTTGCAAATAGTTGAACAGTCAGAGTGGGTTATACATAGCTAGAGCTAGACTAGAGTTGAAAGCCTAATTTTTATTAGCTACGACACTTCACTAGTTCTCAGAAGGCATAAAGAATCAGTTGATTTTCATTATCTACACCCTAATGAAGAGAAGGGCCACTTCTAGAAGGAAGGTGTGCAGGGGAGTGCCCATATGTGGTTAGAGGAAAAGCACCAGGGTGATGCTCTCTCTCCTGCAGTTGACTGCCGAAGACTTGTGAACAGGAAACATTACTTATTATGTAAATAAAATTGATAAATATTGTAAGTCGCAAGGAATGCGACCATCTGTTATATGTTCATGATGAAAATGTGAAATTTGCTAGTCGCATGTGAAGCGACCATCTTTTGAAATTATGTATTGTACTTAGAAATTTTAAATGTAATATTATTGGATTTTGTGATGCTCTCTCTCCTGCAGTTGACTGTCGAAGACTTGTGAACAGGAAACATTACTTATTATGTAAATAAAATTGATAAATATTGTAAGTCGCAAGGAATGCGACCATCTGTTATATGTTCATGATAAAAATGTGAAATTTGCTAGTCGCATGTGAAGCGACCATCTTTTGAAATTATGTATTGTACTTAGAAATTTTAAATGTAATATTATTGGATTTTGTTATATAAAAAAAAAGAGAAATGAGATTTTTGCATTATTTGTGTTTAATGTTATTTAATATTCTATTTGGGATGTTACACATGGTATCAAAGCTATCGGGTTCAACACTTGGACCTAGGAGCTCAATTTCATAGTTTGGCAAGATATGCTAATGATAAAATGACTGGTCTTGTGCCAAAATGGTAGGAAAGAGGACAAGAAAGTGAGCCAAGAAAAAAAACCTAGTGATATGCCTAAGATCGCCATTAAGAAAGAGCCATCTCTTGAGCCAAAAATGAAGGAACTAGGTAGCTATGCATCACTGATTTTGAGACACTAGCTGATGCACTCAAACATATCTGCCTAGAAAGGAGGAAATGGATTGAAGTAGCATAAAAGCTACCAACTCCTACTATTGTTAAGATTAGTAAACCATTTGCCCAACATGATATGCCTTTTGAGTGTGGTCAAGATGTGCCTATAATAGGAAAAGAGGTGTTGATTGAGTACTCATGAGTACGCCCACCCACAAAGTTTGTGTTACTTGATTCTGATGGGGAGGAGGAACCTGAGGAAATCTCTTTGTCAGAAAGTGATATGTAGACACTTCTTATACACAAAAATAGAAAAGTTTTGTATTTGAATAAGGATGTAAAAATCCAAAGAGTGAATGAAGTAAAATTTTGGCTGAGTATAAACAAATGTTTATGTGATGCATCTCTGATTTTTTGTATTTACGAATTTGCAATTTTATGATAGCATCTCAAAAGTTTAATGTTTTCATAATTTTTAATGCAAATGTTAGATGTGGATAAGTATTGTTATGGAACAAACTAGAAATCAACCAGGAGGGAGCCCTGGTGGCCTAGATCTTGAAAATAATCCTATGACAAAATTAGATCAAATTTTGTCAGTTTTAAATGAAACAAAAGAAAGATTGGAAACCTAAAACAGGAAGTTAGAGGGGGAGAGAACAATTAGGAACACCACTATGAGGAAAGTGAAGAATTCAATTTTCTTGGTGAACCAAGAGTAAGTAAACAAGACTCTCTAATTCATAATGAGGTAAAAACTCATCTCTCCAATGAGTTAGCTAGAGACATGAAGAAGGTTACTCCCACTAAGTTTGATGGAACTGTGAGTGGAGACGCAGCCGAGGCTTGGCTTATAGAGATGGAAAAATATTTTGAGATAAGGAATTACTCTAAGATCACTAAGGCTGTGTGGGGAGCATACCAGTTAGGAGGAGAAGCATCCAAATGGTGGGTGAATAAGAAAATAGAATTAGGGTTGAGTTCCTTAAGTCTAACTTGGGATCATTTTGTGGCCATTTTCTGGAAAATATGGTTGCCCCAATTGTATTTTGATCAGAAACTAACAGATTTCCAAAATCTATGTCAACGAGATATGACTGTCACTGATACTAGGAAATGTTTACCAGATTGTTGAAGTATGTGCCACAATATCATAAGGATGAGAGATTTAGAATAAGGAAGTTTATTATGGGCTTAAATGCTTAGATTGGCAAAGAAGTGGACGTCCATGGACCCACAACCATGGATAAAGTCTTTGAGAAATCGATCAAGAAAAAGAAAAAGCTCAAATATATCTCTAAATATTGGGAGAGATCCCACAAGAAATTTAATTGGAATCATTCTTTCACACCTTTCAAAAGGAGATATAGAAATCAAGAATCTAGAGGGAGAAACCATGGTAAAGGTTCTAGGTACAACAGAAAAGAACCCAGGGATGGGAACAAGGACAATAATTATAAAAAGAATGATGATAATCCTAACTGCCTTTCAAGAAAGAAAGGTCACCTAGAGGATGTTTTACGTGTGGTAGAGACCACTATACTAATCAATGCCCCACTAAGATCCAAGGAAACCTATATCATGGTAATCATTTGCCATCATAGCAAATAGCCTTTCAACAAAGGATCCATGCCACTTTGGACAACCACCAAGCAGAATACCAATTTACTCCCATTGAAACTATAGGTAACTTATTTAGCATTTCAGTTTCAATTTGCTACAAGTATGTGCCTAATTGGTGTTGTCATTGATGTCAACATATCCTTGTTGTCATTGGTGTCAACTATATCTTATTCTATTACTTGTTTAGAAGACTTGTATGTTAAGGATATTGAGAAAATTAGCCTCTCTAGAAGAAACAAGTGAGTTACAGAGAAGTGCAGTACAGACAGTGAGTTGTATGTTGAAGAACAATCTAGTAAACTACTCTGCATTTATTTTTGCTTGAAGATCATGGTCTGTGGATTGGAAGTAAGTTAGAGGTATGACTAACGATGCTACATTCTAGGTTTGAGCCCTCCGCATGAAGATCTGAGTGAGTTGTGTTCACCAGAGTGAAACCTACTTTTTCTGTAAGTTCAGTTGGGACAGGAAGAAAGTATTCTGCTCTGCATTCCTCCACAATAAAGTATTTTGCTCTATGGTTCTAGAAGGAATTCTGGGATGATGATAAGTGCCTACAATTGCAGTGGTTCATGTTTTGGTGGTCTGCAAGCTATCTTTATTTTATGACAATTGAAGACAATGAAGTTCATGTGTCCCGGTGAGAAGATTCATATGGATAAAATGGTTAAGGTTCATGCGGTTGCTCCTGATGATTATAACGTGCTTGTGGATGTCTCCTAATCATGTTCCTATCTTGATATTGGTCCGTGTTAAGGATTTGAGATCATGTTTGAAGATTGTTCCCAAATAGTGTAACGTATAACTAGTTTTGGCCGACCTGGTTAATCCCAACGATTGCTGAGATCTCTGGAAGATTGTGGAAGCGTGTTGTGGTGTGGAAGATCACATTTGAGTCCCAGCTAAGGCATGGTGTGATCCGCATTTCATTTCCTTTGCATAATGTTGTAATAGGTCAGGACCTATTTTGTAAATGTTTGTAATGCTGACCTTGGAGATTGTTCCAATGGTTGATGATTGTGATGCTAACCTTGATGATCATTCCTAGGTTGATAAAGTGTATAAATAATTGTAGTTGATTCATGGAAAAGGTGTCCTTGAGATAAAATGGAAAGATAATAAGAAAGGTCCAAAAGGCAGAGCAGAGAAGAGGCAACGCAGAGTAGAGCCAGAGTGAAGAGGAGGAATTATTGTACTTCAATCACAGACATAAAAAGGTGTTGATCATGGCAATAAGCCTGGCAGTGAACCACCAATAGGGTTTAACAACCCTTATTGTAATCTTCTAGGTTTAGGGTTGAGGCAGTGAATTTGCTAGACCTAGTTGTTCTTCATGGAAGTGAGTCAGTATGTTAGGCCCGTGGAGTGACCAAGCCTGAACATCATTATTTCAAGATTGCAATATATATTGAGAGCTAATCCTCTTCATGGTTTTCCCCAACTTGGGGTTTTCCATGTAAAATCTGGTGTCTCTTGTGTTTGATGTTGTATCTATGGTTAAGTTTCTGGTTTCATGCATTCATTGTTAAATCATAATAATTGTGGATAAGTGATTGATGTTTAATTGCAAAAGTGTTTATGTTTTAGAGACAACTGATTCACCCCCCCACTCAGTGATACAAGAGCAACTGAGAATTTTATTTGATACAGGAGCATCCCAGGTTCAAGAGAAATCTTGTATCAACCAAAAATATTTGCTTTCTTTTATTTTCTTGCATTTCAGTTACAGTTCTGTCATTTGTAGTTCAACATTTTCTACCGCATTCTATTGCATCTTCACTTTAGAGCTCGTGGAGAAGGATTAAGGTTCTACACTATGTCAGCTACATCATATTCAGATTTCATGGGATTTAGATTCATCTCCAAAGAGATATCACTATCAGAAGATCATCAGCTTTCACATAGCAGAGCAGTCAGCCTTCAGTTGGAGCATCCACAGGTTGTGGAGCATTCCCATGACTTGCGGAGCCTAATGAAACATAACACAAGGCAGTATGGGACCAAATAGATCTTCATTGAGAATAGCATCACCTTTCATTCATTTTTGGAGCATTACCTTGAGTTGTAGGTTGATCTACACGATTCACTTTGCATGAGGGTTTGAGACCTCTTGATTCTGACATAGAGGATTCTATGAGTTATAAGATGATATATAAGCATTCATGAGATTCATTAGGAAGGCAGATGATTGATATTTAATGATAGAATAGAAAAGTAGTTTTTTTAGGCACTTCAATGCCATATCATTCATGTATGTTGTAACCTAGAAAATAGGCATGTGAGCCAGATTGTAGCCCGCATGTTGCTGGTAGATAAGTATTGTAATTTTCTGATATATTGAGCATATGATTCTTCCATCACATTCTATTCTTGTGTTGTTTCCATTATGTTTACTCTAGCTGCAAGTTTGGATAGTCCATTCTCTGGACCCTCCATCCCTGACTACACCATTATTTCACCGAGCTTACTTTGTAAAATTCCTAAATGAGATGGATTCATGGCGAAGCCATGGTTAGTAGAATATGCAAACAAGACAAGAGCTCAGGTAGAGTAATGTTTGTTCGAAGCTAGATTGAAACTACCCACTTTTTCTACTGAATTCAATATGTATGTAGCCCCTCTAGGATCGTATGATGTCATGGTGCAAAACAAACAACTAGCATACAAATGGCCAGTACAGCACCCAAAAATTGGTGCAGATTTCACAATACCAATGCCCATGCTGAGCATGACTGTCCACAGTTCCACTTGGCAGCTAGTATTTTCAACGTAGATGTACAGCCTCCTACCTCTGAATTTCTCATTCCTAAGGGTAATGAGGTAGTACCCTCAGAATATGACACAGCATTAGTCTTAGAAACGTTTACCTTTGCAACTGCAGAAGAGAAAGAGGATGAATTGCTAGAGGATGAACCATACTGTTGTGAAAGTCTTTATCCTGAATCAGCCTTTGTGTTAAATGCTTTTCAGTTTCCTTTTGAATCTGAAAATGAGATATTAAATGAAACAGAAGAGGTACAGGCCTTTCAACAGACAAATAAAAGCCACACCTACAATTTGAGGAACAACCCTAGGCCGGGAGGACCTTTCACCACTTCCACTCCTCCGAATAACATCAATACACCCCCAGATCAGAATGCTAGCAACAATCCTGCCACACTTAAAGCTAGTCAGCACACAAATAACGGAACAGCAGTGCAAAAGGATCAAACAAGTAAGACAGAAGCAATAGAGACAACAAGATTAATGAATTACTTATCAGAGGAAATAAAGAAAATTAAGGTCAGTATACCTCTAAATGAATTATTGAAGACCCCAGGGATCAGAAATGCTTTTTTAAAATCCCTAGATACATCCATAACAAACAAGGTGTCTGCTGATATAACTGTTCCTAATAGTGATTCACCACCTAAGGAGAAAGGTAAGAAAGTTGAGCAGCCTTCCAATACAAATGTGGTAATACATGCGGATAAGAGGGATACTCAACCTTTCTTGTTAACTGTTAGGTTGTGTGGGAAGAATATACACAATTGCATGGTAGATTCTGGTGCTTCAGCCAACGTAATGCCCTTAGGAATATGTAAAACTCTCGGGCTGACTCCCACCAAATCTGCCAAGGTGGTCACGCAATTAGATAAGACCGAGGTTAGCGTGATAGGAGAACTCATGAACATACAAGTGCAATTAGCTTCAGACCCTAGGGTAAGCCAAATCATTGACATTCAAGTAGTGGATATACCCGTAAATTATGGAATGTTGCTAAGTAGGGATTGGTCCAAGACATTAAACGGATATATGGCTACTGACTTTTCACACATGTGGTTACCATGGAGAGGCATCCCAAACCAGATCAGAATAGGGGCAGAGCCCAGAATGAAACATATGATAACAGAGTATAATCGAACTAATGAAATATTATATGCTGTTGTTGAACTAGGTGTCTATAGAATTACCAACAATGGGATGCAGATTGAAGAGATTATGATGTTAAACATTAGAAAGAAGTGTGTCAGCAATAGAACGGCACTATTCATTAAGTCTGACAGAAATTCTTCAGATGAAGAAAATAATGCAATAGACAAATTTGGTCGTGCCATTAGACGAGAGGTGGAAGAGTGCATTACACACAATCTCCCAGTCCAATGTAAGTTATATAAAAATAGGTGTAGAGTCCATGATAGGCAACATTCTGAGGAGAATTGTGAAATATGCAAAGACATCATTGAATATGAATACAAAAAGTGCATAGGGAGGGTAGAATCACAAGAGAAAAATGAGAATCCTGATCTGACACAGAGATATGTTCAGGATAATATAGATGCTTTGATTCCAGATTTAGGAAAAGAAATAGAGGACGAGGGTAGTTATCTTTCTGAGTTGCAAACTAAAAACATACATATGCAAGATAACCAAACGGAAAAACCCATGAATAAACAAGACAACACCCCACAGGCAATAAAAGGGATAAAGTATGCCAAGGTAAAAGATCAAAAAGGTAAAGATGGCATGTGGACGTTAAAATGTGATGGGTCCAAATCAAAACAGGGCGCAGGTGCGGGTATTGAACTCATAAATCCTTAAGGTAAATCACATTTGGCAGCATATAGATTACAATTTTCCTGCACTAACAATATTGCTGAATATGAGGCCCTAATTTTAGGACTTGTCATGGCCATCAAGAAAGGGGTAAAAACCATCAGAGTATTTTCAGACTCTGAATTAGTAGTCAGACAAGTGAGGAAACTATATGCCTGCAATTATAAGAAAATGATTAGTTACAGACATAGAGTATGGGGTTTAATGGATTCATTTGATGCTTTTAACATAGAGCACATTCCTAGAGAGCTGAACCACAGGCCAGATGCGTTAGCAGTTGCTGCCAGTACATTAGAACCATTGACACTGTCAGGACTAAGACGATTTGTTGTTGAGCTAGTTAACGTGCCCAGTATACCAGACAACGTTACACACTTTCAGGTATTTGGAGAGGATCAGCAAATTATTAATTTTCTGACTTGTAATGAGGCATTTGAGGCCCAAATCATTGATGAACAAGAAAGGCATGAAGTAACATGGGACGAAGAAGATATAATCAACTTAAAGAGCAACTTCTTGCCAAAAGGAGTAATTGAATTAGAACACATCTTTGACTTCGATGGAATAATAAGACAGAAAGACTTACCCAAAACAGAAGGGGGTAAGTGTGATTTACATAACTTAGGGACTGAGCTAAATCCACAAAGTGTACTAATTGGGAAAGCTTGCTCTGAGAAAATTAGAAAGGAGGTTCTGGATGTTCTGAAAGAATATAAACATGTCATAGCATGGACTTATGAAGACTTGAAAACATTTGATGAGTCCATCATAACTCACGTAATACCTTTAAGAAAAGAAGTCAAACCATTTAGGCAGAAACAGAGCCCTGTAAATGCCATTCTAGAGCCTTTAATCTTTGAGGAAGTTAAAAAATTACTGTCCGCTGGAATAATTTTTCCAGTCAGACATTCTGTCTGGGTAGCTAACTTAGTACCAGTGAGGAAGAAAAACGGAGACATCAGGTTGTGCGTAGACTTTAGAAATTTAAACAAGGCATCTGAAAAGGATAATTATCCTTTGCCCCCAATAGACGAAGTACTGCAAGCAGTAAATGGCGCAAAGATGATGTCTTTTTTAGATGGTTTTTCAGGTTATAACCAGGTCTTAATTGACAGGGAGGATAGACTAAAAACCACCTTCACTTGCAAATGGGGAAATTATGCGTATAGAAGAATGCCTTTTGGTCTAATTAATGCAGGTGCCACTTTTCAGAGGGCCATGGACGTTGCATTCCGCGGATTATCAGGTAAATGCATTGTTGTGTATATGGATGATTTAACTGTGTATTCCAAGGATACATCCACCCATGCTGAAGACCTCAGAAAAGTACTCCAACGATGTGAAAGGTATGGGATTTCCCTTAATCCTAAGAAATGTATATTTGGCGTAACTGAAGGTAAATTATTAGGCCATGTCATTTCTGAAAATGGAATTTCAATTGATCCGGATAGAATAGAATCCATAAAAAATTTGCAAATACCAAACAGTAGGAAAGAATTGAAATCATTTTTTGGTAAAATTAACTTTGTTCGGAAGTTTATAACAGGTTTTGCAGAGATTGTGCAGCCGTTGAATGCCATGTTAAAGAAAGATGCACAGATGGAATGGACGCCAGTGGCCAAAGCCGCATTTGAGGATATCAAGGAGGCAATTTCTAATGCCCCTGTATTGGCAAGTCCAGACTACACATGCCCGTTTTACATCTACTCCTTCGCATCTTCTCATTCTGTCGCAGCTACCTTGACACAGAAAGGTGAAAATAATGAAGAGAGGCCCATAGCATTTATGAGTGCACCTCTGAAAGATGCACAGCTGAGATATCTAGATATCGAAAGACAGGCATTCGCATTAGTAAAGGCTGTGAAAACATTTAGACACTATATTCTGCGCAGCCAGATTAAAGCCATAGTGCCAGACGCAGCAGTAAAAATGTTGCTGATGCAAAACGAGCCTGGAGAAAAAAGAGCCAAATGGATCACCACACTGCAAGAATTCGACATGGAGATCATTCCCGCAAAGCTGGTTAGAGGGCAGGCGTTGGTGCAGACAATAGCAAACATGGTTCCAAATCTGATAAAACAGCAATATGTATTGAATTCCCAAGACGCATCAGGCTGGTACGATGATTTAAGCACCTTCCTGATAGCTGGAAAGTACCCAAGCAAGATGAAGGCTTCTCAGAGGAGAGCTTTGAAGATTAAGGCACAGAATTATATGGTGCAAGGAGGTCTTCTATTCAGGAAGAACCATGATGGAATTTATTTGAGATGCATAAGCAGAACTGAAGCTGATAAAGTGTTGACAGAACTACATGACAAGTACGGAACCAGCCATGGTTCCCATTTAGCTACAACACACAAAATACTGAGAGCGGGCTATTACTGGCCCACTATGTTCAAAGATACTAAGAGTCACATCAGAAGTTGCCACACCTGTCAGACTGCAGCAGACAAAGGAAGAAATCTGGCCAATCCACTGCAGCCTGTGATCGAGTCCAGACCGTTTGCACAATGGGGCTTGGATTTTATCGGAGTCATCAATCCCCCATCTTCTGCAGGACACAAATTTATATTGATGGTAACGGACTATTGTACAAGGTGGACTGAAGCCACCTGCTGCAAATTTTCCATGACTGAGGTAGTTATCAAGTTCCTTGAAGAAAATATTATCACCAGGTTTGGAACGCCCTATTCATTGGTATGTGATAACGGCCCTGCTTTCTCTTCTTTAAAATTTTCTAAGTGGGCATTTGAATATGGGATTATTCTAAGGTTTTCTTCGAATTATTACCCTCAAGGTAATGGACTGGCTGAATCAACAAACAAAATTTTATTAGACATCATCAAGAGGTTAATTGCCAAAAGTCCTAGAGAGTGGAATACTCTGTTAAGATATGCATTATGGGTAGACAGGACCAAGTTTAAAACAGCTTTAGGTAGCACACCTTATCACTTAGTTTATGGGACTGATCCCATACTTCCGGTTAATCTGAGAATACCAACCTGGAAGTTTGCCAATGAATATCTAGGCTTTGATAACCATAGGGAGGCCAGAATAGTGCAAATGTTACAACTAGAGGAGAAAAGAGGTCAAGCCCTCGAGAAGTTTTCCAAACACTAAGCGGTTGTTAAGAGGTGGTTTGACAAAAGGGCAAGAGTCAAAACATTTAGGATATCAGACTTAGTGTTGTGCTGGGACAAAGCACATGAAAAGAAAGGAAGCCATGGAAAATTCGATAAATTATGGCTGGGTCCATTACAAGTCTCAGAAATAATAGGAGATAACACCTTTAGACTTAAGACCTTGACTGGAGAAGATGTGCCATTACCAGTTAATGGCTAGCATTTGAAACACTACTTCCAGGCTTGAGGTGAAAAGGGGGGGGCAGTCCTTTTTTTTCTTAATGTAAAGTGCTGTAGATAATGTACAGTTCTTCTTTTGCTGTTTTCTTTTGGGTTGGCTGTTTGTATAGTTTGTCTTCTGTTTGTTTTTGCTTTTGTTTCTTTCTGTTTGTACAGTTTTTCTTTTGTTGTGTTGTTTGTACAGCCTGTTTGTTTAGTTTGTTTGTTGTCTCCTCAGCAGGGATCTTTATTTTACTGTAGAGTATTAAGGAGCAAAACTAGCAACCATTCAAAACAGTATAAAATTTAGGATATTCAGGTTAACCATTTGCAATTTACACATAACCTGTCACTGTCATGAATGTAGAGAGTTGTTCATCTTCTGAAGTTTTGTATTCAATAAATGTGATTGAGAATTCGAAGCAGGTTTCTCACGATGACACACCTAAAATCCTTGGGTTTGTTGAACATACCAGTGTAGATATTAGGTGAAAAATCAGAGGTCACCCTTGCTACCATTACAATTCTCAGCTTAATTTTAGCAAGTGTCCACTCCTTGCATCATGAAGTTACAAATTGCTATACCTTATGAAATCTTTCAAAATTAGAAAACAAAAAAATAAATAAATAAATAAATAAAGCGGATTATACTGAAAATCTAGATTAAGCCATCTAAGTAACTCTACCGGGGCTATAGACGCTCGCTGGCAGTGGGGCTCTACTTAGGAGAATTGTAACGATAACCTTGCCGGGGCTATAAACGCTCGCTGGCAGCAAGGCTCTATCCGGTCAGCTATGAGGGAATATCCTCACCTACGTAGGCTAATGTCAGTCACTGGTTTGTTCAACCGATCTTCAAGATGAGGATAATTAATCACATGCACACAACTAAACTGAAAATGGAAGTTCATGTATCTTTATTGAATACTTTGAGTCTCAAGCTGAATAGTAATTTACAGGAAAGATAGTTGGAAGTTATGAGTTCATTTCATCTAGTTTCCTTGAACACTCTGAATTTAATTGTTTTGTTTTGGTTGCTAGTTGTTGTGATGTTCACAACACGCCCCATTTTGCTCCTTAGCAAAACAAGGACCCCTGCTGATGTTTTGCCTTTTGCTTCTGCTTGTGTTTTTCTGCTTTCTGGCGGTTTGGTAAAAATGAAGGTCAGGTGCTTCATCATCATGATATTGGACGAGGTAGGTCATCATCATGAGGTCAGTTTGTCAAAGTTCATATTTTGTTATTGTGACCTCATATTTAGAAAGAGCTTGAAATTCCATGCAGGTTTACCTTTTACTTCACTTAAAAATTCGTCCATATGTGGAAGTTATGCACGGTCAAAGTTTTGGTCAAACCTGATAATCGCAAGTGATCATCATATTTTTTCATGTTGTCAAGGTCATCATGATCTTGGTCTATCACCCGATAAAAATCATGCAGTCGCAATATCCGGACGTCAATCTTAGGTGGTAGTGCCCTTTCCCCGTCAAAAGGCCTTATGCGCATCATGATTTTTTAGGAGGGTCATATTTTATAAACTTAGTTTTGCTGTATGAAGAGCATCATCATCATCATATTTGAACCCCCCCCGATAATATCCTGAGGTTCAAATATAATGATGACGTCAACTTTAAGTCACGGTAAGTTTCCCCGTCAAGCGGTCTTTGTATCGCGAGCATCATCATGATATTTTTGCATCGCCTAAAATTATAATATCATGCTGATAATATAAGATCACCCTGACTTAGAAAATTCATCATCGGCATATTTGCATGCGCATGTTATAAACCTATCGGAAGGTCATCATCATGATATTTGCTGAAGTTCGCTAAGATGATGATGACGACTTCATATCCTCCTGATCTCCTTTTGCATGATCATGATCATCATCCTGATCTTTCACAAGAGGGTCATATTTGCTGAAATTTGCTAAGTGATGGAGACATCATCATGATATTCGATAAAGAGGATCATCATATTCATATCCTCCTAATCTCCTTTTGCATGATCATGATGATCACCCTATCTTTTTTGAAGAAGAGGGTGATATTCCATTCCTCAACAGCATGATCATATTTTACAATATCACCCTAGCGCAAATATCATGATGACCTCAACTCATCCTTATGCTCCGAAGACGAAATATGATGATGACGTCATCATGATAATTCGATGAGGATCATCATCATATTTTTATCCTGTCCTATTGTCAAGATCATCATGATCTTGTTTGTCCACCTGACATTTCGTGAAGTCCTCCTGCCGATGAAGTAAGACCTTTTGAAAATATCCTGATGATCCTCATCATCCTGATTTCCCTTCGGCAGGATATTTTCCAAAACATGATCCAGTTAGCGAAATGTCATGATGACGTCATGTTCTAAGTTTAACAAAAGCTCCGGATATCCTGATGACGTCATCCCGATCTGATAAACGAAGAAGCAAATATCCTGATGATGATGATCATCATCATCACATTTCCCTTCGGCAGGATATTTTCTAAAGCACGATCCGGTTCCCGAATATGATGATGACGTCTTATTCTAAGTTCGACAAAAGCCCCAAATATCCTGATGATCATCATCATCCTGATCTTTCGAGAGGGTTACCTTGGCCGCAAAAGGGTCATATTACATTCATCATCCTGATCATGCTCCTTAGGTGACCCGATATCATAATTATCCCCTGATCTTAACTGAACATGATGATGACGTCATCTTTTACACTTTAATGAAGCCCAAATATGACGATGACGTCACCATCATCTTCCTTTCCTCAACAGCATCATCATATTCATATCCTCCTATTCTTCTTCAACATGATGATGATGATGATGTTGTTCTTTTCTCCAATATGCAGAAGCGAAATATCATGATGACGTCATCTGGACCTTCAGAAGGGAGAACATCATATTTCCAGAATATCATGATGATGAAGAGAATGTCGGCTAACATGTTTTTTGACACGCCGATAGCGATGGTCATGCTGATGGGTGGGAAATGAGGCGGTGGAATTTTAAAGTGTTTTTTTGGCGCCTGTGGTATTTTCCCGGTCAGCGATAGTTGACCCGATGAATTTTGAGCAGTCTGAACGCATTTTGGACGCGGTTTGAGGACTATTCTGGATCCGATTTCCACAATCTTGCGCAGTCACCTGGGTTTAAACGGTTATTTTAATTTCATGTTGTTTATGTGATAAATGAAATACTTATTGCTTGTCTTGTCTTGCAGGCTTGTAGTTGAGGAAGCAGCTGGAAAGTCAACACAGTGACCTCATAGAGGCAGAAGATCTGATCTCAAGAGCAAGAAGATAAGGATGAAATGCGAAAAGTCAAGGCCATTCAAGTAAAGAACAAGGTTGCAGCTGAAGGTATTACTGCAACAGACAAACAGAAGTTAT
This sequence comes from Cunninghamia lanceolata, assembly GCA_027924645.1. Taxonomy (NCBI): domain Eukaryota; kingdom Viridiplantae; phylum Streptophyta; class Pinopsida; order Cupressales; family Cupressaceae; genus Cunninghamia; species Cunninghamia lanceolata. Next base: position 3,697,250 of record BSBN01001161.1, read on the forward strand.
TACCCAGCTGCCAGAACTTCTCAGAAGGGGCAATATTTCGCCCAGATTTGACACTGCTCAGAGATATTTTTTGAGAACTGGTTCACCTGTATTTATTGCTGTAACCAAGGGTTTGAACCAGGGGTTCAGTTAGGTTTTTGCTGTAGTGAGGACAATCAGAATATCTTTATATTGTGCCTCCCTACACTGTAATATTTTACACAGGGATTTTAGGATTTTGCCAGAATTGTAGAGCCTTTCTGGGCATAGTTTAGAGTAGAAGAAGGAGGTCGCCTATTTGTCTGCAGTAAGGTGCGCGTGGAATGTCTGGCTGCCTTAGTGTATCTGTAAAGCTTGTAAGTTCTCTGTAGTATGATCAATGAAACTAAGAGTCATTCCTACATTGTAAATCGTGTATGACTATTCGTTTCTAATACAATAGAATCTGGAGTTCTGCATCTATCTTCTGAGTGTTCTCCTTCCCTTCTTTGTGTTTTGAAATATTTTCTTTGAGAGCTTGCAATTTTAAATGTATGTTTGTGAAAATGCTCAGAACTTGCATTTAAGGTTTTTACTGTGGATTTGATCAAATTACTGTGGTATTTACATAGTGCATAACAGAAACAATTAGATCCTTCGGTAGATTAAATGAGGTATAGATTAGATCTTCCTAACTTTTCCCAACCCATCTAAAATATTTAGCTGAAAACGTAGAAATCTAAAGGAAGTTGTCTCAAATTTGAAGAAGCATGCATAACAGAGCCATAAGTAGACAGTTTTCATAAATAGATAAAGAAGAAAGCTGCAAAAATTCAAGAAAACCATCTAAAACTTGCAGCCCGGTAACACTTGTATGCAAAATGAACAGAATACTTGTTGAAATCTATGACCTTTTTGCATATTCTTAGTCCAGTAAACCACCAAACAAACCTAAACTACGTAAGGCCCCTTGAACATTACAGCTTCACATTGACCAACTGAACTTGACCAACCGAACCATTGTAGACTTGGGATTAGTTGAATCTCAAATGATTCCTTCTTATCTTTCAAGTATAGTTTCAGTTCATTATATGTGAATTTTAACTTATTGTTATGATTGCATCAAAACGATCATCAACAAGATGAATGATGATATATTAAGATAGGAATTAGAAGTTATGCTGAGGTTGAGAAGATGTTGTTGATGACCTATAGCATGTTGTATGACCCCTCCTATTGTTCTTAAGGACATATGTGTTGCTACAAGGAGGTTCTGGTCTCCAGACGTTGGTGAAGGTCTCTGCTATAGGAAGTTGCCTTAAAGACCGGTTGGTAGAATGCTCTACATTCCTCTGCATTTGAAGATATGGTCATGCAGTTCAGAAGTTAAGTTTAGTCGGTTGTGAAGGTTCTTAATCTAAAGTTTCATATCATTTTCTCCTCTGTAGTGAAAGTTATAAATGACAGAGTTTCTGTTTGTGCTCTGGCAAAATAAAGTGATGGTGAAGGCATGTTGGAATGCTCCACGTTCCCCTACAGTGATAGATATGGTTGTTTAGTTTTGAGGATAAGTTTTGAGCAGTGTATGAGTACATTCATAAGAGTTTCAAATGTTTTGGAGGTCTACAAGTTCAGTTTTCAAATGACATAAATGATATAGATGGTTCCGAATGCCTAATTATTTTCAAGATATATGTTTGAGTACTTGCGCCAGTGGAAGATTATACAGATTAGTCATATGATTCAATAGGGAGTAGTAGATTCCTTGGGTTGAAGCCCTAAAACAAAGTCAACAGGGAGTAGTAGCTTCCTTAGGTTGTAGCTCTAAAACAAAGTTGTAATATTTTGAGCTTCATATATTGTGAGTTAATCCTCATCGTGGTTTTTCCCCTTTTTAGGTTTTTCACGTATATCTGGTGTTATGTGTTGATGTGCATTGTGTTGATCTTTCATGTTTATGTTAATGCTGTAATGTTTAAGTTTCAATCTACTCTAGAGGATTTGAAGTTTGTTTGGATACTAATTCACCCCCCTCTCAGTATCCTGGTGTGTTCAACAATTAGTATTAGAGTTGAGTTCATCTGAAGAAGCTTAAACACTTGAGGAAGGTTTAGGATGGCTCATAATGGATCTCATAAGGAACCTATGTTTGATGGAACAAATTACTCCTTTTGGAAGCTAAGGATGGAGAATTATCTATCTTCTCTAGGGTTTGGTGTTTGGCAAGCTGTCAAGAATGGTTACACTACTCCTGCTTCTGATCCTATAGATGCTGATGAGATTAAGTTGTATGAGAGCAACGCCAAGCCAAGGAGTGTTATCATGAGTGGACTAGTTGATTCAGAACTTTTGAAGGTAATGAGTTGCAAATTTGCTAAGGAGGTTTTGGTAAATCTCAATAGCATTTATGAAGGAGACAGTAAAGTGAAACAAGCCAAGATGCAAATTTTCAAAAGCAAATTTGAGACCCTGAGGATGGCATAAGATGAAGACATTGCCAATTATATGCTTTGGATAGATGAAATAGTTAATGGCATCAAAGGACTTGGTGGAGAAGTGAAAGATGATGAGATTATAAAGAAGGTTCTGAGGTCTCTTCCCAAATCTCATAGTCATAAGGTATCCGCCATTGAGGAAACTCAAGATTTGGATCAATATATAGTAGATCAATTGTTTGGCTTGCTCACAACTTTTGAAATGAGAGAATTTGGCAAAGGTGCTCCAAAGAAGGAAGCAACATTCAAAGCATGTAAGAAGGTCAAAGAAGAAGCAGGTGATCAAGATGATGACCTTGATGAGGTAGAAGCAAACTTTGTGAGAAGATTGAAGAAGGGCACCAGAAATTACAAAGGTAAGTTACCTTTCAAATGTTTCAATTGTGGGAAAATTGGTCACTTTTCTTCCAAATGTCCTTTCAAAGATTCAAAGGGTGGTAACAAGAAAGAGAAGTTCAAAAGGAGTCTTTACTCCATGGAGAACAACTGCTCTTCAGAAGATGGGGATCATGATGATTCAAATGATGAAACACTTTTCATGGCCTTGAATGTTGATGACAAAAATGGTGATATTGGGAAATGTGAAAAGTCAGATACCTTGTAGGATGATCAAGATAATGAAAAATCAATGGTTGTATGGACTACCTTTCATGCAAAGGAAGAAGCCAATGCTTGGGTACTTGATAGTGGTTGTTCTAACCACATGACTGGCGACAGGGATAAGTTTATCATCCTTAAGAAGTGGAATGGTGGAGATGTTAAGTTTGGTGGTGATGAGTCAGCACAAATCTATGGAAAAGGTACTAGAACTATTGATGGGAAGAACAGGATTGAGGATGTCCTCTATGTTAAAGGGCTAAAGCACAATCTTCTCAGTGTCATTCAAATGTGTAGTAGAGTATACAATCTTACTTTTCATGCCAAAGGATGTGAAATTAGGAAGGTAGGGTCAAGAAGACTTATTGCAGAAGGTATTAAGACATGTGGAGATATCTATCATATAAAGGAGGTAAATGGAAGAACCTTTTTATTGGCTCAATCTAGTGAGTGTTGGTTGTGGCACAAGCGAATGAGACACATCAACTTTGAACAATATGGTAAAAATTAGCTCTACTCATGTGGTGAGAGATATGCCTAAGATAACCAAGCCTGTAAACACTTTATGCAACAAATGTCAAATGGGAAAGCAGACAAAGACAAGTTTCAAGAGCAAGGAATGTTCTTTTACAATGCCATTGGAGCTGATTCACATTAACCTATATGGTCTAACAAGAATAAAGAGTCAACATGGTCAAAGGTATTTCGTGTTACTTATTGATGATTACTCTAGAATGACTTGGGTTACTTTCTTAAGAGAAAAATTAGAAGCCTTTGATAAGTTTAAGATTTTCAAAGCAATAGTTGAAAATGAAATGGATGATAAGATCAAATGCTTAAGATCTGATAGAGGATGTGAGTTTACTTCAAATGAATTTTAAAATTTTTGTGAAGATCATGGTATTAGGAGAAATATGTTTGCTCCTAGGATCCCTCAACAAAATTGGGTAGTAGAGAGGAAGAATAGGATTGTGCAAGAGATGGATAAGGCAATGTTGAACGATGCAGATCTACCTAATATGTACTGGAAGGAAGCAATTCACACTGCTATCTATCTGCTCAATAGAGTGCAACTAAGGGTCAATAGCACTAAGGCCCCTCATGAGCTATAGTATGGAAGACCTCCCACTATCAAAGACTTCAGTATCTTTGGTACCAAATGCTACATCAGGGGAGATGAAGAAGATCTTGGAAAGTTTGATTCAAGGAGTGATGAAGGGATCTTTCTTGGTTACTTGACTAGAAATAAGGTCTATAGATGCTATAACAAGAGGTTGGGAAAGATGATTGAAAGCACAAATGTTAAAGTAGATGAAGACTTGTATCAGATTGCTCAAGAACCAAAGGATTACATATCTGATATACCTCTCTGCATTGAAGAAGAAGAAGAAGAGAAAGAAGAGAAGGAACAAGAATCAGAGCATATCTCTAAGACTCTAGCAAAGTATGTTGCTGGTGTTGCTGGGTGTGCTGCAGGAAACTCCCCTGCTACTGCTGTTGTTTCTAGAATTGCTACAGGGACCTCCCTTGTTGTTGTTGCTGCTACTAGGTCTATTGCAGAGATCTCAGCTGCTCATATGTCTCAGACTATTACTATAGGTACACAGGTTGTTGTTGGAGCTGATGTTGTTGTGCCCTAGGCTTCGCCCCCTTCTAAGGATTTGGAGAAAGTTTCTCCTTCTTCTCCTATTTCTATGGATGAAGATGATGATCTTTGGATTGTTGTCTAAAGGAGGAAGCGAGGTCTTCCGAAGCATGTTTCATTGAACCGCACCCGTGTCAAGGGTGTTCGACCTGATAGGTCTGGTTTTGCTATTGTTTAGGTTGTTGCTCCTTGCAACCTTGTTGCTTAGTCTGTTGGGCTTTGTTGGTTTTTGTTTTACAGAAAGGTTGTTGTGCCTATGCTGCTAGTCTTTTCCCTGTGCTGGCTGAGTACTGTCAGTACGCTATTTTCTTGCCCCCTGGGCTTGGTTTTGTAAAAGGGTTTGGCCCCTAGTTTTTTCTGCCTTATTATATCAAAAATAAATCAGATCATTGGGGATAAGAATGAAGGTGTGCAGACCAAGAGAAGGTTTGCAAAAATAAGTGAGCAAGTGAACTTGTGCCTACTATCAAAGATAAAGCCTAAAACCTTTGTTGATTCTAGCAAAGATGATGGTTGGTTGGAAGCAATGGAAGAAGAATTGAATCAAATAGAAACAAATCATACATGGGAATTGGTTCCCAAACTAGCTTCTAAGAATGTTATAGGAACAAAGTGGGTGTTCCAGAACAAGCTGAATGAAGATGGTGAAGTTGTGAGGAACAAAGCAAGGTTGGTGTGTAAGGGTTATTCACAAGTTGAAGGTATTGATTTTGAGGAGACTTTTGCTCTGGTAGCTAGGATGGAAGCAATTAGGATGTTTCTTTCCTTTGCTGCTCACAAGAACTTCAAGGTCTATCAGATGGATGTCAAGCCAGCATTTTTAAATGGTGACCTAGAGGAAGAGGTCTACATTGAGCAACCAAATGGTTTCCAACTATTAGAAGATCTGGACATGGTGTGCAAACTTAAGAAAGTTTTGTATGGACTCAAGCAAGCTCCTAGAGCTTCGTATGCTAGGTTGGATAAGTACTTACTTTAGCAAGGTTTTAAGAAAGGTACCGCAGATAGTAATCTTTACATCAAGGTAGAGGAAGGCAAGATTTTGATAGTGGTTGTATATGTTAATGACATTATCTTTGGTGCAGATGATGATATATGTGTAAGAGATTTATAGAAGAGATGCAGAATGAGTTTGAGATGTCTATAATTGGTGAGTTATCTTTCTTCCTTGGGCTTCAAATTGTACAACTAGATGATGGTATATTTATTTCTTAGGCTAAGTATGTAAAAGAGATGTTGAAGAAATTTGGCATGGAGTAGTCTAAACTAGTAAGTACTCCTATGGTTACCGGTTGTCACTTGAGCAAGGTTGATGAGTCTTTGAAGGTTATTTAGATTCCTTTTAGATATATGATTGGAGGATTATTGTACTTAACTACTTCTAGACCTAATATTATGCATGTAGTATGCTTGGTTGCAAAATTTCAAGCTAATCCTAAGCAAACTCATGAGAAGGCAACAAAAAGAATATTTAGAACTTGAAGGGAACTCTAGATTATGGCGTATGGTATCCAGAAGGTAATGACTTTGATTTGAGTGCTCACACTAATGCTGACTGGGCTAGTTTTATTGATGATAGAAGAAGTACAAGTGCTGGTGCTTTCTTTTTTAGAAGCAAATTAGTTTCATGGCAAAGCAAGAAACAAGTTTCAGTATCCTTATCAACTGCAGAGGCATAGTATATTGCAGCAGCATCTTGTTGTATTCAAGTGTTGTGGATGAAGCAAACTTTGAAGGATATCAAGGTAATGTATGATGAGCCTATTCCTATCTTGTGTGACAATACTAGTGCTATCAATATTTCCAAGAATCCAGTGATGCATTCTAGAACCAAGCATATATCAATCAGGTATCACTTTTTGAGAAAGAAGGTTGCAGAGAAAGAAGTGAAGTTGGAATTGTTCCAACAAAGGATCAGATTGTAGATATCTTCACAAAGTCTCTTGCAAAGGATACTTTTGAGTATCTCTAGAAGAAGTTAGGGGTAATTGCCCCTCCTTTTAACTTGATGCATGGGTGGTGCATCTGTCCAAGGGGGTAATTCATGCTATATCTTTTCCTAGACTGATGGTGGCTACCTCTCAGGGGGAGCAGGTAGTGGTTGTTGCTGACAGGGGGAGAAGGTTGAAAGGGAGAGTTTGTACCCTAAGGGGGAGAAGAGATTGGGAGAAGAAGTTGTTTCCCTTTGTCCTTGATGTCAAAGGGGAAGAATGATAAGGTGTGTGTTGCCCTCAATGCCAAAGGGGGAGATTGTTGTACATATGTTTCTAGTGGTTGTCATTGATGTCAACACTAATGAACATCACACATATTTTACCTAAGGTTGTCACTAATGTCGTTATGTGGTTCTCATTAATATGATATGGTTATTGGTTTAGTGTTGCTGCAGTTCCTGATTAGATGTCAAGCCTTGTATGTGGTAATAGTAATGTTCCCGATGTCTTGTGATGTTGTTGATGTTCATAGCTAGATGAAATGACTTGTTGATGTTCATGGTTGGATGTCATGTCTTGATTAATGTGACCTATTGAGCATATTTATGGTCAGCAGAGATGATTTCATGATGATATATTAAGATGGGAATTAGAAGCATTAAGATGAATGATGATATATTAAGATGGGAATTAGAAACTATTCTAAGGTTGGAAAGATGTTGCTGATGACTTGTAGCATGTTGTATGGCCCCTCCTATTGTTCCTAAGGACATATGTGTTGCTACAAGGAGGTTCTAGTCTCTATAAGTTAGTGAAGGTCTCTGCTGTAGGAAGTTGCCTTGAAGACCACTTGGTGGAATGCTCTGCATTCCTCCACATTTGAAGATATGGTCATGCGATTCAAAAGTTAAGTTCAGTGGGTTGTGAAGGTTCTTAATCCAAAGTTTCATATCATTTTCTCCTCCACAGTGAAATTTATAGATGACAAAGTTTTGATCTGTGCACTAGCAAAATAAAGTGATGATTTAGAATGCTTCGCATTCCTCTGCAATGAGAGATATGGTTGTACAGTTTTAAGGATATATTCTAAGTAGTGTATGAGTATTCATATGAGTTTCAGATGTTTTGGAGGTCCGCAAGTTCAGTTTTCAAATGATAGAAGTGATACAGATGGTTCTGAATGCCTAATTATTTTTAGGATATATGTTTGAGTACTTGCACCAATGGAAGATTATACAGATCAATCATATGATTTTGTGTGGACATTCCACATGTCACATAGTGTTTCAAGTTTGAAGAGCATACAGATCTTTTAAGTTTTCAGTACTGCACAAAGTATTCAAGTCAATATGTGAAGAGTTATTGTTGCTGAGGTCGACTAAGGTATGTTGGTAATGTGCACCACAAAGTTCTTATTGTGTGGAGTTCAAGGAGTGTTTGAAGATGGTGTATTGGTCCTACCGACTCATCTAGGAGAAGCGCAAACAATGTTCAATCTTTCATGAGTATCGCCAAGCTGAAATGACCGTTGTGCTACAAGCTTCATGTGTTCTTGCTTAAGGGCGACCTAATTCAATTTTGTGAAGCATGTGGATATTATTCCTTGAAGAATGATGTTGTGAAGAATGTTTAGGACCAGGTTAAGCATGTGTTGGGGTTCTCAAGGCATGTGTCTCTCTCTAGAGTTGCGTGTAGATCATGTTAGGATTTCCCTCTACATGTTTCATGTTGTGTGATCTCTGGCCGACTTGTAAATTGTAATATTCTTGTTGTATTAGCTGACTTGTAATGTAATCAATGTAATGTTATGTATATATTGTAAACCTAGTTGATCTAGATGAGGGATAATTACAAAGATAAGAATATGAGTGCGTGAAGAGCAGAATATGAATATGATATGCATTATGATGTGCGACTAAAGGCATAAGAGTAGAAATAATAAGGGTTGTCCTAATTCATCTTGAAGACATTTTGTGATAGGAGGGAAGTGAAGAGTGTGCCTAATTCATCCAATCATCAAAAGAGGAGTAAAAAGGCAAAATTGCAATCATCAAAGATGTGAGCTTCATTGTCAATTTCGGGTAGTAGAAGGACTGTCATACTGTAATCTTTTATGAGTTTGTTCTCAAATCAAGGAGTAGTTGCTTCCTTGGGTTGTAACCCTAAAACAAAGTGTGCAAGGAGTTGTAGCTTCCTTAAGAATGACCCTAAAACAAACTTAGCAGAGAGTAGTAGCTTCCTTAGGTTGAAGCCCTAAAAAAAAGTCAGTAAGGAGTAGTAGCTTCCTTGGGTTGTAGCCCTAAAACAAAGATGTAATCTTTTGAGCTTCATATATTATGAGTTAATCCTCACTGTGGTTTTTCCTCTTTTGGGGTTTTCCATGTTTATCTGGTGTTATGTGTTGATGTGCATTGTGTTGATGTTTCATGTTTATGTTAATGTTGTAATGTTTAAGTTTTAATCTACTCTGGAGGATTTGAAGTTTGTTTGGATATTGATTCACCCCCCCTCTCAGTATCCTAGTGCATTCAACATTTTTTACTCTTGGGATAGTCCCATGCAATTGAAAAAATGTAGCAACTATATGATTATTAAAAATAAAATTATAAAATAGAAGCATCATATATATAGTTGCAAACTTTAAGTTGGTCTTAGGGAAGGGGCACTAAAAATTTTCTCCACAAACTTATGGACTTTTATATCAATGTGGCAGCTTGCATAACATTTGTTTTAACTTTAATTTATATTTGTATATGTTATAATTTATTATCAATAAATCCTCACCCAAGTGTTGGTGAGATAGAGGAGTTTCAAAGTATCATTGGGGTGGTAAGGTAGTCCACTCTCCCCTACTCTTTTTGGGGTATATATAGATGGCATTGATGAAATGATTTCAATTTTCTTAGGCATAGATGGTTGCTCATTACACAAAGTTTATATTGGTAATCTTCTATTTGTTGCTAACATAATTTTGTTTTCCCACTCAAAGCAAGGTCTCTATAGATAGTGACATATCCTAGTATCCTTTTTGCACCAATAAGTATTATAAAAAATGTGTTGGTTTATTTGGTCGACCTTTGTGGGAACGGTCAAAATTTAATATGCATTTCCTTCAATAGAAGCACATTGTCATGCCTTTGTTTATGTTAATATAAAATAAGAACTACCATGGTAGTGTCAAAATAATGTAATTAGAAAGGTGTTTCAATAAATTTTGAAAACAAACACGTAAAGATTTTTCATCTCAAATGTTAATACAGTCTTGGTGTAGTTTCAATGTTGTCCCCATAGTGTTCATGATGTCTTGATGCCAAATTACTAATTTCAATGTTTTAAATGGTCTTGCACCAATTCATAAATTGTAATCTTGATTTTTTTATTATTTTTTCAATTGTGTCCATTTAATTTTAATTGTGTAAAATAGTATTAATATGATGTCATGTTCACACAACTAACTATAATATGATTTCTTAATATGAACTCCTATAAGGTATAGTCATGGTATTCATATATTTGAATGTTTTTATAATACATGTATTTGAATGTCTTGGTCAACCTGTATGTATCCAATTCTTGTATTGTACACAACACATTGCAATTGTATCAAAATGGATTGTAATAATAAGCAAACATTAAGCATTCAATTGCATTCAATAAGTGATTCAATGCATCTAGCGATATATATAATACAAAAAAATAGACAATTCTATGAATTTTTTTAGTTTCTAAGCATAAAGCATTTTTAACGTGACTTATTACATAATGTGTTCTCAAAAAACTATAGTGTTATTGGAAAGATACATGCCTTTAAAAAATTATAAATTAGTCCTTATAGTTAACACTTATTATGTCACTATTGAGTATCTTTGGAAATCATATCAATGTTAATAAATTGAAATACTTTGAAATTGATTCTTTATTATAAAATCATCAGTTTTTTTTTAACTTATCATACTAATGGAATTCTTAAAAACTAGTAACAATAGATAGAAGTACTCTTCAATAGCCAATAGACAAATATTTATAGACCAGTTGGCCAAGCACTACATAGAATGACTCTTAAAAAATATAAATGTATAGTGCTTGACTTCACAAGACAGTTTTAAAAAATTGAAACCCCATTCCACCAAATTCACCCTGGGCACAATCCTGACCTCATCCATTATGGTGTCGAGGGCCTTACACTCAAAATGACTTAATCCCTGGTGGGCTCATTCAGAACCTTTCAACTTGACCAAAAGGCGAAAGATCCTTTGACAAAACCTAAATATTAGTATCTACAAAATCACTAAAATTCCAAAATATTAGGAAAACAGAATAATTTTTTATTGTGTATAGATTTTTATATAGGTTAATACCACTCTACTTAAATATCATCCACTTCAATGGTCAAACAATCAATAGCAATTTTACACCTCATTCACAATAAAAAGTGTTTAATATTTATCCTATTTTTATTGGCCAAAGCTAACCTTTGACTGTTGAAGTGAATGATATTTAAGAACAGCCAATTAATACCAAGTGATTATTACCATAGTCTCCTGCCGAAGGTAGAGACTAAAATGCTATTCATTGTATTAGTTGGGTTAGAGTGTTGTATGTAAAATGGAGTGTATGAACAATATCAGATCATTCATACGATAAGAGCACAAAGACTAGTGAGATTTCTTGTATGTTAGACAGTGGAAACATACAGAGGAGACGAAATCACATGTTATATTAGGCATTGCAGAAACATACAGAGGAGACGAGAACACATTATATATTCGAAGTTGAAAGAAAATGACGACAGAGACACTAAAAGAGGAAGAGGAAGTGGCAGAGGCAGAATCAGAGGAAAAGGAAAATAAAGGAGAAGAGGGTAATGATTATTTAAAGAGAATCACATTTAGTGGGCTTGAAGGAGAGTGTGTTCTGAGCATTGTCGTAAAGGATGTGGAAGTTCTGCTGTTGTATATTTCCGAAGATGGAGAATTTCCCCGAGGTTTCACCCATGGCGAGGCACAAGAGATTGTCAGATTCCTGAATGAAAAAGTTGTCTGATGGAAGCTCGTAATCCGCACCGCCTTTGAATTTAAAGGTGAGTGAAGGCAAGGTGACCTGACCTGATCTCTGGTAACACAGATCCAGCCCTGTAGAAGAGCCGTCTGCAGGAGTGAGATCAATGGCGGACTGAATTGCTTTCTTGAGAGGAGAGTAGGCAGCCTGTTGTAGATAGGTAAGAGTGGTTCCGGAGTCGATGATCATGCCTCCGTCGCCGTTCGATTGCAGATCAAAAGTTCCAGCAGGAATATCTACGGCCTTGCCATTGAGAGTGATTCCTGTAACAGGAATGTACCAGAAAGTGGGAATGACACTGCTTTTAATGAGTGGGATAGTGTTGCCTCCACTCAAGGAAGCACCCTCACCGAATAAAAGAGGGCTGGTTTGTGAAGGAGAGGCGGTGATGGACAAGAGACAGTAAGAGAATTTGTTGTCTACCTTGGAGCCCAACTGTGAGATGAGTGAGAGAGCACCTCTTCCCAACCCCACAAGACCGCCACCCTGAGAGAATCCTCGTCCTTCGTTGTCATGGCCGCATCCAAAAGCAATGCCTGCAAACATGCTGCCGCTGCCACTCCCAATAGAGAATGTCTCGTGAGCCAAGTCACCGCTGGTGAAGGAAGAATCGCCATACCTATAATTGAAGCTACAATTTGGATTGCATCCGGTTTTTGCATTCTTCAAAGCATCGCAAAAAGAGTCACTGCACGGAATTGTGGAATATGTAGACGATTTGGAGGGGTCGAAGATCGGCGTAGATTGATTGAAGCAGTTCTGACAAGGGATGCACTGAGTCCAAATCAGATCACTTCCCGTGTCCATAATTGCTTCGAAACTCACTGAGGGCGTTCCCACTGCAACGCTCATCAGATATTCTCCCTTTCCCACGTGAAGGGGCGTTTCTGCGTCTAATTGCCCACTTATCTGCTGCTTTACATATGCCTCTATATTATTCATTCGTCTCTTACTTTGATCCACTGCCCAACGCAATCGCTCCAAAAAACTCAACCCTCCTTCTGATCTGCGCGTCAAATTCACCCTCAATTTTCCAATTTCATTACTGCTCAATTTCGACCAAGCACTAAACTGTGTCTCCGAAGAAGATGATATGATGGGAATAGTAAAGCATATCATCACCACAACGCCCAACAGCTTGGAACACTCCATTTTTCTTTTTCACTAATGCTGCAAGATCTCACTACACTCAAGTGAGTTGATATAAGCAGAAACAAGCGTGATCTCCGTGTGTATTACGTTTTCAACACAGAAGAAATGGCGCTCAAAAATAAGCAGTCCGTGAATTGTTTCATTTGACAGTGACCTTTTAAATTAACAGAAAAAAATCTTCCATAATAATAAAAACGATAAGAAATGAATGAAGCAGAACATGTCAAACTACGTATGTTCAACTTAAATATGACATGCGTATGCATCTTACAGTGTTTAACTGTAAATAGACATTATGCTATTTAAAAATGAGTGTCCACATCAGTTTAAAGTTTAAACGCGTGACAGTTGAGACCAACCCAACATCACACATATTTGTAGTGAAACATACGTTATATTTCAGTTAAACGATTTAGACATATGAGGCCACAAATATATCCAATTCTATCGAACGTGATACTTGCTCGTGAATTTAAGCATCTGCTGGACCGATTTCTACCGAAAGTAGTATAAGATTCGCTGCATTTGGAGGACTAAGAAAAAATCTTTGCTGGGCAATGACATTCTCCTCTTTACCCTCAATATTTTGAAGTGTTGTAATTTATTGTTGGGTGGAGATGTATTCTTTGAGTGGCAGCAACTGCAAGGAAATCTTATGTCTTAAATTGTGTACATGAAAATTCATTCACTCACTCACATCAAACAATTAATATTCAATAATAAATATAATATTAATGATGGCATTCCCCTATTTATGGGGCAGTATGAGATCATTCGGCTTCAAATCAGTAACTCGATGTTAGATGGATCCTCTGACTAATAGTTGGCACAAATTCAATTTCGATGGCGCTTCTACGGGACTATTCTTAAATATCATCCACTCCAATAGTCAAAGATTAATTTTGGCCAATAAAAATAGGACAAATATTTACCACTTTTTGTTGTGAATGAGGTGTAAAATTGTTATTGACTGTTTGACCATTAAAATGAATGATATTTAAGTAGAGTGCTTCTAGGGGGAACCCGGGACAATCAGGGGTTAGATGTATAATCAAAGATCACAAAGGAAAGATGGTTGGTGCAGTAGCTAAAAAGATTTCAATTGGAACAAACACCAAAACGAAAGCCCAAGCCATCTTACTTGGGCTTCAAACTTCCAAGCAAATAGGCATGTCCAATATTCATATAGAAGGAGATTTATTGATAAGTATTAATGCTCTAAGGAAACATTTTTCACCAAATTGGAAGATTAATAACATACTCATTAAACTTTGTTGGCCTTTACTTGATAGTTTCCCCATATACTCCATCAGTCATCCCTATCAAGAGGTCAATGGGGAGGCCGATGCAATAGCAAACATAGCAATTGACATGGACATTGCCTACATTTATGACAGCTCCCCAATCACATGGCGAAAGATTGCATCGGAGATGTTGTCCTTCTCTCCATGCTCGAGTTGAAAGCAGTAATAACGGTTTCTAGTTGGTTTTAGTTCGGCTCGCTTCTCGCCAAGGAAGTATTGGGGAATTTTATTGCAAGAAGGAAAAGATTTATGATGGAGCTGGTACCAAAGCCACCACTGATAGCTATTAAAAACCACACCACATTTACTATCTTGAATACAAGAGAAATTGGGACATGGATAATATAGTGTGAAAGCCCAAAAAATGGCAAATTGCATTCATAGGGGAGATTTCAAATCTTAGGTTGAAGAAAACCTTTAAGACAAGAACAATTATTATGATTCACAAAATACGACTGGTGTAGGGGGAGACTTTTCCTTCCTCAGCACATCGGTATCGGATTAACACAGACATCTCCTCGATGTTCCTTGTTATTTTTCTAGACATTGGAGAGTATAAGGAGGTAATTAGGACTGTTGCAAAGTCCTTAATCAAGCCACAATGAATACGTGGGTTAAGAAGAATTCTTGATGATGATGTTGTTGGTCTAGGCTTCCATCCTGGCACGAGGACCTCGCTTGTTATCAATCCACCATACACAAGTCCCTGGATTTCATTCACAATTATGGTGATGGGACAAAATGAAGAAATATGTAAACAGGAGGCCAAGTAGGGCATAGAATTTTTGAAGGCCACTATAGGAGACTTGTCGTCGTTGGAGGTGGACTGGTCGTTTGTTGTTGATTCTAGGAGCTCGGAGTAAAGTGAAAATGGAGACACAAATACTACAATATAGGTCTAACTTTAAAATAGTATAGTAATATGTTACAAATCGGTGTTAATGGCACTGTTGTACACAACATTAGTAGCCTATTAAACTGTAATTTTTTTTATTATCAATATTAATGGGCATGTCTCCCTTAGGTCAAGTTCACTAATTAAAAAATAATAATGATGTCATTCAATAATAAACATAATATTAGTGACATGCCTTCTTAATTAAGAAAAAAATAAATTAAAATGTAGAAAAAACTAATAATTAATAAGTAGAATAAACATATTGCATTTAACTGTTTTATAATTGTTTGTATTTTTATTACTATAGAAAAATTAAAAAATTCAATAAAAATAAAAATAGTTCTTAAATAAATGTTAAAATAAATATTGTTTATGTTTTTTCTTATTTATATTTAGTATTTAAAATAAATGCAATATTAGGCTTAAATAATATATTAAATAAACTGGCCTTATTATAATATTGCAAAAATCTAGGAGTGGGAGATAATTTAGGAGACAATTTTGGAGTGTAAAATTAATAAAGGCAATTTGAAGTGGAAATTAAAAAAAAATAAAAGGAAATCTAGGTGTGGATTTTGGGGGATTTACACTTGAAGACAACTCATTAATGCTCCTCAAATGCAGCTAGAGGATTTGGAAACCCATGTTGAGTTGGCAGATTCTTTTTCTAAAATTGGACCTATTTTCTAGGAAATGTGAACCTTAGTTGTTGCTTATTCTTGGCAAATTGTGGGAGTGGGTTTATTTTTCTATTATTGATAAATTAATATGATTTTTCCAAGATTTATCAAATATTCTTCTAATTTGGGCATGGAAGTGGGAGGAGAGAGAAAATGGTGGTTGTAGAGTCATTATAAAAAGGATTTTTTGGCAAATTTTGAGGGGGGATTTTTGCAGGTTTTTGGAGGAAGGAAAAAGAAGGTGTTGCTTTTGTTGGAGGAGGTGAGAAGATATTTTTATTGCTGGTTTTAAAGGTGTACTACCACAGCAAATGGATAATAGAATCCATGTTTGAAGGTCAATAAATTTGATTGTTGAATATTGCAGATTAAAGAGTAGATTTTATAGTGCATGAGGGTGGTATGAAGAGGAAGCCTCTGGAATTTGTTTTTGTTGTTGTTTTCTATCCCATAGAAGATTTATATATTTGTTTTTTAATGATTTTCTTCAGCCAGTATGGCTACATAAACTTTTGTAATCAGATTTATCTAAAATTGTCAAATAATGTTGCAAGTTGAATGGTGAAAATAAAGAAGATCAACTTTATTGTTGCATATTTGTGCATCTTGTTGTTGTTGTTAATTTTGAATATGTGTGTGTGAGGGTTGTGTGAGACTCACTTTCATCAAATTTGCAGTCAACTAAGCTTTTCTAATTAATAAGACAACTTATAAAGATCAGGGTAGTTTGTTTCAAACAATTATTTTAAGGAAGTCATGTTACAAAAATTGGAGCTGATTCCTCTAAGTAACTAGAGTGAATGATCAAATAAACAAACTGATGGAAGTTTAAGAATAACCTTATCTATATCTCATTCATAATTTTACAACCATCAAATAGAATCTAGGATACCTTCTCTAGTTTATTTTAGGATTAGCAATCATCTAAATTGTCGAATAATCAATTTCTCTAACTAAACACTCTTCAGTTGTGATAATGAAGATAAGTTTAATAAAACTTTGAGAGGGGATCACCTAGAAATGTAATTCACAATTATGAGAACTGTTAGCAAGATGCTGACTGAAAGCTGGCACATACATTATGCGGAGGCTGGAGCTGACCTATGATGCTAGAAGACACATCCCTAGATGTAATCGATACAATATATAGATATAGGATATGATAGGAGATAGTGTGTGTGTGTGTGTGTGTGTTAGATGATGATCTAATATTGACATAGAAGTTAGATAAGTATGTATACAGGATGAGGAGGCAGGGACATCAACATTGCAAGTTATTTGATAAATATCTTTAAGCCTTTCATCCTTCTTGGTGGTCTTGGACTTGCACTTGACCTTGAGTTTGCACTTGGAGAAGTTATTGAAGTTAAAATTGGGCTACCAATGACACTTCATCTACTACTAGAACTTGTTTGCTAAGTGATCACATCATCATGTGATGTCTCTAATATCATGTTTGCTGGTTTTTGTTGTTGCACACTTTCTTTCCACTACCATATTCCTTCATCATCAAAGATCACATCACGTGATTGATTATTACCTTCTTTGTTACGGGATTATATAATTTGGAAGTCCTTTTTTCTTCACTATAACCAACAAAAAGGCATTTCTCACTTTCATTATCAAGATTTTATCTTTTCTCCTTAGATACATAAGAATAAGAAATGCACCCAAAAACATCAAAATGACACACACTTGGCTTTCTTCTAGTCTACACTTCTTCTATTGTCATGTCCTTAACACTCTTTATAGGATATTGAATCAACAGGTAAATTGAACGTGCTACAACTTTTGCCCAAAAAAAATTTAAGCTTATCCTTTATCATGCTCCTTACAATTTCTTCAATTATTATAATTTTGTGTTCTATCACCTCATTTGGCTAAGGTGTATAACTTGTTGTTAGCTATCTTTTTATCACATTCTCCTTGCCAAAAACTAAAATTCATTGGAGATAAATTCCTCGGCTTTCTTTGTTTGTAAAGCCTTAAAAAACAACCACTTAATTTTTCTGCATAAGCTTTAAATTGTTGAAAAACAAATGTTTAAAAAAAAAAAAAATTTGTTTGAGAAAGTATACCTATGTTTACCTAAATTAATCAATAAAAGCAATGAAATATATACTATTACTAATTGATGGAGTTTGCATCGGACCACATATATCAACATGTACTAATTCAAGAGGTGCCTTGGCTCTCCATGATCTTCCAACTAGAAAAGAGTTTATGTTTTTTTTTCCCAAAATGTAACCTTCAGAGACTTGGTCCTAGTACTCAATCATTAGAGTTCTCTTCACCAAAGTTTCTTGTAAATCAAGTGCAATCCACAAAAACTCAAATGTCAATATCTCAAATACCATGTACCAAGACTAATCTTCTAGGATAACTTTGAAAAAAAGAGGTATATGACTTCGAATATTTAAGGGAAACATACAAAAAAATTTCTGAATGGCTACTTTTGGAATAAGTTTGATTCTACAATTTCTATCATAAATGTTGCATATGTCACTTTCAAAAGTAAATACTCTGCCTTTTTGATTTAGTTGTGCAATGCTTAAGAAAGTGTGTTTTAAACGAGGAACATAATAAACATCTAGGGTAAAAAATTTCTCACCTATCTTTCTCTTGATTAAGATGTGCCCTTTACCCATCATTGGTACTTTGCTATTGTTTCCAAGTTTTTGTTCCCACTATATTGATTCATCTGATTCATCTATTGTAGAGAATATTTCTTTGTTCCCTAACATGTGATTACTACAACCACTATCTAAAAACCAAACATCTTTTGAACTTTCCTTAGCCACATTACAAGTGAGAAACATAGAACCATACCCCTCATTTTCTTGTGAGAAATTAACATGTTGCTTATTTTGATCAAAATTCCCTTTCCTATATTCAAATTGATAATGGTCATATCTCTTATAGTAATGACATTGAATATTTGATTTGTCAAAGCTTCAGTTACCTGCTTCATAGTAGTGGCTATCCTTCCTCTCCCACCTCCTTCATAGTAATTCTTACTCCTTCCTCTCCTTAACCTCTTGTAAAGCTTCTTCCTCTAGTTTTCTCTATGCTTGACGAGGATAGTTTCTAGAATTTTGAATTTTTCCTCTATCAGATTTTGATTCATTGATAAAACTTGTGATTAGAAATCATGATCAAGGAAGGTATTTGTTGGCCTATTTAATCTTTTCTCATGAATTTGAAGTGACCCTATGAGTTCTTCAATTGTTAGTCTTGTTAGATCCTTAGATTCCTTGATTGTAACTACAACATGATCATATTTTGCAAGTAAACTTCTTAGAAACTTTTCAACAACCATTTGACTTTGGAATATATCTCCATGAGACTTCACTTGGTTTATAATTCCTCAAAATTTGAAGTCTACCAACTTTTATCTTATTTGTACCTTGATACACACTTTGCATATTGTCCCATGCTTATTTTGATTTAGTTGTTGTTGCAACTTTTGGGAAGATAAAATCATTGATAGCTTGCTATAATAATAAGAGTGCTTTGGAGTCCCTTTTCTTGTTTTCTTGAAGTTGATCCTTCTGAGCCTATGTCCATTGAATGTATGCAACTTGATATGTTAGTTCTGGGGTACCCATTTTCAACCAAATGCCATAAATCTTGAGAACATAAAAGAATTCATCTTAATACTTCAAAGACCATAATTCTGCCCCTTTAACTAAGAGATTTGAGGTTGAGTAAGATCATAATTGTTGCTGGTCATTGCATATATTGAATTGCTGAGAAATGTTACAAATATGCCTCTTATGGATCCTTAATTTCTTCCTTGATATTAATTGTGCTACCTTGATTCTAATACCATTTGAAGGAGTCCAATTTTTGATATAAACCCATATTTAATATAGGGGATATATATCTTAACCTACAGAATACAAACCAAACCAAACCAAATGACCTAGTATATTATCTTATTGCACAAGACTATGTACACAAAATTTGTATACACTAAAACATGATTTCTTTATTCTTCAACATATACTACCACTCCTTATATCTTTCATTGTATTAGTAAAACATAAAACTATATTACTAGATGCTAAATAACTCATTCATTACATACACCACATAACTGCTGTTATTTAATAGTAACAATGTAAACTCAGTTAAGGTTATGAGTAACACATCTTAGGTCTGTGATACTACTTCCAGTTTCAGATTCTTCTTCCTATTTCTATATCAACAGTTAAAATTCAGATGACAGCAACTTCAAAATAAACCCTAATCCTATCTTCAAATTCTTTTCTTATTTCAATAATTTATGTCAGGTTTAAATTGTATGAGTATCCATTTAAACCCTTCCACAAACTAAGAGAGTCCTTAGTTCCCTCGCACAACTAAAAGATCAAGCCTTGCGTTTCAAGTTCCAGTAAAATTTAAAAACCAGGGACAGTTCATAAAGGATATTTCTAATGCGCTACAGTAAAAGCATTTTGGCGGAGGAGCATAACCTCATAACAAAATGCTATGCGGGCAGCGGCACCCAGATGAGATCATTCTCAAAAATCCAATGGCAGACCTCGATCTCCCCTGGCAGATGGCGACTCTATCGTTTATCTTGTTCTTCTCCTTGATTGATACACTTTAACCTTGGGCACCGAATGGCAGTAATAAACCAGAAATGGAAACGGACTCTGAGTCACGGTTAAAGATCGTGTACGGAAGGGGGGCATAAGGGCCCTGCCACTTCCACGTCAGCATTGATTCAAGGTTGACTGTGGAAGTCGATGACATTTAAGGAGAGCCCTAAATTACTCGACCTATATAGTTTTAAGTATTTGATCATTCTTATTTTATTTATAAATTTGTATTAGACTGGTTTTAACATGCATTGCCTTTTGAAAAATTATTCATTGGATTAGTTTGGTTAGAGATTTGTAAGTAAAACGGAGCATATCAATATATCAGATCATTCAATGATAAAAGCACAAAACATAGAGAGGAGAGGAGATCACATATTACATTCCAAGTCGAAAGAAAATGACAATGAGAGAGAAAAAAAATGGAAGAAGTGCAGAAGCAGAGGAAAATATATTGCCTCTTTTGCCTCTTTTTTATTTCCTGCTACCATTCTTCTTCTCTGTCTGCTGTGTCTGTTTGTGTACCTAGTCCTCAATGTTAATTTTCAGGAACAGGGCATAAGTTGGAGATCTAAATTGCAAGCACTAAGCCTTGTCTATATCATAAAGAGAAGCACATTTAGTGGGCTTGAAGGAGAGCGTGTTCTGAGCATTGTCGTAAAGGATGTGAAAGCTCTGTTGTTGTATGTTTCCCACGATGGAAAGTTTCCCTGATGCACCCAGCATGGTAGGCACAAGAGATTGTCAGATACTTGAACAAAGTTGGAAGCTCAAAATCAACGCCGCCTTTGAAGTTGAAGGTGAGGGAAGGCAAGGTGAGCTGACCTGATGTCTGGTAACACAAATCCAGCCCCATAGAAGAAGTGTCTGCAGGAGTGAGAGCAATGGCGGACTGAATTGCTTCCTTCAGAAGAGAGTAGGCAACCTAGTTTAGTTGGGTAATGGTGGTTCTGATGTCAACAATCATGCCTCCGTCACCATTTGATTGCATATCAAAAGTTCCAACAGGAATATCTAGGGGCTTACCATTAATGGTGATTCCTTTAAGAGGACCGTACCAGTAACAGGAAATGACAGTGCTCTTAATGAGTGGGATAGTGTTGCCTCCGCTCAAGGAAGCACCCTCACCAAAAAATAGATGGTTGGCTTGTGAATCAGAGTGGGTGATGGACGAGAGACTATGAGATGAGTGAGAGAGCACCTCTTCCCAATCCCACAACACCGCCGCCCTGAGAGATGGTCCTTCATTGTCATGGCCGCATCCAAAAGCAATGCCTGCAAACATGCCACTCCCAATATAGAATGTCTCGTAAGCCAAGCCGCCGCCGGTGAAGGAACCATCGCCATACTAATATTTGAAGCTACAATTTCGATTGCATCTGATTTTAGAACTCTCCAAAGCATAGCAAACAGAGTCGGTGCGGGGAACTATAATATCCACGTTCTAAAAACATAGTAAAACCAGAAATTTACCATAGAGTAAATTAACAAGGCAAAAATGAGATAGAGAAAATTTTTCTTTTATTCAATAAATAATCAAGTAACTACAATTACAAGATTTCTTTTTACACGATACAATAAACCATATTGTCTTTCTTATTTACAATGTTTACAAATGTAAATCCATTACATATACAATATTGGATTGAATACTGCTTTTGAATATCTGACATCTTTATCACAAGTCCTGGCATGTTTCCTGCTTGGAGAGAGAGAGCATCTTTCTAGTGATTTACCTCCAACCACAGACCGGCAGTCTCCCACATATCTTCCACATAGGAAGTGGCCCTACCCTTCATGAGGAATATAGACCTTAGGTGACCAGTGGTAATTTGCCTTTCCTGAGTACATAGTGTTGTATTCTACTCAACTCTATCAACCATACAACCCTAGATACCCTCTAGCTAAGTATGATTTCCGATAGGATGAGCAATCCGAATACAGTGAACCGACAATTCATGCAGAAAACAAATGCATTACTTTGGCCAAAGTTTTAATATGAATATCGTTCATAATGAACGTAGTCATTGTGTTCACCCACCCCTACTCGACTTGGATACTATCGTATTCTCACAATTTTATAACTCTTATCCATCCTAATCATGTAATAGTTTAATCTATGAGTCCTAATAATAATACTTTTAGACTTAAATAAGTCTATATAACATAATCATTCATTTGGTTCATATTTGACTCTAGGGTTTTAAACAACCCTCGAATATTACAATATTTCTATATTTATCATATCTCATTTCTGTAAGATAAGATTCATAATCGACCTTTGGTTTAACTCAACCATAGTTAGGTATACAATAATCTTGCTAAGATATTAACTCCTAATCAAAAGGAATGTGAATACCTATTCAATTAAACTCTACATGATGCCATTGATCATCACCACATGTATACTCATATATGATTTTATGCAAAGTTGTTTCTATTTAAACATAGTCTATTACTACATAATGGTTTACTATAGGCTACACTCATCAAGATTACTAGTATAGACATAAGAAGATCTTTTAACATTTTATCCCATTCATCTAACTATCCCTAGTTCTTCTACCATTCAATAGGTTATACCATAGTTACCATAGACCACCAAGAATCTAGGTTCTTTGGATAAAATGTCGTTTAGACAATGTATTGGAACTAAAACAAGATTGGTTTCAAAATAATGACACCATTAATACTTTATCATGTATTACACTTGGTTGGTAAGTTTTCTAAAACTAATACCATTTATACTAATCTCGACGAGAGTTTAATACATATCTATCCTATGATAAAGTAATTGACTTATTTTAAAATGAGTGCTCTTCCAACAGAGCGACTTTTTTTCTAAACACTAGAAAACTATAACAATTTATATCAAAGAAAGTTCATTTATTTCCTGAACAATAAAAGGGTCTACATATCAATGTTATGACAGATGTAATATTGACCCAAAATGATAATTCAAAACAGATATCATTGCAAAGCTTGCATCGGTCTTTTCAGTCTAAGTTGACGCTTCTTTGGTTATACTAAAACTTACACATACACTGTCGACTCAGTCATTCAAGTTAAATCGATAGCACTCAAGGTGACACAGATGACTTATCTCCATTGTAGTTTACACAAAATACTAAAAGGATAACCAAACTGAGTTAAACTATTGTCCAAGACAAGCATTCATCCAAATTATCTTTGTCTCATAAAACATAACTTGTAGGAGTATTTACCTGACAACGGCAGTTTACAGAAATGTATGGGCAAGTAGAAAACTTCTGTGCTCCTCCCCAGCAACCACGTTCTCCACTATTCTTTAACCTACTCCCTTACTGCCCACCACAAGTTCTTTTCCACTGATCACCCCAACTCAGCAAAATAAAAACATATCCACCCAAAAAGATGCGCCAATGACTAGCTAAGTCGTGGCTTTAAGAGCTCAAACAGACTCATAATAAGTCATCCTCTCTGTTCGCTCCCACTCTTAGCAGTTCAAAACTCATTTAATTCCAATGGTATTGCTTTATGGTTCAACTCTAAACACCAGCTATAAATATGCAATCATCAACAAATGTTGATGATGAAAGCATCATTTGAGGAGATCGATGATGGTAGCTAAGTTATCTACCACTCCTCTTATAAGAGGTTGCCAACTCATTAAACTAACTTTGAGCAATTGATTACTCTTAATGATTAATTCGATCCATCATGTTTTTAACATTTAAGGCACTCCTCAATAGATGCCTAAGGCTACTCAACTAAAAACCATAATAATTATCATAAGGTATTACCTCATTCGACCCATATATATATATATATATATATATATATATATTTGATTATTATGATTTAATCAATAAAAGGATAATGCTAAAACAGGGATTACGAATAACGTGATAGGGTTGAGCTAGTCTCCCCATCACGATCCGTCAAGAAAAACATGTCATCTTAACTTGACAATAAAGTCTTAATGTTAAGGATTGGTTAAAACACCTCAAGTGACTTAGTAATAATATGACACCTGTTTTATGACAATAACATCGTAATATTTATGTTTAACATAAATAGTCACAAATAAAACTCAAACAACATCGTTAACGTTAATAACGACTAAAACGACTTACTACGACTAGAAAGATTTATAAATAATATCGACTACCTATTGATTAGGTTCAGAAGTAAACTGACAAGACAAAGCTTACCTCTTATGACACATTGGTTCACATTTTCATTAAACACTTAAACTCGATTTGGCAAATAAACCACTCGTAACTCGAGGTCTATATCTCTCTCCTGGAAAGATACTCTCTCTCTTTTCTCTGAGAGTCATCTAATAACCTGTCAACCTATATCAAACTTGTTACCAAAGAAATTATGATCAGTGCATCATTATTCAAATAACAATTCAAATCTCATAATGAAAATATTAAATTTATAATAACATAATCTTTCCCACAATTTCATATTTGACATTCAATATAATCCATATTTTTCCTTGTCATTAATCTAAACATTATAATAAATTTACTTATGTCCAAGTAAAAAGTAAAAGTATAGCAAGACAAAAATTGGGGATGTAACTTATCCTTCCCCTAAAGATTCATCATCCTCAATGATATAAAATATTAAGAAGTAACTAAAAAGCATGTTCATTGTTTTCAACTGATAACATTATTAAATAAATGAGGAAACTTTTGATAAAAATCATGGTAATTCTCCCATGTAGCATTTTCCTCAGCATATTGCTCCCATTGGACCTTGCATTGCAATACCTCTCTATTATGCAAGCGGAGCTTACATGTTTCTAACACCTTGAGTGGCTCGATCATGACCACTCCTGGGTCTTGCATTTGTAAATAATTCCAAGTCAAAATATGATTGTTACCTGCAACATATTTCTTCAAATAAGACACATGAAAAACATTGTGCATTCTAGATAAGACTGGTGTTAGAGCAATTCGGTAGCCAACCGAATAAGCACTTCAAAGGGTCCCACATATCGAGGGGCTAGCTTTGAAAACTTCCCAAACTTAATAGAACTTTTCTGAGGTTTAACCCTCAAAAGAACTTTTTCTCCAACGGAGAATTGCCTTGGAACATGTTTCACATCTGCATAGCTCTTTTGCTTATCATTGGCTTCTGCCAATCTTTTTCTAATCAACTTAACTTTCTCTTCCATTTCAACTAGCATTTCTGGCCTGATGCTAATCCTATCCTCTAGCTTATTCCAGCTTATAGGAGTTCGACATCTTCTTCCATACAATGCTTCAAATGGCGCCATCTTAATAGTGGAATGACAGGAATTGTTGTAAGTAAATTCTACAAGTGGTAAGTATTCTTCCCACTTATATTGTTGATCCATGCAATACATATGCAACAAATCTTCCAAGGCTTGGTTAACTCTTTCAGTTTGCCCATCAGTTTCAAGATGGTAAGTTGTACTCACATTGAGTTTAGTCCCTAGCACAGAAAACAAAGTTTGCCAAAACCTTGACATTACATGCGAATCTCTATCCGAGGTAATCTTTTCAGGGAAGCCATACAATCTAAACACCTCTTGCACAAATTTGTGAGCTAACACAGGTGCTTCATCAGTCAAATTCCCTGGTATGAAATGTGCTACCTTTGTGAGTTTATCAACCACCACTAAAATGGCATCATGTTTATTCCTTGACATAGGAAGACCTTGAACAAAATCCATGCTAATAACTTGCCATTTCCACTCTGGCACATCATGTGGGTACAACAATCCTGCGAGGTGTTGATTCTCTTATTTTACCCTTTGACATTCTAAACAGCTTGCTACAAATCTTGCAGCATCATTCTTCATTTCTTTCCAAAAATAAAGAGCTTTAACATCTGCTAGAAGTTTGGTCACTCTTGGATGTCCCAAATACGGTGCAGTATGAACTTCCTTCCATACTAGATCCCTTAATCCAGTTGAATCAGGAACATAAATTCTATCTTTATACCTCAATAGTCCATCTGACTCAAACAGAAAACCATCATACCTTGGATCTTTAGGATTATCTTTCAGAGCCTGCTTAACCTACTCATAAAACTCATCACTAGACAAATTTTGCAACACCAAATCCTTGAAATTTCCACGAATAGAAATAATAGAAGCTATATGTCTTCTACGACTCAAAGCATTAGCTACTCTATTCTCTTTTCCTTTGATGTAATTTATCTCAAAGTCATAGTCAGATATCAATTCTAACCATCTCCTTTGTCGAGCATTCAAATGTGGTTGAGAGAAAATATATTTAAGATTTTGATGGTCTGATTTAAGTACAAAAGTCTTTCCCAACAAATAATGTATCCACATCTGTAAGGCATGAGTTACTGCTACCAATTCTAGATCATGCGGTGCATAATTTCTCTCATAGGATTTCAATTTCTTTGACTCATATGCTATGACTCTTCCATCTTACATAGACACTCCTCCTAATCCTTCTCCCAAGGCATCTGTAATTACCTCAAATTGTCCTTCGAGGTCAGGAACATTCAAGATTGGAGCTGTAGTTAACTTTTCCTTTAAGAGATCAAATGCTTCTTGACATTTGTCCATCCACTCAAATCTCTTTCCTTTCCTCTGCAGGGAAGTGATTGGACTAGCAATACTAGAGAAATTTATAACAAACTTTCTATAATAGCCTACCAGGCCCATGAAACTACGCACCTCATGCACATTTGTTGGTACAGGTCAATCCAGAATAGCTGTGATTTTTGCAGGATCAACAGATATTCCATTAGCTGATAGAATATGCCCGAGGTATTGAATCTCCTTCTGGAAGAATGTGCACTTAGACAGTTTCCCATATAACTTATGTTCTGTTAACCTTTACAGAACTATCTACAGGTGCCGTTGATGTTCTTCTTCATTCTTAGAATAAAGGAGTATATCATCCAGGAAGACTAAAACAAACTTGTCCAAACAATCTCTGATATACAATTCATGAGATTCATGAATGCAGCAGGTGCATTTGTCAAACCAAATGGCAACACTGTGAACTCATAGTGTCCATATCTAGTTCTAAAAGCTATCTTATGAATATCTTCATCTTTTAGTCTTAACTGATAATATCCTGATCATAAATCAATCTTTGAATTTAACACAACAGCTTCACGCATCTGATCAAAAAGATCATCAATACAGGGCAAAGGATATTTGTTCTTTACCATTGCTTTATTAATAATACGATAATCTATACACAATCGAAGGGTTCCATCCTTCTTCTTAACAAAAATAACGGAAGCACCCCAAGGTGAAACACTGGGTCTGATTAAACCTTTTGCCAACAATTCTTGTAATTGTACTTTCAATTCCATTAACTCCATTGTTGTCGTACGGTAGGGTGCTTTTGATATAGGCTTAGATCCTAGTTTAATGTCAGTAGCAAAATCAAAAATCCTCTTGGAAGGCAATCCTAGAAGTTCTTCTGGAAACACATCCTAAAATTCCTGAAGAAAAGGATACTTTTCTCCAAAAGATAAACTAGGGTTTTCTACCCCTTCCTCCACTTGTTCCATTTTGACTGCAAACAACTGACAACCTTTCCTTCTAGCCCTTTTTAATTGCTTGGCAGAGATAGTTCTGATTTTAACTTCTCTTTGAATCCCTTGGAATTGGGTCAGATTTCCCAAATCATCTAAGCATTCAGCTATTTTTGAAAAATAGTCAACCTTAGCTCTATGTTTCCATAACCAACTCATTCCTAGGATTACATCATAGGAACCTAGGGGTGCTACATAAAGATTTACTTCAGTTGAGAAACTAGGGAGATCAATCTTGGCTTCAAACAAAAATTGCTCTACCTAAGCCAAGTAGATTGGTTAGCATATTATACTAACCAAGGTTTGGACATGTAACCAGCTTTTCTAGAAAATTTACTCAAAATTCTAGGAGAAACAAAGTTTTCAATGGCTCCTGTATCAATCAAAATAGATATAGGGACTCCAAACAAAGTACTTGTCATCTCAATGGGTGTGATTTGATACTCTGCTTGACGATTGTTGAGAGATGCATGAATCCTTCGCTGGAATGCTTCTTACTGAGTAGGTAGTGCGGTACCTCTTTGTTAACCATTTTGATTCTTGTTAGGGCAACGATTTGCATAGTGGTCACCCCCACAAGTAAAGCATCCTCCAATGGGTCCTTTCTTATTTGAAGTCATCCCATTGTTATCCTCATTTCTTTTGTAGTTGCCATTCTTCTTCTCATTACTAGATCCACCTTTGTTCTTCTGAGGTCCTTTATCTTTTCTCTTGTTATCATAGCTCTTTTCATATCTTTTCTTGTAGGGTTGATTGTTAGGATTTCCATTTAAACCTCTTGTGGTTTCTATCACGATAAGCTGAGATGGATTTTATCTTTTGCTCTTGCTTGATCACCTTCTTGTACACTTGATCCATTGTTGTGGGACCATGTACATCCACTTCACCACCAATTTGAGCATTTAAGCCCATGATGAATTTTCTGATCCTGAATCTCTCATCCTTTTGATATTGTGGAACATATTTTAGGAGTCGAGTGAATTTTTCTCCATATTCTACCACTGTCATATCTCCTTGTCGAAGATTCTAAAAATCAGTCAGTTTTTTATCAAAATAGAGTTGTGGTAACCATCTCTTGCAAAAGAGTTCCACAAACTCATCCCAAGTTACCCTTAGAGAGCTCAAATTCAATTCCATCTTTTTATTCATCCACCAAGTGGATGCTTCTCCTGCCAGTTGGAATGCTCCCCATACTGCCTTGGTCACCTCTGAGTAATTTATTATCTCGAAGTACTTTTCCATCTCTGTTAACCAAGCTTCTGTAGCATCTCTGATTTCTGCCCCATCAAATTTTGGTGGAACAACCTTCTTCATATCCTTGGAGAACTCCAAGGTCAATCTATCCCTTGCCTCTTTATGAGGTTCGGTACTCTTACTTTGATCTTCATGATTTTCTCTGCTTTCACCATGAGAGTTTTCACCTCCTCCCTCAGTATTCCCTTTGTCATCCACCTTCTTTTCCAAATCACCCAATCTTTTCTTAGTTTCCTCAAGCATGGTTATGATTTGGTCTAGCTTATTATTTAGTGGGTGGTTTTCCTCTCCACTTTCTCCTTGGTTAGTTCTTGTCCGCACCATGTTTATCGATTTCTCACACCTGAGAATATTGAGTTGTCCATTAGTTCAAGATTATAATGTAACCCATTAAATATAAACATAATACTCAATTTAAACAATAGTTTGGCACAAAAACAACTCTTTTTTTTTAATTTCATTTCAAAAGTAAAGAGTATTCTTCTTTTATACAAGAAATGACTTCAAAAGTCATATTTAAGAGGAGTATATCCCTCAGACTCATTTTTAGATACATAATCTCGAGGTATATAACCTTCTGACTCACTATCGGACCTAACTTCTATGATCTCAATGGTTGAGGGTATGCAGGGATCTCGTCTAACCATAATTATTTCCTCATCTTTAACTCTTTGCAAGTACTCCCTTCTCACTCGCTTGATTCGAGTTAAGGCAGTCACTAGAGTTTTTGTATCACTTAACCAAATGTCACTCTCATCACCGGTTCCCGCAAAGGTTTTGATAATGGCCTCACACTCTCTTTTTGCTTTAAGGAAACATTGACTCGAATTAACAAACTATCTTGTTGTCTTCTCAAAATGTACCATCCTGGCACAAAAATTTTCAAACATTAGCTAATTGCATAAAGTTGACTACAGGCAAGCATACTGGTCTCATAAGCCCTAGTGTTGAACTTGGTAGCTCTGATACCATATATAACATCCACGTTCTAAAAACATAGTAAAACTAGAAATTTACCATAGAGTAAATTAACAAGGTAAAAATGAGATAGAGAAAATTATTCTTTTATTCAACAAATAATCAAGTAACTACAATTACAAGATTTCTTTTTACAAGATACAATAAACCATATTGTCTTTCTTATTTACAATGTTTACAAATGTAAATCCATTACATATACAATATTGGATTGAATACTGCTTCTAAATATCTGACATCTTTATCACAAGTCCTGGCATGTTTCCTGCTTGGAGAGAGAGAGCATCTTTCTAGTGATTTACCTCCAACCACAGATCGGCGGTCTCCCACATATCTTCCACATAGGAAGTGGCCCTACCCTTCACGAGGAATATAGACCTTAGGTGACCAGTGGTAATTTGTCTTTCCTGAGTACATAGTGTTGTATTCTACTCAACTCTATCAACCATACAACACTAGATACCCTCTAGCTAAGTATGATTTCCGATAGGATGAGCAATCCGAATACAGTGAACGGATAATGCATGCAGAAAACAAATGCATTACTTTGGCCAAAGTTTTTAATATTAATATCATTCATAATGAACGTAGTTGTTGTGTTCACCCACCCCTACTTGACTTGGATACTGTCGTATTCTCACAGTTTTATAACTCTTATCCATCCTAATCATGTAATAGTTTAATCTATGAGTCCTAATAATAATACTTTTAGACTTAAATAAGTCTATATAACATAACCATTCATTTGGTTCATATTCAACTCTAGGGTTTTAAAACAACCCTTGAATATTACAATATTTCTATATTTATCATATCTCATTTATGTAAGCTAAGGTTCATAATTGATCTTTAGTTTAACTCAACCATAGTTAGGTATACAATAGTCTTGCTAAAATATTAACTCCTAATCAAAAGGAATGTGAGTACCTATTCAATTAAACTCTACGTGATGCCATTGATCATCACCATGTATATATACTCATATATGATTTTATACAAAGTTGTTTCTATATAGACATAGTCTATTACTACATAATGGTTTACTGTAGGCTATACTCATCAAGATTACTAGTATAGACATGAGAAGATCTTTTGACATTTTATCCCATTCATCTAACTATCCCTAGTTCTTCTACCATTCAATAGGTTATACCATAGTTACCATAGACCACCAAGAATCTAGGTTCTTTGGATAAAATGTCGTTTAGACAATGTATGGGAACTAAAACAAGATTGGTTTCAAAATAATGACACCATTAATACTTTATCTCGTATTACACTTGGCTGGTATGTTTTCTAAAACTAATACCATTTATACTAATCTCAACGAGAGTTTAATACATATCTATCCTATGATAAAGTAATTGACTTATTTTAAAATGATTGCTCATCCAACAGAGCGATTGGTTTTCTAAACACTAGAAAACTATAACAATTTCTATCAAAGAAAGTTCATTTATTTCCCAAATAATAAAAGGGTCTACATATCAATTTTATGACAGATGTAATATCAACCCAAAATGATAATTCAAAATAGATATCATTGCAAAGCTTGCATCGACCTTTTCAGGCTAAGTTGACGCTTCTCTGGTTATACTAAAACTTACACATACACCGCCGACTCAATCATTCAAGTTAAATCGATAGCATTCAAGGTGACATAGACAGCTTATCTCCATTGTATAGTTTACACAAAATACTAAAAGGATAACCAAACTGAGTTAAACGATTGTCCAAGACAAGCATTCATCCAAATTATCTTTATCTCATAAAACATAACTTGCAGGAGTATTTACCTGACAACGACGGTTTACAGAAATGTATGGGCAGGTAGAAAACTTCTGTGTTCCTCCCCGGTGACCACGTTCTCCACTATTCTTTAACCTACTTCCTTACTACCCACCGCGAGTTCTTTTCCACTTATCACCCCAACTCAGCAAAACAAAAACATATCCACCCAAAAAGATGCACCAATGACTAGCTAAGTCATGGATTTAAGAGCTTAAACAAACTCATAATGAGTCGTCCTCTCCGTTCACTCCCACTCTTAGCAATTCAAAACTCATTTAATTCCAACTGTATTGCTTTATGGTTCGACTCCAGACACCAGCTATAAATATGCAATCATCAACAAATATTGATGATGAAAGCATCATTTGAGATTGGCGATGGCAATTGAGTTATCTGCCACTCCTCTTATAAGAGGCCACCAACTCGTTAAACTAACTTTGAGCAATCAATTACTCTTAATGAGTAATTCAATTTATCATGTTTTAACATTTAAGGCACTCCTCAATAGATGCTTAAGGCTGCTCAACTAAAAACCATAATAATTATCATGAGGTATTACCTCATTCGACCCATATAAATATGTGTGTGTGTGTGTGTGTGTGTGTGTGTGAGAGAGAGATTAAATCAAATATTATTTTCTTATCATTATCTCTTTTTGATTATTATGATTTAATCAATAAAAGAATAATGCTAAAACAAGGATTACGGATAACGTGATCGGGTTGAGCTAGTCTCCCCATCACGATCCATCGACAAAAACACATCATCTTAACTTGATGATAAAGTCTTAACATTAAGGATTGGTTAAAACACCTCAAGTGACTTAGTAATAATATGACAACCATTTTATGACAATAACGTCGTAATATTTATGTTTAACGTAAATAGTCACAAATCAAACTCAAACGACATCGTTAACGTTATTAACGACTAAAATGACTTACTACAACTAGAAAGATTTGTAAATAATATCGACTACCTGTCGATTAGGTTTAAAAGTAAACTGACAAGACAAGGATTACCTCTTACGACACATTGGTTCACATTTTCATTAAATACTTATACTCGATTTGGCAAATAAACCACTCATAACCGAAGGTCTATATCTCTCTCCTGGAAAGATACTCTCTCTCTCTTTTCTCCGAGAGTCATCTAATAACCTGTCAACCTGTATCAAACTTGTTACCAAAGAAATTATGATCAGTGCATCATTATTCAAATAATAGTTCAAATCTCATAATGAAAATATTAAATTGATAATAACATAATCTTTCCCACAATTTCATAATTGACATTCAATATAAT
Organism: Cunninghamia lanceolata; assembly: GCA_027924645.1. Classification (NCBI taxonomy): domain Eukaryota; kingdom Viridiplantae; phylum Streptophyta; class Pinopsida; order Cupressales; family Cupressaceae; genus Cunninghamia; species Cunninghamia lanceolata. The sequence continues at coordinate 3,730,454 of BSBN01001161.1, forward strand.
CCATATTTTTCCTTGTCATTAATCTAAACATTATAATAAATTTACTTATGTCCAAGTAAAAAGTAAAAGTATAGCAAGACAAAAATTGGGGATGTAATAGGAACTCTGGAATATGTAGACGATTTGGAGGGGTCGAAGATTGGCGTGGATTGATTGAAGCAGTTCTAGCAAGGCATGCACTGAGTCCAAATCAGATCACTCCCCATGTCCACAATCGCTTCGAAACTCGAGGGAGTTCCCACTGCAACCCTCATTAGAAATTCTCCCTCTCCCAGGTGAAGGGGCATTACAGCATCTAATTGCCCACTTCTCTGCTACTCTGCAAATGCCTCTATCTTCATCATTCATCTCTTGCTTCGTTCCACTAACAGACACAATCACTCAGAAAATCTCAAGTCTCCATCTGATCTGTGCTTCAAACTCACCATCAAGTTTCCATTTTCATCACTGCTGAATTTGGAGCAAGCACTAAACTGTGTGTCCGAAGATGAAGATATGATGGGAATAATGAAGTATATGAAGGCCACAATGCCCAACAGCTTGGAACACTCCATTTTTCTTTTTCACTAATGCCGTGTCTCACAGAGAAGGATCAAGTTGATATAAGCAATAAATGTGTCTCAATATGTGTTACTCAACATGGAAGAGAAAGTCATCTAACGTGCCTATGTGTAAAGTTTCCAACCTGGAACGAAGTCTTTCATTGCCAGGGGAAATTGCAAGGAAATATTTGCAGTGTTTTAATTTATTTTAACATATTTTTATTTTTAGCCAATAGGCTTATTAGCTGATAGGCTTATTAGCCAATAGGCTTATAGTGGGAGCTTTTTTCTCCTGAAAATATTTAGTCACCAAAAAACTGTCAACCTTCCAGCAATATTCTGTCGCCAGAAAATTGTCAGCCTCCCGTCTGCCGAAAAATTGTCAGTCTCCCGTCCAGAAACTCGTCAGAAAACATACAAACTCTTTTGTATGTGCCCCAGACTTCAACCCTTTCATAAACCACAGCTTACTCACCTGCCTCGGATCTGCGACTTGTATATTGCGCAATGTATATCAGATATACATTAAGTAAAGATACATTGCATTAACCAAACTTTAATCTGTTTTGAGTTCCATGACTTGTATGTCCTGCAATGTATGTTTAGAAACATACATACAAAGCAAAAAATATACAATGATTATATCTCATTTAATAACTTTTTGGGTCTGACCAATGTATATAGCTTTGTATCTCACCTCAATATACAAGCCCGCATACATACAAGGATTTAACCTTACTTCATAACTTTTCAGGTCCGCGGCTTGTATAAGGACAATGTATGTATTGAAACATACATTGATTTAACCTTAATTCACAATCATTTCGGTCCTGACCAATGTATATTGCAATGTATGTATATATAAACAGTTAGCCAAATGCATACAAAACCCTTTGTATGTAAACCTGATATACAAACAGCTTTGTATGTAAACCCGATATACAAACAGCTTTGTATGTAAACCTAATATACAAAGAATATTGTATATGTAAGACGACGTATATACAAACGACCTTGTATATACAAACAAACAAACCCATTTAAGAGTGCATTTACCAAAAAACACTCATAACTTGCAAAATATAGGAAATTTTAAGATGGTTCAGAAAGCAACCCCTATTCATTTTCAACAAGGAATTCACCCATATTATGCCCTGATACTTAAATGCTATGTTTTCTTAATTCACTTCTTTTCCCTTTACCACCAAGCAAAACAACAGAACACAAGCAAAAGCAACAGCCACAGTAGGGGTCCTCATTTTGCTAAGGAGTAAAATGGGGCGTGTTGTGAACATCACAACAATTAGCAACCAAACAAAACAATCAAATTAAAACCATTAAAGGAAACTAAATGAAATAAATTCATAATTTCTAACTATCTTTTCTTACAAATCGTTATTTTACTTGAAACTCAATGTATTCAATAAGGTGCATGAATTTTCATTTTTAGTTTAAGTGGGTGCACGTGATTAATAATCCCCATCTTGAAAATTAATTGAACAAACGAGTGACTGACATTAGACTACCTAGTTGATGTCATTCCCTCATAGCCAACCGGATAGAGTCTTGCTGCCAGCAGGCGTCCATAGCCCTGACAAGGTTATCGTTACAATTCTCCTAAGTAGAGCCCCACTACCAGCAAGTGTCTATAGCCCCAATAGAGTTACTTAGATGGCTTAACCTAATTTTTTAGAATAATCTATTTTATTTATATTTTTTTTTTTTTGATATAGATTTTATAAGATATTGCATTTGTAACTTCATGATGCAAGGAGTGAAAAGTCATAGCAGGGGTCCTCATTTTGTTAAGGAGTAAAATAGGGCGTGTTGTGAACATCACAACAGTAAGAAATTAGCTAAGGGTTATTTATTTGTGGAATGGGTAGTACCCCTGATTAGCAATGGAAAGTCAGTGGTCATTCGAAAAATTATCAGCCTCCCATCTGCTGGAAAATTATATATGGCCTTTGTATATTGCCGATGTACATTCACCTTTGTATGTCTACCTTGTATGTGTCATTGTATGTACATTCACCTTTGTACCTTGATGATGTACATTCACCTTTGTATGTGGCCTTTGTACCTTGCCGATGTACATTCACCTTTGTATGCCTGCCTTGTATTCAAATATACGAGGAAAATATTGCCTTTGTACCTTGCCGATATACATTCACATTTGTTTATGGCCTTTGTATGTGTCATATGTTCACATTGTATGTTTAAATATACAAGGAAAATGATACAAAGGAATATACATATACAATTGTATGTGTCGTTGTATGTTCACATTGTATGTTCAAATATACAAGAAAAATATTGCCTTTGTACCTTGACGATGTACATTCACCTTTGTATATGGCCTTTGTACCTTGCCGATGTACATTCACCTTTGTATGCCTGCCTTGTATGTGTCGTTGTATGTTCACATTGTATGTTCAAATATACAAGGAAAATATACAAGGAAAATGATACAAAGGAATATGCATATACAATTGTATGTGTCATTGTATGTTCACATTGTATGTTCAAATATACAAGGAAAATATACAAAGGAATATGCATATACAATTGTATGTGTCGTTCTATGTTCACATTGTATGTTCAAATATACAAGGAAAATTATACAAAGGAATATGCATATAGAATTGTATGTGTCGTTCTATGTTCACATTGTATGTTCAAATATACAAGGAAAATATGTCTGCCTTGTATGTGTCATTGTATGTTCACATTGTATGTTTAAATATACAAGAAAAATGATACAAAGGAATATGCATATACAATTGTATGTGTCGTTGTATGTTCACATTGTATGTTCAAATATACAAGGAAAATGATACAAAGGAAAGATGCAAGGGTCGGGATACAAAGGTGAATGTACATCGACAATATACAAAGGTCAATAGTCATTCAGAAAATTGTCAGTCTCCCGTCCACTAGAAAATTGTATATGGCCTTTGTATATTGCCAATGTACATTCACCTTTGTATGTCTACCTTGTATGTGTCGTTGTATGTACATTCACCTTTGTACCTTGACAATGTACATTCACCTTTGTATATGGCCTTTGTACCTTGCCGATGTATATTCGCCTTTGTATGCCTGCCTTGTATTCATATTGTATGTTTAAATATACAAGGAAAATATACAAGGAAAATATTGCCTTTGTACCTTGCCTATGTACATTCACCTTTGCTTATGGCCTTTGTATATTGTCGATGTACATTCACCTTTGTATGCCTGCCTTGTGTGTGTTGTTGTAAGTTCACATTGTATGTTGAAATATACAAGGAAAATGATACACATGAATATGCATATACAATTGTATGTGTCGTTGTCCGGAAAATTGTCAGCTTCCCATCCTGAAAATATTCAGTCGCTAAAAAATTGTCAGCCTCCCGTCCGCCAGAAAATTGTATATGGCCTTTGTATATTGCCGATGTACATTCACCTTTGTATACCTACCTTGTATGTGTCCTTGTATGTTCACATTGTATGTTCAAATATACAAGGAAAATGATACAAAAGAATATGCATATACAATTGTATGTGTTGTTGTATGTTCACATTGTATGTTGAAATATACAAGGAAAATATATAAAAAAAATATTGCCTTTGTACCTTGATGATGTACATTCACCTTTGTATATGGCCTTTGTACCTTACCGATGTACATTCACCTTTGTATGCCTGCCTTGTATGTGTCGTATGTTCACATTGTATGTTCAAATATACAAGGGAAATATACAAGGAAAATGATACAAAGGAATATGCATATACAATTGTATGTGTCGTTGTATGTTCACATTGTATGTTCAAATATACAAGAAAAATATACAAAGGAATATGCATATACAATTGTATGTGTCATTGTATGTTCACATTGTATGTTTAAATATACACGAAAAATGATACAAAGGAATATGCATATACAATTGTGAACATACAATGTGAACATTCAACGAGACATACAATTGTATATGCATATTCCTTTGTATCATTTTCCTTTGTATGCTTCATGAGCCACCAATGATCATTGTCACGCCGAAAATCCTTTGTATGCCTGACTTGTATATGGCCTTTGTATATTGCCAATGTACATTCACCTTCGTACCTTGCCGATGTAGATTCACCTTTGGATATGGCCTTTGTATATTGCCGATGTACATTCACTTTTGTATGCCTGCCTTGTATGTGTCATTGTATGTTCACATTGTATGTTCAAAAGTACAAAGAAAATATACAAGGAAAATGATACAAAGGAATATGCATATACAATTGTATGTGTCGTTCTATATTCACATTGTATGTTCAAATATACAAGGAAAATATGTCTACCTTGTATGTGTCGTTGTATGTTCACATTGTATGTTCAAATATACAAGGAAAATGATACAAAGGAATATGCATATACAATTGTATGTGTCATTGTATGTTCAAATATACAAGGAAATTATACAAGAAAAATGATACAAAGGAAAGATGCAAAGGTCGGAATACAAAGGTGAATGTACATCGGCAATATACAAAGGCCATATACAAAGGTGAATGTACATTGGCAAGATACAAAGGCAATATACAAGGTAGGCATGTATGTCGACCCTTGCATCTTTCCTTTGTATCATTTTCCTTGTATATTTTCCTTGTATATTTGAACATACAATGTGAACATACAACGACACATACAATTGTATATGCATATAAAAATGACTAAGTATGAATTTGTATCATTTTCCTTGTATATTTTTATTTGTATCATTTTCTTTGCATATTTTCCTTGTATATTTGAACATACAATGTGGACATACAACGACACATACAATTGTATATGCATATAAAAATGACTAAGTATGAAATCGAGAATTATCTGCAATGGAAAGCACTTAAACCTACATCTACAAACATACAAGGCGAACATAAATACAAAGATGCAAACAAACATCTGCCCTTATAAACCAAATTGTATGTTCCTTTCGAGTCCGGGACTTGTATGTCCGGAATGTATATGCCATCGTATATGCGAATGTATGTGCAAAGATACAATCACGTATACATGCAAAAAGTGGACCCCACCTTTTGTATCTGCAACTTGTATATGAGATACAATCACCTTTGTATATTGTGGACCCCACCTTTTGTATCTACGACTGTATGTCTGCCTTGTATGCTTCATCGGCCATCGGTGAGACTACAAGTTGATCCATCGATGATCATTGTCATGCCAAAAATCTTTTGTATGCCTACCTTGTATATTGCCTTTGTACCTTGCCGATGTACATTCACCTTTGTATATGGCAATTGTCAGACACCCTCCCAGAAAATGCTCCTGGAAATATTCAACCGGGAGTCAATGCAAGTGGGGCCTATTTTATTTTATTGCATTCACATTTAAGAATCGTATAATCTCCTCCGTTTAAATTATTTTAATAATAGTCCGCAAATGTTCACAAAAAATAACAGTAAACACGACGTGTCCATTTTTAACCTAAAAAGCCCCTAGTGTCGCAATTGGGGTTTCTCATTTCGCGGTGGCGCGAGAAAATTTGTTCACCGAAATTCACAGCTACTATCTTGCGATACCAGGGGTTGACTGTTGTCCCTCTCACATGCCACGTTTGGTTTTCTTGGCACCTTTGGTCTAGATGCCACGTCCAAGGTTAAAAAAATCATTTTTATTCAAAATGTCTGGGTTTACTTTACATTATTTATGTTGTCATTTTCTCTTCCACTGTTCAATTTCTCCAGCGTCGGTCTTACCCAGGTGATTTTTTAACTCTGTTTAAAACAGCTTTTACTATTGGAAAATTATTTGTTGTTGTTAGTTTGTTTTATAATTTAAAGGGTGCATGGTAATTAATAAATTATTTGCCTTTCTCTTTCGAATTTTCCTTTGCTTTCCTCAGGGCTTCTTCAGCCTGTTCTACTATAAGATTTGTCTTACTCTTAGCAATATCCTTCAAGTTGCCTATGGTTTCTTCGGCTTGTCCTTCATAAAATTGAGCTGTGTCCTTCACATTGCCCAAGTTTTCCCCTGCTTTGCCTAACTTTTTGGTTTCAGCAACTTATTATCAAACAGTCATTTAAAATATTTTTAGCTAGTTATGGTGATTTAATAGAATAACGCAGTGCAATTACCAATATCCAGACTGAAGTTGGATTGGATATGTAGTTGGTCTATTGTTCACCATCACTATGATATCACTGTGATATATAAGAAATGGATGTTAGGTTTTATGCATAGGTCCTGCATTTTCCATTAATATATGTGAAAGACCTTTTGTTTAAAAAAAAAAATAGTAAATAGTGTGAATTTAATCTGAAATTTTTGAAAATTTCAAGAAATAGAATTTTATTGTTTTAAGTGGTTTTACCGGGGATTTAATCTAAAATTTTTGAAAATTTCAGGAAAGAGAATTTTATTGTTTTAAGTGGTTTTACCAGGAATTTTGGGATTTGTTTATGAATTGCTATTATTAATAGTAATAATTGTATTTTTAGTTTGAATATTTTTATATTATAATATTTTAAAAGTCTTTTTTAAGGTTAATATTTTTTGTTGAAATTTTCAGGAAATAGAATTTTATTATTTTAAGTAAGAGGTGTTTCTGTTGGTTATGGTGATTTAATAGAATAATGTAGTGTAATTACCAATATCCAGACTGAAGTTGGATTGGATATGTAGTTGATCTATTGTTCACCCTCACTATGATATATAAGAAATGGATGTTAGGCTTTATGCATAGGTACTGCATTTTCCATTAATATATGTTAAAGACCTTTTGTTTTTAAAAAAAATAGTAAATAGTGTGAATTTAATCTAAAAATTTTAGGAAATAGAATTTTATTGTTTTAAGTGGTTTTACCAAGAATTTAATCTAAATTTTTTGAAAATTTCAGGAAATAGAATTTTATTGTTTTAAGTGGTTTTACCAGGAATTTTGGGATTTGTTTATGAATTGCTATTATTAATAGTAATAATTGTATTTTTAGTTTGAATATTTTTATATTATAATATTTTAAAAGTCTTTTTTAAGGTTAATATTTTTTGTTGAAAATTTCAGGAAATAGAATTTTATTGTTTTAAGTAAGAGGTGTTTCTATAGGTGGAGGGTTCAATGCTTGTTGGTGTATTGAACCTCTCTTCAGGATTTTGTTGTCTTGTCAAGTTGAATATTTTTATATTATAATATTTTAAAAGTATTTTTTAAGGTTCATATTTTTTATTGTTAATATGTTAGGGTTTTGTTTTATCAAATTTTGATGGAGAGTTTTATATATCTATACAAATGTTTGTATGAAATTGGAAAACTCAATAACATGTCCTTATGACAAACAAATGTTGTAGTGTCGGTCAATTCACCCTGCTCAAGAGCGGATACCTGCTACCTCCTCAAAGAGGAAAAGCTTTCAAAAACCATCAGAGTTTTGGATAAAATATAGTCAGAAACCAATCAAGTGCTCTCGTCACCCCAGGTACGCTACAAAATATTTAGTTAATTGATCTGCCTCTTTTACTCATAGCTTGTAAATTATTACAACCAAGACAAATAAATTATACCGATCTTATTGATGAAAATATTGAATATGTGGGTTTTGAAGAATGCTTAAATCACCACTTTGTAACCAAAGCGGAAGTATCACTATTACAAATATGAAAATATTCCCCTTCCTCTACGTCTAAAATCAGCATGATGTGTATTCAATTTCTTAAGCATATTTGTGGTTTAATCTATAAATGTTGGGGGCGTAGTAACATCTCCATCACTTATTCTTTATATTTAAATTTAATGAATACAACTAAATTTTTAGTATAACTATGCAAATAATCTTACAATTTGTATGAAATTTTCTGATTTCTAGAGAAAATGTCCTTAAATTTTTGAACCCTTACTAACTACATTTTGTGAGGTAGTAAAAACATTTTCCTATTAAAAAAAAAAATCAAACCATTGACTACCAAAACACATTTGTTTCAAATCTTTTTCTTATTTGACCTTTGTTAATTTATTTTATTCTTGTAACTTGACAACCAATGTTTTTCCCTTTCCAGCAAATGGATCCAACACTAACTCCAAACGCAATACAAATGATGAGTGCTAGAGATGTACTGACATCTCCACAACTGCAAATTGTGTCTTTCAACAAGCTCGCCACTCTTGGCGATGTACCCGAACGATATAAAATTGTCCTTTCTAATGAGGTTCACTTGCACCCAGCCATGCTTCCTAGAAAGTTTAGTGAACTCTTTTCTTCCGGAAGCATAAAAATTGGGTCTATAGTGCATCTGACACATTACCTCTATAGTAATAGTAGAGGTGCAAGGTAGGCTGCTATTGTAATGTACAATTTATTTTCCTAACATTGCGGAGATACACTATATGTTGCACAGTCTTTGAACTTGTTTTTTGCTCCTACCCTTACAGGACCATAGTAATATCTGATATGGATATTACTCACACTAATCATCGATTATTTGGTGAGCCTAGATTCCTCTTTATATCACATGAACACCAAATGGAGTCATCTACACAAAACCTGCCAGTTCGTCGAAGCCTCACATTTGGTATAAATGTGCCTATAGGACAACAAATTGTTCTTGAATCCATAATACCTATTAAGGGTTTGAATCCCTATCAAGGGAGATGGACAATAAAGGGTCGTGTTACAGCTAAAAAACAAATGCACAAATTTAATATAGTGAGAAGCAGTGGACAAGTTTTCAGCTTTGACATGATAGATAGCAAACGAACTGAAGTTCGCATAAATTGTTTCAATGATATCATGGAGACACATTATGGTAGGGTGCATATAGGTTCAGTTTACACACTTTCTAGAGGTGTAGTCAAGGGTGCAAATAAGGCCTACAACAAATTGAACAGTGATATAGAGATTACATTGGACTAGGATTCTGTCCTTCAGTTATGCGAAGATGATCTTTCACTGCCATCATAGACTTTCCAGTTCATGCCTCTTAATACACTTAAAGAAAAGGAAAACAATGTTGTTATTGATGCCATCGAGGTTGTCTTGCATGTTACTGATACTTCAACAATAAGTCGAAGAGATGGGACAGAAGTACTTCGTCGTACTATCTATTTACAAGACATGTCAGGTTGCACTATTGATGTTAACTTGTGGGGTCATGTTTGCCAAAAAGAGGGGAATGAACTCAAAAAATTAAAGGACTCTCAACAAACTATTGTTGTTGCATTTAGGAATGCTCGTATTTCTGAGTTTAATGGAAAAGTCCTTAATACAACTTTCACAACTTCCTTTCTTGTAGAGCCACAAATTCTGGAGGCAGAAGCACTAAGGCATTGGGTGGCTACAGAAGGGAGAAATATTGCTTCCTCCTCCACAGGTTCTCTGTTGCTATCCAACTTCCCCAAGAGAATGCTAATTTCATCACTTTTGTAGCACTTTGAGTCACCTGCACAACCTCTTCAATGCATTGTCAGGGCAACAATAAAATATGTAAAGACGAGTGCATTCTGCTATCCGACCTGCCCACTCAGAGTTACTGGAAAGGAGTGCAAAAAAAATGCCTTCAAAATGATGATGGTACTTGGTATTTTGGAACATGCAGGACTTTAGTTGAGGACTACAATTATAGGTACTTGCTCCGACTACATAGTGAAGACCCCACTGGCAGTATTTGGGTTGTTGCTTTCGATGATGCAGCAAATGCATTGTTGCAAATGTCTACAAAGGACCTTTACATGCTCTAGTATGATGTTCATGCAAATCAGAGTCCCAATGTTATTATTAATAGAATTCGCTTCAAGCAATTCATTTTCACACTATCAATTAGGAATGAACTGTTCAATTCTGAATCAAGGATTAAATCAACAATTGTGAAAGTTGTAGAAATTGATTACCAATCTGAATATGCTGGCTTGCTCTCTCAGATATCATAAATGTCAGCACCTGCATAGAACAGTTGTACTATTTGTGTTGTGATTAGACCATAAAGATACAATTTTGCTGGCCACATGTATATAAATGATATATATGTTTGTTATCCATTACTATGTCTGATTTTTTTGTCAGTACATATCAGTTTTACTTTTGTCTATATTTTATTTAAAAAATGTTATATTATTTGTTTATATGCGCCCACTCTTAGTTCCTTGGTTTACTAAAATTAATTCAGAATACTGTTATCCTCAAATAGAGATTAGAGAACATTTCGAAGACAAGGAAGGTTAAAATTAAGATGTTTTAATCTGTTGAAGATAACTAATTAAGTTTAAGTGAAGAAATAGGCACCTGTCATACCAATTCCACTCTAGGATTCCAGAAATCTTATTCAAACAATTACATCTCATATCTTAGTATTAGGAGTAAAAGTAGTTTGCAATATTTTATCTATTCCACGCTTTATGCCATTGTGAGTAGATACCTAAATTCATTTCAATCATACATTCCTTTAATCTACTTCAGCTTTCAATGTTGAAATCTTGTTTAATGCAAAACAATACAATAACTTTTCGTTTCAATTATATCATCATATATGTTAGTTTCAATACTTAAAAATGTGGCTTATATCAATATATGCAAGCTTGAATGTGTTGTTAAGTTATTTCCAATACTCTTCTAAATGGTGTTTTTCAATTACAATTTACATTCAACTTATGTCAAATCTCTTTGTATATTCTTTTTTACAATGTATTCATTTATTTTCAAAAAAATTAACAGTAGCTTATGTTTTTTTTCCATTCAAAGGAATGGACACCCAAAGCTCAATGATAGACATTGAAAGACGGAGGAAAATAAAAAGTGAAAGAAATAGATTATATTACAGCCAACATAGGGACCAGATCTCTGCTCGTCGCCAGTTGCAAAACTTGTGAAACACCCCACAAACATTAATACTAACACCATTAACACAAAGAGAAGTGCTAGAATTTCTAGAAACAAGTGGAAAGACTGTTATAGGTGCAAGCAATACATTAGAGCAAATATCTAGCCCATCACAATCCAAGACATACAGGAAGACCGATAAACAAGTGGTAGACAATCTCAACAATCAAAATGAAATTATGATAGATAAGGATTCACATTCCATCCCTACCTAGATTCCAACAAGGGAGGAAAGCTCAATGGCCAACATTGAAAGACAGATGAGCATAAAAAGTGAAAGAAACAAATTATATTACAGCTAGCATAGGGACCAAAGCTCTACTCGTCGCCACTTGCAAAACTTGCGAAACACCCCACAAACATTAATACAAACACCATTAACACAACCAGAAGTGTTAGAATTTCCAGAAACAAGTGGAAAGACTGTTATAGGTGCAAGCAGTACATTAGAGCAAATATCCAGCCCATCATAATCTAAGACATACGGGAAGACCGATAAACAAGTGGTAGCCAATCTCAATAATCAAAATGAAATTATGATAGCTGAGGATTCACATTCCATCCCTACCCAGATTCCAACAAGGGAGGAAAGCTCAATGACCAACATTGAAACACAAACGAAACTAAAAAATCAAAGGAACAAATCATATTACAACTAGCATAGGGACCAAATCCATGCTCATTCCCGCTTGCAACATCTAAAAAATAAACCAACAACATTTTCAGAAACAAGTAGAGAGACTATTATAGGTGCACACAATACAATAGAGCAAACATCCACTCCATCACAATCCAAGACATATGGGAAAAGGGATAAACAAGTATTAGGCAATCCAAACAATACAAATGAATGTATGATAGCAGAGGTTTTGTGTTCCATCCCTGGCCATGTTCCAACAAGTGGAGAACTTTTCCCTTCCAAATACTTTGAAGCAATGAAACGTTTTAGGAAACGAATTGATGCATTATCGAACTTAAAAATGTGTAGTGTATGTAAAGAATCTTATACTGGCATGTGCACTCGCACGCTTGGTGTACATGTAATTTGTACTAGATGTCACACAGAGAAAGGGGTTCACCGTTTCTCTACAGCAAACAAGTTAGCTCTAGGTGAACAACCCAAGGTATTAAAAGTTCTTACACAAGTAGAAGAGATGCTTATAGCTCGTGTGACACCAGTTTTACAAGTAACCCATGCCCGAGGAGGCTAATACAAATATAGTGGACACACCTTAAGTTTCCCTCAGGATATTACAACAATTGCAAAACTCTTACCACAAAGGTTAGATGATATTGAAGTTATCATAGTTAGACGAACCAATACTGAAGGGAAGAACTACGACTGTTACGTAAGTAGAACACGTGTTTTGGATGCTCTTACCTATAAAATACAAAATGACCCATACTATAGAGATGTCCAAATAGATATGGAATCACTCTCCATGCTACTTGAAACTAGCACAGATGTTTCCCACATGATGCGTAACTTCAAACAGGATACTCAACAACCAACAATGATAGCTGCAGAAATTAACAATGATGATGACAGTGCTTATGATTTTGCACATTCATATTCCTTTGTTCTAAATTTGCCTAATCAAACGTGAGAGTTGGATGCAATCAAACAAATTCTCCACCTAAATAACACAGACCCAGAAACTATTCCATGGTCTACTATTGATTCCTCACCAATTAATGAGTACAACACTGAAGGGTTGCTAGATATGGCTTTTCTAACCCTCTTCCCCAGAGGGGATGCACTTCCCCTCCAACCTAGGCCCAAACAAGTCCACATGCATGAATATGCTCTACATCTAATGAGATACCATGATAGCAGATTCGGCCTGGAACATGTTAGATTCTGCTATTTCCTATACAATCTCATAATGCACCAATGCAGCCAGCAAGCTGCCACAGTTTTCCTTAAAAAAAACATAGAAGAAAACATACCGACCACCATAGAAGGGCTTCGACATCATTTGCACAATTTATTGGATGACCAATTGGCTGAACAGCTAATGCACTTTGGCACTTCTTTACGCAGCACACGTTCTTACTGGAACAAATGTCGATATGATCTAACAACCATGATCAACCAATTAGGTTCTCCAACATTGTTTTTCACATTAAGTGCCACTGATATGAAATGGCCTGATCTTCATATATTATTTCCATGAAATAATATTAGCTGTTTGCAATATGAGAGAAGGCAATTTACAGAAAATATCATCCAAAACCCACACATAACCTCCCTATATTTGCATCAATGCTTCTCAATTTTTTGAGAAGAGGTTATTGAAAAATTGTTGGACACAAAAGATTACTGGTATAGATATGAATGGCAACATCGAGGTTCTGCTCATGTACATGGATTCTTATGGTTAGAAAATGCACCAAACATGGACACACTTGATTGGAACAATTATAATGATACTGAAAGAGCTAGACATTTTTTTGACAAGTATGTCTCCTCTTGGAACCCTCTCACCCAAAATCAAAGAACTAATATGGGCCATTGAGCTTCCTCAGATGACCCATGTTTGTTGGATACTTCCCACATATTTTCTACAGATGCCTTGGTAGACTACGAAGAGTTGACAAATATTGTCCAAAGACACACAAAATGCACATAACAAACATGTTTAAGAAAAAGGGGTAAAAGAATTGAGTGTCATTATAAAGCTCCATGGAAAGTATAGATGAACTCAACCTTGAATTGCGACAACGAAGGTCACAAATCTTACGACCTAGCAAGAAATGACGATAGACTAAATATACACAGCCTTGAAATGCTAGGTATATGGCATGCTAACATTGACTACCAACCTGTTGCTTCAAAAGAACTTGTTCTTAAATACATAGCCAAGTATGCATCAAAAGCTGAGAAAAACTCAGAGAGTTGTACAGAAATGTTGAAACGAATAGTGCATGTTGTCAACTCTGAAGAAAAGGCTTTGGATACATATAGAAAATTCATGATGGAAATGATTGCAGATCGTGACATCAGTGCCCAAGAGACTTGTCATATGCTACAAAAATTGCCTCTTGTCTCTTGTAGTCAAACCTTTGTCTCTCTCAATGTTGGTCGAAAAGTGCTGCAACGCATAACAAGAACAAGTGATGAATCTGAGTTGGCAACTACCTACATAAGATCATACATGCAAAGACCTTCAAATTTGGAAACAATCTCCCTCATACAAGCTGCGCAGTTATACTCATATTGTGCACATCGCAAAGGAAACAAATGGTGAGAAAGAAAAGAAAAGGCAATTGTCAACGTGTCACCTCGATTCTATAGTGTTCCAACAGTAGACAATGAACATTTCAAAACATTCTCTTGGAGTGAGCTACTACTATACAAACATTTTCGTGACATCCCAACAGACATAGGTCTCACCAAATAAGAAATAGTCACAAATTGGAAATCGATGAAAGGAAACAATTACTCCACTTGGCATGTCGACCAAACAATGCAAAACAATGAATTGGAAGAAGACCTGGATGAACATGACGAGATACATAGAGAAGATGGCAATGACCTATGTGAGTGGGAGTTACTATCACAGATGCCTATCCCTGCTAGCTTCACCGTGGATGAGTTACACATTCTTGGAAGACGAGACTTCGACATCTACTACACATGGAATAGAAGTGATGTATTACCACATTTGCATGAAAATACCATTGACTTCATATCAAGGGGTAAACTATCAAATGAACAACATGTTTACTCTTCCACACCTTCAAATACCACAACTTACTAGCTATCGCCTAAACAACAACTGGCATTAAACATCATTACTCAACATCACATGAGACCATACCCAAAGGAACCTTTACACATTATCATTCAGGGGACAGCAGGCATTGGCAAATCGTACTTAATAAACTGCATTAGAAACACCATAAATGGGTGCACCCTAAACAAAAAAAAAACATTGCTTGTACTCGCACCTACAGGAGTATATGCCTACAACATCCGAGCTACTACAATCCACACATGCCTAAGGATCTCTATCAAAGAAATGCGACCTTTACAAGGACAATCACTCACCTTTTTCCAAAAAGACTTGAAAGATGTTGAGTATATTCTAGTAGATGAACTAAGCTTCCTAGGGCCAAAGTTGTTCTTGAAAATAGATCTTCGCTTGCATGAGGCATTTCTTGATCGAAAACATCAGGATTTTGGTGGCCTATCAGTTATACTTGTCGGTGACCTTGCCCAGCTACCGCCCGTTATGGACAAGCCTATATATACATCACATTCAACTGCACTGCTATTATGGCACACTTTTAATATAGTCATTACATTAGACACAGTTTTCCATCAACAAGGTGAAAGTCAATCTCAGAGACAATTTCGTGATATTCTGCAAAATATAAGAAATGCCGAGCCAGTTCAACATGATTGGGAAATACTAATGAAACGCACAAATGACAACTTAACCACAATAGAAATAGAGAAGTTCAACACATCCATGCATTTATTTCCAACTAACAATCTAGCTTCGCTACATAATAGGAAAATGCTAAAACTTTTGAATGTTCCTATAGCTCTTAGTGTTGCACAAAGAACTCGGCAAAACACAAATGATTATAGTGATGATGACCAACTACACGAAGAAGTACTTCTTTGCATAGGTCAACGAGTAATGTTAACAACAAATCTCTAGATTGAAACTAGTCTTGTAAATGGGTCATTAGGATAGATTAAAGGTATTGTTTACAGTGATGATTGCAAACCCCCTGATTTGCCATTGTACGTTGTAATCAAATTTGATAGTTACATTGGTCCAACATGGGATAAAGAGCATCCACAGAACATTCTTGTCCCACCAGTTACACGTGGTAACCGTAGACAACTTCCACTATCCATGGCTTGGGCTATAACAATCCATAATTCTCAAGGCTTGACATTAGATAGAGCCACAATAAACATAGGAGAAGTTGAGAGGCAAGCACTTCTATTCACAGCAATTTCCAGAGTCAGGTCCATAGAAAATCTCTGCATAGAACCTTCTTTTTCTTTTGCATGCTACTCTAAAATACAAAATAGTCGGTATACAACAATTAGGAAGAAAGAAGAGGCCTGGTTACACATACTATCCTGTAACGACATTCAGGTACATGTGTATGCTTTCGGTTTTACTAACATTTCATGTTCCATCAATTCCTATGATCTTGACTCTTGTTTTTGTTTATTTGCAGATTAATGGAGACCTTGATGTAGAAGACAAACATTCCTGATTCTAGAGGAGATCATACTCAAGATATCCAAACTGCAGATCTCCTACCTACTAGAAGAAAAAAATGTCAAAGAATACAGAAAATGGCTCCACCTGTACTTTAACTTAAAATTGTACATAGATAGAACAAAGTACATATTTATCTTTTAAATAATAAAATTTACTATTCCATGTGCTCTTGTTATTACTTGTAAAGAAAAAAATGTCAAATAGCATATAGAAAATGGCTCCACCTGTACTTTAACTTTAAATTGTACATAGACAGAACAAATCAATCCAAGAATTTTGCGAGACTCGACTCAAATTGCTATAATATTTCTTTATTTATTCACTGTGTTTTCTTTGTTTATTCATTTATTGCTCTTTAAATTCATCAGTAGATACACCACCAGGTTGGATTTCAAGAACATGGGACAATTGCCTTTTAATATCGGATTCATTTTCGGCTAACTATAGAACTTGTATATGCAAGTTTTATCGTTATGTATCTCATATACATATGCATATGTGGTTGGCCTTTATATTGTGTTGAAATTTCCTTCCTTTCAATCTTTGTATATACATTCGGGACATACATACAAGTTTGTTTGCATCTTTGTAATTATCATTAATATATAATATTTTATTTAAACAATATTTATTATATTTAAACTATTATCTAATAATTATTAAAGAATATTAATTAATAATTATTACTTTTCATAATATTTAATATATAATATATTTAATAATTATTTCATATAATTTATTGCGTTTGTACCTTGCCGATGTACATTCACCTTTGTATATGGCCTTTGTATATTGCCAATGTACATTCACCTTTGTATGCCTGCCTTGTATGTGTCCTTGTATGTTCACATTGTATGTTCAAATATACAGCGAAAATATACAAGGAAAATATACAAGGAAAATGATACAATGGATTATGCATATACAATTAATAGAATTATGCAGTAATAGATTAAGAACCATCGGCGAAGCTAAACAAATCAGAATGAAATTTATGTCTTATCGAACCAATGGTCACAACCACGATCGGGTAACTTGAAATAAGTTATCCCGATGGAAAATTCCACCAGTTTTTCTGTTTCGCTATTTTCTATTTGATCTACTATTTGCATTTGGCAAAGCTTGGTGACTTGTTGTATTAAGTGTCACAAATATCAGTGGCTATGAAGTGTCACATATTCATTGTATAGGATGTCGTCGGATGCATTTTTTGGTTTGTATGTTTGGCGGAAGCGAAACATACAAAGGGTGGCATACAAAGCTATATACAATGCTCAGAACCAAAATGATTATGAAATAACGTTAAGTCCTTGTATGTTTCTCGCATTATATGTATGTATCGATACATACATTGCAGTACATACAAGGCGGAACGCATAGCGCGGAACTGAAATGATTATGAAATAAGGTTAAGTACTTGTATGTTTCGCGCATTGTATGTACATTTCAGCATACATACATTGTGGTACATACAAGGCGGAATTCAAAAAGGATTAAAATCTGATATAAAAGATGCATCAGAACTTAATGTATATCGAGGGATGCATTTCGTAGTATATACATGTGGTGGAGCTGAAAGGTGAATAGCTTGTGGTTTATCAAAATTGAAGTCCTAAAGGTGATACAAGGGACTTTGTATGTATCCAGACTTGTATCTAAAAGTTTGATACAAGTATTATATGCATAGCGAAGATACAAAAGGAAAGGTAAGGTGGACCCCACTGGTTGTATATTCGGTTTGTATAATTCCAATGTATATGTTCGAATGGATGCATCATAACTCAATGTATATCGAAAGATGCATTTTGATGTATACAAGTCAGACCCGACGGAATTTGAAGGTGAAATGAATAATCAATTAGGTCTGTCGGATGTATGTCATGTTTGTATATTTGGCAGAAGGAAAACATACAAGGAGGATATACAAAGCTTTATACATAGCGTGGAACTGGAGAAAGTTTAAAATTTGGTTAAAGCGATGCATCATGACTTAACGTATACTAAAGGATGCATTGCACTTTATGCAGGATGCGGAACCAAAAGTGAGTGAGCTGTGTTTTATAAGAGTTGAAGTCTGAGGGGTGATACATGCAAATATTTGTATGTATCTTGGGCTTTGTATCTAAGGGATTGATACAAGTGTTGAATGCATCAGACGGAAATGTATCATCGGCGGAGGAGTTTTAGATCATACCAACCATATGGGTTATGCCGACGGTAGAGATAACCAAACCGAATGGATGCATCATAACTCAATGTATATCGAAAGATACATTTCGATGTATACAAGTCGGACCCGACGGAATTCAGAGGTGAAATGAATAATCAATTAGGTCCATCGGATCTTGTATGACCGCAATGCATGTATCTAAACATACATACAAAGCGTGGAACATACAATGATTAAACCTTATTTCATAGTCACTTCAGTTCCACAGCATGTATAAAGCATTGAAAATACAGGGAATTTTAAGATGGTTCATAGACTTTCAGGTCCAAACATGCATTTGATTGATAGATCCTATCGGCTATTCTATTGCGCATAAATTTGTGCAACTGCTAGTTTTTAAATTAGCTGGGATTTATCTTTGGGAGAAAAATACCAGTCAGTATTAGCCGAATACCTGTCAGTGTGCTAGAAAACTGCGAGTCAATACGCCGGGAAACTGCAAGAAAGTTTTTTCGTCACCGATAAATGAGCTTATATTTCCCCTCACCACCAAACCAAATATCATCATAGGTAAAGGTGCTAACCAGGAAATTTGTCATGCCACATAGAAATAAAAAGCTTCCCAAAAAAACAAAAAGGACGTCTTGAAAGCCACGGCAGATGAAGAATTATTTTCATTTTTTTACTTCCATTGACCAAGTTGTCAATATTTTATTAAAATAAAATTCATACATGTTGAGCTAGTCAGTCATCCCAAGCGGTGTAGATGGATTTCAAATAATTAATAAATTCAAGACATTCAAATACTTTGCAATAATAATAATAAATACATGACATTCAAAAGCTGTATTTTAAATAAAATTTTTCCAAAGGCCCAGAAAATGTTATAATAATAATGAATACAGAACATTCAAATGTGTATGTTATATTTAAATTAAAATGCTTTATAATAACAAGTGACGTATGGCATGGTTCCTACAGATAATGGATGTGTGGTCCCGGAACTAGAGCTGTTAGGAACTATGGCCGAAAATGATATATTAATTTTTGATAATGTGCATTGTAAACTAAAAAGATATTGATAATGCACATGCAATTATGAGCATGTTAAACAATATAATTTCTATTATAGTAAGAACATTATATTATGTTTGTGTATGATATAATCAATATTGTATATTATTAGTTCATTTATGTTTCAATAGTTCAACAAAGACACCGGTGGATTCAGGTATTGTGTTAATTGGGAGTATAGGGCAAAAGATAACCATTATCAGAAACAATTTAGAAGCAATTTAGAATTTAGGAAGAGTGTAAACATAATGTGATATAATATATGACATGGTAAATATATTAACACTGTATTGGTGCTGAAAATATATGGTTTTTTAGATTTTGTTAAAGCTTTTAAAAGGGTTAAATGTTATAATTAGGAAGACAAAGTTGTGATTTAAACAATAGATATTTTTTAAGATTTAGTATTTGTTTATAATATAAATTTTACTATTTTAGGATCATAAATTAATTTAAAATATATATTTTTTTTATTTAATATATTTTTGCATATGAGTTTGTTTTTTTTTCTAAATTGTAAGTTAGAAGTTACTGTATAGTAATTATTGATAGCGTGCATTTTAAATTATAAAAGGTAGTGAACATAGTATTGATCAAGTAAATATTGATAATGTGCACAAAATTATGAGCATATTAAACAATATAATTTTTACAATATTTGTGTATCATTGAATCTATGCTATATATTGCTAAGTTATTTATATTTTTAGTGTTCAACAAAAAACACACACTCAAATATTATTCTAGTTGGGAGTATGGTGGAAAAGAAAATCAATATAATTTTTTTATAGATGTCATTGATTCATTTTATGGTTTTTGATTACAAAGATAGCTTGGTGTATATTGTTTTAGATTTAGTGTTATTTATAATAATTTCTAATTAGAAATTATTCAAGTGTCCTACTAGAGAGACAATGCTATATGTTGTATTTACATTGGTTTTTTTTTTGGTTTTTTTTCTCTCTAGGTGTGTTGAAGCTTGTGTTTTGTATGTTACATTTTACAATGCCAAAAGATAATTGGAATGATTGCAATGCTATTTGTTGGTATGTTGATGTCAATGTTACGAAGCAAGAAGGACAATTGGAATTTTGAAGTGTGTAGATGTGTTTCATTCTAGTTGAGTTTGTATCATTTATAAATTGTTGAAGGGTAAGTGCATGAAAATGGGATATAAAAATGGGGTCAAAAGTGGCCACTTTAATTTCTGAAATCAGCTAGACCTTAACTTGGATGAGTAATTTGAGATGCATGCACTCAAAATCTGAAGATACCAAAAGAACAAGAATTGTAGTACTCTAAATCTAGTTTCTAAACTACTAAAGTTCTTAAAAGATAGTTAAGATTAAGAGGGTGAAATATTGCACGCACACAAAAGTGTTCATATTTTTCTCATTAAAATATAACATAGTGTCTAGTGTGCGCCCCCTATTTTTTTGTTGCATTTAGTATTTTTTTAAAACTAGTTCGTAGAAATATAGTTAAGAGTGAGTACTAGAAGTTGTGATTTTTTAGTAATTTTTTATTAAATTTTTTTTGTGATTTTTCAAAGTGGATGCATCCTAAAAACTGCATCATTGAGCACACATGTCACACAACTTACACAAAAATAATTAAAAAATGTAATTTTTTTAAATGTATAAAGAATGAAGCATCGAACAATCCTATATAATTTTTAAATTTTGATAAGAAAATCAAGTTATAAAGAAAAATGAATACATATATGATTGAAGAATATGAGAACATTGTTCAAAGAAAATAAAAATAAATATCTTAACTTATTCAAAATTTTAAAAAAACATATGGTTAGAATGCTAAGAACTAGCTCATCATTTTATTGGTGGTTTCATCAAATTTTATTATAAAATGAACAAATCTGACGATGTTGAAGCTGAAAAATGTTAGACTATGAAAAAAATGTCTCTAAGAGGTATCATAGATGTCCAATGCTTAGGCTCGGTTTCCCAAGCAAATCCCAAGCCTAAAAAGGCAGGATAGAAATTTGAAAAAAACTAAAATGTGCTCACGTTTTATGTTCCAAAAACATAAAATGCACTCGTGTTTTATGTTCCATGAACATAAAATGCGCCCGTGTTTTATGTTCCACAAAACGCAAGTGTATTTTGTAGAACATAAAACATGCTCAAGTTTTATGTTTCACAAAATGTGCTTGCGCTTTGTCAAACATAAAATGTGATTGTGTTTTATGTTCATTTAAAACATGTTTTTTGTTTAGAATTGAAAGAAGACTAAGTATTGTATTTAAGGTTGAGCACAAGGTCACCTCATCTCAATTGATCTTTACCCATACCCAACGATAGCAGAACTAGTAGAGCCAATTGTTGACCCCAACTTCTCCACCACTTGCAACGAATCAAGATTTAGATAAAGACCTAGAAGGAACTAGAGTAGAGACACTAACTAGGAGGTATAAGGATGTGATCAGTGCAAGGATAGGAGGTGGTCAAGCACCTAAGGTTTGCTATGAGGAGGTGGTCGAGCATCTATAATTTATGATCCTGGCCACCTCTTTTCCAAAAGAACCTAAACTTATCTTAGAAGGGCACAAGAAATAGTGGAATTGAAATCATAATATGGAGGGGATATCTCTTGACTAGAGAAGCCCTAATATCTATAAAGGTGTAGATCCCCCTCTCTATAATAAGACAAGTTCGCAAAGTGGTAAAAACCTTTAAGAAAGTAATAGAAAGCTCGATCCATAAGAAAGAATGCTAGAGAGAGGAATGTGAATCAAGAAAGTTGTGCTCCCTCAACTACTGTAGATGGAGTAATGCTCAATTCAGAGTTAAAGAGACCTAAAGGGGCTAGAGATTCCAAAGATTATAGGGAGAGTAAAGAATCCACCTATCTATAGTAGGGGCAATATAGAGATAGGGGCATTGATTATGCCTTGGTCAAAAACAAAAATAAAATGATAAAACCATTCTCTCAAATGTCATGTAGGATATCCACAATGTCAAAGTTCCTAGCCTCGCCATCTTCTTATTCACACAGTCATTATTAGTGCTGAACTTTATTGTATATTACTTATTATAAGTAATATAATTAGCACATGGCATTAAGCCACCTTAGGTGGCTAGGTCTTGACTTGGAGAGTTCGACACAACTCTCAAGCTATGTGTCAACATCCTTTTTCCACTTGGTGAGTGGAGTTTTGAAGTCGACTCAACCTCCTCACTTCTCCTCACCTATATGTACTTGCTATTTTGCATTGTTTATCCATTGCAATTTTATTGCCTTCACTCCATTTTTGTAAGGGGCATTTCACTTAGATGTTTTTGGATTCTTTCATGGTATCAGAGCATAAAAAAATCATAAAATCCAAATTTAGGGGGTACTTTAAACTTTGGATAGGTTCTTTTGAACATTGTAAAGTGCATTTTTTGGTTCCAAATTTATATAGTCCATGTATATGCACTAAATTATAAATTGCCACAAAGTAAGGGGGGATCAAATTCAGGGGGGTGTCATTGAGTTATTTTTCTTTCCATACTTCTAAGTCTGTAAAAACATCTCATCTAGATGGTTTAATAAGTGTGATCAAGTCTAACTCCAAGTACTTCTAAAACTCGCAGCCACTTCAACTTCTTCTTCATCCTGACTAACATCTTCAACATGTACTCCTCCACACTGCACCAACTTGATAGCATCTAACCATGTGGTTATTCCTCTCAACATTTCTACAATTTCCATATCTCGTTGTGGACCTCTTCTACCACATCCTCTTTGTGCCATGTCTTCTTCAAATTCTCTGCAGTTGTAGGTCTACACTCACTCTCCTTTACCCACAACAAAAATATTAGAATCTCTTTTTTGACACATCCACAGTCTCCTCGGGAAACTTGTTCTGATACCACTTGATGCAAGACTAAATTCGGGGGACTTAACAGAATACCGAATTAAGCAGCAAAATATGAATAGTAACTCAAACAACCATGCCACCACAAAATGAATCTATTTATTAGCAGCAACAAAATGATTATAGGAGTACAAAATTCATTACACAGTCTCAAGGTGTATCAATCTTTGTTTACAAAACTTCTCCAACATCTCTTTCTCTAAAAGATTGAACCAAGACAAATCTAACTGAAGGAACCCCCAATCTAGACCAAGAAATTGTATTTATGGCACTCGGCTAAAAACAGTTCAAGCACCATGAATCGTTATACAACTAAATGAATCACCAAGGAGTTTAACATTTACAAAACTAAACCACTACCATTAAACCTCCTTGTAAGCATATCACAATCACCATTGTGTATATTCATTAGTTTATACATATTTGGGCTCTAGACAGTTATTGGTAAAATGCCCTTCCCACAAACCACAACGCTTTCTATCAAATTTTCTCCAAGTTTTGAAACTCATGCTTTCTAACACACCACTATGGAGAAGTTATCGGCAATGTTCCATCATCTCAAACTTATCTATTGTCTTCTTTCCCCAAGCCATCATCGCCAAAATAATCCATTGACGAAATTAAGAAACAATGAACTTTCCTATCGGTGAAAGTGACGTCACATGAACTTCCAAGTTTGTCGCTTCATTCTATCAGAAAAATAAACCTCTTTCGAACCTTTATTGGCTTATCAAAAAAATTTGAAAACCATGAACTAGCTGATACTTAAACTTTTCCTTCTATCAACAAAACTCATCTTTCTCGAACCCTATCGACAAGTTGGAAACTTTCAGAAACTACGAACTCCATTCTTAATGGCTTTATCAAAAAAATTGCCTATCGACAAATCTACGAGTTCCCAAACCACCAAAGTTACTGATATCACACTTTAGCCAACACTTAATCTTTCTATTAGTGATCTGGCCATTCCACGAACTTGGGAAACTCATCCTTCAAATCATATAATCAGCTAACTTACAAAGATTTGAACTTCCTTCCAAAGCTTGTCAGTGATAAGGCTTGTCGGTAAACCAAGCCATCGACAAACCTCTGGATCGACGAACTGAATAGTTCGAGAAACAAAACTTTGCCAACTATATGGTTCCCCTTAGAAAAATTGAAAAGTGAACTTGTACAAAGGCTTGTCAGTGAAATCACCCATTGGCGAAATAGGCTATCAGCGAACTGATCCATCAGTGAACTTAACAGCTCTGACTAGCTCTAACTTAGTCAATTTTTTCCCAATCTTCACCAAAATGAAATTGGAGATACCTAATTGGGTCTTCTACAAGATGTCGTCTTGAAATTGACCAAATAAATCTGAAATCAAGCTCCTGAAACACAAAAACTAACTTTGCAAGGAAACAAAGCCAAACAACTTAGCAAATAAAACATATTTTTGGTGACACAGGATTGCTAGTGAACCTGCATCAATTTCTTTTTGGTGAATTATTTGGACACTCAATTTTTCTCTGGATTTCACTTCTCATTGTTGTTGCACACTGATTGAGTAAACTATAGAACCTACTTCTAGAAAGTAAAAGCTAGGTTGGAACTCACATGGTAAACACATTTTTCTTAGATAAGATGTAAGAAATAACTTTTCTCTTTTGCTTTAGATGTGCATAATGCATTGTGAATTTCAATTACTGCATGGAACAACTTAATGCGCTATATTGCTAGAAAAACTAGACCAAGCTAGTTGTAATCCAGGACATTAAATTGTAAATGTAATTCCAGCTAAGTCTAGTAGACTCTATGCAAGCAAATGAGGGTGGATAACTTCTACCAAAACTTCCATTTGGGCTCTTTACATGCAAATAATGGCCAAAACATAATCCTAGATATTTGTTAATTTAATTGTTATTCTAATGGCAACACATATTATGTTGTGTATAATACAATGTTAGTGAGGATGGTTGCAAGAAAAAAAAGACAAAAAAGGGAGAAGGGCATTTAGATCACAGATTGTAGTGTTCTAGAATTTTAGGTACCTAAACTCAGGTTCATGACCCTTGAGTAACTGACTTGTATGGTGGTACTAAATATTGTTTGTGATTAGATGTTATAAATGAGTTTATCTTGGGCTCTTGCCTATCTATCCATCATTACAAATTTGCACAACTCCTTGCTCAAGTGTGCATTCATTATAGAATTATGCTATACTTACATGAAGTAATCTCCTTTGAAAGTTGTGATCTATGTGGGATAAAGTTTGGGCGTACGATTCTTTTGTGATGAAAAAAACATGAATTTAAATCCTTCCCATACTCCTCTAAATTAACCTTATCTTCAACAATTATCTTACCAACTTTTTGAAATATGCATTACTCTTGCTCAACTCCTTCCCTCGTATTGGAGCATTTATCATATACATAGATTGTTGTTGGTGTTAGGTCCCAAAACCGTTGTTCCATTTCCTTGAACAAAGATTCACTTTCAAGACCAGGGTTGTCATCATGAAAGTAAAACATGCTCATCCACATACCATGGAGAGTTGAAGGCCAACAAACAAGAGTGGGCATGCTCTCCTGCAACTAGACCTAGGAGGGATGTTCCTAGAGGCACCAAATGGAAAACCAATACATAACCATAGCCATACCCAATGCACACTTGACCCCCTATGAATGTCACTAGGCCATGATGATTGGGTGCATAAAACATCTAATAAATTGATTTAGGGATGATTTAGAGATGTCTAGATTGTAGATGAATAGTGACAAGATGATGAGTGGACAATTTTAGGTGTCTACAAATCTAAAACAAAATAAAAAATAAAATAAATGTATAACAAAACAAATATATATTTTAATTTTACTTTGTAGCAATTAAGTGTGTATGTGTATGTATATACATGTATACATATACATATATTTGTGTGTGTATTACATTTTATTTAGTAGAAATACATATTTTTTTATTTTTCAAAATACAAAGACCTTAAAATTTTAAAATATATATTAATGCTTAAATTTACAAAATAGGTCTTCAAATAAAAATTAAACAATGTAGATAAAATAAAATAAATTTTAACCAAAAAAT
Organism: Cunninghamia lanceolata; assembly: GCA_027924645.1. NCBI lineage: Eukaryota > Viridiplantae > Streptophyta > Pinopsida > Cupressales > Cupressaceae > Cunninghamia > Cunninghamia lanceolata. Next base: position 3,757,319 of record BSBN01001161.1, read on the forward strand.
AAAATTTATGTGGTCCCCATTCATGGGGTAGGAGGTTTAGGCTCCTTCCAAATAAAACAAACAACAAAATGGTGGCTAAAACTTAACTTCAATGGATTTGGAATTGGGTGGATCGCCTATAATGAGGATAAGACATTCTTACGAAAGGTTCCAAAAGGATAGACGATGGAACCAATGATGAGGCTAAGGTGCAAGCATTGTATTTGGTTTGAAATTATGTGTTCAAATTGAAAGGAATTCTAAGTTATCTCTCCTCTCTCTCTGCCTCTCTTTTTTCCCCTCTCTCCTACTCTCTCTGTCTCTATTCCACTTTATGGCAACATAAAGCTTATTCATTTGACATAGAGATATGTGGAAATCAAATTTAAGATTTACCCTCCCCTCTCATTCTTGGTGAGCCTCATTCACCCAGAAGCTAAGTGAAACAAGAGTCTCTCTCTCTCTCTCTCTCTCTCTCTCTCTCTCTCTCTCTCTCTCTCTCTCTCTCTCTCTCTCTCTCTCTCTCTCTCTCTCTCTCTCTCTCTCTCTCTCTCTCTCTCTCTCTCTCTCTCTCTCTCTCTCTCTCTCTCTCTCTCTCTCTCTCTCTCTCTCTCTCTCTCTCTCTCTCTCTCTCTCTCTCTCTCTCTCTCTCTCTCTCTCTCTCTCTCTCTCTCTCTCTCATAATTATATAACTATTCTATATACAAAATGTCTATTGTAACTAGATTTATTAGGCATATTATATTTGATATGATGTAAACTATATGTATATTCTATTCTTATATGTTTCAACCAATTAAGCTCAACCCCTTGGACTACATTTAGAATATATTTAATATAATAGTTATTTTTTTTTAAAACATACTATTTATATATATTTGTCATGAAAAACTAATATTTTAAAATATAAAATAAATGATCTTCTAGAAATGGTTTAATTTATTCCAAAAATAAATACTATTTTAATTAAGTTCTGCAAGGGGTAAAAAAAATACTATTTTATTTTAATACAATTTGATGTAATGAAAGTTAGGGTTTAATTACAATAGGAGGATACCTGATCAGAGATCATCAATTATTTTTTTTCTTTTTATATGTTTCCTATCTTAATTTGGATGGGTTGATTCATAAAAAGTTAAAGACATCAATTTTAAAAAACAAATTCAACAAACATCTTAAATATGCCTTCTATCTATCATTGTTATATTTGACTTACAAAAATACAATTTGTTGTATTTTATTGTATTTTAATATTTTTCTCTCTATATAATATATTATATCTATGTTTAATAATTTATATTATATAAAGCATAATATATAATAATATTTTTTTTAAAATACAAAATAAAAAATCAAATAAATAACAATTATATAAATATTTAATTTATATATATATAATAATAGATAGGTATGATTATAATATGTAATTTATAATATATAATTTATATATAAATATTAAATATTGATATTTATTTTTTATTTTTTGATTGTTGAGTAAGGCTTAGGGAGCTATATCCCATAAAATTAAGGAAAAACAAACCAGAATATCTAGCTACTCCAAAATTGCAAAAAGCTTTGATATTAATTACTACTAATTACATATCATCTTCTATACCATCTACCATTACAACTTGTATAACTGCTATCGTTGTTTGTTCAGCCTACATACTATACTGGATAACTACCCTTGCATCACTCCTCTCCATCACTCGAGCTCTCTAAGATCACATCCTCCATGGTCCACTCAAAGCCACCGCCATCTTCGATACCAGCAACAATCTTTAGGAAATTGGCACCCCACACCACATTGCTCCTTCTCTCTGCCTCTGGGTAGCCAATAGCTAAGACCACGAATGACACATAAGGCCCGTGTGTATTTTGTACTAGTGGCCAGATCCCTAGAGAAGGTACAAATCCTTGGCGCTCTACTACAAGGTTGAGCAACACCTCCAACCGGCCCCTCCAATCCACCCTGGTAAGAGCTCTCATCATTTCCCACACTGAATCCTTTATCTCACCAGCGTCCAGCAGCACCGCAGCAATCATTGAGGTTATGTCAGAGTTAACTATGTATTTGCTAGCCCAGTTGAGAAACGCTTCCCCCAATACCATTTCCACTGTGAGCAAGCTGATGTAGGACCAAACCTTAAATACTTTGTGAAGTCTCTGCTCATTGATTAGCCCCCTAAATGTCATTTGTCTCTTTTTACTTGTTGGGGCAAAGGAAGACTCCATCTCCTTTTGCAACCTCAACAAAGCTTGATGACATTAACTGCCAAGCTCAGTGGGATTTAAGGATGCCTCACATGCTAAGGATTTGTTTAGTATTTAATATTTTAAATACTAAACAAACAAAACTTCCAAATTAAACAAATAAAATAAAAATTCTTCCACATATTTAATATTTTATCTTATTGAAAGTCAAAATTCTTTATAAAATGTCTCCTCTAAAAACAAAAAATATAAAACATTTAACCAATAAAATTATAAAGATCTGTGCGAATCAAACATCTGATGGCACATTTAAATACTTTGACAAGTATCTACAAGTCAAATCAAAGGCATTTAATAGAATTTTAGTCGTTATCGCGCCATAACATCTCTAAGCGACTGAAACCTCCCATATTTCACTCCGTCCCATCATTCAATAATTTGGAGAAGTCATTCCATCATCAGTCTTTTGTCACACTCACATATGAGATGGTACTATGGATGCAGGGGGAAGGAAGCGGCATCCATGCCCCCATGCATTTTTTGGGGCTAGATAGCCACTTCCACTTCCTCTTCTAATAGTTAGCTATTACCTTAGCTATTATTGTCTAACACAAGTTTACTATCATCGACCAATCCATTATCCACTTCACTTAGCAGTTAGTCTCACCTCAACATTAGATTTGATGTTAATTTCTAACCTTAACATTTAGCAGTCACCATTAGTCTTGGCATTAAATCTATTGGTCATCAATAGTTATTAATGTTAACAATAGGTGTTAGGTTAACAGTAGGCCTAGCAACCATTGTTAATAGTTTTTCTAGCATAGCATTTAATGTTAGCCATCAACTTAACCCTTTAATTGCAAACATCAAGTGTTAGCTGAAGCATTTAATATTATCCTTAACTTGACTTTGGTATGTTGTGGCTGCGAATTTTAGCTAGGCACTACTATGTGCATGTGTTAACTAGCTCTCTTTATTTTGTAATGCATGATTACTAAGATGTTTCAATTGTTGGTCACGTATGCCAACTAGTTAAGTTATTTATCAATTTAAGATTAGTATTACAAAATTTGGAAAGGAAATTATAACAATAGGAATTTAGAATCTGAGTTTCTATTAATAGAGATCTGGTTGATGAACTCTAGTATAGTTTTTGTGATCCAAAACTAAAAGTATGCCTAAACAAGTTAGCTTTATAGCTAAATATGAATCATCTTAAGTTAGGCTCAAGTTATGATATGGTTTATAGGCCATAGTTCATAATGGTAAAATATGATTATGTTTGAATAGCATGTAATGGGTCCTTACACTCCTATTTTGTGTTGGAATTTCTAATCTGGAGCCTGCATTAACTCCACCTACCCATCAGAGATCTTCTCAGGATCTCGTTCCTGCCACCTCTGACCAAATTAGTTAATGTCATTTGCTGGCCTATCAGTTTCCATTTTAATGTTGGTCAATTTCATTGATTGTTGTTAGGTAGATTTAAATTTTGAGTTTGAGCGGAAGATTTTTTTGGAAGTCAAGATAAGACAAAAGGAAGGAATGAAGAACAGTTAGAAGTGAAGAGTTAATATTGCAAGCAGCAGCAGCACTGTAGTGCAGAGTAGAGAGAAGATTTGTTGCAGCAGCACTATAGTGCAGAGTAAAGAGAAGATTTGTTGCAGCAGCAACAAGGAAGAATATTGTAGAGAGTGCAGAGAATAGAGCTTCGAGCAACTCCAGACATGCATAACGACCAGTTAGAGGAAAGAGCAGAACAACTCCAAATAGAAAGAAACAACAGTGATGTCCAACAAGCTCCAAAGTGAGCAGTAGTTGTAGGGATAGAAGTAGAAATAGAGTTGTAGCTCTGTAGTTGTATTTGTTTGATGCAAAATAGTTTTATTGATTAATAGAAATCTATATTTGTGTATTTTGTTTTGTGTCCTCTCTCTCTCTTTGTTTATTCTTCCTCCAACGAAGTGGTATTAGAGTGTAACACTTCCAACAAATTGAAATCAGAGCCAAGGTTTGGCAGATCTAGAGTTTTAGCCTTCTGGTATTGAGGAAAAGACTAAGATTTCCTAGGTATTAATAGTCTCCCCTGATTTAGAAGAATGGCTAGAGAAGACAACAAGAGTTGGCAGAAACCACCCATGTTTGATGGAAAAAATTATGATGTTTGGGCGAAGAAGATGAAGACCATCTTGGTTGCAAATGATTTGTGGGAACTTGTGGTCAGTGGGTTCATAGATGTGACTGACCCAAATGCCTTTGCAGCCCTAACAAACACCCAAAAGAACCAGTTGAAAGAAACAAGGAGAAACAATGCTAAAGCCCTCAGTCTAATTGAGGCAGCCTTGACAGGGGCTATTTTCCCTGGAATAGTAGCAGCTAACTATGCAAAGGAGGCTTGGCGGATTCTGGAAAATAGTTACAAAGGAACTGACAAGGTGAAGTTGGTGAAACTCTAGTTGCTACGGAGAGATTTTGAGACCCTACAGATGAAGGATGGAGAGTCTATTTCAGACTTCCATACAAGGGTTTCCACCTTGATAGATCAATTGAGGATAAATGGGGAAACCATGGAAGAACAAAGGATTATTGAGAAAATCCTTAGAAGTATGCCCTTGAAGTTTGACCCTATTGTCATAGCAATAGAAGAGGCCAAGGACCTCTCAAAGATGATAGTAGATGAGTTGATGGGTTCCCTACAAACCTATGAGTAGTGGCTGAATAGATCTACTCCTTCCCTAGAGCAAGCCTTCAAATCTCAGAGTAGTGTGAGAGGTAGGGGAAGAGGAAGAAACAACAGAGGTAAAGGCAGATGAAGAAGCAACTCTGGAAGAGGTGGCTCAAATAGCCAAGAAGATGGACCAAGCACCTTACAACAGGACTCCCACAACAAGAAGGGCAGCAACTCCAACCAGTGGTATGATAAATCAAATGTGCAATGTTACTACTGTCATAAGTATGGTCATTATGCAAATGAGTGTAGGAAGAAGCAGCATGACCAAGGGAGTCAGAATGCTCATGTAGCAAATGAGGATAAGGCTGGAAATTAAAAACAGTCTAAGGTGTTCATTGTATGCAACCTTTCTGAGTAGTGCAGCCCTGATGTATGGTATTTAGATAGGGGGTGTAGCAACCACATGAGTGGTAATGCAAATATGTTTGCCTCCATTGACAATAATTTCAAATCTGAGATCATGATGGGGAACAGTCAAAAGGTTCCTGTCATGGGAAGAGGCATCATCACCATCCTTACCAAGCAAGGTGAGAAGAGGTAGATCCAGGATGTCTATTATGCCCTAGGCATATTTAACATAACTTATTAAGCATTAGACAGATGGTCCAAAATGGTTATAAAATCTTGATGGAGAAAGGGGAATGCATCATCTATGACAGGGATGGTAGCAAGAAGGTCATTGCAGTAGTGCAGATGACGAAAAATAGAATGTTCCCCCTCAAATTATAGTCTCCGGCTCTATCTGGAGCTACACAACAGATGGCTCTGGACGGCTCCAAAGTCAACCAGATGGTGTCTATGTAGCAATGGCTTAGCAGTTAGCCTTCAAGATAGTCATCAAAGACCCATCCAAGCTTTGGCATTTGAGGTATGGGCACTTAAGTTTTTTCAGTTTAAGTCTTTTGTCCAAAAAGGTATGGTTAGAGGGCTTCCAATAATTGTTGAGCCTGATAGGAAATGTGAAGCCTACATTTTAGGAAAGCAGCACATGCAGCCCTTTCAATCAAGGCATTCTAGGAGGGTAAGAGCACCATTGGAGCTGGTGCATTCATATTTGTGTGGCCCCATGAAGACCCCCACACTAAGTGGGAATGTATATTTTATGACCTTCATAGATGACTATAGTAGAAAGACATGGGTTTATTTCTTGAAGAATAAATCTAAAGCATTTGAGAAGTTTAAGGAGTTTAAACCTTGGCTAAGAAGCAAAGTGGCCATTACATCAAGGTCCTCAGAACGGACAGAGGGGGAGAGTACATCTCCAAGGAATTTATGAATTTCTGCAAGTATGAAGGCATTCAGAAAAATTCACAAAAAGGTACACTCCATAACAAAATAGAATTGCTGAGAGGAAAAATAGAACCATCACAAATATGGCAGCAAGCATGATGAAGGCTAAGGGACTGCCAAATTATTATTGGGGTGAGGCAGTAGCAACAACAATATACCTGCTAAACAGAAGTCCCACAAAGGCTGTAAGGGATAGAATTCCACAAGAAGCATGGACAAATGAGAAATGGAGAGTGGAGCACCTATGGATTTTTGGGGGCATGGCATATGCATTTTTGCCTAAAGAGAAAAGACAGAAGTTTGATGACAAAGGAGAGAAGTGCATCTTTATTAGGTACAACAAAGAATCCAAAGGCTACAAGTTGTACAACCCTGTTACAAAGAAGGTTATAATCAACAGGGATGTTGAGTTCATTGAGAATGAATCATGGGATGGCACAGTTGACACCACCACATGTATCTCAGCAACAATACCCATAGATGATGATGAAGGTATAAATGAAGCAATAACTTCCAGTAGTGAAGCAGAACTAGCATGGAGCACTCTGGATCCAACTCTAGAGTTCTCTGGAGCCATCCCCAAAATAGTTCAAATTTAGCTAGTTCAAGACTGCATCAGCAAAGTCAGCTCTGGAGCACTTCGAAGTCAAGAACCAGTTCAAATCCTACGCTTGCTTCTCTAATGCCGAGAAAGACAAGGAGCATGAAGGAAATTTATGAAGACACAAGGTATGATGATTTATTTGAAACTCTAGATTTTACTTTGTTCTCTCATGGTGATCAAATAGATTTTGAAGAGGCTATGAAAGAAGAAAAATGGTGTAAAGCCATGGATGAAGAGTTGGATGCAATAGAAAGGAATGAGACATGGGAGTTAACCACCTTACCCAAGGGTAAACAAGTTATTAGAGTTAAGTGGATCTACAAGACCAAGAGTACTGTTGAAAGAAAGATTGAGAGACATAAAGCAAGGCTGGTTGTCAAGGGATATAAACAATAGTCTAGAAGAGACTATGATGAGACCTATGCACCAGTTGCAAAGCTGGAAACTATGCGAGCAGTCATAGCAATTGCAGCCCAACACAAGTGGAAGGTATATCAAATAGACATGAAGTCAACCTTCCTAAATTGAGTATTGAAAGAGGAGGTGTATGTGGAGTAGCCATCTATCTATGAAGTCCCAAGGCATGAAGACAAAGTGTACAGGCTCTAGAAAGCTCTCTACGGGCTTAAGCAAGCACTTCAGGCATGGTATAGCAGGATAGATTCCTATCTGCTAAGTAATGGCTTTAGCAAAAATAGCAGTGAGCCCACACTCTACATCAAAGCAGCCAACAGTGAGATTTTAATTGTTGTTTTGTATGTAGATGATCTAATTTTCACTAGTAATAGTGATCTCTTCATTGCTGATTTCAAAGAGGTGATGAAGAAAGAGTTTGAGATGACAGACTTAGGTCTGCTAAGGTACTTCCTAGGCATTGAGATACAACAAAATGAGCATGGCATATTTATTTTGCAAACTAACTATGCCAAACAGATTTTGAAAAGATTTAAGATGCAGAACAGCAAACCTACACCAACAATAGCTACAAGTCTAAAACTGAGCAAGGAGGATAGTAGCAATGAAGTGAACCCAACCCTCTACAAGAGCATGGTTAGAAGTCTAATGTATTTGACTACTACAAGGCCTGATTTAATGTATGTGGTAAGCCTGATATCTAGGTTCATAGAGAAACCTAAAGACTCACACTGGCAAGCAGGAAAGAGAATCCTAAGATATGTCAATGGCACACAAGGTCATGGCATATTGTATGTTGCATCTAGTGAGTTTGAGTTGGTTGGTTACACAAATAGTGATTAGGTAGGAAGTGTAGATGAGAGGAAGAGCACATCGGGATATGTGTTCCACATGGGTTCAGGACCCATTTCAGGGCATCAAAGAAGCAACCCATTGTCTCTCTCTCCACAGTAGAAGTTGAGTACATAGCAGCAAATGCAGCAGCATGTCAAGCTATTTGGTTGAGAAGAATCCTTGCAGATTTGAATGAACAGCAAGAAGATGGTACAACCATATTTTGTGACAATGTTTCCTCCATAGCCTTGACAAAGAATCCAGTCTTCTGTGGATGAAGCAAACACATAGAGATCCATTATCATTTCATAAGAGAGTTAGTTGAGCATGGAGAGATTGAACTACAGTTTTGTAGGTCTGAGCAGTAGCTCACAGACATTTTTACTAAGGCACTGTCTAAGGAGATATTTGAACACCTAAGAGATAGCTTGGGCATTGTGCACAGCTCCAGATTTTAGTTTTAGAAAGAAAGCTCTAGACAGCTCTGGATAACTACAGACATCTCCGGAGATACATAATGAAAAAGGTATGTGGATCCAGATTAAGGGGGAGTGTTGGAATTTCTAATCTAGATCCCACATTAACTCCACCTACTCGTCAGAGATCTTCTTGGGATCTCATTCCTACCGCCCCTGACCAAATTAGTTAATGCCATTTGCTGGCCCATTAGTTTCCATTTTAATGCTAGTCAGTTTTGTAGTTAGGGTAAAATTGCAAATCAGGGCGAATGAATAAACAGCAATGATAAAAACCCTAGCAATGCACAATGAAGCACAAGACAACATGAAAATCAAAATAACAAATGTAAATGCAAACCGATCTCCATGCTATGCTTGATTTATCTCCATTGCTCTTCTCCACCTTGCATGAGCATGCAAGATTTTGAAAGATTATTGTTGGAGGAATGTTGGATGCTCACTTCTGCAGCATAACATTAAGATGAAGATGATAGAATGAATGATAGATGAAGGATGCAAAGGCTCTAATGATATTTTAATAGCATGTGGATACTTGAGGATCAATGCATTATAGAAAATTTGACAGAATAAGGGTGCTTAAGGCTCAATGCATGCTAATGGCTTATGAGGGGGTTGATTTATAGAAAAGGCTTGGTTCAAATAGATGGTTGAGATTAAAAAGATAAATGATTGATGTGGATGGCTAGGATTGATTCGGTTATCCCCACTCTTCAAGGGAGTTGTAGTTATTTGACAAGTGGAGGGAGAATAGGGCTCATGTGTGCTTGTGTACATAAAAAGTACTACATATGAAAGATATTAAATAAAAGGCTGTAGTACCACTTATCTTTTTAAATGAAAGAGGCACACATGTCGGCTAAATGATAAGATAAATTAATTAAATAAAAAAAATTATTTAATTAATTGGAAAGTTGGCTTATGATGAGAACTTAATTCAAATAAAATAGTTGAATTAGTTGGGATATGAGTTAGATATTAAATAAATAAAATTTATTTAATTAATTGGATAGTGGGATTAGGATATGATGTAGAAATTAATTAAATAAATAAAATTTATTTAATTAATTGGCTAATGGATAAATGGGATTGAGAGTGGGATTTAGGACAAAATGCTACATGATGTCTAGGATAATGTTTTTGACAAGGTGTTGCTAGACATGAACAAAGTTGGGATAATTTTGGGTGTCTACATTTTGCCCCTCTTTGAGATGATGTTTGAGATGATAAGCTTTATGTTGAGTAACATCATGTCAAAGAAGCTAAGGTATTGATAATTGATAGGGATGCTGCTGCTGATGATGATGATGATAGAAAGGATAGGTTGGTGATGCCCCCTTGAGAGGATAGGTGGGTTGGACAAACACGGGTATGCTCTCGAAAAGAAATGGCGTGGCTACAAAAGCAAGATAAGGGGATAGATAGAAGAAATGAAGATGCGTTATGCTGCAATGAATGTGAGCAACCATGTTGTTTGATACAGCACTAGACGTTATGCACCAAGGTATAAGGACCAGGGTGACGATGTGTCTCGTGCCCCAGTGTAATACAACCTTGTCTGGATACAAGATATGAATATTAGCTGGATTGATACTGATATGATGCAAATGCAAGATAAAATAATAACACACACAAGCAAGCAAGCAAGCATGCGCAAATGATTCAAAAACAAACAAGGTATTGCCCCTGTCAAGTTGTAAACCAATGATTAATTGCTGATTATTTTGTTGATGATAGTTGAGAGTGTTGTCATTGTGGGGAAAGCTATATCCCTAGATCAACACAAGGTTGTTTGCTAAGTTGGTTGCCTAATTGGCTGAGTGATTGATTTGGCTTACAACAAGGCTAGGATCAAGACCATGGATTGCGTTTGGATAACTTGGCTTGATTGATTAACTTGATTGGTATAGCTTAAGGATGGGCTTGCATGTGGATCTTTGTTTGGAATGGTTGGAAGATGATGAAATGTTGATTAGATTGATTTGATGAAATGTTGATGATGGGATGATATGTGGTGGATTGAGCTGCTTTTGATTTGCTAAAGTGATTGGATTTGTTCTGATTGGAGTTGATGTGATTGAGTTGATTTGCTTTGGTGTTGATGCTGATGATTGATAGGATTTGTTTTGAATGATGTGATTATTGCTTGGATTTTTCGTTGGATATTGATTTTTTTGTGTTTTTGGAATATTTGGAATTTTTTTTTCTTTTGTGTTTTTTTTTTTTGAAATGTTTTAGAAAACACCAATGGATTTACAATTTGGGTAGCCTTTGTCCTTGATACCAATGACAAGGGAAAAACCAAGTCTAGGTAAAAAGGATGGATAAAAGGATGGATGATAGTAAATGGGATGGAAGACTCATGAGAGTTGGATGGATAAAGGGATAGGCCATATAAGGGATGGATGCATGCCTCATGATAAATGGATAGGTAGGCTATAGTGGAAAGCTGATGATAAACTGATGGGGATAAGCTATAAGATGGAAAGCTCATAATAAGGATATGCCATAATGTATGGATCATAATGGAGCTAGGATGTGATCTCCAAAGGCTATGTTGCATCAGAAAAACTTGCCCCATTCTAGGTGGTAATGCTTAGGATTTTGCATGACAAAGTTTATAACCAAGGGATGACATGATGGATTGGTTTAAATGAGATGGATAAATGGTCAATGGATAGGACTTGGTTTGGAAAGAAGGTATGTCAAGAAATATCCAAACATGTTTCAACATTTTACCCCTATGTCTTCATCGAGATCAAAAGGAGGAAAGAAGGATAGATAGGATAGGCATGTTCATGTAATGGCTAAGGATGGTAGGATGGTATGGTAAGATAGGACATGATAAGATGGAAAATGATAGGTTGGATAGATAGTTTGGAAATGGATAGGTTGGATGAGACAATGTGCCCCCAAGTGTAAGTGACATAGAAGATCAACCTACACATGACGCCTGTTTGCTAGGTTTTCATCATGGTACTTATCCAAGGTGCCTGTTTACCAGGTTTTCACCATTGGATGAAGGGATTTCTCTAAACTTTTTTTTTTTCTTTTTTTTTTTCTTTTTTTGGGTTGATAATTACACATGGCGCCTGTTTGCTAGGTTTTCACCATGGTAATGGATAGGAGGGACTCAAGTGGCTAGTGCTATGAATGTTGGTAGTCCCATTGGAGATGGATGTTATTGCATGGACCATGTCAAGTGTGCTCATAGGTGTTGATAAGGGATTGCGTGGAAGTGAGATGGATTAGGTAGATAATGGATTATAATGTGGATTATGCAAGATTGATGCAAGGATGGATGGATGGGGATAGTGGATTATGAAAGGTTCATGCAAGGATAGATGGATGGGGATAGTGGATTATGTCAGACTTAGGATGAAAGGCTTATGCAAAAGCATGGACCATAGGAAGGTGATGGGAAAGATATGTAGGATAATGGATGAAGGATGGGGAGATATAGTTATGTGGAGGTGTTGCGGAGTGGAAGGGAACCATGACCAATGGTTGCGCACACAGTGATAAACATTGAAGCTTTTGATGAGATGGTGGTGTAGGAAGCAATGGAGATGTTTACTTAGGGGATGGTTGATGAAGTGATTTAGGAACCCACATAGATTTAGTATTTTTAGTGCTTTTGCTTTTCTTGTGGGATTTTTGAAGGGAATGGAAGTTTTGGGTGGAAATAGGCTCTTGGATGGAGATAGGTGATTGGGATTCTTGAGAGGTGGATAAGGATGCCTCATTTGACTTGCTAGCTATTTGCTTAGAAACCCAAACCATTTTGCTTTTGGGCTTTGCATTTGGAGGTAACGGTTTAGATGGCTTTTTAGATGAACTTTTCCTAGAGTTTGATTCTTTTTGTCCTAAGGTATGAAGACCTTTAGGATTTTTGGTAGGATTTTTATCTTTATAGGTAGAGGCATCACAATTTTTTCTTTTGAATCCCATGGGGTGGGTGGAGTGGATGGAATGATTGGAAGCTTTATGCTTAGGCAATGTGTGCTTTGGTTGGCCATGATTAGGGATGCAAGGATACTTATGAATGATAGGTATGTTAGGTGTTGGAAGCAATGGTGGCAAGGTGGATGGAGGGATATTTGGAGTTGGTAAAAGTGGAGGCAAAGTGGATGGCGGAAGGTGTATGGTCACATGCTTTTGACATTTATAGGATGATGGAGGTAGAATGGCAACATATGTTTTGGGTAGATGATGGGGTTTGCAATGGAAAGTGGTAGGTTTAGGACGCACGGAAGGATTACCAACATCTTGGCCTTGTTTACCTTGGGGTGTGTATCCAAGGCCATATGAGCATGGAGGACCTTTGACATGGTTTGGCTCCAAAATACCTTGTTCATAAAGGCCTAGGCCTTTACCTTGGTAGTTCATGTTTTGGAGGATGCGATGGACAATGGGACTAGGTGTACTTTGGGAACTAGACTTGAGCTCATTATTGGATGTAGAAGGTGAAGTGGATAGAGGTTGTTTTTGTCCTATGGAAGAAGGTTCATGGACAAAGGTGGTAAGACTACTAGGACACGATAGTGGATTTGAAATGGAATCAATGGTGGATGTGGAAGGAGGATCATTAGGATCTTGATTAGCATTGTGTTCACTAAGATCTAAGTTATTTGTTTGATCTTTTATGCTTACTTGGGGGACAAGTGTCTCATTATGACAAGTGGATGTTTGCTCATTATGGATAGGGCTGGATGGTGGATGACTAGGAGCAATGTGGATATCTTGCTCATGGATAGATATAGGATTATGGATAGGATCAAGGTGCTCATGGATAGCTTCTTCATAGGTATCATCTTGATCATAAAGAAGGTAAATATTATGGATGGGTTGAATTTGGATAGCTTGCTCATGAATGGTTGTTGGGAGATGGATAGGATCAAGTGGCTCATGGATAGATTCATCATTATGGCTATCATCTTGATCATGGAAAAGATACATGTTATGGATGGGTTGGATGGAAGGCATTTGATATTGAGTTGGACTAGGGCTTAATGTTTCCACATGCTTAGAATTAAACCTTTGACATACCTCTTGGGTTGCTTGAATGGAAGTGGAAGGCTCTTGACTTGGATTCATAATAGGAGACTCTTGAATAGGCTTGATGGCTTGTATGTCACATGATGGGCTTGAAGGGCTAGGTATGTTAATGGAAGGCTCTTGAAGAGGCTCAAGGATATGTGAACCACATGATGAGATTATAGGATTGGACATGACCTTGGGAAGTTCATTGGTAGGCTCATGAATGGGTGTTTGACATGTAGGTAGTTTATTCCTAGCTAGTAGCCAATGGATCACATCCTTTGCAAGGGTATGAGTGAATGGGCAATATAATGGATGAGCAATAATAGTGGATGATGTTGTAAGCATAGGACTAGGATTTTGATTGGATGGAAGGATAATGGAGTTTGATGGATTAGGATGTGGACTAGATGGGTGTGACACATGGGATTGGGATGATGTGGCATGATTTCTTATTGTAGGTAGGTACACCTTGTAAACAATTGAGACAAATATTGGGGCATTGATTTGTATTATGGCCTTTGGTCCTATGGTATGCACAATAATCATGTTCATCATATGGACTTTCTTCACATGGTTTGACTTCAGGAAGTTCAATGAGTTTTGCTTCAAGCATCCTTTGTAAAACTATCTCAGCTGCATCCTTTGGTGAAGGATTAGAATGACATGGTGATGAAGGTAATGGAGGGCTTGGTGGTTTGGAAGGTTGATGGACCAATGGACTAGGAGTAGGATCACATGGTGGTGTTGGGATAGGACTTGTTGGCTCATGTGTTGGCATGTGATTGGATGGTGGTGGCCACTCTAGATTGGTATCTCCCTTGTCAAAGGTTATTAGATCTTGCATAGGATAACTTGGGCTTGTTTGATTTATGTACAAGGGACCACTTGGACTTGGATGTGCTTCTTGTTGGAAAGGTGGACTTAGGTCTATCGATGGTGCTTGATGGTCTTGTTGAAAAGGTGTACTTGGACCTGCTTGATTTATGTACAAAGGGCTATTTGGACTTGCATGTTGTTCTTGTGATATCACTTGATTGCTTTGTGGATGGGCTTGGTAGTGCATTGGAACGGTGGCATGAGGGATTGGATAAACTTGAGGTGGATGTTCATAGGATGATGTGGCATTGACTTGGTGGATATGTGGATTAAGTTGATAGGAAGTGGATGGATATGACATGTGGCTATGAGGTGGATTAGGTTGATAGTGAATGGCTAAGGATTGTTGTACTTGTTGAGCCTGACTAATGGCTAAAAGGTGTTGGACTTGGGCTATGGAGTGTTGCAGTTGAGGTGATTGGCTTGCATGGGGTTGAGCTTCTTGGATGAAGAATTGTAATATTTCAATGGCATCTTGGTTGAGGGGTTGTGATCCTTGATAAAAATTTTGGAGGAATCTTTAGAATTTGATTTTTGGGTCTTCTAGTGTAAACATGTTGTCACCCAAGTGTTTGCCTTAAGTCCTTTTAGCAAGTGCTTGTTTAGGGATTTGGATGATGATGTGGATTGTTTGGATGATGTGGATATGAAGGGTTGGATGATAACTAGGCTATGTTTGGGATGAAAGTGATTGGGTTTGAATGTTATTGGAAGAATGTGTACGATGACTTGTCTTTATGTGTTTGGGTGTTTAGAGCTTGATGTGGCAATATTCAAACAAATGATTATGCATATACACACATGAATCAATCACGCAAGACACATAAGCAAGTTTTAGTTTGGAAGAATGTGATGATGGTTAAGCAAGCACGTGAAGACACTTCAACAAGTCCTAGTCAAGGCAAGGCCACTATCACAAGGAGGTTCTAGTGAAAATCCAGGGGACCGGCACCCCACGAGCATCCAACAAGCCACTTAAAACTTTAACTAACCCTACTAGAAGTTTTAATATACACAAAGGTATACCTCCTTTCAAGTTAGCACTGTATGGTGAGCGCTAATACCGGTTAGACTTGGCTTTCGTCTTATCCTCTAATTTTTATAGCAGACCGGATGAAAGTACCGCTTGAGGTCATTTCCTTGGGGTGGATACCAAGGCAGGTCTCTCTAAGGCTAAACAAAAGCAACACAAGTAAATGTTTTTGATCTCCAAGTTCGTATTGGGATGCGAGGAGAGAGCATACACATTTACTTGGTCACACTCGCATGGGGTTCATTAACCTTAGAAATTCAATGTGTAGAAGACAATGCAAGCACTTGTTTGTTTTAAAACTCAAATCCAAATGTGATGAAAGACAATGGTTTATTTTAGCCCAATTTTTTTGATGTGAATTTGCAAACAATTGTTCGTTTTATGCCCAAAATCCAAATGTGTTTGCAAACAATGATTAGAAGATGAGATATGAAATAATTGCACCTGGTTAATTTGCTGTCCAAATATGTTGTAAATGTTGATGCCAATGTTGCTTCAGCTCCTTATGATCACCTACAACATAAAAAAAAATGATATTATAATGCAGGCATAAAAAATAGGCTCATCAGGCAAGGAAAATTGTAATTTCAGATGCATAGCCGAATTAGATTTGATTATTTTGATACATTTTGGATTCAAAAATTAAAAAATCAAAGAAGAGACCCCTATTAATTTTCAGAGAGCTTTCCGAAAATGTAAAGAAATCAGAAAAATTCCCAATTTACGCCCAAAAATGTGCATTTATGAAAATAGTACAATTGGCAAAGATCTAATTTTTTCACACTTTAAATGAGCTCCAAATTAAATCTATAAAACATAGACCCCCATTCGAATTTTGAGAGCTTTCCAAAAATGTAAGAAAATTTGAAAAATTCGCTGATTTGCGCCCAGAATTGTGATTTTATGAAAAAACATAAAAACATGATAAAACCCGCAAAAATCACGATAAATCCGAAATTTTTCTTCTGTAGCTTCCTTATATCATGGACAAACTTTTGCTAAAATCTTGTAGAAAAATTCATAGCCGTTTGGAAGATATGATGAAATCTTTAAAACCTAGGGTTTTGTCCAAAAAGTAGCAGATCTGCAACAAAAAGTTAATTAAACCTGCAAAACTCAACAATGGGGGTTATATGAATGCAAATTTTTACTACAAAAACCTACAAAAAGGATCAAGTGAAGTGAGTCCCACCGGGCGTGCCAAATGTAGTTAGGGTAAAATTGCAAATCAGGGCAAATGAATAAACAGCAATGATAAAAACCCTAGCAATGCACAATGAAGCACAAGACAACATGAAAATAAAAATAACAAATATAAATGCAAACCGATCTCCACGCTATGCTTGATTTATCTCCATTGCTCTTCTCCACCTTGCATGAGCATGCAAGATTTTGAAGGATTATTGTTGGAAGAATGTTGGATGCTCACTTCTGCAGCATAACATTAAGATGAAAATGATAGAATGAATGATAGATGAAGGATGCAAAGGCTCTAATGATATTTTAATAGCATGTGGATACTTGAGGATCAATGCATTATAGAAAATTTGACAGAATAAGGGTGCTTAAGGCTCAATGCATGCTAATGGCTTATGAGGGGGTTGATTTATAGAAAAGGCTTGGTTCAAATAGATGGTTGAGATTAAAAAGATAAATGATTGATGTGGATGGCTAGGATTGATTCGTTTATCCCCACTCTTCAAGGGAGTTGTAGTCATTTGACAAGTGGAGGGAGAATAGGGCTCATGTGTGCTTGTGTACATAAAAAGTACTACATATGAAAGATATTAAATAAAAGGTTGTAGTACCACTTATCTTTTTAAATGAAAGAGGCACACATGTCGGCTGAATGATAAGATAAATTAATTAAATAAAAAAAAATTATTTAATTAATTGGAAAGTTGGCTTATGATGAGAACTTAATTCAAATAAAATATTTGAATTAGTTGGGATATGAGTTGGATATTGAATAAATAAAATTTATTTAATTAATTGGATAGTGGGATTAGGATATGATGTGGAAATTAATTAAATAAATAAAATTTATTTAATTAATTGGCTAATGGATAAATGGGATTGAGAGTGGGATTTAGGACAAAATGCTACATGATGTCTAAGATAATGTTTTTGACAAGGTGTTGCTAGACATGAACAAAGTTGGGACAATTTTAGGTGTCTACAAGTTTCATTGATTGTTGTTAGGTAGATTTAAATTTTGAGTTTGACCGGTAGATTTTTTTGGGAAGTCAAGATAAGATAAAAGGAAGGAATGAAGAATAGTTAGAAGTGAAGAGTGAATATTGCAAGCAGCAATAGCAATGTAGTGCAGAGTGGAGAGAAGATTTGTTGCAGCAACAACAGGGAAGAATATTCAGAGGGTGCATAGAATAGAGCTCCAGGTAGCTCTAGACATGCATAGCGACCAGTTAGATGAAAGAGCAGAACAACTCCAAATAGAAAGGGACAACTGTGATGTCCAGGAAGCTCCAGAGTGAGCAGTAGTTGTAGGGATAGAAGTAGAAATAGAGTTGTAGCTCTGTAGTTATATTTGTTTGATGTAAAATAGTTTTATTGATTAATAGAAATCTTTGTTTGTGTATTTTGTTTTGTTTCCTCTCTCTCTCTCTATTTTTTTATTCTTCCTCCAATAGAGTGGTATTAGAGCGTAACACTTCCAATATTTTGAATGTTAGATTAAAACTAAGTGAATAATATAGGCATATGCTCGCATCAATAGACAAGGCATGGTATTAAATTTAGTATCTTGTTACTTAAATGGATTACTTGAGTAAGCTAGATCTCCTTATTCTGCTTTTGTTCTAAGAAATCTTATTGGTTTTTTTATAACTTAACTAGTCACCCATTGAGTCATATTATGTGTTTACTTGAGGGCAAATCAACTCATTTTAAGTGTCATTTTTTCCACCTTTTGGTTTGTCCTTCTTTCGCTCAAATAAGAGAGCTCAGTTTCCTATTATGAATCAAGTTTTAACTTATTACTATATCAATGTGGACATTTGTGTGAAGTCAACCTAAGCAATTTGATAGATAACGAACTATGAAGCCTATGCGCGTATGTAGGCAAGGCCATCAAGGATGAGCCCCTGAGGCATGGGTCTGGCCCCTAGGTCTTGTCATATTCATGGTTGTTTAGAAGTCCTTTAAACATAATTATTTCCTTTTGATGAAGAGACTAATCATGTTTTTCCAGATTTCATGCAGTTGCAGGTTACTGGAACCGATGAAAAATTGTTGATGACGAGCCAAGTAAAATGAAGAGGGTGATGGTAAGGGTTGGTATTTATCACCTAAACTATATGTTTAAAATTAGTGGAATTCCTTATGGATATATCTAAAGGTTGTATGGGGAAACTTCACAATTAGTTCTAGTCTTGTAATGATCCAATGATATCTTTCACTATAGCTAAGGGTTACTTTAGATTGATACATTATGATGATGTGAAACATTTTAATATTATTGGATAAGTGATCAGGTTGGCAACATGCATTGGTGAGTATAGTCAAATGTTCCTTTCTTATGTTGATTTATCTATGTAAACCTATGCTTGTAATTTTAAGATTCAACTACAATGTATCAAAACAATTGCCTTTTAAACTATTCCCATGAGATTATTTCATGATTGTAGGTTGGGTTGTTGTTATCTACATCAAAGTGCTTGCATTACTAAACTAATTTATGTGAGTTGGTTGTGTGTTGAGGTGTCAATTGCCCCAGCGTAACAGGTGGGGCATTACACAAAGGGCATTACACAAGGTGTAGAGACTGTCACCTCTCATGAGTGTGTGCTCATTGTCATTCTACATGTATTGGGATCTTAGAGGGTGATCAAGTAGTACAACATGGAGAATTAAATATTATGGTGATCACTAAGGAGATAGTGTGTGATTTGTTTGGTGATCCTACAAAGGTATTTTTATACAAATTTATAACATTACATTTTACATTTCATACTTAATATTGTAATATGTAAATTGAATTGTTATTCTAGAATTGAATTAAAATATGCATTTATTATATATTTTAAGGTCTAACCTCACATAGTGGTATGACATCGACCATTCCACCAATGAGTTTTATAGTCCCATCTATCTCAAAGGTAAATTTATAATATATCACAATAATTTACTAGTTAGTTTGTATTCAAAATACTATTAAATTTTTAAAAATATTTTTTTATTGAATAAGTGTGTATTACACCATCATCTAGCATGCTTGTTGGTAGTGTTGAGTGCGATATCAAATTTATTGAGGTATATTTAGCACATTTTAAATTGTTAATATATAATTTAATGTTTTTTATTATGTGTACTTAAGTTTCTTAGTTAAATCTATCATTGTTTGTTTAGTTGATGAGTTCAACTATCACGCCTCCTAGTATACAAGAAAAATTGGATGTTGGTGTTGTCGCAATTTCATCCTCAATGTCTCTAACACAAGTATGAGTAAAAATGTATTCATTTAATTATGATTATCTTGTCTCAATTGATATCATTAGGTATGTAAATAACTGATATGTATTGATTATATTATGTTATGGACCAATGCAAGCACTCATGTCTGAAGACAAGCTCATCTTGATGATGCTGAATGTTAGAAGCAAGAATGATTAGACTACTAGTATGTTGCAAGTGTGTTTATTAGTTTTATGTCATTTTAAAATAATTTTTTAGTTATAGAACTATTAGGATTAAGGTGCCGTCAACCTTGTAAATCTTATGTATTTAATTACTCCTAATATTGTCTGTAAATCATTCATAAGGGATGAAGTATTCACCAAGTAGTGATCTTGTTTCAACTGCATTTTGGATCCTTGTACCTGGCGGGGGGTGTGGGGGGCTTGCCTCCCCACTACTGTCGCTACTTCCAAAGAGAAATTTTTTAGAAAATTGCCTTGGAAAATATTGTAATTTCATAGTCAATCTGGATTGTTCATCGTTAGGTCGCAGATCTAATGGTAGAGGTTATGTTGGGTTTTTTTCCTATAAGTCAACACTCTTTTAAATAGGGCATTATATTACGGTTGTGAATGAGTATTATAGGCACTGCTGGATTGAAGACCTAAGAGGAGATTGATAGTGTTGTATTATAAACTCTATTGAAGTTAATACAGACTGGTGCATCTCTTCTTGTGTGGAGTTTTTTCCTAAAAGGGTTTCTCCATGTAAACATTGTGTTGTATTTGATCTTTTGTTTCATTATTTATTTGTGTTGATTTGAAACTATCTCCATTTTGGTTTGCACTAGATTAATAATTACAATTGTAATTAGATTTCTATTCTATAGTTGTTCACCTTCATCTCTAACAAGAACATGGCATAGTACCTAATAAATTATAATTTGTATATTTAAGTTGAGGTGTCTAGCATGGAGCACAAGAGATCAAAACAATGCAAGGTAACAATTGATTTAAATTTTTGAGCTTCACTTTTTAGTCAGGCAAAGAGAGGTTGAATGTTTCATAATTAGTCTTTGCTACATATACAAAGACATTTTGTATGCCTATATGGCACATTGATAACAATTTGTATGACTATATATTGATAATATTTTGTAGTCTAAGAGACATTGTAGGGCTCATGACGTTGTATTGCATTTTGATGTCATTATGTACACATTCATGGCCATATCAAGATCAATATATATAACTATTTTGTATGTATTCATGGCTTAAATGGTTTTAATGGTTTGAATATTAAGGCTTAAGATTACTCATTGTTGAGGGTGATCATTAATGATTTAAATTTTTATATAATATTTTTTACGTTGATAATGAAAGCAATGAAATTTAATTAATTTCTCTATCAACTCTTATGTGAAATATCAATTTAATCTATAACATTCTCTAGAGTCTGAGCCTTGTTCAACAATACCTTACCATAATCTACCATATAACAAACAAAATGATATTGTACATTGACATTTTTAGTACAAGCATGGTACATGGGATTCATATCCAAGTCACAACCAATATAAACCACCCTAGAATTAAAACCAACTCTAGAGCATAATATCTATAACCATATTACCTCTTTATAGGCATGTTTAGTGACCATATACTCTACTTTGATGGTGAACAAAGCAACTATGGGATACCTTTACTCATCTAACTAATGCATCACTGAACAATAACCACTAGTAGATGTTTAACTATCCAAGTCACCTACATAATCTACATCAACAAAGCCCTATATGTATAATTTCTTAACCACATCATTAGTACCATGATAACACAAATGGTAATTAGAAGTCCCTTGCAAATATTTGAACACCCTTTTAAACATAAGTTAATTTTTTTCTACCAAGGTTAGACATAAACCTACTCAAAACTCCCACTACTTCAATAATATCCAATCTAGTGTAAAACATTACATACATCATGCTACCAATAGCACTAGCATAAGGCATGTTAGGCATATCCTCAAAATCATCATCCAATTTAGGACTCATATTTAAATAAATCTTAGTGCCAACATAAAATGGAATACTCATTAGTTTGTAATTATGCATACAAACCATTGCAAAAATGGTTTCAACATTCTTACTCTAACTTAAACAAAGCTTTATGTGGACTCGATCTCTAGCAATTTCCAACCCAAGAATATTTTTTTCTACCCCTAAATCCTCCATACATCAGACATTCCAAAAAGATAAGTTTTGAGCTCCCTAATCATCCCCTTTCTATTACCAATAAACAAGATGCCATCCACATACAAGACAATGATTAGAACCTGATCATCAATAATTTTAAGATATATGTTGTTATGTCAGAAAATGTCCCCTTGGGAGCTTTTCCCTCTTAAGGTTTAGCTTTCGGGTCCTTAGAATGCATTTAGATCATATTGCATGTTAATTTTGAATCCTGATGAAAAAACCCCTAAGTGTTATGGCAAATAGGACCTAGGGGGTGCTATTGAGATAACTTTTGACCAAAATAGGGAGGGAGGACTTGGGCGCTCACACCCTAGTCTTGCCCTATTTTGGGTCAGGTCCTAAATCTAAGTGTTAGTTATATGACCATTGTTAGGTCCTATGCCGACACCTTGAGTTTCAATTATGAAATTCTTGGCAGGAATGTGTGTTGTTGCATATATAAGCATGTTTAGGTTTTCATTTGTAAACTAGAAGATGATTGTAACTTTAGGCATACTTGTGATTTTAGAGCATCCATGATATTCATTGTTGCATAGCAGAGCATTGTTATTGTGTTTGTGATTGCAGATTTAGCTTCATCTTCTCATGTGATTGAAGAGCCTTCATTTATGTGAGATCTACACTTCTAAGGTGACATTTGTTTTGAATCATTTGTCATTTGGATTTTACCTCTATCCTGCAAGGATACGCACTCTTATCTGACATTGGTGTTCAGAAGACTTGAATGTCTCTCAGGGACTTGACTAAGGCAAGCCTCTAAACACTACAACCCCCAACCACACTCTTTTGTGATTGCATGTTACAGGTACCGAGTTTCACGAAGTGGAGTTGCAGAGAAAGGTTGTAGATGACAAGGATTTAGGATCCGAAAAGAAAGGGACAGAATTGAACATTTCAGGATATGGGTGCCTAGGGAAATGTCCTTTAGAATCACAAAGATAGTAATCAATGTTACAGTGACATTCTGCATCTAAAGAAGCCTTGACATCCCAAAAATCAGCCTACCTTAGACAAGGAAGTCTAGGGCAGTGTCCTCCGCATTTCCAATGATGAAAATAGATGGAATAGTGATCATCATTGCTGGAAAGAGTTGTGCATTCTATGAAGAAAACAATACCTTGGACTTGGGCACCCAGGGCATTGTTCCTGAATATTTTGAATCTTGAACTTTGAAAAATGGTCAATTATTAATCTCTATCTTCTATCTCAGTCTACAAGCATTTATCTGAATCTATCAATTTGATCATTGTTTTGCATAATTAGGGTTTCTTACATATTTAAGGATTTAAGTGAGATATTAATTAGCAATTTCTAAGTATCCACATCATTCCAAGTGATAGCCCAACATGTTAGGTGAATTCTCTCATTTAGTAGAGATTCAACTCGGTTGATATGTCCTTGAATGTTTGTTGTGAAAGGATGATCTAAACCCATCAACACTAAAACAACAAATCAAACCCCATCCCTCCTTTTTCATACAAAACATTTTGGTGAACCCACATTTTTGAGTTTTTGCACCTTGCTGAGTGTTGTGTGATAGATTTGTATTCATTCATTTTATTGCATTTGAAAAATTACAAAAAATTTGAAAATTTTAGAAATTTTGAAAAAATTGGCATTTTAGGCTTGCATTTTCAAACAATTTAAATTAATTTGCATTTAATTTCATTTAATTTATGTAAGTTTAATTAGATATGATTTAAATTACAGAAATTCATCATTAATCATTCATTTGCATTGCATTTTCATGCTTAAATTTTTAAAAATTGTTTGAAATTGTCCATTTTTCACATAACCTAGTTTTTGCATTAGCTAGGGTTTGTAGTTAAAATCTTGTTTCAGATTTTACCACTATTTTAAAACACTCATTTAGGAATTATTTATAACTTTAGTTTTTCATCATAGTGTCTTTCTTGCAAAATTTCATGTCCAGGGTTTAAAAATCTCACATTTTCATTAGATTTTGGCTTATTTTGCATATAGAATTGCATCAAAGGCATGTTGTGAAGGATATTGCTGCATCATTAGAGTGTTATTAGGAATATGATTTTCTTTCTCTCATCAATTTCCTCACAACACCTTTTCTTTCACTCATTTGCATTGAAAAAAGTGAAAAATCAAGCATTTTAGGTCATATACATACATACTGTTGCACTTGTTTCTTGCATAAGTGTTGAAAATATTTAAAATATGATTTGGAATTCATTTGAAAACATATACATGGCTTTTAAATACAACAATGATGCTAGGTTTTATCCTAGGCCTTATTTGAAAAGAAAAGCCCATGAACTTGAAATAACATTTACACCTCATGACAAAGCAATGGTAGATATTAAAGGGCCTCTTTACGTTACAGTGAACATAATGAAAAGACATGTGCATGGAACACTTATAGACCCTAATTGCATGACTAATGTGGTTATGGAAGATTTCCTTCTTAAACATGATTTGGCACAAGATTCTTATAAACTATCAGATTTGAGAATTAAAACACATAATGGAGCTTTGATGAATACATTTGGGAAGATAACCTTATTGGTCTCGGTATATGATAAAGTCATGGATCAGTTCTTTGATGTTATCCCCTTATCTGACCTCTTCCATGTAAAACTAGGACATCCATGGCTTAAGGCTATGAATGTCGTCCCCTCAACTATTCACAAATGCATAAAATTCCCTTTGCATGGAGAAATACATACTATCCACCATAATTCATATCAACCTCCAGCTAAGGAAAAAAACTTCGCTC
This sequence comes from Cunninghamia lanceolata, assembly GCA_027924645.1. Lineage (NCBI taxonomy): Eukaryota > Viridiplantae > Streptophyta > Pinopsida > Cupressales > Cupressaceae > Cunninghamia > Cunninghamia lanceolata. Next base: position 3,782,238 of record BSBN01001161.1, read on the forward strand.
TTGATTACTTTTGGCTGCAACCTAATAGAGACCCTAAGCCACAAAGAGACCAATCTTTCCTAGAATATAGACAATAAAAAGAAAAACAACTAACTAGAGTGGCCAGGTCTCCTTTACAAACAATAAGGGAAGAACAACATGCATTTGAAGATCCCCTTAGAGCAAAAGGAAAGCAACAAAATGAAATGTAAGAATAAAACAAGACTCTTACGACTATGATGAAATAATTGGCATGATAGAAGTGGATAAGGAAAAGTTTCATAACTCACCTCATCCATGGAGAGATGGTATCTATGTTGAGGTTCCTCCCCCATCATCCTTACAAGGATCGGGAGGTATTCATAGATAATAAAACATTTCATCGAGACCAATGAGATTTGAACATGGTGCTTCCTCCTCTAATGTGCAAACTCCTATGGAAAAACATAACAATGTCTTTGAAGAGATAAATAGTAAGACAAGAAGGAATAGACAAGCAAGAGAAAGGAGAAGAGAAGACAAGCTTTTGCCCAACAAAATGCAACTCAACAAGAAAACATTCAACCTAACATTGAAACAAACAACGAAGAGCTTAATGAAGATAAACTTAAAGATAATGATAATTGTTGGGCACTTGTCCCTTATGTACCACTTTCCTCCAACATTCGAGAGTGGGAAGACGATGATTTGCCCATCGACAAGTGCTAGTTCAGTTGTCCCTGCAGGTAAGTAATTCTAACCCTTTACCTCCGTGTTATGTTTCCCTCGTGATGTGTTATGTGTTGTTTAGGCCTCCTAGGATGACCCTTGATTCTCTTGTAAGGTCAAGGATACCGAAAGACCACCTCTGTTGTGGCCCTTCTTCTATTTGTATCATCATTCTTCTATCGATCTTCTCCTCTATTTTCATCATTGTGTGTTGTGTCTTATGGACATAGCATTGCGGTTGGTGACTTGGGGGCACCCTCCTACATGATTGTCCCTAATGCACTTTCTTTCCTCCCTTTATTTATTGTTTACCTTCTTCCAGTGGTTCTATATATCTAGCGGATGATGAAAAATAAATAATACTGATACGGACCATGTGTCCCTTCAATGAGAAATCAAAAACTGGACCTAGTCCATACATGACGATGGGGTTGATACATATTATCCAATGCTTGGCTAGTAGAATCACTCCGTGTTATATTTTGATAATGTGTAGTGCCCCTCCACTCTCACCGTGGATGTGTAGGTAGTTGGCTTTGGAACTCGAGATGACGATAAATAATAGGGATATTTAAAGGTTAAAGTGAACACAATGAATGCTTTCCGTGATATCCTCCTGGTATGCGCAATATCTCCCATGATATATTTTACACTATTATGATCATTTGGGATATTCGATTTGATACTCCTTGATATTTTGCTATTATATTGTCATCAGTTTCACGGATCTTCTTATGGATAGATAAGTTACTTACATTGGATGACATGTGATAGATTGATATTGAGTATGACCGTCTTGTGTATGCGAGAAAAGTAGCCAAGATCTTCTGTGGTTTCTATATGAGAGGTATGTTAAACAATTCGTATGCCTCTGCTAACGTTTCCTTGGAAAATTATGCCAAACAGTTTATTATGTCTTTGCTAACACCTCTTTGAGACATTATGTCCAATGGTTCGTTTGCCCCTACAATTGCACTTTGAGACATGCCATCAATAGTTCATTTTATTTCCAGAAATTGAGTAAACTTTTAGAGTCATTGCAGAACTTCGTTAATTTGTTTTACTATGAAGATGTATTGATGTTTTCAATAGGATTTGATCATATATGTGTTTTGCTAGGAGATATTATATTAATTAAAAAAAAATCCATTATTTTGTGATTGGCAACATCTATGTTTCTTATGGTTTTAGTATGCAAGTATAAGTATTGCTTAGATTCCATTTGATATGCTTATAGTCAAAATGTAGTTATAGATATAACGCCCATTCCTTCGATTTAATTACTACATCTTGTACCACTATGCTATCATGTCCCATTATTAGAGCAATTCCAACACTTGTTTGAGTTATTAATGAATCATTATCACCATTTTCTTTTATTAGTCTTCGTAACTGCTGGCTTTTAAAAAAAAAAAATAGTTTATCCAATGTTGGCTTATCATTTCGTAACAGGCTCTAGAATTTGGGGGTGGTGGCGTGATATCCTTGGAATGAGTACTGCAGCTCAAGCCATAACTAGGAGGAGCAACTTTGTGAAAGGGGACATTCCCACTCTCGTGGGTTGACAATCCCTTCTCCCTCTGCTTCATTGGCGTTCACAAGTCGCTTGGCTTGCTTAGGCAGGGCCAGGCCTTGGTCTTTGTCTATATCACAATATAATGATTCTGTATTATTAAAACCAAGCACAAAACACAGGGAGGAGGGGACGAGATGATATATCTTACCTGGCTTCCTCTCCAAGTGCAGCTGTTGCCGTTGATAGTGGCGAAGGCATTCAAATTACAGAAATAAAAGAGCCAATAGTAGAATTGACTAGAAAATATAGAAGAGGAAAGAGGATCAGCATCAAAGGAATTGGGCATCCTTACAGGAAGTAACGTAGATATTTACTGAGGAACCAAGGTCGCTTGGCGTTATTGAGGTCAGTATCAACATATTTCGGATATAACTCTCTAGTTTTAGCTTCCTATGTTGTTAGGAATATCAGGAAACTAATTTGGCCGCAGTTTTAGCTTTGAAAAAATAGAACCATTACTTATGAGTCTATTCGTAGTTTTATGCTCTGTATAACTGTGATAGCACGGGTTATGGGAATTGGGGGTTTTAAATGAAATCTGAGGCTCACAAACACTTATATGATAGTGGTTAGATATTAGACTAGAAGGAATAGATCTTAAGAGATATTTTACATTATTGGATATAAATCTATTGATTTAGGTCGTTGCCTCTCTTTGGCCCTGTTACAGAGATGGTGCTTCTCATAATGAAGACTATTTATCTTGGTAACCTTGCAATTTCATTTGGCAAAAAGGTTTAGATACCTAAAATTTGAGTTGATCAATTAGTGTGGTCAAAAGAGGAGTATCCATGTATGAATGAGCTGAGCACTAGTTTTCACTCTGGTCCCTTTAATTATGCTCAGATGGATGTTGCAAGTGTGTGGTCTAATAGAGCACGGCAAGCCTCAAGACCAGCTTCTACATGGGTCAAGCCTCGTAGTATTGATGGTGTCTATCAAGTGACTCTGCATTGAGGCATGCAACAAGCCATCCTGAGGCACAAGGGAAGTGTGTATTTGTCATTAAAGGAGCCACTCGCTCTAAGTTTGGGTTGCACATAAGCTTACTCAAAAATCAAAATGGGAGGTCGTATTGGGCTCAAGACGTGTTGATGAATCTCAACAGTTCATCACGATAATTTCTTAGAAAGATTTGTACTATAAGTGTCTTTTGCCGCTGAAGGGAAAAGTTCCCTTGAAATCACGGTATGCTATGGTGATACCTTGGGTTAGAAAATTAGAATATACATTTTGGCTTTGTCATAATAATAGTAGTTGCTAGCATTCCACACCCAAGCGTATGTGCTAGAATGGTTCTTTTCCCTTAGCCTCCTAGTTATGTCTTGTCTATTGCAGAGCATGCCCATGAGTTTCACAACATGAGTTGGTATTTCTTTCACTCGGATCCTCCCTCCAATCTTAAGACTTTGAAGATAAAACCTTCAGATCATTTTTTTTTCTTATACCTTTACACCAAATTCATTGGGTGTATCTTGCAATCATAGCATTTCTATTAGATGAACATCTCACGCATCTTTTTTTATGCTTTCACATTTTCACTCATGTTATAGAAGAAATTCCATTATACCATCCTTCCAAAATGTAATTATTAAGCCTTACGGTTAATCGTTTTAGTTTATCGATTCTCCGGCATCTAGATAGGCAACGATAGATTTGAATCAAATAGAAACGTGCATATAATAGTGGTAATGATATTTGTGATATGATGCCACTATCTTTTATAAATGTGTTTGTTTATTAATAGACCAGTTCTTTAACGTTGTGTCAGTTGCATGGGGGTGAAAGTGTCTTGACTATTTATAGTGAATTGTCTCTATTAGTATTTCTTGCTTCATGTAATAAATTCACATTGCTTATAACTATATGGACGTATGGTTCTACCTTTAGATTTAATCATGATCCTTATGCCAACTTTTGCTAAAAATAATTCTAGCTACGAATAGAATATAATATTTAAACGATTTGTCATCTTTTAAACTTTTCACCCGCTCTATCTAGGAGTTACGATTAAATTGAGAGTTAGATTTTCCAAGGCTACTTTTGAAATGTCAAATATTCATGTCTATATCAAATTTCTTTCCTTTAACCATTAAGGTTTCTTTATCCTTATACGATTCTCTTAGTTTATAAAGAAAACTTTCTTAATCTTATAATTCTAAATTCTTTCTAATATAACTATTCTATCATGTAAATAAAAGGTATATAGAGTAAGAATATGAATTTGTTTTATATTCATGAATTTTAGGATAGTTTATGAATTTATCTTGTTTATAGAGATTATGAATAAATAAAAAGAAAGTATCTTGTTTATATTCAGAATGAATTTATCTTGTTTATTTTATTATGAGTTTACCTAGTATTTATAATTAAATGCATAATGTTTGTATTAGTTTATTAATTCCTTAAGAGATACTTGGTATGATAATTATGCCTTGGCATGAAGAAGGTTTATAATGATGGTATTGATGTGTGATTTTGATTTTGATTTTGATTAGAAGACATAATTATAGGAGATAATGTGTTCATATTGCATTTTAGAAAGGGAGATTGATGAATGTTTAAGTAAATAGTCAACTTGAGTCAACAAGTTATATGTGAATAAATTGGTGTAATTAATAAATCAATCTAGTCTCTTATGCCTTTTGTAGAGTAAGGAATCTTCTCTTAGCCAATAAGGTTGTTTAAATTGTACAAGTTGGGTTGAGATTAGGAAGTGATTATATGGTTTGTGTAATTAATTAAATCCTTGTGAATTGAACTACTAAAGTACATCGGTATCACCTATCCTTTCATGAATGAATAAATGTGATTCGATGTTATTCTATCTTCAATGGTTTGAAAATACTATTTTGAGAACATATAGGTTACTTTGTAGATCAGAGGATTACCTAACTTGTAATCTTGTGTGTACAATGGAAGACGAGGGTGTTGCATTATGGATGATTGTTGTATTCCTACATTATGTATTGAGGATTGTCATAAGTTCATGTGTTGAGAATGTATTTCTATTTAAGCATTTAGTTATAGAGAATAATATTATATGAGGAATAGATTCCTTAAGAGATATTGTATCTCAATCGACTTTATGATTGTTAGACTAGTTGTTCCCAAACTACGAAGTCTCTGCGCTACGCGTACATAGGCAAGGCCATCATGGATGAGCCCCCGAGACATTAGGTCGGCCCTTAGGGCCTTAGGTTGTCACTTCATGGAATTGATTTTTGTGTAACTAATCATCATGTAGGACTAATGATTCTTTAGATGTGCAGTATGAGACCTTTAGCCATGTAGGACCCAGAAGCTAAGAAAGCACCTTTCCAATTGGTGTATGGATGATCATCTGGCACCATGGTAAATGGGTATACATATGTATAATTTAAATTTGAAATAATTGTATCTAACATTTCAATTACGATGAATGTGATATACTCTGTTATGTAATCTGAGCTTTACTAAGCTAAAATTTGTAAATTGTTTCCATCCCACAATTAATTTCATATTGTTATCTATCAATATTTCCAAAGATGAGCAAATTATAAAAAGCGTGGGTGTATGAGATTAATTAGTGCATTTAGACTTAGATCAAGCCATGGTCATTTAGATCATGTTCGTGTGTAGTAATGAGTTTTGTATATGGTTGAATGTTGCTTAATTTCAATAATGCAGTCATGTTATCCCTAGAGATGTTAGTTAACTTGTTGAAAATAGATTATGTTATATTTTGTCATCATTACTTCTATAAAAAAAAATTACTCCGCCCTTTTATTCTGTTGTGGTTGACTTATCTCTAGGGTTGCATGGTGAGGCGTTACATAATGTCTTATCGCACTAATAAACCATAACAATATTGCTACTCTGTGCACTTTGTTTATCTTGGATCTCACCTTGTTTATACTTAGTTCTGGGATCTCTGTGGTATAGCCCCACGGTTATACTCAGGCTCTGAATCTGTAGTATAACCTTAGCTTTTTTATGTGATTATGTTTAGACATTGTTTTGATCATGTGATGTGGTTATTATCTTATGGAAAGATTTCTAACCTTTTCTTGTACAAACTTGTGTGTTTGTGGGAACATTTGGTGATCGTAAAGTGCATGTCACCTCTGGGGGCATGGGCTTTGTGAGAGCTTGAGTTCCGTTGTGTGTTTTCTCTCTACCTTAACGTGCTTGATATCGATACACAATATCAACCACCTTAAGGTGGAGGCATATATAAGGTAAGTTGTCTGATGATTTTGGTACTAACGAAGCATGTTTGTAAGCCCTCTGCAAAGGCGGGATGTTGTATCTCCAAGAAAGTGCACATCTTTATTTTATATTGCAATCATTAATCCCTCTACGGAGGTGGGATATCATGCATATCCTTTTATTTTAAGCCCTTTGTGGAGGTGGGGATGGTGTATTTCTCGAGGAGAGTGCACATCCTGTCATTTTCTAAAAGTCCTCCGAGCAAGCAGGATTGGTGTATCCTCCCTTAAGTGTTTCTTTGGTGGTTGTTGTGGTGAAGCCCAATCTTCATTGTGTGCATGTAATGTGCCTAAGATGGTAGTGAACCTAGCAATAGGTTTCTTCGATCGCTTGTTTGTCATGTTTTCTCTGTGCCTTCCATGTGTGTGTATGGTGTGTTTGTTCCCAAGCATAGTTTCAAGACTGGTGGCGATGAGCTCCTCCTATGCTTCAAGATTTGTATGGCATGTTTGTTCTCAAGTTTAGTTTCAAGACTGGTGGTGATGAGCTCCTCCTACACTCTGAGATTTGTATTCCGTGTTTATTGCCCCTTATGTAGTCTCAAGACTGGTGGTGATGAGCTCCTCCTGCATTTTGGGTTGTGTTGTCTCTCAGATTTGCACCCTTGCTAAGTTGCAGAACTTGGCAATCTGGAGAAACATGGGATCTTTCCAGGCCTGTGGGTCACTTGTGATGGAAAGAACCTCTAGAGAAGGTCGGTTTCCTAGCTGGTTATCACCTAGAAACTACTGGACTTGCAAAGGAAAAGGGAAAAGGAATGCTTAAAAAGTGAAAAGTAAAACTGTAAAAATGAGAACAAGGGTGATACATCAAACTTGATATGATTTATGGAAACTCATAGTTGCATACACTTGGCCATAGAGATCAAAAAATAAACCTGCACAACCTATTACTGTATGCTCTGTAAAAACACTTCACAAAGAGGCCTAAATGCATTAAATTTTTAAGAGGAAGCTAACTTCACAGTTAAAAAAGCATATACAGCTTTAAGACACAGTTTACAACCTGCATAAACACACTTTTGCATAAAGGTATTTGAAACATGAGATAAATATCATAAGGAGATAAAACTAACCTCACAAATGACTTAATCAAATACTTGGTAATACATAACACTGCATAAATAAGAAGGCAAAAACTGACTATCAGTGGCATTCAAGGTCTATTTTGTATTTTATATCTCAAAGGGGTTACAAAAACATGCTCAAACTAAGTAAGGATTGTAGAAAAATCTCTAACTCTAGAATTTACATGAAAAGAACTCTCTAAAAATGAACAAGGAAGAAGACTATATACTTCTCCAAACAGTTGTAACAAGATAAGCATGAGAAACCTCCATGGTCGTGCGTCTCATAAAAGCCCTCAAAATATCTGTCTAAAGTCCTCCAAAGTGGGTTCCCAATGAGGAAAAAGTTAGGGCATGTCATCACTAATCATAAAAGCACCAAAAAATACCTTTAAATTCTCTTTAAGGCCACTGAAAACAAGTCAAACCACCACAATAACTCCACCAGTTGGCCAGCCTCTCCTACAACATCATAAATGTCTGATATTTGCATAATAAATGACATAAATACAATTATTTTCTGTATCTAATTAACATTGATTAAGTGGTTTATAATTACACCACTTAGTTAATGCTTTACATTCCAAATTTATTACAAACCTATGCAGAAAATAATGGCATTTAGGACATAAATATTTAATTTCTTGATTTTGCATGGTTTAGGGATAAATTAAATATCGTGAAAGAATGACAAAGTAATCTATGAGACTTACTTTTCCATTTGTGATAAATTTTCCTATTATTGCCTTTTGCATTTTTATTACAAATGATAAAGTAATTCATAATTTATTACTTTATCATTTGTTTACAACATTTAATCTATCTCTAGATTATGCAAAATTGACATAAAAATACCTTGTAATCCCTAGGCAAAATAAATAGGACTCTCCATACACTTGCATTACCTCTCGCATCTCATGGCTTGTCAAAATACCTTATAATCCCTAGCCATTCATGCATGCATACATATCTCGTCATGCTTACAAGGTCCAAAGCAATAAATTTTAAAAATGACCCTTATACCTCCCTATACACATTACCATGTCTTTCATATGTCATCACACTCACCATATGGCCTCACAAAACAACACACCTAGCAAGAGAGGCACTCGACCTTACGCTTTTATAATGTTTATTTGACTTTGAAAAATAACAAAAGGTAGAAAAAACATGTCTCACGGCCCCCTACGCATCATGATTTGCTTTTAAGACATTTTCAAGTCTTGACCACATCCACCAAAGGATATCAATGATTTTGTAAATCAAAAGTCAAAAAAAACAATAATGCAAACTAGGTCTATTTGACCCAAAAAGAGGAAAACGAACCCTAAATGTCATTTGCAAATCACCTTCTCTATTGTTCAAGCTTGGCTGCCACCATAGGAAGGGTTTGGGAGCTCAAAGTGCATGATTTTTGTCAATTCTGATAGCCTCTATGTTGATTTTCTGTGTAAACTGCAAGGTAAGTTGCATTCTCTGAGATTTTGACCTTTGGTAGTCAATTCTGGGCCGATTTTGGGCATCTCTGGCTACGATTTCTAATTTTATTTTGATGTATTTCTTTGTTTTCTGTCACCACACGTATTATGGCTACCATGAATGATCCATTTTGAGTTTATTTGGAAACAAAATAAAAACAAAAACAAGGAAATCTTGTGGCTCTGTTGACAGATGACAAGGTGAGTTCGTTAAAGCTTTGAACCTTGCTTCATTCTTTGGTGTCTCTCCATCATTCTGTAGCTTTGTTATATATTTCAATCATTTGAAGGCTGCGACCAAAATATAGATTATCTTTTGTCCTCTGTTGAACCTGAAAGCTTTTGACTGAAACCCTAAATGTGCTCTTTCTATTTTCTTTTGAAAAGATTTATAGCAAATATGTAACTTTTGCCTTCTACAGGCAGCCATAGACATGATATCTTCTCAAAGAAAAACCTGTATACTTTCAATGGTGATGATAACCTTGCTTACTCAGTTGAAACCTTGTAATACAGGATTCTGAGCCAACATGCTCTCTTTTTCTCTTCTATCAGAAAGTCTATGGTAAATGGGAATCCTTAATTGTTCTGTGCATACAACTTTCTTCTGACCCCATATGGGTATACAATATTGTTATAGGCTATGGCCTAGAGACACATAGACATCCTCTCTAAAGGCTAATAAGAACTTATTGTTGCAAGTATGGGCTCAACTAGTATTGTCATTGATGTCAACATACTCCTGTTGCATTCATGATAAGGTTTGGATGAGCCATGAGCTGAGGATATTGAGAAAATTAGTCTCAATCAGGAACAGTGAAGAACAGTGATGACTGTAAGGCAAAAGTCCAAGATAGGATGATGATCAGAGGATGCGGATTAAAGGGTTTGTAGATATGTGTCTGTAGGTGATCCAGTAGAGATTTCAGAGGTTCGCATGAAATATGAAGAAGTTGTGGCCGCTCAAGTAAAACTGGTTCCGGTAGGTGTTCAGAGGTGACAGTGTGTAACAAGAAAGGTCTGGTGAGATCTGGAAATGAAGTTTCCTATTCTACAGATTTAAGGGAGTGCTGAGGAAGTCTTTGAGGTGTATCAACTCTATTGGTTCGTGGTTTGAAGGTCCGCAAGCATCTATTCCTTTGTGACAGTTATGACAGACTGTGTTCTTGAGGTTCCGGATGAAGGAGAGAAGGATTTCAGTAAGCAAAAGAAGTGTCAATGTTCTTGATGTTTTAGGCAAGCTTGTGGAGGTCTTTGGATCGTGTCCAGTTCGTGTTGGTGGTTGGCATTGAAGTTGGAGCTCACAATTGAAGAGTAACTTCTGTATGATGGTGTTCTTCTTGAGACAGGCTGACCGGATGAGTTATGCATCTGTCGGATGATCTTATGAATGTTTTCCAACTTAGATGATCATTCCTAAGTTGATGCCTTGTATAAATAAGGGATTGCGAAGTCAGTTTGAACTTGCCTTTTTGTGTGGAGATGAGGGTGTGGTAGCGAAGAGGAGAGAGAAAGGTAGAGCAGAAGTATTGAGCTTAATGGAACTAATTCAAGCATGGTGAAGATGCTATTCTCCAGTTCATGTATGTGATACTTATTTCTTTGTAGATAGTGTGTCTCTTGTAGGCAGTGAGCCTCTTGTGAGCAGTGTGCTTAGGCAATGAGCCCTAATTGGCATGTGCGATTTTGTTCTTTCTATTCTTCTAATAGAGAATACAATCTTGGGTTAATCACCTCATGGTTTTTCCCTTAACCAAGTTTTCCACGTCAAAATCTTGGTGTCTTACATGTTGATATGTTTCTGCTCTTGATTTGAATGCATTATGGTTTATGATTAATATACAGCTAATCACTAAGAAGACTTAAGTGTTTAAATTGGAGAAAGTTTAGAGCAACTGATTCACCCCCCACCTCTCAGTTGTGTGCCCTAAGTCTAACACTTATTGTGACATTCCCTTAGGGTTTCAGAAGATTATGAAAGATGTGTTGTTTTGCCTCTAAATACATATTATGCTAAGGTTCCAAGAATCTATATATTTGCATATTCCAACAGTGATGAACTGCAATTTTTGCCTTCAAAACCCCATATGGGTTATAGAAGTGAAGGACCCTCTAAATTTCATGCTATAGTCCTCATGACATTTTTGTGCACTCCCTTTGCATTCATAGTGACTAAATCTTATCATTCTCCTAATGAATAATGTCCATCTGCAGGTGCTTGACAAATATCTCTTGTAGGTGCTTTCATTGTGGTGGTTCCTGCATAAACATTCAGGTTTTAAGCATTTTAATATGCAGGCACCTTCCAAAAAATCTGAAAAAAACCCAACTCTTTTGGCCTTTGCAATAGAAAAAATGCAAAAATCTGTTGTATGCATATCAGGCTTGCATATACAAGGGGGAATCTTTCATAGATTCTGGGGATATTTGCTGCTTGTATATCGGCTCTGCTTGTATATCAGGCTTGTATGTCAAAACATACATCGGCTACATGCATTGGAAATGTGCAATGAAAAATATGCAAAGGGCACACATACATTTACTACAGTGTGGTGGAGATGCATATGGTGGGGCCCGCAGGTATATACAAATGAGTTTGCATACATTGGGAGTATACAAGGGGTTCCTTCGGTAGGAGAATGGTTATCGGTAGCTCAACAAATTGTCATTCCGATGGCCAATGTATACATTGAAAACATGCAAAGAAAAGATACAAATGGTGGGGCACGCAGACATACAAAGGCGAATGTATGTGAAAGATACATTTGCGATATGCAAGAAAAACATGCATTCCCGAGATGCAAGGGTTGGACCTGAAAAAGCATGTGATGTAGTTAATTCAAATTTGAGGTCTGTTGTTTGTATGTTTGGCTTGTATGTTCGCATTGTATATGCGACATACAAGCAAATATACAAAGGAGCAATATGCAAGCCAGACCCGATGCAAAGATCAAATTCAACAAATTCAGGGTTGGCATCTGCGGCTTGTATGTTTGAGTGCTTGTATATGTGCTGATGTACAAGAGGTTAGATACAAGCCAGATTTCAAAGCAATTTCAAAATGCTTCATGAAAATTTGAAATCCGCGCCTTGTATGTAAAAGCAATGTATATTCAGATATACATTGAGATGTGCAAGGAATCACATGCAAGGCCCAGACCTGATTTAAAATTCCAATTTGCTCTTTACAAATTTGGGGTCCGCCTTGTATGTTAACTGTTGTATGTATATGCATCCTGCATATACAAAGATTTAAAAAGTGATTGTATATGCATTTGAATATACATATACTACGGCAAAAAGGGCAAAATGAGGAAAAGGAAAAGTCAGTGATAGAAGCATGAAGTGGTTGGCGACTTTTCAGTGTATTTTGAGGTCATTAATCTCAAGTGATGGAAGAGTGATCGACGGCTATCTTTCGAATAAGTAGCAGCGATGGATTTCTTTGCATCTAAGGCCGCATTTAGGTGGGAATAACTTCGAGAGGCATGCTGTTGCTGCGTCTTTAGGGGCTGCAGGTAGCTGAGGCATTAATGGTAGAGTTGCAGAAGGATTGATCGATGAGTTGACGGGCCAACTACCCGATATGAGGAAAATCTTCAGGCAGCGGTGCAGATCCCAATTCCACCTGCTCTTTCCTTTGTTTCTCCTGGCTGCATTGATTATTTTGAGTGCCATTCTGAAGATGCATTGAATCTGGTGACATTTTGATTTGCCTTGTAAATTTTGCTGAGTACACAGTTTTGCTATAAAAGGCAAACTGTGTTATTCTTTTTAGGTTGTTGAAGACTTGGGCAATTTTGGGGGAAAAATAATGAAATACAGAGCATTTCTTGTTTGTTGTATCTCTGTGGAGTTTATGAGTTGCATCTGAGTGTATCTTGCACATATGTTTAGTTTCTTGTCATTGTATATGAAAAATGCATTGTTGCATGTATTTATCTGTTTGTCTCCATTTGTTGCATGCAATTTCTTCTTTTGAATCTAGTTGCTAAGGGTTTCTCAGATTCTTGGGTATAGATTTCTATATCACATGCCTAATCTCTAACTTCCATTCAAGGAGTGGATTAAATCATTTTAGGTTAAGTATGGAGAAGATTGTATGTCAACTGGGATATTTGTAAGTAGAGATAGTTGAATACTTATCCTTGGGTGATATTTGTAAGGCAAACACCAGTCCTAACCCCTTAAAACTTGAATGACAGTTGCAAGCCATTCTTATGTATACGTCTAGTTGACTCCTTGCCCTAGGATAGGCACCGGTCTATTCTTGTGAAGTAGTTATGATCCAAAACCCCTGTCTTGCATCCAAAGCATAAATTCAAATCCATTCATATTTCTAACCTGTTAGTTGTAGGATTAAGATTAGGAACCCCCTGCATGCTCGCATACCTGACCAGACAAATATGTCCAAGAATGTTGCCAACCTTGTGATTTATCACACAAATCTTGGTCCACACATGAGAGTATTCTGCCTATTATTGTAAAGCTAAATATTTGTGTCATTGGGTGAGCAAGTGTTACATCTTTAGCTATAGGGATCCCCCCCTTGGTATGGCAGAACCAGAAGTGAAGGGGAGGCAGCTCACGCAACCTCCTGTATTCGTTGGCTGAATCTCCCTGTGCATTGGAATTGGCAAACCCACTGTTGATTCAGAAAGAAAACCAACACATTGTATGAATCCATGATGACTACACTCATTTTTTGTTTCTTACCCTTGACTACACCTTATATCCAAAACAAAAGAGATCATTTGTATACTTTATAGAGCACCCAAAACTTATCATAACATGGCTATTCCAATGAAATTTCTTTGACAGGCTGATGATATGAACTCATAAATACATGCAAACATGAAGACATAAATACTTTTGTTGCACCTATTATGTTTGTTGTCTCACTATCATATTTGTACTACCATGCTGCTCTTTCATTAGGGAAGCACTTAACTGATCTGTTGAATGAAATGTGTCATGTTGACACTATACTATGTATTTTTATATTAGCACAAGGTGTTGTCATGTATTTGTAAACTCTTTCAATTGAAAAATGGCAAAACAAGATCCATAATTGGATATATTTCCTCATCTGAAAGGCTGTTATGAGATCCAATTTATGTTTATGGATATTAATCTTGCATGAAGAACCATGTTGACTGCACCTTGTATGTTGTTGCATATATGTATGATGTAGCTCTTTTATGACATTCAGATGACACATGAGTGGCCTATCCTTGACTTATAGTTGTTCCACCTAACTATATATCTTCTCTATGTTGTTCCACCACTTTCTCTTTCTGTAAATGATCATAATTAATGATGCATATATCTTCTATAATTTCAACTGTATCAAATGATACAAGCTTTACATCTTTAATGACTCTAAGGTATCAAATGATACAATATTTTGGCACTTTAAAGGCATTATTCTATTTTATTTCATCTTCATTTGGCTGAATACTTTGAACTTCTGTAGCATGTCTTTGTACTGTAGCTGCACTTTTCAATTGTTCATGGTATTTAATCATAAAAGATGAAAATAAATACATGCATTTAAATGATTCATGTACTTCAAATAGCTCCTGTAGCATGCATATCCTTCTTGTCCTGTACATGAGACTTAGTTGGCATATGTCCTTGTCTGATGTAATCATTTGATCATACCTATACTTGTCTCATGTAATTGTATGCTATGACTGTTACTCTTTGAGTTTGGACTATCTATTATCATGGTTGTCACTCTTACATGATTGTATCATATATATGTTCTTCATTCAAAACAAAATGATAAGTACCTGTCCAATTGCTATGTAGTATTCAGTCATTATTTAAGGATGCATATGGCTGTAGCATAAATTTTTCAACATTCATGTAGTCTTGTAGCAATCAACCTATATCTTTTGCATATCAAATAGAAAACTATCACTTCATACATTGTTGTTATAACTGTCTCTTTTAATGTATTACTGTTATGGCACTTGTGTTGTCATCCTTCATGGCATTTGATAATTTGTGCACTCCTCCATGCTTCAAAAAGGAAACTGGACAGTATAATGGCATTGCATGATGCAAATATGGCTCCTGTAGCTTGTATAGTCATGTGCACTTGATATGATTGCTTCACACAGTTGGCTTCTTCACAACATTCTTATTTCAGTCCTTTACATAGTTAATTCTATATTTGTTACAAGGATGTTCCTTATGCATATGATGCATTTCTTATGACATCTAAGGTTGGTCTAACATGATGTTAACCTATTATGATGATTGTCATACTTATGGCATATATGTGGACAGCAAAAGATATTTTAGTCATAACAAAAATAAAGAAGGATACCTCTCATGATTTGTACTTATTTCTTTGACCATTGTACTTATGTATCTGCATATTAATCCCTCTCCTGCATGGATGCATTTGTTCATTATGTGACATGAAAGTGATTAAGTACCACATAGTTGTTTGATCTGGATAGATTCCTCTTGTGATGATGCATAGCTTATAGGAGCAACTGCCCCTTTGACTTTCTATTATGATTCCACTTTGACTGCATCAATGATGGTTGTTTCTATACATGGTACCTAAGGATTGTCAGGGAGTTTATATCTTGACTGCTATCAAGGTCGATTTTGAATGAAGCATCTTCTATCTCTCATAAGGCATTTTGAACATGATACTTCACTTTAATAAGTTCTTTCTAAAATGAGCATGGTTTGTAGGAGCAACTGTTGATCTTCATTGATAACTTCACTCCATCTACTATGTTAACTGTTCTGATGCATTACATGATAGTGCATGATGTTTATCACAATCTGACATCCTTCTTGAATGAGTAAGAAGGAAGCATGTTGGGCTCTACCCTTGTGGGAGCCCATTTTTCTCCACATGCCATTTTATAAAAGATGAATCAGTAAACTAATTTCTCATACACCTGCACAGGAAGCAAACATGTTAGCATATAAAACATACCTTTGTTTATAATGTGATGTGACTTGTATGGAACTATATCTTTCAGATATAGCACTTGTGTCTGCTCATTCTGACTTTTCTTATGCTGATATGATTATTGATATACTGCTGCTACATAAAAGTAGATAGTACTTTTGAAGTTCTGATTGTGTATGAAAAGATTTGAGACCCCGATCATTAACAAAAAACTATTTTCTAGGTACACTGGAGCTCAAATGGATGGAGGCAGACAGCAGCCGGATCGACCACAAGATTCGTCATTCGCAGGTAATGACAGGTCCCCTCTCTTTTCCTATGCAATTTGTTTCTTTTCAAAAGTAAAATTTACTATTATGTAGCCTATTTTAGTTACTCCTACAGCTTGTGTGGGAGCATCTTATTTGACATTTATGAATAATGAAAAAGCCTTTCAAAATCTGCAATGTTGTATGTTTCTTCTTGATTGTAAACAACTGCATTTAATTGAAGTTCTTTTATGGCATTTTTCTCTTGGAAAAACACTTACTAATAAAAAACATGCACCCCTCAAAACTAGAAAACTTAATCAGCCCCACTTGATTGAGCTGAAAAATAAAAATGGGTAACAGGTTGTGTGTTTACTTTCCATGTACTTGCATTTGCATTTCATTTATCAGAAAATGAAAAAAAGAAATATTCACTACATTCACTGTATTCATTGTGTTTTGCATTTCTTCAATGTTGTCTTCTCTATGTTTTGCGTGACTATTATTGTCTTCTCTATGTTTTGCATGCCTATTACTATCTTCAATGTGTTTGGTGTGTCTTCACCGTGCTTAGCATGTTTGTTGTGTTTTTTTACCATACTTTAATACATGTATGGGCGTTGCATTCATGCATACATTAAAGTAGGGGCTAAATGTTATGTCAGAAAATGTCCCCTTGGGGGCTTTTCCTTCTTAAGGTTTAGCTCTCAGGTCCTTAGAATGCATTTAGATCATATTGCATGTTAATTTTGAATCCCAATGAGAAAACCCCTAAGTGTTATGGCAAATAAAACCTAGGGGGTGCTATTGAGATGACTCCTGACTAAAATAGGGAGGGAGGACTTGGGCGCTCGCGCCCTAGTCTTGCCCTATTTTGGGTTAAGCCCTAAATCTAAGTATTAGTTATATGACCATTGTTATGTCCTATGCCAACACCTTGAGTTTAAATTATGAAATTATTAGTGGGAATGTGTGTTGTTACATATATAAGCATGTTTAGGTTTTCATTTGTAAACTAGACGATGATTGTGAACTTTAGGCATACTTGTGATTTTAGACCATCCATGATATTCATTGTTGCAGAGCAGAGCATTGTTATTGTGTTTGTGATTGCAAATTTAGCTTCATCTTCTCATGTGATTGAAGAGCCTTCATTTATGGGTGATCTACACTTCTAAGGTGACATTTGTTTATGTTTTAATCATTTGTCATTTGGATTTTGCCTCTATCCCACAGGGATACGCACTATTATCTGACAATAGTGTTCGAAAGACTTGAATGTCTCTCTAGGGCTTGACTGAGGCAAGCCTCTAAACACCACAACCCCCAACCATAGTCCTTTGTGATTGTAGGTTACAAGTACTAAGTTTCACAGAGTGGAGTTACAAAGGAAGGTTGTAGATGACAAGGATTCAGGATCTGAAAAGAAAGGAACAGAATTGAACATTTCGGGACATGGGCGCCTAGGGCAATGTCCTCCAGGATCATAGAAACAGGAATCAGTGTTACAGTGACATTCTGCATCTAAAGAACCCCTGACATCCCAAAAATTAGCCTACCTTGGACACGAGCGCCTAGGGTAGTGTCCTATGCATTTCTAGTGACAAAAACAAACGGAACAGTGATCATCAGTGCCGAAAGGAGTTCTGCATTCCGTGAAGAAAACAATACCTTAGACTTGGGCACCTAGGGCATTGTCCCTGAATATTCTGAATCTCAAACTTCAAAAAATGGTCAGTTATTAATCTCTATCTTCTATCTCAGTCTGCAAGCATTTATCTAAATCTATCAATTTGATCACTATTTTGCATAATTAGGGTTTCTTGCATATTTAAGGATTTAAGTGATATTATTTAGCAATTTATGAGTTTCCACATCATTCCAAGTGATAGCCCAACCTATTAGGTGAATGCTCTCATTTAGTAGAGATTCTTGACTTGGTTGATATGTCCTTGAATGTTTGTTGTGAAAGGATGATCTAAACCCATCAACACTAAAACAACAAATCAAACCCCATCCATCCTTTTTCATACAAAACATATGTAATGATCCTCTTCACTCCTAATAAAACTCAAATGCAATGTAAAAGAAAAAAAAATCTGATACCATATGCGAGGAGACTATTTCAAACCATAAAAAGAATGTTTCAACCTATAAATAAAATGTTCCTTCCACTTAATAGTAATGCCATCAATCTATCACATATAAATCTCCTCTTCAAGATCCCCATGCAAGAAATCAATTTTAATATCCATTTGCTCAATCTCAAAATCATAAGTAGAAACAATTGATAACAAGAATCTAATAGAAGATAACTTAGAAATAAGAGAGAAAATTTCACTGAAATCAACTCCCTCTCTCTAGGATTAGCCCTTGGCCACCAATCTAGTCTTGTATCTCTCTAACCATATGTCCACTCTAGTTTTCTTTTTATACACCTATTTGCAACTAATGGGTTTTGTTCTCTCAAGCAAACTAATAATATCCCGAGTGTCACATCTATCTAAGGCCATCATCTCCTCTTGCATGACCTAGATCTAAGACTTACTCTCCTCTAAAGGGATATCCTCCCTAGAAGATCTCAGTTCATTGTCAATACATAACAAAGAAAATACGCAACTAAAATATGGTGGGTTATAATTACCAATTGGGTTCTATTATCTCATGGATCATCGTAGGTAGGAGTAAGGGGCTCTACCTATTCTTTTTAATGCTCAACTTGCTCATCCTACTCAAAAATCTCATATGAACCCTCTTCTTCTTCTCCATCCTCTAATTCATTATCATGTTCTTTAACATGTGTATCTTCCTATTTTTTTACCTTGGTCTCAAAATGCATTTTTTCTTTCCTTATTTTTCCTTTGGTTATATAGGATCTAAAAATGTTCTAAACTCCATAAAGATCACAACTCTAGAATAGATTGTTTTTTGGGTTAATGGATTTCAAAGCTTATAACCTTTTACATTCTCACCATGTAACCATCAAAGATGCATTTTTATACTTTTAGATCTAGTTTAGATCACTTTTATTTAGAAACGTGAACAAAAGGCTCTCAACAAATACCCTTAAATGTGAAATAGAAGGTTTTTTGCCTATCCACACTTCATAAGGATTTTTATTAACAAGAGTCAAACAAGGAGATTGATTTACCAAGTGTAGAGACCTAAAATTGTCTCATCACCACTTCACCCCTAATCAGGACATCACTAGACCATTTCCTCTGTAATTAATTGGATAAATCCCTATTTAGATAATTAATTGTCCTTTTTTCATCCCAACATTAATTAAATAATATTCTTTTATTTAATTAAAAAATCACTATTCAAGCACTATTTGTCACACCCCATTTTTAAACAAACATATTTTTATTTTCGAGAAGACAGATAGTTAGTCAGAGAAAATATTATGATTAAAGTAATGATAGAAAATGCATTTGATTTATATTAAGTTTATATGCAAATAATAATTGTTTATTACGTTATTATTAAGCACGTGGTTAAATGATTTAATGGACTAACTACCGTTGTGCAACTAAGGTGGATGCAGGAATAATGTTTTTCCCCCTCTGAGATGAGGAGAGAGAGTATCACCATGGAGAGGATGCTAGATCGCGTGAATACAATGATCCTTATGC
This sequence comes from Cunninghamia lanceolata, assembly GCA_027924645.1. NCBI lineage: Eukaryota > Viridiplantae > Streptophyta > Pinopsida > Cupressales > Cupressaceae > Cunninghamia > Cunninghamia lanceolata. The sequence continues at coordinate 3,802,122 of BSBN01001161.1, forward strand.
CATCTAGAAACACAAACACATACTTATTAAAGGATAAGCCAATTTTGGATTAAGTCTTAGTCTCTGTCTTTGGTCATCTTAGAAATACTTTTAGCATTGAGATCATTTTATACTTGTTAATTTTTGTCGTCGTCAAGTCAATGGATAAATCTTCTCCATCGACAGATAGTAAGTTATTGTATACCTTTGAATGTTGAGTCGACATAAGTAATCGACCAGACAAGTCCAATTTTGTCGATTAGGACTAAGTCGACTTTGTGAGTCTCCATCATCGATAATTGTGCTAAAAAATAAGCATAATTAGAGCATTCAAAGGAATGCATTAACATCTATATGGTAGGTATAATTTTGTTTATTTTTAATTATTCTTTTAAGACTTAGTTTTGGTCTAAGTATAATGTCTAGTAAAAAAAGATAAATTCTTTATCACCCAACATACTCTTCCTAGATGCTTGGGAAGTGGGGAGGAGCAGTAGCTCCATACTCCCCTTATTTCTACATGCAAGGCCACGGATGACTGGGGAGAGTAGTGGGATGTATTAATTGTGTTGTGCTTAACTAAGTGTGAGGAAGAGGAGGATTTAGAAAGTATTATTTCATGCTAGGAAGCATAGCATAGAAGGAAGGAGAGATTGGAACTCAAGTTTTGGGAGGAAGGAATGCAACTGTGGATATTGATCTACTTGTTAAACCCTACAAGTAAACATATTATATCCCATATAATATGTCAAAACAATGTTTATGTAGACTGTCGATATTTGCAAGTAAAAATAGAATGAAGTTGTATTGTTTAACTACCGAATGGCAAGTAAGATATCAAAGAACTTAGTGTTAGTTTAACCTTGTTGTTAATCGACCTTGATAGAGGTATTTCTTTGTATATTCTTACCGTATAACTGGTAGACAAGGAAGATAGTTTCATGCATCCTTATTATCTCTATATGATATAAACTATCCCATGCCAAATAATAATTGTTATTAATAATGGCATTAAATATTGATATCTCTTGGATAAGAGTATCGTATATATTATATACATGTTATTCATTACTATTAATGATATACAAGAGTATCGATTAAGCAACAGTCGAATGAATGTGTTGTCAAAGCCGATGGCTATTATGATATTTAAAAAAACCATACAAGGTTATATTTGTAAAAAAAACTAAGTAGAAACTTTATGGTCGACTGTGTATATAGGCCAAATGCTATATATAAGTCATGCTTCGATTTAATTGACTTGAAATAGGCCGAAGGCAAGTGTACTTAGAGACCTGAGAAAAGGTCATTTTAAAGCATCCAAATTTATTTTGTTCAGAACTAAAAGTGTTGTAGTAGACTAAGAGTCTCATTGCTCTTTGTGAAAGACCAAAACAATATCATTATACTATTATATTATTCTACTTATAAGTAGTAGCTAATTGAAAAATTAGAGAACATGTTATTAAAGCTTAAAAGCTAGAAATTTAGTCGATATCTTTGTGTAGAAGCACTTGATATTAGACTTATATTTCTGTATATATGCAAAAGAAGTATAAGTTGTCTATAAATGTTATTCTTTAGGTAACTAAGATTTATCTTAAACTATCTTATCCTAGTTTTGGAAAGGGTTTATATTATTTAGTCTAGACTGAGAATAGCTACAAGAATGTTGAGTATTACACTCACTATTGAATTGAAAGGTCAAATTTTCTATAGATATTCTTTTAGAAAGAGGCTATTTATTATTAGAGTTCTCTTTTGAATTACAAGAGTAAATGTATCCAATATGAAAGATTATAAAGTTATTACTTTTCTTCAATAAAGTTGAAGATGAATACATTCCTAGATTAAGATAGATAGAGTCTTTAATCGTTAAACCAAATGACTTAAATGTCAAAATCTTGTATATTATTATAGAAGAATACTAATGAGCATGGAAATAGGTAGACAAGCCATTGAGTAGATGACAGGACGTCATAGACCCATGATTGCAAGGATGCAAAGAGGGACTCAATGTATGTTTCATAAGTCACCTAAGCTCTCACCCTATACTTGTCTAGTTGACTAGTAGATAAGGGAATATTGTATGTCTTTAACACTAATATTGTATAAACAAGTCAAAGAGTGTTGTCATATATATGTTATAAACTGAATTATAAGAATGTTGTCTCCAAGTCGAGAAAAGAGTGAGTAAACTTACGACTTTATTTATATGAAACTTTGACTAAAATAATGCAAAAGTCACTACTTGTATTGTCAGTTCACTGTGTTGCAAATAGTTGAACAGTCAGAGTGGGTTATACATAGCTAGAGCTAGACTAGAGTTGAAAGCCTAATTTTTATTAGCTACGACACTTCACTAGTTCTCAGAAGGCATAAAGAATCAGTTGATTTTCATTATCTACACCCTAATGAAGAGAAGGGCCACTTCTAGAAGGAAGGTGTGCAGGGGAGTGCCCATATGTGGTTAGAGGAAAAGCACCAGGGTGATGCTCTCTCTGCTGCAGTTGACTGCCGAAGACTTGTGAACAGGAAACATTACTTATTATGTAAATAAAATTGATAAATATTGTAAGTCGCAAGGAATGCGACCATCTGTTATATGTTCATGATAAAAATGTGAAATTTGCTAGTCGCATGTGAAGCGACCATCTTTTGAAATTATGTATTGTACTTAGAAATTTTAAATGTAATATTATTGGATTTTGTGATGCTCTCTCTCCTGCAGTTGACTGTCGAAGACTTGTGAACAGGAAACATTACTTATTATGTAAATAAAATTGATAAATATTGTAAGTCGCAAGGAATGCGACCATCTGTTATATGTTCATGATAAAAATGTGAAATTTGCTAGTCGCATGTGAAGCGACCATCTTTTGAAATTATGTATTGTACTTAGAAATTTTAAGTGTAATATTATTGGATTTTGTTATATAAAAAAAAAGAGAAATGAGATTTTTGCATTATTTGTGTTTAATGTTATTTAATATTCTATTTGGGATGTTACACATGGTATCAAAGCTATCGGGTTCAACACTTGGACCTAGGAGCTCAATTTCATAGTTTGGCAAGATATGCTAATGATAAAATGACTAGTCTTGTGCCAAAATGGTAGGAAAGAGGACAAGAAAGTGAGCCAAGAAAAAAAACCTAGTGATATGCCTAAGATCGCCATTAAGAAAGAGCCATCTCTTGAGCCAAAAATGAAGGAACTAGGTAGCTATGCATCACTGATTTTGAGACACTAGCTGATGCACTCAAACATATCTGCCTAGAAAGGAGGAAATGGATTGAAGTAGCATAAAAGCTACCAACTCCTACTATTGTTAAGATTAGTAAACCATTTGCCCAACATGATATGCCTTTTGAGTGTGGTCAAGATGCGCCTATAATAGGAAAAGAGGTGTTGATTGAGTACTCATGAGTACGCCCACCCACAAAGTTTGTGTTACTTGATTCTGATGGGGAGGAGGAACCTGAGGAAATCTCTTTGTCAGAAAGTGATATGTAGACACTTCTTATACACAAAAATAGAAAAGTTTTGTATTTGAATAAGGATGTAAAAATCCAAAGAGTGAATGAAGTAAAATTTTGGCTGAGTATAAACAAATGTTTATGTGATGCATCTCTGATTTTTTGTATTTACGAATTTGCAATTTTATGATAGCATCTCAAAAGTTTAATGTTTTCATAATTTTTAATGCAAATGTTAGATGTGGATAAGTATTGTTATGGAACAAACTAGAAATCAACCAGGAGGGAGCCCTGGTGGCCTAGATCTTGAAAATAATCCTATGACAAAATTAGATCAAATTTTGTCAGTTTTAAATGAAACAAAAGAAAGATTGGAAACCTAAAACAGGAAGTTAGAGGGGGAGAGAACAATTAGGAACACCACTATGAGGAAAGTGAAGAATTCAATTTTCTTGGTGAACCAAGAGTAAGTAAACAAGACTCTCTAATTCATAATGAGGTAAAAACTCATCTCTCCAATGAGTTAGCTAGAGACATGAAGAAGGTTACTCCCACTAAGTTTGATGGAACTATGAGTGGAGACGCAGCCGAGGCTTGGCTTATAGAGATGGAAAAATATTTTGAGATAAGGAATTACTCTAAGATCACTAAGGCTGTGTGGGGAGCATACCAGTTAGGAGGAGAAGCATCCAAATGGTGGGTGAATAAGAAAATAGAATTAGGGTTGAGTTCCTTAAGTCTAACTTGGGATCATTTTGTGGCCATTTTCTGGAAAATATGGTTGCCCCAATTGTATTTTGATCAGAAACTAACAGATTTCCAAAATCTATGTCAACGAGATATGACTGTCACTGATACTAGGAAATGTTTACCAGATTGTTGAAGTATGTGCCACAATATCATAAGGATGAGAGATTTAGAATAAGGAAGTTTATTATGGGCTTAAATGCTTAGATTGGCAAAGAAGTGGACGTCCATGGACCCACAACCATGGATAAAGTCTTTGAGAAATCGATCAAGAAAAAGAAAAAGCTCAAATATATCTCTAAATATTGGGAGAGATCCCACAAGAAATTTAATTGGAATCATTCTTTCACACCTTTCAAAAGGAGATATAGAAATCAAGAATCTAGAGGGAGAAACCATGGTAAAGGTTCTAGGTACAACAGAAAAGAACCCAGGGATGGGAACAAGGACAATAATTATAAAAAGAATGATGATAATCCTAACTGCCTTTCAAGAAAGAAAGGTCACCTAGAGGATGTTTTACGTGTGGTAGAGACCACTATACTAATCAATGCCCCACTAAGATCCAAGGAAACCTATATCATGGTAATCATTTGCCATCATAGCAAATAGCCTTTCAACAAAGGATCCATGCCACTTTGGACAACCACCAAGCAGAATACCAATTTACTCCCATTGAAACTATAGGTAACTTATTTAGCATTTCAGTTTCAATTTGCTACAAGTATGTGCCTAATTGGTGTTGTCATTGATGTCAACATATCCTTGTTGTCATTGGTGTCAACTATATCTTATTCTATTACTTGTTTAGAAGACTTGTATGTTAAGGATATTGAGAAAATTAGCCTCTCTAGAAGAAACAAGTGAGTTACAGAGAAGTGCAGTACAGACAGTGAGTTGTATGTTGAAGAACAATCTAGTAAACTACTCTGCATTTATTTTTGCTTGAAGATCATGGTCTGTGGATTGGAAGTAAGTTAGAGGTATGACTAACGATGCTACATTCTAGGTTTGAGCCCTCCGCATGAAGATCTGAGTGAGTTGTGTTCACCAGAGTGAAACCTACTTTTTCTGTAAGTTCAGTTGGGACAGGAAGAAAGTATTCTGCTCTGCATTCCTCCACAATAAAGTATTTTGCTCTATGGTTCTAGAAGGAATTCTGGGATGATGATAAGTGCCTACAATTGCAGTGGTTCATGTTTTGGTGGTCTGCAAGCTATCTTTATTTTATGACAATTGAAGACAATGAAGTTCATGTGTCCCGGTGAGAAGATTCATATGGATAAAATGGTTAAGGTTCATGCGGTTGCTCCTGATGATTATAACGTGCTTGTGGATGTCTCCTAATCATGTTCCTATCTTGATATTGGTCCGTGTTAAGGATTTGAGATCATGTTTGAAGATTGTTCCCAAATAGTGTAACGTATAACTAGTTTTGGCCGACCTGGTTAATCCCAACGATTGCTGAGATCTCTGGAAGATTGTGGAAGCGTGTTGTGGTGTGGAAGATCACATTTGAGTCCCAGCTAAGGCATGGTGTGATCCGCATTTCATTTCCTTTGCATAATGTTGTAATAGGTCAGGACCTATTTTGTAAATGTTTGTAATGCTGACCTTGGAGATTGTTCCAATGGTTGATGATTGTGATGCTAACCTTGATGATCATTCCTAGGTTGATAAAGTGTATAAATAATTGTAGTTGATTCATGGAAAAGGTGTCCTTGAGATAAAATGGAAAGATAATAAGAAAGGTCCAAAAGGCAGAGCAGAGAAGAGGCAACGCAGAGTAGAGCCAGAGTGAAGAGGAGGAATTATTGTACTTCAATCACAGACATAAAAAGGTGTTGATCATGGCAATAAGCCTGGCAGTGAACCACCAATAGGGTTTAACAACCCTTATTGTAATCTTCTAGGTTTAGGGTTGAGGCAGTGAATTTGCTAGACCTAGTTGTTCTTCATGGAAGTGAGTCAGTATGTGAGGCCCGTGGAGTGACCAAGCCTGAACATCATTATTTCAAGATTGCAATATATATTGAGAGCTAATCCTCTTCATGGTTTTCCCCAACTTGGGGTTTTCCATGTAAAATCTGGTGTCTCTTGTGTTTGATGTTGTATCTATGGTTAAGTTTCTGGTTTCATGCATTCATTGTTAAATCATAATAATTGTGGATAAGTGATTGATGTTTAATTGCAAAAGTGTTTATGTTTTAGAGACAACTGATTCACCCCCCCACTCAGTGATACAAGAGCAACTGAGAATTTTATTTGATACAGGAGCATCCCAGGTTCAAGAGAAATCTTGTATCAACCAAAAATATTTGCTTTCTTTTATTTTCTTGCATTTCAGTTGCAGTTCTGTCATTTGTAGTTCAACATTTTCTACCGCATTCTATTGCATCTTCACTTTAGAGCTCGTGGAGAAGGATTAAGGTTCTACACTATGTCAGCTACATCATATTCAGATTTCATGGGATTTAGATTCATCTCCAAAGAGATATCACTATCAGAAGATCATCAGCTTTCACATAGTAGAGCAGTCAGCCTTCAGTTGGAGCATCCACAGGTTGTGGAGCATTCCCATGACTTGCGGAGCCTAATGAAACATAACACAAGGCAGTATGGGACCAAATAGATCTTCATTGAGAATAGCATCACCTTTCATTCATTTTTGGAGCATTACCTTGAGTTGTAGGTTGATCTACACGATTCACTTTGCATGAGGGTTTGAGACCTCTTGATTCTGACATAGAGGATTCTATGAGTTATAAGATGATATATAAGCATTCATGAGATTCATTAGGAAGGCAGATGATTGATATTTAATGATAGAATAGAAAAGTAGTTTTTTTAGGCACTTCAATGCCATATCATTCATGTATGTTGTAACCTAGAAAATAGGCATGTGAGCCAGATTGTAGCCCGCATGTTGCTGGTAGATAAGTATTGTAATTTTCTGATATATTGAGCATATGATTCTTCCATCACATTCTATTCTTGTGTTGTTTCCATTATGTTTACTCTAGCTGCAAGTTTGGATAGTCCATTCTCTGGACCCTCCATCCCTGACTACACCATTATTTCACCGAGCTTACTTTGTAAAATTCCTAAATGAGATGGATTCATGGCGAAGCCATGGTTAGTAGAATATGCAAACAAGACAAGAGCTCAGGTAGAGTAATGTTTGTTCGAAGCTAGATTGAAACTACCCACTTTTTCTACTGAATTCAATATGTATGTAGCCCCTCTAGGATCGTATGATGTCATCCTAGGTATGAACTAGTTATGGTAGCATAGAGAAAAGGTATACTTCTTTTCCAAGATAGTCGAATGTCTAGATGACATTGGCAATACCATCCTGATTCAAGGAGTGCAGCGGGAAATGAAAATCAGACAATTTTCCACGATGCAACTAAAGAGAGCTAGTCGAAAGGGTTGCTAAATATTTGTGATCAAAATGGAAGAATTGAATGAAAAAGGTGAGGAATTTGGGAAACCAAAAGGACCTTCAATGAAAGACTATTCTTTTCTTCAAGAATATCAGGATGTGTTTCCTAAAGATCTTTTGGGGCTGCCCCCAAAAAGGGTTTTTAAATTTTTGATTGATATTATTCCTGGTTCCAAACTGACATCTAAGGCACCGTATTGGATGACAACCACCGAGCTAATGGAGTTGAAATCCCAGCTTCAGGAACTATTAACTAAAGGGTTGATTAGATCCAGTGTGTCACCAAGGGAAGCACCGGTGATCTTTGTCAAGAAGAAGGACAGTACCCTACATTTGTGTATAGACTATCGTATGCTTAACAAAGTAATGATCAAAAACAAGTATCCTCTACCATACATATATGATCTTTTTTATCAAATGCGTGGCACAACAATATTTTCAAAGATTAACCTGAGGTCAAGTTATCACCAACTAAGGCTGAAGGACGAGGACATTCATAAGACAGCGTTTTGAACAAGGTATGGGCATTACGAATTCATGGTTTTACCTTTTGGGTTAACCAATGCCCCAACAACTTTTATGAATCTGATGAACAGTGTCTTTCGAGACTGTTTGGATAAGTCTGTGTTAGTTTTTCTTGATGATATCCTAATCTACTCCTGCAATGAGGAAGAGCATTATCAACATTTTTGAATAGCCTTACAATGCCTTAGAGAGCACAAGTTGTATGGTAAGCTATCCAAATGTACCTTATTTTAGAAGGAAGTTTAGTATTTGGGCCACATAATCTCTAAAAAGGGAATTGTAGTGGACCCTTCTAAGATAAAATATATTCTAGAATGGCCTACACCTAGAAATGTGCATGAATTCTGTAGTTTTATGGGCTTGCCAGGATACTACAAGAAGTTTATTTTGAATTTCTCCAAATTTGCCCACCCCATTACTTCTTTACAAAAAAAAGGGAAGTGGTTTGAATGGTCAGAGAAGTGTGAAGAGGCCTTCAAAATCCTTAAGGAGAAGTTGACTTCGGCACCAATCCTCTGAGTTCCAAATCCAGAAGGTCTTTTTGTTATTATAATTGATGTCTCCGAAGAAGGATTAGGTGGTGTATTAATGCAAGAAGGTCAAGTAATGGCCTATGAGTCTAGAAATTTGAGACTGTATGAGAAAAATTATGCTCCACATGATTTGGAGCTAGCAGCAGTTGTGCATGCTCTCCAAGTATGGAGACACTATCTTCTTGGAAAGTGATTTGAACTTAAATCTGATAATCAGGGTTTGAAGTATATCTTCATCCAACCAAACCTTAATGCTCAATAAAGAAGGTGGTTGGAGATTATATTTGATTATGATTTTGAAATTGGTTATATCAAGGGCATAGAAAACCAAGTAGCGGATGCCCTGAGCCGTAGAAGGCATATTGCAGCAATGTTGTCAGTGCATTCTGATTTTAGAGAGAAAGTATTGAAAAACTTAGCAGGAGACGAGTATTACGAACAAGTCCTAAAGGCCCTAAAGGAAAATTCTTAGGATGCAAGATATTAAGGATTTAATTTTGAATTTGATGGACTTTTGAGGTATAAGAACAGGATGTATGTCCCAAATCAGCAAGATTTGAGGAACCTAGTGTGGAAAGAAGTGCACTCTACACCTTACTTTGGTCACCCAGGTGTGACAAAATTGTTAGCAGATGTAAAACCCTTGTATTTTTGGAAGGGAATGAAAAATGATGCTGCAAGATTTGTAGCAAGATGTTTGGAGTGTCAGTGAGTTAAAGCTAAACATCGACATCCAGCAGGACTTTTGTACCCTCATGAAATTCTTGAATGGAAATGGCAGGTAGTCAGTATGGACTTTGTTCAGGGATTGCCTATGTCACGATATAGGCATGATGCAATCCTAGTATTGATAGATAAGTTAACCAAGGTGGCACATTTTATAGCTAGAAATCTTACTGATGGGGCACATATAATTGCTAAGAAATTCATTCAAGAGGTCTTTAGATTGCATGGAGTTCTAGAAAAGATTATCTTAGATAGAGATGCACAAGTGACCTCAAGGTTTTGGCAGACATTGTTCTCAGTACTTGGGACTCAGTTAAACATAATCTCAGCCTATCATCTAGAAATGGATGGACAAACAAAGAGATTTAACCAAGTACTGGAAGACTTGTTGAGGATGTACCACATGGATCAGCAATACAAATAGGAAGAGTACCTTCCACTTGTTGAGTTTGCCTATAACAATTCATATCATTCAGTAATAAAAATGGCTCCTTTCGAAGCATTGTATAGTAGAAAGTGTCGAACTCCTATAAGCTAGGATAAGCTAGAAGATAGGGTTCATCTTGGACCAAAATTGCTAACTGAAATGGAAGAGTAAGTTAAGCCAATCAAGAAAATATTAGCAGAAGTGAATGATAGGCAGAAAAGCTATGATGATGCTAAACGTACTCCACGAGTATCCTCAATAGGAGATAAAGTTCTCTTCTGAGTGAAACCTCATAAAAGCCCTCTTAAGTTTGGGAAGTTTTACAAACTAGCACCTAGATATGTGGGACCTTTTAAAGTCCTAGAAGTGGTTAATCTGGTTGCTTATAGGATATCTCTACCACCAGCTTTGCTAGAATGCATGATGTTTTCCATGTATCTTACTTAAAGAAATATATATGAGGATCTAATCATATACTTGATTGGAATGCTCTCCTAGAATAGGACCCAAGGGTGGTCATGATCAAGCCTCTCAAAGTGCTCAAGGTTCGCAAGCTCTACCTACATAACAATGAGGTTACCCAGTGCAAGCTCTAGTGGGACCAGTATTCAGAGGAAAATGCTACCTGGGAGGATTACAATGATTTTTATCAAAAATTTCCACATCTTTTTATGCAAGCATGATGTAAAAGAACATGTATGATATATTTATTTTGTTTTGGACATAATCATCGAGGACGATGATCTCTAAGGGGGGAGATATGTCACACCCCATTTTTAAACATACTTATAATTTTTATTTTCAAGAAGATAGATAGTTAGTCAGAGAAAATATTATGATTAAAGTAATGATATAGAAAATGCATTTGATTTATATTAAGTTTATATGCAAAGAATAATTATTTATGATGTTATTATTAAGCATGTGGTTAAATGATGTAATGGACTAACTACCATTGTGCAACTGAGGTGGATGCATGAATAATGTATGCCCCCCTCTGAGATGAGGAAAGAGAGTATCACCATGGAGAGGATGCTAGATCGTGTGAATACAACAATCCTTGTGCCATCTGGAAACACACATACACACATACTTATTAGAGGATAGGCCAATTTTGGATTAAGTCTTATTCTCTATGTCTTTGGTCATCTTAGAAATATTTTTAGCATTGAGATCATTTTATACTTGTTAATTTTTGTCATCGTCAAGTCGATGGCTAAATCTTCTCCATCGACAAATAGTAAGGTAGTGTATACCTTTGAATGTTGATTCGACGTAAGTAATCAACCAGAAAAGTCCAATTTTGTCGATTAGGGATAAGTCAACTTTGTGAGTCTCCATCATCAATAATTGTGCTCTAAAATAAGCATAATTAGAGCATTCAAAGGAATGCATTAAGTGACATCTATATGGTAGGTGTAATTTTCTTTATTTTTAATTATTCTTTTAAGACATAGTTTCAATCTAAGTATAATGTCTAGTAAAAAAAGGTAAATTCTTTATCACCCAATGTACTCTTCCTAGATGTTTGGGAAGTGGGGGAGGAGCAGTAGCTCCATACTTCACTTATTTCTGCATCCAAGGCCACGGATGACTGGGGAGATTAGTGGGATGTATTAATTGTGTTGTGCATAACTAAGTGTGAGGAAGAGGAGGATTTAGAAAGTATGCTTTCATGTTGGGAAGCACAGTGTAGAAGGAAGGAGAGATTCAAACTCAAGTTTTGGGAGGAAGGAATGCAACTGTGGATAACATTCTGCTTGTTAAACCCTTCAGGTAAGCATATTATATCCCATATAATATGTCAAAACAATGTTTATGTAGACTGTCAATATCTACAAGGATAGAATGAAGTTGTATTGTTTAACCGCTGAAAGTGTTAGTTTAACCTTGTTGTTAATCGACCTTAACAGAGGTATTTCTCTATATATTCTTACCATATAACCGGTAGAAAAGTAAGATAGTTTTATGCATCATTATTATCTTTGTATGATATAAACTATCCCATGCTAAATAATAGTTGTTATTAATAATGGGATTGCATATTGATATCTCTTGGATAAGAGTATCGTATATATTATATACATGTTATTCATTAAATTGTTAATGATATACAAGAGTATCGATTGAGCAACAATTGAATGATTGTGTTGTCAAAGCCAATGGCTATTATGATACTTAAACAAACCATACAAGGTTATATTCATATAACAAACTTAGTAGAAACTTTATGGCCAACTGTGTATAGAAATGTTATATATAATCCATGCTTCAGTTTAATCGACTTGAAAAAGGCCAAAGGTAGATGTACTTAAAGACCTAAGAAAAGGTCATTTTAAAGCATACAAATTTATTTTGTTCATAACTAAAAGTGTTGTAGCAGACCGAGAGTCTCATTGCTCTTTGTGAAAGACCAAAACAATATCATTATACTATCATAGCATTCTACTTATAAGCAGTAACTAATTGAAAAAGTAGAGAACATGTTATTAAAGCTTAAAAGCTAGAAATCTAGTCGATATCTTTGTGTAGAAGTACTTGATATTAGAATTATATTTATGTATATATGCAAAAGAAATATAAGTTGTCTATAAATGTTATTCTTTAGGTAACTAAGAGTTATCTTAAATTATCTTATCCTAGTTTTGGAAAGGGTTTATATTATTTAGTCTAGATTGAGAATAGCTACAAGATTGTTGAGTATTACACCCACTATTGAATTGAAAGGTCAAATTTTCTATAGATATTCTTTTAGAAAGAGTCTATTTATTATTAGAATTCTCTTTTGAATTATAAGAGGAAATGTATCCAATATGAGAGATTATAAAGTTATTACTTTTCTTCGATAAAGTTGAAGAAAATACATTCCTAGATTAAGATAGATAGAGCCTTTAATTGTTAAACCTTGAATGACTTAAATGTCAAAATCTTGTATATTATTATAGAAGAATATTGATGAGCACAGAAATAAGTAGACAAGCCATTGATTAAATGACAGGACATCATAGACCCATGATTGCAAGGATGCAAAGAGGGACTCAATGTATGTTTCATAAGTCACCTAATATCTCACCTTATACTTGTCTAGTTGACTAGTATTAGGGAATATTGTATGTCTTTAAGACTGATATTGTATAAACAAGTCAAAGAGTGTTGTCATATATATGTGTTATATACTGAATTATAAGAATGTTGTCTCGAAGTCAAGAAAAGAGTGAGTGAACATATGACTTTATTTATATGATACTTTGGCCAAACTAATGCAAAAGTCGTTGCTTGAATTGTCAATTCACTATGTTCTAGATAACTGAACAGTTAGAGTGGGTTATACATAGCTAGAGATAGACTAGAGTTGTAATCCTAATTTTATTAGCTAGGACACTTCACTAGTTCTCAGATGGCATAAAGAATCAATTGATTCTCATTATCTACACCCTCGCGAAGGGAAGAGCCACTTCCAAAAGGAAGGTGTGCGAGGACCGCTGATCTATGGTTGGAGGAAAAGCACCAAGGTGATGCTCTCTGTCTCCTACAATTGACTGTTGAAGACTTGTGAACAAGAAACATTACTTATTATGTAAATGAAATTGATAAATATTACATAAGTCACAAGGAATGTGACCATTTGTTATATGTTAATGATAAAAATGTGAAATTGTTAGTCGCATGTGAAGCGACCATCTTTTGAAATTACGTATTGTACTTAGAAATTGCAAATGTAATATTATTGGATTATGTTATATAAAAAAAGAGAAATGAGATTTTTGCATTATTTGTGTTTAATGTTATTTAATATTCTAGTTGGGATGTTACACTATTGATCATTATTCACTTGTACCTCTTCCTAGCATTAATTAAATAAATTCAATCGTTTATTTAATTAATCATCCCTTCTTATATAGTCCAACATTAGATAGATACAAGTATTTATCTAAAACCATATCCCCATCCCAAGAATTAAATAAATATCATATTTGTTTAATTCCTTATTTTGTCCACTTTTCATTAAGTTGGTTAAAACCAACTAATCAACTTAAACCCCCACTTGCACATTCATAACCATGATCAATCCATTCAAACTCCTCACATTCCTCAAAATGTACAAATGCATGGTTCCTCTTACAAGAGTATGGGCTAGTCCTTTGCACATCCCTCTAAAAGGTCATTTTGGTCCTCTTTCAATCCTCACCATCAACTTTATCCAAAATCTCCTCCACCATTGATCTCTCCTCAATCCAAGTACTCCACTTGTCCTCCAATATAATCATACCAATTGGTGAACTCCCATCAACCCAATCCTCTCAACCAATGTGAGCCATTGATCTCCCAAATCAATCTCAACCCTCCAATCCTCCTGTTGTGATGTTCACAACACGCCCCATTATGCTCCTTAGCAAAATGGGGACCCCTGCTGATGTTTTGCTTTTTGCTTCTGCTTGTGTTTTTTCTGCTTTCTGGCGGTCTGGTAAAAATGAAGGTCAGGTGCATCATCATCATGATATTGAACAAGGTTGGTCATCATCATGAGGTCAGTTTGTCAAAGTTCATATTTTATTGCTATGACCTCATATTTAGAAAGAGCTTGAAATTCCATGCAGGTTTGCCTTTTACTTCACTTAAAAATTCGGCCATATGTGGAAGTTATGCACGGTCAAAGTTTTGGTCAAACCTGATATTCGCAGGAGGATCATCATATTTTTATATCCTAAGTCATGTTGTCAAGATCATCATGATCTTGGTCTATCACCCGATAAAAATCATGCAGTCACAATATCCGGACGTCAATCTTAGGTGGTAGTGCCCTTTACCCGTCAAATGGCCTTATGCGCATCATCAGCATCATGATATCTTTTAGGAAGGTCATATTATAAACTCGGTTTTGCTGAAGAGCATCATCATCATCATATTTGAACCCTCCCCCCGATAATATCCTGAGGTTTAGATATCATGATGACATCAACTTTAAGTCAAGGTAAGTTCCCCCGTCGAGCGGTCTTTGTATCGCGAGCATCATCATGATATCTTTGCATCGCCTAAAATTAAAATATCATGCTGATAATGTAAGATCACCCTGACTTAGAAAAAATCCACCTTCGGCATATTTGCATGCGCATGCTATAAACCTATCGCAAGGTCATCATCATGATATTTGCTGAAGTTCGAAGTATGATGATGACGACTTCATATCATCCTGATCTTTCACGAGGGTCATTTGCTGAAATTCGCTAAGTGATGGAGACATCATCATCATAATTCGACGAAGAGGATCATCATCTTCATATCCTCCTGATCTCCGCTTAGCGAAATATCATGATGATCACCCTATCTATTCAGAAGAGTCGATATTGCATTCCTCAACAGCATGATCATATTTTACAATATCACCCTAGCGCAAATATCATGATGACCTCAACTCATCCTTGTGCTCCGAAAACGAAATATGATGATTACGTCATCATGATAAATCGATGAAGATCATCATCATCATATTTTTATCCTGTCCTGTTGTCAAGATCATCATGATCTTGTTTATTCACCTGATATTTCGTGAAGTCCTCCTGCCGATGAAGTAAGACCTTTTGAATATCCTGATGATCCTCATCAGCATCACATTTTTCCTTCAACAGGATATTTCCCAAAACATGATCCAGTTGGCGAAATATCATGATGACGTCATGATCTAAGTTTAACGAAGGCTCTGAATATCATGATGACGTCATCCCGACCTGATAAACGAAGAACCAAATATCCTGATGATCATCATCATCACATTTTCCCTTCGGCAGGATATTTTTCAAGCACGATCCGTTTCCCGAATATGATGATGACGTCTTATTCCAAGTTCGACAAAAGCAAATATGATGATCATCATCATCATCCTGATCTTTCGAGAGGGTTACCTTGGCCGCAAAAGGATCATATTGCATTCATCATCATGATCATGCCCCTTAGGTGACCCGATATCACAATTATCCCCTGATCTTAACTGAACATGATGATGACGTCTTCCTTAGCATTTCAATGAAGCCCGAATATCATGATGACGTCACCATCATTTTCCTTTCCTCGGCAGCATGATTATATTCATATCCTCCTATTCTTCTTCAACATGATGATGATGATGATGTTGTTCTTTTCTCCAATATGCAGAAGCGAAATATCATGATGACGTCATCTGGACCTTCAGGAGGGAATGTATCATATTTCCAGAATATCATGATGATGAAGTGAATGTCGACTAACATGTTTTTTGACGCGCCGATAGCGATGATCATGCCGATGGGCGGGAAGTGAAGCGGTGGAATTTTAAAGTGTTTTTTTTGGCACCTCTGGCATTTTTCGGTCAGCGATGGTTGACCCGTGAACTTTGAGTAGTCTAAACGCATTTTGGACGCGTTTTGAGAGGATTTCTGATCCGATTTCCACAATCTTGCGCAGTCACCTGGATTTAAACGCTTATTTTAATTTCCTGCTGTTTATGTGATAAATGGAATACTTATTGCTTGTCTTGTCTTGCAGACTTGCAGTTGAGGAAGCAACTGGAAAGTCAACACAGTGACCTCATGGAGGCAGGAAATCTGATCTCAGAAGCAGGAAGATAAGGATGAAATGCGAAAAGTCAAGGCCATTCAAGTGAAACAGAAGGTTGCAGCTGAAGGTATTATCACAAAAGACAAGCAGAAGTTATTACCCAGCTACCGGAACTTCTCAGAAGGGGCAATATTTCGCCCAGATTTGACAACTGCTCTGAGATATTTTTGAGAACTGGTTCACCTGTATTTATTGTTGTAACCAAGGGTTTGAACCAGGGGTTCAGTTAGGTTTTTTGCTGTAGTGAGGACAATCAGAATGTCTTTATATTGTGCCTCTCTACACTGTAATACTTTACAACAGGGATTTTAGGGCCTACACACAGGGATTCTAGGAAAACACAGCAAGTTAGCTTAGCATAGTTTAGAAGTAGAAGAAGGAGGTCGCCTGTTTGTCTGCAGTAAGGTGCGCGTGGAATGTCTGGCTGCCTTACTGTATCTGTAAAGCTTGTAAGTTCTCTGTAGTATGATCAATGAAACTAAGAGTCATTCCTACATTGTAAATCATGTATGACTATTCGTTTCTAATACAATAGAATCTGGAGTTCTGCATCTATCTTCTGAGTGTTCTCCTGCCCTTCTTTGTATTTTGAAATATCTTCTTTGAGAGCTTGCAATTTTAAATGTATGTTTGTGAAAATGCTCAGAACTTACATTTAGGGTTTTTACTGTGGATTTGATCAAATTACCGTAGTGTTTACATAGTGCATAACAGAAACACTTAGATCCTTCGGTAGATTAAATGAGGAATAGTTTAGATCTTTCTAACTTTTCCCAACCCATCTGAAATATTTAGCTGAAAACGTAGAAATCTAAAGGAAATTGTCTCAAATTTGAAGAAGCATGTATAACAGAGCTATAAGTAGACAGTTTTCATAAATAGATAAAGAGGAAAGCTGCAAAAATCCAAGAAAACCCTCTGAAACTTGCAGCACGGTAACACTTTTATGCAAATGAACAGAATACTTGTTGAAATCTATGACCTTTTTGCATATTCTTAGTCCAGTAAACCACAAAACAAACCTAAACTACGTAAGGCCCCTTGAACATTATAGCTTCACATTGACCAACTGAACTTGACCAACCGAACCATTGTAGACTTGGGATTAGTTGAATCACCAAATGATTCCTTCTTGTCTTTCAAGTATAGTTTCAGTTCATTTTATGTGAATTTTAACTTATTGTTATGATTGCATCAAAACAGTCATCAACAGTTTTCTGGCGCTAGAAGGAGGGCCTGATTTGGTTTAGGGTTAAAATTGAAATTTTGAGTTTTAAATGTTATATTCTGAGATATGCTAGATCTCATAAAATTTCAAAGGCCTAAAAGGTTGAAAGAAGGTCCCATTTTTTAATGGACTCATATAGGGATAGTTTTCAAGTTGACATTCCTTCATTTCAGAAAGCTTTGAATAACCAGCTTTATCCCAAAAATTTATATAGCTATGGTTTATTTGGAAGGTGTAGGATACATAAGTCCGCAGAGCATGGTGAGCTTAATTGTCTAGCTTTCCTTACAAGATTAGATTTACATTTGAAAGGACTAATCTCTCTCTCAGATGTGTATAAGGCTGAAAGTTGGCAAGGAAATGAGGAGATTATTGAGCGACAAAAGGATGCAGCATCAACAGTCATTAAATGTGCAGAGGATACAAAGATGGAACCAATGCTAAGAATAAGGGATAGTAAGATCTCTCTCCAGGAATCATGTGATGGTAAGAAAAAAAATCTGTCTTTTCGTCAGGATCCGGCTGTGACTAAAGTTACTGAAAAGTATAAATATCCTAAAAAATGCAGAGAAGTAATCACAGCTCATGTCCCTTTTCTAGATAATAAGCAAAAAGGATTTAATGGAAAAGAAAAGGAAAGTGAGGTTCATCTTGATACATTTGATAAATATATGGAACTACTAAGGAATATTTGTCAAGAAGAAACCTCTGGGTCTGACCTGAAAAGTTTTAACGAACATGATTTGGCAAAGAAATGTAAACAAGCATTGGCAGAATTAAAATGCACTAAAACTGATAAGATCCCTACTGTAGAAACTAGTGAAGTCATAGAAAAGAAATTAAATCCTGATTTTACAACTGACTTCTTTCAATTAAATGATCAAAATCAAGATTGTTACAGGTCAATAAGATTAGACTCTTCACTAAATCACAAATGTGAGTCATCTGATGAACAATCCTTGAAAAAAGAAGATACAGAGGATCATGTAGCTGCTGTGCATAATCAGACATCACCCCCATGCCATGTTGAAAATAAAATAGGGGAGTACTCCTGTCAATCAAAGGATGTTGTCCCACCTTTACTCTCAAGTGATTTAGAAATGATTAATTTCTGTATGTCAGATTATGATGATGAAGATACTTACTTAAGTGCTGATGTGCAGGAAGCTAATGAGAACATTGAGAGGTTTGCTGAATTTGAGGATAAACTGAACATCCAGAATGAAGGAACAAGGCTGGATGAGGATGAAGAAATGATACATCTAGAGTCATTCCTCTTTCAACTTGAAAAAGGACTAGACATAGAGCTGGGCAATGAAAATGCAGAGTTAAATGAAGAGCCAGCTATCAATAAACAAGTGTGTTCCACAGAGCTAAAGGCACATCAGGTTGTCTCTTTCCTTTCCTTAGTAAATAATGATAAATGCTATTTTGATTATGGAAATTCAAGAGATAGGACATGCTTATGGATTAATCATAACCCTGATGAGCTGCCTCAGTTACTAGTCATTAAGAGCTATTCTGATAAACACAATGAATCTAGAATATCAGAATTTTTTTCAGAATTCAAAGATAAATCTGCTATGATGAGGACCATAACTAGTACCCTGTTACTCCTGCACAATCTAAAGAAATATGCAAGTAGGGGTGTTCTTGGGTCTTTTTCCTGGGTTTCTAGTTGCCTTGTAGAGGCTTGTATATAGTCTGGTAGGGTAGTTGTTTTTTTGTTTTTTGTGTTCTTCTTTTGCTGTTTTCTTTTTGGGTTGGCTGTTTGTGTAGCTTGTCCTCTATTTGTTTTTGCTTTTTGTTTCTTTCTGTTTGTACAGTTCTTTCTTTTGTTGTGTTGTTTGTACAGCCTGTTTGTTTGGTTTGTTTGTTGTCTCCTCAGCAGGGATCTTTATTTTACTTTAGAGTATTAAGGAGCAAAATTAGCAACCATTCAAAATAGTATAAAATTTAGGATATTCAGGTTAACCATTTGCAATTTACACATAACCTGTCACTGTCATGAATGTAGAGAGTTGTTCATCTTCTGAAGTTTTGTATTCAATAAATGTGATTGAGAATTCGAAGCAGGTTTCTCACGATGACACACCTAAAATCCTTGGGTTTGTTGAACCTACCAGTGTAGATATTAGGTGAAAAATCAGAGGTCACCCTTGCTACCATTACAATTCTCAGCTTAATTTCAGCAAGTGTCCACTCCTTGCATCATGAAGTTACAAATTGCTATATCTTATGAAATCTTTCAAAATTAGAAAACAAAAAAATAATAAATAAATAAATAAATAAAGCGGATTATACTGAAAATCCAGATTAAGCCATCTAAGTAACTCTACCGGGGCTATGGACGCTCGCTGGCAGTGGGGCTCTACTTAGGAGAATTGTAACGATAACCTTGCCGGGGCTATAGACGCTCGCTGGCAGCAAGGCTCTATCCAGTCGGCTATGAGGGAATATCCTCACCTACGTAGGCTAATGTCAGTCACTGGTTTGTTCAACCGATCTTCAAGATGAGGATAATTAATCACATGCACACAACTAAACTAAAAATGGAAGTTCATGCATCTTTATTGAATACTTTGAGTCTCAAGCTGAATAGTAATTTGCAGGAAAGATAGTTGGAAGTTATGAGTTCATTTCATCTAGTTTCCTTGAACACTCTGAATTTAATTGTTTTGTTTTGGTTGCTAGTTGTTGTGATGTTCACAACACGCCCCATTATGCTCCTTAGCAAAATGGGGACCCCTGCTGATGTTTTGCTTTTTGCTTCTGGTTGTGTTTTTTCTGCTTTCTGGCGGTCTGGTAAAAATGAAGGTCAGGTGCATCATCATCATGATATTGAATAAGGTTGGTCATCATCATGAGGTCAGTTTGTCAAATTTCATATTTTATTGCTGTGACCTCATATTTAAAAAGAGCTTGAAATTCCATGCAGGTTTGCCTTTTACTTCACTTGAAAATTTGGCCATATGTGGAAGTTATGCACGGTCAAAGTTTTGGTCAAACCTGATATTCGCAGGAGGATCATCATATTTTTATATCCTAAGTCATGTTGTCAAGATCATCATGATCTTGGTCTATCACCCGATAAAAATCATGCAGTCGCAATATCCGGACGTCAATCTTAGGTGGTAGTGCCCTTTACTCGTCAAATGGCCTTATGCGCATCATCAGCATCATGATATCTTTTAGGAAGGTCATATTATAAACTCGATTTTGCTGAAGAGCATCATCATCATCATATTTGAACCCTCCCCCCGATAATATCCTGAGGTTCAGATATCATGATGACATCAACTTTAAGTCAAGGTAAGTTCCCCCGTCGAGCGGTCTTTGTATCGCGAGCATCATCATGATATCTTTGCATCGCCTAAAATTAAAATATCATGATGATAATGTAAGATCACCCTGACTTAGAAAAAATCCACCTTCGGCATATTTGCATGCGCATGCTATAAACCTATCGCAAGGTCATCATCATGATATTTGCTGAAGTTCGAAGTATGATGATGACGACTTCATATCATCCTGATCTTTCACGAGGGTCATTTGCTGAAATTCGCTAAGTGATGGAGACATCATCATCATAATTCGACGAAGAGGATCATCATCTTCATATCCTCCTGATCTCCGCTTAGCGAAATATCATGATGATCACCCTATCTATTCAGAAGAGTCGATATTGCATTCCTCAACAGCATGATCATATTTTACAATATCACCCTAGCGCAAATATCATGATGACCTCAACTCATCCTTGTGCTCTGAAAATGAAATATGATGATTACGTCATCATGATAAATCGATGAAGATCATCATCATCATATTTTTATCCTATCCTGTTGTCAAGATCATCATGATCTTGTTTATTCACCTGATATTTCGTGAAGTCCTCCTGCCGATGCAGTAAGACCTTTTGAATATCCTGATGATCCTCATCAGCATCACATTTTTCCTTCAACAGGATATTTCCCAAAACATGATCCAGTTGGCGAAATATCATGATGACGTCATGATCTAAGTTTAACGAAGGCTCCGAATATCATGATGACGTCATCCCGATCTGATAAACGAAGAACCAAATATCCTGATGATCATCATCATCACATTTTCCCTTCGGCAGGATATTTTTCAAGCACGATCCGTTTCCCGAATATGATGATGACGTCTTATTCCAAGTTCAACAAAAGCAAATATGATGATCATCATCATCATCCTGATCTTTCGAGAGGGTTACCTTGGCCGCAAAAGGATCATATTGCATTCATCATCATGATCATGCCCCTTAGGTGACCCGATATCACAATTATCCCCTGATCTTAACTGAACATGATGATGACGTCATCCTTAGCATTTCAATGAAGCCCGAATATCATGATGACGTCACCATCATTTTCCTTTCCTCGGCAGCATGATTATATTCATATCCTCCTATTCTTCTTCAACATGATGATGATGATGATGTTGTTCTTTTCTCCAATATGCAGAAGCGAAATATCATGATGACGTCATCTGGACCTTCAGGAGGGAATGTATCATATTTCCAGAATATCATGATGATGAAGTGAATGTCGGCTAACATGTTTTTTGACGCGCCGATAGCGATGATCATGCCGATGGGCGGGAAATGAAGCAGTGGAATTTTAAAGTGTTTTTTTTGGCGCCTCTGGCATTTTTCGGTCAGCGATGGTTAACCCGTGAACTTTGAGCAGTCTGAACGCATTTTGGACGCATTTTGAGAGGATTTCTGATCCAATTTCCACAATCTTGCGCAGTCACCTGGATTTAAATGCTTATTTTAATTTCCTGCTGTTTATGTGATAAATGGAATACTTATTGCTTGTCTTGTCTTGCAGACTTGCAGTTGAGGAAGCAGCTGGAAAGTCAACACAGTGACCTCATGGAGGCAGGAAATCTGATCTCAGAAGCAGGAAGATAAGGATGAAATGCGAAAAGTCAAGGCCATTCAAGTGAAACAGAAGGTTGCAGCTGAAGGTATTATCACAAAAGACAAGCAGAAGTTATTACCCAGCTGCCGGAACTTCTCAGAAGGGGCAATATTTCACCCAGATTTGACAACTACTCTGAGATATTTTTGAGAACTGGTTCACCTGTATTTATTGCTGTAACCAAGGGTTTGAACCAGGGGTTCAGTTAGGTTTTTTGCTGTAGTGAGGACAATCAGAATGTCTTTACATTGTGCCTCTCTACACTGTAATACTTTACAACAGGGATTTTAGGGCCTACACACAGGGATTCTAGGAAAACACAGCAAGTGAGCTTAGCATAGTTTAGAAGTAGAAGAAGGAGGTCACCTGTTTGTCTGCAGTAAGGTGCGCGTGGAATGTCTGGCTGCCTTACTGTATCTGTAAAGCTTGTAAGTTCTCTGTAGTATGATCAATGAAACTAAGAGTCATTCCTACATTGTAAATCATGTATGACTATTCGTTTCTAATACAATAGAATCTGGAGTTCTGCATCTATCTTCTGAGTGTTCTCCTGCCCTTCTTTGTATTTTGAAATATCTTCTTTGAGAGCTTGCAATTTTAAATGTATGTTTGTGAAAATGCTCAGAACTTACATTTAGGGTTTTTACTGTGGATTTGATCAGATTACCGTAGTGTTTACATAGTGCATAACAGAAACACTTAGATCCTTCGGTAGATTAAATGAGGAATAGTTTAGATCTTTCTAACTTTTCCCAACCCATCTGAAATATTTAGCTGAAAACATAGAAATCTAAAGGAAATTGTCTCAAATTTGAAGAAGCATGTATAACAGAGCTATAAGTAGACAGTTTTCATAAATAGATAAAGAGGAAAGCTGCAAAAATCCAAGAAAACCCTCTGAAACTTGCAGCACGGTAACACTTTTATGTAAATGAACAGAATACTTGTTGAAATCTATGACCTTTTTGCATATTCTTAGTCCAGTAAACCACAAAACAAACCAAAACTACGTAAGGCCCCTTGAACATTACAGCTTCACATTGACCAACTGAACTTGACCAACCGAACCATTGTAGACTTGGGATTAGTTGAATCACCAAATGATTCCTTCTTGTCTTTCAAGTATAGTTTCAGTTCATTTTATGTGAATTTTAACTTATTGTTATGATTGCATCAAAACAGTCATCAACACCTCCATCTAAAAATCTATAAATTGGCATCAACCCAAGCCATTTTCATAAGACCTTGGAATGAAAAGTTATGTTGCAATACAAAAGAGAAATCACACATCCAACACCAAGGAGTACATCCAAAATATCAAGGTTTGAATGTGTATTTAATCATTTGACTTCATTTGTGTATGCATTCATTATTTGTTCAATAGGAAGTTGCATTAGATGTGAATAGAATAGGCTAATTTAGGTTAGTCAATTCTATTTTATGTTCACATTTTTTTGTAATACACCAAGTACAGAGAAATACTCACAACCTCTACTTGAAAGAACGGATCCAACTATGTACCACTCAACATAATTTGAGCTCTATTTATCAATCTTTAGTTCATTATCTCTGCAACCCCATATTGTTTTGGTGTGTAGGGGGTTGTCTTCTACTAAACAATACTTGCATGCTTGTAGAACTCATCAAATTCCCTAGAACAATACTCACCACCATTGTTAGATCTCAACACTTGTATTTTATTATATGATTATTTCTCAACCAAAGCTTTAAATTCCTTAAACTTAGAGAAAACTTTAGATTTATAACACATAAAATAAACCCAGGTGTACTTAGAGGCATCATCAATGAATGTAACATAATACTAAGATTTTCCCATATAACCCACATCCATTTGACCAAACAAATCTAAATGAATGATTTCTAATAACCTATTTGATATGTAGCTTTCAACAAGAAATGAAGATCTAGAATTATACTTACCAAACACATAATGTTCACAAAAGTCAAATTGATCATCAAAGTAAACAAATAACCATCAACCATATTTTTATTAATAAGGTTCCTAAAACCATTTTCGTCAATGTGCCCCAAACATTGGTGCCACAACATACATGTCTTTTAAGTATTGCCAATTACATTGATAGGGTTACAAAATGTGGAGCATCCAACCTAAATAAAATCTAAACCCAAGATCCTTTACCAACCACCAAATTTCTTCTCAGCAACTTGCAACCAAACTTGTCAAATGTCACATGCGATCCAAAATCATACAGCTTAGATAAAAAAATCAAATTTCTCGCAATTCTTGGAATATACAAAACACCAGTAAGATTTTTTACCCTCCCATCATTGAAACATAACTATACCTTTCAAGGGCCAACAATATAATGTAAACTATTATTACTATAATGTCAAAAATTGCATACTCTTACAATTTCACATTATGTTTTGGACTCGCTTTGGTGTTCATAATCTATAGTGAATTTTTAGGATCACCTAGCCTTGCCTTAGCCCTCTCCCACCCGTGGTGCCAACTTGTGTTTCATGTTTTCATGTGATTTTCCACTTTTTTGTGTTAACCAATGATACTTTCGGATTTACTATGTGTTGTGCTAACATTTCAAGCATTCAAATGACCTATTGTATTAAATTGTAGTGTGATGAATGGATGTCCATGTGATATCCTAGAATTAACTAACATTTCAATTATGCAATAGTCATTTTCTCATATTTTTTCCACCTTTCCATCAATGATTAGGCTTGGTAACCAACCTAAGCTCAATCCTAATGGCTAGTTTGAATTCCCTGCCTCTTCATCTTCCCTATTACCTCAATTTTTGAATGACTTGTTTACACTTTTACTATCTACGAAGTTCTCTTGCAAGCTCTCTTGATTTTGAAGCTTTTGTGTGATTGTGACCAACATTCCTCTACCAGCATTTCAAAAAAAAATTAGCATCCTTTTCTCCAACATGATTTCCTTGTTATTCTTTGCATCCTTTGGGACATCTATCTTGTGATTCTTACAAGTTTTCACTTCCATTCATGTTACAATGTGATAGTGTTCAAACCTTGCTCTTTTATTTATATTTGTGATAGCATTTGTGAATTCATTAGTGTGTTGTTGGCACTTGTTGGATTTTGCATTTCTACATGACATCCACACATACTAGTTTATTTCTTCCTGTAGACCTAGGATTAATATTTATAGAACTTTCATTTTGTTGCTTTAGGTATGTGCATGGAAATGGGTGCCAAAAGTGGGTCAAAAGTGACCACTTTTTTCCTAAAATTACCAAAAACTAATCTTTGATGAGTAATTCAAGATCCCCATGCTTAAAATTTTAGGATGTGACAAGAATAATATTAGTACTTTCTTAGAATCTAGTTTCTCAACTACTTTTTTTTTAAATGGTGGAGATTAAGAGGATCAAATAGGGAGCACACAAAGTGGTCTTATTTTTGTCAAAGAAATACAACATAGCACCAAGTGTGCTCCCCCGAAAGTGTTGAATTTTCTGTATGTCACAAATCCTTTCAATAGAAAGTTAGCTAATATCATATAGTTTATGCTAGATTTTTTCACTATTTTTTATTGACTATATGATTTTTTTACTAATTTTCAAAGTGGACACATCCTAAAAATAAAAAATGAGTGTGCGCCCCCCCCCCAACTTAATTTTGAGAAAACTAATTGAAATTTTTTAATCTGTATAGAATGGGGTCTAGAATATAATTATTATAATTTGTTTTAGATTTTGATGAGTGAATCAAAAATGACACCAAAAAATCTATATGTAATTTTTTGGAAAAAACTAAAGACACAGCAAAAGTAATTGAAGATTAGAACCTTAATGTATTTGAATTGTATAAAAAATTACATCATTGGAAAGGAAAGAGAGAGCTTAGCGTCGTCGTGCTATTTTTTGTAATAATATCTTAACATTTACAAATATGATGGAGAGCATGCTTGACATTTGCTTTTTTTTTTGTTTTATGCAAAACATGTCTTTGGGCACCTTACATGTAGATCAAACCCTTTGGCTTGGATATCCAAGCCAAATCCAAGCCTAAAGTTGGGATTCCAAAGCAACTTAAAATAAAATGAATGTGTGTTATAACACATATACATTATAAATTCAAAAAATAGAGTGCAAACAAGCATTTTTTTAATTTTTAGGTGCGTATAACATGAGCGTAATTTCTGAGCCATAATGCTAGTGTGTTATAATGAGCTAGCATTATGTCAATTTTTGTTCTAAAACTTGTTTGGCCACTTTTTGTCCCCCCCAAATTTGTGCACCTACCCCTCTAGTTCTTAACACACTTAGGCTAAGAGCACACACACATTTCATTCTCCTCTCTATAATTGGTTTCTCATGGAGGTTGAAAGACCAAAATAGGGGCTTGACCATTCATGGAAAGCTCCCAAGCAACCCAAAACTCTGTTTGTGTCCATAGTTGTAGTTTTTAGTGATACAAACTGAGGATGAGGAAAATCAAAAGAGGTTAAACATGCAAAGATAAATCAACAAATATCATTACCTTCACCTCAATCGATATCTTCTCCTTGATAGAGAAGAATGAAACACACCTGAATTCCAATATCTATGCTCTCAGATGGAATGATAGTAAATATTGTATATGGATTGCTCAATAATTCAACATAACCTTGATACGATAATGGATATTACGGAGACAAATTAACAACATAAGTTTGCAACCAATGTGGATCCCTAATGGATTGGATGAAGTAGATTTTTTAAAATGATGATCAACAGTGGAGAATAGCTTGAAAGATCAACTATTATAATTGATCGATAGGTTTTGATGAGCGAGTTAACGAAATTGATTGATGAGTGAGCTCATTTGATGGATTAGTTAACGAAATTGATTGAATAGTTAGCCATTTTGATTGATTAGTCAACTAATTTTGATTGATTAGTTAACTATTATTGATTGAGAGTGATTAGTGGAGGAAATTAAGAGAATTAAATAAATTGATTTATTTAATTCATAAGATAATGGAAAATATGGGAAATAAATAAAATATTAATTTTATTTATTTGTGCTGAGATAAAATGGAAGTTAGATTAATTAAGTAAATTGCATGAATTTATTTAATTAATACATGGAGGAAATGTTAGTTTATTAATTAAATAATTAAAAAATTATTGAATTAATATGAATAGAAGAAATAGAATGGATTAGGAAAATGATGTGGATGAAGCATGATGACACGGAAATGCATAAGTCAGTTTTAGATGTTTACAAAAACATGTAAAGGTTTGTTCATTCTCCTCTCTCTCTTATCATTTCATGATTTCACTTTTTTTTGCATAGATTTAGTTACATTTGTGTTAGTTTTATGATATATGATATTCTCTTTGTTGTTCTTGGGTGTTGTCCTTGTCTTCTATTACATAGAAAAGTTTAGAATTTAGGAGAAAATTATATTTTTACAACTTTTTTGGATGATAGTTCGAGACCTAGATGACAACATTTAATTAGGGTAGTAATGCATCATGCCCTACTTGACCCACTCCTAGAGCTCTTCCAACCTAGGTCAGTGAAAGTCTCATCATCATGACATGGCTACTCTCAAAATTCTCTATGGTGCTCAAAAATCCTAAATTTGGAAAGTGAAAATAAATAGTGAAATTCATAATTTTTTACTATTTATAATAAATTTTCAAATTTTCAAACCTTATTTCAGCACCTATTTCATGAAAATCTTCATAACCCTTAACCACAAGCTCTACTTTTCACATTGTTTCTCTCATTTATATCCTAACTCCACCATATTTGCTATGATTTACTTTTCATCATGTCATCCTTCTTCAAAGCAAGCTTTTACAAGATTTTCTAACAAAATTTTGCTTGAAATCCAACATTCTCAACTCTTCTTTCCTATTTTTGCCTCACAAATAATTGATAAAAATAGGAGGGGGAATATGACCACGTCACTCTTCTTTAAATGACCCCTAGTGAGAAACCAAGCTAGAGTTGGTATCATGTACCTCTCATCTATCTGTATCAATTGCTTATCTCTCTTCTATATGTGCACCACCTAATTCTTCTCCTAAAGCAATCAATTGACTCTTCATTATGTTCTTCTATTTGTCACACATTGATTAGCAATTTTCATTATATTTTGGGGATAACGTAAGTACTAAGACAATCTTACAACTAGGTCTCTTGCTTCTTGACTCAAAAATTGTCTTTTCTTGCCATGTGCCTTCTTCTATGTCCATCCTCTTGATGTGTGTGATAAAGATTTTGTTGATAACTGAGAGGGGGGTGAATCAGTTATCTTAATTAATTTAACTTTATGTTCTTCTTTAATAACTAGTGTAGCAGCAAAACAACTAAGCATCCATAACCATGAAAGTAGAAACAAAATCAATACACATAACACAATGATTTTGACATGGAAAACCCTTTTAAGGGAAAAACTACGGGGTGACTAACCCAAGATTGTATTCTCTGTTAAAAGAATAGAAGTACAAAATGGCACTTGCCAATTAGGGCTCACTGCCCAAGCACACTGCTCACAAGAGGCTCACTGTCTACAAGGTACAAAGAAAGTAATAAGATACTTGAACTGATGAGAAGCATCCACATATGCTAAGGTTCAGTCCTGATTAGGCTTAATACACTGATCTACTGCACTTCATTCTTCCTCTTCTTGGTGTTGCTGTCCTGTCAGATACCAGACTTGTATTATTGCTTCCACACTGCTCTATGCTTTTCTTCACACTACAAACACACCACACACACCTTCTCATCGAAATCCATCTAGTATATATATCCGCACAAAGGATTTCAACATCTTTCTAGTCGGCATCCGGAATACTCAATATTTTCCCAAACTCTAGTCTGTCAGCTGAATCCTTGCTTACCAAGTGATACGTATCAAAGAGATGCTTATATAAGTCATCAATCATGTCAGCCAATCATGAATGATCCCTTAAGAAACTTGATTACCATCAATATCTCATCCAGATTAAGGTCTGAAGCTCTGCCGGTCAGTTCTTCCTCAGTCTACTCTGCCAAACAGGAACCCAACACTTAGGTGTTCATATCTTTTCACTCTTACATTACCGGAGGCTCAATCTCTAGAATATATTAGTCATGGCACTCCTCTTGACTTCCCCAAGTCCGTACTTTACTGAGATACTTCCTCTGAGAGATTTGGACCTAATTGTCAGACCTTGCTGCATGCTCTATTCTTGGTCACCGGACCAAAATACTCTTCAATCTAACTTCCGATATAGACACACCATGTCCTGCGGATGTGTGGGATGGACTTTGTTTCCATCAATGACAACACTCATGAAGCCACACAGTGCCTCTTGCCAACAATCTCCTCCTTTGGCATTGATGGCAACACTTAGTGAAAAATGACTAAGTGTCACACTATACTCCCCCTTGGTTGATGCTCTGTTCTAATGTACACTTTACTGGAGCTCCCCCTTAGCTAGATTCCACATTTTTCACTACTACTCACTCCCCCTTTGACATCAATGGCAAAGGGTAGAATCCGCACACCAAAATTCCCAAAAATCCAACTATACTTAGCCACATAAGTATATATACATGTTATACTTTACATATACTGAAATATATCTGCAAAAGTTGTCTTCAACTGGACAAATTTTGTTGCCCAACTCTGCTTCATCCTATCCAAAATTGAGATGTGACCACTCAACAGGAATGAAAAAGCTTCTGCCCTCTTTAGATCTATCAGATCACTGGTCCAGGCTGTGGTCTGAGCATCAATTAGGGCCTCATGCATGGCCTCTAATTTAGGGATAATTATCCCTCTAAATTCACCCATCCTACTTATTATATGCTTCCTTTCCTTTTCAAGTTTCTTTAGTTCATTTAGAATGGCAATAGTCTGACATTCCTGGTTTATTATGGATGTGGTGAGAGGATCAAAATTTTGAGATACACTTGACAATTTATCCTCTTGCTCTTTCACTTTCTTCTCAATATCCTTTGTTACTTTAGACCAGGATAAACAAAATTTATATATTTCTCTACCATCTTTAAGAGCATTTTCTAAGCTCTTTATCCCAATATCCATAGTTCTCCTATCATTTGTTATTAGCCCTTGTACTTTGAAGAATCTCTTACCCAAAAATTCTTTCTGAACTTTCTCTTCTGCTGCCTTCTCTAAAGAGTCAAAATGTGTATTAACAGAATTTACAAGAGACTTTAGATTACCGGATGTGGAGGCTGAAGGATCCTTTTGGAAAGATGGCATGATTTTCTCTAGCACACCAGATGCAATCTCTATTAGCTCACAGTCTTCTATGTGAGACTTCAGAAGCTTTTCTTTTTCTTTGGCTTGAGCAAAAGATGCTACCTTCATTGTCTAGACCGGAGAGAGGGAATCAAAATTGAATGGCCCTTGAAGTAGCTCCGGTTCATCTAATTCCATCATTTCTTTTGTCAACAAGTCTTTGACTGCTTCTATAGTGTCTCTTGCCAGATACAGAGTTTTCTTCCCTTCTGCAGCCTCAGCACTGTCACTTGTGGTCTTTTCTGTTTGACCTTCTTCTCTTCCCTTCACTTCTTCTCCTTGATTGATGCTCTCTTCTTTTCTTTCTTTTCCTTCAATTCCGGAGTCTGCAGGGGGATCTAGAAGAGAGGTGTCTACTTCTCCATGAACTTCTTCTTCCAAAATAGAGGAAACTAAGTCCTTAGCTTTCTCTTTACTTGTCTCCTTTGTCTCTTCTGCAACTGTCTCAGTAGATTCTCCTTTATCATCCATGGCAAAGGGTTCATCACCTAAGTCCTCTATAATAGGAAGATTGAATCTTTTAAAAGCATTCTGAAGGATATCTTCTATTTCTTTAGCCACCTGATCAGTCTCTCCGAGCATAAGCTTATTCATTCTAGCTTTTCTTCAGAACTCATCCTTGCAATCCTTGAAGATCATGTTCTTTTGTTGAGGAGTGATGGAAGGATAGAGTTGGATAGCAATCTGCTCCCGGATTTCTAAGTCTTTTACCATGGCATTGTTCTTTCTCATTTCAAGTTCTTTTTCTAAACTTTTGGGAATCAGAGATATAATTTCAATGAATGCTTTGTTATAGATGTTTAGATACCTATCTGTAGCTTCTTGCAGGATCTTCTGATCAGCTTCACTAAAATCATCATAAATTTTAGTCATTGGTTTTAGGTTCCCATCCACAATGACTGATTTGATGATATCATCAATGCAGAGAGTAGGCTTTTCAATAAATTCTTCTGCCTTTTCTTCCTTGCCTTGACCGGTAGAGGGTTCACTGGATGTTTTCCTCTTCTTCTTCATTTTCTTGACTTCATCATTAGTTTTAGTTTCTTCATCATCCTTCTGACTTGTATAGGATCTTGTTGCCTTTTTCTTTGTTCTCTTCTCTCCCTTTCCAGATGTCTGGGCGTCCAGTTTTGATGCCTTTTGGCTCTTAGAGGTGGCAAGTGCAGAGCTCTTGGAGGATCTGGTCTGGGAAGGGGCTTGCACCGGATCACTTTCTTTTTCTGTATCTTGTTTCTCTTTCTCCACCTTTTCTAGTTTTTCTCTATTTGCATCAAGTGCTTCTTTTGAAATGCCATACCTTTTGGCAACATCCTCTACTTCTTTTCTCATTTTTCTTTTCATCTCCGGTTGTCTTAGCTCTACATGAATCTTTACACTCAACTCTTCAAAGGTTCCAAACCTTTATGCCTCAAGGTCCTTGGGCTAACTCAGCAGATGTTGAATATGCAACTCTAGAATTTTCTCATCAACTTCATACCCCATTGGCATGATCCAAACTATCCTTGGCTCCACTTCCTCCATTAGGCATTGATCAGTTTCTACCATAAAGCATATTGTATCCTTATACTTTTCAACTAGAGATTAGGGGATTCTCTCTCTGGCTTGCATCATACTCTGAAAGTTCTTGAAGTAGCCCCAGAGTGTTGTATTATGTGCCTTGGCATCACCAATTCCATGCAAATAATCTCTGATTTGTATGGCTACTGGTCTGTCATTTTTCCATATCCAAACACTAGATCCAGGAAGCTCATTCATAAATTAAAAGAACAAACATAGTATTAGACCACCATACTAGAATGATTTCTTCTTGTCCTTATTGATCTTTTGTAGGTTTTCCAACAGTTGGCTTAGAAGAAGCTCACAAAGATCATAATCTGCATTCTCCCTTAACATCTGATAAGCAGCATAGATTACAGTTCTGGATACAGAATTCTCCCTGTTGGAGTGATATATCTTATAGCCAATTATCATGGATGCAAACTTGATATCTGGATCAGTGATATCTTCAATTGTCATTGCTCTCTTGTCAAATTTTGATCCTGTTGCCTCACTCATTGTCTGATTCTTGACGGATTTGAGAGTGGGTAATCCACCGGATGAGTGCAATCCAGTAACTACCCTAATGGCATCCTTGGTTATCTTGAATGGCCTCATCAACCAGATAAAGTTGTCATGCATTCTACTCAAAACATACCGGACCCATTCATCTTCTACAAAACAGGGGAAATGGATGCAATGTCCAAAATGCTTGTCCCAGATAGCCTTGTACTAAGGTTTGAGTTCAAAAGAATCATCTATTAACTGATTGTGATAGATATCCATTAGCTTGGATTCCCCAAATTCATCAATGTTTGCATGAATATATGCCCTAACATCTTCTACATGCAAAACCCCATGTGGAATGCTTGAAAAGGCGCCTAGGGGATCAACTTCTAGGGATTTGTAGGGATTTTTCTTGAATTTAGGACACAGCCTATCAGTGATCTTCACAACATTCAGAGTAGCCATCTTTCAAAAGATTCAGAGAGAGGTTTTCAAGAGCGGAAAATACCTTTTACGCTTCTAGGGTTCACGATATGAGCCGGATCAAATTGCTGGAAGAGTCAACTTATGCGGTTGATCTTTGAAAGGCTTGAGACAATTTTGTTGCAGAGCTCCTTTTCTCTTTTTCTCGAATGCAAATATACAAATGATGAACAAAAGAACCCTTTTATTTCTGCGCAAACCCTAATTCCATTTTGTAATAAATACACAACTTAGGTTATTCTGATTGCCTTGTTTTCCTTGTTTCTGAGAGAGATCTTTCTGAATTATTGAGATGCACCTAGAATGATAACTTAAAAAGTATCTCCCTTTCTCCAATCATTCCATCTAACTACAAATTCAAATATTTCAATTTTGAATTATACCAGGTCTTAACTAAGAAAGTCCTGCTTTTGTTGGATGACTGTCAAACCAAATTAATTTTGGATGATTAACCTTTTCAAACTTCTTGCAGATCTTTCATATCTTTACCAAGGCTTATTTAGATGTTTCTCTAAGAACCCCTTTAATCTACAACTTTCCATGTGCCAATTTCAGGCACCAATTGACTGGCTAGGGGAACTCGTTTTCTTTTGTGACTCCCCCTGAGCCAGAGCTCATCTATTTAGTTTATGGAAGGAATATCAGCACCAGATTCTGGTGCAAATCCATCCTCAACATTTTATGTACTCCTCTTCACCCAAATCTTGTTCATCTCCCTTTGAATTTCATCTGCATTCACTTTTCCTTTTCCTTTGTCTTGGTTTTGATTATGATGCACCGGCCCCTTTTTGTCTTGATTCTTACTTCTGCAGAATTTGGCAATATGACCGGATCTATTGCAATTGTAGCAAACAACATTTCTTTGCATATTTGACTGATATCCTCTTGATCTACACTGATTAGCCATATGTCCTATTCTATTGCATGCAAAGCATCTACCATTGAATGAATTATTTATTTGCATATTTCTACACTCATGAGATTTGTGACCATACCTTTTGCAATTAAAACACTGTCTGAAGAAGGATGAATTAGTTTGATTCATTCTTCTTCTGCACTAATTTGCCTTATGACCAAAGTTATTGTAATTGTGGCAGTATCCATTGAAGTATGGATATCTTTGAGTATTTGGTTGCCTTACCGGAGGTCTTCTAGGCCTGTTCCTTAGATTTCCTGATCCAGAGTTCTTCTAACTGGATCTGGAGCTTTCACCTTTCTCATACCCCAAGCCTTGCTTGTCATCTACCCTCTTTTGGCTTTCAAGAAGAACTTCAAGCTGAGTAGAGCTTATCTTGAATTTCTCTTTGTATTCATTTGTTGTTTGAAGTTCCCTTTTTAGAGTGTCAATCTGATTCTCAAGTTGTTCTTCATTATCTCTAGCTTCTTCAAGATCAGATTCTAAATGCCTGATTATTCTATCCATTTTGTGGTAGTCTTCTGACTTCTCCTTGAGAGATTGTTTTAGATTATCTTCAGTCTTTCTTTTCTCTTCAATTTCTTGAGTGAATTTCATAACCCCTGATTCCATTTCATGTCTTACCATAATGACCTCTTTTGATAGCTTCCCACACAATTTGTTCTTCTCATTCAGATCTTCATTGGTATCATTGGCTTCACTTTGACTTGTTAATTGCTAAAGAAGTTCCTTTCTCTTTTTCATAGAGATACTCAGTTTCTCCTTTAGTTCATTTATGAAATCATTAGCTTGTTTGAGTCTTTCCCTCAAGTTATTGCCTTCAGAATGAGATTACTCAAGATCATCAAGGGCAGACTGAAGTTGTTCCCTCATACCATACATATCCATTAGAATTCCGAGATCTTCCTCAAGTTGTTAGGCTCTGTTTGGAGGAACTTGGCTTTGATACCAATTGTTGATAATAGAGAGGGGGGGTGAATTAGTTATCTTAATTAATTTAACTTTTTGTTTTTCTTTAATAACTAGTGCAGCATCAAAACAAATAAGCATCCATAACCATGAAAGTGAAAATAAAATCAATACACATAGCACAATGATTTTGACGTGGAAAACCCTGTTAAGGGAAAAACCACGGGGTGACTAACCCAAGATTGTATTCTCTGTTAAAAGAATAGAAGTACAAAATGGCACTTGCCAATTAGGGCTCACTGCCTGAGCACACTGCTCACAAGAGGCTCACTGCCTACAAGAGACTCACTGTCTACAAGGTACAAAGAAAGTAACAAGATACTTGAACTGATGAGAAGCATCCACATAAGCTGAGGTTCAGTTCCAGTGAGGCTTAATACACTGATCTACTGCACTTCATTCTTCCTCTTCTTGGTGTTGTTGTCCTGTCACATACTGGACCTGTATTACTGCTTCCACACTACTCTCTGCTTTTGTTCGCACTACACAACACACAACACACACCTTCTCATCAAAATCCATCTGGTATATATATCCGCACAAAGGATTTCAACATCTTTCTAGTCGACATCCAGAATACTCAATATTTTTCCAAACTCTGGTCTGTCAGCTGAATCCTTGCTTACCAAGTGATGCATATCAAAGAGATGCTTATAGAAGTCATCAATCATGTCAGCCAATCATGAATGATCCCTTAAGAAACTTTATTACCATCAATATCTCATCCAGATTAAGGTCTGAAGCTCTGCCAGTCAGT
The DNA here is from genome assembly GCA_027924645.1 of Cunninghamia lanceolata. Taxonomy (NCBI): domain Eukaryota; kingdom Viridiplantae; phylum Streptophyta; class Pinopsida; order Cupressales; family Cupressaceae; genus Cunninghamia; species Cunninghamia lanceolata. The sequence continues at coordinate 3,838,192 of BSBN01001161.1, forward strand.
TCTTCCTTAGTCTACTCTACCAAACAAGAACCCAACACTTAGGTGTTTATATCTTTTCACTCTTACATCACTGGAGGCTCAATCTTTGGAATATATTAGTCATGGTACTCCTCTTGACTTCCCCAAGTCCGCACTTTACTGAGATACTTCCTTTGAGAGATCTGGACCTAATTGTTGGACCTTGCTGCATGCTCTATTCTTGGTCACCGGACCAAAATACTCTTCAATCTGACTTCCAGTATAGACACACCATGTTCTACGGATGTGTGGGATGGACTTTGTTGCCATCAATGACAACACTCATGAAGCCACATAGTGTCTCTTGCCAACAGATTTATATGCTTCTAACACACTTCTTGGTCTTGCAGGATTACATGTTATTTGTTTTCTGACATTGTGGTTTTGAAAGATTTGTGGTTCAATATTGTGATTTTGGAGGTTCTAGATTGGGGCATCTCCCCTGTAAGTACGCATTCCAAAACATAATTACTGAAGTAAATAATCCTCTTAATTTCATCAACTCAAGTAAAAAGATAGATCTTCTTTATATCAACAATAATGACATTAAATCTTACAATCCACGTGCCATAACCAGGTGTTAGCACTATAAAAGAATATATAATGTCCATCTTAGGCTCTCATGCCATAATTCGTCTCAAGAATAATAAGGTACAATAATCAAAATACAATACAAGTAATGAATGATAAACTGAATCACTGTCACTGGCCGCCACTAACCCACATGGTCCTTCGTAAGCCGAGAGATGGGAACATGGCCTAGGTGCTTTTCTACCCAAGCACAAAGCAATTACACTTCCCCGGAATCCTTCATGACACGAAGGATACCTGAACCTACTTGAAAATCCTAGCAACCTGGAAACAACTGGTAGGAGGGAACACCCAATGCAACCTGATGTCTAAATGCAAATCTAACAATCTCACAACAGGATGTGGCAGAGAAACATATAAATAAAGTTTTGCTAGACAATCTTTCATCTATTTCAATGAACATGGCTTGGCCCAAGCACTTATAAAAGTAACGGTCAAATCCTAAAAAGAGGATAAGCCTTCTCTTTTTGCACACATTCAGCATCCTAACCCGAAAGTAACCCACATACACATACCAAAAGATATCTAATTCTATTGCAAAAATAACCACGGTAACATGAACATTCACCTAATGTCAATTACTAGTCTCTTCTTGCAAAGCTTAAAGTAATTTCACTTAACAGATAATGCTAAAAGTTTTACCACGTACTGCTTATTTCCAAAACATATAAAGAGGATGCCAACAAAATCATTACAGAAAAACACATAATTGTTTATATAAAAGTGTATATATATATGTATGGTTTGTTTATATATCTCAAAGCATAAAGATCAATTTATTTGCAATACTCAAATTCATAATCATCTAATACTTAAGCTAGGTACATATACCTCAAGAAAATTCTAGACTTGCAACACAATTTGCCTAGATTGCAATAGAAATACATGTTTCTAGCATAAAACTAATTGTTATAATAAGGTTGAACCTTTTCTAATCAATCATGTCAAAATCAAACACTAAGGAGAGCGCAAATAAGTGAAATAGATTTTAGAAGGTCGATGGCTTAATTAAAACAAGTCAAGGTATCATAGATAAAAGTAAGCCCAACAACAAGTGGCCAACCAAAATACAAGGCCGATAGAAAGGTTTAAAATACCTACAGCATAAAGTCGACAATCAAAACTTTCTTTAGGTTGACTAAAAGAAAAGCTATAAATTATATACTACAGACGACAATGGAAGAGGTGTTCGTTACCAAACAAGCCACTAGAATTAGCAAAAATATTGAAGATTGGTAGTTTTAAAGCTACTCATAACTGAACAGGGTTGCTTTTAAAAGGAAGCGGGCCACTACATTTGAAAGATGGCTGAAGGAACTAATACATACCAATAAACTATTAAAAAAAGATAGTTTTAAAAGATAACTGGCCCATAGCAAGCCAAAAGATCCCGATTACATATATTAAAGGTCAAATAAATAGTAATAAGGATGACATCTTGTTAGAAGGGTGTTGTAATGCCTAACAATCTGCAGCCAAAGATTATGAGGCCGCTTACATAATCGTTGGGATAACAAAATATAGCAGGTTGAATCAAAAGAATAAAGGCCATAACATCTTAGTAGAAACCAAGAATAACAAGGAAAAAGCCACTACACTGATAATGGTAGGCTGATGAGATATAGAAAGGCATTACAACTCTCTGGAATATTGCAATCAACAATAGGGTCTGGAAAAGATAGCGTACAGGCAGAACTAAAAGAACATTGGCTGAAGTAATTAATGTAAAGTCTATAAAATAAGAATTTGGAGGCCGACTTCAAGGCGCCAGAGGCTAAGAGAAAGTTTTAGAGACCGGGATTAAGAAAGTTATAGGCCACTTGGAGGCATAGCAAGCTACGGAACATACAGCTGAGTTCACCATTATTTAGAAGGCCAACAATTCCAACACACGGTCCATTTGTTATCAAGAAGGATCGAATGAAACAAAGGTAAGGCTGATTGTAAAAAGGCTGTTGAAATATTACTGAGGCTGTGGAAAATAAGAAAGAAAAATCGAATGATTAAGAGAAAGGATGATACAAAGAGAAAAGAGGCCAAGGATGTTATACAGCAATCAATGAAGAGTTTGAAGGTCACGTAAGCTTCAAGACAGGTAGTTTGATTAGAAAGAGAGAAGACATATTTAAAATAGGATGGTGCACAAGGAAAACAAGTCGAACCATGTTGCTTAGTATTTAAACTTTTTTCTCAGGCATGTATCTTTTGTCTTCATTGCCACTCCCTTTTCCCTTTCTTATTTTCCTTAGTCATTTCTCCTTTGTTTTCCAAGTCTAGTCGGCGATCTTCCTTTTTTTTGAACCACAGTCGGCAAGTTCAAAAGTTCACAAACCGTCCAACTTCCCAACTTGCTTTAGGATCCTGTGTCAAGTTTTTCTTGTGTCAGTCTTAATACTTTTTCCTATAGTCTAGTCGGAAGGTCAGATATTTTCTGAACCTCTAAACTTCCAAGTCATCGGTTCAAAAGTTCATTTCCTTCCCGACTTCTCGACTACAGTGGATCACATCTCCCAAGGTACCTTCATCCAAGCTAGCGTACGGTGCAGGGAAATGACAGGTGTCATGCCATATTTAAGTTGGAGTATGTGTGAACATTGTGGTGCATTTTTCAGAGATAACTTATAGCATATTGTGGGATTTTCAAAGATTGACATGCTGCCAAAATTAATGCCATTTATGAATGTTTCGTGAGATGTGACATTACAAATTTAAACCAATTCACAATCTCATTTGAAGTGTTCATCTTTTCATCAAGGAAGAAGCGTTGCAGAGTGAAGGGAAATAAGTCCACTATGTGCAAAGAGTGCGCAAGATTCAAGGTTCACAGGTTAGCACTTCAGCCATTACTTTCAGTTTCTTTCATTCCAATACATAAAGCACTACATTCTTTGGAAGGTGAAAATTACATAGCTTCATGAATCTGTGTTGTAAAAATTATGTGAGTCCTTTGCATTTCTCTGTTTCACCTACATTTGCCTTTAAGCTTCTCGTGAACTAGTTTCTGAAGTTGGTAAAGATGAAGTTTAAGTTTCAAGGAGATCCCATAGCTCATGTGGTAGAAAACACTTTGTCTAGGGTGAAGACATAGAGCTGGGACACATTAATTTTGATGACTTTTGGCTAAGAATGCGACCTAAAGGACAATCAGTCCTAGCTACCAAAATTGTGAATAGCAGCCTAGACAAAGCCAGAGGTTTTCTGCCTGCAGTGCATTGTCCTGAGTTGGTGGTCACGTGTGTAAACGTCTATTTTCTAGAGTCACAAGAAATAAGAGCTTCTAACGGTTTTGTGGTTACAAAGATTGATTCTGTATCAATTGCTCTTGTGTTGAATCTAGATGAGTATGAGGAGAATTCAGATGTTTCTATGTCATTGGCTTGGACTTATTACAATGAGAGAAGAGATTGGTGCCAGAATTGCATTGCAAAAGGCTGGTTGGAGATAGAGATGTAGACACCCAAAATTGTCCCAACTTTGTCCATGTCTAGCAACACTTAGTTAAAAACATTATCCTAGACATCTTGTAGCATTTTGTCCTAATTTCCCTAATCCATTAAGCCAATTAATTAAATAAATTTTATTTATTTAATTAAAATCCCATCCTCAAACTCATAGCCAATTAATTAAATAAATTTTATTTATTTAATTAATTTCCACATCATATCTTATCCCATCCGATTCATTTATCCTATTAATTAAATAAATTTTATTTAATTAATATCCAACTCATATTCCAACTAATTCAAATATTTTATTTGAATTAAACACTCATCTTTTATCACATTCCAACACTTGTCTAGTCAATCATGTGTTGTTATAAAACTTTCATTTAAAATCCTTCACATGCACAACTAATGGGACCTAATTTTAGTATTTATCTACACAAGCACACCTAAACTTTATCTTCCCTTGTCACATGTCAATTGACTACAATTTCTTGATGTGCAAGGAAACCTAACTTAATCTTATCCATCCATTTCATCTAAAGCCCTAATTGATCCTAGCCATCCATTGGAACCAAGTCTTTCCTATAAAACAAGCCTCTCTTGAGCCATTAGAGAAAAGATTAAGAATGGGAGATTTCAGGATGATTCTTCTTCATGCAACCTCACTTTGCTAAATTTTCATCTCAAGCCATTATCCATCATCTTCAATCCATCTAGCTTGCATCCTTATCAACGTTATGCTGCGGAATCGAGCAACCAACACAACAAAGTGATCAATCAATCGATCTCATCTTGCATCTTCAAGGTATTGAATTATTTGGGTTTAGGTTATGCATTTTATTGTTTGAATCATTTCCATTTATAAATCCAAATTTTTTGATATACATTCTGGCACGCCCGGTGGGACTCACTTCACTTGATCTTTTTGGTAGGTTTTTGTAGTAAAAATTTGCATTCATATAACCCCCATTGTTGAGTTTTGCAGGTTTAATTAACTTTTTGTTGCAGATCTGTTGTTTTTTCGACAAAACCCTAGGTTTTAAAGATTTCATCATATCTTCCAAATGGCTACAATATTTTAGCAAAAGTTTTTCCATGATATAAGGAAGCTACAAAAGAAAATTTTTGGGTTTATCGTGATTTTTGTAGGATTTATCACGTTTTTATGTTTTTTCATAAAATCACAATTTTGGGTGTAAATCAGTGAATTTTTTAGAAATTTTTATATTTTTGGAAAGCTCTCAAAATTATAATGGGGGTCTATGTTTTACAAATTTAATTTAGAGCTCGTTTACAGTGCAAAAAAATTAGATCTTTGTTGACTATACTATTTTCATAAATCCGCATTTTTGGGCGCAAATCAGGGAATTTTTCTGATTTCTTTACATTTTCAGAAATCTCTCTAAAAATTAATGGGGTTCTCTTCTTTGATTTTTTAATTTTTGAACCAAAAATGTATCGAAATAATCAAATCTAATTCGGCTATGCATCTAAAATTATAATTTTCTTTGCCTAATGAGCCTATTTTTTATGCTTGCATTATAATATCATTTTTTTTATGTTGTAGGTGATCATAAGGAGCTAGAGCAACATTTGCATCAACATCTACAACAACTTGGAAAGTGAAAATAATTAGGTGCACTCATTCTAATCTTTCATCCTAATCATTGTTTGCAAACACATTTGGATTTTGGGCATAAAATGAACAATTGTTTGCAAATTCACATCAAAAAATTGGGCTAAAACGAACCATTGTCTTTCATCACATTTAGATTTAGGCTTTAAAACAAACAAGTTCTTGCATTGTCTTCCACACATTAAATTTCTAAGGTTAATGAACCCCATGCGAGTGTGACCAAGTAAATGTGTATGCTCTCTCCTCGCGTCCCAACACGAACTTGGAGATCAAAAACATTTACTTGTGTTGCTTTTGTTTAGCCTTAAAGAGGCCTACCTTGGTATCCACCCAAAGGGAATGACCTCAAGCGGTACTTTCATCCGGTCCGCTATAAAAATTAGAGGATAAGGCGAAAGCCAAGTCTAACCGGTATTAGCGCTCACCATACAGTGCTAACTCGAAAGGAGGTGTACCTTTGTGTATATTAAAACTCCTAGTAGGGTTAGTTAAAGTCTTAAGTGGCTTGCTGGATGCTCGTGGGGTGCCGGTCCCTCAGATTTTCACTAGAACCTCCTTGTGATAGTGGCCTTGCCTTTACTAGGACTTGTTGAATTGTCTTCACGTGCTTGCTTAACCATCATCACATTCTTCCAAACTAAAACTTGCTTATGTGTCTTGCATGAGTGATTCATATGTGTATATGCATAATCATTTGTTTGAATATTGCCACATCAAGCTCTAAACACCCAAACACATAAAGACAAGTCATTCTACACATTCTTCCAATAACATTCAAACCCGATCACTTTCATCCCAAACATAGCCAAGTCATCCAAACAATCCACATCATCATCAAAATCTCTAAACAAGCACTTGCTAAAAGGACTTAAGACAAACACTTGGGTGACAACATGTTTACACTAGAGAACCCAGAAATCAAATTCCAAAGATTCCTCCAAAATCTTTATCAAGGATCACAACCCCTAAACCAAGATGCCATTGAAATATTACAATTCTTCATCCAAAAAGCTCAACCCCATGTAAGCCAATCACCTCAACTGCAACACCTCGTAGCCCAAGTTCAACACCTTTTAGCCACTAGTCAAGCTCAACAAGTACAACAATCCTTAGCCATTCCATACCAACCTAATCCATCTAGCCACATGTCATATCCATCCACTTCCTATCAACTTAATCCACCTCATAGCCACATGTCATAACCATCCACTTCCTATCAAATTAATCCACCCATCCACCAAGTCAATGCCACATCAACCTATGAATATCCACCTCAAGCTTATCCAATCCCTCATGCCACCATGCCAATGCACTACCAAACCCATCCACAAGCCAACCAAGTGTCATCACAACAAGAACATGTAAGCCCAAATCCACCTTGGCAACAAGATCAAATGCCCGCATCTTTGGGTCCACCTCAAGATCTTTTGTCTACATATCCTACCATTACACCTAGCTACCAAGACTATCAATGGCCTCCACAACAAGCACAAATGAGCCCAAATCCACCTTCGCAACAAGAAGCACATGTAAGTCCAAGTGGTCCCTTGTACATAAATCAAACAAGCCCAAGTTATCCTATGTAACAAGACTTAATTACCTTTGACAAGGGAGATACCGATCTAGAGTGGCCTTCATCATCTAATCACCCACCAACACATGAGCCAACTAATCCTATCCCAACACCACCATGTGATCCTACTCCTAGTCCATCTTCCAAACCACCAAGCCCTTCATTACCTTCATCACCATGTCATTCTAATCCTTCACTAAAGGATGCGGCTGAGATAGTTTTACAAAGAATGCTTGAAGCAAAACTCATTGAACTTCCCCCCATTAACCCATGTGAAGAAAGTCCATATGATGAACATGTTTATTGTGCATACCATAGGACCAAAGGCCATAATACAAATCAATGCCCAATATTTGTCCCAATTGTTTACAAGGTGTACCTACCTATAATGGGAAAACATGCCACATCATCCCAATCCCATGTGTCACCCCCATCTAGTCTAAATCCTATTCCATTCAACCTAATTAGCCCTCAACCGAGCCCTAATCATAAGCCTACAACATCATCCGCTATTATTGCTCATCCATTATATTTCCCATCCACTCATACCCTTGCGAAGGATGTGATCCATTGGCTACTAGCTAGGAATAAACTACCCCCATGTCAAACACCCATTCATGAGCCTACCAAAGAAGTTCCAAAGGTCATAATCTCATTATGTGGTCCACCTCTCCTTGAGCCTATCAAAGATCCCTCAATAAACATTCATAGCCCTTCAAGCCCATCATCTGACCTACAAACCATCAAGCCTATTCAGGAGTCTCCTATCATTAATCCAAGTCAAGAGTCATCATGTTCTCATATTGTTGACCAAGAGCCTATCCAAGAGCCTTCCACTTCCATTCAAGCAACCCAAGAGGTATGTCAAAGGTTTAATCCTAAGCATGTGGAAACATTAAGCCCTAGTCCAACTCAATATCAAATGCCTTCCATCCAACCCATCCATAACATTTGTCTTTTCTATGATCAAGATGATAGCCATAATGATGAAGAAGCTATAAATGAGCAACTTGATCCTATACCCGTTCATGAGCAATCTATCCAAATCCAACCCATCCATAACATTTACCTTCTTTATGATCAAGATGATACCTATGAAGAACCTATCCATGAGCACCTTGATCCTATCCATAATCTTATATCCATCCATGAGCAAGATATCCATATTGCTCCTAGTCGTCTGCCATCTAGCCCTATCCATAATGAGCAAACATCAACTTGTCATGATGAGACACTTGTCCCCCAAGTAAGCACAGAAGATCAAACAAATAACTTGGATCTTAGTGAACACAATGCTAATCAAGATCCTAATGATCCCCCTTCCACATCCATCATCGATCCATTTCAAACCCATCATGTCCTATTGGTCTATCCACCCTTATACATGAGTGTTATTCCTTAGGACAACAACAACCTTTATCCACTTCAGTTTCTCCATCCAATAAAGATCTCAAGTCTAGTTCTCAAAACACATCTTTTCCCATAGTCAATCGCATCCTCCAAAACATGAACTACAAAGGTAAAGGCCTAGGTCTTTATGAACAAGGTATTTTAGAGCCAAACCATGTCAAGATCCCTCCATGCTCATATGGCCATGGATACACACCCCAAGGTAAACAAGGCCAAGATGTTGGTAATCCCTTCATGCATCTTAAACCTACCACTTTCCATCATAAACCACATCATATGCCCAAAACATATGTTGTTATTCTACCTCCATCATCCTATAAATGTCAAAAGCATGTGACCGTACATCTTCCACCATCCACTTTGCCTCCACTTTTACCAACTCCAAATATCCCTCCATCCACCTTGCCACCATTGCTTCCAACACCTAACATACATATCATTCATAAGTATCCTTACATCCCTAATCATGGCCAACAAAAGCACACATTGTTTAAGCATAAAGTTTCCAATCCTTCCATCCACTCCACCCACCCCATGGGATTCAAAAGAAAAAATTTTGATGCCTCTACCTATAAAGCTAAAAATCCTACCAAAAATCCTAAAGGTCTTCATACCTTAGGACATAAAGAATCAAACTCAAAACAAAGTTCATCTAAACAGCTATCTAAACCCTTACCTCTAAATACAAAGGCCAAAAGCAAAATGATTTGGGTTCCGAAGCAAATAGCTAGCAAGTCAAATGAGGTATCCTCATCCACATCTCAAGATTCCCAACCACCTATATCCATCCAAAAGCCTACTTCCATCCAAAACTTCCATTCCCTTCCAAAATCCCACAAGCAAAGCAAAAGCACTAAAAATACTAAATCTATGTGGGTTCCTAAATCACTTCATCAACCATCTCCTAAGAAAACAACCCCATTGCTTCCTACACCACCATCCAATCAAAAGCTTCAATGTTTATCATGGTGTGTGCAATCGTTGGTCATGGTTCCCTTCCATTCTGCAGCACCTCCACATAACTACATCTCCCCATCTTCCATCCATTATCCTACATATCTCCCCCATGCTATCCCTATGGCCCATGCTTTGGCATAAATAAGCCACTAGCCTACCCTATCATAATTCTCTATCATCCCCATCCATCTATCCTTGCACAAGCCTTCCATAATCTACTATCTACCTAATCCATCTCCCATCCATGCAATCCCTTATCAACATGGATGAGCATAATGACATGGTCCATGCAAAGACATTATCCATCTCTAATGGGACAATATCACCTCTCATAGCACTAGACACTTGAGTCTCTCCTATCCATTACCATGGTGAAAACCTAGCAAATAGGCGCCATGTGTAATTGTCATCCAAAAAAAAATCAAAAAAGAATTAAAAAAAAAAAATCAAAAAGGTAAAGAGAAAGCCCTTCGTCCAATGGTGAAAACCTGGTAAACAGGCGCCTTGGATAAGTACCATGATGAAAACCTGGCAAACAGGCGTCATGTGTAGGTTGATCTTCTATGTCACTTACACTTGGGGGCACATTGTCTCATCTAGCCTATCCATTTCCCAACTATCTATCCCATTATATCATACCAACCTATCTTGCCATCCTACTATCCTTAGCCATTACATAAACAAGCCTATCCTATTTATCCATTCTTCCGCCTTTTGATTTTGATGAAGACATAGGGGAAAAATGTTAAAACATGCTTTGATATCTCTTGATATACCTTATCCTTTTTCCAAACAATCCTATCATTATCCACCTATCATAAGCCATCTTATTCAAACCAATCCAATCATGTCATCCCTTGGTCATGAACTTTGTCATGTAAAATCCTAAGCATTACCACCTAGAATGGGGCAAGTTCTTCCTATGCAACATAGCCTTTGGAGATCACATCCTAGCTCCCTTATGATCCATCCACTATGGCGTATCCTTATCATGAGCTTTCCATCTTATAGCTTATCCCCATCTATTTATCATGAGCTTTCCACTATAGCCTACCTATCCATTTATCATGAGGCAAGCATCCATCCCTCATATGGCCTATCCTCTTATCTATCCATCCAATCCCATTCATCCATCCCTTGCACCTAGACTTGGTCTTCCCTTGTCATTGGTATCTAGCATAAAGGCTACCCAAATTGTAAATCCATTGACATCCCACAACTTTCAAAAACACAAAAAAAAAATTAAAATGTCAAAAAACACAAAAAAATTAAAAATCCAGCAAAATCCAAGCAATAAAACCAATCACATCATCCAAATCAATCAACTCCTTCAACAATCAATCAAAATCAAATCATCATCATCAATTCTTCTTATCAATAACATTTGTTCATCCATTTCAATCAATCACTTCTTCCAATCATATCAATCAAATCAATCTAAGCAATGATCTTAAATCCAAGTCACACTAATCCATATCAAGCAAGCCAATCAATCAAGGAACATTATCCAATCAAATCAACAGGTTTTGATCCTAATCTTGTCATGAACCAAATCAATCATCATCAATCATCATCAATGGGATATAGCATTCCCACATCCTTGTGTTGATTTAGGGATATAGCTTTCCCCGCAATGACAACATTATCTATCAAAACAAACAAACAATCAATTATTGGTTTATGACTTGACAAGGGAAATACCTTGTTTGTTTTACATCCTTTGAGCACACTGAGAACACTTGCTTAATCTTAGATTGAGTGGACACTCCAATCATCACACCATCACTATCATCATTCAAAACAATCCAATCATCAAAATAATCAACCCAGCAACAACAAACATCACAACCCAAGCACATCAAGCCAACTATCAAAATAAATCCTATCAATCATCAGCCTCAACACCAAAGCACATCAAGCCAACCATCAAAACAAATCCAATCACTTCAGCAAATCAAAAGTAGCTCAATCCACCACAAATCATCCATCCTTCATCAAATCAATCTTCAATCATCCTTCACTCATCAAATCATTCAAAACAATGATCCAAATGCAAGCCCATCCTTAAAGCTATACCAATCAAGCTAATCAATCTAGCCAAGTTATCTAAATGCAATCAATGGTCTTGATCCTAGCCTTGTTGTAAGCCAAATCAATCAGCCAATTAGCCAACCAACTCAACAAACAACCTTGTGTTGATCTAGGGATATAGCTTTCCCCGCAATGACAAATCTATCATCAACAACAATCAATTAATCATTGGTTTACAGCTTGACAGGGGCAATACCTTGTTTGCTTTTGTATCATTTGGGCATGTTTGCTTGCTTGCTTGTGTGTGTTATCTTTTTATCTTGCATTTGTATCACATCTGTAACTTTCCAGCTAATATTCATATCTTGTGTATGTTGGAATAGCTTTTTGCACTATCCTTTGCATCTAAGGTCATATCATACCTTTTGTGCAGTAGGACTTCAATGCTCTAAGTTTTCTTCCTCATACGTTAGACAAGGTTGTATTACGCTAGGGCACAAGACACCTCGTCACCCTAGTCCTTATACCTTGGTGCATAACGTCTAGTGCTATATCAAACATCATGGTTGCTCATCTTCCATTGCAGCATAATGCATCATTCATTTCTTCTATCTATCCCCTTATCTTTCTTTTGCAGCCAAGCCATTTCATTTCGAGAGCATACCCGTGTTTGTCCAACCCGCCTATCCTCTCGAGGGGGCATCATCATCATATCTTTTCATCATCATTATCCCTATCGATTTTCCATACCTTAGCTTCTTTGAAATGATGTTACTCGACATAAATCTCATCATCTCGAACATCATCTCAAAGAGGGGCAAAATGTAGACACCCAAAATTGTCCCAACTTTGTCCATGTCTAGCAACAATTAGTTAAAAACATTATCCTAGACATCTTGTAGCATTTTGTCCTAATTTCCCTAATCCATTAAGCCAATTAATTAAATAAATTTTATTTATTTAATTAAAATCCCATCCTCAAACTCATAGCCAATTAATTAAATAAATTTTATTTATTTAATTAATTTCCACATCATATCTTATCCCATCCTATTCATTTATCCTATTAATTAAATAAATTTAATTTATTTAATTAATATCCAACTCATATTCCAACTAATTCAAATATTTTATTTGAATTAAACACTCATCTTTTATCACATTCCAACACTTGTCCAGTCAATCATGTGTTGTTATACAACTTTCATTTAAAATTCTTCACATGCACAACTAATGGGACCTAATTTTAGTATTTATCTACACAAGCACACCTAAGCTTTATCTTCCCTTGACACATGTCAATTGACTACAATTTCTTGATGTGCAAGGAAACCTAACTTAATCTTATCCATCCATTTCATCTTAAGCCCTAATTGTTCCTAGCCATCCATTGGAACCAAACCTTTCCTATAAAACAAGCCTCTCTTGAGCCATTAGAGAAAAGATTAAGAATGGGAGATTTTAGGATGATTCTTCTTCATGCAACCTCACTCTGCTGAATTTTCATCTCAAGCCATTATCCATCATCTTCAATCCATCTAGCTTGCATCCTTATCAATGTTATGCTGCGGAATCGAGCAACCAACACAACAAAGCAATCAATCAATCGAGCTCATCTTGCATCTTCGAGGTATTGAATTATTTGGGTTTAGTTTATGCATTTTATTGTTTGAATCATTTCCATTTATAAATCCAAATTTTTTGATATACAAGAGAGAAAGGGGAAATCATGACTTCCCATCAATGTCAAAAGAAGCCATTTTAAGGAGGAAGTTTTAGACATGATTACGCTGTTGAACCACGTGGTGGGAAATTCTCAATCTGATACTTTCACTTTCTAGATGTGCCATTTCATTTTATTAATTTATGGAGATCATTAGATTGATTGGGCCAAAATAATTAGAGATAGTATGCATGAGAAATTATTAATTTTTTTGAGAAATGAGGAATTTCACATGGGCTCACCGCTGATATATTTTCTGGCTCATAGAGAGGCTTCTTGGCCTGGCTTAAGGTCCCAAGGGTTACCCGCCATCGACACGCTTGTGTATAAAACTTTCTTTCAACTCTGAAAAGAGGAAGCTGCTAAAGATTTTTGAAGAATTAATGATGCTTTTACAATGTGGTTGACATAAATAATTGATGGCACATTGGAACAGAGGATCTCAGTAGGTGCAGTTCCACTTGTTATGAATTTTGGAATTTTTTATGTGCAGTTCGATCGCTTTTCATACATAAGAATTGGGGATTATGAAAATGCCCTGTTGAAATTTCTGCAGTATCCATCTGACTATCTCATGCTTTTGGAGGTATGCAAACAAATGGCTTCTGTGAATTTGAAATATCATGCCATGAAGAAAAAAGGATATTCCTTCCCTGTGACTCTGTCATTCTATTCTTGTAAAAGTAACGATGTTGCAAGAAATGTAGATAAGGCTCTGTCTGAATTTGGTCTTCACAGTTTATGGACCAGAGCATCTTTTGATAGTAAAAATTTTGTAAAGGAGAATATGCATGGGGGTGGGTCTTATCAGCACAAGCCTCAACTAGAGGATTACTAGGAGGATTGTCTGAATGAAAGAGAAGTCCAGAGGAAAAGTTGTATGAGACTGACAATTGATCAAATTCGGGCCTTTAATCTCCCCATGCAAGTGCCCGATATTGTGGATGATGTTTTAGACATTTTGGATACCAGATTTCAAGAAGTTTTATTGCAACCTCTACCTCTTGTGAGATGGTTGGAGAAAGAAGTTACTGACATTAAACTTCGTTCTCTTGGTGTCATAAGGAGAACAGAGAAATGGCTGAAGAAAAAGTTTAGAGAGCAAGCTAGTTCAAATACAGCTAAAGAATCATCAGCTCAGAGCCAAGGTAGGTCCAAAACTATGCATTCTTAGAGGAGGACATCTAGTTCGGACCTAACTATGCAAGGAGTTGGCTCACAATCAAGTGGGGATGGTGAAGGACCCCTGAGGAGAACAATACGTTGAAATCCATGTGTGAGCTGGATGGCCAGCCAGTGAAAGATGATACCAGATTGGCTGCTTCTCCACAGAAAGCAGGCCATGTGCCACTAGTTAATGACCCTATTAATGATAGTGATTCGTTGATATTTACACAATTGGGAGAAGATAATATTTTTCAGTCTTTGTTGAGTTCTCAAAATTCTCCTAGTTCGAATAATTCTCCTGCACCTGATTCTTCATCAGTTCAGGTTGATGGTATTGCAAGTATGGTTAATGCCAAGTTAGTATTTCCACCTCTTCTCCTTCTTGGTTGAAGAAAGTGGTTGAAAAGAAAAAGAGATATACTCCAATGGTGGACACTAGTATTGCTACAGTGGCTAAGTTGTTGCAGGAGACTCCAAAGCCCAAACGTGCCAAGAGAATGTCAAGAATGGTCACAGACCATACTACAGGCAATCAATTTCTTGAGATTGCAAACCCTGTGGTAGATAAGAATGAGAGTGAAGTGACTAAAGTGGACTTTAATGTAAGCAGAGTGGATATGGGACCCTCTACCATTGAAGGGGATATTTATCATGAAGAGTATTCAATTAGCAACTTATCGAAGAGGGTCAAGAAAGAACAGGAGGAAACCCATAAACTGCATACTCAAGTAAGTGCTTTATCTTCTTTTATTCAATCAGTTTTGAGCATTACAATGTCCTTGTTAGATGCAAGGCAGGATTTAAGTGTAAGTGTGTCAGATCCCAGTCTTTTGCAACAAATAAAACAGTCTAGGGCTTTGAATGATGCTGTGAATAAATGGGTAGAAAAGGTAGTCTTTGATGGTCTCCTATTTGTTGAAGAAGCTGTTAAGTTGTTTGATTCTATCTCTAGTAAAAGAGAGGTCTTAATTACAAAGTTTCAAAAGGCTAGAAGTGATCATAATAGCCTCTCTTTAGCTTCAATGGAAATTAAAGAAATGGCCAAAATGGATGTCAAGGTCCTAATAGCTGAACAGATTATAAAAGCCCCAAATGAGTTTGATGCACTAGCTTGGACAGACATCCTCAAATGGAGAATAATTGTGTTGACATCGGACAAGGATGATATGAGGGATGCGATAGCAACTTACTATGCTGAAATGAGAAATATTAAGGTTAATTTTGCTATCTTGGAAATTGAAGCAACTGGGGAAAATGAGGACAAATTATTAGATGTTAAAGAAATAAAGCAAAACTTTAAGAAGTTAGTGACAGAGTAGATAATGGACTATAATGTCATAACCAATGAATCACTTGAGAAGATGGCAAAGACTACTGCTTACATCAAAACTGTCAAGCACGGGTTGGATGAGATTCATTAAGATTAATGATATAGATAGGGCAGTTTGCAAGAAGAAGCGCAGGATTAGCATGACTGTTACTCCAAGTGGCATGTCTCTCTCCCCTTTTCTCACTAGGTACCAAGCATACAAGGCTAGACAAAGGGCACAAGTAGCTCAAGCGGTGCAAGAAGACATGAGTAAGGAAACTGAACAGGTGGAAGATGAAGATGCAGCACAAAATGATGATGATGTCGGTGATGAGGATGTGGCAATCCTCAATTAATTCTCTTTTTATGTTTTAGCAAAATATTTTACATGCTCTCAAACTATTGGCTCTGGGGGGCCCTCTAAATATTTATTATTTAAACTCTTTTAAATTAGTTGTCACCAAGAACCCATTAGGGTTAAAGAGGGTTATGATATGGCTTGCTATAAATTTGATGTGCAAGTCTATGTATGGATCTTTTGGGAAAACTTTGTTTTGGCGATAGAGAATTTTTATACTTCCTATTTTCAATTGCTTTATATGCATATAATGAAAATCAATGTAGTGGATCTATTTAAGTGATCATAGACTTTGTGTTGTGGTTATTTAAATATACGTTCTTCCTATGTTGAATGTATTACTACTGGTGTTAGTAACATTTGTACATTGAAGTGGTCGGATATCTTTAGTTTTGGCTCACTGTTGTGGATGGTTTATCTGTTGATATATTGTTTAGAGCGGTGATTGTATGGTGTATGATATCATGTTTATTTGAGTGTCTAAATATTATGGTGGTGGAAGTCTTTGTACTTATGATTATTGGAAAAAAAATTTATGCCTTTATTGCTTTTGGGTTAAAAGTTATGCCTTTATTTTTTCTTTCTGGTTAAAAGCAATCTTGGTTTTTCATTCATAAGAATATATATCAAAGGTAGATACACCTTGTAAAATAAGCAGAGAGCCTTTATAAAGTACCAATATAGTAGGCTCAACTGTTGATTACATTTGTCATCTGTCTGGGCGAGAGAATATAGAGTTAGGTGACAAATCTATTAACCAACAAACCACTAAGCCAAGAAAGAAATAAGTAGAAGAATAAAGTTAATTAGACATATTTCTAAGATAGAGAGAGCTATTCTAATAATTAACAAAGTAAAAGAAAGGAAAAATACCTGGATCTAATGCTTGATGCCCTGTTCTTTTCTTCTCTTTCCTGTGTTGAATGCCTTTTCCTTCTCTTGGTATGCATGTGTTTCTTTTTCTTAGCCTCATTTATTTTTATCTCCCTCTTCCTCTAAAATTGGCGCGTTAAGAATAGAACTAAGAGTTCTCTCCAAGCCTCTATTAATGATGCGAAGTAAAATTTAGAACTGTGGGTTTTCTCCTTTTATTGTTAGGTTTTCTTATTTTTAGACTTTCTTTATAATATATTTATTATTTATTAATATCTAAGAATTTTTATACTTAATTTATTTTTAAACTCCGCTAACATATTTTATTATGAAAGTAATATATATATATAATTGTATATATACATATTAAATCATCCAATATATATAAAATTATAACCATTTAAATAATAATTTGAAGATTTATTTAATAACACCTATACAATGATTCTTCAAAGATGAAACAGAGATACACAAATACAAGATGATATTTTTCACCAAAACAAATGTACAAAGGCAAACAAAATTACATATTTTATCTAATCTGCATAAGTCAATTATGCCAATCATGCTAAATGATAAACCAACTAGAATGCAAGACAATCATTATGCAAAAATGAGCTACGTGAGTATGTGCATGCATCAGGTTTATCCTGTCATGCCAACTCTTTCCGGCGGCTAGGGCACATCTACCTCAACCATGTTCCAGTCTTCGACATGTACCTACACTCAGTCACACTCAAATTTGCATCAATAGGTTAACTAGTCTCAATAAGCATAGTCGAAGCTCGAGAAAACTTGATCCATAAACATATACATTTTAATCCATAAAAATCATGGCAATCACCTTTTATGCACTTGCAATTTACCTTTAGAACAATAAAAGTAACACCAAATAGTTTGAATTATAAATAAATCAAAAGTTGATATGTGACATCACCTTCCACTTGAAGAATCTTTGTGGCCTCTACAATATCCTTTTCATGGGTATCCTTTCATGATATTTCATTCATGTACTTTAGCATGCTTATCACTTAGTGTCATCAACCTACCAAAGTGGGGGCAAAATATAATGTCAAAAATGGCATACCCTACAATTTCATGTTATGTCTTTCATTTTCCCTAGCATCCATTCCTGTAGCATGTTCTAGGACCACTTGGACTTAACCTTAGTTTATTTCCCTCACACCAAAGTTTGCCAAGAATTTGTACTAGAGGATTGATCTTATCACCTATTTGAACATACGTGCCAAATTTAAGCACATTTCCTAGGATGATAGTGCAACATGTAGATGTCTACATAGAAAACTAGTGTCTCGTGCCTTACAATGCCTCAAAATGAGTGTTACTCTTGCATGTTGTTGGATTTTTTTACTTTTTCTGATATTTTTATATTTTTATTTTTATTTTCTTTTTTTTTTAGATTTTTTTGATTTGGATGTTAGGATGTGATGGATGGATTTTGATTTAGGAACTAAGACTTAAGCATTTATTTCCATGGTGAGCTAATAGTATCCCATTTTGAATAACTACTACACGTGGACCATGTTGTTCGCATTGTGTTCTATAGATGTTGTTAGGAACTGTAGACACCTAAAATTGACCGTGCCTTGTTGATACATCATTTGAGACACTTGATGAGACATTTTGTCCTAGTAACCCTTCCATCACCTAATTAGTTAAATAAATCATATTTATTTAACTAATCCCTATCATAATCCCATCTAATCCCATTTTAATCCCTCTAGTCAATTAATTAAATAAATTTATTTATTTAATTAATTTCCACTCATCCCTCATCCAATAAATTAAATAAATATTTATTTAATTAATTCCACATTTGTCTCTATCTTCACATGGCTAGAAGCTTCTAATCCTTGTAAGGTGGAAGCCATTTGACTTTAATCCCTCTCATTCAACCCTCATGCGACACTTGTCGCATGAGTACAACTCATTGTGTCATTTAATCCTAGCCATCCATCACCAATCTAATCCTAGTCTTCCATTACCAATCTAATCATAGTTGTCCATTACTATCACTCATATCCTATAAATCAAACCTCACTCAAGCCATTTGGGACACTTAAGTGGACTTTGAAAGGACTTTTGAAGGGGCTCTTAATGCATCACATATTTATACATTGTCACGCTATCCAAATCATTCTAGATCCTTGTCTATCATTATTATGATGCAAATTTGAGCAATCAACATTCCAACCAATCAATCATCCATCAAAGAGAACAAAGCTAGTAGATTTGGGTGCATCTACTCCATTCTATCACATGTGGAAGACTTGGTTCAAAGGTAAAGGTATTGGGTTGTTTGCATTATCTTTGTATTGTCTTTGTACCAATTTTTCTACAACATTTTCTGGCACACCCGCTGCTCTAACCCTCGCCTTGCAAGTTTATGTGCTTGATTTTGCAAATTTAACATCATTTTTGTCTAGTTTGGTAATAAACTTTTGTAGGTGATCTCCTATTCCAGATTCGACCTCACCATCATGTTCGGAAGGCTTCACAGATGACTTTTGACATAAAATAGTCCAAGTTTCTGAAACTATAAAATTTTGCAAAAAAAATTAGTTTCTA
This sequence comes from Cunninghamia lanceolata, assembly GCA_027924645.1. NCBI lineage: Eukaryota > Viridiplantae > Streptophyta > Pinopsida > Cupressales > Cupressaceae > Cunninghamia > Cunninghamia lanceolata. Next base: position 3,857,873 of record BSBN01001161.1, read on the forward strand.
CACCGTACAATCCCTGCGTCAATCTCTAGTCTGTGGAACATTTTGTTTGCATATTTTGTTTGGTATTGTCTATCGTCTGATATTTGCAGATCTGTCTGTGGATTTGCCATTTTACACAGTCCCTGTCGACTACAAATTTTCTATGTTGATTTTGATCCCTGTTGCTACCCATTTACGCCTACAAACCACTATCACACCAATTGTTGTTAATCCTACCGCCACATTTCTTGTAGCATCTACATGAAATATTCTAAAGACGTGTCTAAAAATCCTTTTGTGTAGATCCTACACTCGTAGCATTCCAGTGATATATCATTTATGCGCATTTCCGCCAGGTATTTTGGCTTTGCATCTGCTAATTGCTTTTGCTTGAGGAGATTTAAAAGCCTTTTTAAGAAATCAATTTTAAGCATATCATGCCTAATCCTACATCTTCAAATACATCATATGGTGTTTGGTGTGTGATGTTGCCCTGCCCATGCTATGAATACAAACAACACACCTTTCCATAATTGTATGACAAGATCTTATCTACAAAACCACCACCATCACATTGTGACCTACGCCCCTCGATCTGCCTCTACCGCTTAGTTGGCACCATATGTTAATCTTGTGCTACAGAATTTGATCCCTTCCTCCTTCGTTACCTGATCTCCCTGTCGACATCCCATTGCCCACTTCACAAAACCCCTGACGCCTCTTGACATCTTTCTTCCAACCCTTCATTCCCAAATGACAAACAATACAAAGCTAAACTAAAAGGTAAGTCAATCTACTCCATTAATTACATTGACCTCCCCAATCGCCACCCTGCACAAGTCATCAGCACCTTTCTCCAAACTATCTATCATCGGCCACCCTTCTCCTTTCGTCGACCTACTTATAATTTATCTTTTTTTTACGTTTTACAGTAGCCTCTAATTTACTTTGTAATAGTTTCTACGTTAGTCCTATTTTAACATACTTTTTCTTTTACTATAGTTTCTAGTTATTAATTTAGTTTAGATTTTAGTTTTATTTTTATTTTAATTTAATATTAATTATGCTAAAGGCATTCCCTTTGGCAAACAAATACCTGACATGGTAGATCGACAGTGTGGGATTGAGCAGAGCTGTGCAAGATGATTGAAGCGTCTTGAGTTGTTCGATTTCACGATCAAGATTTTTTCACATTTTACAGTTTTTGGGATATTTTTCATTCACACACGGTCTCCTTTTCCTGTTCATGTCATCCTCCACGTTGATTTTTACTACACAGCAATAAACGTCAAAACGTAGGTCACATTCAATTCAAGATATCAGTTACTTCATTTTTACATGCTAATTTTGTTGAAACACAAGCTGTGTTTATAATTTTGTCACAGTTTTTTATTTTAAAACTACAGAATTATCGTACAATATGATATTTTTAAAGTATGGAATTTTATTAAATTGAATTAACAATATTTTTTTTCACATATGTTTTCTAAATTTTTGAATATGTATTTTCTAACTGTATTTTTAATTTTTATCAATTTAATTAAAAAATTTCAATTTATTTTTAAAAGATGATATGAATGTTAAGAGATTAAGGAATTGATTGTCTAAGGTTTTAATATATTATATGATTTTTAAACTTAGCTTGTAATTAAGATACAAAATAATTATCTAGATGTTTAGTGTTTGGTCTAGATTAATATGAACTAATTGTGTGTCTATGTGTCCGCACACATTTAAGGGGTATATAGTTCTTCTTACTTGTATTGAAGGTATTTTAAATGCATGCATAAGGGGTATATAAATATCCTTAATTGAAGGAATTTCTACGAGTCATAAAGCATACTTTTAAGAAATACATATATAGTTGATAGATTTATTTAAAAATAAAGTTGATTGGGAGACTTATTAAAGTGAGATTCCATTAAAAAAATTGTAATTCTAGGTGTGGATGGTCATAGGTTCAATTCCTTGTAGTATAGAAATTTTGAGTGAAAGAGTGGAACACATCACCTTCTTTGATCTTTCTTATGCTTTTATTACACCAAATAAGAATTCCCCTCTAGAAAGCAATGAGTATCACTTTTATGTGCAACACTTTTTAAATCATGCAACACATCATAGATATATCATACAACTTCGTTCATTCCTATTTATTGCCAACTTGATCACTAGAGTACACATAGGGACTGTCGTATGATCCCACAAATTGGTTTTATGGACCAATCAAAATTAATAAAAAACACCACATGTCTAGCATCAACTCCTCTAAACCTGAAGACTTAACCTTCCCATTGAATGCAAGACTTCTCTCCAATCTCCTTTGAAATAAAATTATAGGCCAATGAGCACCTCCAAACATGAAATGAACTTGCCACCATGAAGTTGAAACAACTAGTGAGCCAAGATATATATCAGTGCCTAGGACTATTAGATAGCATGTAAGACATCATTGGACATGAAAAGCCTAATAAACTTCATTAATATAAACTCTAGATCTGCAATCATCCACTCCTTCCAAACTTGGAAGACTTGTTAAATTGAATCTATAATGCTTTTTGCCTTTGATATTCACTTTCTTATTTCTTGTGGACCTAAGCCACTCTATATACTTGGGTTGAGAAAATGTTTAAAGTTTGAAATATCAAATTTAAAGTCTATGGTGCTTATGTTTGGTGGACCCAAGAGTTTCATTAATCAAATTCTAGAGGGGGGCTTGTGTTTGAGGTTCACTTTGCTCCATGCTCGTGTTCTTGGTAGACCAAAAAAAAACTTATGCAATAGAGCTCAATTAGTGATATCAAGTCCATGGTATTTATACTATCAAGTCCATGATTATAAGGTGGTGCTCAAGTGAATTAGGGTTTTACATGTCATTTGGTAGAGACATTGAATATGGTATGAGGGGATCAAGAGTAGATACATGGCAAGCTCTATCAGGTTTTATTGGTCTTTCAACCAATTTGTGAGTTTCCTAGATGCAAGGAAGAAAATACAATCTGATTGGTTGAAAGACTTTAGGTCTATTAGGGTTTATGAATTCATGGTTTATGGTCTACGTGTTAAAATATTCACACCTGTACAAAGAAAACTTTATTGTGAGCCATCAAAATGTCAAATAGATCTTTGTCTCGCTAACTTAATATTTATGTGGAAAGATAAGTTTAAGGAAATGACATTAAAACAACATCCTACAACTTGATCCAACACTATAAATCTTCATTCCTACATAACTATTTATATCAAACTCTTTCACATGCAAATTTGTGAATCACTTTTTTGTTTCATACTCTTGTGTTGTTGAGGTTTTTTAGGCTTAAAATTTGCAATAATGGTAGAATCAACATATCATGGGCTATAGGGAATGTTTGGGAAGAAGAAAGTCTAGAAAACATCAACAGCAACAACACAATGTCACTCAACACAGGCATATTTTAGGGATTTCTCTTAATTTTTTTATGGTAATCAAAAATATATTTATGTTTTTATTCTGCAATTATAGCATCATTCTTATATGATCTCAATTTGTGATCTTTTTTTGATGAAGATTTTATGGCTTGCCATCACTACAAAATTCCCCTAAAATGGCTTGGGAATTAAGAATAAATAAATCATAGGGTCTAACACTTGAAAGGGTAACAATCAACATCGACAACATTGATCGTCAGGGGCTAACATTCACATAGATATCAAGAGTGTAAAACCTTGCAAGCCTTCAAATATGTCGAGGCTTCACATTCCAAATATATGCACACATGCAACATAGCCTATTTTGCGATATGAAAGCAAGAAGAGGACCAATTAACAACACTTTCACATGCAAATGGTTAACTAGCACAAATAAACCAAATAAAGGTATGTCATTTCTATACCTATTTATTAGTTCACCTATGGATATTTCTCCTTTTATTCAACACCAAATTTTATTTCCACCATGTATACATGTTTATTTTACTCCATTTCATTTCCATTGTAGAACAACAAATAACATCATTACATGGTTTCAATGTTCAAATGATGAGGATGAATCAACAACTCAAAATGGACCAAAAAATCTACATATATTTTGTATACTCTCTTTTATTTCCACCTATTTGTTAATTCACCTGTGGGGCTTTCTCCTTTTATTAATGGAAAACTTTTATTTCCACCTTGTATACATGTTTATTTTACTCCATTTCATTTCCACTACAAAACAACAACATATATCATTAGATGATTTCAATGTTCAAATGATGGATGGTAATCAACAACTAAAATGGACTAATAAAAAAACCTCTTTACTACTCTTACAAATATACCCCCTATTTATTGCTCTTGGCAACTCAACTTTTGAAACTACATATAATTTAAATTTACTTGTATGCAAAATAATATTTGATTCTCCCCTACAAAAAACCTTCCCACATCCATTCTCAGTGTACCCATTGCGCACTAAAGATAGATAGAGAGAGAGGGGGGGGAAGAAAGAAGGGGATAAAGAGACAAAGAGATAGAGAGATCAAGAGAGAATGAGAGAGAGAGAGGAGATATAGAAGAAGAAAGAAGGGAATGTAGAAATAGCGAAAGATAGATAGAGAGATAGAGAGGTAGATAAACATATATAAAAAGATATGGTAACAAAGAAGAAAGAAGAGAGATCAAGAGAGAGTGGGAGAGAAGAGAGATAGAGGAAGGAAGAATGGAAGATAAAGATAGAAGGATAGAGAGAGGGGGGGAGTTAGAGACCAAGAGATGAGATGAAGATAAATGGATAGATAGAGAGGGAAACAAAGAGATAGAGAGAGATAGAGATATAGAGAGATAAAGAGGGAGAGAGAAAGAAAGAGAGCTGGTGAGAGAGAGACAGAGATTTGCTTTTGCAAATGCGAGACCAAGCCATAACGCAAGCGCATTATAATGTGCTTGCATTACGACTTGTATGGGACCAAAAGTCATGTGGTAACTTTTTGGTCCCTCATCTTTATGCATATACCCTATTTCTCTCTCTTGCTTTATCTCTTTATCTCTATTCTTGTTTAATCTCCCTCTCTATATATCTCTATTTCTCCCTCTCTATTCTCTCACTCCCTCTCTATCTCTCTTTATTTTTCTCTATCTCCCTCTCTCCCTTTATCCTATCTCTTTCTCTTTCTCCGCTTCTCTCTTCACCCCCTCTCCCTTTTTATCTCTTCAATCTCTATCTCTCTTTCTTTATTCCTCTCTCTACCAATGTCGCTCTCTCTATATCTCTATCTCTCCCTCTCTAATCTCTCTCCCTCTCTATCTCTATACCTCTCTATATCTATCTCTATATCACTCTACCTTTCTTTTATATATCTTTTTGTCTCCTTCCACTCTAAACAATTTCATCCAATCAACCTATACAATGACAATATTCTACTCCTATTATTCTTCTAGATACAATATTATTCTCAATCTCTCCCACTCTCTCTTCCTTTATCTCTTTCTCTAATTTTCTCTCCTACTTTATTTCTCTTTCTCCATTCCTCTCTTTCTATCATCATTCCTCCCTCTCCTCTCTATATATATATATGTGTGTGTGTGTACATATATATATATATATATATATATATATATATATATATATATATATATCTCCTAGTTTTCCTTTTCCTTTCCAATTTCCCTTTAGATCCCACCAATTTTTCCCTATTCTACTATTTTCCACCTCTCCTCTCATCATTCTTCCCATCCAATTAACTTTCATTTTATCTTGTTTCCATTTCATCCTCCCAATTTATATCCCCATCCCTCTTTGCATGTCCTAGTTTTTCTTGTTTCCACTTGCTTTGTCAATAAGGGAGAGGGAGAGGGAGGAAGATGGAGAGAGGTGGGAGATAGAGGGGAGAGATAGGGAGAGAGAGAGTCCTAGTTTTCTTGTTTCCATTTCCTTCGGCAATAAGGGAGAGGGAGAGATAGGGAGATAGAGGAATGATAGGGGAGAGAGAGGCAAGAGATAGGGAGATAGGGAGAGATAGATAGGTAGAGAAATAGGAGATAGATAGGGAGAGATAGAGGAGACAGAGGGGAGAGATAGGGAGATAGAGAGTGAGTGAGATGTCCAGAGAGATAGGGAGAGAGATTGAGAGGTAGAGGGATGGTAGAGATGGGGAGATAAGGGAGAGATAGGGAGATAGAGGTTTAGGGGAGATAAGGGAGATGTGTGTGTGTGTGAGAGAGAGAGAGAGAGATTGCTTTTGACATGCAACCCCTAAACCCCTAAACCCTAATAATGCCCCTAAACCCTAAACCCAAGCAACCCCTAAATAATGCTCCTAAAGGGATGATAGAGATGGGGAGATAAGAGAGATAAGGGAGATGAGAGAGAGAGAGAGATTGCTTTTGACATGCAACCCTAAACCCCTAAACCCAAGCAACCCTAAATAATGCTCCTAACCCCTAACCCCTCAACCCAAGAAACCCCTAAATCTCTATCTCTATCATCTCTGTACCTCTCAATCTCTCTCTTCCCTATATTTCTGGCCATGTCCCTCACTCTCTATCTCCCTATCTCTCCCCTTGTAAACCTCTATATCTCCCTATCGGTCCTCTCTCTCTCTAAACCCTAAACCCTATACCTCTAAACCTTAACCCCTAAACCATAAACCCCTAAACCCTAAATAATGCCCCTAAACCTTAACCCCTAATCCCTAAACCCAAGCAACCCTAAAACCTTAAACCCTAAACACTAACCCAAGCAACCCTAAACCTCTATCTCCCTATCTCTATCATCCCTCTACCTCTCAATCTCTCTCCCTATGTCTCTAACCATGTCCCTCACTCTCTATCTCCCTATCTCTCCCCTCGGTCTCCTCTATATCTCCATATCAGTCCTCTCTCTCTAAACCCTAAACCTTAAACCTCTAAACCTTAACCCCTAACCCCTAAACCATAAACCCCTAAACCCTAAATAATTCCCCTAAACCTAAGCAACACCTAAACCCTTAAACCCTAAAACCCAAACCCCTAAACCCTAGACCCAAGCAACCCTAAACCTCTATCTCCCTATCTCTATCATACCTCTACCTCTTAATCTCTCTCCCTATGTCTTTAGCCATGTCCCTCACTCTCTATCTCCCTATCTCTCCGCTCGGTCTCCTCTATAATCTCCCTATTGGTCCTCTCTCTCTCCAAACCCTAAATCCTAAACCTCTAAACCTTAACCCATAACCCCTAAACCATAAACCATAAACCATAAATAATGCCCCTAAAACCCTAAACCCTAACCCCCAAACCCCTAAATCTTAAACCCTAAACCCAAGAAACCGTAAAGCTCTATCTCCCTATATCCCTATCTCTATCATCTCTCTCTACCTCTCAATCTCACTCCTATGTCTCTGGACATGTCCCTCACTCTCTATCTCCCTATCTCTCCCCTTTGTCTCCTCTATCTCTCCCTATCTCTATCGATCACCTCTCTCTGTCTCTCTAGGGTCGCTCAAGTTTAGGGTTTAGGGTTTAGGGGTTAGGGGTTTAAGGTTTAGGGTTTAGAGAGAGATTGAGAGAGGGGACCGATAGAGATTGGGAGAGATAGAAGAGATAGAGGGGAGAGATAGGGAGATAGAGAGTGAGAGACATGTCTAAAGACATAGGGAGAGAGATTAAGAGGTAGAGGGATGATAGAGATAGGGAGATAGGGGAGAGATAGGGAGATAGAAGATTAGGGTTGCTTGGGTTTAGGGTTTAGGGTTTGGGGTTTGGG